>OX031009.1:38650357-39977500 GCA_943735925.1 Pollenia amentaria
ACCCAGTGAAATAGGAGATAGTTGAGCACTTTCTGTGCCACTGTCCCAGGCTACAGAACATTAGGTTGAGGTGGTTGGGTAGCATTTTCCTGCTCGAATTGGGAGATGTCTCGTCTTGCGGGCTCTAGAATCTGACGGGATTCGTAATTGGAATGACCTGGCTGCGCGGCAGGAGACTGGACACATGTAGGGCAGTTTTCTTTTTGGAAGGGTTGTTTTTGCTTGTGCTGTCCGATTTTTGAAAAACTGGTTTAATGTGTTCTTTTCTTATAAAAAAAGTTTATTTCCAACATTAACTTTCAAGTGAAACGTTTGCCCTTCGCAAATATTTGCAAACCGTTTATTATCGAAATAAAGAAAACATATTTTATTATTCTGGGGGGACGGGTATCTACCCCTGGTTGTAGTGTATCATATGGACGGACTTGGTCGACAACACTTTAAAACTTATTTATATTCTACACCCATTCGCTAACAACTTTACTCGTACTCACATACATACAATCACAAACATACAATTTCCTTGCAGAGTTATACAGACGATAGCTTTGGGGGGTATTTCACAAAGAAAAAAAGGTAAAGTTACTTCTCTTGCGTATGATTTGAATTTTTAATTAAAAACAATGTTTACTTAATTTGTGTATGAGAACTTTTTCACATATTGTTTGCATGAAATCGGGATAAAAATACACAATTTGGTGATGCAAAAACCCCAAATTAAAAAGAGCTAAATCGTTATTGTTGTTTAACTCATACAAAAAACACACACACACATACGAATGAATTGTGGGTCATTATCAATGCAATTATCACGATTTTTTATATACATATACATACATTTTTATGTATATACAGTATATGTAAAATCAACGAATCATCAAAAGTTTTGGTCAGCAAAATACCAAACTCAGTGGTCATCACTTTTAAAGTGGTTGAATTGTAGTATTTGTTTATATTTTGATTGGAATATTGATTATTCGATGGGCGAAGGAATACTTTAGATTAGTTTAAATTTTGGTTACTTTAATTCAAAGTAAGAAAAAAAAATTATGTTAATTTTATGAACTCCTAAAGATTTAACTGATGAAATCGTTTAAAAAAAGGCTTGTTATTATGCAAATTATGTCGTACTGTTGCTTGACATATGAAATTTATTTGATAAATTTTTTGCCAAGAGTTTTTTGTTTTCTTCTTCTACGTGAGTATTTAAAACAAAATGACTAAGGATATTTATGATATTTTGCATTGCACTGGACAGTTTGATAAAACATCATAAATTTTGAACGAAATTGCAAAATGTATCGTAAATTCATCAAATGTTGTACGAAAATCATGATGACACAAGAAATTTGAACAAAAAAAGTTTTTAATTTCTTTTCACAAAAAAAAAAAAAAAAAATCAAAAAAACGCATTAATGAATTTAATTAAAAATTTAACACAATGAAGTCCTAAAGACTTTGAAAGCTCATCCTATACAAATTTGGCATAATATGCCTTTTAGCCATATTGCAAGAATATGTTTGGATCTTTTCAAATTTAAGTTTGAAGTCTTAAAACGCAAACTTTTGTCCGCAATGGGTTGAGTTGTAGCTTTTTCTGTAATTTAAATCTTTTTAAATGCTTTGCAATTTGTATTACACGTTTTACAGTCGCCGAACTAGCCATTGTTCAAACTTTTTCTTTTATTTTTGATGCTGCGTCCTTCGAACTGGAAGGAGATCTAAGAATAGCTCATTGTTCAGCTGCTGAAGTGTGTCTATAAGGGCCCCCCTTCATATTTTCTTTCCATAGTTGAACTCATTTCGTAAGAAATTACTCACACAGTTTTGGCTTCTGTTAATTTTGTTTGCGATTTAATCGTGAATTAAACTAAGGAATGTAAGAAATACCGATACCGATACCGGTATATCGGCGATAGTTCAGATTTTCCGATATATCGGTATCGCCAATATTTTGCTGTCGATACGACGATACTTTTTATATTTTTTTGACCAAATAATTTAATTTTCTATGTTTATCTTTTGTATAGCACTAAGAGAAATAACCTAATAAAAATTGGAGTATAAAATTAAAACAGAATAATACAATTGCTTCATACATATAATAAAGTATGCCCCCTTAACAAAATCAATAATCAAATACTACCTCAACATTCGCATGTAAAATACCTCGGTATACATCTAGATCGGCGTTTAACGTATAAATGGCATATAGAAGTTAAAGAAACTCAAATGACTCTAAAAGCAATTGAAATTAATTGGCTTATTGGATGAAACTCTGTTCTTAGCCTCGATTGCAAACTTCTTGCTTACAACTCCATCTTAAAGACAATCTGGTGCTACGGTATTCAGTTATGGGGCACTGCATTGGCCTCTTATATTAAAAAAATTCAAAGGCGCCAAAAGAAAATTCTTCGAATTATTACAGCTGCTCCCTGGTATGTTAAAAACTCAAATATTCACAAGGATCTCAATGTGCCGTTAGTTAAAACTATGACTACGAAATACGCCATAAAATATTTAAAAAGGCTCTAATTGCATTGGAATCCACTAGCGCGAAATATTTTAAGGAGAAAAGATTCTGCAGGACTCATCCCATTAGGAAAGCGCTAAACACTTACAAATGTGAACAGAAACAGTGAAGGAAAACATTTTTGTCCGACACTGGCAGGACATAAAATAACGTATTACAATAAGATTTGAATAATTATTGTTGATTTATATTTATCAGAAGAAGATTCAATAAATAAATAAAGCAAAAAAAAAAAAAAACAAATATAATAAATGAATCAACGAAGAGACTAAAAATTTACCATTAGCTCTAACTAACAGATTTGAGGCTGTAGAAAATAATGAAACCCATTGTTTATTTACAATGTTTGCTCTTCGATGCAGTGCTCGAATATTTCAAAGATAATTGCCATCAATCGTAGCGAAAAAACGTCTTACCTATACTGGTACAAGATCTAACAAGCCTACAGGAACTGGTCGTTGGAGCGTTTGTAAAAAAAAATTATAAGAGGATCGGAGGTGGTTGAGCATTTTTCCATCCTATGCTATGATTCTGCTTAAAAGGCAGAATACGTGATAGATACGTTAGATCTCCTTATATTTCTAGAGACGCAGTTCCGCTTGTTTACGGGCGCAATGAAATGTTATACCCAAACTTAAAGAAAACGGCGCAGGAATTCTTAAGTTTTCAAATTAGTGCTCGTCGCATCTGCTCATTCATTTCCACAAAAGTTGAAAATACTTTGTTTATTAAGCAAAAATCTTATTAATATTTTTGCAAAAAAAAGTATTTTTTCTTAATTTTATCGTGAATTAAAATTTAATTCTTTGATTCTTTAATCATATTAATATTAATTTTTAATATTAATAATCTCTTACACTGTAATTTTGTATAATTCTGCTCTACTCTAGTTGAATTTTGTTAAATTTAACTAGAATTCAAATTCAATATGCGTATCGGTATCGATATCGGTGATATTTATGTTTGAGTATCGGTATCGTATCGCCAAAAAGCCGTATCAAAACACTCATAGAAAAATGCATTTTCATACTGATGATGCCCTAACATTATAATTGTGACATCAGTGTTATTACAAATGGCATCAATGAGGCAAGAAGTAACATCAATCCCATGACGAACATAATCCGAAAATTTTGACATATTTTATGCGTCATCTACGCTGTGACTGCATTGACATCTATTCAATGCTATATTTTGTGTACACTGATAGAAAAGGCGTCATAGCGCTGATGTATTTTGACATCAGTACATACAAACTATCATCAGTGCGACGACAAACTGTCATCAGTGATATGACATTGTATATCATGTCATCAGTGCGAAGATAAACTGTCTTCAGTGCGATGACTGACTGTCATCAGTGCGATTATTGACTGTCATCAGTGCGATGACATACTGTCATCAGTGCGATGACAAACTGTCATCAGTGCGATGACATAATATATCATGTCATAATATATTAGTAACATTATTTTCATGTTTAAAAAGTAAATTTAGAAGCAAAAATTCCCATATTAAATTTTTTCAATTATTTATCTAAATACATCAAATTTGTTAAGTACAATTATTACAAAAACTATATCGTGCACGCTGCTGGTGTCTAATAATTGAGAGTTATTTTGTTAACAAAGGGCGGAATACAACAAAAGTAAAACAAACATAGGTAAGCTAATAATGATATGCTCGCAATTTGACTTAAGGTTAATTAAAATGACTCAATTCGACGACAGTAAGCTATCGCACTGATGACATGCTTTATAAAACCGACTTCGTTTTTACATTGCTGTAATGCCAATGTGTCATTACATTGATGACATAATTTAATTTTTTGCCCCTGATGACTATTTGGCCAAGTGATGTTAAGGCTGGCATCACTTTTATTAAAAGTGTCATGGGGTCAAAAACGAAGATACTTGTCATAGTACTGATGTCAAAATACATCAACATTCTGATGCCTTTTCTATCAGTGTACTTCCCTAATTAAAACCTTCTTCAGCATAACATATATTGTTTGCCCATTCAGCTTCAGATAGACCCTTTCCTCGACACATTTAGGCTAAAAATTATTTTAACGGCTTAGAGGGTTTAACAATTTATAAAACACCGACAGTTTCCAATAAATTTGTATTGTAAACTAAAAACATTAATCAGGAACCTATTTTGATGAGCTAAAAAAAAATTCAATTTTTTTATACATAATTTGTTATACAGCGAATATTTTTATAAAGGTACAATATTTTCGTTAATTATTTTGCATTGATTTTAGTATAGGCATGCTATTTATTAATAAACCAATTTTATTAATTTTTTTTTTACAACAGTTTTTGAGCGAGCTATTAAAAAATCTTGTCAAAATGTTCAACCTATTCAGATGAGGAGCATGTATGTACATCAAAGATTTTTTTATATTCTTAATATATTTAAATTTGCTATTTAAATTAACCCAAAATATTGTTTTTTTTTTACTTTGTTACAAAAAACAAAACTCATCATATTTTAAATATTTTATAACCAAATTTATTATTGATATTTACATTTGTATCATGTCATATTATGGTTGATATTTGTCCTATTTTTATATGGTTTTTTATTCAATTGTTTCATTATTTTATAAATCATTTAATATATATTTTTTTTTCATTTATGTATATGCCACAAAACTGAACAAAAGAAAAAAATTTATTTGCAAATTTATTTATACTGTGTTGCACAAAGTTTGCTGGTGCATGTAAAAGTTTTATATCAACTTTGGCTTTATTATCACTAAAGGAGAAAAAAGAAATAATATATTTATTTTTTATATTCAATAAATCACATTTATTTGATTTACTATATGCACAAATACAAATACGTATGCACAACATATTTTGTTGCATTGCATTTTTTTATTATCGAAAAACATTAACAATTTATACAAAGAGTTTTAAGGAGATCTGCATAATAAAATATAGACGAAACACTTTTAAAAACCCATAACATATTTTGGTAAACTGTCATGTGTTTTTTAAACATTTTAATATAATTGTAAAAAAGTGTTATAAAAAAATTGCAAGTTTCAGAACAAGGACCCCTATTAAAAGCATCGTTGATTTTATTCAAAAATTAAATTCTCAAGAAGGTTTAGAAAAAGTTTTTCGGAAAATATAATAAAACTGATCCACTGTGATAACATGGAAAATATTACCGCGTAGAATAGGATGCTTCTACGCCATAATATTAACCATAAAATATTTAAAAATCACTAACATTCAATGATAGAAACATTAGAAAGCTTCTAGAAAGCAGCAGTAAGACTGGATATATATTTTTATTTTAAGGAAACAAGGGTTGAGAAATCTCAATCTTGAAGAGAGCTTTTGGTCCTGCAGCTGACCCGGAACTCATACTAGTGAGCAGCTACTCAAAAGGTGTCATAACAGATTCAAACCAACTCGTTTTCCCAATAAAATAAAAGGGCAACTTTACATCTATCTCGGATAGATCATCCAAAAAGGTCGTGTATTCCTTGACAGTTAGATAGAATATAAGACACAGTGTCCTTCTTATCCTTGCCATAATAAATCAATAAAATCTAGGCCCACTCTACACGCATGAATCTCTACCGCTTAGTGCTAAATATTACTCAGATCACTGTCCTAATATATTTATTTTTTTGTTCTGAAAGGTTACTCTTCATTTTAGTACATTAATGTTACTCTTCGTCGAATCGCCGAACTTTTTAAAAAAAAAAAATTCTAGCGGAACGATTTTTAAAATCAAAAATCAACAGAAATTTTTGTAGTTAAACATTTTCTTAAAAAATAAAATAAAGCTTCATACACAATAGGCAGTAACATTTTCACTGGTGTTCATAATAGAGCAATAATTTTTTTTACAACCACACCCATTTTCCATTGAGAAACCGATTGCAAATTTTGCCCACAATAATATTACGTATTTATTATTATTTTTTAAACCCTTTTGTGGAAATTTTCATTCAAAATTATATAAAATAAACGTCAAATACATTTTCATATAAATTATTCCTGAAGTAGAAGTAGACTCAACTTTTTAAAAAAAACTTTAGTTACATTTTTGTTCGAAAAATGAAAGGAAAATACATGAAATACTTTGCGAAGAAATAAGATAGAAGAAAAAACAAAATTGTTGCTAGCATTGTAATTTTATGAGCAAATGTTGCAAATATTGTTACTTCAAATAATATTGGAAACAATGATCAGCTAATAAGAAAATACAAGAAAGAAAACAAACGAAGTTTGTGAAGATCATTTCCATACAAAAAAATGCCGTATGTCAAAATCAAAATGTGATAAATGCGAAAAACCCATATGAGAAGGGCACAAAGTTGAGCTCAAGGCGATATTTGAAAATTATTTTTTATTTTTTCAAGCTAAAAATGTGTTTTTTAGTTTTGACTTTTTTTTAATTCTTCAGTTTTACTTACAATCATTTTTAAATTCTTTTTTATGATCCCAAAAAATATGCAACATAAAATGAATTAGTACAAAAATTAAAAAAATTTTTGATCTATATGAATAGATTAGGTAAGATTAGGTCCCATTGCCGTACACAAGCACAGCTTAGGTGAGTCCATTGATTAGTTCCCGTTGTGTTACCATGTCACACCGTCTCTCCAGGGTCCTATCTTACCTGGCTGCTAATATTCTCAATCAGCCACCCAGTCGATTCAATAAAGGAGTGGCTCCTGCTTAAATTAATATTAGAGAGACATGTCTTGTCTCCAAGGGTTCTTCGGCCAAACAATTTAAGTCTTAGATCTCCGAAAGCCGGACAATGACACAGAATATGTTTCGTTGACTTTTCCTCCTCCTCGTCGTAAGGGAGCCCTAGCATTTGGAATTGCCTTCCAATAGACCAGTGGCCAGTTATAACCACAATAAGGTTCCTGAGGTGATGTTTGGATAGCTGTAATGCCCGTCTAGTCCTTTTTTCATCCAAATTTTCCTGGTTTCCCACATGTGGTTTCATCGAGCCATCTGTGACCCGCAATAAGATGAAACTTGTGTGAAATAAGTTGTTACCCCTTGAGTGTGAAAGACCTATATCAAATGTTGAATCAGTTTGATTCAAAGTGGTGCATGCATGCGCCAACGAGTCCGCCATACAGATTCCATGTATGCCCCTGTGTCCGGGGACCTTTCTTAAGGGCAACCGCAAAGTATCTCGCTTTCTCCTCCAGAGATATTCGGCATTCTTGGACAACTCTCGATGTGATGAACGCATTCTCCAGCGATCTTATGGCCGCCTTGCTAGCGGTAATAATGTGAATATCCCTGCCAGATATTTCACGGAACCGAATGTGTCTCGCGGCTGTGTAGATGGCCATTATTTCGATCTGAATGACACGGCAGTGATCCGGCAGCCTTATAGGAATACTCCAGTTAAGCTGCACGGAGTATATGCCAGAACCGACACCATTCAATGTCTTATACCCGTCAGTGAATATCTGAATCGCATTCGCGGGAATTTTTATGATTAATAACATTTATTGAAAAAGTATATTTGGCTTCCAAACAAAGATTTAGACAGTTAAAAAATACATCGTCGAATAGACGGCCACTCGTTGCAACGTACGTAAAATATGGTTGGTATTCTAGGGTTAATGTTGTTGATATAAGTGAACACGTAATTCACTTGATTAAATTTTTTATTAAAACTGATTTTATCTTTGACTTATGGTTTAATTGAAAAAACAAAATTGGCGAGAATTCTTTCTGTATAGCCCCCCGGCTTATCGCAAAGATTCCCGTCTGCATGATACTTAAATCATCCAGCAGCCGAAAGGGAGCCGAAGGGAGAATAAAATTGACCTAGACTTTTTTCTACACTAATTGGTTACATCGCTGGATCGTCCTCCATCCAATATTTGAAAATTTTACAAACAAAACGACAAAGTCAATGTTATCCATCTCTTTGGTGGTGGCTTTAAATATCTATACCAACATAAAAGACTCCCTTTTTTAAGCCAAATAAAAAATGTCCTGTATACTATTTAAATGCATACATACATAAATACCAAAAAAATCGGAATTTACGAAGTTATAAAAAAATTTAAAACTATAAAAGGTATAACAGAATAATAAATAGACATACATAAATGCGAGAATGTAAAAGTAAATTAATTACAGGAATGTCATAATAAACTCAAATATGGTCAAAATAGTACAATGCGTCCCATTTTATATGTACATACATAAAATTCATTTACATCTACATTCATGTACTGAATTGATGATTTCAAATATGAAAAATAACAAACATATCGTTACCTAATACGCAAAAAGCCGTATCTTTATTTTACAGGAGAAGCCAAAAACTATTTGAAATGGTAAATTGCCTTAAACTGTTAATAAATTCTTTTTCTTCGATTTTTGTTTTTGTAAATCCAACCAGTTGTTTTGACAATAGACAATGTTGCATATTATGCAGACTGTTAGTTGTCTTAGTGGTCTTTTAGCGCTTGTCATATAATTTTTTGTCGATTGCGCCAATGACTGCAGTGCAGCATTTTAAGACAACCAGTGCGTTTATAAAGGTACACATAAGACCGTACCTAAAAAAAAGTTACCCTATACCCCCTCTAATATAAAGTATTTTTTCAATTAGTTTTTTTTTGCCAAAAGCAGTGGTCCGACTTAAAGTATGATATATCAATATTTTTATCTCGAGAAGACCAATGTTATGCCCTTAAGGGCCATGGAACTCAAGTATCTCGTTCTAGTATTCATCTACCAGATCTCTGTTATCCAAAAATTAAATTAAAATAAAAGATATATTGTTTTAAAGGTATTTTTGTGTATATCGTCACCTAAAATGCAAAAGGGCGTAACTACACTTTTAATTTTTTTACAGGAGAAGCAAAAAACAAAATCAATAACAACATAAAAATGGTTATCGTACTTATTTTTAAGATAATTTTATTTTTAATCATTAAAATGCTGAATTATAGAAAATAGTACACTGAACAGAAAAATCAATCCATCCGTAGTTAAATCAAGCCGAGGAAGTGTCAACAGTACGGTAAGTGCGTACTTCAAATAATTCGAAAGTGAGATTGATTCTAACCTAAACACCTACCGCAGAGAACCAGAGATATAGATAATATAACCACTTACTCACGCGTTACACCCTTTTGTTGAATTCCGTCCTTTTTTACTAAAAAAACTCTCAATTATTTTCGTAATCATTCTACATTAAAAATTTGTTATATTTAACTTAATAATTTTAACAAATAGAATTTGGGAATTTTTACTTCTTATTTTAATTATTATACATTAAAACATTGAATGTTTTTCTTTTTGTAGTGTTGTTGTTGTTGCAGTAAAAACTCGAAAATATGCCCTGAAAATTGTTAAGAATATGCACCCAAAAAAACGGAAAAATGATAATTTGAAAACAAAATATACAATAATTTAAAAACATTTGCATTAAAAAAAAAACAATCCTAAAATTATAATCCATACTATTTATGGATGGCGAATATTATCTAGATATTAACATCCATATGGAATTTGTTGTCTTTAAGGGATTTCAGGGACGGACGGTCGCTAAATTGTTTATTAATGTTAACATTTAAAAGGAAGTTATAGCCATTTATAGATGGGAGGCTTGGGCAAATGTAGGCCGATTCCAAAACAATTTAAATTAATATATATATATTTAATATATTTAATAATATATATTTTTTGCGGCGAATTAATTCTAAATACCAACATAATTAAATAGATGGTTTACGGATACAAAAAGTCTAATTTGAAAAGAAGTTTTTATGGTAAATATGTGAAGTTATAGACCAATTCTCAACATTTACAGACATCGTCCTTATTACAAGTTAAATGTATTTACCACATTTGAAAAAATTATCTGTAAAATTGCACCTTGTACAAGGTGACCGCCGGGAAGGTATACTACTTTGTTTTGCCGCCATTTTGGTAAACATTAATCTTGACAGTTCATATATGGCAGTCGTCGTGAAGAAAACACGTGGCAAATTTATTATGGAAAAATATTCGATAAACACACGTGTTTTAATCGTTAAAACATTTAATCAAAATCAATCATCGATTACTGTGACGATGAGAAAGTTACGTGAAATTTTTGGGAGAAACAACGTGCCAACAAAACGCACTATTAATCGTGTAGTGACCGATTTCCAAGAGAGAGGGTCTGTAGGTGAGAAGCCCAAGAATGGACCACAACGTACTGCAAGATCGGCTAAAAACATTACTGCTGCTCAAGAAAGTGTTCAAAACAATCCATCAACCTCAATTCCACGACGTGCACAGGAGCTTGGACTTCAAAGAACAACTTTGGCTACAATTTTGCACAAGGATTTGCATTTGTTTCCATTAAAGATTCAGTTAACACAAGAGCTTCATCCACAAGACCATTTACGTCGCCGGACATATGCCAATAGGATGTTACAGATCGCCCATGACAACCACGATTTGTATGAAAAAATCATAATGAGTGAATAAACCGAATAGTCGGTTCTGGGCAATGTAAAACCCTCAAATAATTCATCAGTCACCTTTGCATCGATTAAAAGTGACAGTCTGGTGTGCAATTTTGTCAGGAGGATTCATTGGACCTTACTTCTTTGAAAAAGAAAACGGCGTAACGATAACTGTGAATGGGGAGCGATATCGTGATATGATTGAAAACATTTTAAAGCCACAACTGCATGCTTTGGTCTTGATTAGCATGTGGCATCAACAAGGCGGTGCTACATCGCATACAGCAAGGATTACAATGGAATTACTGCGTGACGTCTTTCCACAACAAGTTGTTTTAAGAAATGGTGATGTTGATTGGCCTCCACGGTCACCTGATTTGCCTGCTCCGGACTTCTTTTTGTGGGAATATTTGAAAAGTTAGGTTTATGCAAACAAACCAGAAACGCTTGAGCACCTCAAACAAAATATTCGTGATGAAACTAATGAAACACCGCGTGAAATGTGTGAGAATGTAATGCAAAATGTGCTAAAAAAGGGCTCGCATTTGTGAGCCCAACAGAGGCGGACATTTATCTGATATTGTATTCCATACATAATTGCCGCCATTTTAATAAAACATTTATCAACATAAGATCCATTCTCTTTCATTTAATAAAAAATTATAAGCAAACAAAGTAGTATACCTTCCCGGCGGACACCCTGTACATTACGCACAAAGTAAAAATGGACAGACAACCAGCCAGACGGACAGATGGACAATCGTTAGATCACTTTAAAAACTGATTCTGAGTCGATCGGTATGCTAAAAGATTGGTACAGATTTCAATGTACAATAGCGCCAAAATCTTTTTTTTTTATTTGCTGCGAAAGCACTTGTAAGCATCTAAAATATTTAACATGTACCAAAATATGACTCAAAAAGGCAAAATATTCGCTATAAATTTAAAAAATTTTGCAGAAATGCTCTTTTAACTAAATTAAATTACACTAGCAAATCGATCCCAAAATTTATAAAAGGCTCTAAAACGGATAAATATTTGATTCTGCCTTCATTGGTCGCACAAGGAAAAACATGCAATTGCATATATATGGTATCCCTGGTTATAACTTAAATATATTCGATCAAATTAGCATATTAATTACACTATGCTAGAATTTGCTAATTTTTGGTGACGTTTAAACCTGATTCGGGTACGCTGAATCCAGTGGTGTTTTTTTATGTTAGCTTTGTTTTCTAGATATGCCATTATTTCGGCACAACATAATTATATTCGAGCTATCAAGCTCGAAATTCTGAAATAAAATTACCTTCACGTAAAGCCTAGTATTCTCTTCCAACTCGTGAAAAATGTTCAGCAACATGTATTATTTCATGCGAAAAATTTTCATGTATCAATGTTACCTATCTCGAGAGTTTGGACAATTTGACGTTTCTAATCTTTCAAAGTATGCGACATTGTTTTGTATATGTCAACAAACCCCACATGTATTTTACTAAAAAGTATTTTTTTAAATAAAAAATTAAGTAAAAATTAAAGTAAATATGGATGAACAACTGTTACCAGTTGTGTTATTTATGTTTTTCAGTTCTTATTTTAATATTAAGTTTAAACTTTCTTTCATTTGCTTAAAATACCACGTGAAATAAGTGCAACTTATATTATTTCGCAGTTCTAAAAAAAATTTTTCCAGAAACAT
The DNA here is from genome assembly GCA_943735925.1 of Pollenia amentaria. Lineage (NCBI taxonomy): Eukaryota > Metazoa > Arthropoda > Insecta > Diptera > Polleniidae > Pollenia > Pollenia amentaria. The sequence goes on from OX031009.1 coordinate 38,663,066, forward strand.
TTCGCTACTTTTTCACAAATCAAACAGAGTACAACTCTATCAACATTATTTCATAGAAATTCCGCACAAGTTTTTTTCAAATGAGTTTGACAGCATTTCACGTGATATGTTGAACTTTTTTTCTAATAGTGCAGTCGTTTTAGAAACGTAATTATTTTTTTGGAATAAAAAAAAATAATTTCTTAGCAAAATTTCGAAACTTTTGTTTTTTAAAAATTCATAAGATACTGGAAATACAGCTATGCTTCTTATCTCTTCCTCTCGTTTATAAGCCAAAGCTCCAAACAATTTAAGCCATAAATTATTAAAATCTGTCTTCAACTTGCGCCTCTAGGGGGAGGATAAAATGTATGACCGATCTCTATTAACATTTTCTCAAAACATGCATTTTCGAAATAACGGTATATCTCGAAAACAACAGCTTCAGCGTACCCAAATTAAGTTTAAGCGCCAGATGCCCCGCTCGTCAATTTTTTCAGCTAGCACAGTGAAATTAATCAAATATTAATCACGGTTCCCGTTGACATAGGCATTTAGCGTTCTCCTGGTCAGATAAACTCTGCCGTATCTGTTCTCCTAAATAATTAACGTTGCTACCAATTTCTTGTTAGTTATTGTATAAAACTAATGCATTATGTTATGAATGAAAAACAAAAGAGACTGCCTTTTGCTATACATTCTTTTTTTAACAATTGAAAATCTAATACTCCTTGAGACAGAAATTCCCATAGCTCTTTCCCAGAATTCTTTTTTCCCTTTTTTTTAATTGAATTCCTCATAACAATTTAATGGAAAATTTTTCTTAAATTCCGGCTTAGCTTGACAAATGACATTTATTCTTGGATCTTGACACACACTGAAAAAGCCCATCGGGCGACCCTATTTGGAGGCTTTAAGAAAAATAATGTTAATTTTGTGTATCTTCAAATTGGTTTTTAAATTTTAAGATAAATTTGAACAGAAAGCCCTTTTTTAACTAAAAACCCTACCCTATAATTAAACACATTTTGATTGCGAAGAGATAACAAAATTTTACACTTTACGTACTTTTCAACTACATAAATGCAAATGAATAAGCTCATATTTGTTCTACTAAATGAGCTGAAGTTTATTATTTTATGTTTAATTTGCGGGCACACACAGCCTCATATTATATTCTCTTAATTATCAAGTGTCCTTGGCCATCTTTATTTAATGACAGTTTCCCATTTATTCAAATAAAATATAATTTAAATAATATAACTTAAACAAATATTGCACATTTAAAATTATCACGTTTCGGCGAAATGTGAAAATGTCCCATTAATTACACAGTATCAGCAAGCAATAGGCCTAGATTCGGTTAAAAAAAATTTTAATTATTATTTCACCCAAATACAGTGTGAAGCACAAATAAAACAAGTGTTATAAATTTTAATTATGTACAAAACAATATTTAGACAGTTAATTTGACTTCGATTTTATATGGCGAATTTATGTTGACATTATTGTTACTTTCAGCCAAATAAAATAAATTAAATTTTGATTATAAATATTTAAGGAATATACAAATACACTTGAGAAAAAATTTGTAAAAAAACAAGAAAGAAAGTATAGCCGTTCAATCCCGACTATCTGATACCCTACACGAAAGTATTAAGAGAAAAATTTTCGAGATTGTACCCTCTTTGGGACCATGGACAATCATGGAACCACATTATGTTCTAACACCAACATTATGTTATATTATGGCGTTGGGATTCAGATAAGAACTCTCTTTATTTGTATGAGATTTTTTTTGCCTTTAAATGATTTTAGGAAAGGGGTGTGTCCCAAAAAAAATTTATTTTTTTGATTTTTATAGGTACCCCAGCATTTTTTGAGATCTTATAGGGTAAAGTATTTTTGTGATTTTTTTCAGATTTTTCGGAAGTGGTTTAGAGTTCGCTAAAATCGAATTTAACCCGAAAATCGGGTGTTCTCGACTTTTTTGAATTTTGCTGATTACTCGGCCAATTAGCACGATTTTCTTTGTTACTAAGTCATTTTTTTTAAAGAAAACTTCTCAAACTTTACTTCTCTGTGCAGATTAAAAGTTTCGGTTATTTTTTTGCTCATTTGGGACCCTTTAATCACATTTTTTTTTAAATTTAACATAAATTTGAATAATAATGCTTTGTAAATTTTTAAATTTATATTGAAGTTAAAAAAACTAATGATTCAGTTTAAAAGGTGGATAAATTCTGAGTCATTGCAAAAAAATATAATTGAATTTGCTCTTAATGTTCCAAAGTTATAGCCTTTTTAAGTTTTGTACCCATTTTGTGAAATTAAAAATATTGTAATGTGTTTGCCAGCTATGCTTCGGATTTGTTTTAATGTAAGATATTTAGATATTAGGTATTCTTTCAAAATATTAAATATGGGTGGTTTTTTGTTCTGTTGCACAGACTTCAGCAATGCGGGCCAAAAAATTCTAGGCAGCTTACTTCTCATACCCAAAATTAAAAAACTATTTATTTTAACTTTCAATTATTTATTAGAGCTTTTACGATGAAGCTCTATGCCCTGCAATTGTGAAAGTCTGTTGCAGAGGTTATTAAATTAATGTAAGTATTAGCTAAGGCCACGCCGCGTTCTGCGACATCATTTACCACGTGCAATTGCTGAACTTTGTTCTTTTCTTCATTAAATGATTTGTTTGTATGCCATTTTTTTTGCAATGACTCAGAATTTATCCACCTTTTAAACTGAATCATTAGTTGTTTTAACTTCAATATAAATTTAAAAATTTACAAAGCATTATTTTTCAAATTTATGCTAAATTTCAGCAATATTCAAAAAAGTCGAGAAAACCCCAATTTTGGGTTAAATTCGATTTTAGCGACCTCTAAACCTCTTCCGAAATATCTGAAAAAAATCACACAAATACTTCACACTATAAGCTTTCAAAAAAAGGTGGGGCATAAAACAATATTTTTTTTTGGTACACACTAGTGTATAATAGGACCTATAAACACAAAAATTTTGACACGATTCTAATAAAATAATAAAAGATGATTTATATTACAATTTACTAAGTCCGCATCACTTCCACGTAAGATGACCCTGCCCTACCCTGGTACGCGTAGAATGTCCAATGTGGCATAATCTGCGTGGTACGTTGCCCTGCAACCACATATCGTTGGTGTCCATATCATAAGTTGTTAATCATCGATATAAGTCGGTCACCGTTGAGGGTGAAGGCATGGGCACGTCGTTAAAAAAAACATATCGACCGACAACTTGTTTTTCGGGATGAATTATACATACGTTCTTGGATCTTTTGCTAGGACTAAAACTAGAACGAACGACGAATTTCGCCCTACACGACGAATTTTTTAGTAAAAATTCGCTGAGTAACTTCGTCCTTAGAAGCAAAATAACTAACAGCTTTTATAATTGAGAAAGCAGTGTGCTGTTTGTGAAAAGAGAGACAGAGAGAGAGAGAGAAATATTGCGACCATATTAAAAAAATAAAACATTAACAAAAACGCGACTAAAAACTATTTTTATAGGTAGATACTTTTTATATTTATTTTTAATGATATAAATTATAATTATTTACGCAAATATGAAAAACACATATACATAAGTAAAAATAAAGTTATATGTTTCAAGCATTTGTTTTTTATTCATCTTAATGGATCGATTAGGCGATGGACCAGCCTCCACTTCAAATGCTCTTTTCAAATCAAGTCCGTGATTGTTTAATTATGTGTTGTAATTGCATTATTATAAAAAAATCAGAAAGAACCAGTTGAAAAACAAAAAAGATCCAGAATGTATCCTATACGATACGTTCACTCTAGACTCTGCATGCTTAATTTTATGTTTCTAGGTCCTATTATAACGAAGATTCAAAAAGGATTATTATTATAAGAGAAAAATGTTTTGTAGAAAGTACCAAAAAAGGTACGATTTTCATTTCGACAAAATAAATTTAAAAAAATATATATAAAATTTGAAGAGCTTCGATATATACCCGGTTTGTTAGGGAGCATATTTAAAAATAAGGGTAACAAAAAATTCAGTGTGCAAAACTGATCGTTACATTCACTAATTTTTAAATGCGCTGAATAAAGCGCTTTCTGTGTCAAAAATGTATTGCTTCAAAGTGGCAACTCGCCATATAAAACTCATGTCTTCCGTAAGCGATATGGTAAGCGAAACTTTTACGTTTCTCTCTTACAAGCCTACTTCGTTGGAAGCTTTATTTTTTATTGCGAACTTTTCAAATGGTGTATTTTTTGTTAAAATAGGTTGACAAACAGAGGAGGAAAGTGTTCTTTTCTGTTTTGCCTTTGCCAATTTATATATAGAATAAAAGTAACTTTATTTAAGAAAATACATGAAAACTAAAACCAAACAAGGTCCCTTGTACAGGTTTGGTCATCGTTCGCCATCGCATATAATAGAAATAAATCTATTGCAAGATTGCATTAAATGACGAAATTCTGCCGAAGCACAGTGGGTTCGATGGTACCCAAAGTGGCGATAATTCATAGAAGACGTAGTTTTAAAATTCCATATTTTTTATTGATGAGTTATTATAAGCAAATAAAAACACAGCATTTAAAAAAAAGTAAAAAAAAAATTTGTTTCAACCCATTAAGCGCATTATTTTTTTTTTGGAAAAAAAGACCTTAGTTCTTAATTTATACTGTAACTTTGGAATGAAAAGCGATAAAATAATAAATAAAACTGGAAATTAAGGCATACTTATTGTGCTAATAAAAAAATTAAATAATAATTTTATTATATGTATTTATATTAGTATAAATTTAATTTAAAATCCAATTTTTGTTTTTTCACAAAATTTTATAAAAGTAAATTTTTTTTTCAAAAATGTCACAAAAGAGAATATTATTATTTTTTTTACTAATGAATAATCATTAATACATTAAAACACAAGTTTAAAAAAAAACTTTTTTGTTTTAACCTGTTAGCGGTTCTTTGTTTTTCGGAAAAAACACGATCCACAATTTTCACTGTAACTTTGAAATCAAAATAAATTTAAAAAATAACTTAATAAAGCGCGATCCATTTCGAGGCTCCCTACTTTTTTAAAAGAAAAAAAAAAACACAGAAAATTCAAATTTAATGGGAAATGTTTATTATCATTTGAAAGAACATTCTTTGGCATTTTTTTTTTTTTTTTGAAGATTATGTCTATCAAATGTTGGCCGTTGCTACGTCGCAGGTGGTCCATCTGTTGAGTCCAATTTTCGAGTATTTCGACTGGTAACTGGCGAATGAAATGCGTGATGTTTTCCTCCAAGGCCTGAATCAAAACGGGTTTGTCCGCATAAACTTTAGACTTTACATATCCCCACAGGAAAAAGTCTAACGGTTTGATATCACACGATCTTGGTGGCCAATCGACCGGCCCAAAAACGTGAAATTATGTGCTCACCGAAGTGTTCTCTCAATAAATCCACTGATTGATGCGATGTGTGGGAAATGGCGCCGTCTTGCTGAAACCAAATGTCGCCGAGATCACGAGCTTCAATTTCAGGCATCAAATAGTCGGTTTGCCATTGACGGTTACGTTCGCACCGGCATTATTTTTAAGAAATATGGACCGATGATTCCACCGGCCCCCAAACCACACCAAACCGGTATTTTTTCTGGCTGAAGTGGCAGTTCTTGAATCTCTTCAGGTTGTTCTTCGTCCCATATGCGACAATTTTGTTTGTTTACATACCCATTGAGCCAGAAATGGGCCTCATCGCTGAACAAAATTTGCCTCGAAAACGTCGGATCTTCTTGGAACTTTTAAAGAGCCCATAGAGCGAAGCGATGTCGTAATAAAGTTGAACGATTTGTAAACGTTGTTCAAACGTAAGTCTTTTCATTATGAAATGCCAAACAATACTAAACAAAAATAACATGACAGCATGACACGACTCACACGTGATCTGTCAAAAAAAGGCTATTGAAAAAAGTATCTCTACTTGAATCACCCATTAGTATGTATACCTATTAGTATAAATTTGTATGCAGTTTGTGCTTTTACTTAATTCAATTAATGTAAAAATTAATCTGAAAAAATAAAAAAATTTAAATCTTTTTGGGAAATCTTTATTTTAGAGAATGTTTACACAAAAATAAAAATAAGAATGGGCCGGCTATTGTCTAGACTTTATTTTTTTTAATATAAGCTGGTATCCTATACTTCTCTAAAATCCATAAAACTCATTCCAACTCTTACTAACTTAATACTTGTGGCCCATTAAATGCGGAAATTATCCCAATTTTGGACCTTTTTTAAAAAAATTATTAAAAATATTTACGCATAATTTTTAAAAAAAAAAATTTACTATAACCTGATGTTGCAAGTTCCATTATTAAAGATTTACTTTTAATAGATTTAACACTAACAATAATCTCTTGAATTGTAAAAATTTCCAATTTTTTCACTCTTTTTTAAAACAGTAATAATTTGCTAACTTTGACCGCTCATTGAAAAGAAAGTAAACAACTTAGTTGATTGATTTTTACAGCTTGTGATGCAGAATTTTATGTTCTTTTACCCAATACCAAAATTTATTATACAAACATTATTTTTAAATTTCGATTAATCGTCACTTTGATACCATTAAAATCCAATGTGCGACGCCTTAATTGTACATATTTTCATATACACAAATATGGTTTATTTTTGGCGACGAATATTCGCGTCGTTGTGTTCCTAGCATTATGTAGATTGGTATCATCTCAAATTCGACAATTCGGTTTGTTGACGTACCTGCTCATTCAGAAATAAGCTCCATCGACTTTCTTATATAGCCCCTAATCATGTAAAACGCAACGCAACGCCACAGAATTACATTGAAAGCAAAAACAATGTCATAAATATTTTGTAATTTTGTTGCTGCTTTCTTCAGAAATTCAGGTACCGTTTTAAAAATTTCAACGCCCCAAGCTATGCAGCGTTTGAAATTTTAAAACGCAAGGTGAATTTTTGTAGAAAGCAATAACAGAATTTTAAAATATTTATGACATTGTTTTTGTTTTCAATATAATTCATTGGCGTTGCGTTGCGTTGCGTTTAACATGATTAGGGCCATAATTTTTTTTTTTAACTACATACATATTTTTTTTAATGAAAGTCAGTTTGAAGTCTTCTTTTTTTAATATTTTTTTCAGTGTATAAATAATCATGTATAATGCAATAAATAACAGATTAAAAAAAACATATTGTTTTTGTAAATGAAATGTTCAGTTAAGACAAACACACTTTATTAATACCTGCAATTTAACGCAAACAAACAATAAAATGTTTCATATGTGGAACAAAAAAATTGCATATATTTTTGCAAATGAAAGGTAAAAACTTTATTAAACAAATAACAAAGAGTAAATTTAAAATAAAATTAAATTTATGTCAATGTGCTCCAAATTTGAGATAATAATTCAGTTTTGTGGTTTTCTGTATTGTGTTTTTTAATTCGCTGTTAATTTAATTTACACTCTCGAAAAAGCACAAAAAATTTCAATATATAAAGAGATTTAAAAATAACAAAATTTATACAACAAATGCATTTCAACAAAAAGGGACTTTGACAATAAAATATGTGTTGGTAGGTTTATTTTAAAACAATTTTGTTATTCATTACGAGGTAAAATGTCATAAACTGGTTTTCGAGACTACGCCCTATATTAAGCAATGCCTGTTAAATTCCTTAAAGTAATGTTCTATCCATAGTTATCGGTCCACCTAAAACTTTGTATAGGAGGTCCAAAACTATCTGTATCCGCTCCTGAGTGTTATTGTCTCCGCAAGTTAGCAACCGGTGTTTTAACTGGTACTCCACCTGTTATTCTTCTAAGTTCTTAAAGGTAATCCACCAAGTGTAATCGAGTAAAATATATAGTTCTCTACTAGATAATCCCGCGAACCTCTACGCTTATTTGCAGGAGACCAGAGGCTCTGGCGGGAATCGCACGCGCAACCCCCGCGCTGATAGACTAGCTTACTACCAACTAGCCTACCGGGGCACCCCCCTGAAAAACTGTAACTCGGTGCAGCTACGCTACGTAAAGCCATGAGCAAATGCGCATTCAAACGCAAAATGCACGACAGGAAAACAATGAAGGTCGCTCTAATTGACCCTTAAAATAATTACAATGACACGCGAGCTGTTTCCCCCGCCTACAACAATTTAACGAATGTGTTCCAAATTTAACGATAAAGTATTTTTTTGCGCATTTAAGTGCTTTTTGAAAGTAGATTTAATTTTAAGAAATAGTAATGAAAGAACTCCTTGTTTCGTATTATTTAAAAACCTTACACAGAAAAAACTATTAAATTTCTCCAATCACCAAATTTATACCAAATTCATAACACCAAGCAAACAATTTATTGACTTTGCACCTATTACCAAAATGATTATATTGATTACTAAAAATTGTAAAATTGTGAATATTTTTTTTCAATAAATTATATTTTTAATTTTAATTAAAAAAATGATCAAAATACTTCATTTCAAACAATGTATTAATTAATTTATTTAAATATTGACAATTCCCAACAACAATTCTACATGATTAAATTATTTTTTTTTTAACGAAAAAGTCAATTAAGATTTTTTGTTATTCAATTAAAATATTAATTGAAAATTTATTTCAAAACAACTAAAATGTTAATTTAATCAAAATTAAATTTTTAATTTTTTTGAACTAAAAAAATAATTGATTCAATTATCACATTAATTAAATTTAAATACTTTTCAAAACATTTTTTTAATTGATAAAACACTTTTTTCTGTGTATGAAAATTTTCAAAATATAAGCAAATTTGCATGTTTTTTTAACTCCCATTTGATTAAAAATTTTCGTTAACTATTCTTAGACTTAAAAAATAATAAGCCACATTCCGTGCACAAATGTCCTATATAGACCATGTCTTAGATCAGCATTAAGGTAGAATTAGCTTGTACGGTCTATTCTGTTACGAATCTGCTGTTTTGCTTCTGTTCAATTGCAAGTCTGTATGTGTGGTTTGTTTTTACTTTTTCGTTCTGTTCTGTTGCGGACAAATCTGTTGAAAATAGAATTCAACGTTAAGTTAAAGCCAAAGTGTGTATGTATTAGTTTGTTGTGATATGAAATATCTGTAATTTTTTGTTCAAAGCGAGAAAAATTGGTTTTAATTAATAATTTTGTAAAAATTAACGTACTTTTGATAAAATAATAGTATTTTTTATTTTTTACGAAAAGTTTTTTTTTACAATTTCAATGCTTTTCTTTTTAAAAGCAGATGTTTCCTTTCACAGACAAAGCAATTACAAAATATTTGCTACAGAAAGTAACGAAACGGAAAGCCAACGGAAAGTAACAACTAATGAGGCCTTTATAGAGTAATAAAAGAAAAGTCAGTTGAATGGAGCGTTCCACTGTACTTTCAATGTATCGGATTCACGCACCTGTTAGGATAATATTCCCTCATAAGTAGCTTTCACGTCATATCTACGTGCCCATACTCCGCGAACATTTACTAAGCGATTGGATAATCACCAATGCGAAAGTTCGGCAAGGGGGTGTGTTATTGCCCTTTTTATTTAAATAGTGGCATCCTGGATCAAGTGATACAAATATATACTACACAGAGAAGAGCTATAACAGGAGAATTACAAGATAAACTTGGCTATACTGACGATATCTGCCTATATTCTTATACTTTTACTGACAGGCAAATCAAACAAGAAACAGTTTAGAAAACAGCACTCTGTGAAACTATTCTAGAGATATATTTTTAAAGAAACTACATTATCGATTTTGAATCGTTTGGTTTTCAAAATTGTTTTCATCACATACCTGATTATCTTACGCTGTTATTTTGCAAAATAAAAAGATTATTCTACTAAAGTTTTGTTAATTTAAACTTAAATTAAATGCGTTTCGGTATCGCCGATATTTCTTTTTAAGTATCGTATCGGAAAAAACGAGTATAGTTATATCCCTAGTTGAAGCTCTTCACAGAGAATGTTGTTGTTAATTTAAACAGAACGAACATATCTGTGGTTTTCATGGGTTACCGCGTATGTCTTAAAATCAAATTTAAAAACATTCTAGATCGAACTATGGTCGAGGTTTTGAACTTTTTGAACTTGGTCATTACGTAAAAAAAATCAAAATTGGTCCATATTTTAAACCAATATGGTATTAACGTCTCAAAATGGAAAAAATTGACATAAAAACTACATGATATGAAAACTACAGATATATAAACTTAAATATTTTTTATTTTTTTTTTTTGTTTTTTTTTTACAAAATTTACTTACAAAAGTATATGCATATTTACAAGGAGTTTAAGAATTTTTCCTTTTTCTACTTAGTAATACAATTTAGTTATATGGTAGCTATACTAGCATTTAACCCGCTACTTCGTTAGCGTCTCCTTTTCTTTTGTGGACATATTTTTACGCCAAAGTTTATGTTTCTAGGTTTCAACCCGCTACTTTGTAATAGGTACGATTTTCACCCCTAAACTTTCGAATTTCGAAAATGTATCAAATTTTTATTTGTATTTTTTAGATACGTTACGAATGTGATATTTTTTTATTCCAAAGTTTATTGGTTTAATAGATAGTTTGAGCAAAAAAGTTTTAAAATACAGGTTTTACCCGTTTACTCCCCAAACAGGCCGAATTTCAAAAAAGTATCAGGCACCTGTCCGCTTATTTTTTTATTGAACAACAATAAAAACTTAATTTTTGAATAAAAAAAAATAAATGTTTTGTTAAAAAGTACCAAAAATAGTTACGGTTTTTACCCCTTAAATGTCCGAATTTTGAAAAAGTACTAAATTCGTATTTGGCTTTTTTAGATAACTTTCAAATGTGATATAACATTATTTCTATGTTAATAGGTTTAAAAGATAGATGGGATGACAAAAAAGTACCAAAATACAGATTTTACCCGTTTACTCCCTATTTTCCATTTTTGGTACTTTTTTCTCCCCATTGAAACATAAAAAATTTCAATATTGTAGTGGGAGCCCATAATTTAATACGAATATGTCAATAAATAAAAAAAAATGTTTTATAAAAAAAGTACCAAAAATAGTTACGCTTTTTACCCCTTAAACGTCCGAATTTCAAAAAAGTACCAAATTCGTATTTGGCCTTTTTAGATAAGCTATTTTTCTAAAGAACAACGATTAGTATTACATTTATTTTGCATCTCTATTAGTTTTGGAGATATAAGGTTACCGAATTTTCCCGTTTTTACCTTTTTTTACCCCCTAAACATTCGAATTTCTAAAAATCCCGTCTTAGTGGATCGATTTGGAGAGTGATCAATCGCTAGTCCAAATTTCATATATATAGATTTAATTTTTAATATAGTATTTAAGTTAAGGTGAAAATTTTCCAAAAAAAAAAAAAACTTGTGAAATTTTTTGGTATGATAAAAACTTAAAAACTACTTAACTGACTAATCTAAAGCAGGGGCTAGCTCAGCTATATGATTATGTTCAGAATATAAACAACTAGTATTGAAATTTTCATATAATTTGTATATCTTAACAGCAACCAAATCAACATTTGCGACTTAATGAAGTCTTGCTGTAAAATAAAGCCTGGAAAGATTATAAATTAATTTTAGAAGTTTGTTTTGAAGAAAAACCTAATAACAGCATTTGTTTGGAAACTTTTTTTAGCAAGAACATTTCTAAAAGCTAAAAAGGATTTTAAAAAATGCTAAAATTTTTTAAAGATTTTTGTTAAAAATTTATTACCAGTTTGACATTTTATTCGAAACTAAATGCATTTAGTGACAAATTGGGCCTTAAAATCTCTGATATATGAAAAATTTAAACGATTTATTTCTATGCTATACACAATTTTTTGATAATTTTATTATTTTTAGTTTAAGAAAAGTTGAAGCTTTAAAATAATTATTTCTTCAGCAGTTTAGAGCAAATAATTTTTTTTTTACACTATTGAATTTTTATCTAAATACAAAGTGACATTTTTTTGTACTTTTATATCGTATATAAATATTATTTTATTAATAAATAATATTTACAATCAAAATGATAAGGGCATTTCTAATAATTATTATCTGAATATTCTAGTTTTTTAACAAGACAGGTAAGATGTTACTTAACATTTTCATACGAAATTTCATTTTGGGTACAACTATTTTTATTCAAAATTTATTATAATTTATTTAATTATTTTTAGTAAAATCAATAAAACTATTCGTCCAAATTTAAAAAAAAAAAAAAAAATGCTAAAAAGCTAAAAACATTTTCCAAAAATGCTAAATGATAATTTTGTAGCTAAATAAAAATTTGTAATGCCATATTTAGCTTTAAAAATGCCAAAATGGCCACACTAATTTCATTTCTAAGCTCGAATATTTTCTGCACTCGATTTAAATGGAACTGATGGGTGGACTTTTTAAGTATAGATTGAAAGTTGTACGAAAAATGACAATTTTTATCAACAGCTAATAACAGCCTTACAATTACGTTAAAATTATTAATTTGGCCCACAATTATTAAACATATTTCCGTTTTCCTGCATAATTTGTTTTTTTAAAAAATAATAAAATAAAAATGTACAATAATAATTATTAAATCGTTGTAACAAATAAGGCGTGTTCATTCGACTGTTCGTTTCAATTTACAGTGGTGGCAACACATATTTATTGTGTTTAAGTAGGTGTGAAAATTAATCAAATTTATTATTTTATTTGTTCAGTTACAGATAAAAATACACGTTTTAATAAATAATTCTTTTGTCTGTAAAATGCTGGCCGTATTTGTGTGTTTGTGTTTGTGTGTGTATGTAAATGTTTTACTTTTGTATAAAATTAATATGGTCTGGCTAATTTGAGCCGACATGATTACATTAATGTCGTTATTAATTTTGTCAAATGAAAAGCAGCGCAACACAAATAATACAAAAAAAAAAAAAGTTATAAGCCTAAGGAGACATTAATGTCAGTAAAAATTATTAATTTAAGTCCAATTGTTGTAATAATTTATTACTATAATTAGCTTAACAATGAAATAAAATGAGCACAAATAATGAATCAGTTTAAAAATCAGCATATTTAACCCATATAATTTAAGAAGTAATTCAAAAGGACTTGGATTGTTGTCGAGAAATTACATAAAACGTGATTTAATGATTTAAGAAAATTTGTATTTAAAATCCTTGCAAAAAGAAAATTAATTATTTAATGATTTGAGAAAATTTGCATTTCAAATCCTGGCAAAGAGAAAATTTATTATTCATATACATACACCCCCATATTCATAAAAAATATTTTAGGTTTTAGCAGGTTTATGAATCGAATTTTCTATGAAAATTTGTTCAATAAACCTTTTATTAAACAAAAATATTTTTTATGAATATGGAGGATAAACGTTAGAAAGAGTTGTCTAACAAGCCCTTTTCGTGAGTTAAATTATAAATTTTGCAAAATGTATTTATTTTGTTTGTAGTAAATCTGTGGCGAAAAGGAAAAAGTGTTTAAGTTGACTTAAGCCAAATTTGAGTTTTTGGCATATTTGTAATCTCCATCTTTAATTAAAATATGTTTATATTTATAGGAAATTTTACAAAACTTCAATGTTGATAGCAATTGTTGGAAATCTTCTGTGTTTATAAAAATTTAACAAAATTTTGTTATTAATATGAAATAGGGCAAAATTTGGTTATTTAAAGAACACTTAATCGAATTTAATCTTTAAAACTTTAAAACATCTGTTTTTAATATTTTCATATTTATCCAAAAAAAAAAAAAATAAAAAAAAATTGTATATTAATTAGTTTTTGATAATTATTACACAAAATTGTTAGCCCTTCAAAAAAGTGCCGCAAATAAATTAAGGCATGAACCATGTTAAAAAAAAATGCCTTAAAAATGGACCGTATAAAATAACACAAGCGAAAAAAAGTCTCATTAATCATTCTTTAAATCCACTCAATATAGACAATTTATGATAAATATCATAAGAGAAGGTCGGTAGTAAAAAAGTACACATATGATACATATTTTTACAACAAAAATATAGACTGAGATTTGAAATCGTTGCTGTAGGGGGGTTTTTTAATTTTACTCTTTTGAATTTTGTCCACAAAAGCCATAACTGATGAAGTGTAACTGATAAACTTCAAGTTCAAAGAGTTTAAGTATTATTTCTCTTTTTCATGGCCATTAGTATTATTAAGATGAAATGTAATTGTTAGCATTCTATAGAACATAATTGCTAGAATATGTCTTTAATGTGCACATATGCTTATATAAGCGTATGCATATTTGTGTAAGTTTGTTTATAAGATAAAAGTTTATTAATGTGTTTTGCGATTAGAGTTTTAATAATTTACTGAGAGTTGAACTAAAAAATATTCAAAGTTTAAATGGAATGTTTTCTTTGACATCATGCGGCTTGTTTGCGTTTATTTTTTCCGGATTAAAAAAAACTTTGCTCTTGCATTTAATAAAATGTTGTACTTTATTACATTTATAACGTAAAGTTTTTGTTTTTATGTCAAAACAATTGTTTGAAAAGTATACATCATATAAATATTATATTAACAGGTTGATAATCTTCGGGTGAGGTTTTCAAGCTTTTGGCTCAAATAAGTTGTTTTTGCTTATTTTGTAATATTTCTGCAAAAATGTTTTATTTTTATAAAATTGCCATTATTTAAACTTTTTCCATAAGCATTTTTATTGGGATATTAAAATTAATAACTGATAACACTTTTGCCCGGAAGAGCCTTTTTACTTTGAGTGATTAATGTGGTTTTAGACGACATTTTATTTAGCAGTGTCATTGTCAAATTTCCCACTGCAAAATGCGTTCTTGCCGTGTAAAAGCAAAAAAAAAAAAAATTTGCTTCGGTAAATGTCAGTTCGAATTTGCAGTGTAGAAATTTTTAATGAGAGCCAATTCTATTTTGAACTGACAAGCCATCAGCTGCTTTGCAAGTCATTTATTTATAACGGCATATAAATGTGTACATTGAAATCTATTTTTTACACAAATTCTTAAAAAAACAAAATTTTTAATTAACTGAAATACAATTAAAAGTGAACAAAAATATAATATATATATATAAATATATGTAAATAATTTGGTGTTGTGAACAAATTTAGGTCATGTCATATGAAACCAGGGCTGTGGAGTCGGAGTTGAAGACTCGGAGCAGAGGTTTTTGTACCAGAGTCGGAGTCGAAGTACCCACAAAAACTCGCGATCCGATCCCAAAATTGTTTGGCATAACAAATTTAAAAAATTTTTCTAAAATGTTCCAAAATATAAATTCTTTTTCAAGTTCCTTTTTATTATACACGATAATAGTCTGGTAGTGTAAAAAGTCATTGCTAAAAATTTAAGCAATAGAACTATTACAAAAAGCTTTATAAAATACATAACTGAAATCTAACTCATAGAATAAAATCAAAAAAATTTTAAAAATTGTGAAAATATAAATTCTTTTAAATTGGCGATGTCATATTTAAAATATCTATTCGAAATCTTTATAGAGTAATTTGCTTGCGAGTTTTATAGGGCCCATACACAACACCATCATGATTGTGCAATCAAGTGATTGTGCAATTAAGCTTGAAGCACACAATACACCAGCATGCTGGTACAATTCTTAATTTTTGGCATGCCATTTGTAGCAAATTATCTTCCGCTGTTGCTTTTCGTTTTTTGCATGGTGGTTCCTTTATTGTTTCATCGCCAGACTCGATCTTTTTTTTTACAAAATACCATTTTATTGTAGCATTGCTTTTTTATTTACGATTGCAGTATTCCGTACTTTTAACTTTCCAGAGGCAATGCATTGTTTTATAAAGTTCGAGAAATTCTCACCAAAATATTTTTTCTTTAGCATTCATATTTAAAATACTTTGTTAAAAAAGTTCTATTTTTTATGTTTATGCCTTGACGATTTACCTTTGCAATTTAAAATTTTCTATTTTTTTGATGTTTATGCACTGACGATTTAACTTTTATGAGCTAAGTTTACAACACATGACTCAATCATGCTGGTACAATCATTAAAATATCAAACTATTTTTGATTTAGCACCAGCAGCTGGTACAATCACATCATAAGCTCATACACGGTCAATCGGCTGGTACAATCACTTGATTGCACATGCATACTGTAGTCGTGTATGGGGCCTATTAAGTCAGATAACGACCAGTCTCGGAGTCGGGCTTGGAAAATTTCAGCGGTTGGATTAGGAGTCGGAGTTAGAACTATTTTTTGAAGACTCCACAGCCCTGGATGAAACTAAAAACGAACGTATGAAAGCAAAAATTATAGACCTTCTGTATGTGTCAATTTTGGCAGACATATGCAATTACACGGGGACTTTAAATCTGCATTTAAAAGGTTCTTATAAATTGATTAAATCTATGCGCACACTTATCAAATATTTGACGTCCTACAATTACCAACTAGTTTTATTACAAAAAATGTTTGTTTTTGCTAAATGTTTTTTATATTAAACATCACTAAACAGTTTCTAAATTACGTTATGGAATTATCTTCTTAAAAATAAAGTTTAGTAAATTAATATAAATTGTTAAAATTAAAGCTTTAGTTTGATTAATTTACAGGTTACGTTTTTTTGGATTTTTTTCTTGTTAAATATTTCTAAGGTCCGAACATACCTTAACGTGATTTTCGGAAGTGATCATTTAAAAGATTAAAGAGATTCAAGCAATTTTCTTAATGTAGCATATGAAAATCTGTTATTATTATCTGTATATTAATTTTGCTAACCATATCAACAATTACTTATAATTCTATATAAAGACTTAAGGTAATATACATTTTTTAATTTTCATATCTAATTTTTATGCTTTAAATTGCAAGAGAAAAACTTTGCACCGTAGGGGCTAAATTTTTCTTTTACTTCCTTGAAAGATTTCTTTTGTTAGAGTTTAAAAAAAAGAAACAAACAAAAAGCACAATCTGCTAAAACATAATCTTTGAAACACTGAACGGCTTAAAGAGAAAAATATATAACTGTGAGATATATATTTAAAAGATTATCATTTCAGTTGTTTAAGAGAATGATTTAAATGTATTAAAGTGTTTTCTAAGAGTCGGCGTTATATGGGCCGGTCTTAATGAAATATGTTGCCGTAATCTCTAGTCAAACTGTAGAGGACCAAGTTTAACTTTTTACTTACGTTTAAAGGTGTACTGAAGTGTTTTCCGAGAGTGTCTTCATAAGTGGCCAATGGTAAATTAAAGACCAATCTTTACGAAATAAGGCAGTCTAATTAAACTATTGCTCAGCTTTTAGGCGTACAAAAATATTTTTCAAGAGAGAGCTTTATATGGGGCTAGGGTAAATTATGGACCGATCTTCATGACATCTAGTTGTATAATTTTTATTCGTATAAAACGGTATTATGCAAAATCTAATGACATTCGGTCCATTCTGACACCAATTTATATTAGATGTTTGAAACAAAAAAAAATTTTAACGGAGATTGATACATATTTGGGTCGATAACTATTTTTCTACTGAACCGATTGTGCTAAATTGTAATCCCAAACTGCTTAGGAGAACAGAAATCACTCATACATAGGTTAGGTTTGGTTTCATGGGCAGCCATCGAGAGACAGCTCACTTGGGTCCTTCAGTGGTCCCTTTGTGATACCCAGCGCCAATGCCCGCCCCATAGAGCAGTTACTCAGATGGCGTCACTGCAGAGTTAAGCCAATCGTCTTCCTAATGATGAGAAGAAGCCATCTAAGTTCTAATGTAGATAGATCCTCCAAGCAGGAAATCACCTTCTCTCCGAGGTAACCCAGGGCATTGACAGAGAAAGTAAAGCCTGTGCTTCCTCCTCATCATGAGAACTTCTGCAGTAGTCTTTCCAAACCCATCCCAACAAGCCAGTGTCCAGTTACAACCGACACCACAGTCCTGATTTGGTCCCTATTGAACCTTAGTAGAGGTTTAGTTCTCCGTTCTCCATAACTAGGCCAAAGTGCCCTGGATATGGAGCAGGTGGACTCACTGGTCCATTCCTCTTGCGCAATCCTATAATACTCGCGCCTGATGAGCGACTTGCAGTGAGCCATTGGAAGGCCAATGAGTTGATCAATGAATGTGTCATCCATGTGGCCACCTTCCTTGGTCAGCTCATCTGCTATCTGGTTGCCCGGGCAGTCTGAGTGCCCTGGTATCCATATAAGCGGTACCCTTGAATGCTCTTCAATCTCATTCAAAGACATCCGGCATTCTACAGTTAACCTAGATGTCGTGTAGACACTCGCTATAGAAGCAATGGCAGTCTTGCTATCAGTAAATATACGTATATCTCCCGATATGCGAAAATACTTTAGCCAGTTGGCTGCCCGCCTTATAGCCGAGATTTCCGCGTGCAGAACACTACATCCATCCGGCAGACAAAACGAAACTTTTATGCCCAGTTCATCTATGTAGAAACCTCTGCCAGCTCTTTCCCCCTTCCTCGAACCATCAGTATAAGCCCCTAGGGCCGGTTCATGGAAGGTGCACTCGCACCAAAGAAAGACTCTGGGGTGCAGTGGTCCACTCCTTCAGCGACAATCGAGCATACAATTATCCTGGAGTGGCTAAACTCATACATTTAATGGTTAATTTCTGACTTTTGAAAGTCAATGTAGTTAAAACAGACGGACAGATGAACGTGCCTAAATCTGCTTAGAATTACTTAAAGATCGAGAATATTTATACTTTTCACACGGAATGACAAACTAAGTATACTTTAATTCCCAACAATAGTAAGTTTAATAAAGTTTTCTTAATTGTACTTCGACCGTGTTTGTTTTCTGCGTGTAAAATATAATTTTGGAAGTGGACATCTTATGGGAGCTGTGGTTTAATATATAAAGACCCAACTTTGCATCTAAAAATGTGTCTGCGTTCAGTTCTATTCAATTATCTTCAAAACTATCCGCTGAAGTTTGATAAATAAGGTTTAACTAAACACAAATGCTTCAGATTGGACAATGACCAGCTTCGTTCAATTGATCTTATGATGGTTAAGATTATACAAATAATATTTCAAATTGATGCTGGGTATGGGTAAAAAGCCAATTATTATCCAGCCCTCGCTATCTAAAGCTGCCTTTCTCTGCTTTAAATACCAAAAGTTTAGCCAATAGAGTATCATGCTCGTATCAATACTTTCAAATCTATGATTGTCTTTCTCTTTATTTATATAAATTTTTTTTCTTACTTTTGGTGAAATTAGTTACAAATCCTTAAGTAACCAGGTGTGGTCATATATCAAACAAGCTTATCTATTAGCAAGCAATAGAAAACAAAGACAAATAAGTAAATAGGCTATCGTCGGCTATGTCAAACCTTTACCTAGTTCCTGGTAAACTATTTATGATTTAAAACAAATTATAAACTAGTTTTAATTATATAAGACATGAATTGTATGACGTTTCTGGATTTTATTTATGATTTATCAGTAAAATTTTTAGTATCATCTGTGGATTTTTTAGAATGAAAAAAATTTATCATATTCGGAATCTTGTTGTCCTAAATATCGAGCAAAATAGGTGCATATCGTACGTGACATAAATCGGAAATAATTTTGGTGTGAATGTAAAAAAATGCGAAAATCTGCGAATTGTGGGAGGTATATTTCCTTTTTTTAATTTTTTACATTAAACCACATAGTTTTCCCTTATTATCTGTAATTAGAAAGAAAAAATTTTTTTAGATAGTTTTATAGCGAACAAAATGTAATATCGTTCGTGACATAACGTACGTGACAGAAATTTCTCTTATAGTACTTACAAGATTTGAAATATTTTTTTGGTTATTATATGTGTACACAAACAACCTTGAAAAACAAGTAAAAAAGTATAGTCGGTCAAACCCAACCATAAGATACCCTACACCATAATATTTAAGAGCGGACCTTTTTTGGACCTATGGCCAATTCAGATATCTTCATCTATATGAGATTTGTTTGCCTCTATACGATTTAAGGAAGGAGGGTTTATATGGGACCTATGGTTAATTTTGGACCTACCAGCACAATATTTTGTCATAACATAGTACTTTTCGTATAAGCTATTGTCGCCAATTTATATGTCAATACCAACATTTATAAGGAAGTTATGGCATTAAAAGCTATTTTCAGGAGGAGTATTTGTATGGGTGCTATGGTCAAATATAGACCGATTTCAAAAATATTTGTTTAGATGATTTAGATTGGAATAAAATAAGTGAATACCAAATTTTAACTTAATACCAATATAATAAGATTATATATTAAGCTGCATTTATACAATATCGCATGCGACGACCTTCAAAAGCTTATAACATTTTAATTATACCAATTTAAAAAAAATTCCGATCAATATTTTTTTGCAACAAATATCTTTTGCAACAAATATCTTGAACTTTTATTTTAAAACACGACTGATCAAATACAAATGTCATAGACAAATGATGCTTTTCACCACGTACGTGACATTAGAATATCATCCAAAACAAACCAAAAAATATACCGCTAATCGAACTTTATATCTGGTCTTTCCCCATGGATCTTGTTCAGTGTTGTTGCAACATTAATTTTAAAGTATAGTCCCAATGTTACCAGTATCTGTATCTATTCGGAAGAAAAGTGAAAGTTGTTGATTGCAGTAACATCAAATGAATCAAAGAAATAGTCAGTTTAAACTTTTTATTTTGGCTCTTTAAAATATGTAATGAGTTATACGATCCTTTGCAAAGTAAAGTTTGAGTGTTTCTTCCTTTCTACCTTATTTGAAAAAAAGTTCCAAGGGTTTTTAATTTTTGAGTCATGGTTGACATTCTCCAAAAAATATATTTTGAGGCTTTAACAAAAAGATACCAATACTTCTTATATTTTATGTTCTCTTAAACTCAGGACCCTGTAGTTTATGTTTTTAAGATTAATATTACAGAAAATTCAAAAAGTAGTACATTTTAAACGGAAAGGAAATTTAATCTGAGCAAATTCATTTCACATATGACATAAGCTAAATTTTTTGTAATCTTAGATTAACTCTAGGTCATTTTTACGCCAAGACCATAAGGCAGTAAATCTGTAATTTTTTTCTATTTATTGTTAAAAATTTTTACTTTGCAGAAACTGCGTTTTCAACTTTAAAAAAGTATGGGGTAATTTTTTTGTAGATAATATTTTCTCCCATTTAAATATCAAAAACTTCAATGTTGTAGTGGGAGTCCATAATTTAATACATAGGTATATGTATGTCAATGAATGGAGAAAAATGTTTTGTAATAAAAAGTACCAAAAATAGGTACGAATTGCACTTTAAACGTACGAAGTTCGGAAAAGTACCAAATATTTATTTTTCTTTTAAATAAGCAATGTATATCCAAAATATCAGCTTTACCGGTTTTCTTCCCAAAAGGTTCGAACTTCAAAAGAGTACCAGACAGCTCTCCGCTTATTTTTTTAATGAAAAAAAGACAGGTTTTAAATTTTTTTTCTGTATCATTTTTAGTTTAGGAACGCCTAACTGAGCTATCTAAATAAGAGCGGCAAGCGTTTTTTGTATGTCAAAACTTTTTATTTGCATAAAGTTTATACGAAAAAAACCTTTAAAACGTGAATTCGACACCACCCGGCTGGAAACTTTCTTAGTTTTTGTCAAATTTTTTATATGTCGTAAAAGTTTTTTTCTATGTGTATATAAATGTATATACAATTATGTTTTCAAAAAGGTGTAAAAACCTAAAATCGCTTAAGAACTAGCCCAGTAATAAATAATACCCCAGACTACAAATAGACCATTTCATTCGCTGGTGTACATAATTCAAAAATGTTATTCCATACATTGCAGGCTTTGCTTTTAAATATTGACGACAAAAAAGACGCCCTTTGAAAAGTAATAATGACTCATCTAATGATTTTTCTGGGTAGTATGACTTAGAAAAATTACGTACTAATGTGTTTTACAGCTCTGATACTTTAGACAGCCTATCAGTTACACAGGGATATCTTTCATAATTAAAGCAACGCAAAAGTTGTTAAAAACTTCTGTCAGAAATAATAGATGATATTATTTCCAACAATATATAGTAAGTAATTTTTCTAAGTCATACTACCCAGAGGAATCATTATCCTTAGATGAGTAATTATTACTTTTCAAAGGGCGTCTTTTTTGTCGTCAATATTTAAAAGCAAAGAGTGCAATGTATGTAATAAAATTTTTGAATTATGTACACCAGCGGATGTCGTCAATATTTGTCCTTGTAAAAAAAACAAGCCTAAAAAGTTTCCATTTCCTTTGGATTTGTGACCTCAAAAGATTTATAGCGACACCTTCTTGTCCTTATTCACCGGGTTTCAACCAAACTCTTCCCATATTTGTTGGCGCACTCAACAAAAGTTTGAATAATTTCAGGTGTCCAAGATTTTATAAAGACATCAAAAAGACTAGGACTTACGGGTACTGATTTTTAGGTCAGATTGACTTTAATCAAACGAAAAATCGGGAATAGTTTCAGTAACTGGATTCCAAATATCATCTTTTATATCTCCTGCATTTAAAATATTTTCTTCGTTATCATGAACAAGAATTTGTACAAAAGATTTTACATTTTCATCACTTGAGCTGGAAGAAGTTTCTGAGTTAAATTTTTCCGGTATGTAATTTAGGTCTCTGTCGGAGAATTCCCCATCATCAGCAAATTTATCTGAAGAATCAGAACCTATTCCAGAGTAGCTGCTTTCATCAGAATCTACTTTAGCAAACAAGTTCTCTAAAGTGTCTTCTCTTTTTTCGTAGGCCATTTTAAAAGTTTTGAACATTACAAAAATTTAATTTCGTGTTAGTAATATTTTACAAATTATATTTTCTATATTGAAAATATAAATCGATTTCACAGCTGAACATAATTTTATAATTTTCGTGACAAAAAAAAAACACAACTTCAAATTAGTAATTTTGAACGTTTTACAATTAGTTCGCTTAATTTTTATGCGACTTTCCACAGACACACCCTTTAACTATGAATCAATTCTCATATAATTTCGACGGATATACACGTCATGCATCTGTCGGAAACCCCGAATTAAAAAATATGAATGTTTTTTAGCGACTTTTATTATTTGTAAATTTTGGTAGTGTTTTTTGCCTAAGACACTGTTTACCAAATCTGATATGATATGCAATAGATTTACACATAATATAAACAAGGTTGTTATTGGAAATGTTCACTCGTAAAGGTTCTATGAACTAAACATTTTATGAAGTGTATAAACGTTGTGTCCCTGGAGAAAACTTTGTTTTCACGTCTATAGGCGTCAGTGTCCCCAAAAGGGTTTTCGATTTTTGAACTTAATTTCTGTAATATAAATTTTTTATTCAAAATATCTAAAATTTTGATATATGGAAAAACGTTTTTTTTTTTTTTGGATGGCGATAAACTGTCCTCAGATGATCTCAAAAACGGCCACAATTTTTTGCGTTTTTCGAATCTTCAATTTCAAATTTTCTTCAACAAATTTGAAAAAGTATTGAGTTTTGCACACCAGGGACTTGTTTCAAACATCTTAAGGTGCATGTACACGACATGTTTTTTACATCTGACATGTCAACTTTTTAAATTGGGCCTGTCTGTCAAAATTGCTGTTTTACATAAGGCTTATAATCAGGGATGTTAAAGTTGGTACAATTGTACTTTTTTTGGTACCCTGACTCATTTGGTACAATTTAAAAATTGGTCATAGTTCCCCATTTTTTAATTTTTAGTATAGAAAACAAATTATTGAGTCCTTTTCATTATATTTATTTTTTTTAATTATTATTTCTTTCATCATCAGGATTTAAAAAATCCTTCTTTTAAATTGCATTTCTTATTTCTGCAATATGCACTTAAAATTATTAACATGGTATACTTAGAAATGCAATCAGAAGATGCTCGTATGCATGTATTTTTACAAAGGCTAACTTTTTTGTTCCGCCAAATAGAACGTATTTCATGAATAAAAATGTTTTGAATGAATATGATATCTCTATCGTAGACCTTACAAAAATCACATTCACTATGAAGAAATTTATTGCGGAACAGAAGTGGATTTATATATTTCTACAAATAATATCAATATTTGTATTGTTAAAAAATTAAAAAAAATGCAAAACAATCTTATATAAAATTTTGCGAAGTTTTAAGAACCAAAGTCAACTTTAATAACAAAATTTTAATGTGGTTCCATAAATTTACTCCTGAAAATGTTATTTCAGGTAAAACAAGTTGTCTTGTACCTCTTCCTGCAAAAATGCTCCAGAATGAAATTGCAAATTTTGATTCAATTAACAATCAATTTAGAGCTTTAGCTGATGTCGAGCAACTGAAGTCGTTAAAAAACTGAAAGCATTTGTAGTTTTTGGACGGCAGTAGCTAATTTACAAAAAGAGCAGAATGTCCATTGTTTCCTGACATTTCTAGAGTCGTTGCTGGAATTTTATCCATTCAACATTCATCTGCAAATGTGGAGAGTTTTTTCTCTTCAAAATATAATAAAAACTAAAGCTTCGTATAGATGGTGGTCAGATCTTCCAATATTGATAAACAGCGTTGCTTAAATTGTAATAACATTGACTAAAAATGTTTTGCTACTGTGTAAACATTGTAAGCTCATTTGTATTTGTCAGACGTGTAAAAATAATGCAACTGACAATGGCACCATTGTCAGAAAAATATCTCTATTGACAACGCCGGCTTACAATATTTTAACATCTGACCACCGTCTATACGAAGCGTAGGGAGAGAAACAGACTACATGTGCCAACATTATCGAGTCTCATACAAACAAAGGATTGGCTAAGATTGACAAATCCATGCTGCTATGATGTAAAAATTCCTCATAGCTTATTAACTTAACAAATAAGTGCCTGATTTTGATCTTATATATTCATAAGACTTTTATGTACCTTGTTTTATTCATACATATACTGCCTGGCCCACAATGTCGACAAGAACATTTCTTTCTTATATTTATTTATATTGAAAATAAAAACAAATTTAAATTTTTTATTATTGTTTTCAATATAAAAATGCGAAAGAAATGTTCTTGTCGACATTGTGGGCCTGGCAGATAATGTAGTTAATGTTAAGTTTTGTTTTTTTGTGTACAATTAAATTTTTATGTACTCTTTTGTTGTTTAATAATAAAAAAAAAAAATGATCCGTGAAGGTCCAAAAAGTACATTTGTTTTGGAAATTGGTACAAAATTTAAAACCCAATTTGACATCCCTATTTATAATATTTGGTCACAAACGTACATGTAATTTGCGTCTGACATTGTCTCTGTTTTTTTCTCTCTCATAGTTATTGCAGAAACCAAAGTAGTTCTCGGTTTCAAAATATCGTGCTGCCGCTACAAGAAAATTACCCCATACTTTTTTAAAGTTTAAAACGCAGTTTCGTTCAAATATCTGCAAAGTAAAAATTTTTTTAACAATAAATAGAAAAAAATTACAGATTTACTGCCTTATGGACTTGGCGTAAAAATGACCTAGAGTTAAACTAAGATTACAAAAAATTTAGCTTATGCCATATGTGAATTGAATTTGCTCGGACATTATTAAATTTAAAAACAGAATTATACTGCTTTTTTATATTTTTTAAGAACAATTTATTCATTATTTGAAAATATTATATGAATCAAACTGCGTATTCTAGTGAAAAAAATGTTGGGAATGTTTGATAACTCTAGTCGCGGCTTTGCTGGGTGGTGCGCATCCTAGATGTACAAATTTGCATGGCTTCGGTGCATCAATCGTGCAAAATTTAACTAATAGGATGGGTTGTGTTGGCTTTAAGGCATATTGTGGTTTGTGGCTTAGTCGCATAGGACTAAAAAACCCAGAAGAAAAAGTCGAAGTTAAATCACAAGATCTGGCTTGCGCCGCGGCGGCCTTTTAAAACCATGTATCGCTAGTGTTCATATCACTCAATTTGAATCGTACCTTTAGCGCTCGACATAAACCGTGATATCCTGGCCAACGTCATTCTCAAAGAGATATGAACCGATAACGCCGCGCCTCCAGCCCTAAATCTGCACCATACAGTGCATTGGTCGCTCTTGGGTTGTATATGGATCGACTTAATTTCGATCATTTCTTTTGTGAAAGTATTCCTTCGTCAAGAATTGGCCTCATCGCTGAAGACATTTTTCAATGAAAACTAGGGCCAGTTTTCAGCTGATACAATTTTATGATTTGCACAAGTCTCTAGTGACTGGGCAACAGAAAAATAAATGCAAGACAATTTGACAACTGTAACTTCAACGATACGACGGCCATCAACTGTAAAAGTTTGAAAGTTTCAATAAGAAGACCTTTAACTTGGGCGTCTGAAATTACAATAGTTATAAGTGAAAGACCGTATCTTAGAATTAATTTAATAAAATTAGTTTAAAAGTTATATACAAGTTAAGCTAAATTCGGCGGACTTATTGACATATTTCGGTCGTTTTGATGGATTCCTAGGCAAAAACTCGTGACACAGAAAAAATTATTAAATTTCTCCAATCACCAAATTTATTCCAAATTCATAATACAAGCAAACAATTTGTTGATTTTGCACCTATTACCAAAATAATTATATTGATTACTAAAAATTTTAAAATTTTTAAAAAACATTTTCAATAAATAATATTTTTTATTTTAATTAACAAAGTGATCAAAAAACATTTTCCATTTTAAACAATGTGTTAATTTATTTAAATAAATATTGAAAATTCCGAACAACAATTCTACATGTTTAAATTATTTTATTTTAAACGAAAAAAGTCAATTAAGATTTTTTGTTATTTAATTAAAATTTTAATTGTAAATTTATTTCAAAACAACTAAAATGTTAATTAAATCAAAATTAAATTTTTAATTTTCTTTCAACTAAAAAAAATAACTGATTCAATTATCACATTAATTAAGTTTAAATACTTTTTAAACCATTTTTTTAATTGATAAAAATATTTTTTCTGCGGATGCAATTAAATTATATATGGAAAACATGGTGATGTTAAACCTTTCGAATGCACCGTAAGGATGTTTCGAAGATATTTTAGTTAAATAGCACGACGCTAGGCGTCGCCGAGTAGACTCAGATGGATCCTTGTAGACACTTCTTTCTCGTATAGCATCCACAGATTTTCCAGTGCGAACATGTCAAGCAACAGTTCTTCGTGGTTCATAATCTACCAAGCCCTGGTTCTTAAAACGGGTAATCAAGCTTTTTATCATGTTGACACTAGGACGTTGACGCTTTATTTTATGTTGTAAAAACTGATCGTCCGGAAACATACACAGAAAATTAATTAATTAAATCAATTAATATTTTAATTGAAAATTTATTTCAAAACAACTAAACTGTTAATTAAATCAAAATCAAATTTTTAATTTTCTTTCAACAAAAAAAAAATAATTGATTCAATTAAATTAAAATACTTTTTAAACCATTTTTTTAATTGATAAAACAGTTTTTTCTGTGCAATAAAAATTAACAATTTTGACACGTTATTTTGCATTTAATATGATGACATTAAATAATTTTATTAAGTTGTATATTATCTGCAAAAACATATAATTAAAATCTGTGAAAATTAAAAAATTTTAAGCATTTCAAATCGGTCAGTCGAAGTTGACCTTGTTGTAACAAAGCCAGCCCTGAGTTCTCTTAATGCTTTTAAAGTATTTCTTCTATTATTTTTTTTTTAAACTTTATTAGTATTTTATTTAACATCATCATTACCTGGCTCTTTGTTTATTTATTTTTAAATTTATATAAATTAAACTTTTACAAAAAGCTGTTTATGTTACAAAAAAAAAAAAAAAAAAATTCTGAATCGCTTTAACAGCCACATTTTGATTGTTTGTTTTTAAATAAAAGTTTTTCTTTTTAATTCATTCGAAACATAAACAGAACTAAAAACTTTTTTAATATTTGCATAAAAGTTTGTGTTTTAAAACATTTCAATTACGAGTATAAATAAATATTTAGTTAACAGAAAAAGAGAAAATAAAAAGAAACGAAACCAATTATTAAACAAAATGACATAAAACCATTAATTTTAAAAATATTTAGGAGACTGAGACAGTATGAGCTCCATTTTCACTGCTCGCAAAATGTGGCCTACCGAAAAATTGCAATGACCGAGCATTGTTTATAATGACTTGATGCCACCCCATTTTTTAATAAAAAAAAAATTTATGTTTTATCGTATAATTTTACGTTAACCAATTGGCCAGAAATAACTTAAATAAATCTAAGGGGGTTACTTTGTAAATCACTTTATCATGCGTTAAGAAATTTTTCATATAAAATTTTAAAAAATTTGTATACAAAATATTTTTTAAGTGAGGCGAAGTGTTTTTCAAAATAAATGGGTAATTCTCGAAAAAAATTATGCTTTATAAAATCTAAAAAAATAAATACTGATTTTTTTTTTAAAACAATTTGACGTGACTTTATTAGAAGTTAGTTTGTCACCTAAACTTTTCTCAGAATCTATCTATTGAGTAGTTTCTAAACTATTTGTTTACTTAAAAACTACATCCAACTGATTTAAGGCAAAAACTTAACACTCGCAGACAATTAAAGCTTTGCCAACTTTGACAAATCTCTCAGGGACAACCGAAGAAAAAAATAGGATAAAAAAACATTTCAAGGTTTTCATCTTCTTGCGATGCAGAAGCACTTTCAATGCACACATTACACCCAACATTATGAATGCAGTAAAACTAATTTCTTAAATCTAAAAAGTATTTTACAAATTTTTTATATTTTACTAAACATATTCCCTGGCTGTTTATAGATTTAAATGCAGCAGACTTTTTAAAATGGCCAGAAAATATAAACGTAAAAGAGAACTTCGAAAAAGGAAGTTGAATTCTAAAACTTTTTCAATTAATTTTGTTGTTTAAATGTTTGGACTACATGGTATTAACCCAAGACCTCTCAATTTACCTCATGACAAAGAAACCCACAATTTAACTAACAAAAAGAAAAGAAAAACATAAAACACACAATCTTACACTTCGTCACACAATAAGACTTTAAAAGTATGGAAACTCAAAAGGCCTTTAGAGACAGCATTTTCTT
The DNA here is from genome assembly GCA_943735925.1 of Pollenia amentaria. Taxonomy (NCBI): domain Eukaryota; kingdom Metazoa; phylum Arthropoda; class Insecta; order Diptera; family Polleniidae; genus Pollenia; species Pollenia amentaria. The sequence goes on from OX031009.1 coordinate 38,692,202, forward strand.
CATCGTCATTATGATCATGAACGTAATTATCAATACTAATAAAATGTGTATAACACGACTACAAGTGAATGTGCACCGAAACGCACATTCATTCTATTGATATAGTAGAATTAAAATATTTGCATCAGAACGTTCCGCAGCCAGTCAGTCTCTTTGTTAAACAGTCAGTTTGACTGAGTATCGTTTGGCCAAAAAGTCTTTAGTCAACTTCGTTCATCTAACTAATGCTTGTTTATACTTCTGTCATATTGTTTGAAAATTAACCTGCAGCGACGACCCATTAAAAGAGTTAAACTAATACAATACAATATACCAACAATAAAGCAGAGAACCATAATAAATGTTTACTGGGCATATAAACTTAGGTGAATCTCTCTACTCGCATTGTGTTTGCATTCCCACCAAATCCACTTATAAATTTATATAAGCCCTTTGGTGGACGGCCAACTGCAGGTAGAGAATGGACAGACATTCTGTTTAAATCTTAATGTTATAAAGCAGATTGTTATGATAACAAAGTTGGTATTATTTACAAAAATTAAATTAATGTGACCAACTAGTTACCGTAGGGGGTCATTTATGTATACCTCAGTAAATTATCTGTAGGAAAATATTCCAAGATGGAAGTGAATTATTTAGAAACAAGAATAAATAAATAAATTAATGTTTGCAATCAAAAAATTTTTAAATTTTGAATTTATAATAAAAGTTTCAAAAGATTATTGCGGGCTTAAAAAGTTAAGCAATTAAAAGGTTTTTATTTAATTTAATTATTTTTTTATTTATTAAATGTTAAACCTAATTCAACGATCAGTAGCAACGTAGGCCATCAGCCCGTAGTATAGTAAAATAGTAAAATAGACCAGAGTCTCTGGCGGGAATCGAATCCACAAGACTCGAACAGATAGATTAGGCAACTAGACTACCGGGGTACCCAAAGTTTTAAGCAATTACGAAAGAATTGCAGTTAAATTCGGTGCAGTTTTTATTTTGGTATTAAATATGGAGAGGCTTATACGTTGACATAAGATTTAATGTATTTTAAGTGTTATAAGAATTTGTAAGCGATTTTTACGATTTATTTAAGTGCCAGTATATATATATATGTATATATATCATTCGATTTTTTGCGATCACATAATATCCTTTTATAAATTTTTTTTTTTAAATTTAACACTTTTTTTATTTTTTTAAGTGGGTACTTTTTTTTTTTTTTTGCTTAAAAGAGAGCTTAGGTATTTTCAGTGTTACCACCAGCAAAATTAAAAACTACACTTGAGATGACGCAAAATTACCCAATTTAAATGATATTACAACTGATATCAAGTTAATGTTTTATTATAAAACTAAAAATTTTGCAAAAAAGTACAAATAAGAAAGTACATAATCGGTCCAATCCGAGCACTTTAAACCCTACATCACTGTATTTACAGACAAATTTTTAAGAGTGTCCCCTTGTTAGGTCCCATATGCAATTATGGACCTACTAAAATAAAATTATGCTATCAGTTCAAGGCTAATAATATAAGAATCCTTAACGTCGAATATTATCTAGGTTACTACATCTATTTGAGATTTTTTTCGTCTTAAAGTCATTAAAGGGAGGGTGCTTACATATGACCTACCTAGTAGCACAAAATTTTGCTATGACATAGGTATTTTTTATCAGTACATACCAATATTTTTAGGCAGTTATGCTATTTTCGTAAGTGGTATTTGTATGGGAGCCATGGTCAAATATGAACTGATTCCAAAATTAACTTCGTAAGATAATTTAGGTTGAAATAAAATATATTTTGCCTAATTTTGTCCAAATACCAACATATCAGATGGTTTATGGGCATGAAGACTTTCTTAGGAAAAAAGTTCGTATGGGGGCTATGTGAAATTATAGATCGGATCGATTCTCAAAATTTTCAAAAAACGTATGAACAAAATTTCATTAAATTATCTTCAAAATTGCGACAAGTACTTTGCGCAGCGAGCAGGACTGACGACTCAGATTCTGATTCTAAGTCGATCGATATACTACAACAAATATTTGTATGTGTATCATGTATCAGTACAAACTCATTATACCCTATTTTTTAAATTATATTCTTATTAGTCAAATTATTACGATTCATATAGTAATTAAAAAAAATTCAACAGTCAATAACATCAAAAACCTCGAATAAATTTAATAACAACTTTAAATAATAAGTTATACTTCCATATATCTAGGAAAGCGTAAAAATGTTCATTGTCATTTCTTTGTATACTTTATTAAGTAATTGAAATTCCTATAATGGTTTCAGATGACAGTCTGTTTCTCAAATCAGTTACACAAATGTTTAGGGCGTTAACTATTTCTCAACTAAAGCATTTTATATGTTAAAGCAAACACAAAATTCATAACTTTTTGTAATAATGGAAAAATATCTGCTTTTAGGGGTTTTTTGGTATAGATACCTTCTTTTTCCACTAAACTCTGGATCCTAAATCACTATGAAGCTTATATTTATCGAAATCTAATTGTTCATCTGGCGCCAATCACTATCAATCTTTTGCTTCATAAGCTATGGAAACTATTTTTAAATAAACAGTGACTTTGGTTGCATATACTGTAAATTTTTCAGATCAGCAATTTCTTAAATGGTATAAATTTTATCACTAAAATCAAATCCATATATTTTTTTATGGTAAAATGAAAGAATTTTAATTCGCAAATCTGATAGCTCATGAAAAAGATTTTGGGATGCCAGCTGAGTGGTATTTTTATCCTACTGTTAATGGTAAAGGAGAATGTGATGGTGTTTGAGCAAACCTCAGAAATGCAGCGAAGTATAGCCTCCAGTGCTCTCATCAAGATCGGGTCCAGCCTTGAAAGTTTTTTTTTTATTTGGGACTAATGGGCAATCATGGACCCGCCAGAACAAAATTATGTTAAGCGATTAAGATTCATATAAGATATATTTGTGTTGAGTTTTATCTAGATAAATCCACTCAAATAAGATTTGTTTTTCTTTAAGTGATTTTAGGGAGGAGGTTTATATAAGACCTATAGTCAATTTTGGATCTAACAATAAACAATATTTCCAATATCAATACCAACATTTGTAAGGAAGTTATGGCACTTAATTTTTATGGGAACTGTGCGCAAAAATTTTTTAAAACGATTTATGTTGCAAAAAATATTTTTGAGTAAAATGCAATCTATATGCCAACATAATACATATAATTACGTGATGTGCTCGACTCTTTAGCCTAGTACTCTGTTCGAACTTGCGAAAAATGTTGCGCAACATTGATTATTTCACACGAAAATTTTGACATGTATCAATATTATCTATGTATCTCGCGATTTTTCAAAACTTTACATTTACAAAACAATATTATTTTTATAATTTCCGAAATTAAAAAACAGAAACAAATTGTTTTTATTATTAATTTTGGCACTCTTCTACATTTTCTTTGTGAAACGGTTTTTACAAAAACCACTTTACAACTACAAAATAAAACATTACAAAAAATGATAAGGTGTTACTTTAAATTCCGTGCGAAATAATATGAGTTTCACTTGTTTCGCACGGTAAAAATTATTGCTAAGAACATTTTGAATGTTTTTCATGGTATAAAAAGAGTACAACTATCAACATTTTTTCTTTTGTGTTTCACAGAAATATTTTTATATTGAGTTTGAAAACATATTGCACGAAATACTGAATAGAGTACCAGGCTTTAGGCGATACTTTGGACTAGCTTAATAATAATTGACTCTCCAGGTTTCTAGTTCTCAACCCTCACCTAAGCCCAAGGACAAGCATGAATAAAAATAAGGTTTAAAAAAATATCAAGACCAAACATGCATAGTTTATGGGTATAAATACTATTCCGGAAAGAGGTTTGTTTGGGGGCTTTGTGAAACTATGAACATATTTGTACCCCGGTAGGACACTTGGCAGTGAGCTAGTCTATCAGTGCCGGGGTTGCGGGTTCGATTCTCACCAGACACTCTCATTTCTTTCCTGCAGACAAGCGTAGAGCTTCACGGGATTAGCATAGAAAAAATTTCTATGTTAATTGAAACATATGTACAAAATTTTATCAAATTATCTTTAAAATTAGGACCTGCACTTTGCTCACAAGTTTACATGGACCGCCAACCAGCCAGCCAGACGGACAGACATCGTAAGATAGACTCAGAAGGTGATTTTGGGTCGTTCGGTGTTCTAAAAGGTGGTTCTAGGGCCAATATTTTTACTGTTATATACTTCAGCACAAACCCATAATACCCTCTCCACTATTGTGGTAAGGGTATGATTCCATTTCAACTTAAATTATCGTGAAATTGTAACGTGAACCGTCAGCCTGTTCTAGCGAAACAGACCAGAGTCCATGGCGGATAACAAGCTCCTTACCCTCACACTAATAGGTAAGCTCACTACCAACTGTAGGCTAGTTGTTAATGGTCGGGACATCCAGAAATAATTAAAAAGTTAATATAGTTCTCGAAGTGTAGATATTGCAGAGATTGTTCCCTCCATGGTCAATTTCACCAATATATTTAAATATCAATTTGTGTTTAAAATTCGTTTTTCATTTCAAATAAAAATAAAATTATATGAAAGACTATGCATATCGTTAGCTAAAATGCGAAAAGGCGTTACTAACAAAAATTCAAAATCGAGTTTTTGATTGATAATTATGAGTGCCAATAAACTTCATGTCTTGACAACATTTTACACTTCTGCAATCAAAAATTACGCTTTTATTAACAAAAAACAAAGGGGCGTAACTACAAGTATGTTTGCTTAATATATGCAAAACGACGTAGTTACACATTTTTTTCTAACAAAATATAATGAAATTGCTTTCTTTGACAATTGTTTGAAGAATTCCATGGACGACTTAAGCTAGATTTACACGATTGAAATTTTCTTCAAAATTGCTCTTCAAAATGCTTCAAACTCGTGTAAACAGCAAAAAGAAATCGTGTAAATCTAGCTTCATAAATGCACAATTTTCTGGCGTCAGAAAAAACTTCGTTAAAAATGTTATAGTTTTCATTTTACAAAGTTTTTTGCTTCTCCTGTTAAAGTGTATTTTTGTTGGTTATGCCTTTTTTTATTTTAGCTAACGATATATAAATATGAATTGATATTTAAATAGAATTGGTGAAATTTTCCATTAGTCACGTTAAGGCTGGTATTTTCATACATATTTATATATGCAGCAGTGTATTTAGTTGAAAAATTGTAATTGATTGTTTGTGACCTCCATGGTTGAAGGTCAAGTTGAGTTGGAGTGTTTGTATTTCTAGCATGAGCATGGAATAAAACAAAGAAGAAAAAAAAACAAGTTTATATAAAAACGTGAATGTTGCTTGGTCTGGTAGTATTAATACACTGATGTTGGTTTTTCTACCAAACGACAAGATTTGTTTTTCTATATTGACACTTCCTCTAGACTGTTTACAAGTGAAGGTGTAAAACATACTCACACTTACATGGATGTATAAATGGATATATGTATGTACGTATAGTGTTGCAAGCAAAGTGTTACATGCATCTAGAGTGTTGGGTAGTTGTCTTATCGTTTACATGTATTTTTGGCGAATTACGTACATGGAACTTGCAACTCAAACGTACAAAGTTAGGTGTCTGTATGTATATATCTACAACAAAACACATGCAATTATGCATACACTGTCTATTTGGCCTCTAGGCGCATAAAGGTTAAAGAGTTTACATTTTAACGAGTTGTCATACTTGGCTCTTAACAAAACTGCTATATGAAAATTTAAGAAAAAAAACACGCAATAACAAAAATTATAACTTGCAACAGCAGCCAGTCAAAATAAAAAAAATGTAAAAGCCAAGTTGTGATTTGTAACCACAAGTACTACTTGTTTAGATGAGAATCACTAGCTCAAGAAGAGGATGATGATGTTGCTGATTTTGATTTTTTTTTATTAAATTTTCAAGTGTCATGCCTACTTGCCTCATCCATCATGCACCTGTTGGGAGTGTCGTATTGGGTGAGAAAATATTTCATGTCTTTTTTCCTTGGCGATTTTATTCGAAAATGATAAAAGTTATAAGAAGAAATGATATTTTTTTAGGAAAATAAATATATTTGTGGCAATAAGGAAAAAGTGTTGAAGGCAATTTTTTTAGTTTTGCTGGAGATCAATTTTAAGATTTATATGTGAAAAAAACTCAATGACTTGGTGTTTAATTTTACTCCTCTAAATTTTACTAAAAAAAATTTAGTAAAAATTGTTTTTTAAAATTATTTGTTTTTGAAAAATAAGGGACTACATTTTGAATCACAAAAAATAAAGAAACCAGAAATTATTTTTATTTGTTTCAACAAAACAGGAACTTTACTTCACAAATCTTTTTTTTAATATAAAAAAAAACGATATATCAAAAACTTATCCAAAAAATAGGAATAAAAAAAAAACACAAAGTTAGAAGGCATTTTTGCACAGCCAAACGTATACACTTAAAGATATAAAAAATATAATGAAAAAAATATTTAGGTGCAGAGACTACAGGTCAACCTACTCATCAAAATCTGCAACCCATTCACATTGGCTTACTACATTGCAGATAAATCGGCAAGAGCTAAAACTTCCAACTTTCGGCGAAATATCTTGGTTTTCAATACACAACATCTGACAAAATCTGGGCGGGAGAAGTGGGCGTGGCACCTCTCATACAGAGACCTTATAGATTTCTATATATCTGAAGAATGGCAAGAGTCAAAGTTTCGCAATTAGGTACAAGCATACACAATATCCGGCAAACTGTGGGTGGGATTAGAGAATTGGGCGTGGCACAAAATAAATTTTTTGTATCAAATGGACGGTAAGAGAAAAATTTCATCTACAATATAAAGGTATTATAGATTTCTGTATAACTGGAGAATGGTAATAGTAAGAGTATTCAAACTGGGTACAAACAGCTTCCTCGACAATGCACGAGACCACGAGAAATTTACTTATTTTATTTTAATGAGGGTAGCAAAGCGCACTGAGTTAAGCTTGTATCATATAAAATATACAAGAAAACAGACGAGTGGTAACAATAATACCATGAAAATATTACGTTAATTTTGATGTGGGGTAAATTTTTTCTACTAAATACCTACGTTAACGCTAACATAGTGGTAAAATATTTTCGAAGAAAAATTACGTAAATGATGAAAAGTGGTAATTTTTACACCAGCATGTCCGTAGCTCCACTCAAGCTAAGTCGAGCTCAGCCAACACACTGGTGAATAACAACCATCACGATATAAGAAGATACTAAGAGAATTAAGTTGATAGATCGCCATGGAAGAGAGTATTTTAAAAAAAATTAATAAAAGGGTAAAATTTACCACCACCTCCACAGTTAATGGTTAATAACATATACATTTGTTTTTTTTCTCATATGGATTCCCTAATAAGGTTAATAAAATACAAGCTTAAGCCGGTTATTTTAGGTTTGCCCAAGCCAGTTATTTTAAAATGTCCATTTTACGAATATCGAATAAACCGGTTATTTCGGTATAATAAACCAGTTATTTTAATAATGCGTAACTTATGTACGTTTTCTTTACTCTTGTTGTAAATCAACCTGTAATTTAATTAGTTTTCTAATTTAAAATTTAGGCCCTTATCATATAAAACGCAACGCAACGCCAAAGAATAACATTGAAAGCACAAACAATGTCATAAATATTTTGTAATTTTGTTGTTGCTTCCATTGCTTGTGTCGTTGAAAATTTTAAAACGGTACATGAATTTCTGTTGAAAGCAACAACAAAATTACAAAATATTTATGACATTGTTTGTGCTTTTAATGTTATTCTTTGGCGTACGCTGCGTTTTACATGATTAGGGCCTTAAATTTTTTTTAATAATATCATAGCAAAATGTAAAAAAGTCAAAAGACATTACGCACGATGAAAATACAAATCGCTCATAAAAGCGTGCGCCCTTACACAGAAAAAAGTGTTTTATAAATTAAAAAAAAAATGGTGTAACAAGTATTTAAATTTAATTAATGTCATAACTGAATCAATTATTTTTTTAATTGAAAGAAAATTTAAAAATAAATTTTAATTTAATTAACGTTTTAGTTGTTTTAAAATAAATTTTCAATTAAAATTTTAATTAAATAACAAAAAATCTTAATTGACTTTTTTTTAAATAATTTAAACATGTATACAAAACATTTAAACAATTGTTGTTTGGAATTGTCAATATTTATTTAAATAAATTAACACATTGTTTGAAATGGCAAAGTTTTTTGATCACTTTTTTAATTAAAATTAAAAATATCATTTATTGAAAATATTTTTTCAAAAATTTTCAAATTTTAAGTAATTAATATAATCATTTTGGTAATAGGTGCAAAATCAACAACTTGTTTGCTTGATGTTATGAATTTGGAATAAATTTGGTGATTTGAGAAATTTAATAATTTTTTCTGTGTAAAAAAAAACTAAAACTATTTAAAATACTAAAAAAGGGTTTTCTAAATATTAAATATATTTTAATACAGATGTCATCTCTGGATCTCGAATAGTATTTAAAAGACAAAGCTGCTTGAAATGCACTAAATGTAATCGAAACTTCGTCCATGTATACTTTTCAAAGTTTAGATCTCGAAATTGGAATTAACTCAAATGTTGCTTAAGACAACTGTAGCTCTTCTGATTTTTGCCACAGATATAACAAAGTAAAATAAAAGCAATTCATGTAGGGAGAGATTGACTATACAGATTTTGTGATGAGCAATCTGAATACCACAAACAAAATAATAGCGCACATCGCAGTCATTGTCGAGCAGTCTTTCGAATGGCGCTCACCATTATGCACGCTACTTCTCGACTTCAATCGAGCTTTTGACACTCTTCCCCTCATCGTTAATCGGAAAGCTTTGACGTGTAAGACAGTACACTTAAAATATTATGTAGGTAAATGACACAGAAAATTCATGTTAAACAACTAAAAATTTATTTAAAAACGGATCATTTACATTTCATATAAAATAAATGATTTTTACATTTTGATTAAATTTTTTTTAACTCAACAGTATATTCCGTGAAATTTTAAAAGTTATTGCTTTAAAAAATAGAATTTAACTGACAAAAAATCAAATATACATAACAATAATAGTACGGAAAAACAATATTTTTGGTAGTTTGTTTTTTGAATAACAAACATAAATGTTAAAAAATAAATTGATTCGTAAAAAAACTATATTTTCATAAAATGTTAACAGTACGGAAAAAAAATTTAATAACCTACAATAAGTTACTGTAATAATTTTATGAGTGTACCCGTAAAGTAAATAAGACTCATCAAAGAGATTTATAACAGCGCGCAGTATTCTATCTCACATATCGCTTGCGTGAGTTCTGGCTCACATGCCGCTTGCGTGAGTTAAGGCTGCGTCTTATTGCCATTGCTATTTTATGTACTTAGTACTTGACGCGATGATGAAAAACTCTATGACGATGAATCATGGCATAACTTGGGCTCTGTCTGCCAACCTTGACAACTTTGACTACGCGGATAATGTCTGACTTCTATGCCAGTGATTTCAGATATGCAAGCCAAGATAGAATTTTTACTGAGCGCTCCACTAAAGGGCATAATAAACCACATAAATAGCTTGGCAAACATGTCATAATTTTACGATTGTGAAAACATTTTGTGTTGTTAATTGGGGTGTTTGCTGTTTGGACAAACATTTGAAACAATGTTTGCAGAAATATTAAAAATTGTTAATATTTGGCAGACACGATGGTTATTTGTCAAACTTTGCAGAGTAAAGACGCAAAAGAAGAAGCAATAATATCATTTTCAGCACTAAATTCTTATTTTTTTAGCAGCATTGTTTGCCTCAAAACAGCTCGTTGCTTGGAGCACATTTTACTCAAATAATTTTTCTTTCTGTTATATTTTTTCTCCGTTATAAACAAATAGCGAGCAAAATAGCCGCAGCACAATCGTCGTCTGCATTTATTGAAAACAAAACAAAAATGAAAATTAATGTTTGTACGAAATATGATTGTGTTGTTTATTGGCCTGTATGCAACAAACGGCATGTTTGCCAAGCAATTTGTGTGGTTTATTATGCCCTTAAGGCTGGTTTACAAGTCAACTTTAGCAAGACTAACTCGATAGAAGTTTTTAGCTACATTTCGCTAAAAAATCGACACATACATATATGTGACACCAGTTTCTGTGTAAACTCCCATGTCACAAATATGTGACGCTGAGTGGTGAGCGTCGTCACTTATTTTAAAATTGTGTATAAATTTCTGATTTTCTTTTCAAGTTACTTTATTATTATTAATAAGATTTATATAAGAATTTTAATATAAGCCCGGAAATTTATTGTTAAGGAAAAGCTAGTATAATATATTTAGCTATTATAAAGTCTTTGTAAAAAGTTTCCTTACGAGCTGGCTTAGGCAATCAGCGAAATGCGCCTTTTCATATTCAGTTTTCCAAGTTTTGCTCCCAGCAATCAGAAGAAACCCAAAAGAAAATCCATGTAAAAATAATTAAATGATTGAAAAGTAAAACATCTTCGTTTGTTTTGAGGCCTGCGATGTTCTAAAAATAAATATATAATATATTTTTTATAAATATATTCCAATACACAGATAAAATTATTAAATTTCTCCAATCACCAATTCATATACCAAATTCATAACATCAAGCAAAAAAGTTGTTGATACCAAAATGATTATATTGATTACTAAAAATTTTAAAATTTTGAAAAAAATATTTTCAATAAATGATATTTTTAATTCAAATTAAAAAAGTGATCAAAAAACTTTGCCATTTCAAACGATGTGTTAATTTATTAAAATAAATATTGACAATTCCCAACAACAATTCTACATGTTTAAATTTATTTTATTTGAAACGAAAAAATTCAATTAAGATTTTTGGTTATTTAATTAAAATTTTAATTGAAAATTTATTTCAAAACAACTAAAATGTTAATTAAAGCAAAATAAAATTTTTAATTTTCTTTCAACTAAAAAAATAATTGATTCAATTATCACATTAATGAAATTTAAATACTTTTTAAACCATTTTTTTAATTGATAAAACACTTTCTTCTGTGTAGGTTTTAAAGTTTAAAAGAATGGCTTATCAGATATTTGTAATGCCTTAATTTGTCAAAACTTATCTCACACACCTCGTGTACTTTATAAATTACGTTTGTAATATTCAAAACACCTTCTTAGCCCAAACAATTTATATTAAAATTTTCATTTACCCCTACCCCCTAACAATCACGTTTCATTATTTCGTTATTGTCATTATGCGAAAATTGGTATTTAATAATTTAGAATGCCATCTTTCAATGAACGTGTGTTTAGTTAAATTACAACGAAAATTACATTACGATAAGTTAGTATGTCATTTAATATCAGGGACGGTAAAACAAGATGCAAGTGTCAACTCAATGTTGCAAGAAGTTGCTATGTAGTAAGTAGTATGTACATGAATTTAACGTATGGACTGAACTGAATGTGGTTAATTTCAATGACGTGCTGGTTGGACTGTGGGAAAGACAATAAAAAAAAATGTATAAACAGGTTAGAGTATACATTTCTAGATATATTTAAATAACATTTTTATATAACAAGGTACTGTATTTGCAATAATTTAACCCCAGGATTACCGTCTTGGTCTGGCCAGACCCAATTTGTGTTTTGCTTGTAATATTTTTCGCATATAACAAAAAATCAAAAAAACAGGGACGTGAGTTTTGTAAATGATATGTTCTGAATCGAATGAAACTAATTTGGATTCGATTGGAGCAAATAAGTGGGCTTAAATTCCATTTGTATATAAAAGTCTATGAAATTACCCTCTTGGTCTAGCCAGACCAATTTTTTTTTTTCCTTGAAAGATATTTCAAATAGGACAAAATATTAAAAAAAACAGCTACGTGAATTCTAGAAATGATATGTTCTAAATCAAATGAATCAACTTTGAATCAAAACATAAAACTACAGCCCATTATGCGCTTAGTTCAATCTAACTACAAAAACCTAACGAAAAACTCGTTTCAGCTGTGGTAGATGCGAAATAGCAATGTGCGAAATAAAAGACTACATTTTCGATAACTTGCATATGGAATAAAATAATGAACTTATAAAATTATATAATAAATTTGTATAATATAAAGTAATTAGCATACGTTCAATAAAAAATATATTTATTTACTTTTTATCTAATTGGTGTTTTTAGCTGTACAAGCTGTGGCCTGGCCAGAACAAGAAGAGAACTTAGTGGTACAAAGTTACCGACAATCCTAGGGATAATCATAATTCAAATCAAACTGAGCTAAAACATCAGCTTTCCTGCCCACTGTTCCTGTGCCCATGCATGATAGTTCGTAAATTTCACAGTATTTCAAATTTCCGTAAATTAAAGTCATTATTACAGAAATCCAATAGCAAAAAAGAACAAAAATTAAAGAACTAGACAAATACTTTGTTTCAGTATTATTCCAGTTACTTCAAGTACATGTGTATCTTCTTACTCGTATTACCAACAACACTTATGAGGTTATTAACAAGTCATTAGAACGATGTTCTACGGCTCATTAGATATTCCTTGAAAAGTATAGTTCATATGAGAGAAACAGATATGAACGAATATTCACAAATTTCTTGGATTATTGATTTAAGTTTTTTGCTTTTAAGTTAATTTGAATTTGCAGAAATATTATTTTAGTATTTATGTATATAAATATTTTACAGCTCTATTTGCTCAAGACTTTCTTTTAGATATATGTGGAATGGTTGAATGTATTTGATACATTTTAAAAGCTTTTATTTAACTTGCAATGTAGGTATGTATGTTTGTTCGGGTGAAATCTAGCAACTCAATTTTGAAGCAGATTTCTTCAACCGATTAAGCTGAAGTTTTGTAAACACGTTCAGTTTGGATGACAATTCATAGTAAACTGTGTGACGTCATTCTTAATTAAAAAAAAATCGGCAAACCCAAGATGGCAGACTAGCTGGGTAACAAATGAAAGGGCTTGCTAAGAATAACGACGTCAGTCTTAATCCAATATTGCGGTCTTTTATGGCTTGAAACTGAATTTTTAAGCAGATATTTTGTAACACAATCAGTTTGGGTGACAATACATGGTTACCTGTGTGACGTTATTCTAAATCCAACATGGTGGAAAACCCAAAATGGTGGACTAATTATTTTTGATGCTTTCCTACAATACGGGTATCAACTATGGATGCCAATCTGGACTGGTTTTCGCAAATCTCGGGATTCGGGATTTCAACAAAATTAAATGCTGGGATCCCAGGATTTTTCGGGATGCCGGGATTTTATGGGTTTCCGGGATTTTTCGGGATATCGGTATTTTACGGGATTCGGGATTTTTGAAAGTCACAAGACAAATATGCTTTTTATATTTGGGGGATTTCATGTTAAGTGACCCAACTTTTGAAATCGATGTCTTCCGATTAGGATGAAATTTGCACCAAGGTTAGTCCTATTGGATAGTTGTTTAGACAACAAGATCGGTCAAAAAGTTTCTGAGTTAGAGGGGGTCAGAATTTGCCTTTTTGGCCAAACAGGTGTTCTTTCTCATCCATGTTACTTATTATTATCTATTGGTGTTAGAAAAATTTTTCTAAAACAAATTATATAGCTATTTCTTCAATCTTTGGTGGTGAATGAAAGTATACTAAGGTTGTTATTCCGTATGAAACTTTTTTATTTTGCATCTTAGTTAGATCATTCAGTCGGTCGTGCTCGATGAGAAAAGACGTGTTTCTTTTAACTCCGCATACGGTTCTTTTTTTTTTTTTAACATAAATTAATTAATAATATCAGTGTAACAAGCGAATTTGGACGCTCAATATAAAAGTGAACAAAAGAATAACTATAAAAAAATTAAGAAAAAAAAAAAATACAAGTAAAAAAAAAAAATATACTTACATATGTATGTATGTACGCACATACATACTTGCAAATAATCTGTGCAAAAAAATATTTATTCTTTTTTTCTTTTATTATCTCGGTGTAACAACATTATACATAATAAAAAGAGCACAGTCAACAAAAAAAATAAAAACAAAAAAATAAAAAAAATAAAAAAAACGGTGAAAAAAACAAAAACAACTCTATATGAGTAATAACAATGAAACAACAACAAAAGTAAATGATATTCATGCTAGTGAAAGCAATGTGGAAATAAACACAACAACAGAAAACAATACAAGCGTTACCACTGTTACCATAATCCCAAACATAGACGCAATGTTAAACAATCAAGAAAAAAGTTGTCAAAAACCACAAGTGCAAGTTGGTATGGATAGGTATATAACAGTGCTTAAACGTGGTCGCAGCCCTGCCTCTTCAGCTGTTGCCTCTGCCTCGAAAGTTCCATCTTTTGATAGAATAAACTCGCAAAATCGTTTTGCAATTCTGGAGGATGAATCTTCTGAAACACCCAACGTTATAAAATCGTCGAAGCCACCCCCGATATATCTTAGAGAGCAAAACTCAAGTGAGCTAATAAAAAGTTTAATATCGGTGATAGGTGAAAATTCGTTTTACGTAGCTGCAATCAAGCGTGGTAATATTAACGAAACAAAAATACAGATTAATAATGAGAATGATTTTCGTAAATTAGTTAATAAGTTTGAAGCACTTAAAAAAAGCTTCTATACTTACCAGCTGAAAAGCAGCAAAGGTCTGCAGGTTGTGATAAAGGGCATTGACTCATGCGTGGACCCAGACGAAATAAAAACATTTTTAGAAGAAAAGGGTTTCAAAATTAAAAATGTTACAAATATTAAAAATAAGGAAAAAAATCCCCAACCACTATTTCGAGTGGAGTTAGAGCCCGGCGACGTTAAGCTAAAAAAAAATGAAACGCACCCCATTTACAGCTTAAAATACATCCTGTACAGGAAAATAACGATAGAAGAGCCGCACAAAAGAAATGGGCCCGTTCAGTGTTTAAACTGCCAAGAATTTGGTCATACTAGGGCATACTGCTATTTACCCCCTGTTTGTGTCGTATGTGGAGAACTACATGGTACCGTTCAGTGTGATAAGTCAAAAAATGACCCTAATGTAAAAAAATGTAGCAACTGTGGTGGTAATCACACTGCCAACTATAGAGGATGTCCGGTATATTCTATTGTCAAGCGTTCTGTTGGACAGAAACTTAATCCGCCACAAACGCAGGCAACTTATCAAGAAAACACTAACGGCGTTCAAATACCGCAGCCAAATAATAACAGAACCTCGTACGCTAATGTCTTAAAATCTAATCATATGCCATTGCAAGGTGATTTACCAAATAATGACGAAATTCCCACTTCTAATTTAACTCGGCTAGAAAAAACCATGGAAACATTAGTGCAAACCGTTAACAATTTTACCAACACAATGGGTAACATGATGCAAGAAATGTTAAGAATGCAATCGATGTTATTGCAAGCTGTACTAAATAAGCCATGAACTGTCTAAAAATTTGCTTTTGGAACGCAAACGGCATCCGCCAACATAAAAATGAACTAGAATACTTCCTTAAAAATAAACAAATCGATGTTATGATGGTTTCTGAAACTCATCTGACCTCGAGAAATACGTTTAAAATCAATGGTTATATATTATATGATACCAAGGACCCTCGAGGTAGAGCTTGTGGAGGTTCTGCCATTTTGATAAAAAACCGAGTAAAACACTACTTAATGTGTGATCATCGTGAAGATTATCTCCAAGCAACGACCATTTGCGTTGAGGAATTAAATCGAAACCTAGTTATTTCATCAATATATTCACCACCTAGATTTTCAATATCAGAAAGCCAATATAATAAATACTTCAAAGCATTAGGACCCTGCTTCCTGGCTGCTGGCGATTATAACGCTAAACATACTTTCTGGGGGTCACGACTTATTACGCCTAAGGGTCGTGTTTTGTTTAACACAATTCGTAAAATGGATCTAAATGTGGTCGCGAGCGGTGAACCAACATATTGGCCTACTGATCAGCAAAAAGTTCCAGATGTCATAGATTTTGGAGTGGTTAAAAACATCCCCGCAGAAACGATTTATGTTGAGGCTTCCTTAGAATTATCTTCCGACCACACACCTACAATTGTTACTATAATGATTCCAAATAGAATCGTATCGCCGTCTGGGTACTTATCCAAATCACCCTCACAAATAAATTGGTTAAAATATAAAAAATATCTTAGTGCCCATTGCACAGAAAATATTCCGCTTAGCACACCGGAGAGCGTGGATCTCGCTATTGTTAATTTTGACAGTTATCTCAAACTAGCTATTCAACATTCCAGCACAACCCTCAAAAAAACCAAAAACAATATCATATATTCTGTAGATGTCGAGCGTCTATTGACTGAAAAAAGGAGAGTTCGAAGAGAGTGGCAATTGCACAGATCCCCCCAACTTAAGACTTTATTAAAAGAGTGCACAAAAAGGCTAAGAAAGTTACTGCAGTCCCAAAAAACTGCATCCTTTGAAAAATATCTTAAGGAACTTGATGCAACTCCACAATCAGACTACTCATTATGGCGTGCAGCTAGAAATCTTAAAAGACCAGTTATCACTAAACCACCATTAAGAAACTTAAACGGAAGTTGGGCAAGAAATGATATAGAAAAAGGAAATCTTTTTGTTAATCATTTGAAAACCGTATTTACCGCTCACACATCTCTCGATATGGCGGTCGAGTTACCACCTGTTGCTGTTAGAGCAGCTGTTCCACTAAGATTTGAGATAAGAGAAATCGAAAAGGCTATTCATGATTTAAACCCGAAGAAAGCCCCTGGTTTTGATAAGATCAGTAACAAAATGCTTTTGGAGCTACCCAACATAGCAAAGAAAATTATTCTCTTTATTTTTAATGCTATTTTACGCCTTGAATACTACCCTCAGGAATGGAAAGTATCATTAGTTACCATGATACCTAAATCAGGAAAGGATCCTACAAAAGTTGAGTCATATAGACCTATAAGCTTATTGTCTAATATATCAAAGCTGTTTGAGAAGCTGTTAGTGTCAAAATTAACCCCAATTTTAAATGTAAATAGATGTATTCCAAACCATCAATTCGGCTTTAGAAGAGAACATAGCACAATTGAACAAACCCATCGTATAGTAAACGCCATAAGAAAAACCTTTGAAGAAAAAAAATATTGTTCCGCCCTCTTCATCGATGTTTCTCAAGCTTTTGATAAAGTCTGGCATGAAGGCTTATTACATAAATTGAAGCTAAATTTACCAGTAAACACACACAAGCTGTTAGAAAGCTACTTAGTCGGTCGAAAGTTTATTATTAAAGAAGGTACTTTTATAAGTTCTCCTCAGCCAATTGACGCTGGAGTCCCTCAGGGAAGCATCATGGGCCCACTGTTATACCTAATATATACCTCAGACATGCCAACAAACAACCACACCCTTACTTCAACATTTGCTGATGATACAGCTTTTCTAAGCGTACACGAAAACTGTCATGAAGCTTCTCGCTACTTGCAGGATCATATATTTGAACTGGAAAAGTGGTTAAAACAATGGAGGATAAAGGTTAATGAGCAAAAATGCGTACATATAACATTCACCTTGCGTCGGGAGTCATGTTCCCCTATTAAAATCAATAATCAATTAGTGCCCCAACAATCGCATGTAAAATATCTCGGAATTCATCTAGATCGGCGTTTAACATGGAAATGCCATATAGAAGCAAAACTAACACAAATGAAACTAAAAGCAATTCAACTTAATTGGCTTATTGGAAGAAACTCTGTTCTTAGTCTCGATTGTAAACTTCTACTTTACAACTCTATCTTAAAACCAATTTGGTGCTACGGTATTCAGTTATGGGGCACTGCCTCGGCTTCTAATATCGAAAAAATTCAAAGGCGACAAAATAAACTTCTTCGAATAATCACAGCCGCTCCCTGGTATGTTAAAAACTCAAATATTCACAAGGATCTCAATGTGCCGTTAGTAAAAACTATTATTACGAACTATGCAGTAAAATATTTAAAAAGACTTGAGTCGCACCCAAATCCACTAGCTCGAAATATTTTAAATTACAGTGGCCACTCTAGATTAAGGAGAAGAGATACAGCAGGACTCATCAGACAAGAAGAGCGCTAAACATCTACATATGTGAACAGAAACCGTGAAGAGAAAAATTTTCGTCTAGCATTGGCAGGACAAAAATAAAGTATTAGTATAAGATTTGATTAATTATTGTTAGTTCATATTTAATATATGAAGATTCAATAAATAAATAATGAAAAAAAAAAAAAAAAAAAAAATCTTAGTTAGATCCTAAAAAGTATTTAAATTCTGATTTCTTGAGTAATCCTAAGTAAATTTAGCAATGCCCGTCTGTCTGTCCGTCTACACGCTCACTTTCAAAAAACTCAGAAGATAAGAACAATGTTGGTGTCAAATTGCGTCTACTTATCCCAAGCAGTTTGGAACTGAAATCCAGCAAAACCGATCAGTATGACCATAGTTTTCAATCAAAATGTAGAACCACCACCCTGAAAAATTAAAAAATGTTGTTACAAAAAAGAAAAAAAGTTGGCATAATGCACAGCATGATATAAGACTTTGCACAAACGCGTTCTATATGACTATAAATCATAATTTACGTCTAAAACCGTAGTAAATATCGCTATCAAACTAAAATGTGCTAATCTTAGTTCGATAAAACTAGAAATCACTCTGTGAAATTTCGCAAAGATCGGTCCATAGGTTACCATAGGCCCCATATAAAGCATACTCTCGGAAAACAGTTTAGTACGTTTAAAATCGTAACAAATAATTCTATCATAATAAAATTCGGTACGTCACAGTTTTATAAGGCTAGAAATCATACTTTAAAATTTCGTGAAGATCGGTCCAAAATTTACCCTAGGCCGAATAAAAAACCTACTCTCGGAAAACAGTTTAGTATGTGAAAAAACGCAATAAATAATACTATTGTAATACAATTTGGCTATTCAAAGATTTATAGGACTAAAAACCACACTGCAAAATTTCGTGAAGCTCGGTCCATAATTTACCATATTTTTTTCCAGAGTCTTTTAATTGAATCTTCACATGTTTAAGATGAACTAACAATAAGTAATCAAATCTTATCCGAATACTTTTAATTCATGTCCTGCCAGTGCCCGACAAAAATTTTTCTTATCACGATTTCTGTTCACATATTTAGGTGTTTATCGCACTTCTGATTGGGTGAGTGCTGCAGTGTATCTTCTCCTTAAGCGAGTGTGGCCGCCATCATTTAAAATATTTCGAGCTAGTGAATTTGGGTGTAGTTCAAGGCTCTTTAAATACTTTACTGCGTGTTTTGAAATCATAGTTTTGACCATTGGCACGTTGAGATCCTTGTGAATATTCGAGTTTTTAAAATACCAGGGAGCGGCTATGATTATAAGAAGAAGATTATTTTGGCGCCTTTGAATTTTTTCGATATCAGACGCTGAGGCAGTGCCCCTTAATTGAATACCTTAGCACCAGATTGGTTCTAAGATAGAGTTGTAAAGTAGAAGTTTGCAATCGAGACTTAGGACAGAATTTCTTCCAATAAGCCAATGAATTTGAATGGGTAAATTTTGCATTTTTATGGAATTTCCTCGTTAAACGGCGATCTAGATGTATACAGAAATGTTTTGCATGCGAATGCTGAGGTATTATTTGATATTAATAGGGGGCATGAATCCCGACACAAGGTGAATGTTATATGTTCGCATTTTTGCTCGTTGACTATTATCCTCCATTGTTTTAACCATATTTCTAGTTGAAATATATGCTCCTGTAAGTAAAGAGATGCTTCATGATGGTTTTCATGCACTCTTAGGAAAGCTGTATCGTCCGCAAATGTTGTAGTTTGTGTGTAGTTGTTAGTTGGCATGTCCGAAGTATATATTAGGTATAATAGTGGACCCGGATTGTGGGACTCCAGCGACAATTGGCTGAGGAGAACTTAAACAGTCGCCTTCTTTAATAATAAACTTTCGACCGACAAAGTAGCTTTCTAACAGCTTGTGTGTGTTTACTGGTAAGTTTAGCTTCAATTTATGTAATAAGCCTTCGTGCCAGATTTTATCAAATGCTTGAGACACATTGATGAAGAGAGCGGAACAATATTTTTTTTATCCAAAGGTTTTTCTTATGGCGTTTACTATCCGATGAGATTCCATATAATCTCCAATATTAGGCGCACTCTGAAAAATTGTTTAAAAACGCCTGAATCCATAGCAGATATAGATTTTGTGGTAAAATTTGGTCCAATTTTAGTGCATATGGCCAGAAATAAAAGCATACAATTTTCTTATCCATATTTACCTAAGATCCCGTATTAAGCAGCCTTCTGAAAAGCACTTTAAACGCTAAAACAAATGTCACTTCTATATTGAAATTCATTCCATTTAGATTTTTAATAACATAAATCACTCTAGAGTATTTCGTGATAATTAGTCCATAATTTACAATGGGTCTAATATTAATTCCCCTCCTGAAAATCAGTTGAGTTCGGCATAAACTGTTACAAATCATCACATTTTATTCAAGTTAGTTCAAATTGCTAGAAATAAAAGCATAACACTGTCTGATTGTCGTCCAATTGGCTTAAACCGGATCAAATTTTTACGTCCAATATAAATATATTTATTTAAGCTATATTTTTTACAGTTGCTAAAAAATGTAGCATAATATTTGTGGAAGCTTCGAAAGCTGTTAACAGCACTTAAGGTGCCTCTGTTCAAAATGGAATCTTCATTTATTTTGCTCAAATAATAAATAGTGTTTCTTTGATTATTACCAACAAAGGAGAATATTTTTGATTTATTTTGTTAGTTTTTATTTGCAGTAAAAACTAATGAACTGACTTCACCAAAAATTTAATGTGTTTTTATTACTAAATGCCCCAGGGTACCTCAAGGCACTCTTTGATTTTTTCTCACCTGGAATGTAAACGACTCTATGTACGGTCTTACAAATATTATTTTTTGAACTCAGAGGCCCAAAAATACCCTAAAAAATTATTCGTATAATATTTCCCTTTCTATTCTTAAGTTTGGCATTAGAGGGTTAACTATAGAAAGAAGCTGATTCTGTAAAAATTTCAAATCGATATTTGAAATATTGCATCGCCAATTTCGAAGAATTTTTATTTTGGAAAATATTAGAAAATTTTTGTAAATTTTGTATGTCGAAAAATTTTTGAGCCAGAGCCGCGAGTTCTTTTTTGGCTACTACGACTCCGACTCCGGTACAAAAACTTCAACTCCGACTCCACAGCCCTGGTTATAAGTTTATAGTAAAAGTCTTGAAACAAAATTTAATTTTTTTCTTTTTAGCGCATTTAAATAAAAGCTTGTTTTTTAAAAAGGTTTTTTACTTTTAATTTATTTAATAAAAAATCTAATTAATAAAATGGCAGACATTTCTGAAGGCTTATTTTCTACCTGTTTTAGACTACGCGACATATTCGTATTTTGTTTGGGTGTCCCTGCGAAAGCTTCTATACCTTTAGACCTTACGTTTATTGTTATCAAAAAATAAATAAAAATTGTTTTCAATAAAAAAAATTTTGTGATATTAATTAAAAATGTTTTATATATTGATGAGGTTTAAGTTCACCAAAGTTAATTCTAATCAAATTTTTTTTTAGTGTAGGAAGGAATTTACAACATGTAATGAAATAAAATTGGTTTGATAATTTTATTCTTGACGGGATTGAACTCGTGTCGAGTTAACATGTTTCGTGATTAACCACATTCCCATCATCAGAAAAAAATTTAATTCATTACATATTGTTAATTCCCTCCTTCACTAAAAATAACTAAATGAAAATAAAATTCGATGAACTTAAGCCAAATCTAAATATCAAAAACTTCAATTAAAACGAACAGATAATAAAAAAAAACTGTAACGGACCAACCATTATAGTTCCGAACGGAAGAGACTGCTACCTGATTTTTCCGGCCGTGCTCAGGGATATTGGGATAGTTCTTGTCACTTACAATTCGAATTAAGATCTATTACAATTTAATTGTAGGTAGCTTTCCAATCGACAAAATAAATTAACTTCCACGTGAAAAAAAACCAAATAAACTTGAATTGAAACAAGGTGAAGAGATTTGGATGTTGTAATCTCTCCATCGTTCTACACCCACCCTTACCAATGCTATTTTGATACATTTTATAATAAATAGCCCGAAATGTACTACCTAGTTTACACCCTTAACCTTTCATGAACAAGTTACATAATTCAATAAATCATATTAATTAATTTCAACAAAATTTTATTAACATTAACAACTTATTAAAATAAAAGTGTTATCAAAGTGTTAAATGTAATTTACTGAATAATGTTGATATATAAATACATTTACTAAAAATCATTGCACAAAATTAAAATAATGGAACTAAATAAAATACTTCATGTTTAACTCAAATACCATATTTTGAGTAGAAACAAAAACAAGTATCTGAATTTTTGAGTAAATGAAAATATATTTTTAAGGGTTGGTTTATTTTTTTTTTTTTTTTTTTTTCTCATATAAATATTTTATTTTGTTTTTAAGTTTAAATATGACTTACCAAAATTTTTAGTTTTACTCCAACGAGGACAGGCCTGATCTTCGAAGAAGTATTTATGTTTTTGGTTAAGTATTTTTTTTTTTTTTTTTTTTTTACTTTACACTAAAAAATTAATTTGTGTAGCTGTAAATATGTATGTTATATGTTACTGTATAAAAAAAATGTTTACTAGTAATATAATTGAATTGTAAAAATTAATGGAAAAAAATACAGTTTAAATAAAAACAGTTAGGAAAACAATGGATGATGTATCAACGTTACGTATTGCCGGTAATTTTCTTTAAATATTGTTACTACAAATGTTGTTACAAATAAAAAATATGTATTTGAGACGATTTGCAGCAATTAAATGTTCTGTTTGTTTGTCTTGTTTAAGGGTAAAATCAGGTACATTCTAAACTTAAAGCCAACTTTTGATTTATTTAATCATTCTCTGTCGGAGATCTTGAAGTTATTGAAATTAACTTTTAACTATTTGCCAATGGTCCCCGGAGGGTTGTGGTACAACACAAAATAAACTTGTATCAAGGCCTTTAAATGTCTAACAAGCAAAATAAAAAGTTTAATGGCTTATTTTATCAACATCAGAATATCTTACCTTTAAAGAATCCTGATACTCTTATAATAATATAAATTTACTTAATAGTTTGGTGTGGTTCTCCAAATATCAGCTACAAATTATTTTATTATTTGTTTTTTTTTTTTCTTTTTTTCCCACAAAATTATTTCCTACTTATTTTTTTTTTTTATATTTTCTATTAATGAAAAAAAATCAATATTTTCAGTAAAGAAATTTCCTGGCTAACTATATTTTATATTTTATTTATCTTTCTAAAAAATTTCAAGTTGAGTCAAGCCTCACAAAACCCACAATTGCTATTAATTAAAAAATTAATAAAATTTGCTCCAGCAAATTATTGGTATCAATTAAATATTTTTTGATATTAACAACATGATCTGCAGTAATGCTGATAAAAGTAAACGTTTAATTAACTTGATTAAATTTTTAATTAAAGCTGATTAAATTCTAAGTTAATGGTTTAATGAAAAAAAAAAACTGGCGAGATTATATTCTGTGTTGTTTGATCTTACATTTTTTGCTACACTATTAACCGCTCAAGCTTCTCATCAACATTTGTCATCAATCTCCTGTTTCATAAAATATTTCTGTGCGACTTAACGCATAGTGTGAAACAGGTTGTTAGGGCTAAGAGTGTCCTATTTAGAGATGCGAAATGAAATGGTTCAGGAGATGTTGGTTATATTTATTTAAAATCTAAATAACGTGCGGTTATAAAAATAAACTTTTTTATATTTTGTAAACACTTATACACTATCACTTCTTAATTTTTGTGCCAACTGGCATCGACTTTGATTCATATTTACTTAACATGTTCATTGTAGAAAACATGAAAAGAAAATTTATTTCAATCTAAATAACTCTTTTTGTTGAGTCTTTGAGAAAATAAACAAGAAGAGTTAAAAGTTAAAAGCAAATCGTCAACATACTCAGAAAGCAACAAACAAATAACAACCACATCATCGTCATCATCATCAATGAACATCAACAGCATTTGCAACAACAGCAGCATCAGCTCAAAGATGGTGGCGGCATTAGTTTTTGAAATTAAGTAAATAGTCAAGGAAAACTAAGAAATAACTAGAGAGACGGACAGTAAGACACACTTATTTACTACACAGGGTTTTATGGATGACTGAATGGATTGTAAAGTTGCAAAAATAAATACAATCTTACAAATTCTTAGCGATGATGTGCTAGTTTTTATACCCTCGAGTAACACAAGAGGTAAATGGGTGCATATTTAGTTTGGTATTACGCATGAAACACCAAACCATATTCATTAAATAATAGTTAAGGAACGGTCACATATAGCAAAGATTTGACGAAAAAAATTAAAAAATTTGTTTGCCCTAATCTAATCTAATCAGAAAATATTTTTGAGAGGCAAACAGAAAAGCCGCTGATTTTGGCCAAACAAAAATTTTCCTAAAGCGACCAGTAAACGTCAAATATTTTCCTCGTTTTTGGACGAAAAATATTTGTTCTTAAAATTTTGTAAACAAATAAATAAAATTTTTTAAAAATTAACAAAATTAAACCATTTTTTTAAGACAAAAGACAGATTTTTGTAAAAAAAATTCCTGTGTTATCTCTTTATCGAAGAGTTGCGCGGTAAGCTGGGTTCAATATATTACAAAATGTTCTTAAGTGCATAAAAAATTTATATATTATGGGTGTAATACACCGATCAATGTTACGAATTATGCAATCCAAGCACTTCTTAGAATATCAAAAACGGCATAGTATAGTCGTGTAAAACACTAAAAGTTATTAATAAAAAATATGATAATTTTTTCGGATCGTTAAAAAAGTTCACGCAGGGATCGAGTTGAAGTTTGAAAACAACCATTTTTATCTCACGGAAATTTTAAATAATATACACCTGATATTTGTTTATAATCCTATACGTATCACTTAAATGCTATTTTGGAATTTATCCACTGCCTTAGAATTAAAAATTTTCCTACGGTTTGCAATTCATCGCGGTTCAAAATTCGTTATACATATGTAAAAACCTGAGTAAAATATCTTATGCTTAAATCGATATAAAAATATAAGCAATGATCCGAATTTCACAGGTTGTACCATCACTGAATGCCTAGATTATTATCTTTTAACCCTAGTTAGATAAGGTACGTCTGCGAGACGTACGCTTTTTCAATTTTGTGCTCCTACTCTCACATTTGTTAACATACGACTTTCTCGCGCTCAATTATCTCAGTCATTAGCATCAGCTTGTTGGTGGTGGCTTTTTGTGTGCGTTAAGTTATGCTTTCTTTGAGAAATAAGCACAAATAAACACAACATACGTCTGAGAGACGTATCGTTATCTTTTGTGTAACTTTTGCAGCAAAAATAACTTTTTGTTTTGGTTGAGTTTTAAGGTATTTGTTATTTAAATTAGCTGTATAAATGTCTTGTAAGCGCGGCTTAAACGACGCAGAAATTCCGCTCTTGAAAAGCGTGTTGGACGACTCAGATTCACTGGAAAATGTGAGTAAATCGGAAGATGAATAAACGGAGGATAAGGTTCAACGTGATGTATAAGACAAGCTTGTTAACATCCTTGATGCTGAGGAGAATGTACTTAAGAAAATCCTTAAGAACCTGATAATTTTACTACTTCTGCCTATAGCCAATTATTACTGTATATTATCCCACTATAAGACGTAAAAGTAAGCACTGCTGGACTACATCAGAGGATCAAAGAGCTGGCCGAATTTCTTCCATGAATATAGTTCAAACGGCAAGAGGACTAATTTGGGAATGTAAATCACTGTACAAGCAAATTTCATGCTTCGGTATTTTTTTTACTACCGAAATAATTTCAGAAATTGTTCAATGCACCAAACAAAACGCTAGAAATTCCTACTTAATCGAAAACTTTGCGCGGCAACATTAAAAATGATTTTTGGAGCCGAACTTAAGTCCTTTATAAATAACTTTTTAAGTTGTGATATTTTTTTACGACTTTTTGCATTTTATTTTTAATTTTATTATTGTTTTCTGTTTCAAAATTACTTTATTTTAAAAGAAATTGAATAAATAAATAATTTTAACAGAAAAATTTATCAATATTATTTTCGGTGATGTCCTTTAAAGGATATAAACTAGCACACGTCTTTCAGGCGTAACGTTATCTTTTCAGTACAAAAAAAATACGTTATCTAACTAGGGTTAAAGAAGTTTTCAAAAATACACCATTTCCAATCAAAATTCATGCAAAATTAAAAAAAAATCACAAAATAAACGAAAAAGTTGTAGAACTTTTTATTTTAAAAACTTTTATTTAATTTAGAAAGCATGGAAATTGTTGCGTATTTATATATTATAAAATTTTGTTGCTTGTTTGAATAAATAAAAGATGTCTTTCAAGAAAAGTGGTTTAAATGTCCAAAAAATTATAAAGTCTGGTCAAAGTGTACAAATTTCAAGATAGCGTTAAAATTCAGAGAAATATTCCCGATGTCGACAAACCATTATATAAATTTACCAAAATACCAAGCGAAAAAATAGTAATTGGAAGATTTCATGCTCTGGCTATTTCATAGAAATCAAAAAAAGAAAGGTATGCTATAATTTGTAATGAAGTCAACACTTTTTGGGATAAATTGAATATTGCAAAATTCAGCGAAATGTCTGTAGTGAGAAAAGTGGAAAGTGTGATAAAATTGTATGAAGACAGCCTTAAGTATTATGATAATACTAATTTTAGAAGAGGATTCTCTATAAATAAAGAAAATATAGAGCCTCAGTTAGCCGTAGGTAGTGATAAGGACGATATATCTGATGCAGATTCGGTTATGACATGCATGTATGAGGAGGACAATTCATCCGTGGACTCTGAGTACCGTACCAACCTCCGAAAAGAATAAAATTAAATAGATTGACAACAAAGCCCGCGGTAAAGTTAGTTACTAATGCTAAGGTTAGCACCAGAAAAGCGGAAAAAATATGTAAAGAATTATCAGTGGCGGGAGTTAACATTTCAACGCCATCACAAGCAGCTATTTACAAAGCTGCAATTAAGTCGTCTGAACAAAAAGAAGAGTTTTTGAAAGCTACTTTAAAAAGTGGAAAATGGTACGATATTTGGTTTTCCGATCAGTGCTTTAATGAAGAAAATTACAAAGGCTTAGAAAAATCATTGACCCAATTTCAAAAAGCAAAGGCGTGTTTTGAAAGGCACTGGGTAAAAGAACCTTCAGCAATTCCTTTGCAACACAGGAGCAATAAAAGCTGTACAACATATTTATCCACTGTGTAAAACATCGCGAACATTAAACTTAAAGTTTATTTCACCCAATAGTATATAAATTTAAAACTACTTTGTAACCAGAGAATAAATTAATACATAAATATTGTATAAATACAAAAATAAAAATAAATAATAAAAATTTTTAAAAAAAAAATTTCTTGGAAGGTTTTAGAAATTTGCTTCCTTGCATGAGGTTTTTTCTCACAAAACGACGGGAGACAGGTGTTTTCATTACTAAAACATTCTTGGCCACTCCGTGGTACTTTGCCAAAAATGTTGTTATAGCCATAGTGTATACAGACTAATTTTAAAGAGTGTACGAACTTTGATACCCATGGACGAGCATGGTGATCGATCTCAAAATGAGATTAAGATTTATATAACATTTATTTGTGCCGACTAATTTTTCGACCTCGACATCTTTTTGAGATTTTTTCGCCTTGAAGTGATTGTAGGGAGTGGGTTTATATGGGAAATATGTAGAATCAATTCTGGACCTACCCAGAAGAAATTTTGATATGAAATACAACAAACTATAGAAATTATCGCCAAGATCAAAATTTATAAGGTAAATATGGTATTAAAAGCTTTTAACAGAAGTGGTATTTGTACAGGGTGCCCCAAAATTAACGAAGGGGTTTGAATTCGTTATAACTTTTTATTTAAGAAATAATTATTAATATTTTTTTTAAATACAGTATACAAATGAGGAATATTTTTAGTTTAGTTATGAAAAATAATAACTCGCAAGTGTACAGATCGTTGATTTGAAAAATAAAGCTTAACAATTTTGGCACGTTGTTCAATTGAGTACTGCTCCATTTTAAATTCCCCAAGTCTTCGTTACAAAATACTGAAAAGAAAAGAAAAAAAAAATAATAATTAAAAAAGTTATAAGCTACTTTTCCTATTTTCCCTTTAATTCAAAAAGGTTTCTATCGGATTTTTCTTAATTTTTCTCTAGAAAAAGAAATACAAAAGATTTCTATAAGTACAAATCGATTTTATTACAACAAAACGCTATTTCGGAATTTTTTTTTTGTGAAATAACTCATTTGTTGGAACCATTTTAATTATCAAACAAGCCACATAATGAGAGAATACATCGTTACCCACACTCGTAGTGCATCTAAGACAGGGATGTCAACGTCATACACAATTGTGTCAGCAAACCTCACATGTACGCTTACGCTCTTTTATTTTGCGAGCGTAAAATATAATTTTTTACTGCAAAACACTCTCATTCACAGGGCAATATCACACGGCCTGTTTTGAGGCCCCTAAACAGAAATAATATATTTATTATTTATTATCTTTGTTTATGTTTTGTTTTATTTCTGTTTTTGACATTGTACAATGATTGACAAATAATATCTACATTGTTTTGCATTTAAGCTAACGATATGTGTTTTGTTTGTGCAAAAAATTCTTTGATGCCTGTTAAAGGGTCCCTTTTTCTTTCGTTAAAAAGACGTACCTAAATGCAGAAATTATTAAGAAAAAAATAGCCACAAGAAATTGTTGGTATTTTGTGCTTGTAAAAATATT
The DNA here is from genome assembly GCA_943735925.1 of Pollenia amentaria. NCBI lineage: Eukaryota > Metazoa > Arthropoda > Insecta > Diptera > Polleniidae > Pollenia > Pollenia amentaria. The sequence continues at coordinate 38,721,241 of OX031009.1, forward strand.
TTTCTTTCTGTACCAATCGCGTCGGTGGGTATTTTTCTTTGAAAACACTTTTCTTAAGTAAGTAAAAATATTTAAAAAACTTGTTAAAAAAGTCTTTTTTTCCTACAATTTATGTGTAAACCTATACACATAAAAGCAAATGTGACAGCAGGTAAAATTTTTGGGTAAGAAGATGTGTATTATTGATGTATTAATGAAACTGTATTGTTTAACGTCCACAAACCTAAAAAATGTTTTGTTGTTTCGAAACTGCAATTTAAATTTAGAAGATATTATTGGTAAATAAAAGTATATTTTTATAGGCTAGTAAAATCTTCTCTTTTTATAATGGCGGTTAATAATTATAGAATATTTTTAAACTTATTGGGGTTATTATTTGCATTGGTATGTGCAAATATTATTTTCATTGTTGGCATTCGCAAAGGTATGTTGTTAAAAGACTTCATATATTGTCAAGTGCTCAATTTTTCCAAAAAATAAGCAAAGTTTCTGCGAAATGCAGGTTCCAAATTAAATTTATTTAAATAATAACTGATTGTGTCTGTCAATAACTCAACATTTTTCGATAATTGTGTTATTATTAATTGCTCTAAAGTCTTCATAGCAAAATATGTATGTTAATAAGGCCTCGTAATAGGCCTCGCAACCGCAGATTTCTCCCGCTGGGAATGTAAGAGACAAGAGTAATCGCACCAACACAATCATATTTGACACCACTGATCTAAGACCACATTTTTTGAAAAATCTGTTTTTATGCAGTACATGAAAATACATAGTTTTTAGAAAAAAAAAATACTATTTAATATATTTTATTCAGGGACCGTAGCGGTTATAAGTCATATCAAAAAAGTTATTCTATAACAGTTATTTTGTGAATTTAAAAAAATCCATCAAAAACAGTAAGTTTTAAACGTAAAAATAAAAGGTCGAAACAAACTCTTAAAAAAAGAGTTTTATTTCACCGTCATAAAATAAAACTTCTCAAATGAGTTTTATTTTCTGACGGAAAAAATGAAACACCTCAAATGAGTTCTATTTTAGACGGAAAAAATAAAACTCTCTTTTTGAGAGTTTTATTCGAGCTTTTATTTTAACGTTGAAAAATAGCTCTTAACTGTGGAGTTGAGATCGTTTTTTAAGACCAAACCATATATTCTGAAAGAGCTCGACAAGACGAGTCTATTGGTATATGACAGTATTGGTCTCCGTTGACTCTACCATAAGGATTTTTTTTTAGGTTTAAATTATCTGGATAGCTGTTATTTACGGTCCGTGGGTTAATTTGTTGTTTTGCAATGATACATTAAAGTGCTTAGTCTAATAATATTAAGGAAAAAATGCTAAGACCCGTTTTAATATTTTTATTTTAATCGTTGATCGATATTTCTGAATAATTGATCAACTCTTAAAACGAATACTTAAACATTTAGTCAAGCCAGTGCCAGAGAAAATAGTATTGGTAATACATACACGCAAAGAAAAAACATGGTTGTGGTAAACATATTCTAAGAGCCACATATTATGATAAAATTCATGATTGTAGTCAACATATTACGATTATTATAGAATCATATTATGACCAAATATATTCGTAATATTACATCATAATATTTTTCCCTTAATCCTAATTTGTTTTTATTACATCATATTATAATTTAATGTAATCATATTATTATCATGCTTATCATATTAATTTCAGAAGTGATCATATTAATATCATGTTAATCATAATAAGTTAAAAAGAAATCATATTAATATTATGTTAATCATAATAACTTAAGAAGTAATCATATTATTATCATGTTAATCATAATAATATGTAAATTAAATCTAAAACCGAAAAATATTTTGAATTTATATTTATGCTTATTTACTTACTGGCAACCTTAACGTTAAACTGTTACAGATATTTCACATCATAATATGATGCAACTTTAAACATAATATTTTAAACCTATTTTTGTCGAAATTATTAATTAATTATTTGATAGAATTTTCATTCTTTTTCTCTAAAATAACACAAAACAATGGTCAATATTTTTGCACCATTTTCAAATAATATTAAAATTTTTTTAGCATTGTTATTTTATTTTGTGACACTTTAAAATTTGTTCTAATGTACCTACAATTTCTTTAAACTTTGTTTTTTAATGGGTATTTTTTTTGAATTGTTGAACCACTGAATAACAAATAATTCGATAGACATATGTAAAACAATTTTTTTTAATGTACCTAGTTTCTTAATTTTTAAATTCCTTTAAACTTGGTTTTTTGAATGGCTATTTTTTTAAAATTCTTTAAGCACTGAATAAACATACGACTCAACATACGATAACAAAATATTATTAGAGTAAAGATATTCTGTTTGGATCTTAAACATATTATGAGTACACGTATAGAAAGTTATCATGTTATGGCTATTAAATATCATTAAATGGTTGTGAGGAATATAATTTGTTTTCAAAGTTATAATTATTTAGTTGTAATAATAATGATTATTTTTCAGTGAATCACACTTAAATTTATAATTGCGATAAACATTGACATGTTTACAGTAATTGTAATATTGTTGATATTAAATAAAAATAACAATATTTTGGGTACGACAACAATATATTGTTACAATAAACATTGTGTTGTGTCCGTAACCATGCCCAATCATATTTTTTCTTTGCGTGTATCCCAATAAAAAATTGAGCTTCCAACGAAGCAGGTTTGTAAGAGATAAACGTAAAAGTTTCGCTTGCCATATCGACGGAAGACATGAATTTTATATGGCGAGTTCCCACTTTTAAGCAACACATTTTTGACACAGAAAGCGCTTTATTCAGCGCGTAGAAAAATTGATGAATGACACGATGAGTTTTGCACACTGAATTTTTTGTTACCGTTATTCTTTGATATCCTCCCTAACAAACCTGCTTCGCAGTAAGGGAATGTCGTGGCTCTTCAAATTTTATATTTTTTTTAAATTTTTTAAGATTTTGTTCACTTGTCTTACTGCATATCTGTATGTCTTATTGCGTAGCGCATAAATGTGTGCTTACTTTTTAAGATGAACCATTAGTGCTTCGCAAAATAAGAAAATTTTGTATTGGCATAATTTGAATGAATGACTAACATCCCAGCACACAGTAATACACCCTTTGTCTTGCTTAACTTATTGCTTGGATGAAAAATATTATGCGGAAAATACTTCCCTCGGCAAGACACGTGTATACACGTAGAGAAAAAATATGTTTAAATATGGTCACCTCCAACAAAACTATTTTTAGACAAAATTTTAAACATATTATGTTTAAATTTAACCATATTATTGTCACCGACAAACATATAATTGTTAAATTAGTCCTCCATCAAGAAGCCACAACCATATTATGGTTGCCTTTAAACATGTTATAGTTAAATATGACAATAATTTGTTTTTTAATTAACAATTGTATTTTCCTCTTTTCTAAGAGCAACATGCTTTGGTTAAAAATCAACCATGCTATTATAAATGTTAAACATATTTTAGTTATTACTAACCAAAAGATGTTCGGAGGAACCATAATATGGTTGTGCCTTCTTGATGGAGGACTAATTTAACAATAATATGTTTGTCAGGGACAATAATATGGTTAAATTTAAACATAATATGTTTGCAATTCTCTTTGAAAATAGTTTAGTTGGAGGTGACCAAATTTAAACATATTTTTTCACCACTTGTCTTCGGTTATAGTTTTGTTAGCTTTTACTCCTTAATTCTACTTAAGTCACAGATTGGAAGTAAGCTTACGATTTTGTTCAAAATTTTATTGTACATTGACAAAAATAAGTAAAAATCAATATTGCTATAACTTCCTAAAAAAAATCGTACAAAATAATTTAAACTTTGTCCATGGAAACTTTTAAGCATGGAGATTATGAAGGTGCCATAAACGAAAATTTTGATAAAGTCGACTTAGGTGCTTTTTCCTTTTTGCCACAGATATATAAACGTTTAATGCATTTACAAACCTATTTAATGGATATCATGAATTGTTAATTGTTCTCGTATATAATCGTATATATATAATATATCTGCAATTGATTTTTGATTAAAATTTGGTATAACAAAATTTTTATATTAAGAAAGTTTTCAAAAAATAAAATGAATTTATTTGATTTTTGACGCTTGTTTTAATTTGTTTTCGTTATTTTCTTTTGTTTGACATTACATGGAATTTAAAATTGAGAACAAACTTTCTAATGACTATACCTTGTATTATTCAACCTTGGGTTGGGGTCATATTTCGAAACCTAAAATCCCGAATTTTAAAAATCCAGAATTTCGAAATCCTTAATATCAATATCCAGAAAAATTGTTCAGCTTTTGTTCTAAAAACGCTCAATTAGTCGAATGGTTAGGACAACGGCCGGGCGCTGTTATAACAAATACCGGCTTTGCTAACTAAAGCATATCTGCACCGTTGAATCAAGTGGACCTGTACGGGGATGGGTGAAATAATGGACCTGTTTGGAATATTTTTATTTTTAATCGAACTTTTTAATCACGCAGAGAAAAGTCATAATTGAAGTATATCGTCGGTCACAGGTTGACAACTCTTAACTCACTTTTAAATTTTTTGAAATTGTCAACTCTTTTAATTTTTTTTTAATCTAAATTATTTCAATACCTTTGTTTTCTTTAAACCATCTTGCAATAAATATCTCCTACTAATTTTGGTTTTTTTTTATTTACTTCCAACACGGTTTAGTAACGGAGTAATAACTTTTTTTTTTTGTCTCCTGAAAAGTACAAAAAAAAACATGTTAAGAGTTGTCAACCTGTGACCGACGATATGGTAAAAACAAATTTATCATGGTTGTCTTTAACATTACTTGTTCACGATAAATACGATTTTGTTTTATTGCACAATAATAAGTCTATCTCCTTTGAAACTTCAACTGTAGTTGAATTTTACAATATAACGTTTAAATAAAATTTAAATACAAACCTACACTAAGAAAGACATCGGTTACTTTAACGCTTTTATTGTCAACGACAACTATAATATGGTTAAACTAGTTCATCCAAAAGCCACAACCATATAATGATTGTCTCCGAACATGTTATGGTTAATAACATGTTTAGGTGCTTTTTCCTTTTTGCCACAGATATATAAACGTTTAATGCATTTACAAACCTATTTAATGGATATCATGAATTGTTAATTGTTCTTTGTTCAAATAAATGTAATTCAACGATATTTTACATCGTTAGGTATTGGGCGGGAACTCTGGGGATTTGAAAATGAAATAGTCCAGGAAAAGAAAATCACTTCATATAAGGCGCAATCCCTTTGACTCTTTTTCTTGAATAAAAATTACAGTGTACGGAAAACTTATTAAAAAAGTTCCAACAGTAGGCCCACTATTAAGTTTAGGTCTGTATTAGATCTAAATATTCGGTCAAAATACACAAGTTGTGTATGATCGATGATAAATGATTCTTATTCATGAAGGAGGGTATTAATAATTCTCTATAGCTGAATATCCTTTTTTTTAAAAAAAGTTGGTTTCATGTTTGCAACATGTAAACGTTGTTCATCATTTTGAACTGATGCTAATGCCACAACTGATAAAGATGATGTTGATGAAGAGCATGTTTTGTTGCTAAAGTTTTATTTTCTCTCTTAGTTTATCTGCTTCAGTTTTTTTTTTTTTTTGATGATTTTAAGTTCATCCTGCCGCCTGTGCGGTTGTGGTTTAAACATTTCGAAACAATTTTTTTTTTATTTTGTTGGCCTAAAAAAAAATGGGCAAAAGAATTTGTAAACAGGAAAATGTTAAAGAACTGAAAAGAAATTATGTTTAAATAAAATGCAAGTGGTAGTTGTGGCAGTAGCAAACCTAAACATTAATAATATGCATGCAACACAACAACAACACGACAGTAGCAGCAACAACAAGCCCTGTGGCTTAAACGGATGTTATTAAGATCGACAACATGCGGTTGCAAGCACAAAACAAAAACTCTTCAACTACAAGTTGAAAAAGTTAAAGCAGAAGGCGAAAATGACGAGAAAAAGGTTGTTCTTATTGGGTTTTATCTTGAATTTTGAACTCAACTTAAAGTTGTCATCAATGATGTTGCCGCATGTTGGCATTGTTGTTGTCATTGTGGCTGCAACATGTACACTATATTCTGCCAGCTGTCGTTATGGGATTAGTAGCATTAATACTTTAGGTGGCTGCTTCTTATTCTTCCTTGCATACTCTCTATTACACGCTAATATAATAAAAAAAAACACAAGTTTACAGTGTTGGACAAAATGTTTAAATATTCGAAATAATTAAATATGTGACTTAATTAAACATATGTAATCCATGTAATATCAAGTATTCATACTCAAACACTTTACAATAGGGATTTCTTTGACGATTTTAAAAGTCAACTAAAATTTCGTACTGCTTCTCGAAGTTGTTAAATCTCAGGAAGTTAAATTTTAGATACAAGTAATTTATTTTTTTATAAGGTATAGTTTGTGTTAATTATATTACGGGATTTAAGTTAACAATTTTGAGTATTATATATGTTTGTATTAAACGCTTTAAAAATACTCTATCAGAGCACGAGAATAAACAAATTGAGATATTGGTAATCGTTTTTTTGCAGTCAGTAAAACAAAAGCAATGAGAATTATGTTTATTGTAACTTTAACGTAAATGTAATCAACCTTAATCACAATTTCGAAACTCTTGTAACCCAAAATAAACGAATAAAATTAACAACTGAAATAGCATAACATTCATGTAACACACATCTACCAAAAATAGCCCAAATTAACTTCAATGCAGGTACTGAAAAACACCCAACTTTGGTCCCCTTTTCTGGCCAACAAGTAGCATGCAACCTTTAAACAGTATACTTTCGATCTCAATGGTTAGTTGGTCAATTCTTAAGCCACATCCCTTAAAAAAAAATTGTGTTTTTGAAGCACTTAAGGGAAAAAGCGCCAATCGAACGCTTCAATAAAAGAGCTCCTATACTGCAGTAAAATATAACGAATGAAATATACAAAAAAGCTGCTATTTTAGAAGAAAGGTACAAAACGACAAAAACAAAAAATAAAAATATATTATGGTTTACGAAAATGCTTAAAAAAGGCATTTGACCACTAAAATCAAAACATTTATGAATATGTTAATTGAGTTAACCCTTAAAAAAGCACTTTAGGAGTGCTTTATTTGCATGTTTTATTATGTTACAAGAAGCGTTTATTGTCAGCAGATATAAGTCCTCCAAACCGGGAACACACCATACAAAAATCAGGCATCCCATCAGCAGCGTTGAAGCGATTTGAGGTATGAATTCATATATAAAACCTTTTATGCTCTTTTTGGAGCACATTCTTTACTGGGATATTTTGACCGCTCAGTTCCATATCGCTTAAAAATTGTTTTAAGCGAATTTCGGGTTAAATGCTACGATTTTATCTTCCTTTACGTTTCATAAATATTGCCAATGAAAGATTATCATCGAACATTAAGGCATCCAAAATTGAAAGATTCTCATCGAACCTTAAGGCATCCAAAGTTTATTTATACACACAGAAAAAAATATTCTGAGAGGTAGCCATTTTTGAAGAGCAACATAATATGGCTGTATTTAAACAATGTGAATGTTTGCAGGTTTCCATATTATGGTTAATAACCATAACATGGTCAAGTTTAACTCTAATTTGGTCAAAAGTAACCACAATTTGGAGAAAGTTAATCATAATATGGTCAAAATTAGCCGAAATTTGGTCAACATTAATCATATTATGCCTAAAATAAATAATAATATGTTCAATATTTACCATAATATGTCAAAATTAACCGTAATATGGTCAACATAATTTACAATTTGATCAAATCTTACCATATTATGGTCAGAATTAAAAGTAGTATGGTCAATATTACCCATATAATGGACATTTATTTAAGCTCTTTTTCAGCTCAAGTCAAGTTGTAATTTTATTTCGTTCTATATTCCTGTTACATGTTATGTTCCACTTTTATAAGGTATCCTTTTAATTATTTACCATCCCGCGATGACCTTCATCAGCCTTCGATCCATTTTACTGGTTTGTACTACTACGTAAGTTTATGTATTTAAATCAATGATCAAAAAAAAAAAAGAATGTGAGAATTCTAGGCAAACCAAGCAAGGGATTGAGAAGCATTCAAGTACTGTAGAGAGCAAAACAATCATAATTTTGTTAAATTTAAACATATTATTTTAAATGTAAAATATTATAATTTCAAACATTATATTCAACATAACATATTCGGAAAAACCCATAATATGGTTGCAGCTTTTTTTCTTATGCAAGTCCCACAATGCTCTACGCTTGTCTGCAGGAGACCATCGAACCCGCAACCGCCGCACTGATAGACTAGCTCACTACCAACTAGCCTACCGGGTGATGGAGGACTAATTTAGCTGGTTGCTGGTGACAATAATATGGTTAAAGCAACCATAATATTTTTAACCATAATTCAACCATGTTTTTCTCTGCGTGTATAGACCATATTCATGTCAAATCTTATTGTAATACAAATTTTGGTTACACAGAAAAAAGTGTTTTCTCAAATAAAAAAATGGTTTAAAAAGTATTTAAATTTAATTAATGTGATAATTGATTCAATTACTTTTTTAGTTGAAAGAAATTTAAAAATTTAATTTTGATTTAATTAACATTTTAGTCGTTTTGAAATAAATGTTTAATAAAAATTTTAATTAAATAACTAAAAACCTTAATTGACTTTTTTTGTTTAAAATAAAATAATTTAAACATGTAGAATTGTTGTTGGAAATTGTCAATATTTAAATTAATAAATTCACACATTCTTTGAAATGGCAAAGTTTTTGATCGTTTTTTTAATTGAAATTAAAAATATTATTTATAGAAAAATATTCACAATTTTACAATTTTTAGTAATCAATATAATCCTTTTGGTAATAGGTGTAAAATAAAAAATTGTTTGCTTGATATTATGAATTTGGTATAAATTTGGTGAAAATTAATAATTTTTTCTGTGTATGATATATTCTTATCATTAATCTGATCACTTATGTATGTACCTTTACTTGTAAAGATTTAAGGGACCATTTATAGTGTTAACATCATATGAATTCAATAATTTTCGGGTAAAGGTATTACAAGGGCCTTCAATTAATCTAAGATCAAGTTTTTGGGTCTTTGAGTAGTTCTAAGTCAATCTTGTCATTTTCCTCTGTCACTCTGCCTGCCTGTCTGTTGAAATTATACTCACTTCCGAAAGAAACGACATAAAATAATCATTGAGTGTCAAATGGTTCTTGGTTTTTCTAAGCAGTTTGAATTTAAAAAAAGGCACAATTAGTTTGGTAGAAAAAGAGTTATGGACGCAAATGTGAATGAACATAAATGAGTATCGGTCCATAGTTTACTGTAGTTTCTATATAAATCAGTCTCTGATCGTCATAAGTTTCGCTTTATATGACTAGAAATTGGGTTGTCAGATTTTCGAAAAATTGGTTCTTAATTTTTCACAGAACTAATATCAAAGGCTCTGCACTGTTGAGTGTAGCATTCTTACTCCTTTTGCATTCATTTATTTTAACGCTGTAGTTTTGCGTCTCTGTGTAATATTTATACACAAAATCTGAGTCCACCCTCGTAATTTTGTAAATTGTACTGAATTGCCACCACATAAAGTGAGAAAGCCGAATCAGTATTGCTCAACACTACTGTAGAGTTAAACTGAAACCGTGATGACGAAATCTTTTTTGTCTGGCACTGGCAGGACATAAAATAAATGTTAGGATAAGATATGATTAATTATTGTTAGTTCATATTTAATATATGAAGATTCAATAAATAAATACTGAAAAAAAAACTTCTTTAGATTATAAAAAAAATCAGCTAAATTTATTAAAATTCGATTGGGGTCAGTATATTACACCTACACATAGGTCGCCAGTAGACGCTTTATTTCCATACCTGCAAACACGACAGGTTCCCACGATAATCATTTACATTGGTCGTACAAAAACCCTTACTTCGCTTAACAGCGATAAACGTAATATAAATGATGAATTCAAGCCTTCTAAAAATGTTGTATGAAGAAAATATTGGCGCTGCGAAATGTGGCCCAGGAAATATGGCAAACAAAAATGAAAATCGACCCCAAATTTAGGGCTAATTTTCATAATGCATATGACACAATTTTGTTAATGTAAATGTTACCCGAAAAAAGGAAAAATATCCCTAAAAATAAAATGAAATATAACCCTAAATTTGGGGTAATTCTTCTTATGAAAAATCACCTTAAATTTTTTAATGTATTTTTACCCCAAAAAATTAAAACTTAAAATTTAAAAAAACAATAAAGGTTATATTATATTATATTAACTTAAAAAAAAAAACAATGAAGGTTTTATTGAAATTTAGGTTGGGGCATAGTATAATAAGTATAGGTAGGTTCATTAGTGAGAATTGTCATTATTTACCCATGTAATGTCAAACAACGAAACATTACCCAATTGCAAATATTAAAATATCAATATATTTTGCCCTTTTTAGATATTGCAAACTAATTTTTTTTTATAAAATCGTATATAATCGTATATATATAATTGGGGGATTCACAAGGTGTCATAAAGTCATATGTCTTAAAATAATAACATGAAAAAATACGACTGTTGTGAGCAACCCCTCATAATTTAATGTGCTATTTTGAATTTAAATCAGCTGATTAAAAAAATATATAAAACTTTTCCACAATGCCAAAAATAAGTGAAAAAACTAAAATAATAGCCAGTTTGTGTGAAAAATACATTTTAGATGTTGTGATGGCAAACTCAAGTAAATAAACAAAAAAAATTTAATTGTATTTGTATAAAATCATCTTTTCTTAGGCGACGAAGATGAGGAAGAAGAAATTAATGAAATGTTCGTAATGAATATTGCTAGCTTACTAAGAAACCGCAGAAGTGTTCATTTCGGAGTTCCTAAATCTGACAAATGGCAGCAAAACGTTTTAAAGAAGTTTGACGACAACCGGTTTAATCAAATGGTTCGCGTTCGTCCAGAGGAGTTTTCACACATATTGGGCTTAATAAAAAACGATGATGTGTTTAAGACTTTTTCAGAAACATTACAGATTCCAATAGAAATACAACTACAAATTGTCCTTTATCGATTAGGCTCCTCGGGCGACGGGTCGTCAATTCGAAAAGTTGCAACTCTCTTTGCTGTAGGTGATGGAGGCACAATTCAAAATATAACAAAACGTGTTTTCCAAGCAATATTGAATTTAAAAAAACGTTTTTTATTCTGGCCTAATACAATGGAACGATTGCAAATTATGTCCGCAACAAAGGAAGAAATGCCAGGATGCGTGGGATATATAGACGGGTCAGAAATAAGATTGGCAGAATCTCCTGTCAGAAATCATGAACTTTTCTTTTCGCGGAAACGTCAATATGCCATAAAAGTACAAGCAGTGTGCGACTATAAATTGCGGATAAGACAAATAACAATAGGTTATCCAGGCAGCGTACATGACGCAAAAATATTGACGGTTTATTGTTGTGACTTTGTTGAAGCTTTGATATTGTTACATTTAAGACCAGAGTGTTTTAAAATTCTTATTCACTTTATGGTCTTACTTGTATAATATTTCTAGCTTTTCTAAAGTATTTGGAAAAAGTTTCCTGACGAGCTGGCCTAAGCAACCAGCGAAATGCGCATAGGAACTAGCTTTCCCACAACAATAAATTTCAGTGTTTTCATTTAAAAAATTGGGATTATTAGCACATCATTAATAAATGAACTAATTAATAAAATATTTCATTCCCAAAAATAATTTTTGATAATAAATTTGCATGTGCCCGGCAAATAAAAAACTGAAATGGCAAGCTGCTTTATTTAAGTAACTTGTTTTTTTTTTTAATTTTTGTTTTTTCTTTCTATCCTCTTACAACTACAATTTGTGTTGGAAAAAACCCAGCCAATTGTAGGGGAATGTAAGAAAGAAAAAATTGACGGTTTGTTGTTGTGACTTTGTTGAAGCTTTGATATTGTTACATTTAAGACCAGAGTGTTTTAAAATTCTTATTCACTTTATGGTCTTACTTGTATAATATTTCTAGCTTTTCTAAAGTATTTGGAAAAAGTTTCCTGACGAGCTGGCCTAAGCAACCAGCGAAATGCGCATAGGAACTAGCTTTCCCACAACAATAAATTTCAGTGTTTTCATTTAAAAAATTGGGATTATTAGCACATCATTAATAAATGAACTAATTAATAAAATATTTCATTCCCAAAAATAATTTTTGATATTTTTAAACTGTCCACTAGCAAAACACCCTGAACGCTTCTTGTCACCTCCTCAATGGATCGCTGGAGATAGTGCTTATCCACTTAAATCATTTTTGTTAACGCCGTTTAGAGAAAATAGCATCGATCATACCAAAACTGAAAGAGATCTCTTTAACAAACACTTTTCTAAATATCGTGTCCGCATTGAGAACTGCTTTGGTATTTTAAAAGAAAAATTTAACAGCTTAAAAGAACTTAAATTTAGAATGAATTCTAATCAAAATAAGGTAGAATGTAACAACTGGATCATGGTTTGTTGCATTTTACATAACATTTTAATAGAATTTCACGACGAAAAGGATAACGACAGCAACATTTTAATACCAGAAATAAACTTACCACCAGCAAGCAACACCAGAACTGGCTTACTTCAATTTATTCAAAATCAAAATATTTAATTTAAATGTGTATTTATTATTAAAAAAACAAAGAAAAATTACATACTTAATAATAATAAAACAAAATTTCAAAATTCACTGCATCTGTTTAGTACTTTTTTAATTTAAATTATTATTAAAAAAAATATTACACACTAAAAATTATTAAAATAAATTTTTAAAATTCACAGCATCTGTTTCGGTACATACATAAATATAAACAAAAACATTTCATATTTACATGCATATATAAAAAAGAAAACAATTAAATATCACTTTTACTAAAAACTATTAAAAAACAAAATTTCAAATTACAAACAAAAAATATTACATACTAAAAACTTTTAAACCAAAATTTTAAAATTCACAGCACCTGTTTCGATACACAAATATAAATAAAAACAATTTATATTTACATACATATACATATAAAAAAAAATATAAAAAAATTAAATGTCACTTATAAAAAACTATTAAAAAACAAAATTTCCAAATTCACAGCATCTGTTATACACTTTTAAGCATCGGTACATAAATATGTATGTACTATTTATATTTATGTTTCAGTTCCTCCATTGCTAGCCTTTCCTTTAACTCCAATTCCTTCATTTTTATTCTCTCATTGCTTTTAATTTCTTGTTCCTTTATTGTTAGTTCTCTTTCTTTTAAATTAAGTTCCTTCTCTTTTAGATCCGAATCCTTTTCCATTTTTTCCCTCTTCAGTTTTAACATTTCAGTTTGCATGTCCATTATTTCAGACAATGCAGTTCTAGAGTATATGCCCTTACGACTGGTTGAAGGTAAACTATCACCGTCAGTATTTGAACTGCTTGGTAACGGCGAGTTTTCTTCCAACACCTCTACGTCTGTATAATCTAAAACTTCTGTATACAAACTTTCTTCTATGACAACGTTTTCAACAATTCGCGTGCCAAATATGTCATCCAACTCGTAAAAAATATACACATTTTTAATAAGGTAGCTGAAATAAGTAAATGTTGATAGTAAGCCTCTTCAAATTGAATATATGTACATTTTATTTATACCTCTGATTGTTTCACCGTCCATGCTGCCGGCACCAGTTGACCCTTCCCATCCTTTTGCTTTATTATAGCTAGTACGCATATTTCTAACTTTTGCTCGTACTAGCTTCCAGTCCACCTCCATCTTCATTTCTTTTAAAAAGCGCTTATAGTAAGCCTGGGAAGTTGGCTTCTGCAAATAATAATTTTAGTACGTTTAGGATTTTATTTGGATAAACTACAAACCTCAAAATTTATATTTGCCATTAAAAATTCAATCAGCGCCTTCTCCTCTATAAGGGTCCATTTTTTCGTTGGGTTTGTGCGGATACGCTTTATCTTTGCCTAAAATACAAATACTTCTTTATTCTTATCCATTAATTAATAAATTTAAATATTTCTTACCTGATTATTTTCCATTTTTCGGTTTTGTTGCAAATTACAAATAAATTTTATTTTGTTTGTTTACCAAACAGCAGAGTCCTAAGCCGATTTAATTTGACGCCGCAAGTAATTTGTCGCAAAAATTGCTAGCCGCATGTTAAATACAGATGTTACCGGGATAAAACTATACAATTAACGGCAACGGCTACAAAAAATAACGCGGCACGGCTCAGCCGCTCAGCGCTGGACTTTTCTGATTAATTACGACAGTACAATAAACATAGCAAGCAACGTTCTATTTATTTAAGACACTTTTTGTTTACAAACCAACAACAATATTTTTAAACCATTGTAAAATGTTAGAACATTATGACAATAAACCATGATAGCACACCTTGTGAATACCCCAAATATATCTCCAATTGATTTTTGATTAAGATTTGGTATAACATAATTTTTATATTTAGAAATTTTTCAAAAAATAAAATGAATTTATTTGATTTTTGACGCTTGTTTTAATTTGTTTTCGTTATTTTCTTTTGTTTGACATTACATGGAATTTAAAATTGAGAACAAACTTTCTAATGACTATACCTTGTATTATTCAACCTTGGGTTGGGGTCATATTTCGAAACCTAAAATCCCGAATTTTAAAAATCCAGAATTTCGAAATCCTTAATATCAATATCCAGAAAAATTGTTCAGCTTTTGTTCTAAAAACGCTCAATTAGTTGAATGGTTAGGACAACGGCCGGGCGCTGTTATAACAAATACCGGCTTCGCTAACTAAAGCATCTCGTTGAATCAAGTGGACCTGTACGGGGATGGGTGAAATAATGGACCTGTTTGGAATATTTTTATTTTTAATCGAACTTTTTAATCACGCAAAGAAAAGTCATGATTGAAGTATATCGTCGGTCACAGGTTGACAACTCTTAACTCACTTTTAAATTTTTTGAAATTGTCAACTCTTTTAATTTTTTTTAATCTAAATTATTTCAATACCTTTGTTTTCTTTAAACCATCTTGCAATAAATATCTCCTACTAATTTTGGTTTTTTTTTATTTACTTCCAACACGGTTTAGTAACGGAGTAATAACGTTTTTTTTTGTCTCCTGAAAAGTACAAAAAAAAACATGTTAAGAGTTGTCAACCTGTGACCGACGATATCATGGTTGTCTTTAACATTACTTGTTCACGATAAATACGATTTTGTTTTATTGCACAATAATAAGTCTATCTCCTTCAACTTAAACTGTAGTTGAATTTTACAATATAACGTTTAAATAAAATTGAAATACAAACATACACTAAGAAAGATATCGGTTACTTTAACCCTATTATTGTCAACGACAACTATAATATGGTTAAAATAGTTCATCCAAAAGCCACAATCATATAATGATTGTCTCCGAACATGTTATGGTTAATAATATGTTTATCATTTTATTATCAAACTTTAAAACATTATTTTTTAATTTTAATTGTAAAATAATAAGTTTAAAACTAACAATATTATGATTGTTTTGCTCTCTACAATAGCTGAGTGCTCTTCAATTACTGCGTCGATTTACTTAAAATTCTCACATGATATTTTTTTTAATTATTGATGAAATGCATAAATTTCGGTAGTAGTACAAATCAGTCAAATGGAGAGAATGGTGTCGAAGGTCGTCGGGGAATGGAAGAAGAGTTATAAGACAGCTTATAAAAGTGGAATATAAAATTACATAGCAGCAATGAAAACGAAATTAAGTTATAGCTTGATTTGCAACTATTAAAAAAATCCCGGGACTTTCAGGATTCAATGAATTTAATGAACGCATTTTTTCAAAGTAGAGGATATTAAGTATTGAATAAGTTTTTTTGGGGAACTTTAGACTTTAAATTGACAATATGAACAAAATTTTTCTGGCAACACTGACCCTACCAATCACTCTAAGACTGTTAACCATCCAATGCAACTGTTTCAGAAAAAAAAAACGAAGCAAAAAACTCTTTTGCCACCTAGAGTCTGAGACACAAGGTTATCATGCATATTTTAACACAAATTCGATCTCATGTATTCTTCAACACTCGCACACACACTCAAAACTCCTTCAGTGCATAATTTCACAATATTTGCATACCGTAACTTAAACTCAAGACATCCTCTTCTTGAAAACAAATGATGCTGATAACAAAAGAGTGTAAGAGTTTTCAGAAGATTTCTGTTTTCTTGTGCTGGGGTCTTTGGTTGGCAGCAAAAAAAAAAAAGAAAGCTCAACCAAGTAGAACAAAATTAAAAATGCAACAACTAAAGATGCAGAAAAAAGAAGTGGTTAAAGTAAAAAAAATAACAACAACTGCAGAAATAAATAAGACATGTTGTTTAACGAAACAACAGATTGCATTTAAGGTTTTCAATTTATTTTCTTTTAAACATATTTTGGTCAACCAAAAATTTAAATTTTTTGTTTGACAAACTAAATATTTGCTTTTTAAAGATGACGACCTGTAGGGAATAGTCACAGGTTAATTTAGTTTTTAAATGGGTGGTAAAATTTCATCTTTAAACGACAGTTGTCATTTGAATGTCGTCAAGCTTTTAAAGAAAAATAATGAAAATTTATAATTAAAATAATATGAACATAAAGTCTTACTGGAGTATTCATAAAAATATTATTAATTTATTAAAGAAAAAATTTTACTTAAAAAACGTTTGATAAATTTAATAAACGTGTTTGAATGCGGGGTTTATTTTTTGTAATTATTTTAACTGTTTAATTGATGGAAGATTTTTTTATTCTAAAATAAATTATATTATTACTCCACCAAGTCGAATACAGTTGTATTTGGTTCTCCACAAGACAAATAGGTTAAAATCGATTGCTTAAAAACCGAAAAGCTTTAACTCGTTAAAAGAAGAAATGTCAAATATGTAACGGTGCTTTTGCAGTGACGCGCTGAGAGGAAACTGAAAAAATAGCCAGAAAAAAGATTTGACCCTTAAATGCGCAGTATATGTTTAAAGTTAAAAACAATAAAACTGGTATTATTTCCACAATTATTGTAAAAACTAAAAAAAGGTTTGTTGACTGTTTATTAATTTTTAATTTAACTAATGAATTTAAATTATATTTAATACAATCACAATAATTTTTCATATTTTTCCTATTACAAATAAACTTTACTTAAAAAATTATATCATTAATGGTGCGCTTCTCTTTGTGTGTGGAGTGCGTAGTGTATCTTAAATGATACAACCAGTTTTTCCTTACTCAGCGTTTACATTTGACAGTAATGGCAAGACGGTAAAAAAATACATATTAGTTGCCAAAAACATTACTTACTGTCTGCGTGACGTAGGCGTCCATACAGTAGTTAAGACAGTTCACTTTTAAAAAAATGTCTAACGTGAATGTCGCAGTGCAACTTCCAGCTAAACGTGTTTTATATGAACTTAACAAATTAAAAATAGCATTTAACAATTATTTCTTGTGAACATAGATAACCCTTAAGTAAAACATACAAAATCAAAGCATAATTTATTAATTTTTTTTTAATTGTTGATTTTGTTTTTACTTTTGCGAAAAAAAAAACTTCAAACTATTGGCAGCAAATGTCAAATCACTGTCCAATTTTACTGTCTGCAAAATATTCAAGACTGTACACAAGACAGTTGGAAACGTGGAAATGTATTAGTGAAAAAGTTTGCATGTATTGCATCTGTCTTGCCAGTACTGGCAAATGTAAACACCGTGTTAATAAAACTACCAAAAAATACCAAAAATTTAAAAACTAAAAACTCAGTTTTGAATTTTGTGCCTTTTTACGTATAAAATATTGTTTTCATAAATATACAAGACCGTGCGCATTTAAGGGTTAAACTTTGAGTAATTACATAAATCCTATTTACCTGTAGTAATGTTAAAAAAAGTAAAAAATCTAACTGTGTAACCATCAAGTACAGTTATTTGCTCAAATGTTTTGGTTAAATTGCTAGTACACTCAAAATATTATGTAGGTAAATTCCACAGAAAATTAATGTTAAACAACTAAAAATTTATATAAAAAACGGATCATTTACATTTCATTTAAAATAAATGAATTTTACATACATTTTTGAATTTTTTTTTATTCAACAGTATATTCCGTATAATTTAACAGTTATTGCTTTAAAAAATATTTAATTTAACTGACAAAAAATCAAACTACATAACAATAATAGTACGGAAATGCAGCATTTTTTGTTTTTTGGATAATAAGCATATGTGTAGGGAGATCGATTATTCGACTTTTTTTAATAACCGGTTTTCCAATATTACGAATAGTTGCTATTTTGAAAAACCCGGTTTTCGGTTAAGCACTTTTTAAATAACCGGTTAACCGGTTTTAATTCGAATACATAAAAACAGACAAATCAAATAAGGTTTTGTAATAAAACGTTAATTTGAATAAAAACAAAACAATTTGCAAGGGTAGATAAGTAACCAGCAAAATACACAGATATGACTTAGATCAGACCTTACAAATATTTGACGATAAAATCCAAGAAAA
Source organism: Pollenia amentaria (assembly GCA_943735925.1). Lineage (NCBI taxonomy): Eukaryota > Metazoa > Arthropoda > Insecta > Diptera > Polleniidae > Pollenia > Pollenia amentaria. The sequence continues at coordinate 38,739,941 of OX031009.1, forward strand.
GCGGGACCAGTAAATTGATCAAACTCTAGCTTAATTTTCAACAATTGTTTATTGATTTACTAAACTTTATTTGTAAGAAGATATTTGTATAATGTAATTTAGAAACTGTTGAACGATATTTGATCTAGGCAAACGTTTTGCAAAAGCAAATAAATTATAGGAATTTAATAAAGTTATTATTTGAAATATTCTCCCAAATTTATTTTGAATGAGTTTTAATTTGTTGGTGGTTAAGCATGTCTATATAAATCAACCATATTTTTGAAAAGTTGCAAACAGAACTTCTTAGCAAAGATTGTCTTTATCAAATTATATTGTTTCAGCACTATAGAAACGAATAGTAAAATGTACATGATTTTTTGTGTGAAATATTTCTCAATTCGTCTACTACAATTTAAAAACTTCCATGACATTGTTTGATTTCTTCAATTTTGTTTTTTAGTTCTTGGTGTTTTAATAAATAAAACTGGTAGAAATTTTTCCCAAATCGTTGATTCCGCCGGAATGTTGTAGTTTTCAGCATGAAGAGATGCTAGAACTACTTAAGAGTTTTTAGTGCCTTAAAGAGCATTTCGTCCTCGGCTACACAACGGGCTAATATTTCACCAATGAGACTAATTAAAGGTGATTAATAAGTCGTGACATGGAAGAACCTTTGTAACTTATCATTTTAGGGCACTCCAAGCATCTTTTTAATCGCGTTCGAAAAATCTCTAGTGATAACCTCTATATAAAATTATATTTAATATTTAGAATACCCTCGCACAAATTACTAATTACTTTTTAACTGCACACGTTTTTGTAGTATTTTGAAGGTTTTGGTTTTTTTTACAAGAACAAACGCTTTATAAGCGATTTGTATTTACAGTGTTCATAATGTTTTTTGATCTTTATTACATTTTGTTCATTAAAAGTTTAAGTTTGACCAATATTCAATTCATAGCTGTTAAGTAATGATTACTAATCATAATAACTAGTAATTAGATTTTTTTTTTTTGAAAGGTGAAGTAATGATTATATTACGATTATTTTCAGATTCGCACGATTACTAATTGATTACGATTACAGATAATCGAAAAATAATCAAGATTAATAAAAATTACGAAGAAATAATCAGAAAGAATAAAAAGTAATCGAAAAATAATTTGACTACTTTCAAAAATTACTTTTGATTGTTTTTGATTATTTTTTTTTATTTTGCGAAATTATGGCAATACTGTTTAATGTTAGTTGTTTTTTTCATTTTTTGTTATTATTATTGATGTTCATCGATTTGATAATTGATAACCTGTTTGCATTCTAATGATTATGCGTTCTTCTTATTTATCACGGGTTCACGGGTTTGTGCTCTATCCCAGGAATTGCAACAGTTATCATCTCTTATTTTAAAAATGGAACAGAGGTTAAGAGAAAGGTTCCAACCATATTTCATGTTGAAGCCTGAGGCAAATATTGCAATTGCAGCAACAGTGCTAACTCAAAGCATCAAAATCAAATGGATCAAGGCGTTGCTGAGATTAAGTCCGGAATTGCCAGAATTAACTGTCGAAAATATAACCAGCAGAGTTTTAGAAACACTTTACAGTTTTTACGCCAAAAATTGTAAAACATTTAATTTTAAAATGCAAATTAATAATGTGTCGACTATGCCCGATTTTTTTGATTTCACTGATAATGGTGAGCTTATGCGTACATTTATTTTGTTTTTTACTTTAAAGATTTGACCTTGCAGATGATGGAATTGAAGTAAGTTCTTCTCTACAAGAACAGATTAAAGTTGACCAATGATCTGCAATAAAACATCAGATCTTCAGGGATGCATTTATTTTTCTTAAAACGCTCTTAACGTCTTCAGCTCCAGTTGAACGACTGTTTTCATTTGCCTGGATCGTCAACAGTCCAAGCGTGCAATCATTGTCTGATATTTCTTTTCAAAAATTAGTTGTAATGAAGGCCAATTGTAAATATATGTAAATTATAAAACTTTGTGAATTGAATGTATTCTGAATGTATTTTTTTCTTTATTATTTTTCCCTTTTTTGTTGATTTAGGAAGTACTAGAATTGTTATTGGTTGTTTTGTTATTGAAGTGAATATACCTATATTTTGTATACAAAAACTATATAATTTTGTTTTATTTCTTCACAATTTTTTTACGTTTTAAATGCAAATTTTTCAAAATAAAATGTATTTATAAAATGATGCGCATTCTAAATTTTTAAAAAATAATCGAAAATAATCAAAAATAATCCTTGAAAGTAGTCAATTATTTTTTTGATTACTTTTGATTATTTTCTCGTAATCCTAACTAATCAAAAATGCCAACATTTATGAGAAAACCAGAATAAATGGACATCGTCATTCTGTTTCATCTGTCAAAAGCCATGCTGCAATGAAAAAAATGCTAACAACATTTGCGTGGATTGCATGAACACAACATAGAAATGTAGCAATATAAAAGAATTTTTATAATATGTATCAATATCATTACACATATTTATACTTTTGAACAAAATGGTTTAATATGTAAATTATTTCCAATCCACTTTAGCATGTATCAAAAACGATACACAGTTAGAATTATTTAAAAGCACGATCTAAGGTGAATAGTAAAATTTAATTTCTTGGTTTTTTGTTAATAATAAAATCGTTGAGTTTTGAAAAATCTCGTGATAGATAATATTGATACATGGCAAAATCTTGTGAAATATTCAATGCTCTTCAACATTTTTCGCAAGTTCGAACAGAGTACTAGGCTTATATGTGGAAGGAAAATCAGAAATAAAATGAAATGACAAAACCAGCGATGATTAATGCAAAAAGTGTTGCATTTATGAGCAATATAATGTGGCATTCATAAAATTAACAGTTGATTTATTAAAAGTTAGCAGACGGATAGAAGTTTGCTATGAATTAACTCTGTGTTAAAAAGCTGCTAAGCTTTTTCGACATTATAAGTAGTAAGCAGCTCGTTGCACGTAGTGTACAAACGGTGTTATAAATACGACTCTAAGTCATCAGTTGGACTCAACTAAGCAGAGATTTTATTTTAATTTTATACCTTGAACAAATGAGTTCTATTTTAGAGAAACTAATGCTGCGCATCGTAGAGCTTGAGAATTATGTACGAATTAGTAGTAGCCTGAATAAAAAATAATGTTTATTTAATAACTTATAATGACTTATGACATTATGGAGACTCCCGCCTCCCCACTCCTATATTACATTATTTTTACTGGAACATGCAATTTGTTCTTATAATTACCACGACAAATCTAGTGAGCCTCACTATTGCAGCTGTGGAGATACGAATTGATCCGTGAGAAAAGTGATTTTTTCCGCACTGCGCGCTGTCTTTAGAAAATAGGAAATATCCGGCAAAACGCACGAAAGACAGATAGAAAAGGACGGCCTGATTGCCCTTAAAATATAATGGCAAAGACACAGAAACTGCGAAGACTGGATGGAAATAATGTCTTCCAGGATCTGTTTGTTGTGAACAATGTACTAATCTAAACACAATTATTTCAAACAGCATAATCACATTGTAATTTTTTAAATTTGAGTGCCTACAGTTCCTGTAAAGAAAGCTATTCAAATTTAAAAAAATCAACTGTTATTTGAAAATATATTTTGTATATAAAGGGGCTTAAAGCACAAGGGGTTTAAGTGCATTTTTTCTAAGATTGAGTTTACATATGGAATTAGTAGGTGAAGTTTAGAGAAGTTCAGAGCAGAAGAGATGAATGTGGAATTCTCTGCCGGTAGCGAGATATGGCGACCAATTCCAGCACTTGTCATTAAAATACCGATTTCGCTTGGAGCACAAGGGGTATATAAGCTTCACTGTTGTTATAAGTAGGGAAAAAACCCTATTCGTAGTGATTTTCTTCTAATAAAATTGCCGTAGGGAAAAGAAGGACAGATTTTTTGAAATCATTAAAATGTAGGGACTTTTCAAAAATGTGGCAACACCGTATATATTTGTGCAATCTTTTTTAATTTGTGACAAAATACTGATAACATTGTTGATACGGCAGTATTACAAATTGATAAATTTCTTTGAGTGATCGCTTGCCCACATTTCAACTTTGACTTTAAGCTGAATTTGTGATATTTTCTTTAACAAGAATTTAATTTTTCAGAGTAATAAATAGATAACTTGTTTAAGATGGACATCAAAAACTTTTTGAGTAAAGTCACCAAAATGAAAAATTTTAATAAAAATTTAGTTTCCTCCCTTAATTCGAAATTATCTATATTTGGGTTATAACTGACACATGCTAATACAGATACTGAAAGGTCTGAAAATTAATACGGACAAGCAATTAATTTTTCTAGTATCCAAACAAAATCGAAAAGTACAAAATGCATACATATTTTTCTTTGTTTTGATGTATTGCTTATTTGTTTTTTAGTTTATAAAAAGAACTGATTTAATGGTAGGTATGAATGTATAACAACTTAAAAAAAAGGCATATACATTTACACCAACTGTTTTATTTGCATTTATATATTATAATTTTAAAGTTGCAGGGATTTTTGTAGGGACAAATTTTCGAGCGCGTAGGAAAAAATAGGGATTTTATCGGGCCGCGTAGGGAATTTTCAAAAAAGTCTTTAACATCTGATGACTTAAACTCCTTGTGCTCTAAGCAAACATTTTTCACATGGACTGAGGGCGTGCGAAGTTCTAAGCTTTAAATTTGTGACTTCTTTTCATCTGTTTCAGCTAATTGCACATAATATTTGCTTTATTTTATTTTCGGGCCTGCGAAAAATGCAATGGTTACACTTAAAGAAGGATGACCCTTGGAACGTCTCATACAAAGATGAATTTCTGAATGAGCAAGCAAACTTCGCCCAAGTAAACTTGAATGCCTGAAATGTTGCCCGAGCCATGCAGTTCTTCTCACAACTTCCTCCTTATATATCTTATTTACCATATACCACCAATTTAACATGAATGCCTCAAAACACTTCCTCACGATGGAATAGAAAAAATTCGGGAAAGAATCGAAAGCAAAGGTGAAGATGAGCCTGATGAATCTGGTTCATCTGGCTCAAAATCTTGAAATCTGATTATGACGACTAAAAAATGTAACAAAGAACCATAAAAGCTTTTCCTAACCAAATGTTATTCCAAGAAGTCTATGTAATTTTCTTATTAGTTATTATTAACATTCTTTTTAGGTAAACGTTAATTTATTTAGAAATTTTAAAAATGTTAAGTCACAAGGGTTGTAAGTCCGACTTTTCTTATTTCAAGGGTAATTTGCAGGTATTTGTACCTGCTAAGACGGTATTTTTATATCTTGTAAAATTAAAATATATCTCACGATGTCTATTAATTAAAAAGTAATATTCCAGAAGCATCTGAATTTTTTTATTGCAATTTAGCTGTAACCGCTTTTTTCTCATTATTAAACATAAGTCACTTAAACGAACCCCTTGTGCTTTATTCTCCTCATATGTATTTTATTTACAGAAATAAAATTTTTATTTCATAGTGAAAGTAGGATCTATTAAAATTATATTACTTAATGGCCTAACAAATTGACCACAATTACAAGTCACGGCTTATTTACATCTATCCCAGAAATCTAACCGAAAATGAATTGTCTTTTCGATAATATGGTAAAAAGTATTAGAGATTTGGCACAGCCGAATATGGCACTCTTACTTGGTATTGGAAATCGGATAAATGTCAAAAAACTTTCCAGTAATGGCAACATTATTTGCCCTAATTTTTTAATACGATATGTTATTTTATATTCCAATTCGAACATATTACTCATACGCACGGGTGCACAGTGGAAAATTTAGGCCATTATCTTAAATCTTAATCTCTAATCTTAAATATATTAGGTGTTATTTAATTGAATGTAAGCAAATTTAAGCAAGAGATAATAAAAGAAAATAGGTATGAAACTAACTGTTTTATATAGTGATAGCTTTTACATGTATTTGGTACAAAATAGTATAATTACTTTAATTTTGAGTAAATACCCAGTATCAGTGCGATATTTTATCTTAAATACCCTCCACCATATTGAGTATTTTTTTATCTGAAAAATTTCGACGTAAGAATGATTACCTAGCAAGTTTTAACTAAATCGTCTAGAGAGTTACAAGGATCCAGAATATATGTATGTATGTACATTAGGGCGGGTTGATTTGTATAAATGAAAAAAAAAAAATGAAAAATCGTATAGCAAAAACGTAATCTACATAAAATTCTAAGAAAGTTCTCCGAAGAAACCATCAAATCCTAATCCGCGCCTCTCGACTTGAAAATTTTTTTCCTCTTCTTTCGCTAAAATTATTTTCTTTGAGACTAATCAAAATATTAAAATTTCAAAAAAGCAGTTGAACCCCAATTTTCATCTCCTCTGGTTTGCGTTCTATATAAAAAATAGTAAGACTAACTATAGAAAGTCGTGCCAAAGTACCTAGAATGGAGAGTAAAAAAGGCTTAAAAAAATTAATAGTAACCAATAACTGAAGTTTTCTTAGTTTTCTATAACTGCTTCTTTGTATGTATTAAAGACCTTATTTGTTTAAATAAAACAAAATTTGTTTATGGTAAAAAAATTACTGAAAAACAATTGAAAATTATGTTTTTATTTGCATTATAAAATAAGAATTGTTTATCGAAACAAAAAAAGGTTATTTAATAAATTCTGAAAATTTTTTGAGTGTAATTTTTTTTTGTTTTTCCAATCTTTTTCATTAAATTATGAAAGAAAATTTTTTTTATCTACATATATTCCTTATAAAAATATTAAATATAAAATTATATACAAACTTTTTTACTTGGATGAATATTTTCAAGTCGAGAGGTGCGGATTAGGATTTTATTTTAGATACATGGTTTCTCCGGAGAATTTTCTTAGAATTTTATGTAGTTTACGTTTTTGCTATACGATTTTTTTAAAAAAAATCCACCCGCCCTAATGTACATACGCTGTTGTGTCTCAGATGAATATTTATTGGTATCCACTAGTGGGTATATACCACTTTTTCCTATGTGTTTTTCACAATTTGTTTTTAACTTTTTTCTTAATTGGCCCATATACAAGTACGCTGACCATATTTTTAAAACGAAAGAAGGGCATTTCGAAATGTAGTAAAAATGGTAAATAGTATCAAGGTTATTGGATAGGTAAAAAGATAATTTAATAAATTTAATATTAGCAAGTAGAACTACTAGAACCGCTAATTCTTATTTTATTGTCTATGAAAAAATAAATCAAATATACACAGAAAAAATTTTCATTGGTTTTTTATCAATTAAATAAAATTGTTAAAAAATATAAAAATTTAATAAATATGGTAATTAAATGAATTAATTTTTTTGTTGAACAAAAATTAAAAACGTGATTTTCATTCAATTAATATATTGATTATTTTAAAAATAATATATAATTAAAATAATAATTAGATTAATCAAAACCTTTATTGTTTACTTCGTTTAAACTAAAATAATGCCAACGTGTAAAACTGAAAAAACGCTTAGTAAAAAGGAAAATTATTGTGTTAAATTTTGCTTATTGTCTTGGATAATTGGATAAATATGAGTTATGTCTATTTAACAAAAATATTTTGTTGAAACTTATTATTGTGAAAGCTTTTCAAACCTTTAGTTGGTTTAAATTTTAAAAATTGGTAAAAAAAAAGTTCCGAATTTTGTTTTCAGCTTTTCAATTTAAAAAAATAAAAAGATTTTTTTGTTAATAGTATACGATTAAATTTTCAACGTTATCTTATTTTTTTTACTAACATAATTTTTCATTCAATAAAAATCTTAATTGAATCCAACCAAAAATTTGATTAATTAATTTCTTAATTCAATTACTATGTTATTTATTTATTATGAAATAACTGAAATAATTTAATAAAATACAGATCTTTTGAAAATTATTTTATTAGTTAAAACAATCAAAACATTGTTTGAAATCGTACAGTTTTGTGATCATATTTTTTATTAAATTCGAAAATATTATTTATTGAAAGAAAAATCAGAATTTTCAATTTTTACATTTTTTTGGTAATCAATATTTTTATTTTGGTAATAGGTGCAAAATCAACAAATTGTTTACTTGATTCTACGAATTTAATGATTAAAATCAATTTTTAATTTTTTCTGTGTACCTAGAAATTCATATAAAAAAATCATGTAAAAGTATTTAAAACAAAACATTAAATAATTAAAAATAATTATAAATAAAATTTCCATAATAAAAACACTGAAATTTATTGTTGCGGGAAAGTTAGTTTCTTTGCGCATTTCGCTGGTTGCTTAGGCCAGCTCGACAGTAGCGTTACCCTTGGTGCATCTTAAGTAGCAATTAGTAACTTTTTCGACTGCTTTCATACTTTATTGCTACTTTTTCAAATTGCACTCAAGTGTGATACTTTTTGTAATTCTTGCCACGTTATATTTCTAGGGTTAAATCGGAATTTTTCAAAATGTTTTCTAATTGACAAAAGTAAAAAATGAAACGTACAGTTTAATTTTAATAATGAGTTGTACATTTTTTTTACAGAAAAGGAACCAAAATAAAAAAAGGAATTAACCTTAAAAAGAAGCCTGGAAAAATTATTATGATTTTTTTGGCTTAATCAGTAGAGCATGAATATAAAAACAAAGGTGAAATAAGCCTCAAACCACCCAACCAACAAGCCAACCATCCATTCAAACAGTCAGTCAGTCAGCCAGGCATTAAACTGGTAAAAATTAACAACAACAAAAACAAATGCATAATAAAAAAAAATTTGTGGCAACGTACTCAAAACAAACAACCACATGAAACGGGCCAGGAAATAAAGAAATAAGTGAAATAAAAATTACAAATTATTATGTTTTTTGCTGTTAAATTTTTGATGTGAAATAGTGAAAAAGGTACCAGAAGCGAATGAAACAAAAAATTGTATGTTTAAAATAAATAACATAAGTGTGTATGTGTTAAATACATGTACTACTCTAATAATGAGGATGATGAAAATGGCAAATAACAGCTAGCTCATTAAAAATATTAACATTTTACTTTTACGCTACGCTACAACTTACAAAAAAAATTACGAAAATGAGTCAAATAAAAGTAATTTTTTTTTTAATACCACATTTGACTTATAAGTTCTTAGGTTAACGACTGGAGCAGAAACTCTCTTAAAACAAAACTTTAAAATTATCATGCGAAGTTACAGCAACTTATTTCTTACTAACACAATGAAAGAGTTGAGTCTTTATGAGAGCTGAGCTAAGTTTTTTTTCTATCTCTCTCCCTCTGTCTTTCTGTTCTAGTCGTTTTCTGTAATGGAGTCCTTTTTACGGAAATAAACATGTACTCTCACAAAATAAGTAAAATGAATATATGAAAACACATGAGCTTTCGCAATGCAATGGATGAGGATACAACGACTACAGTCTAGCATTTATGGTTGGAAACTCAACAAAGAACCGTTTGTTTTAATGGGAAGACAAAAGAAGTATATACTTCGGTAAAGTTCTTGAATCCTTACTTTTTTTATATAACATAATTAAAAAAAAATTAAAAAACTATTTTTTTATGATTTGAGTTAACCTTAGAACGCATAACCAGGTGCTCGTGTGTCCACCAGCAACTTTGAAACTTCGGAGCCAGGAAATTCAAGTTTTTTTAAGTCGTTTTGTTCACCATTTATGAATTTTGGTCAAGCGGTTCTATAACTACAAGCTTCCAAAGATGCCACCAACGCAAGCACATAACCGGGGTACCCGTGTACCCAACAGTTTTTATATGAAAAAAATTGCAAATAAGAGGCTGTTCAATGATCTTTTTAACCAAATATATTAAATTATCTAAATACTTTTTCTAAATTTTTAATTAAAGGATTCTAAAATAAAAATTTTTTTTGAAGGTAAAAATTACTATGGGATACAAATGTACGCCGGTTATATGTTTGCATGGTATTTGTTAGTTGATTGCCCACTGTATGTATATTGTTATAGCTTGGCATTATTTTTTTTTTTTTTTTTTTTTTTTTTTTTTTTTTGTTATGATAATTTATAAACAATTAAAAATTGTTTAAAATATAAGAAACTATTTAATTAATTTTTTAGATTTTGATTTACATGGTTTTTGCTGTGAAGCAGAAAATTATTAAAAATCAGAATGGGGTACAAATGTACCCTGGTTATGAGTTAACGTGTTTTTTTCTTTTTGGTTATGTATTCTACAGTTTATTGTAATTAATCAATTTAGACTTTAGAAGTAAAATTTGAGAATTACAAAACATGACTACGACAAAAATAAAAGACTTAAAACGAAAATTATCTTGGTGCTTGAAATATCATGAAATTTATTTAGAAATCAAAAATCCATAACGATTTTTTATTGATTTATCGAAAGTGGTTAATAAACCTGCGTTTTCGGAGGATATTTTCTTCAAGTAGGGAGTTTCTGCAAGTTTTCCGACTAAAATAAAATGTTTTTATAATAGTGAAATTTCTGCTTAACAACGAGATTATGAAAATCTTCCTCTAAATAAACAAATTTCGCCAATTTCCTTTAAAAAATGATTATTAGCAAAAAATTCTCCATATAATGACATAATTCAGAATAAACAAAACTTGTTAAATTTTCCTGTGAATGACTTAATTTTGCAAAATTATATTAATAAGTCATCGTCCAGACTTGCAATTTTTGAAGCATCAATTCTTGAGTTTATTGGTGAGAGGAATGGAGAGATTAAGGGGGAGTACTCAGTTTCATGTACGCTCCTAACTCTGTTTTATTTTGATATTCTCACTCTTTTTAACTGGAAGTTGGCTGTAAATGTATCTGTATTTATATACAAAACATAAAAAAATAAGAGGAAAGACAAGATAAAATACAAAAATTACAAAACTAAAATTTCTTCATCTGGACACTAATGCAATTTCCAAGCAGAATTTTCAAGACCTGCAGCAACAAAAACTGCAAGTCTGGACCATGACTAAGGGAAATTTTGCAAAACTTAGGAAAATTGAACAAGTTCTCTTTATGCTGGTAAATGTCATTATTTAGAGTAGGCTTTGCTTAATTTCGTTGTTTAAGAAATATATATCACCTAAATAACAATTTATGGCACAATTTCCTCTTACTAACAAAGGCCTGCAAAATTTCCCCTAAACGACGAAAAAGTTTAAGATTTCTTTTGAACAACAAAATTTTGCGAAATTCCCGGAAATAACGGAATATAACATAATTTTTATAAATAACGCTAGTTAAAACTTTTGAAAGAATTCCCCTAAATAACAGATTATGTATTAGAAAATTTCCTCTTACCAAAAATTTAAAATTTCGTCTTTACAGCGAAATTTTGCAAATGTTCCCCTAAATAACGGAATTAAACAAAATTTCTTAAAAATAGCGATATTAAGATGTTTCCAATAAATAACAAAATTTTCTTTTAAATAGCAATATTTGAAATTTTTGCTCTATTGTTTTTTATTCAATTGATAAGGATTTGAATTTGAATAAATTTATAAGGATTTTTATACTCTGTAATGCTTGCTAGGCCTTTGCTTCTTGCTTTTAATTTAAAATTCTTAAAAAAATAACAAAATATTTTCTTGTTATATTAATAACAGTAGTTTTTTTTATAAATTTAAAGAAATGAGCTTTACAAAATAATTTATAACCAACATAAGACCAAAATGAACAATATATATATTCCACACATCATAAACTTGAGTAATAAATCATCAGGGTTTCTTCTCTTTGTATTTATTGGCTTTAAAAATAAAAATAAAAAATCATCTTCATCAACACATTCTGCCATGCTCCAGCCACAAATTTCTCTTTAGAACTTATCGTTATTCCAAAGTCCCACTACAACACATTGATAAAAAAAAACAACAACACCTTAATGTATGCTACGGTTATTGCAAATGTTATAAATATGAGCTACAAATAATAATGCAAACGAATAAATAATAAAGAAAAGAACAAAAATAAAAATTTATATAAATAAATGGGTAAATAAATATTCGTGGCGAAAAAATATATATACAAATAACAAAAACAAGCAAAAACTGTTATCGAAACAAATTCATCTTCTTATTCAGAAAAAAAAACACATTCACTATCAAAGGAAATTAGTTGGAGTTATATATACCAATATATATATATATATATATATATATATATATATATATATATATATACAAATAACAAAATATATATATATATATATATATATATAAAATCGAAGAACCACTGCACTGTGATTCGGCTAGAACATGCTAGCGGTACAAAACTAATGACGTAATTTCCAGGCGCCACTGATAACGACTTGTAAGCAACCCCCTCCCAGGTAACGAATTCCAAGAATTAATTTGTTTATCACCTCATAATCAAATTAACCTTTATAAGGGAGGCCATTTTCATTTGCAAACCAGTTGCATTTTATGCACACTTGTGATAACATATTTTAAAATTGGTGGCAAATTGAAAAGAGTTTTTTGTTATGGATATTCTGTTGACTTATATTTTTTTTATAAAAAAAAAGTATACTTTTGGTGTAACATCAGTTTGTAAATGTATAGATAAATTCAGCAAATTTTACATTAATTGTAAACTTTAAGGAGTAGCAACTTTTTTATCCACCTAGATTTTTCTATATGTAATACCTACAACACTTAAGCACAGATTCACATATATAATAGACCCCGAAAAGGCTCGAAAATAAAATTATTTTATTTTTTCCAAAACGAGTCGCACACTGCTTTGTCCGCTTATAGCGAAGGGACAAAAATAGAAGAAGTTGTCAAATATTTTTCAAATTTGGTACACTAGCATAAAATATCTTAGTTAAGTAAAATCCAAGGACACGCCTACTTCCCATGAGTCCTGAAAGTGAAAAATTTAATTTTAGCTTTAATAATGACCATTAAGTTACAAAAAGTGGTCATATTGCTATACATACAACTAGCAACGTGCGTGTAAATTTTTATTAAAATATAAATGTTGGTTTTTACATGCACAGAAAAAAGTGTTTTATCAATTAAAAAAATGGTTTAAAAAGTATTTTAATTTAACTAATGTGATAATTGAATTAATAATTTTTTTAGCTGAAAAAAATTAAAAATTTAATTTTGATTTAATTAACATTTTAGTTGTTTTGAAATAAATTTTCAATTAAAATTTTAATTAAATAACAAAAAATCTTAATTGACTTTTTTCGTTTAAAATAAAATAATTTAAACATGTAGAATTGTTGTTGGGAATTGTCAATATTTATTTAAATAAATTAACACATTGTTTGAAATGGCAAAGTTTTTTGATCATTTTTTTAATTAAAATTAAAAATATCATTTATTGAAAATATTTTTTCAAAATTTTAAAATTTTTAGTAATCAATATAATCACTTTGGTAATAGGTGCAAAATCAACAACTTGTTTGCTTGATATTATGAATTTAGAACAAATTTGGTGATAGGAGAAATTTAATAATTTTTTCTGTGTACATACAAATTGGCAACAATATATTTTACGACAGCCACAGTATTGACGAAATGTTGTGCTGGTAGGTCCAAAATTAACCATAGGTCCCATTCTCACTACACGCAAACGAAAAACATGATTGTGTTAAACAACATCTAAGAGCAACATATTATGATAAAATGCATGATTGTAGTCAACATATTACGATTTATATTGAATCATATATGACCAAATATATTCGTAATATTACATCATAATATTTTTCCCTTAATCCTAATTTGTCTTTATTACATCATCTTATAATTGATTGTAATCATATTATTTTCATTTTAATCATAATAAGTTAAGAAGTAATCATATTATTATCATGTTAGTCATAATAATATGTATATTAATTCTAAAACCAAAAATATTTTTAACATATATTTATGCTTATTTACTTGCTGGCAACCTTAACGTTAAACTGTTGCAGATATTTCACATCACAATATTATGCCATCTAACAACGTAATATTATTAAATCTATTTTTGTCATTGGCCGCTATTATTTATTAATTATTTTACAGAATTTTCATTCTTTTCTCTAAAATTACACAAAGAAATGGTTAATATTTTTGCACCATTTTCAAACAATATTAAAATTTTTTTAACCTCGATATTTTATTTTGTGACCCTTTTTTATTTTTTAATGCACCTACAATTTCTTTTTTTTAATTTCTTTAAACTTGGTCTTTTAAATGGATATATTTTTATATTGTTTAACCACTGAATAACAAATAATTCGATGGGCATATGTAAAACAAACGACACAACTGATGCAAAATTATTTAACAAATGTCGATAGCAAAATATTATTAGAGTGAAGATATTTTGTTTGCATCTTAAACATATTACACGTATATAAAGTTATCATGTTATTGCTATTAAATATCATTAAATGGTTTTAATGAATATAAAATGTTTTCAGAGTTATCATTATTTAGTTGTTATAAAAATGATTATTTTTCAGTGAACTATACTAAAATTTATAATAGCGATAAACATTGACATGTTAACAGTAACTATAATATTGTTGATATTAAATAAAAATAACAATATTTTGTGTACGACAACAATATATTGTTACAATAAACATAGTGTAGTTGCCATCACCATGCCCAACCACATTTTTTCTCTGTGTGTAAAAGGCAAATAAATCTCATATAGAAGAAGATATCTAAATAATATTCCGCACAAAAAACTATCACATGATTCTGTTCTGGTAGGTCCATGATTGTCAATGGGACTAAAATTGGGTATACTCTCGAAAATTTGTTTTTAAATACTGTGGTGTTGGGTATCATGTGGTCGGGCTTAACCGACTTTACTTTCTTACTTGTTTTATAATGAGGTTGACTTTTAACAAATCAGGGCTATTGCAGAATCCAAGTCAGAATTGTCATTAATCACAATTGAAAATCGATTCCGATTTTGACTCAATTCGGCAATAAACAAAACCCATGTCCAATTCAGCTGTTTTTTGATTGTTTACATTTTAAAGTAACCTTTTAGAATAAATATTTTTGGATGTACAACTATATAAATAATCATTGTGTTTCAATTTAAACTGATTGAGGCGGCTTTAATTTTATATTTACCCTACAGGAAATTTGTGTCTATTGGTGTCCCGTGACCAGTGAACACAGCTTTAAAATAAAAAGGACTGAATTGCGATAGGTGAAAGCAGAACATTTCACGTAACTGGTGATAATGTGTTTAAAGAGTAGTTACTCCAGATGAAAGGTATTTGACAAACAATTAGCCTTGTTACTGGATTTTGTGAGGGTACTGTGTGATTCTATCTACTTCTATTACTTTTAATGAAGGGGATCTATCATATTAACATGGTTCATTTGGATAAATATCTGCAACAGGCATTGTTTTAACCCCGAATAAATTGGGTAATTGGTAATTTCAGTGACCTGTTACAAAGTGTCAAAAAGGTGCCAATTACCCCCTCCTAGGACATTGCTATGTAAAAGTGACTAGTCCCCTTCATATACAGTGTTAGAACTAGAACCTGTCCCTACCACTTTAGAACTGCCACGTGACAACTTTGGTGTTGGTTCTCTTTCCCCTGAGGTAAAGAAGAATTAAATATTTTAGAGGGGTCTCAGTGCACACTATGATTGCAGTACATCGATTGGTAAGAACTGGAAGCTCAGGCTCCCAGTAGTGGGATAGTAGAAGTGTGACCCATTCTTACGTATGGATGCTGTGTTTGGTGGGACGCAATGAAGCTGGCAAGTGAGATGAACCTTCTGTCTAAGGTTTAGAAGTGCGCTTCGATCGGCATGACAGGGCCATGAGAAGTTCTCTTCAAGCGGCTTTGAATGTTATTCTACTCTTGTGCCTATTGAGCAGTATGTGATGCGAATGGCAGCCAGAAATCTTCTAATACTGAGGGAATTGCAATTTTTCGGAAATTTCGAGATAGGTCCCTTGCGGATCCTGGATTAGATGGCCATTGTTGGTTACTGCCTCGGCCCGCCCGGAAACGCGGATTGCATGCGAATTGATGGCTCGTGAAAAAGGGGAACGGGTGCAGGGGTCTACCGTGAGGATATAGATATTAAAATGTCATATAGGCGAACTGTGTATTTCTGTCGGTTGTTTTAGGGATTTTGAAGGCTGTAGAAATAATAAGGGGTTAAATTGCTTTAGGCTCTATGTGGACAGTCAGGTGGCTCTTAGGGTATTGATGGGTTGTTTTGTGCATTCCCAGCTATTATATTATTGAGGGGAGCAGTTGATAAATAAAATTTCAGAGCAATAAAGGTTAAAGGTTTTGTTGCTATATTTAAATGTATACTTAATATAAAGTTTAGGTCGATAAAGCGCAATTTGCGGTCATTAAACAGTTCTGAATTTTTATACAATAATAGATATAAATAGTAAATATTGATTGCTGCATCTAACTCAATTTTGTTAGCTTTGGCGCTTGTGCCCCTTTGCTTTTCATTCCCTCAATTGAAGAAGAGCTCTAAGGGAAATTTTAGAAGAGTATGTAGTGAGTCGATGCTGAGTACCTGAATATCACCGGTGAAGAAATAGCCGATGAGTTGGCGTGACTGGGCTCGGAAATGGTGGATACTGACTATATGGAGCCAGTCAGACCTCCAATAGACTTTTATTTGTGGAAGGTTAGGGAATGGGTTCTTAACTTCTCATATGACAATACAGTCAGCGGAGGCATTAAACTAAAATGGAATAAAAGCCACTTGCTGACTTCATTTAATAGTGTTACCGCGCAATTGTTAACCGTAAAGTAGGAAATCAGGAAAAGTTGTGGGATTCTTTAGTATGATGCTTAAAGTTAGTCTGAATGGTTGGTATAAGGGGAACGGCAAAAATTGCCATTTTGTACGTCCACTAGCTCGAAATATTTTATATGATGATGGCCACATTCGCTTAAGCAGAAGAGAACTGCAGCACTAATCCAATCATAAGTGTGCTAAACACCTGCGTAAACGGGAACCCGGGAGAGCTTTCTTTCGACATTGCCAGGACGCAAACTTAAAAATTAGATTAATAAGTTCATATAATATTGTTACGAAATTAGATTTGTCTAAGAATTATTTATGGTTTTAGTTATAAGTTATCTTGTAAATTATTTTTTATGTCATATTAGTTCCTATTCTTATGAACGCCACTGTACTGAATTTTCTAGCAATTGTAATTGTAGACTTTAGATTTAGATGTATAACATTTATTTTAAAATAATTCGAAGACAACATTCTAGAATCTACTAGATGGTTCTTGAATCAACTAGGAATAGTTTTGAACTATAAATACAGTCTAACTCATAAAAGTTTAGTTTAGTTTGATTGGAGACATTGAACGGTTCAGATCGCTACTGACAATAGTGGTTAAATTTTGCGAACATTATAACTAATTTCAATAAAGTTTTATTAAGTAAAAACGTAACAATATACATTTGACGATTCAATAAATAAATATAAGAAAAATTGGTACGCCAATGGTAGGTATCATGCCGTGCAGGGCTGTGGAGTCGCCAAAAAATAGTTCTACCTCCCACTCCGACTCCAACCGCTGAAATATTTTAAATCCGACTCCAACTCCACCTCCTATTCTAACCATGATGCTAAATCTAAATGAGACTGGTCCTTATTTGATTTCAAACTCATTTTTTTTAACGCAGTACCTTTTAAATGGTTAAATATAGCAAGAAAATGATTCTGTATAAATTTAAAATCGATATATTATTTCTAACTCCTGCCGCATTGAGCTTTAGTATGTTATTTACATATGTGAAGTAAACATTTTGGAGCCGGACTCGTGAGTTTTTGTGGGAACTTCAACTACGACTCCGATACAAGAACCTCAACTCCGACTCCACAGCGCTGATGCCGTGGATTGTTATTTTTGTTTAACGCAATAAATAACAATTAAAAAAGTTTACGATTTTCCCGAAAAAAAATATATTTAATTAAATGGGATACAATATGCCATTTTAATTGTATGTTTTCACTCGATGTCCTTTCAATTAAAATATTAAAAATATTAAAGAAAAATATAACTAAATTTGTAATGTGTTATTTCACCAATTCTATTTAAATATCAAGTCATATTTAAATATAGTTTTTCTTATCATTTTATTTTTATATGAAATGAAAAACGAATGTTAAACATATAGCCGATTTCCGATGTGCGAAAGAATTCTTTCTTTCGAGCATCTACATTTGAACAGATTATTTGATATTTT
Organism: Pollenia amentaria; assembly: GCA_943735925.1. Lineage (NCBI taxonomy): Eukaryota > Metazoa > Arthropoda > Insecta > Diptera > Polleniidae > Pollenia > Pollenia amentaria. Next base: position 38,758,178 of record OX031009.1, read on the forward strand.
AATAAATTGGTGAAATTGGCCATAATAAATTCGTGACTTAAGGTATGAACTTTTCCTATATTGACTACTTTAAAATTTTTCTTTGAGTGTAAATTTTTAGTAAAAAGCACATTATTTATATACGAATAAGTTTTAAGCTGAAGAGAAACCCATGAAAAATATAAATTTTACACAAGATTGATTGGATTTGTTAAGAGTTTTCTTTGAAAAGAAAATCAACTTCATCAGTGTAATAAATAATAAACCATCACATAATTTCCAAAAAAAAAATTACTCTAGCAAATTTACATACAAGAACACATGTAAATAATAATATTGTATTGAACTATCGTAATGTAGAAAGTAATTTAGAGATGTATTACCATGAAAGCAAATCGAAAGACGTAAAAAGTTATAAATATCGTCAGTAAAAAAACGTGCACAATAAAAAGGGATTAAAAGAATTCAACATAAGAGCTAATTTAAAAAGAGCTAAATAAAAGAAGTCAGTCAATAGAGAATATCAAATGTTTACCAAACATTTAATAGATAATAATAGTGCTTGAAGAAAAAGTCTTGGTTATTTTTCAAATAAAGATGAAGATGGTTGAAAATCCTCTCTTAAATCGATTTTAAGTGGCAACCACTGCACTTGTTTTAAGTATAAAACTAAATGCTCAAAACATAAAAGGACACGAAGAAGATTACTCTAATTCTTTAAAAGTACCTTGAAAACTATACAAATTATTATTTGTTAGAATTTTGCTTAAGTTTTGATATCGTTGCAAATAAGACTTTTTGGGTATTTTTAATTCTTATTGCGTTTGTCTTATTTACTGATGTTTTTGGCTTTTCTAACAAAAAAATTGTTTTTGGGAAAACGTTTCCTGAAATGCACATAGAAACAGCTTATCCGCCAACAATAAATTTCAGTATTTTTATCAAGAACTCTTATCAACAGATAATATATATATATATAAGTTCCCGTAGTTCCTATAAGAAGCATAGGGCCATTATCAACAGATAAACTTTCAGTAATGTATGCTAAGTTAGATAGGAATGGCAATCAGTACTCATCTGACACACTTAGACCCAATGAGCCATTGTGATATCACGGAGATCTTTTAAACAGACCTCGCACCGTAGCACTAACCCGAACTTCTAACTTAAGTTCAAAATGCACGCGAGTGCAACGCTAGAAATATTATAAAGTTTGTCAAAATTGGCAGATCCTATTTCGTAGAATCAACCCGGACTTCATACTAAAATTCCAGTTCAATGCCAAAAATATTAAAAAATTCGTCAAAGTTGGCGGGTCCCATTTCGTTCAGTCGCCTTATTGCTAGTGCACCCCGTAGCAGAGGAGGTGCTCTACATGCTAACCTGCAGTGTTCGTAGCGCCTAGCTCCCAAACGCTGTACATGCCTACCCACAAGGATGTTTCCCCTGACAACAGATACCAAAAATAATGCGTCCCATTAGGTACTGGCTCGTAAAAGCATGGTACGCCTGACAACCATGCGGGGCCACAAATGCCTGGCAATCCTACATACTGTGTTTGCCGCCCATCTATCGTTAGCAATGTCGATAGAAAATCGTCGAATTTCGAGTTTCCAGAAGAGCAGAGCTGCCAAGCGCCTCGCAACTCCAGAAGAACCTGAAGGGTCCTTATGTTCCTCAGTATATGCCTGTGCCCAAGAACCCATCTTATCCTCATGTAAAACTTTTCAGCCATATTGTTTAGAGATGAACGAATCATTTTCAATATATTTAATGCTAACTGCAGTTGTATACCATAGTATAGAACTAGTCTGCCAACTGGAGAGAGCGTTCTCAATTTTTTAGTTCACCCCTCACACATATACGTTCTGTGAATTCAACACACAAAAAAACAGCAAAAACAAAACAAAATTTTAAATTTTTCTATTTAAAATTTTTCACAATATATAAATTTTTGTTTAATTTTATGACCCAAACACATATGTAAATAATAATTTTTTCCAACAGAATTTGCTTCGTTGCTTTTGCAAACTGTTTTTATTTTTTACAAACTAAAAATTTTTAAATAAATTTTTTTGACACAAATTTTTTTCTGTTGTTAATATTATTAAAGCTAGCAGAGTAGTATTTTGTGGTATGAAAAAAATATTTGAAATCTTAAATTATATTAATATTTTCCGACATTGCAGAATTTTATTATTTACTACTTATTTAATAGATATTTTACAAATATACCTATTACAATCTAAATTATTTACAATTCGAATGAGTTAATATTGTTCTTATCTACACGCAGAGAAAAAACATGATTAATGAATGGTCACTACGACCATTTTTGTTTATACTTGCCTTATATGTTTACCCTCATAAATTAATTATAGTCTTAATATAACTTAAAAAATTGTTTTTTGTCCTTAACATTTTTAAATTCACTATAATAATATTATATGGTGGCTTACACCTAAAAAGGTACTCTGGTCTAGCGAAACATAATATATTATTTGCTATGTTAGCTACTATAATATATATATTTTCAACTATACAGTTAAAATCATAATATCAGTTGAACACAAAAGGTATGTTTAATACCATCATTTTTGTTTGCTTGAAAACACATTCTCTTAAGATGCAAACATTTATTGTCAAAACAAACAGTGTGTGCTTTAAAATTACATTTTCTCCGTCCGCGAGCGTCAGTTAATCAGGAAACATGAATGATGACAGAATAATTAAAACATTTTTCGGGGAGAAAAATGCCATGCTGCCTTGCAAAACTAACGAAATAAATTATTATACGTTTATTGAAACAGGTAAGTTATTTAAATATAATTATAAAAATATATAAATATGCAATTATTTTGTCTTTCTTGCAGCCAAAAAAACCTATAACAAATTTTGACACATAATTTTGTCATCAGCCTTGAATTTTTTCAAAAACGGAATTCTTATTTGTTTGGATATACTTGTATCACACAACGTAAATTTATAAATTAAAACACATACACAGGTATATTAATATTTGTATTTAATTTTATTTTTAATATATGTATGCTATATTTTATTTATTATATTTGTAATAAAACATAAATTTTTTAAATTACATTTTTTATTGTTTTTATTGTAAGAGCCATATAAAATGTTGAAGTAGACATTATGCATGGTATTGGGAAATATAGAAAAATGGTTTGAAAGATCGTGCGCATTTTTCTTCTGAACATATATTGTTGCTTAAGACGTGTTTGGCACAATCATAACCACAAACATTAATGATAGTTTGCGATGGTGATTGTATCAATCATGTTTTTTCTTTGCGTGTATATTTGGCATAACATAATAGTTGAGAGCCAGATTGGCATTTAAAGCTAACTTTATATGATTACTTTATAATTTAAAAATTATGTATAAAATTCATTTAACTATGTTATTAACAAGGTTTTTGATTATTTTTTTTTTATTATTACTTATATTATTATTATTATTTAAATATGTACATATACCACCTAGATATTGATTTATTTTTCAAATTTATTAAGCAAATTCATCAATTATTAATTTACTATACTTTAAACAAATTTATAGATATTTATATAACATATTATAATAATCGGTTTTATTTAATATATTAACAACATTAAAAGTAAGTGTAATTTTACCAAAGTATTTCATTCTGAATTCATTATAGATTGGACAGATGCCAATGAAATGAAAAGTATTTTCAGTTGCATCTAAGTTACACAGTGTACATAGACCTACTGATGAGTTTTTAAAGCACCTAGCATTGAGATCTAATAAACCACCTCTAGCTTTTATTAACAAACTTGTTGTTCGAGAAGAAAAATTTGATTCCGAAATGGGTTTCATACAATAATTTAGCTGGGAGTATAGATCGTGGAATTGTGAGCTTTTTGCATCGGTAACTAAGCAATTTAATTCTTTTGTTTTAAGACATTCTTAAATTGATGTTGAGTATGAGCATAAAGGAATCAGCGTATTTTCAGGGACAAAGTTAATGCTTACACACAGCTTTGACCATTCTTCAGCCCAATAAGTTTTTACAGCAATAATCTTTTCAGCTACGATACGTGGTTATCTATTATTCGGTAGGTGCAGAGCTCTATTAACATAGTCAAAGTGAAGCTTTAAAGTTTCTAAGTGTAAGGAGCTTAAACCAGTTTCTAAGTAGAGCATATAGTTAGGAGTGTTTTTTGGTAAGAGCAGCATTTTTTTAATAAAAAATCTAAAAAGTTTTTCAACTTCATCGTATTTATTAAAAATGTTAAGCTTGTTGCTGTTTGATATTTTAGAATGGTTTATATACCTAGACCATGTCGATACTATTGCCATTTTGGAAGAAATCAATTTATTTTTGGTGTGGTTTTTAAGGGATAAATCGTAGTTGAGATCCATTCCTAGGTATCTATATCTATTAACAATCTGTATGTTATCAGTTCCATAATTCCATTTAAGGTTTTTAGATATTCTAGTACCAGATCTAAAAACTAAAATTTTTGATTTATCAAGATTTACCCTAAGACACCATTGTTCACAGTACTTATAAACTGCATCAATCAAATTTTGTAGTTCAAAATTTTGCAGAAAGTATTAATTAAAGATAGCCCACGATAATTCGACGGACAATTAGGAGCACCTTTCTTCAAAAGCGGAACCAAAATGGATTTCTTGAAACTAGTTGGTATCTTTTCTTTGATGAAAATGACATTTAAAACTGAAAGAATCTCTTTTACAAAACAAATCGGTGCATTTTTATAAAATTCATAGCAGATGCCATCAAGACCAGGCGCCTTATTTTGTTTTAAAGATCTTAGTACAGAAGTAAGTTCACAAAGTTCTATTGGAGAGTCAAGAAAAGCATCTGTGTAACACGGCATACACCGACATTGCAGAATAGAAACTTAGCAAAAAAAATTTTTTTACGTTTATAAATGCAAGCAGCATTAAATAAATTGAATTGTTTTTTCGAATTAAGAAAATTTTTATTGCCACATTCTATACGATTTTATGCAACTTTGTTTAGGGGTGAAAATAGTTTTGAGCACCAATACATTTAAAAAAATACTTACTAATTCCAACATATACTAGGTACTTGACATTTGAGTTAGGTACCTGTCAAGCAGTCGACATACATGTTGCGAACGCTCTCTCGGCTTTCTACGATAAACTTTTATGTCAAATTGTATTGAAAATATGGTCTCGATGTAGTTCTGTTTGAACACTTATTCGTCTAATCCTAGCCTTGTCTGAAAAACAACCGAAATATACGAGGAGACATGAGCATCAAAATAATTTAAAAAATAGTTGTAGGAAGGTTTTGCCTCAGCCGCTCTATTGTCCAGATCTAGCCCCGTCCGACTTTTATTTGTTGCGATCGATGCAAAATAGTCTCATTAAAACACGACATTTATAATTTACTTGATTTGTTTTTGGCTTTTCAAAATTAGCAGTCTTCTTGACGCGGAATCCAGGAAGATTACAGCTACATGTATTAAATTTTTTGCATAAGTTTTACAAATTTTTTTTTATATCAATAAAAAATAAATGTTGTAATTTTACTATGCTTATTTTCATTTATAATGACACACAATCACGCAGCCACAGAGAAAAGTCCTTTTTTATATAACCCATGCATATACAAGTATATGAGTAGACTAAAAATGGTGTGGCCATGAGATCGTTTTACTTAACATACACGTAATTCTGTTAAATTTAATTAAAATATTTTTTACAATGAACTACCACAACTCAAGCGTTAAAGTGGGAAATGGGTAAATTTTCCAAACTAAAAGAAACCATAAAGAGAAAATTCAAGAGACGTAACAATTACTTACAAACAAACAATTTGTAACCAAAGACTTTTACTTAAAACAAAACGAAAAACAAAAAAAATATTTGCTTTAACAAAAAATACTCTACCAAAAATATGTGTACTGTAAGTTTGTTAAGGTTTGAGTATTTATACCCTTCACTGACGGTAAAACGGTAAATACAAGCTTGTCATTCCGTTTGTAATTTCTACAATATTGATATTTCACTATATTAAGTATATATATATTTATGAGTAGCGAAGTTGATTTATCGATATTCGCCTGGCGTGGCAAAAAATGCATTTCTTAGCATTTGGAGAACGGTGCGCACGTCTATCGTTGTGTATGTGTAAATAGTTTTTCCGAAGACTCAAGATGATGCTATTAAAATTCCGCCTATAAATGGCTGAGCTATGAGCAAAAAACTCCCCAACTGCCTCTAATTTTACCCATAAATCCCTTGCTATGGTTTTTTTCTTTGTGTCTGAAGAACGACAAAAGCCAAAGTTAATAAATTAGTTACAAGCGTCTTGGTTATCAATACACAACCTCTTAAAAAATGGTCAGGATTGGTGAATAGGGCGTGGCAACTCCTATGCAAATATCAAATAGATTCCTGCATATCTAGTAGGGTATTCATTCGGTTAACCGGTTAAAATAACAAATTATTTCTTCTTAAATCTCAACATTCGCCCAATAAAATTTAGTCTCTTATTTCTTTTTTTGGTTTAAGACTTCATTTTACAAACTTAAAATGAATATTATTATTAATAAAAGTATTAAATGAAAAGGAGTTGCAGATAATAAATATCAGATTTTTATCTCCCTTTTTTGTTATTAAAATAATTTTTAAATAAATATGTCGAAAAAGGGAGGGAGGAAGCAAAAATAAATACACATGATGCTTTTGTTATTATAAAAGGATTGTTCGATATACGTAGATACTAGGGTATTTATTCGGTTAACCGATTAATTACTACCCGATTAACTGAACGGATAATTTAAAATCGTCTATTTTCGATTAACGATTAAGCCGGTTAATTTCAGTCGATTAACCGACGGAACAACATTTTTAATTTTTTGAAGATTCATAACATATTTTTTGAGTTTTTCATTATTTGTTTCGTCTCATATACAAAAGGTATGTGTTTAGAAAATATTTTTACAACATGAAATTAATTAAAATTTTATTGATAATTTTTCATTCTTGACTGCGCTGAGATTTGAACCCAGGCTTTCACGGAAAGGTTGCCCAGACTAGTTTCGATTGTAACAACACAATCTCCTCAGTGGGGCTTGCCGTTTTTACTCACTCGGCCATTGAAGCCGGATGATGTCAATAGTCAAACATCAATCCTTAAACCAAATGGCATTTCACCTTGGTATATCGAAATTTGCTTTTGAATGAATGATTATCTATTTTAATTGATTTACATGTTCTTCCTAACTTCTGTTTTTTCGTACTTTTTGTTAAAAATTTAGTTTTAAAATATTGTAAAATGTATTTTTGTTTTATTTAAAATCCAATTGAATATACATTTTTGTTACTCTATCACAATTCTTTAAACGAATAACACACAATTTTTATTTTATTTCTCTGCTAACAGATATTTTTTCCTTTTTGATAAATTTTAAGGTATAGGTAACTTGGTAAGGGATCAAATTGGTACTTTATAATTGGTAAAAACTAAAAAAAAATTGGTACTTTTTCTCTTTTTGATAGACATATATGGTATACATGCAGAATATAGCCTAAATTAACATACAAAAAGCGGGTACTCTTGGTAATCTTTAACCTTTGGTACTTTTCTCTTTTCGAAAAATTTGGTGTATACATCGTATATGGCCCAGATTAAAAATAGGGTACTTTATAAGATGTAAAAACGAAACAAATTTCTACTTTTCGTACTTTTTCTCTCCTTGAAAAATTTGATATACAGATTCCATATGGTCCAGTGGCCATATGGAATCTGTGGAATATAAATATTAAGAGACCCCTTGCTTTTCCTATAGACAGTTGAATGTCGGCTGCTCAAGAGTATCAAGTGCTCAATACTTATATGCATGTGTTCATGATAAAATAAACAGGTGGCATTACTAAGGCAGGTGACGATTTGTTGCATATATGAACTTTTTTGAATTTTGTTTTCTTTTTGTGTTTGGGGCTTCTAAAACCTTAATTTTGAATTCCCGAAAATAATTTTTGATAAAAAAAAATTAATATGTCAACATTTCTATAGAAAAAAGTGATTTTATTAACATATTATGGGCATTACAGTATCGAAGGTATGAAATGCTAGTAATGTTGTTACAAGCCGTCGGAAAGGCTATTTTCTCAGCATCAGCTTTATTTTGAGGGTTTAAGAAATACTTACACACAAATAGGAAAAAATTAAAAATTAAAAAACACTTGTCTTGGGGTAGAAATTATTTTCTTTTTATATATATCCCACTCGCATCCTACTAAGCATCAAGGATACCTTAAAGGAAAAGACCTCAGCTTTCTGTTGAGCAAAAAAAAAAAAAAAGTTTTTAATTAAAAAAAATAAATTTTTTGGTTTTTTAAAAAAATTTTCTTCGAAAGTTTGCAGAAATTGCAATGTAATTTGTTTGGGACAAATTTTGCTAACATCAATAAGGACATGGATGAGAAATAACACCTGTTTGGACACATGTCAAATTTTAACCCCATCTAATTCAGAACCTATTTGACCGATCTTGTTGAAAATTTGTGTATAAACTACAATACAATAGGACTTACCTTTCATCCAAAAAATATGTGTCTAAACTACTATCCAATTGTACTAACCTTGTTGCAAATTTCATCCAAATCGAAAGACATCGATTTCAAAAGTTGGCTCATTTGACATGAAAGCCTCAATATGTGTCTGGTGGCAAATTTATATTTTTGAATACGATTATTTCAAAAAGTAATAAGCTGTGCGGTGGGAGTGTGGCGCCGTTGGAATTATCGATTGTGCGGATTTGTCGCAGTGGTCGAGTGAGCATCGCGCGTTCGCTGTACATACATATTTTACGATTTATGATTCTTACGTAATTGCTCGTCGACAATTTTGTTCAAAGTTCGGTATTTGGCGAATACGTGATGGACCGAGTGTAAATTTAATTCGTTCGTGGGTGCAGAGATTCCGCGCAACTGCATTGGCTATGAATGTCCCACGGCCAAGGCCCAGTCAATCTGCAAGGACTCCCGAAAACATTGAACTGGGTGAAAGCAGTTTTCGTGAAAACCCGCGACTTTCAATACCGAAAACAGCAGCCTCACTGGGACTTCTAAGAGCGATTATTCATAAAATTTAAAAAAAGGATCTGAAGTTTCATCCTTTTAAAATACAAATCGTTCAAGAACTGAAATAAAGTGACTTTGATTAACGCAAAAATATTTGTGAAACGATGTTGGAGCGTTTTTGCACTGTAAATCCCACTTTTTGGAGCGACGAGGCTCATTTTAACTTGAACGGACACGTCAACAAGCAAAACTGTCGTTACTGGTCTTCACACTCAGAGAAAAAACATGTTTAAATATGGTTACCTACAACAAAACTATTTTTAAAAACAATTTTAAACATATTATCGTTAATTTAACCATATTATTGTCATAGACAAACATATTATGGTTAAATTACTCCCCCATCAAGAAGGCACAACCATATTATGGTTGATTCCATATTGTGCTTGATTGGATTTTTTGAAATCACGAATCCCAGGACTTAAGAAAACCAGTCCCGATTGGAATCCCTAATACATATATATTGGTGTTTATTTATATTAATAGGGGTGCCCCGGTAAGCTAGCTGGTAGTGAGCTAGTCTATCAGCACCGGGGTTGCGGGTTCGATTCCCGCCAGAGACTCTGGTCTCCTGCGCTTCGCGGGATTTAGTGTAGGAAAAATAAAAAAAAAAAAAAAAAATTTCTTACCGCTCCATGGTGAAGGGTATATAAAATTCGGCATTGTCAAATATAGCATTATTACTTGTTTTTTTTTTTGTTTATTAAAAGAAAAAAAAAATGATTGAAAAGTTTCTTTTGCTTTATTTTCGCAAAATTTTGTTATAAATATGTAAGAAAAACAAAATATAAAGTATGTTGTTTGATTAAAAATTTCGTTTACTATGAAACTATTTTGCTGTAAAAAAAAAAGAAACAAAATAACAAAAGTTGATAAAAGACGTTTTAAAGATTAACCCATTTGATGCGATAATAGACCTATGATTCATCTAGTAATCCCAGAACTAAATATATACATGTATTGTGGTGCCAAATTTATAAATCCCAATCCTGAAATATTCTTACTCCCGGTGTAGGGTACCAAAATGCCGTCAAATCCGAATAAGACACTCTTGTTATCTTTAAAACCCCTTGTTTATTTTACTAAATTATTTCAAATTAAAAATAAACCCAAGCTTATGCATTTTAACGAACTTTATAGTACTAATTAAATAACATAGTTCATAATTGTATCCCACGGTTAGGATCTTTATTTTACGAAGACTCAAATTAAACTCAACACACAGTGCTTTCCTACGTTGTATTTGTGTATTTTTAACGTCTTAGAATTTATTAAATCTTCGGTGCATTCAAGTATAACTACTACATTACCAATATAAAAGATTAGGTCAATAAGTCCTTCACTATTTGAATTTCATGTCTCTTAACTGAAAAGGCGAAGGATTCTGTTGACAGGCATCTGTTAGTAAACTCCTTTCAACATTTTAAGAAGCTGCGGAAAAGGAAAAAAAAGTCAGTGATTTGAAATAATAATGGAAAAAATCATTTTTTGTGCTTTTTAAGAATTTCCTGGCAAAATGCCATGAATTAGGCTACGAATGGCCCCCTTGCCACACTATTATTAAGGCCCACTTGCCTTAAGCCCCGAGTGACTATTTATAGTTTCTAAACCGGAGAAAATGGCTTGGGTGAAAAATCGACTCTAAAGATAGAATCGTCTCCCAAACAAATACCTATTTTGGTGACCTGAAAAATCTTATATATTGAAGGGGGAACAAAATTGGACGAACGTTGGACAAAGTGTTTAGATATTAAACATCTGCATGAAACTTAATAATGATGTTCATGAAACTTTCATTTAAACTTTGTATTTGCTTCGTTTTTATTCAGTAAGATGAATAACTACGAAATGAAAGCAACAAGCACACGAAATTTAAGAGAGGAGTAAGACGATTAAGTTAGTTTGTTTACTTAAACAAGAGAATATAAATACCCACAATTCTGAAACAAAACAACCACTGAATAAATGTCGAATAAGTTCATGGAAAAGCACATTTATTTAAAAGTTAGTATTGCCAGTTGAAGAAAATGTACAACATTAGCAAAGATAAAAAAACAAAAATAACCATGAAGAGTAAAAGCAACAAGATTAGGAAGTACATTAATATTAAAATAACAAAAACAATACAAATTTGACTTTGTTTTCAATATAATTTAATAGTTTTTTATGTTAATTTAAAAAATTCAAAAAAATTTTATTTTTAAAAACATTTTTGTGTTGCTTGGAAGTACATAAAAAAGTAGTTTAGAAAAATATTTAAATTTAATTTAAAAAATTCTTTATAAATTACATATAAAGGGTCCGCCAAATAACTTTTTTTTTTGAAAAGGCTATAAAAAATAAACTACTGAATATTTTCTCAAATTTCTTTTTTATTTAAAGGTACAATCCTTCCGGTTAATAATGGAAAATAATTTCATTCAAATGGCGTCATAGCAAGGTCTTTATGTAAAATTCGTCTCAATGATGTCTCCGAAATGTTCAATTGTTGAGAACGACGGTGAATTGACTTTCTGCCACAGCAGCAATATTCTCGGGTGTACGCACTGTTTTTGGCAATTCACGCTTTGGTTTATCGATGAGGATGCCAGTTTCTTTCACTTTTTTCACAAGATAACGAACATACGGAGCTGACGGTGCTTCTCTTCTTCCAAAATCCGTACGCAATTTTCGCATACATTCTGCAACATTACCATGATTTTCAAAGTAATGGCGCAATATTTCCCAGCGTTGTTCAAGCGTATACACAACCATATTCGTTCAGCGGAAGGATAAAACTAATTATCTGTCAAATCAGATATTAGCTAAGTGCTACCATTCACGAAATAAGCACTAGTTGAAAAAAAAAAACGTTAGATGACGGACCCTTTATTATTGTAAAGGTAACAAAAAAAGAAAAAATTACATAAATTTACTAAATGGCAACATTGCTATTGAGAATTTATATAAAAAATGAAAGAGAGAGTGAAAACTGTAAAACAAAAGTCGTTTTTCTGAACAAAGTCTTTGTGTTTGCCATATGAAACGAAATGTGTTTGCTAGTAGCATGAATAAAACAACAGTTTGTTCAGTAATCTGAATTTTATTTGAATACGAATTTCATTGGTTAAACATTTCGATATGTTTTTGAATGAAGTTATTCAAGCAGACGTTAATTAGATGTCAAACGCGACTACGTTCAAAAAAACAGATTTTTTCCCCAAGTTATTAAAACTCACGATCGTTTGGACCCGCCCTCTATAATATACAAACTATTACACTTTTTAATGACGACTCTAAAGCATAACAAATATTTCGTCATAACATTTTTACCGTGAAAAATCTGTACAATGGTGTTTAGTCTAAAATTAAAATTATATGATAACTTTTTACTAAAACGACAAATAAATTAAAATCCCAACAAAATATTCCCGGTGCTTGCGAAATTTTTTGATATTCGACATAACGATGTCCATCTGTCTTACTCATTATTTTTAGTTCTTATAAACAGTTTGAGATTCAAAAACTGTAAAATCGGTCAAAGGAAATAAATTATGAATATATGAGGCTACTTAACAATAAATCTTAAAGATATTTAACCTTTTGGGTAACTTCCTCCCGATAAATCAGACACAGGCAGTACATGGAATTCGGTAGTAATTCAAAATTGGCAGGGTTCTTGAGATAAATGATCTCTTGACACCGTGGCTGTCCAAAAATCCGTTCTGATAACACGGCTTATTGGTGAAGGCCTCTGTTAGCTTGTCTATTGTGGGAAAAGTTGCCTGTCTTTTAGAAAGATTGTCTTTGCGAAAATTTCGCTTTTCTGTTGAAAAGATACTACCGAAGACCATGTAGTGCTTGTAGCTTAATACCAAAAGTCACAAGAAGGGATATTCGGAAAATTTAATTAAAAGAGCTGACTTGCCAAAAGAAAATTAAGTTTCTAAAAAGACTGCACATATTAGAAAAAAAGAGCTCAATCTTTCTCAAATGTAATTTTTGTTAAATTTCGGTTTTTTCTTAGTTTATTCAATAACGTAAACCGTTTTTGAGTTCCTCGAATATATATATCTTGTGCGACCTCTTCCATTTTCGAAATAACGATATATCTCGAAATAATATTTAACCATTCAATTACATATGGCTACTTCCCTCAACTTTGGAAAGAATCTTACATAATTCCATTATTTAAGTCAGGAAACAAATCAAATGTATCAAATTATAGAGGTATAGCCAAACTAAGTGCTATTCCTAAACTCTTTGAAAAGTGCATAACTGATTCTCTCTCTCGTCAAGCATCTTCATTACTATCACCTTTCCAACATGGTTTTAGAAAAGGTTGCTCAGCAATTACCAACCTACTGCAACTAACTACTATTATTCATAATGGATTCAATAATACCCAAATAACGGACGTTATATACACAGACTTCAGTAAAGCTTTTGATAAAGTCACCATAGCCTTCTTCTTAAAAAACTTTCCATAATGGGTTTTACTAACAACAGTCTTCGCTGGCTTGAGTCATACCTTACTTATAGGAAACAAAGTGTTCGTTTTAATAATACAAAATCAAAGAGCATCATCGTCAATTCTGGAGTACCGCAAGGAAGCCACCTTGGCCCAATCTTATTTTCACTTTTTATAAATGATCTGCCGAATGCAATACACAATTGTAATGTGTTAATGTATGCCGACGATGTAAAAATCTTTTTAAGCTACAAAAAATCATCGGAAATGCTCAATCTTCAACATGATTTGGATAATTTTTATAACTGGTGCAATATCAACATCATGTTTCTCAATTTAACAAAATGTAAGCATATGCGCTTTTGTATAAAATGGAATCCTCTGGGTGTCTATACTTTGGGTGACTGCCAACTTGAATTAGTTAAAGAGATTTTGGATCTTGGTGTTTTACTTGATCCAAAATTAGATTTTATAAAACACATTACATCAACGATAAATAAAGCTCGTGGTGTACTTGCCTTTATAAAACGTTGGGCTAAGGAGTTCACTGATCCTATGATTACGAAGCTGTTATATACATCTTTGGTAAGACCTATCATCGAATATGGCTCTATTATCTGGGATCCTGATTATGATGTTTACATAAACCGAATAGAATCTGTCCAAAAACAATTTTTATTGTTCTGCTTAGGAAACTCAACTTGGAATCCTTCTGAAGTTCTTCCTTCTTACTCTGTAAGACTTGCACGCATTAAATTACCATCACTAGTAAGCCGAAGAAAAATGCTTAACATTGCGTTTTTAGTTAATTTGCTTAATGGTAACGTTAGTTCGGAATTCCTGCTTAATAATGTTAAACTCAACGTCCCTCAGCGATCAACTCGCAATTACATACCATTATATCTTCAGGCCTTTCACACAAACTATGCAAATTCTGATCCTTTTCGGAGAATATGTAAAGATTTTAATGAAATGTATGATTTAGTTGACTTTTCTTTAAGTGCCAGTGTCATTAAACGTAGTATTATCTTGTTTTTAAATACATAAGCTAATAATATTGTTCGTATTTTAATTTAGTCTGTACGGATTTAAATCCATAGACTTAAATAAATAAATAAATAAATAAAAGGAGCTTATAAAAAAAAAAAAAAAAAATTAAGCACCGCCAGACTCAGCGCACCCGAATTAGGTTAAAACGCCAGATGTCCCGCTTGTCACAAAAAAAGTGTCAAATTCTAGCACAGAGTAATTAATGATTACACTGGGGAACAGTCATTTTGCAGCCTAGAACTCTATAGCAAATTTTTACTAATTTGAGGTAATCTTATCTCCATTTTTCTCTATCTGCTCGACTTTTGGAGATATAAAGTTATGTCCAAACTGAAGGCACTTTTACTACATATATTGGAATAACTTGAAAACGTTTTACCATATTCAGTTAAAAAAAATCCGAAACTCAGTAACAATATTATCTTTAAGCCGTGCTTACATTGTTTTTAAATTTGCCGAGTTGTTCTACAGATATCGTTTAAGTTTAGAAAATAAAATAACAATTTTTTTTTAAAAAAGACATTTTTTGTTCTTTAAAAGTTCATAAAAAATAAAAATGCGAGAAAAATCATAGTTTTTCTCTTAAAGCATTTAGTAACAGATTTCGAATGAAATAAGCTTTATTTCATTGCAACCGGTGCACAACTTTTGATCTTGTTCACAATATAAATGTCCAGTCAACACAAAAAGTTAAATTTTGTTCTAACACACACATTAAAAAATGTTTTTTTTTTTTGTGGAAATCGCGATTTGTATCAATTCAGGGTCGAAATTTTTTTATTTTGTTATCAGGATACTAGATATCAAATAAAATGTATCGTAATTTTAGATGATAGCATTCGATATTTCATACGATATACGAGTTTTCATACGATACGTTAGTGTCTATCGTATGCAGAAAAATACAATACTTTACTCGATATCGAACGCGGTGATAAGACCCCAGTTTTCTCAGTAAATTGTGAACAAAATCAAAAGTTGTGCACCGGTTGCAATGAAATAAAGCTTATTTCATTCAACATCTGTTAACTAAATATTTTAAAATATAAACTCTGATTTTATTTTTATGTTTTTTTTTATGAATTTTTAAAGAACAAAAATGGTTTTTTTAAAAATATTGTTTTTTTTTTCAAAACTTCAACGATATCTCTAAAACTACTGGGCAAATTTACAAATAAAGTTTAATTAATGATATTGGGAATTATTCTTTTCATAAGCAACTTTATTATATTCAACATTTTTCATTTTTCGAATCCACTCTATGTGTAAAATTTCAGTTATGTACTTTATAAAGCTCCCTGTAATAGCTCTATTCCTTAAATTTTTTTGAAATGACTTTATACACTACCAGACTATTATATTGTATTTTCTTGTTACATTTTACCTTAGCTTTCCGTTGGATAGCAATGAAGTAATGCATTACATTCTGCTGGTGTCTAATAATTGTAAATTTTTCTGTACATAAATATACTTCATTGCTATCCAACGGAAAGCTAAGGTAAAATGTAACAAGAAAATACAATATAATAGTCTGGTAGTGTATAAAGTCATTTCAAAAAAATTTAAGGAATAGAGCTATTACAGGGAGCTTTATAAAGTACATAACTGAAATTTGACACATAGAGTGGATTCGAAAAATGTTTAACTAAATGTTTTAAGACAAAAACTGTGATGAAGCTGTGAACCAAAAAATGTCTTTTTTTTAAAAATTATATATTTTTTTTTTATTTATTATAATTGAAAATAATAATGTTAATCGGATAAAACATAAATAATGCAAAAAAAAAATTTCCAAAAATTCCTAAATTGTGAAAAAATTATCAGTTACTCCCTTGTGGGTAAAATTTAATTTCATTGGTTTTTTTATTTGATTCTTAAAATTAACAGCTAAAATGTTGTTGTTATTAACAAAAGACAAAAATTTTATTTTGACTTATTTTTGCATTGTATGAAAAGTTTACACACAGTCTTAAATCAAAAAACGTTTAAACGTTTGTATTAATTTTGTTCTCTCTGGTTTTATTGCAACATAAATATTGATACTTTATTGTTTATGGGTGAACAAACATTTGCGATAGCAACATTTTTACTGGCAGACAAAAATCCTTTGGGGCTTACAAACGTTAAAATTATGATTTATGTGAAGCGATGACAGTTAAAAGATTAGTTTTAAAGCTTAAGTATAAATATTAATAAATAAATAATGTTACGTATACGTTACCGTGAAATTTTTTCTCATTTTCTCAAGGGAAACAAATATGTACGCAAGGAATTAAAAAGGAGTTTGTCAAAGCAACGGACTATAAACCCAGTAAGCAATTTTTAACACAAATAATTTAATACTTTATTGAAAAACAAGGCACAATGTCCTAATGTTTTCGATAAGCAATCCTCGGTGGGCTAGTTGGTAGTGCGCTAGTCTATCAGCTCCGGGGTTGCGAGTTCGATTCCCGCCAGAGACTTTGGTCTTCTGCAGACAAGCGTATAGCTTCGCGGGATTAGCATAGGTAATATTATATTAATCAAATTATGGTTAACTCCGATCATGGTTTAGTTAATAACAAAATTATTGATCAAAAACATGTTGCTTCTAAAAATATAAATTTTTAAAGTTATTAAACAACCATAATGTATTTGTTATAAATATATTAATGCTATTATTAACCACAGCGCGGTTGGAGGCAACCATAATATGAGGCTTTCTTACGTGCAGCTAGTTTAACCATGATATGGTTGCCTGTAAAAATGAAACAATTAAATTACCCACAACATGTTTGAAAAGGTTTCTTTAAAATTATTTTTTTTTAGAGGTGACCATATTAAACATATGTTTTCTTAAGATTTAAGTGTTTATTTATGACTCATGCCTAAATGTCATTGCTCCCTCTTAAATTCGAATAAGTTGATATCCGTCAGTATTCCGAAATGTACAAATAAGTCAAACTTATTTCTAGACCATCGCAAATTCTGTACAATAAATCTCAAAAGTTTTAAAAAATCTTCCAAAAGAAAATTTAACTTTTTTGCCAACCGTCTGTACAGTTCTCAGTCAGACATTGGGGGTAAAATCGGCAACTTGTGCCAACTATCGCTATGAATTCTTACAAAAGTGGACAAAGAATGACTATGGTGTTGGTACTGGCTGGTACTAAAAACGCTTGCACAACAGCCTTATGGTTTGTTGACGTTTATTCTTATAAAAATACAAAAAAACAAAGCATAAAAAACATTTTGCACAGTGGCGTAAAGTTGGAAAATACTGTTTAAAAATAACCAAAATTTATCAAATACTTTACATGTTTTCTTGAATAATAATGCCGTTTAAAACTTAGCAACTAAACTTTGGAACTATTATAAGTGGTAGAAGGGCTGTGGAGTCAAAATCGGAGTTGAAGAGTCGGAGTTGAGGTTCTTGTAACGAAGTCGGATTCGAAGTACCCACAAAAACTCGCGACTTTGACTACAAAATTTTTCGGCGTCAAAAAAAATGTTTCTAAAATTTTCCAATATAAAAATAGTTTGATATTGGCGATGCAATATTTCAAATAAAGATTCGAAATTTTTGTAGAATAACCCCCATATTCACCAAAAAAATTTGTGATTAATAAAAGGTTTATTGAACAAATTTTTATAGAAAAATAATTTCATAAGCCTGTTATAAACCTTAAATATTTATCATGAATATGGGGGTAAGTTTCTCGCTATATCTAACTACTTAAAAGGTACTGCATTAAAAAACGAGCTTAAAGCTAAATAAGGACCAGTCTCAAATACATTTAGCATCAATTTAAGAGTAGGAGTCGGAGTCGGAGTTGGAGTCGGAGGCGGACTTAAAATATTTCAGCGGTTGGAGTCGGAGTCGGAGCTCGAACTATTTTTTGACGACTCCACAGCCCTGGTTGGTAGGTAGGATGTGCCCCGGTGCCCCGGTAGGCTAGCTGGTAGTCAGCTAGTCTATCAATACCGGGGTTGCGGGTTCGATTCCCGCCAGAGACTCTGGTCTCCTGCAGACAAGCGAAAATCTTCGCGGAATTTAGTGTAGGAATAATAAAAAAAACAAAAAAAAAAAAAAAAAAAAAAAATAAAACCTATTTCTCGTATTCTAAAATTTTCCTTATGAAGCGAATGAATTGCAAAAAAAAAATACAGTGTAAAATGCAACAAAAAAGTTTTTTTTGTCACGCAAGTGTTTCTCCATCTGTATTTTGCGAGAATTATCTGCCTGTCCATTAAAAAATTTTCCAGTAAATATTAGAGGGATGTGAGAAAAAAGGTTTCTGTAGCAATATTTTGCGAAAAGTTTCTCAGAAAAACTGTCAATATAAGTCACATTCCAAATTGTTGCGAGAAAAACAAAATTTTAAAAAATATGGATGTAAATGTTCTTGTAAACTATTTTCTTAGTTTCAATAGAAAATAGAAACAATTTAAATAATTTATGAATAATTTTACTGATGAAAATAAAAAAAACACGATGGTATTAACTCAAAATTATTATTTCTTCACTTTTTGGAAAAAATCGGCACGTTATATTAATATTAATAACTGCGGTAAAAATATCCTGATGAAACATTTGGTTTTAAAATGGTTTTTCATATGCCTTCACAGAAAAAACTTTTTTTTATCAATTAAAAAAAAAGGTTTAAAAAGTACTTAAATTTAATTAATGTAATAATTGAATCAATTATTTTTTTAATCGAAAGAAAATTCAAAATATAATTTTGACTTAATTAATATATAAGTTGTTTTGAAATAAATTTTTAATTAAAATATTGTTACGTTTTTACTTAATAAAACGCGTAAAGGTTTATTCCCTTTCTAATAAACCTTTGAGTTCTTTCAATTGCAAATCAAAGTAAATACACACGAATTAAACTTAACAAGCTTTATTGAAATTAATTAAAATGTGGGTTCAGTGGATTCAAGAACCATCTAGTAGATTCTCGAATTTTGTGTTCGAAATATTTTAAAATATCTGATATACATCTAAGTCTAATTTCTACAAATACAATTGCTAGAAAATTTATTACAGTGGCGTTCACAAGAATTTGAACTAATATGACATAAAACTCTAATTTACAAGATAACTTGTAAATAAAACCAAAAATAATTCTTAGACAAATCTAATTTCGTAACAATATTAATTAAATATCAAAAAATATACATTGATTTTTTTCGTTTAAAATAAAATAATTTTAACTTGTAGAATTGCTGTTGTCAATATTTAATTAAATTAATTAACACACTGTTTGAAATGGCAAAGTTTTTTGATAATTTTTTAATTAAAATTAAAAATATAATATTTTGAAAAAAAAAATATTCATAATTGTACAATTTTTAGTAATCAATATAATCATTTTGGTAATAGGTGCAAAATCTACAACTTGTTTGCTTGATATTATGAATTTGGTTAAAATTTGGTGATTAATTTTTTCTGTGTTTAATATTAAATTAGTTTTGCTTCTACTGAAAATTTGTTAACTTTGAGTTAACAACCTCTTGTTGATTAAGTGCGAATTACTATATATGTTGTTTAAAAATTTTTTTACCACTTCATTGTTTTGGTAATTTATAATAATTCTTTTCTTTCGTTGACATTTCGCTTGCATTTGACACTTAGTTACTGGATGAATTCCAGCAAGAACATAAAAAGTGTTGGCTGTTTTTACATTTAAATATAGAAACTTTTTTTTTTCACAAATAGAGAAACGATGAAATTTATTTCACACTTTATGTGCTAAATTTTACGATGCGAGAAATACAGAAACGTGCTACTGCTGGATGAAAAATGCCAAAAGCAGACAGTTTTGTAAAATGATTTTATTTTTTTTTGAGCACACCCTGTCGGAAATTAATTTAACTTAAAATTTACTATAGGTTCATTAAAAAGCCATCACAAATGCCTCAAAATCTATTCAATTGTTATACCTTCTACAGCTAATGATGCATGAGAGTTTGTCATTCCATATGAAACTCTTTTAATATTCAAATAACACCCCAGATTGTATATATATATATTCTGGACCCATTAGTTATTCAAAGAGAATTTAGTTATGTATGTCTGCGTCTTCCTCTCTTGAAATCAAGCTAACCTTTCAACTCAAAGGAAAAGAACTATATTGGTGTCAACTTGCTTCTAGTTATCCTAAGCAGTTTGGGATTGAAATCCAGTCAAATCGGTTTCGTAGGATAAGAGTTATTAATCCAAATGTGGAACATCCACCCTAAAGAATTGATAATTTTGTTAAAAAAAAAATAACATAAATGGTGGTATAATGCACAGATTGATGTTACATTTTTTACAAATTCTATATGACTAGAAATCATACCTTAAAGATCGGTCTATAATTGAACATAGTTCCCATACAAAGCCTACTCTCGGAAAACAGTTTAGATTCCCTATAATAGTGACGAATAACGCTATTCTTATAAAATTTGTTCAGTCAAAGTTTTTTAAGACTGGAAATCACACTATCAATTATTGTAAAGATCGGTCTATAATTTATATAGTCCCCATATAAAGCCTTATCTTGGAAAACAGTTTAGTACACCTAAAACCGTAGCGAATACTGCTAATAATATTTGGTATGTAACAGTTCTTTCTGTAAGACTAGAAATCACACTTTAAAATTTCGTGAAGTTTTTCCATATTCTATCATAGGTCTAGTGTTTTTATACGGTATATACTGGGACATAAATCTCGGAATCCTGCATATTTTTCGAGGAAAAAACCGGGAAATTTGTGCGGGTATTCCCGGGATTTTTTAATGAATTATGGCAATTTTACTGCTGATGTAATCGTAAATATATTCTGTCCAGAAACAGATGTAAATTCAAATCCGATAAATAAGTCAAAATTTAATGTTTAATGCTCTGAAATTTCGAGCTAGTAAAATTAGAGTAATAAAATTGTACCCAAAGGGAACGGGGAATAACGTTGACAGGACTTTTCTTGATTAAGATTATAAATAGGCTATCAAATGATTCTGTTAATGCTTATTGTGTACCTCAATTTTATTTTCCAAAAAATATTTTGTTTAAATAATTTAACTTTTTTGGGTTAATGTCAAAGAACTGAACTACAAACGTTTAGTGCACTAATAAACTTAGTTAATAGATCTCATGAATTGTTATTTGTTTAATGTTCAAATAAATATAACAGAATTATTAGGTAGTTCACAGAATTAATACGAAAGTATTAATTCATAAATTCGAAAAAATCCAAACATTGTTTTTTTTATTTTTTATTAAATATGATGTGATTATTAAACAGTTTCTGTGCAAACATAAAAAATTAGAAATGATTGTGGGAACTTGGAAAATAAATTAAAAAACTTGTTAAAAACTAAATTTTATCCTTGGAAAATTGCTAAATATCGATATTGATCTATATTTTTTTTGTTTATTTTCACATTAATTTTCTTGCTTAGTTTGTAACCTATAAGATATATAAAAAATATTATTGTTAAAACAGGTTTTGTCTATTTTTCACGATACAACTTAAGAAACAACACGATTCTCTATTATTTGAAATACTTTTTTAAGTTTTTTTATGTCAGTTCTCTCAAATTAGTAATTACAACTCACTATTTTGAAACGAATTTAAAACGAAAAATTTTTGCGTTTTACGTTTTCTAGAGAAGCTAAAACGTTTTCATTTTCGCTTTCGTGAGAATTTGGTTTCTGTGACACACCTGTATATTTTGCACCGTTTGAAAAAGTCCGGGAAAAGAAAAACTCTACATAGGTCCCATAAGCCCACTCTGGAAAATCATTCAAATATGCCTAAAACCGTAGCAAATATAGATATTGTAATTTAATTTGGTCCAATTTAGCTTTATATCGCCAGAAATAACATTATTCAATTTTGTGGAAATAGGTCCTTAATTTACCATAGGTCACATATAAACCATATTAAGTATACTTCTTAAAAGCTGTTTAAAACGTAGAAAGCTCTTAAATAAAGTTCACTTCTGAATTGAAGTTTCGTCTTATTTAAGATTTTTAATACCAAAAATCTGCGCTGCAAAATATGGCCCCAAAACAAAAATGAAAATTGACCCCAAATTAAGGACTATTTTTCATAATCCAATCTTTCAATGAAAAATTTCCCCAAAAAAATGAAAAATAGTCCTAAAAATAAATGAAAATATGACCCCAAATTTGATGTAATTCTTCATTAAGAAAAATCATCTCAAAATTTGTAATGAATTTTAATCCCAAAAAATAATATTAAAAAAACACAAAAAAAGTTATATTAAAAATTTGTGTTGGGCTCATATGCCTGAAACTAATAATCCCAAATTCAAAATCGAGAATTTCAATTGATTTTTAATAAACTGAATTGCTTTACAGTATTGATTTTTAAAATAGAAATCCATGATTTCTATCATGCAGGATTTTCTCCTCTATGATGTAACAAACACTGGCTTCGCTAACTAAAGCTGCATTACATAACCGGCTTTCAGCCGGGCGCAATGATGTTCTCCGCTATGATATTACAAACACTGGCCTTGCTTACTAAAGTATCTTTGCATAGCCGGCAGGAATTTTCTCCACATTGGGGATTTTGATACTATTTCTAGGAATTTTTATTTACAATTTTACAAAATGTATGAAATTTTATATAAAATTTGTGGAGTAATTTTTTATTTCTTAAAATTTACAATTTACATTAGGAAATGAAAAATAGGCCTTAAGTAAAAATTGTTATTTAATTTGGGGCCATTTTTCATTCCGTGATGTTTTTCATTTTACTTTAAGTGCAAAACCACCCCCAGCGAAAAAATAAAAAAGAACCCAAAAAAATTGCCCCTAAATTGCGTGTTGTTGAGTCTAATGTAAAGTTTTGGGGCCATTCTTTATTTCTGTTTGGGGCATAATTTCCTTGGGTCATTTTGCGCCAAAAATCACTCTACAGAACTTTATGATGATTGGCTGATAACTTACCATGAGCCCAATATAAATTCTCGGCCTAAAAGTCATTTTTTTTTTTTTTATTCCTACGCTAATCCCGCAAAGCTCTTCGCTGGTCTGCAGGTGACCAGAGTCTTTGGCGGGAATCGAAACCGCATCCCCGGTAATGATAGACTAGCTCAGTACCAGCTAGCCTACCGGGGCACGTTTAGCTTAGGCTTAAACTTTTATGAGTCATTATATTTTATTAAAATTAGGTCAAATTAAATTTTATATGACTAGAAATTAGAGCATACAACTTTCTGAATTTGAATACGCACGTCAGTTTTAATAAAGTTTCCTTGATAACTTACAGATCCAATATAGAGCCACGCCTGGAATATTCTAATTGAAGGTGGAGGGTATCAAAGATACGGCACAGCGGAATAAAGCCCTCTAAATTATTTTTTTTCACATTCTTGGGGAGAATAATTATATTAATGTTTATTATTGCGGAAGTAACACAAGCAAAATTAGTATGATTCGGTTTACCTTTAAAATGTTATTTCTCACTCCAATTTGGATTATTATTAAGAAAGTTATGTGCAAAAAACAAAAAAAAAGAGTCCTTTGCGACTCACTAGGAAGATCCCTTTGAAGTGGACCAAAAATATCACGAAATTGGGAGTTGAATGCCCCATACATAAATATAAATATTTATTTAATATTTCCGTTTTTTAATGAATTTTATAACCAACTGATTTTTTCTGTTTTTTTTTTTATTTTTTAATATAACCTAATCGATAGTAATATCGGTAGTTGGTAACAGACTATCAATATATGTGTCGTTTATTGTAAAAGTGGTGTAACTCCATATTTTTAATAAAAACATATTTTTGTAGAATAGTATCACATTTAGTCATATCTTTCGTAGTAACAGTGAAGCAACTGCAATATTTGCACCAAGACCCCATAGATGACGTTACTTGTTTACTTGCAGAAGTAAAACTGCAAAATATTCACTATAAGAGTGAAGTAAAGGCTCGTTTTCTCGAAATTTAATTACAAGGAGATAATTCACTGTTACAATGAACGACACATATATCGATTGTAGTCACTATCAATTATTTTCTATCACGTAAAAACAAAAATATTCTAATGTTGTTGCATTAGACTATACCAAATTAAGAATCAGATTACGCCAATTCATTAAAATTACTTTGTACTCAACGATGTTAAAGGTCTGAAGTATTTTTTATACAAGTTTTTTTAACTTTAAGTGGTATTATGACTTTCAATAACCAACAAGTTCAGACTCTTAGTTACAGAGTTTAACTAAATCAAAACCGACTTATTAACTTGGAAGCTCAAAATTTATGGTCACTTTTTTTCTTTAACGCCACTGTATTGTAAAAAATATATATAAGTTCTTTGAATTTGTTCTTAGTTTGTTTACCTAAAAACAATTTTTGCTCATCCTTGCACTATCTCTCTCTCTCTCTCTCTCTCATTCTCTTTCAGCTCTCCGTTTACTTAACAAACAACATGTTTACAAAACAGTAATAATTATACATTTCATATATTTAAAGATTAAATATAACGGTATAATAAAAACACTTATATGTATGAGCATTGTATGTATGTATGTGTATAAAAGGAAATTATTCTAAATGTGCTTAAATGAGTGTGCCTGTGTTAGTGTATGTCATTATTTTTATGAAACAATGGGTCTCTTATGTATTGTTAGCAAATTCTATGCGTTTCTTACTTTATCTTATGCTCTTTACACTCGCTACACCCACTTTTATTGTTGCTGTTGTTCATATTGTCTTTCGCTTAAACGTTGCTTTATTTATCCATTTGATTCATTTGTTTGCCTTGTTTTGTTGCTGTTCATATTTTATACTCACAGTCATTTAAAAAGAAGTTTTAAAAGTGTTTCTTTATTTTGTACTCGAGACGATAAGAATTCTTTATGTTTCTTTTTTATTTTTTGTCCTTGTTTAAAATTTATAAAAAAAAGGAATAAGTTTAAACACATACAAACATGCATACAAAATAGAGAAAATATTTTATTGCATTATGTCCGCATATGGTATTAATTTTTTGAATGTTTAACCAAAATACCAAAATGAAAAAGGTTATTGACGCAAACCAAATGTTTGTAGTTGCAGTTATGGATAAACTTTTAGAAAAATTGCAGTATTTTATGTTGTTAAAAATGTTTAATTTTAACTTAATGTATTTTCTAACGACATGGGAACGTATGACTATTGTTTATTACCAAAGCGGGTACTCATACGCACTGTGACTAAATAACAATATTTCACACAGACGCACAGTGGCTGAAAATCATTTTTCATTGGCCAAAATTCTGTAATTTTTGAACCGAAGGAGATATTTTAGTGAAATGTTTTTTAATCGCCAGATAGATTCTTAAACTTTTCTCCACTTTTAATTTCATTAAAATCGGCTGAGTAGTTATTGGGGAATTTAAGGGCAAAGTGGAACTTAAGATTTTTTTAACTTTAGCGTGAAATATGGTTTTTTTTATTTTTTTTTGTTTCATTATTTAAAAATGTCATATTTGGATATAAATAATAATCATTAAAATTTAATGTTTACACTAAAATAAAATTTAACATTAAAAAAAAAATAGTAAAATCAACTGGAAATTTTGCTATTATTACTGAAAAATTAAAAATTTTTTGCTGTCAAATTTGTTTACACTTAAAATAATTTTAGAAATATTAAGTAAAATCGTGCTATTACTACAGAAGATTCTATTATTTTTTGCTGTAAAATATGTAAATATTAGCAAAATAAATCCGCTGAATTCTGATTTTTTTTTAAATTTTGATACGAAAATATAGGTATTTATTTTTTTAATATATCTTATTTATTAAAACATTTCATACATATGTGGATAAAAAACCTTTGAAAAATAAAAGCAGCCATCGATTTTAATAGCTATTGTAACAATGTGAGATTCTGTTTATTATTATTTTTTACTAATACAATGTCTGTCTTAGATCTAATGGATTATAATTATTGTTCATTTAATTGAAAGGTTGATTGCAAATATTCCATATTCTGTTCTGTGTTATTTCTGTTCTTTAAAAGTTTTTTTACTTCTTCATCTAAATCCCGATGTTCCACTTTCCATTGATTTCGAATACTGCAGATCTGACGTTCAAGGAGAGATTGTAGTTGTACTTCTGCCGAAATTGGTATGATTGTTATAGTGTACTTTAATGGCAAACAGTCCATTTTAGCAGCTGTTATGTGATGATATGCTGGATAGAGGTTTTAACCTGTTTCAATTGCACGCAATCTGAGCTGAATATGTTGCTGTTTTGTTAATTTCAAATCCAGAAATAATGCTAATGCCTCCGCATTTGTGAATTGTTTTGCATCGCTCGGAGTTGGTATACTTTTAAGAATCCGTTTTGTTCTCAATAAACTAGCTTCAACAACTTTTTCAATGATATCCACTTTTGTCAATTGTTTCTGTGATCGAAATTGATGTTGGAAAGTATCTTGAATATTTTCAAACCCGATTTATTCATTGCTATCCTTAAGCATCCGCCTCTTAGATCTTTATCTACAGTTGTCCAGCGATTTTTTTGGTCTCTCACGAGTGTTTTGATTTGTAGTTTCTGAAGCGATCTGGACAGAAAGTTCGTTCTCTAACCAGTTTGCAAAGCTCTTATAAAATCTTAGATCTTTCGCTACAGTTGTCCAGCGATTTTTGTGGTCTCCCACGAGTGTTTTGATTTGTAGTTTCTGAAGCGATCTGGACAGAAAGTTCGTTCTCTAACCAGTTTGCAAAGCTCTTATAAAATCTATCTTTGCTGTAATCAACTTTCCTGTATGGCTGTTTTAAATTTTGGATGAAAGCAGATAATTTATTTTCCAATTGTATTTCGCTGCTATAGGAATTTAAGTTTCTTTTTTTTCGAATGTAATTTTTAATATCAAAGTTGTTTTTGGGAATACAAATATTTATTAAAAGATTTTGTTTGTTGTGCTTAATTCCCTTTTTTAATAATTGATAAAAATACTGAAATTTATTGTTGGAGGATAAGCTGTTCCTATGCGCATTTCACTGGTTGCTTACTCCAGATCGTCAGGAAACGTTCTCCTAAATAATTTTAGAAAAGCCAAAGCTATCAGCAAACAAAACTACAGAAGGAATGAGAATTACCTACAATACCCTCAAAAAGTTTTATTTGCAACGATATCAAAGCTTAAACAAAATACCAAACAATAAAACAGTGATGAGTTTTTATCTTTTCTTACATTTCCCACTACTATTAGTTAGAATTCTCCCAACATTAGTAATTTTTAACATCGTCCTCGTTTTTGTTTCTAAAATACTCTCCGGTCAATTCTTTATAGCTGAAGCTCTCCATGTTTTTATGAAAAACGTTGTTATTGCTCAGATATATTATATCCACTGAGTTTGCATCCGAATGTCATTTGCTTTTAAACCTTTTCATACTTTTTTCATGCCAAAGGATAAAAAAAACTCAAAATCCTTTTATTTATGTGCTATAAAGTACCTGACACAAATTTAACAACGCATTGCATAGTTATAGGGTCATAGAATATTATTAGAGTCATAAAAACAGATAAAAAAAAGACCAAAGAAAATTAAAGAATCCCTTCTAAGGTGGGATTTAGCGTAAATGCGAGTTTAAGCTCTTTATTCTACTATAAAATACGCTAGTGTGAACGTAGTGTAACGGATAAGGATGAATCAGGGCAGCTATAATTTTTCTGGTTGTGTAACAATAATAAAATTTTTTATATTTACTACTTGTATTCTGTTCGATCACGATCAAAATTCCCTATATCATAAATTTTTTTTGAAGGCAATAGCTCATGATTTCTGTTACTTCTGCAAACATTTTTGCGGAATAAAAAAATATTAAAAAAAAAAATGTAAAACAAAAAAAAATTTTTTTTTTTAGTAATTTCATTAAAATTAAAAAAGTGTTAAACAGACGCAAAATGCTAGCAGGTCATTATCGATGATAGTTTAATAGATGATAGCAATGATAATTGCTTTCGGCTTAAATACAAAAAAAAATCACTTTTTTCTGAATTTAAAAAAAAGTTGTGTTTAACGACATGGCACGACCAAAATGACCAATATTTTGACCTAATTTTTTGGCTACCTTAGTTTTAATATGTTTACTATTAAATAAAACTAAAATTTTGGTAATTGGTGACGAACAAAAATTGGGTTTTATGGCCAATGAAATACAATTTTCAGTCACTGTGAGACGTACATTTCGGCCAAAACATCGAAAAATTTTTTTGGGATTTTTAAAAATAATGATTTAATATTAGAGATAACACCTCATAATTTCCTTAAAATTTCGATGACAATTTACGGTCTACTTTGAATGTAGGAGTGCCGGAAAGTCAACATAATTAATTCGTTATTAGTTTTTAATACAATTATTTGCCTCTTTGAACAACGATATCGAGTTATTCAAATTTTTCATTTATTGTATATAAGGTAAATTGTTTCTTCGCTCTTAGAAAACTAACACTCTTTAACTTCGTACACATTATTTTTCACAAATTTGACCGCATCGTTCATATAATTATTTTTCTTTTTTTTTTTGATTTTTAAAGAGTGTTGTTAGAGGCTAAAGCTCCATACTACATGGTAGTATAAAACAATGAAATCCTTTTATAATTATTACCTTTTAGTGATTTATATTATAACAAGCTGAAATTTTTATGGAAATCCCTCAAATTTAATATTCATTTATTTATTTTTAATGAAGAAAGGAATTTACTACATGAAATGAAAAAACATTTTTGGATAAGTTTTCATTCTTGACTGAAGCTGGGATTGAGCCCACGGACAGGTTGATTTGACATGTTTCGATAGTAACCATAATATCGATTCAGAAATCTTTGCCGTTTAACACTCACGACCATTGACGACGGCTGGCAGTCAATTGTCAAACATCAATCTTTAAATCCAATTGTACTTTTCCTGGTGGATCGAAATTAGTTGTTTTGAATGATTACACAAGTCAACACTAGTTTTGGTGCCAAGGAACTGTATATATTTTGTAAACTAATTACAAAAATAACAAAAAGTTCGAATTCTTACGTGTAGCTTTATAGTATTTCGCTTTTGTGCATATCTATGAATAAAGTAATTTTTGGCATTATTTTTTATATAAAAACTTTTTTTTTCGTGACTTTCATAAATGATGTACAGTGGGAAGGTCTCGTTGCATTCCCCAATAGTAGTCAGCCATTATATGTCGATCCCATCGGCCTTGGTACCTCTCTTCCATAGTTTTCAGATCCTGATGAAACCACTCCCTTGCTCATCGCTATAAGATCCAAGATAATCTGGGGGTCGGTGGAGATGACTATGAAGGTAGCGCAATGTTGCATCCCAAGTTTCTAAAGTTAGCTAGCATGTCGTTAACATTTTCGCGGTAGTTGCTTGACTTGTAATTTCCAAGAAAGTTTTTAATAACTTCAACAAAAGAACTCCAAGCAGATCGTTCCAAGTCATTCATTGAATTTAGGAAACTGGAATCTTTAATTTATATTTTTATTTGTGGACCATCAAAAACTCCCGCTTGTATCTTCTTTAAGCTTAGTCCTGAAAATTTTGTCGTTATATAAGAGAAACACTGGCCATTTTAATCCAGGGCTTTGACAAACTGCTTCATAAGTTCTAGTTTAATGTGCAAAGTAGGCAATATAATTTTTTCTTTTATACCTAAAGGTGGAGGATTGGAGGATTTCCAACCTCCAACGCCTTACGTACTGGCCAATTTCATTTTTCCTAGTGTAGGTGATTGGCCCGGCTGTCCCACAGACAATAAAAGTATGTATATTTGGTGAATCCACTTTGCTGTCCTAATAAGAAAGTAGTCATCTTAAGATCAACATAAATAATCCATTGGTGCTCGCTACACAGAAAAAAGTGTTTTATCAATTAAAAAAATGGTGTAAAAAGTATTTAAATTTAATTAATGTGATAATTGAATCAATTATTTTTTTAGTTGAAAGAAAATTAAAAACTTAATTTTGATTTAATTAACATTTTAGTTGTTTTGAAATAAATTCTCAATTAAAATTTTAATTTAATAACAAAAAATTTTAATTGACTTTTTTCGTTTAAAATAAAATAATTTGTTGTGAATTGTCAATATTTCTTTAAATAAATTAACACATTGTTTGAAACGGCAAAGTTTTTTTTATCACTTTTGTAATCAAAATTATAAATATAATTTTTTGAAAAAAAATATTCTAAATTTTAAAATTTTTAGTAATCAATATAATCATTTTCGTAATAGGTGCAAAATCAACAACTTGTTTGCTTGATATTATGAATGTGGAATAAATTTGGTGATTGGAGAAATTTTATAATTTGTTCTGTGTATATTTGATTTTGTCTAGAATAAGGTCTTGCACATCAGAACAAAATACAATATCGTCTTCCGAATGAAAAAAATTGTAGTAAGTCATGCTCTCTTTTGCGATATTCACTTTTGTATGTGATGCCAACATGTTTTTTCTTTTAGTCTAGAAGCCAATACCTCGGCAGATTGTTTAGGTAATTCAAGATCTCCTACCATATCATTTTATTCTTCTTGTTTAAATGTTTTGGGGTTTGTAAACGGCATTTCTTCAAAATCACTATTTCTATTTTTTTATCTTTAAAGTCGATTATCTCAAAATAATATTTTTGTTGCATATGATTTTTTACCAATAAGAATTTTCTCTGCAAGACTCGGACTTTCTTTATAAATATTTTACAGATCAACTGATCATCATCGACATTAGCTAGTATCCAGACAGTCATATGGTAATCAAGAATATCTATTTATGTATATAAAAATTGTCTTCAATTTATGGCCTAACTAATCATACAGCCAAGCCTAATATTTTCCAGGTTAAAGTGGAATAAAACCAGATAAATTTTCTAAAAATGGATTTTCTCTATAAGAACTTTAATGGTCATCAATCAGGAGAAAAATTGTGTTGACTTTTAGAAACTCTCTTGATTTTTAAAAGAACCCGTTCTGACTTGATTCGTAAGGTTCCTAATATCCCAGACTTTTTTCCGAATATGTGTACATCTTTCCTTCATTTCTGGGATCCACTTCGGAAGAACAATACGAAATGGTATATAAGCTTTAAATGATAATTGACAATTAATGGTTTTTTATGCAGGCAAAACGTGCATGATCCGAAAAAACCACTAAATCGTTTTCCCTATTTTAATTATTTTTTACACAAAAACCCAACAGAATTTGCTCAGCTTGTCAAATCTCTACATCTTATCAAAAACGATTTAAAAAACAACTGATATTTTTCAGTATTTGCTTCAAAACGGAGGATATAATATTCCTGTTTCATTCCAACAACAGCATCCAAATGGCTGGAATCTTTGGGACCCTTGGATTTCAAACGAGTCTGAAGTTTCACCTTAGTACGTAACTGAGGTGCCACGGGAGTCAGTAACCCCCGTTGAGTGCAATCACCAGTCTGACTATTGGTTGGGGCTCCTTGCGGGACATGCTTCCTGCCTTTCAAGCTGATTATCTCTGCGGAAGCCATACACTTCTGATGGAGGGTTGCTCTTCAGTAAGTAATTAACCCTCGGTAGGGGAGTACTTTTTCAAGGTGCAAACTCACCAAAGAGTTCAACGAGGAGAAGCCAAATTTCTTTTGCCAAATTCGACGTTTTTCTTTCTATACAATTGAATTCATGATAAATTTTTTAAACTCTGGCGATTTTTCAAATACACTTAAAAACTATATTCTGCCTTATTAAACAAATACACTGCTTGGACCATTAAATTGCACTCAGTTGCGACATCAATTGTTTCTTTCACTGCATTCGACATTAATACGAACATACTAACAACCCTATTGTATGGATGTGAGACTTGGAATGGTGCTGCCCGCGACTTAACTTCACTTCAAGTTTTTACTAGGGTATTCATTCGGCTACCCGATTAACTGGTCGGTTAATTTATAATTGCCAATTTTCAATTAATGATTAAACCGATTAATTTCAGTCGATTAATTGATTAACCGTTGTAGAGAAATTTTTAAGTTTTTGTAGTATTATAATACATTTTTGTGTTTTTAACCCTCTAACGCCTAAGAGTGCCTCAAGGCACTCTTCACAAAATTATGTTGTTATATACATATTATGTTATCTTTTGTATAGTTGCTTAAAGATGTAACACAATATTTGTGGAAGCTTCGAAAGCTGGTAAAAACTCTTAAGGCATTGTAAAGAATCTCGAACATACTGTTCCAAAAGGAATTTTCATTTATTTTCCATAAATAATAAAAATTATAAACAAAATAAAAAATATTTGATTTGTTTCGTAAGTGTTTATTTTCAGTACAAACTAATGAACTGAGTTCTCCAAAAATGTAATGTGTTTTTGTTACTAAATACCACAGGGTGCCTCAGGGCACACCTTGGTGTTTTCGCCCCTGGAAGGTAAACGACTCATTGTATGGGCTTAAAAATATTTTTTTGAGCTCAGAGTGCCAAAAAGACCCTAAAAAAAATTATTTGTATAATATTTTCCCGTCTTTTCTTAAGTTTGGTTTTAGAGGGTAAATTATTTGTTTCTTCTCATATACAAAAAGTATGTGTTTAGGAAATATTTTTTCATACAAACAAAGAAGGTGTTCAGTGATCTTTATTTTAAATAACAACAGCTTTTTGTGACATCTACTTTTTATATGTATGTGTTTAATTATTTGTTCTTCTCATATCAATCTTTTGATAGAATTCAATTAAAAAAAACAATTAAAAGTATTAAAAAATTAAAAATAAAATTAAAACAGAACTCTAATGGTATATTGGAGGATTTTATATGTTTAAACTTTAGAGAACCCCAGAAGAAAGACTGAGATATTAGATATTCTGGATAATGTGCCCCTTTCAAATTCTGCAACATCAACGATAAGTGAAAGAATTTTTTCTAAGTCAAGTTTTATCAAAACTAAAGAAAAGAATCGCTTAAATCCTAAACACTTAAACTAAATTATCTTTCTTAAAGATTATTTTATAAAATCTCATTAAACTATTGAAATAACTTATTTAATGATCTTACAGTTAATTTTTTAATTGCGACATAATATTTATGTAATAATTAAAAAATATGTATTTCATATTTTTTTTTTTATTTTGTTTGCTCGTTTTAGTTCAAGAATTGTTATGTTTGTTATGCTGTTGTTTTTTTTTTTCCTAATAAACTGCAAATAATAAATAATTTATGCATTTTTATACATTGACCTAACACGGACAGCCATTGATTGGAATCCACAGGGTACTAGAAAAAAAAGAGGACCCGCCCACACGTGGAGTAGACATTTGGATTCTGCAGTAGTAATTATAAGAAAATCAAGGGGGGCTACTCTCTATTGCGATGCGAATACAATTACGATGCGAAAGCTAAACGCCAACTTGGTACTCTCTATCACTTTCCCAAAATTTTTTGAAAATTAAGCAATACTGGTAATAAAAATCAAAGATAGCGCAGATTTCCAGTTATGAACTAACAAAATATGTAAAAAAAATTTAAATTGGAAAGCTTAAACTAAAGAAATAATGCTGATTTGCGAAAGGAAAAAAATAAAAAGATGCGAAAGGCAAATGCGCAAACGCATTAAAGAGTACCAATCACTAGAATTGCGACAATTTTCTTTCGCATCGCAATAGAGAGTAGCCCCCCTGGAGCGAGATAAAACTCATTTGTAGCTTGTAACAGATCCCAATGGAATACATTTGTAATGGCCCAATGCTCCAAATTTAAACGCCGGAATAAAAATATAACAACAAGCTCCATTTAATGTCATACAAACTTGAATCTATAGCTAGATTTACACGATTGAAATTTTCTTCAAAATTGCTCTTCAAAATGCTTCAAACTAGTGTAAACAGCAAAATTTCTTCAAAATTTACGAATGTCACATTACATAAATAAAATTTATCAATAAATTTTGAAGAAATTTTGCTGTTTACGCGAGCTTGAAGCATTTTGAAGAGCAATTTTGAAGAAAATTTCAATCGTGTAAATCTAGCTTAAGTCAAATAGTTTGAAAAGAAATATTCGCAAGTTCCAGAAAATGTCAATATCTAATATTTTACTTTGGAATTTTCAGGAGGTTTATTGTGGCAGTCGTGATACTCGAATACTTTTTCGCTTCGAAAGCAATTTTATTTCCTATTCTTTCAGTCAATCGAAATTATTTGTTCAGTGTTCTGAAACCCCAAATAAATGCTTTACAACACTAAGCAAATAATTTCGATTCGTTCAGTATCGACTGAAAGAATTAGAAATAAAATTGCTTTCGAATCGAAAAAGTATTCCATCACGACTGCCAGAATTAGGCCCCAAGTAGTTTTTCCGGAATGGAATATCGGAAATTAAAATAATTGAAGCAAATTAACATTTTAATCAATATGTCGCTTATTTAAATTTTATGATCACAAATTTGATATTCTTTGAAAACAAATTAAATAAAATATTTTTATTACAAAATTCTTGGGTTTATCTTCTTAAATATTTTATAAAGTTTGTTATTATTAAAGAACTACATTCACTTTTCATAAACATTCGGATTTCTTACACTTTAAAAATACAATCATATTTCCAGAAAAATAATCCCCTTTAGAATACCAACAGTCACATAATGGCATTTTATATCTAACGCAGGTGTTCACAGATACAATTTTAGCTCACAATTATTATACACACGCATACAGTCATAAATACATTTATTCAATTTGTTTCTGCATATTTTTTTAAGGGTAAGCAAATATCATATCATCTTTATGGAATTCAATCAAAATAAAACGCAATTGTATGAACGAGCTTGAAAAATAAAAATTACTAAAAGGTGTCCCCCGGTAAACAAGTTCACCTTAAAAGTATACAATACTCGCGTAATTTTATAGAAGAGCAAAGATAAATTAACATTTTTTTAACCTAACAATGTTATTTTGAAAGATTTCATTGTAATTATTAAATGCTGATTTATTTTACATATTTTTTTAACTTAACCTGAAGCAAAAATTCATCGCTAATAAATGACGTAAAATAAAAGAATATTTGTGTATGTATTAATGAAATTAAATTTATAAAAAAAACATACACGTGCACATTTTAAACAAAACCATGTTTAGCCCCATATTTTTGTGATCATCATATGGAAGCGCACATTCCCATTCTTTCGTTTGCAAATAAAAGAGGTTAGTCTTCAAAGTTGTTTAGCTAAGTCACAAAATCGAAAATGTTGTAAGTATAACTTAAAAATATGGCATTTTTTTCGGATTTTTTAGATACCCTGTATTCTGCTTAAAGCGATCTGCATCAGTCGAAATAAACTGTATAATACGGGTAAGTAAAATTTTCCAACCATTCTCTTCTTAATAGTTTTTAATTCGTCTAGAAATATGTGACATAGCGTTGTCACAATCAAATATCTCTATTTTTTGTTTATTTGAACATTTTAGCCGTTTTTCGACCCATTATAGCTTTTAAGATAACAAGTTTATTATGGACAGTAGGGATATAACAAAATGTTGGCCCCAGTACCACACGATTGCGAATGTTGTGCTTTTTACGCATTTTAGAATAAAATCCTCACCCACAAAAACAATTTTGTAAAATCTCCATTACATTAATTTTAAATTAAAAATTTTAAAAATCTAACATATTTTTATTTTTCGAATTTATTCTATGATCTAAATTTCATAAATATTAAAGGAATAGAACTATTACAAAACTATTATAAAATACATAGCTGAAATTTAGCTCATGGAATAAATTTAAAAAATAAAATATGTTGATTATAATAAAATAACTTATGAAAAAGAAATAATTCCCAGATTCGAATTATTTTAAACATTTTTTAAATAACTTAAATGAAAAATGTTGTGTAATTACAGTGTCCAACACACAACAAAATAACAATATTCTGTCAACTGATTCTTGTAGAGGGGACTAAAAAATATAAAAGTTTTCATATGAAACTCATTAAACGGTCTATTTAAAGTAGCACCTTTGTGCAGTAAAAAAAAAAAAGAAAACGTAGAAAACCGTGTGATATTTCGGTTTTTGGTACATAGTGTCTTCAAAAAATTTATTCAGAACATTAGACATAATATTTTGCTGGCATACATTAGCCCTATTACTCTACTGGAAGTGGGTCTTTTTGCAATTTTTTGAAAAAAGCAAAAATTACCCTTAAAACAGCGATATGTGTAGTTGAAATATTCTGCAAAAATATTTGTCATGACGTTCTACTATAGGTCCCTAAACACTCTTAAGTCGAAAATGCAACTTAAATACCAGAAATAAGCAAGAACTTAACAGGGGGCTTAAGGGTTCATTATATCTATTTAATTTAAAAACGGCAACATTTTAACTAGAGCTTGCTAAAAACCGTAAAAATACGAAACCGCAGTTTTGGTTATAAAATGATTTAAACCTTTCGGTTTCGGTTCGGTTTTCTTACAAATCTTACATATTATTGCATTTGACTGGTGCACTAATAATTTAAAATGTTTCCAAACTCCACATTTTAGCCCAGACATTTCTGAAATTAAGTTAGTAAAATAAAATAAGTAAAATAAAGGTTAAATTTGCTTCCAAATTTTATTGGTAATTAATATGGTTGCGGTGCCATGCAAATGCGTGTTCTTTGTCGATGGTCTAAGAACGATATCTACCAATTATCTTTCCGAATCATTAAATTTGCGTTAAAATTACATCGATTTGTTTTTGCATATTTTGGCTTTGTATGCATATTATGATTTTTTTTTAATTTCCATACTATAAAAAAAAAGTTCTTGAAGAAATTTTATTATCAAAGTGGTTTTTGGGAATATTCTTTTTTTTAATAATTGTTTAAAATACTGGAATTTATTGTTGGAGGATAAGCTGTTGCATTGCCCATTTTAATGGTTGCTTGGGCCAGATCATCAGAAACATTCTCCGAAATAATTTTAGAAAAGCCAACGCTATCAGCAAACAAGACAACAGAGGGAATGAGAATTACCTAAATACACTCAAAAAGTCATATTTGCAACGATATCAAAGCTTAAACAAAATATCACACAATAAAACAGTGATTAGTTTATCTTTTCTTACATTTCCCACTACAATTATTTTGGAATTCTCCCAACATTAATTGTAGTTGACCGGTCCTAGTTCTATCACTTTTATATGGGTTTGTCATTGGAGGGGGTTAATTGACACCTAACGGCCACAATTTTGCCAGTGACACATCTATTCCCAATAAACTGTAAAACAAACGCCGTTTGAATAAACAACCTCTTTGTGTTAACGATATGAAACAAAATGTGTTCACTAGTAGCATGAATAAAACAACAGTTTGTTCAGTAATTTCAATTTTATTCGAACATAAATTTCAGTGGATAAATATTTTAATATTCTAATCCGGCTTAAGTTCATTAAATTTAATTTTCATTAAACTATTTTTATGAAGAAAGTTGTGCTGAAAAAGGTCAATAAGATAAAGAAAAACAAACACATGAAAAACAAAAAATGTACTTTGGATTTCAAAAAGAATTCTTGACAAAAAGTACGAAAAACAGAAGTAAGGAAGAACATGTAAATAAATTAAAATAGATAATCATTCATTCAAAGCAAATTTCGATCTACCAAGATAGAATACCATTTGGTTTAAAGATTGATGTTTGACTTTTGCCGTCATCCGTCGTCAATAGCGTTGAGTGTAAAACTGCCAACCCCTCTGAAGAGATTGTGTGTGGCTACAATCGAAAGTAGTCAGGACAACCTGTCGGTGAAAACCTGGGTTCAATTCCCAGCTCAGCTAAGAATAAAAAATTATCAGTATATTTTAATTTATTTCGTGTTGTAAAATTCCTTTCTTTACAAAAATAATTTTATGAAAATTTAATTCAATAAACCGGATTAAAATATCGAAATTTTAATTAAAAATCATTAACAATTCAATAAATCAATAAAATAACCACAATACTAATTTTCATTTTAATATGTTTATGAATCGATCACCGTGGACAAGTTCATTTTTTTACTTTGTATCAAATTCTTCTTATATAAAAATCCTACTGAATGTCAGCTTTAATATTCCAATAATGTAGTCCAATAATATAGGCACAAAAAAGTTATTTGTGATAGAAATTTTGTTAAAAAAAACTTTGTAAGCATCGGTCCGTATTTTACTAAATGTTCCAACTTAAACCTCCTGCGATAAAACTTCAGCCTACACACAAAGAAAAAACATGGTTGTGGTAAACATATTCTAGGAGCAACATGTTATGATAAGATTCATGATTGTAGTCAACATAGTACGATTATTATTGAATCATATTATAAACAAATATATTCATAGTATTACATCATAATATTTTTTCCTTAATCCTAATTTGTTTTTATTACATCATATTATAATTAAATGTAATCATATTGTTATCATGTTACTAATAATAAGGTAAGAAGTAATCATATTATTATCATAATAATATGTGGATTAAATCTAAAACCGAAAAATATTTTTAATATATATATATGCTTATTTACTTACTGGCAACCTTAACGTAAAACTATTACAGATATTTCAAATGATAATATAATGCAGCTTTAAATATAATACTTTAAACCTATTTTTGTCGTAGGTCGCAATTATTTATAAATTATTTTATAGAATTCTTTTTCATTCTTTTTCTTTAAAATGACACAAAATAATGGTCAATATTTTTGCACCATTTTGAAAAAAAAAAGAAAAAATTTTGTAGCATTGATGTTTTATTTTGTTACACTTTACAATTTGTTTTAATGTACCTACAATTTCTTTAAACTTGGTTTTTTTAATGGGTATTTTTTTTTTAATTGTTTCACCACTGAATAACAAATAACTCGATAGGCATATGTAAAACAAACCACACAACTGATGCAACATTATTTTACAAAGGGCGATAACAAAATATTATTAGAGTAAAGATATTTTGTTTGCTTCTTAAACATATTATGACTACACGTATAGAAAGTTATCATGTTATGGTCATTAAATATCAGTAAATGTTTGTGAGGAATATAGTATATTTTCAAAGTTATCGTTACTTCGTTGTTATTAAAATGATTATTTTTCAGCGAACAATATTAAAATTTATAATTGCAATAAGCATTAACATGTTCACAGTAACTATAATAATGTTGATATTAAATAAAAATAACAATATTTTTTGTACGACAACAATATATTCTTACAATAAACATAGTGTAGTTACCGTAACCATGCCCAACCATATATTTTCTCTGCGTGTAGATAATGGACAAAGACTTCAAGAAGTTTAAGCCCGTTTCAAACCTCATTTATATAAAGCCCTGCCATTTCTCTTTGTTAATCTAATGTTGAGGTTTTAGCTAGAGTACTCGTATATAACTGAAAAAATTAAGCTAATTGAAATGTATCCTATATTTGTTTTATTTTAAATGAAAATTATAAAGCAGATTTTTAAAAGCCTTTTGCTTTGACCCTAATGCCCTACATACACATGTGTAAACACCCTAAAAGTATGCAAACAAAAATCTTTATTTCACTTATTTACACTCGTATTTTTTGGAAGTGAGTGCCTGTGCATAAAAATTTTCTTTTACAAAATATCTGAAAATCATAAATACATGTACATACATAAACATACGTACATAAACATACCTGCATGTTTGCCCAGTAAACAATTTCTACCGACATATCTGATAATAAAAATTAGAAACTAAACTGAAATATCTAAGCTTTCTTAGATCATTTAACAGAATGAAATGATTAATTAAAATTTTGAACCGCCTAGTTAGGTGAGTACAGCATTACAAAAACAATGATTTCATCTATTAAAAATCTTACTAAAAAAGCTTGTTTATGATACCCTACATAGCACGGTAACTACATAAAAATTATTGAGTGTGTACCCTATATGGGGCCCATGGACAATAATATACTTTCCAACACAAAATATACACGTCTTTGCTTCGAATTCTATATTGATGTTTGCATCTTTATGACATCTTTTTCGTCTTAGCCTTCGCCTTAGTAAAGATTTTTATGTACATACATCGTTTACCATCGTTTACCGGATAGTACTGCACATATTTAAAGACGATAAACGCGTTTTCGTCGTACACAATTTTTTCAGTTTTTCTTATTTTAATAATTTGTTCAGTGAATAATGGCCGTAACATATGTATTAAGCATCAATGTAAGAGTAAGAGTCGGAGTTGCAGTCGCAGTTGGACTTAAAAAATTCCAGCAGTTGGAGTCGTTAGAACTATTTTCTGACGACTCCTCAGGCTTGCTTTATTAAATTTTTTTTTTGGTCCTACGCTAATCTTGCGAAGATCTTCGCTTGTCGATTCGAATTCGAATATGACGTCAGAATGGTCAGCGGTAGAACAGTTTTTATTATGTTATTAAAAAAGATGATGTCACTTAAAAGCAAATATGCATTTCTTTTTGTTTTTTAGTTGAAAGATAATAAAATTGCTAAATAAGTAACTTGTTAAAATTGGTCAAGAAATGACAGAGTTACAGTTGACAAAACTTCATGAAAAATTTTATGATTTTTTGCAATTTTGCTATTTTCAAGTTTTTTTTAATCTCACAATTAACAATTTTAATGCTTTATTACATGATAATAATTTATCTTAATATGAACATTTTGTGCCCAACAAGACCCATATTGAAGCAAAAATGACAAAGATACAGAAGATTTACTGAATTAACCCACTTTTCGCTTTTTATCAAATCAAAAACCCAAACGAAGTAAATACGCAGAATATAAAAAACTTGACAATGACGTCAATGCCATGGCGAAAATGGTTGAAAATGTTATTATGCTAAGAATGAAAAATGTTTATTCCAGTTAAAAACGCTTCGAATAAACCTAGGTCTAAATTTTCGTTTAATCAGACGTGCAAATCAGCAGTCAGATCCAGAGAGGAAGCATTTAGAAATTGGCGTGACAATAAAACCGCTGATACTGAATTGCTACGCAAAATGGCAAGGTCTTCGTGTGCCAAAGTGCTAAGACGGGAAAAAACTCCTCACGAGCAACGTCTTCGTGGTGAAGTTCTAACTAACTCCCCGGGGCAGTAAAAGCTTCTGGTCATTCGTTAAAAGTGTAGGGGTTAATGCTAGTTCTTCAATACCAACTCTTTTAAAGGATGATCAAACATTAACGAACCCGGTTGATAAGGCTTATTGTTTTGCAAATAATTCTAGCTTACCAGATAGCAATCACCCACTACCCGAGCTCGAAAAAGTAACCGTAACTATGCCTTAAATATTTTTTCGGGCTCGAGCTGTTAAAAAGGTTCTTGCGGATTTCGACATAAACAAGTCTCCTGGGCCGGATGGTATACATGCACTGGTCTTGAAGCAGTGCTTTTGAATAAATAAATAAATTCAAGTTGAATGTTACCCAGCACTACTCCCTCTTTCCTCCTTCCCATAACATATTTTCCTAGTTCCAACACAATGCAACGCATTAGTAGGGGTCATCCCCTGACTGCTGGTACT
Source organism: Pollenia amentaria (assembly GCA_943735925.1). Taxonomy (NCBI): domain Eukaryota; kingdom Metazoa; phylum Arthropoda; class Insecta; order Diptera; family Polleniidae; genus Pollenia; species Pollenia amentaria. Next base: position 38,800,293 of record OX031009.1, read on the forward strand.
AACCAAAAAAAAAAAAAAAAAACAAAAAAAGCACAATCCTATTGGAACCACATATCGTCCAGGTCTATATCCTCAATTTCTGGCCGCAATAGTTTCGTTATTGTTGGGCACCACGACGATTCAAGGTTGACGGCTCTTCTTCCACACTATCGCGAACAACAGACATATTTTCCGTAGAAGGAACTGGGAGAGTATGCATATGTGTTTTCACATTTCCTACAGACCCGGTTTGATGATATTTGCGCATGATTCTCCCGATTGTGGACATATTTGGTATATTTGTCTGAACGCCCATTTTCGTAAAAGGCTTTAAAAATATTAACGCGCTGCTCAATTGAATTTGTAAACCAATGAAACAAACAAATGTCAAATTAAGTTGGGCAAAAAACTTGACGTTAAAGGGTGACTCATAATTAACATCGAACATTATGGTTCATATTTTGGGCACCAGATTGCCTTTAAGATAGAGTTGTAAAATAGAGGCTTACAATCCAGACTAAGGGAAATATCTTTACCAATGAGCCGGTATATTTGAATTGATTTTAGCCCCTTTGCCCTGTTAGGCTAGTTGGTAGTGAGCAAGTCTATTATCGCCGGGGTTGCGGGTTCGATTCCCGCCAGAGGCTCTGATTTCTTTGCTGCAGACAAGCGTAGAGCTTCGCTGGATTACGATAGAAAAAAATTTGTGTTAATTGGCTCTGTATAGCACTTCCATGTTAAACGACGATCAAGGTGTCTACCGTGAACTTTTTCGAATGTTTTGATTTTATTTTAGTATGTGTATGCATTTCCTTTCGCTGGCCTTTAATTTCCATTGCTTTAAACATATTTCGAATGCAACAGAGGTCAAAGATTTCTCTGTCCTTATAGCAGTTAAAACGTTCGCATTAAAAAAAGAGATACTCGTTATCATTTATTTAGCTTAAGAAAATATTTAAAAAATTTCATATCGAATTCTGTCCGACAAATGTAAAAACAGTAATTCTCGGTATGATTTTGGCCATACATTGGAAAATAAAGCGGCCACTTGAGCACTTTGATAGTACAGAATCTGTCATAACTCGGCAAGAAAACGTTTACCGGGTATACTTGCACACATTTTCGAATGAATTAACGTTCAAATTCCTCCTTATTTATGTATGTATGTGTGCCAAAGAAAACAACAAAAGGTAACAGCAACAACAACGAAATACCAAATGAAAAAATTCCTTAGTTGTTTGTCAAATAAAAGAAAATGTATACAAAAAAAATGTTACACTTAAAAATATGTAAATTTTTTTTCTTAAAAAAAACAAAGATGAACAGAAACAATTCAAAAAATGTAATACGTGGGGCAGGTATGTCCCTGGAATAAGTTAAACATGAAATGGGTAGAGAAAAAGTCAAATTAAGGATCTTCTTTATACATTTGTAAGTGCGGGGGTGCAATTATTTACTGGATCAAAATATTTCATAGCCAGCCTGCAGGTAAGAAAGTTTGATTCAAAAAGTTTTTGCTCATGTGTAAAAGTAAAAAATACATCTTCATTTTATGCCCATACTCCTTTTAATTAATATAAATCTGGGTTTAAATTTTTGTATTAAAACATATACGAGAAGAATGGTCATTTACAAACCGCGATACTTGAAAAATTTGCCAGCAATTATTTGCCTCATGCAAAATCTTTTTAAGGGAAATTCACTCGCTTCGGTGGAAAAAATATATGAAAATTAATTGTGGATTGATCTGGCGTCTAATTGCCTCATACGATATCAAGCAAAATTGACCGAAATGTTTTATTTTGGTATAATGACACTCGATATTGAGAGAAATGTCTCGTAATTTAAGATAATAGCATTCGATATCGAGTAATCAACGACATTAAATCTCTCGAGTTTTCAACCGATACGTCAGTGTCTATTGTATGCAGAAAAATTCGATAGTATACTCCATGGCCCAATTAGTAGGTCTAAGCACAACAACACCAATGCCACAATAGAAAAAAGAACACGCGTTTTGTTTGTGTATACAAATGGTAAAAATGTCAAAAACTTGTCACCTGTTAAGAAAAATGTATTTTGTTTTTATCATGTATTTATTTTGTTTAATAAAAATGTTCAACCGGACTTTTTGCTTCCGAAAAATGGTCTGCACTTTTTGCACTTTCCACTGGGTCTTTTGGCACTAAAAATAACGTACCGCATCCACTTTTAAAATGTTTTTACACACTGTGCAATAACGCATTTTAATGTAATTAGACTTTTTTTTATTATTATGGTTATTTAAAATTTTTATTCACAATTATTATATTTTATTTCTATTTGATCAACAAGAAAAAGGATTTCTTGAAATCAAACAGAATATTAAAAAAAAAATATAATTAAAAATGTAAACAACTTTTGACATTATGCCCGTTTATGTCTATGTATTATGATTAAAAACACAACACTACAAAAAATCAGCAGGCGTTTCGACCTACTAATTGGGCCATGGTATACTCGATTCGATAGTTTTTTCGATATCGAATGCGGTGATTAGACCCCTGCTAAAAATTCCCTATTAAAACTTTTGCCAAATTTTTATTTTGATGTCTCAAAATGTTTACATTTTATTCAGGCTTAAGTATCTTTTGAAATGAAAGCTCTTTTGAAAACCGTGATCAATGAATGGACAAGGGGGAAGTTCCACAACGTCAGTTGCAAAGTAACCCGCTTTCTTCATTGCATTCTACAGGGTGGCCCAAATAAGACCTAGTGATGTTAAACATGTATAACTCTTGTAATAAAGGTTTTTTTTAAATAATTTATATGTTAAATACATTTTATGGAAATTTAACGTGACTATGTGTGAAATATGACATCAGACAAATAACCACCATCCTGCTCGATACAGGCATTGGCTCTTTTTAGCGTATTTTGCATTACACGGCGTAATGTTTCTGGTTGCAGTCGCCGTATTTCGTCTTGAATATTCTATTTGAGTTGTCCAAGTCTCTGTGGTTTGTTAACATACACTTTGTCTTTTAAATAACCCCATAAAAAAAATCGGGCGCAGTTAAATCTGGTGAACGAGGAGGCCAAGGGAAATCTGAATTTTTTGAAATTATGCGTTCACCAAAAATTTCACGCAGCATGTCCATAGTTTGCCTAGCAGTATGCGCAGTGGCTCCATCTTGTTGAAACCACAAATTTGGATGTTTCTCCACCATTGGTCGCATTGTTCATTGTTCTGTAAGAAGCCCCGGAGACCGTTTCTGGCGTTTCATCCTCCTTCTCAAAGAAATATGGGCCGATGATTTTTGTGGCCATAACACCGCACCAAACAGTGCATCTGATTGGGTGTGACTGATGGTGATGTATTGGCCTTGGAGTTTCGGTGCCCCACAACCTACAGTTTTGTTTATTCACATATCTAACCACTTAAATGGAAATGCGCTTCATCCGCCATAAAAATATTATTTAAAAAATTATTTTGTGTGGCTAATTGTGTAAAGCGAATAGCGTATTTGTTGTTGTTGACTGTACGTATTCATTTTAAATTTCCAAGAGTTCGGTTATAATCTGCAAAAAGAAAAAATTAATTATGTTAAAAAATAAAAAAGTTATTTGTGTTTCACATCATGGGTCTTATTTGGGCCACCCTGTACAATGCAACCGTGTAGACTTTTACAATGTTATCTGTCCCAAAGTGTACCAAAAAAGTTATCGATGTTTTAACACTAAACAAATTGACTGCAAAGTATTATGATGATTTGGAGCTTAGCCAAAGTCTATCAGTTTTTTTTATTGTTTTCTAATTGAGTAAGTTTTGAAGTTTACCTAAATTAATAAATGCACGAAATTATGGCTTATGACGATGCAATTAAAGTGAAACATAAAAAATATTGCTCTTGCATACAATTTGTATACCTCTTTTTTGTCAACTTTACGCCACTGTCTGTCAGCTTATGTAAAATATTTTCCGTACATTTTTAAATTTAAATCAGATAAATATCAAAAATAATAACGCTCGCAGCTTAAAAAAGATTGTAAAAAAATGTTAAGAAATTGTTTTGAAATTGTTATCATGTTCATGCATGTCGTTTTAAAACAAGTTAATAATTCTAAAACAAAACGAAATAACCTTTAGGTACTTGCTATGCACACACAATTTTAACAATATGTGCAACAGAGACATGCAAAGAATATTTTTTTCGCTACGCATAGTCGCTCACAAATTTTAGATATGAGTGAGTAGATATAATGAAAATTCAACTACTCTGATGTACTCATATTCACAACAACAATGATTTATAAGCAGGGACCGTAAAAGTTATTCCTTTTTAAAAAAAGTCAGATGATAACAGTTATTTTTTCATTTTTATTTTTTTGAACAAAAATAACAGTTATTTTTTTTATTATTTTTTTAATCAAAAATAACAGTTATTTTTGATTTTTATTTTTTCGATCAAGAATAACAGTTATTTTATGATTTTTATTTTTTTGAACAGTAATGATAGTTTTTTTTTTTTGATTTTTATTTTTTCGATCAAAATTAACAGTTATTTTATAGTAAAAACAAAAATAAAAGTTATTCTTTAAAGAAATGTACGTGTTATAATTATTTGGTTGACTTTAAATATTTATACGATATCCCAATGATGATCACATATTTAAATATTTATTTAAATACAACTCAATAATTATAACACGTACATTTCTGTAAAGAAAAACTTTTATTTTTGCTCGAAAAAATAATAATCAAAAAATTATTGTTATTTTTGTTCAAAAAAATAAAAATCAAAAAATAACTGTTACTTTTGTCCAAAAAAATATAAATCAAAAAATAAGGCCCTAATCATGTAAAACGCAACGCAACGCCAAAGAATAACATTGAAAGCAAAAACAATGTCGTAAATATATTGTAATTTTGTTGTTGCTTTCTACAGAAATTTATGTTTCGTTTTAAAATTTTCAATGCCACAAGATATGTAGCGTTTGTAATTTTAAAAATGCAATGTGAATTTCTGTAGAAAGCAGCAACAAAATTACAAAATATTTATGACATTGTTTTTGCTTTCAATGTTATTCCTTGGCGTTGCGTTGCGTTTTACATGATAAGGGCCTAAGTGTAATTTTTGATCGAAAAAATAAAAATCAAAACTTTAAAAATCATAATATTTTATCATAGAAAAGTTCAGCAAGATCAATATGGTATACTTGAATCATTTTGCCAGTATTTACTTCTATATAATTTTTTTGTTTTAAAATAACTGTTATCTTCGGTCGCTGTTTATAAGTATACATATGTTGAAATAAATATAAATTCTACGACGATATCATGCACAAAACATCTCAAATCTAGTTGATTCATACATTATCTTAGCTTGATTTATAATTTTAGGAAAGTAATCATACAAAACCTACAAATGATTCAACTCATTCAGCTCATGCAAAAAAAATTGTCAGCTTCACTTATATATATCATTAGATCAAATCGTCACTTTGCTTTTTTCGGGGACAAATCTGGCGGCCTTGCTTTTTTCCTATGCTTCTCCCGCAAAGAAGCGTCTGTAGCTTGTCTGCAGGAGAACAGATTTTCTGGCGGGAATCGAACTCGCGGCCCCCGCACTGATATACTAGGTCACTGCCAACTAGCCTACCGGAGCCCCCTAATAATAAGTTCATATGCGAATCATACTTAATTATGCATCTCATTTTGCAACGCATATACAAATTGAGCTAAGCTGAATCTAAATCAACCATTTCATAAATGCTGTAAAGTATGAGTACGATGATTAACATCAAACTTCTGAGTGAACACGAGGTTGCAATAAATATGAATGCGTATAAGTACAAGAAATTGTGAGTCATAATTCAACTTTACTCACATTTTCAGTACCCATTGCCGATCTCTGATGTACAATAGAGTTTTTTTTCGCAGAATTCTTACCACGGGAGTTTTTTCAGTTAATTAAATTGTTTTAAATTACCGCTTTTCTGTGAACTGAAAGGGAAACTCATGTAAAACAATTTTCTGTAAAAAATATGATAATGAGAATAAACAATTCAATTCATTTTTACACTGCACACATCAAATATCGTTATCCAAAATATAATTTAACGAAAATCAACTACAAGATTTAAACTTTTTAAACTTTTAGGAATAAGAAGATCCTACAAAGGACGTATATTAATATTTAGGTATTTATATTGATAAATTTTTACATATTAACTTTCACGTTAATACACAAATAGAGAAGGCAAAAAAGCTTTTTTAATTTACAAATCTTTATTTTATGTAAAGTATGTAAAAAAGGAGGTTAAAATAAAATCATATTATATAAAAAATTAGTTCGTCCTATCGTAACACACGGATGTTCAATTTGATTTTATATCTCGCCCTTGTATATGAAACGAAAATTTTAAAGAAAATGTTTAGAAGCGTGTACTTAAACTCAACAAATCCTGTCATAGTAACTACACTTAATTTATTTCTAATAAAAAATTAAATAACGCTGCAAGCATAAGCAGAATAGACAACTTTATTATTCAACTTATAAGAAATCACATCTTAAAATGCATGAAATGTACCACTAACAATTTAATATTTGCTTTTTATTATGTAAATATATATCAAATTTGTAATCCAAATTTTGATATCTTAATCAGGCTTAAGTTCATCGAATTTAATTTTCATTAAATTATTTTTATGGAAAAAGGAATTTTACAACATGAAATGAATTAAAATTTATTGATAATTTTTCAGTCTTGACTGAGCTGGGAATTGAAGCCAGGTTTTCACGGACAGGTTGCCCCAGCTAGTTTCGATTGTAATCACACAATCTCTTCAAATATGTTTATTTGTAGCTGAATTTGTTATTATATAATCCAATAAATAAACTTTCGTTAAAAAAAAATAGGAATAAGAAGAACAAGTGCTGAAATCGGCTGTGCCGAATCTTATAGGAAAAGCCAATTGTCCCTTAGATCATATGGTATGGGCGCTACCCAGTGAAAACATACATTGCAAAGTAGTGAGTTAAAAAGCTAATGCAACTACTCTTCACTACTTATGCATTGGCACTCATTAAATTTAACACCCTTGCTTACAAATTAAGTTAAATAAGTCATTGCCACACTCGCTTACAAATAGGGAGTTAAATAAGTAATTATCAAATTCGCTTACAAATATGTACATACTTCACATTGGCATGAACGAAACTAGATTTGTCAAACAAATTGTGTTTTTAATTTAATTTAACTCCTTATGCAAATTTTGACTGCCCTGCATTAAGGACATGTTCATACCAAATAAACCAGAGAACGATACACAGAAAAAATTATTAAATTTCTCCAATCACCAAATTTATTCCAAATTCATAATATCAATTAAACAATTTGTTAATTTTACACCTATTACCAAAATGATTATATTGATTACTAAAAATTTTTAAATTTTGAAAAAATATTTTCAATAAATGATATTTTTAATTTTAATTAAAAAAGTGATCAAAAAACTTTGCCATTCCAAACAATGTGTTAATTTATTTAATTAAATATTGACAATTCCCAACAACAATTCTACATGTTTAAATTATTTTATTTTAAACGAAAAAAGTAAATTAAGTTATTTTGTTATTTATTTTTAATTTTAATTGAAAATTTATTTTAAAACAACTAAAATGTTAATTAAATCCAAATTAAATTTTTAATTTTGAACCAAAAAAATAATTGATTCAATTATCATATTAATTACATTTAAATACTTTTTAAATCATTTTTTTAATTGATAAAACACTTTTTTCTGTGTATGATTGCAAAAACGATATGATATTTTCATCGAAGACCGATATTATAAGAAAAGGTAGAATTTAAATACTATCGCTGATGATAAAAGTTCGATATCATATATTATAATTTATATCACCTAGACGATATCATTGTGTGTAGTTTTAATTAAAATTTTTAATTTTAAAATACATAACAAAATCAATTACATAAGTATATAAGTTTTTCATATTCAAATCTTTTAAAAAAGTTTCTTCATTTAGAACAAATAAAAAAAAAATAGTTATAAGAACAAATCGCTCATTTACTTCAACAACATCAAAACTCAAAAAAATCCATTTCGAGATAAACTTTCAACACGTTACCACATAGAAAAAATAAATATACATTCTCTTTAAACGGCAAAAGTATAAAATGTATCAAGATGAATTTTATACACAGTATAAAGGAAAACATAGCGAACAATTCTGCATCACTAACTCCAAAATTTGTTGAGTTATGACGTTGTTGAAGTAAATGTGCGAAATGTGTACTTAAAATCAATTTGCATTAGATTTAAGTAAATAAAACCTTAAATTCATTTTACGAGGGCGGATCGATAAGTAAGTGACTTTTTGAATGAAACACAGTTTTTTTTTCAACATAATCTCCTTTTAGCTCAAAACACTTAGTCCAGCGATTCTCCAATTTGTGTATCCCTTCTAAAAAATAGGATTTTGCGAGGTCCATAAAATAGGCATTTGTTTGACCAATAATTGAGAGCAAACGCGGCACCTATCTTGCAGACAGCTTTCTTAAACCCAGCTGATCATTTTAAACCGAAACCACACTGCCATATGAAATGCCTATGGCATTAACAATCTCACGCACTTTTACTTTTCGATCGACCAACACCATAAAGTGAATTTTTTCGACATTTTCGGGTGTAGTGACTTCAATTGGCCGTCCAGTACATTCAGCGTCATTTGTACTTGTACGACTAACGAAAGTCAGTAAACCACTTTTTTAACATTGAAATCGATTGTGCAGAGTCCCCATTGGTTTGATTGACGAATTTTTTTTTTTCGCAAAAAATAATCTTTAATGAGCACTCGAAATTCACTTTTTTCTTTATTTAAAAAAATCCACGAGGTTGTATGTTTTGAACAGTCGTTAAACGCAAAGTAAATGACGGAACCTGCTCAAAACTTGACAGTAGTCTGTTAACAGGTGGTACTTGATAAAAGCCGTGTTGCATTTCATATAACTACGAGGGAAGTTCAAAAAGTCATGGACTTATTGATCCGCCCTCGTATTATGAATTAAATATAAATTTCGTTAATGAACTCATAAACAAGTGCTTATGTATCAGATAATATGTAAGCCATTACTAAACTACTTCTATGTAGTTAAGGGTATACAAATATTTAAATTACCAAATACTTTTAAAATTCTTAATATTTGAACAAAATTATTAAATTTTTTTTCTTTGAAACGGTATATCAGGAAGTTCGAAATTGTTTCCCACCTTTCCGGGAAGTAAAAAATTTGAATTCAGAAACCCTTGTACGAATGTATGTATATACAGAACATGTATGTAAGTACTTGAGGGTTATTTTCCAATGATTGTTTTTTGTTTAGTTGGCAGATTTTCATTTTGCTGCAAGTAGTTTTTCTTTCATTTCATTTCAAAATATTCTGCTTTTGTATAATTTTTTTTTTTGTTCTTATTTTTAGTGACGTTTTTTCTACTGTTTACATGGGGGTTTTTGCCATGAATTGTTTGTCATTTGTCTATTTTTGTTTAGACGTTTAGAAATGTGTTTCTCCTTTTTTCAGAATTCTTTGTTTTTTTCAGCTGTTTCAATATTTCATTTTAAGCCAAAAGTCTGTGCACATGTAAAGTACGCAAGCAAATAGTAACAACAGTGGTGAGAACAGTGCACAGTGGAATATTTCGACCAAAATCCTGTTAACTTGTTATTTATTTTCATAAAGCCATAAAACTAAGTACGTGGGGGGGGGGGGGAGTAGCTAAAGGCCGTTCTCATGCCAATCCCATATATGAAACTACATATAATGTAGTACCGATTGCGCCGCCATTTGTTGCCAAATATTAGAAATATGTATATCATTGTAAAAGGCCTTAAGAGAGCTACATTTCTCTGACCAGTGATTTTAGAGCCTGTCGCAATATCGCTTTTGATTTTCATATAATAAAACAATTTTTCATAGGACACCAAATTATAAGTAATTGCACAGAAAAAATTATTACATTTCTCCATTCACCAAATTTATACCAAATTCATAACATCAAGCAAACAATTTGTTGATTTTGCACCTATAACCAAAATGATTATATTGATTATTAAAAATTGTAAATTTGTGAATATTTTTTTTTTTTTTTTAATAAATGATATTTTAAATTTTTAATTAAAAAAAATGACCAAAAAACTTTGCCACTTCCAACAATGTGTTAATTTATTTAATATTGACAATTCCCAACAACAATTCTATAAGTTTTTATTTTTTTTTTTTTTTAACGAAAAAAGTCAATTAAGATTTTTTGTTATTTAATTAAAATTTTAATTGAAAATTTATTTCAAAACAACTAAAATGTTAATTAAATCAAAATTAAATTTTTAATTTTCTTTCAACTAAAAAAAATAATTGATTCAATTATCACATTAATTAAATTTAAATACTTTTTAAACCATTTTTTTAATTGATAAACACTTTTTTCTGAGTGTTTATTTTATTTTTATTTTTCCATAACAAAAATATTATCAAAAAAAAAATCTATATTTTCTTAAATATTTTTTGTGCTTTCTCGATGTTCTGAGTAATAACTGTAACTATTTCGTAAATTTTTTTATTTTTATTGAAAAGTTGAATATTTATAATAATAGGGATCACACAAAAAAAAACTTGGCCTAACTTAAGCCGGCGATACGCTATTCTATTCAGTCGTACGATTTGTCAAGAAAATTAATTCGTGTGTGCTCATAATATATGATAGTGTGGCTTAAAAATGAATAGATTGACAGATTTATTCAGAAATCTGTCCGAGTTGCAAATGTATATGAAAGTTTTCATAAAATTATAGATTCTATGCGATCAGTGTTGCATTTTCTTGTAAAGTAACCGATTCATTTGAGTTTGCACCATTTTTGTAGGATAGTGTGGCATTGAAAGCAGACTTTGTAGGCATTTTTATTTGTCGGATAGAGTTCCGTCAGATTTTCGTGTGAATAAGTCTTATGATTGGGTAGGATAGTGATTCCCGGCCTTTAATTTGATTTTAAATGAATATCACTTCTTTTAAGGTTTTTTTTATTTATTTTTTTATTTGGTATTTAGTTTATAAAAAGAACTGATTTAATAGAATGTATGCAGGTAAATGGTGCCTCATCGTTTCAGTATGCCTTTTCAAAGATCACGCGTGACTTATATTAAACTGCTTTGTCATATTTTCTAAATACCATTTTGCCATCATTTACAATTGCTAAAAATAAATTACAGAATCACACTATCGTTACTGCAAGCGAATATATATGTCGACAAAACTTACGATTGTCGGATCGTTAAAAGTTAGTGAATCCCACTACTGAACAGGGTAAATTATTGTTATTTAGTCACAGTGCGTATGAGTACTCGCTTTGGTAATATACAGTACTCATACGTTTCCACGTGGTTTGCAAATGCACAAATTTAAATAAACATTTTTTAAAAAAAAAAAGCTATGACAGATAAAACTTTTGCTTCGCGTTACGTTACAGATTCGCTTTGCCATCTAAGATGAAATATACATACTAACATGAAACATGTCACAAAAAGTACTTTTAACGCAGAGCGAAGCGAAAAGTTGTGCAACTCTCATCTTTTTGCGCGCTTCGACAATCAGTTAGTATAATTTTCTTTTATTTTATTTTTGTTTTTGCAAAATTCAATTACAATAAAACGTCCAATAAAATTTTTTGCATTTATTTTTATAGCAAATAGTTAAATGTAAAATTTAGCAAGCGCTTCTATAGGTAACCAAACAATGCGTGAGTGTTGTCTAAGGTTTTTATTGTGTCATACACCTATTGCTTTACGCTTTTTTCTTAAAGTTAGAAACGTCACGCAACGCGGCAAAGTTGTATCTGGCACGGCCTTAAGGGTCTACTTGTGTAAAACGCAGCGACACTTCATAAATTACATTGAAAGCAAAAACAAAGTCAACAATGTTTTATAATTCTGGTGTTGCTTTCTGCAGAAAGTCAGATTGAATTTTTAAATTTCAAACGCTGCACATCTTGGGGATTTTAAAATTCTCAAATGCCATATGAATTTCTGTAGAAAGCAACAACAAAATTATAAAATATTTTTTAATTTGTTTATGCGTTTAATGTAATTTTTTAGCGTTTTACACAATTAGGGCCTTAATACTGATATTTTTCCAAAGACTGATAACATTTTTGGATCGATGGTTATATGACTTGTTTGTTGCACAGAAATTAAACAAGTTTTTGTGTTTTATTGTTCTTTTTAATATACATAATTTCTTACACGAAGTTTTGTTTTCATTTTCTTAAAACAGGCAGTAAATTTGTTTTTGACTTAAACCCCACTGTAATTCATTTATTAGATGTAAATATGTTTGCATATATGCACAAAAGCTTCCTTCCTTTTCCGTTTTAAAAGATTGTTTTTATTGTTCTAGTAGTTTTTTTAACTTCCTCTTCTTATAACAACTTTGTACTGTTTGCATGTTTGTCGTCTATCTACATGTTTTGTTTGTTTCCATTACAAATTTTTCCGCTTGTAAAACAAGGCATGAAAAAATTCTTTGTTTTTCTTTGATTTTTTTTTTAAATGCACAAGAGCCAGTAAAGCAGAAGATAAAAAAAAAATCATGGTTCAATATTGTTAAACTGGTCCACATTGATTTACATTTACGTTATTTGACAGCTATTTGATAGTGGTCTCAATGCATCGCATGCTTGAACTGATGATGTTCAGTTTCAAATAGTGTTACCATCTTGACATTTTTGAAGGTCAATTGAGCATTTAAAATTTTGGTTTAGGTGTAAAATTTTCACTTGATATATTACACTATGCAACAAGCAAAAATTCCTTAAATAACCACTCACAGGTAGTCAAAACTAGAACATGGTATACCGATAGTCTCAAATAGGACGCATGTAAATAAATTATATAAAGACAACACAATAAAAAGGATTAAAAAATATTGTGTAATAAATAGCTAAACACAAATTTGCGATAACAAATGTCAAAAATAGGTACTTTCAATACATCGGGAATAAAACAGGAATTTATCCATCGATTTTCATGAAATAAAATTACTTTTTTTTCTAATATATGCAGCTTTATGAAAAAAATAATAAAAATATAGGACTAAACAAAATACTGTGCAATAAACAGGGTAAACCCGTTAAAAAATCACAAAACTTTTAGCTCTACACAAATTTGCGATAAAAAAATGTCAAAGGACAGGAATTTATCCATGGATTTTCATGAAATAAAATTTATTTTACTTCTAATACATGCAGCTTTGAACTTAAGTACTAAAACTGGTAAGTATTTGTTGATTTCAGTTTTTTATGAATTTTTTTAATTCAAAAATGTTACAAAAAGAAAGTTTTTTTTGCCACTTCGGCCTAAATAACTCCAAAAATTATGGCTAAATTAAAAATAATATTAATGAAACTTAAATCTGACGTAATTTGAAATGTTTCGACGGATTGCATAAAAAATCGGATACGTCGTTCTAAAGTTACGATAAGATGTAAGGAGCAGCCTTTTCAAATATCTCAATTTTTAGAATAAAAATTTTTAAAAAAAAAACCTTACCATAGAATTTGAAATAATGATGATTTTTGTAGTTAGATGACTATAGCGGATCAAAAAAATATAGTGGTTATTCAAGGAAAAAAACTTCCCATTTGTTGCATAGTGCTATTAAGCATTTTTACAAAATATTCAAAGCTTTGTTTTTAAGTTTCGAGGAATGCTTCGATTGATTAAACTTATGTTTGATTAAACTCAATATTTTCGACTTAAAATTGGTGCAATTAAAAGGAAATTTCCGATAAAAATTTATCGTTTTTATTGCAGTGTTTTCTTTAGAAACGGAAAAAGGTTTTTTTAAGTATCGTTTACATCGCAGTCTATACTGGTATAGCTCAGATTCAGCCTCTAGCCGTGCAATTTGTCAGTAGGTCACTTACTATAGGCTCAGATATCTGACAAAGTTTGGTTAGTGGGGTGCCCCGGTAGACTATTTGTTGGCGAACTAGTCTATCAGTGCAGGGGTCGTGGGTTTGATTCCCTCCAGATACTCTGGTCTCTCGCAGAAAAGCGTATAACTTTGCGGGATAACCATAGGAAAAAATGTATCAGTTTCTTGTGACAGCTAGGGTATTCGCAGAGAAAGTGCAGGTATTCTCAGAGAGAGTGGTCGTTGAACGAAAGGCCAAACCGCCAGAATACTTGGCTCGCATCCAACGTCCCGTAAATACTGCCCGAAAACTTGATATATCCTTTCTACTGCGACAGTTATGAATTGATTGTAGAACTTATTTATCAGGTAATTACTATGGCAAAGAAACCTCATTAAGGATACTTTACATTGAAACCTATGCAATGTGCAATGTAAAGTCTAAGAATTTGTAAAGTAAGAATAATTTAATAAAAAAGAATGAAATGTAACGACAAAATTCACCCTTTTGCAGCTATTAATATAAACACAATACATTGAAGTAATTAATTTATTTGAATTTCAGTAAAATATTATTTATGGCTTAAATTTAATTTAAAATAAAAAGGGCCTCTTCACATTTTTTTAAATTTCACTGTCTTGGTTGCTAAGGTGAAATTTTGTATTAAGGTAGTTCAATTACTTCGTCTATTTAAAAATTTTGTGGAAATTAATGGATCTGAAGTAGCGACATCTCTATTAAATACGTCCATTTGGTTATTAGCGCTGTTGTTTTTACCGGTGTGATGCATTCTATCTGATTTGTATATTTTATATCGAGATATAACAGCACCTTCTGCACTGCAGCCAAATTGTTATTACTTTGCTAATGGGCCGATGTTGCTGCTGTACAAGAAGTTTATTATTAGCTTTCTCTTTAAGATCGAACTTTAAAATTTTCTGCAATGTTGTTCTGGAAACTCCCAATTGGCCGAAACGACGACGAGTTCAGACTAATGGAACTTACCAATACTCTGCCGCATAATTCTATAGTTGCCTACAGTCCTTTGAGCTCCCTTAAACAGCTGTAGGAGCTGTTGTGATATATAAATATTCAAGATATTTTCACTCCGTCATAATAATTGCTCATTGACAAGAATAAAAAAATTAGATGGTCCTAACGCTTTGTGATAACCTGTATTCATTCATTATAAATTTCCAAGAATTCCGTTATAACCTGCAAAAGAACAAAACTAATACATTATTGCATCATAAAGAATAAAAATGTTATATGTGTTTAACATTGGTCGGTCATATTTGAGCCACCCTATATATGTACATAGTTATGGTAAGTTCCTTATTCCAAATTTTTACTAAATTGAAATTAAACAGCTTCTTAATGTACTATCGTTAACTTCTATCCTACGAAAGTAGTAAGGAATGATAATTTAAATTCAAATTAGGGTGCCCCGGTAGGCTAGCTGGTAGTGAGCAAGTTTATCAGTGCCGGGATTGCGGGTTCGATTCCCGCCTGAGACTCTGGTCTCCTGCAGACAAACGTAGAGCTTCGCGGAATTAGCATAGTTATTAAAAACAAATTAAAAAAAGTAGTATTTCATTTCATTTGCAATAAATTCTAAGTCATTTTAGAATATTTTTTGGCGTTTTCTTACGCCAGAATTAACTGTAAAAAAATTTTACGAACTGGTCACATGGACTCTTAATAAACAGGACAAATCAAAAGCAAAAGATGAAATAGACTTTTTAAGTTAGGCATATCCTAAAAGTATGCAACAGGGTTTTTTTAATTAAAAAGAGTTCAAAAATCATAGCTGATAGCGAAATTTGTATTTTGTATTACTAGAATTTATTCCAAAGCAGTGGTGCTCAAATTTCAAACTGTGGTTGTATTGCTGCACATTAGTATTGATTAAGAGAGCGAGTTTACCCAGCCAGCATAAAGTAAAAAGTTAGAAATATGATGCTGCATTTTATCCTTAGGTAATATTTTAAGTCTTCAAACTAAAAAAAAAACAATTAATAAGCTGTTTAAATCAGGGACCGTAACGATTATGAGGAATTTCATAAAAATTTGAATTAGTTTTTTTACTGCTAAGACAATTATTTAAAATTAAACACTAAAAACAAGTCTAAGAATTCATAAGAGGCATATTGCGAAAAGTAACTACAGATATAATATTCCTTTTTAATTGCTTCATAATATTGTTCCTTTAAGTATGAAATTAAATTTAAATATGAAATGAAAAGATATATCTGTGGTTTTCATGGACGATTATGAGGAATTTCATAAAAATTTGAATTAGTTTTTTTACTGCTAAGACAATTATTTAAAATTAAACACTAAAAACAAGTCTAAGAATTCATAAGAGGCATATTGCGAAAAGTAACTACAGACATAATATTCCTTTTTAATTGCTTCATAATATTGTTCCTCTAAGTATGAAATTAAATTTAAATATGAAATTAAAAGATATATCTGTGGTTTTCATGGACAGCCGCGTATGTCCATTTTTTCGATTTTGAGATGCTGGTGCCATATTGCTAAATTATAAAAGCTCTTTACATGGTTCTTAAAATATCTGAGAAAATATGGACAATTGCCGATTTTTAAGCGTTATAACAAAGTTTGATCTATAATGGTTTTCGGCTTTCCTTAAATCTTTTGATTTAAAGACTTACGCGGTTGCCGATGAAAGCCGCAGATGTGTCGTTAGTACTTACCACAAGCCTAATGCTTGTTTTGCATAACGTCTTTCTTTTACTAGCCCCCAAAAATTAAGTGCTAGGCATCCTTTATCTTATCGTTTGTATTCTCCAATTATCTTGTTAGCAACATGATTTAACAAATATCTTATGTTTGGCCACTGCTCATCTGTGCTTAAATAGTTGGCGTTCGTGTGTTGTTCTTTCATAATTTTACCGTTGAAAATATTTATTATTGACTGGATTTTTAGAGCTGCATTATTGTGTCCTATTCGCTATATCTTTAATTGATGTTGCTATTATCTTTCAAGGAAGAGTTTAAGCTCAGCGACTTGAATTAAATTTTCTAAGGATTATCTGCGCTGTAAAGGACTCTAAAATCCTATGTACATTTAAGCCACTTATTCGAATCTATATTTTGTTTGTTTAGCTCTTCCGACCATAGGGCAAATGTAATTTTGTTTTGGTTTTCATGAGGAAAATATAGTCAACCAATAGCAAGGTTTTATTTTGCGCACATTTTAAAAAAAAGTTCGCACCTCCCACAACGAAGTTCAGGGCTATGTTTACCAATGATATGCTCCACGCCTTCATTGTTGCTGGGCATTCATATCCTGCACTAATTTTATAATATTGATCCTTGATATATTCTTCGTCTTGTTAAGTTTATTAAAAAATTGTTATTTGGCATCTGATTTACTTACGTCTGCGTAGTACTGGACAATTGAATTGAGGTGCAGCTATTAGACGCCCATAAAGGGGAGCCATGCTAGAGAGAGTATTTGGTTTTTATTATTATTATTTTTTTTACCATATGGGCTACCATCGTTTTTCAGTACTGAATAAATAACAAGGTTGCCGTGTGTAATCGTTTAAACGCTGCTGCCATTCCAAAGCATTTCACTTTCTCCAATAATTGCAAGCTTCAATTTTTCAGCTTCAGTAGGTAACCCTGCATGTGGCATAACGCTCCCGGCAGCGGGCAGGAATTGTCATCAATAAATCATATCTTCTTCTTTGTGTTGGTGTTTTAATCTTTAGAATTTAGCTGTTGTAGAAGACTCGACTAAAACCCCTATTTAGATGATAATATTGCTATCTTTGAGTTATGGCTGTGATTGTTATAGCGGATCAGTTATCACTCCATCTGCTTGAGCACAAGATCCTGGTTTGTTAAAATTGGAAAAACCACTGAAAACTCAGGTTGACATTTGGTCTGCGAGAGCTGCTTGTTACGTATTACATACCCTTTTATATAAAAGTTAAACAATAGATAGAATTTTTAATTTTAGGAATTTTTATAGAAAACCAACTTTTAAACCAGACTAGAACAGCATATTTCTTTAAAGAATTGCACACCATTTTATGCACTGCAGTGATCTGATAATTTTCCCCTAAAGTAAATATTTGCTAAGCCAAAACGCAGATATAAAATAATTGTTGATTGCATTTCAAAATAAATTATTCAAACTGAAGTAAAAAGAGAATAAGAGAAATTCTAAGATAAAATCTTGAAAAGTAAAGGAAAACAAAATCATTAAAAAGAAATATGTATATATATTTTTTACGTAAGAGTATAAAAGAAACCAAAACCTTAAAATTTTCTTTATATTGAAATAATTTTCACACATTTCGGTTTCAATACACAGTTATGCACACATATACACAATCACATCTGCAACACATAAACATGCTGTAACAGTAGCAATCACCTGCCACAGATGTAAGAATGTTGCCAACAAATGGGTAACAACTATAAAGATACCAACGTGAATAACAACTCAACAGCTAAAATACGAATATTACAACCAGATGCTGTTGCACGTTCCACAGAAGCAAAACAATGAGTTCTTTAGAAGTTATGAAGAAACCTTAAAATATTCCCCAATGTGCAACACGTTATAAAATGGCAACAGAATAGCGCCACAAAAAAACAGAATTTTACAGAACAATACGAAATGCAACTGTACAAGCGAAACAGTCAGAGCTGAGAGTGGCAAAGGTTATAAAAATTCCTTTTCAACAACGTTTATATCCAACCGTAAACACCTGCAAAATGGTGCACAAAGATTACAAATTGTTTATATACAAAAAAGCAGAGGAAAAGAAAAAACACCATTTCGTAAAATGAAATAAAATTTTAGCAAAATCTTCAATAGGAAAATGACTGCGGAAGCGAAAAAAAATATAAAATAAAAATCTTATAGAAATGAAAAATAAATCCCTGCAAAAACAAGATCAATGTGGATGAAGAAATTTCCGTTCCGAGAACCGCACAGTGGCGTAAAATCGATTAAAAGATTAAGTAAGCAATGAACTGCCTTGAAACGGAAGTTTGTAGCGAAGAAGCTTCCTTATACTATGTATTAGAACAGACTTATCCCAATAAATAAATGGAGCTTCCAACGAAGCAGGTCTGTAAGGGAGCAATGAAAAAGTTTTGCTTCCATATCGCTTGTTGGTTGGTTGGTTAACGTGGTAGCACGCACAGAACTAGGCGTGCTGCAAGTAGAGTCGATAGCGGCTCCGTTTTGACACCACACCACTCGTCAAGAATTGGAACCCCAATCAAAACTTGACCCAGGGGCAATACTGAGGTGGTTAGAGCCAGCCCGTTGCGTTCAGATATTTCAGCAAGTTGCTGAGTTTTACCCGCGATATCTCCGAAAGTCATTGTATAAGGTAATTCCCAAATAATCCATGTAGTATTGAATTGAACGCTGGGCAATCACATAGAAGATGAAATACTATCTCCTCAGCTTCCAGTTCCCCTCAGCTGCGGCAGCATTCATTAAAAGGGAGGCCGAGTCTCATAGTATGCTTACAGATCGTCCAGTGACCAGTGAGTAAATGTATAAGTCTTGACACGTCCTTCCGACTGAAGTTGAGAAGTCGCTCAGAGCTACCTATGTCATATGTGGGCCACGTTGCCTTGGTAGCCCTGAAGCCATCCAGTTTCCTCCATTTATCGTCATCCATATACAGATAGTAACCAACCAACCATATCGCTTAGGCTAGGTAAGGTTCAATTAGCAGCCGTAAGGTTCCATTAGCAGCCGTTCTCACTCAGCCACACAGTCGGTTCAGTAAAGGAGTGGCTTCTGTTTAAACCAATATAAGAGAGATATGTCTTGTCTCCAAGGGTTCTTCGACCAAACACCGTAACTTCTGCATAGATCATTGTAAGGGAGCCCTAGCCCTTGGACGTGCCTTCCAATGGCCAGTGGCCAGTTATAACTTCAATAAGGTTCCTGAGGTGATGTCTAGACAGCTGTTATGCCCGCTTAGTCCTTTTTTCATCTATGATGGGCCAAATTTTCCTGGTTTCCCCGCAGGTGGTTTCATCGAGCCGTCTCTGATCGGCAATATGTGATGAACACATCCTCCACGGATCTTGTGGCCGCCTTGCTATCGGTAATAATGTGAATATCCCTGCCAGATATTTCAACGTACCGAATGTGTCTCGCGGCTGTGTATGTGGACATTATTTCGGCCTGAATGACACTGCAGTATCTTATATTACGGAATTAAGGCCCTAATTATGTAAAACGCAACGCAACACCAAAGACTTGCATTAAAAGCAAAAACAATGCCATAAATATTTGTTACGTGAACCATTAAAACAATGGCATATATGATGATATCAGGGTTTTTGAAAACTGATTCTGATGACTTTAGCTCTTTTTCAAACAGCTAAAGTCTTATCAAGAACGTGTTTTTCTTTGAGACGTTTATATAGTGTAGGTTTCCATTTTCCGTTAAAAATACGGAAATTGATAGCAAAATCATTATTGATGCCGAGCATTTTGTATGGATTAGAGATTTATTCGAGTGGAAGTTCTGGAAATTTTGAGATAATAAGGAAATGTTTTCATCGTATTACAAGGTTTGTTTACGGTTTAAATGTGAGAACTCCCATTACTTCATTTGTAGTTGATTTCTTAGGCATGAACTTTGACAGCTTTGTTAAATTGCGATTACTCTTGTTCTTCTTTAAAATAATTAAATATGGTGAGCCTGAATACCTTATGAGACTTTTCGCGTTTTCCCATTCTTCCAGAACTGCAGCTTTAATAAGTCCAAGAATAAATACACTTTTTATGCACAGTTCATTAGATGCCAGAATTTGTAGGTTGTGGAACACCATAATACCATTTGATGAGAGAAATTTCTCAGTAAGTTTGACAAAATTGTTACTGACTATGTGCTGATATTATTTAGAATAAAATTAAAGAAGTGCAATTAAGGTAAAGGTAAAATGTAATAGGTATAAGAACTAAATAATCTAATTTAAGATTTAATTTTCTTACTCGAGTTTTTAATATGTAAGCGTTTTTGGCCTATGTAGGCTTTTTGATTATTAATGAATAAATAAAAATAAAATAAAAATAAAATAAATAAATAATAGCAGGTCCTCAAAAAAGTACACGCCCAAAACATTCCAATTGTTAATGAATGGTATCACATTTAAAAAAAAACAGCTTTTTCTTTTTTTTAAATTTTCTTATAGCCTCTCTGCCATGTAAAGCTTTAAAAATATTCATCTTATACCCTTTTATGCCCTTTAGTAATTCCTAGACGACTTAGCAATGTCCCTTTGCCTGCCCGTTCATTGAAATCTCGCTAATTTCACTTTCGTTTTAACAGAAGCGAACAATTTGGATACTTAATTTTTTTTCTAATTCTCCTACACAGAAAAAAGTATTTTATCAATTAAAAAAATGGTTTAAAAAGTATTTAAATTTAATAAATGTGATAATTGAATCAATTATTTTTTTAGCTAAAAGAAAATTAAAAATTAAATTTTGATTTAATTAACATTTTAGTTGTTTTGAAATAAATTTTCAATTAAAATTTTAATTAAATAACATAAAATCTTAATTGACTTTTTTCGTTTAAAATAAAATAATTTAAACATGTAGAATTGTTGTTGGGAATTGTCAATATTTATTTAAATAAACTAACACATTGTTTAATATGGCAAAGTTTTTTGATCACTTTTTTAATTAAAATTAAAAATATCATTTATTGAAAATATTTTTTCAAAATTTTAACATTTTTAGTAATCAATATAATCATTTTGGTAATAGGTGCAAAATCAACAACTTGTTTGCTTGATATAATGAATTTGGAATAAATTTGATGATTGCAGAAATTTAATAATTTTTCCTGTGTAAGCAATTCTCTTGGATTGAAATATACCATAACTGCTGTGTTATGGACCTGAATAGGGATTAATTGCTCTAAAAAATTATACTTGTTAAGAACGTGTTTTTCAGGTCCATTTGAGAAAAAGAAAAACTGTGGGTCGTTTGAGTGACAGTTAACTATCTGTTGAGGCTGTGCTGGGTATTAGGTTACTGCAGCATCACCATCAATGAGATGGCTGTAAGTTGGCTAGACTGGGCTCGAAAATGTGGGATCCTGACTGTCTCTAGGCGGTCAGGCTTCCAATAGGATTTTCTATTGGAAGGATAAGGAAAGGGGTTCTAAACGGGACTACTCGGGTCTGACGGAACCGAACGGACTGCCGGGTATAGCGCACGCTGTAACTGGTGCTCAGTACGTCCGACTCGGATACGCTGCCGAGCAAAAGTAGCAAATGCGTTAAAACTACGAGAGGTATTATCACGCGCCACTGTATGATAGGCAGGATAGCGGTGACAATGGGATCTAACTTGTCGGATATATGTAGGTTGTGTGAGGACCCAGAGGATTTGGAAACAGTTGAGCACTTTCTGTGCCACTGTCCCAGGCTACAGAAGAGCAGGCTGAGATGGCTAGGAAGCAGATTCCGGCGCGAATTAGGAGATGTATCGGGCTGCGGGCTCGATAATATGCCGGGATTCGTAATGGGGCTGACCTGTCTGCGCAACAGTGGACTGGGCACTGGGTACATGTATTTTGTGTAAAGATTTCTGTTCAATAGGGTTGTTCCATCTTATCTTGTCCGATTTTCTATCTTCCACTACTTTTTCTATACTTGGGCTTTCACTCTTTATTTCTCCTATTCTTGTCTAATCAGTATCCTATCACTTATTAAGGCGTTACAATGGACCATATTGTTCGGTAGGTCAGGGTGGCTTCATACCGCCCTTCTACCTAGCCTAACCTAGTGACAGTTAATATTATTAACTATAACATGACCGTGGGCAACCCTGGCTATGTTTCTTTTTATAAAGAACTAATTGAACCGTAACACAGTTGCAGATAAAAAATATGGTTGATATAAAAATAGTATGTTTAAGATTTTTTCCCTAAAAAAGTGTGTTACCTAAAACTAGTGACAATATGAAAACATGAAATTCCCAATTTTCATACTTGATTAAAACACTAAAATTTATTGTTTTATTAAAAAGATATTGGGAATTATTGATTTTCATAAGCAACTTTATTATATTCAACATTTTTTTTATTTTTCGTATTTATTCTATGAGTTAAATTTCAGTTATGTATTTTATAAAGCTTTTTGTAAAAGTTCTTTTCTGTACATACAATATACTTCATTGCTATCCAACGGAAAGCTGAGGTAAAATGTAACAAGAAAATACAAGATAATAGTCTGGTAGTGTATGAAGTCATTCCCAAAAAAAAATTAAGGAATAGAACTAATACAAAAAGCTTTATAAAATACATAACTGAAATTTAACTCATAGAATAAATTCGAAAAATAAAAAAAATTTTTTTTATTGTTTTATGATAAGCTAGTTTCTATACACATTTCACTGGTTGCTTAGGACAGATCACGGGAAACCCGTTTCCCAAAGACTTTAGAAAGGCTTAAAATGTTATGCAAATAAAACTGCAGCGTTTTTATTTTTTTGTTTTTTTTTTGTAGGAAAACAGCACCCAATTAAAGTTTTTCTACGGAAATGTATTCCTACCACGTCCAGCAATTAGTCTTTGCACTGGTTTCAATACAAAAATTTACGAATTTAATGGTCTATTTATAACCCTTTTTAAGACTTTGGTTTACTTTTTCTGCGTTGAGTTAATTATGATCGAAGTAAATTCTTTGCCTTTCAAATATATGTAGCCCATTTCTTTATTTCTCATGAAAAAAGTGAATTATGACAAAAACAGTGCAATATAAAACAAAAAATGGGTCTTCTCCCATAAGTGTTTGTGTGTCTTTACTTTGCGAGAATTATCTGTCATTTAAATAATTTTCCAGCAATTATTGGAACGATGTAAGAAAAAGTGTTTTTGTAACAATATTTTGCGAAAAGTTTCTCACTAGAACTGTCAAAATCAGTCACATTTGAAACTCATGCGAGAAAATTAAATTTAAAAAAATAATTATATAATAGCATACATATACACATGTACATATGGATAAAAGAATGTGTTTTTTTTTTTTTTTTTTTTATTTTAGTTTATTTTAATTTTTTTTTTTTTTTTTTTTGTCTTTCTTTGTTTTCGTTTTATGCAGGGCTGCCAGATAAATTTGTGAAAAAATCGTCAATTTCCTAAGAAAAAATCGACTCTTTTGTTATAAAAAATCTGACAACTTAAAATTAATTTTGACAAATTTTATTCGATTTTTATTAAAGCAATCAAAAAAAAACAGTTAAGGTTCATGGGTATTTTATATACATTTAAAACATACTCGTACATACTTAAGCTTGAGGTCTATTTTTATAAAATTATTTATTTTATGCTGTTGTTTATTTGTTTGGCTTATTTATTTTAATTTTTCTTTAATCCGATAACAATTTAATATTTCAGATTGTTATTTTTCCCTGAGGAAGTCACACAAAGGCGTGACAAAATATCATATTGAACTAAAAATAACACTTTTGGCCAAAAAAAAAAAGGCAAAAATTTCCTATAGTGCAATGAATGAATAATGGGGTAATAGTTTAATGTTTTGATCACATAAACAAATGTATTAAAAAATCCAAGGAAATAAAAATTGAACAGTTTTCCCTCGAAATTTTGCTTCTGCCGATAAATTTTTTACGGAACAGACAAATAATTTCGAGGACAATTTTCACAATAGTATCCCTATAAAATATAAAAATATAAAAATTTAAGCTGCCTTGTTTCTAAAGACATCCTTTTTCTATGGTGCCTAATGCACAAACATATAAAAATATTTAAAATTGTTTTATTTTGAAGACTGAATAATATCGTCACCAGAAAAAATCAGCAAATCGGCACTTTGCCAATTTCGGAACAAAAAATCGTCAAATTGACGAAAAATCGTTGA
The DNA here is from genome assembly GCA_943735925.1 of Pollenia amentaria. Lineage (NCBI taxonomy): Eukaryota > Metazoa > Arthropoda > Insecta > Diptera > Polleniidae > Pollenia > Pollenia amentaria. The sequence continues at coordinate 38,825,159 of OX031009.1, forward strand.
ATGTGGCAGCCCAATTTTTATTATATATATTTCTTTCGTTGACGTTTCGCTTGTATTTGACACTTAATTACTGGAATTATTCCAGCTAAAACAGAATCTGTGTTGTCTGTTCTCGCATTCATATACAGAAACACTATTTTCTCACAAATCGAGAAACGAAGGAATTTTTTGTCTCCCACTTCATGTGAGAAATTTTGCTATGCAAGAAATACAGAAACGAGCTACTGGATTCCGCTTCTAGTAAAAACTAAGCTCAGATGTACTACTATAACAAACACCACAAGATTTTTCAGATAGAATTTTTCAACTTTCCACATTTCTTAAAAAACCAAAAGACTATTTAAGGATTTAAAAATAAAAGTTCTTTCATGCAAATCGACCAAGTTGTATAAAAGCATTTGTCTAATTTTACCCCACTGTGTTTCGATGAAAAGTTAAACTTTTGTATTGTTATTGCAAGCAACATTTATTGATAACTCAGCAATAAACTGAATATATTGTTGCAAGTTGTTTGCCATTATTCTACTACATCATCATTAAATTACATTGTTCAAAATTGTTTTGCTTTTTTTGCTTTTTAGATTATTTTGCTCATTTCAATAAAACTACTTTTCCTAGGTGTAAATAAGATAGAGTAACAAACAAACATTTTTAAAAATATACAAGACATTTAATATAAATAGTTTTGACTTAATATAAATTTCAACAAATTTGTTACCTATTCATTCATATTCATTAAATATTCTTTATCGAAATTAACGTAACAAACATTTAAAGAACTTAATAAATAATTTACGAGAGCGGTTCCAAAATTAGTAGAGGTTAAGTTATGTACCATAAAACGGCTCACTTCGGTCCTACAGTAGTCCGTTTGTGAAACCCATTTTAATGGCCGCACCTACAGAAAAACGGAAGGTGGAACGCTTTCTTTTCTTGCCTCCACGCTATTTCGGTATGCTGCATACAAGTTGAATGGGCGTGAGAAATTTTGACAGCTAGAAAACGCTTTCCGTTCTTGTTAACGTATAGCTGTAAGGAGTAGCCACTTCATAGATGAACCTGAAGATCTAAACCAATTCGTTTTCCTAACGATCTTCTGAGCAAATCTGTCATCCATAAAACCCACTTGCGTGGTAAGCTCATCTGCTGTTTGGTTACCCTGGCAGTCTGTATGACCTGGGGCCTATTTCACTAAACTACAATTCTACAAGTTTACAAGTTACAATCACAAGTCTAATTCTTACAAGTGCTGATGAGTTGTGTTTCATTAAAATTTTCACAACACTTGTAGCTTTTTGCACTTGTAAACAACAATTTCTACAATTACAAGTTCTTGTACATATTGTGATATTAATTTTACAATTCTTTTTGATCATTACTCAAAATGCTAAAATATCCCATAATAACGCAATATAACACATTTTAATACTCTTATTCTTATTTTTTAGAACCAATCTATCGGAAAATGTGCGGGTGCGATAAAAATAAATACTTTTGCAATTATGGTTACTCTAATGTATATCGATAAGTTGTTTTGCTTGTTATAACACCACTTATCAATCAAAACATATGAGGCGCTTAAAGGGGTTAAAGTGCTTTTTAAAAAATTGAGATTACAAATGGAATAAGTAGGCTAAGTTCAGAGAAGTTCAGTGCACAAGAGGTGAATGTTGAATTCGTATCAGGTAGCGAGATACGGCGTCCAATTCTAGCAGATGCCATTAAAATACCCGTTTCGCTTGGAGCACACGCAATATATAAGCACTTAATTTCAATTTTTAAATAAAGAACTTCAACCCCTTGTACTTTAAGCCCATCATATGTAGTTTGTGTTTAAAGTTGTTTGCTTCTTGTGTTAAAAAAAAGTTGAAAACTATTGTTTTGTATTGGCAAATCAGCAGAATAAAATTAGTGTGGTGCGGGAGATCTCTTGTAAGCGAAAAACTTACCAAAGAGATAAAAATGAAAGAGTTGGAGAACGTGCATATGAGGTGTCTGTCACTTCGACTGATGACAAGCGCAAAAGACGCCAAATACGAACGTGATGTTTTTTGGGCAAACATCAAAAGGTCGACACTGGTAAGTCGGTTTTATAAAGTGATAACTTTATTTATAACTTTATTTATATATAACATATGATATAGTTTGATATAGTTTGTTTTATTACATAAAACGACCTATTTAAAAAAATAAATAATTAAAAATAAACTAAATAAATAAATAAACGCTAATTTATATTAAAATTTTTGGATTTTGTGTTTATTTGAACTAATTTTTATTAAAAAATAGTTAAAAATCTAATTTTAATTCAATTTATATTTCACTTGTAACTTGTAAAATTTTTTCTGAGGGTCTCCGTCGACCCTAAGCTTTTTTTTCTACAATTCTACAAGTTTACAAATGTAAATTTACTGCACGTTCGCCGATATCGAACGTTAACGTTCGCATAGTAAATAACATTTAAAACAAAATTTCAAAAATTGTTTTTGTTTTAAATGTAATTTTCTATGCGAACGTTAACGTTCGATATCGGCGAACGGGCAGTTAGATTTGTGAAACAAAACCACTTGTAGAATTATAACTTGTAACTTGTAACATTTCCTGAGTTGATTCTGCTTGTTTTTGTAATTTTATAAAAATATTACCACCTTCAATATATACTGTTAAAATGCGACTCTGATGAGAATACATAAGTTTCTAAAATGGTTTAGAAAATGAACATTTACCGACCGATTGTCATATTTGTATCCGTATTCTCTCTTACTCAATGCATTTTGCTTTTACATGATAAGATTTTTCTCATTTAAAGCCTTAAAATGTGTTATATTGCGTTTTTATAGGATATTTTAGCATTTTGAGTAATAATAAATAAGAATTGTAAAATTAATATCACAATATATACAAGTACTTGTAATTGTAGAAATTGTTGTTTACAAGTGCAAAAACCTACAAGTGTTGTAAAAATTTTAATGAAACACAATTCATCAGCACTTGTAAGAATTAGACTTGTGATTGTAACTTGTAAACTTGTAGAATTGTAGTTTAGTGAAATAGGCCTCTGGTGTTTACATTAGCTTTACCTATGAATGTTTCTCAACCTTATTTACAGATATTTGACATTCAGTAGTTAACATAGATGTCACATAGACATCCGCTATAGCTGATATGCCATCATTGCCATCAGTAAATACACATCTATCTCCGATATACGATATTCTATTAGCCAGTTAGCCGCGAGTCTAAAAGCAGAAATTTCTGGCTGTATAACACTAAAATTATCCGGCAGTCGAAAGGGAACCTTAAGGTAAAGTTCGTCTATGTAAAATCTTCAACCGTCAGTATAAGACCCAAGTGTTGTATCTGTGAAAGACATATCAAGGGATAACTCATTCCTATCAGTCGTATGTGCTGCATATCGTGTACCAAAAAAAAACGTTCAGAGGTTCACCAGGGCCAGCTGTGCAAAAGAGGCCTAATGGATACCCGATCTAGAGCTGGCAAACAATGTGCTTACAATTTTGATTGCGTTGTTTAGAGCTATCAAAGCACCTAGAGATAATCCTTCCTCAGGGCAAACTCTTCCACAAGTGGTTAATATATCAGGCGCTTAGTTGGATTTTTCCTTCCCACGAATTAAGGTAGTGCAGCGCAACCACCACGTGGTCCCCACAAGTATATTTTCAAGAGTAACCAAAACTTTCACAGAGACAATCTTCCTGACAAGACTAAAAGAGGCCTCAACCAATGGTCAGTACGATTTCGTGCCAACGAGGCTACTCACTCCTGTGGTACCAGATAGGAAATCTGGTCAGCCGTAATTGCAGGAGATCGTTCATATCTCTTGAGACCTTTCAATTTTAAATTTTTGCCAAATCCCTTAAATTGACTACACCTAATTACCCAGGAGGATGTAACACCAAAAAGTGAAACATCATTAAGATGATTCCTTCACACCCCGGGCGGTCCCAGCGGTGACTATCGAGTGATTACAAATCCTCGCGCGACTATAATCACATTATAACCATAACAAATTCGGGAAACATTTTCTTCAGTACTCAATATAATCCCTTTTCCCCTCTTCATTGTTAGCCAGTCTTAAACAACTGAGCCATTTTTTAAAGCTTGGAAATAGATCTGGCCAGCAATTTAGTTCATTGAATTTGTCCATCGTAATAGTAGATGGTCCCTGAAGAATGAACAACCGTGACACCCATCTTGTACACCGCTTTTATATTTTCAAATCATCGGTCAGAATGCAAAGTTTTTCACTTTTTAAAATGCCTATCATTTCAGCTAGCTCAAGAATATTAAGCCAACGATCATTTATTACCATTTTGCGGAACTTCTTAACCGTTTTTGACGTGGGCACTTCATTTGGTAGACCCCTACGGTGTGAGTCTTGGCAACTCGTACATTTTTGTTTAAACTAGTCCACTAACGAATATTTTAAAGCCGTAAACGAAAGAGAAGAATCCCCCAAAGTTAAATGAAGCTCGGCTTTAGTATTCCAACCCATAAAATTAAAGTACTCAATTACATAACGGCGATCAACTTTATCCATGATAAAAAATTCACTAAGATCGTTTATTTTGGATGGGTACAAACAAAATGTTGAATAACGTAGCACTTAAAAATTTAAAATATTTGTTTAATAATTTGCCACTTTTGAATAAAGTAATTTTTTTTTAATACTGCCGGTATCGTTGCGCTAGTTCGTCTAATTTTGGAACCGCCCTCTTAACTTATACAACAAACTCTTTGTTATGTAAGAGTACCTCGCTCTCTCTCTCTCCCACACGCTTTCTTATAGTTATACTAAGAAGTTAAATGAACCTTTAATAGCATTACATTGTCCCCTTAAATATTTTGTTAAATCCATTAAATAAATCACAAAAATATATTAATATAAAAACTCATTCCTTAATTTGTGTGTCAATTTGAGAGAGAGTCTCATAAATAGATTTGAAACGCAAGTTCGAAGCAAAACGTGATTACCAGCAAATCATGCCAACAATAAAACTGTCATAAAAAAATATTATTAATATTATAATTATTTTTATTATTATTACACTTTTGTGCATGTTCTCATGAATGTTAAATAAGAAGAAGGTTAAAAAGATTTATTGGGCAACTTAATTATTTTCATTAATTATTTTTTATTTGTGTATGAAATTCATTTGATATTGTAACAACTTGATGTAAATTAATTAGTTAACAGGTCATAATAATTTTCTACCGTTTTACTAGTGAGAACTATTGATACCGAAAGTGAAATCCCCTTCCCAAAATATAGGGATTTTCGGGATTAAAAGAGTCGAAATTCCAAAGATTTTGGAAATAAATATTCACGAATTTTCGGCTTTAATAAAATTCCGTTAACTTTTTAAAAATTTATTTCGAAGAAATTTCATTAAAATGTCAAGATTTGCTATGATTTTATTAGTACCCACAAAAAACTTTTTGAATTTTGGTAATAGGGCGTAGTTATTTCATACGTTACCTGGTAAGTAGTTGTCATTACAAATGTCATTATTCTGAAAATCTCAATAAGTACTTGCTAGTAATGACCTCAGTAAGTACTTTTCACTACTATTATTTTCAGTTATGAATATTTGCTTACTTACAATCAGCTAAATAACTACTTATTAGTTGTCTTGTTTTCAGTACAGAATATTAACTTACTCGTAATTAGCTCCATAACTACTTATTAGGTCTATTAACTATCGCCAGTTAAATTAAAACTAGTTATTTTTTGGTTTCTAATAAGTATATTGTAAGTACTTACAATTCAACTTACTGGTAGTTAAATAATAACTAGATATTTTGTGACTTCTAGTAAGTGTATTCTAACTACTGAATTCTGTGGACAACTCGAACAAAAATAAGTAGTTATTTAGCCGAGAAATAAGTAGTGTTTATATTTCTCCAACATTACTTGCTAACTAACCAGGTAAGTAAAGTTTTTGTTGGGTATTTTCCAGCGGGGGCTTTATATGGAACCTATGATCAATTATATACCGATTCACACAAGATAAAGTATTGCAACTTCGTATCATTTAAAAGGTATTTGCTACAAAATCAATAAGGCGTCTTAAAGCGTTTTTCGGGAGTAGGCTTTGGTAAAGTTTCAATTGATCCTAACAAATTTAGACAGTATCATGTAAAGCTTAATTTGTTTTTATTTTCGTTACAATTAAATTTGATTTCGCGAAAACTGCTTCATGAGCGGGCCTTATATGGAAACTATTATTAATAATAGTCTTTGGGAGAGAAAACTAAGTCTTTTTCTTAATTTTATTCTGACAGCTCCTACAGTAGTAATCAGTTATCCATAACAACTGTTTATTCGGTCCCTTCCAAGCCTAAGCAGCATGCTGGTCCTCCCCTCATCATATCGAGGGCATACAATTGAATGCGTATTTCCGAAAAACACTTCGATAGCGAGCCTTTTATAGGACCTATGATCAATATTATCCCTAAGACCAGGGCATTGGCAGAGAAAGTTTGGTGTCGTCCTTTTCCATTTCATTTTGACAGCTCCTACAACATTCGTTATAATTTAAGCTACGCCTTGCAGCATCCCAGCAAAAACTGATGCTTTCTCGGAAACAGTAATGTAAGGGAGAATTCGAAGGGAAGCGCTTACAATTCTATGAAATATTATACGACTTTTGCTTGGAATTCATCGTGTAGAATATTTGCTTTACAGATCTGAAATATGCTTATTTCACGCCTTGATAACGGATATGCTTTACGTGAATAAAGAAAGTGAAAAAATTAAGCATTCGAAAAAACTTTATTTCAGCGTTTAAAAAAATATTTATACATTCAAAATATTTTTTTGGAATAAGAAGGTTAAAGTTTTATATACAATTGTATTCAATAATTCTAAAATCGTGTTAAAATTTTTTATTTTTATCAAGAAAACAAAGGATTTTACTGTTTCAATGAAGCAGTAGAAAATGTAACCTTCAAAAACGAATTAACAGCAATTGACTTCTACTATTTAGCATTGCATTTAAAGACTGCAGGATTATATATCTTATCTTATAGCACTAGACTTAGGCATTAATTTAAAGAAACAAAAAAGGAAGCGGTTGAGATGCAGAATACGTATTTACTGCTTCCAAATCTTGAACTATTTTTTCTGAGATTGAACCCTATCAACCCGTGACACGCAGTGACTGATAACACTATTCCTGTTTCGTCCGTTCAGAACCTAAGTAATACGTTTGTCCTCCCCGAGTCATATCCTGGCTGTAGAGTTCTGACCAAAACGCAGAAAGGTTTTCACCAAGACAACTCGGTTGAACACACCTTTAAGACTCATGTTAAATGCAACGACTTATTGAAATGTCGACTAGGCTATTTAGGAAAATGTCATCCAAAAGACAAACCTGATTGGCAAGGTCATCTGTAGTGTGGTTTCCCCTACAGGCACTGTACGCCAAGATGCATTCCAGTGTTGCCATTAAAAGCTTTGCAATCTCATTCAGCAATATCCGGCAATCAGTTAATTTTGAGCTGTCATACTAACGTAGACATTAGGTATTCTTCGATTTCGTTTTAAAATTAAAAAAAAAACTAACTGCCTGGCCCACTTTGTCGACAAGAAAATTTCTTATATTTATATTGAAAACAAAAACAAATTTAAATTTGTTATTATTGTTTTCAATATAAAAATGCGAAAGAAATGTTCTTGTCGACATTGTGGGCCTGGCAGTAAATTTACAATATTTCTAACAAAAATTCGGTTGATTTGAAAAGATAACTTTAAGCTGTTAGTAATAGGGTATTAAATGCACCTTATTCTTAATTTAAAAAATGATTTAGATTAGCTTATTAGATATGAGCGAATTAAGAAGTCCTTATAAAATTCAGCTTTTGCAGTTTACCTTGGAAAAAACTCTGTCGTCTTACTGGAACCAAATGATTGATAAGGGTGTTTTACTCTTTACATTTACCAAAGAAAAATAATATCAAAGGAAATTCACCGATTATTAAAGAAACTTTTAAATTGTTTAAAAAACATCACGAATATTGTAATGAAGGTGTATGATAAACTCTGTTGCATACATTTAGGCTGCCCTGCAGATAATATTGGACTACGTGGTCCATTGTGGCTTAAATGGACTACTTACAACGTGGTCCAATGTACTGTAGTATGGACCATATTAGACAAATTAACATGCAGTGCTGCCAACAACTGCATGATGTATAGATATACAGTATTACACATTGGTAGCCCTGATGTTGTCCATTATTAATTGTTTATTTAAAAGTGAAACAGGAAAGTTTTTTAAGATTTGTGAAACAAATAAAAAAAATAAAAAATACCAACTAAATATATATAATAATAGCAATAATGGATTACAGTGTACGCCATAAAAGACGATTAGTGAAAAAGTAGTAACATGGAGCACTTTTGAAACTAACCCACTTGAGTACTCCATGGAGTAGCCTAGGGACTACTTCGGTGGGTTATATGGTCCACTCCTAGGACATCGTAATGTTAAATAGACCACCTTTTAACCATATATATGGAGTTGTTTTGGAGTACTCCTACTCCTTTATGGACTACTCTTTACACGCATGTATGGACTAGTCTCGTTATTTGCAGGGTAGGACTGCAATTATCAACTCTAACAAAAAAATTTAATAATTGATTGACGGCAATTGTAAACAACTGCATAACGAAATAAGTAAAGTAAAATCAATTGAATTGCTAATAAATTAAAAAAACACATAAATGTACATATTTTAATCCGGCTAAAGTTCATCAAATTTAATTTTCATTAAATTATTTTTACGAAAAAAGAAAGAAAAAAAAGAAAAACATAAAAAACAGAAAAATTTACTTTTTACTTCAAGAAGAATTCTTGGCAAAAAGTATTAAAACAGAAGTAAGGTAGAACATGTAAATCAAAAAAAATAGATAACCATTTACATCACAAATTTCATGTGAAAAAATCACTGAACGAGTTGAGATTTGAACTCGGATATTTCGTTGAATTTATAGTTTCTCACTCTAACCAACTGAGCTACGTGCATCTATGAACTACGTGATAGTTCTTTATAAATAAGTGCAATATAATGCTGCAAAGATAGATAAGGCATGAAAAGTAATACAGAAGGAAGTTGTTACAGACGTAGCTGTTGGTAAGCTAAATGTAAATGAAGTTTTAGCTAAGCAAATGATAATCGAAATGATTATTTTATACCACCACAAAACTTTTTCTGACATTATCGGCCTTGTTCTAGAAATCGAAATCACGCGAAATTTAAATCTATCAAATTTTGAAAACTCTCCTGTGTTTAAAGTTGATAAGGTCCTGATCTTTTTAAACTTCTTTTGAAATCAGGAGAAGCTAAGTTAATTTTTTTATCAATTTTACGTGATTTCGATTTCCAGAACATGGCCGTATAATTTCCTTTAAGTTCACAACCTAAACAAGTAGTTAATTATTTGATAGGATTAAAGAATGCCGCATAAAGAAAATTTGTGACCAAAATAAGTGTAAACAAAAAGTATTTTCTTCCTTTTGCTTAACAACTTAAATTGAACAAAATAATTTTAGTTTTTGTTATTTGCTAAAAATAAAGCTTTCAAAACGGCATAAAGCCCCTACTCTATTACAAAATTGACTTAAATTTTGTATTGCATAGTGCAAAAACGTTATCTCTAAATTATTTTAAGAAGCAGTAGATTTTCCGCTAACTTTGAAACACACATTAATTGCGTGTTAGGCACATAAAAAAAAGAAAAAAATCTCCAAATTGGCAAGAGTGGAATAAAGTTTTCATATATTTCATTTAATTATCCTTATTCGAATTTTTTCTGAGTTCATGGAATAAATCATAAAACAATAAGAATTAATTTTATGATTTATGCACCACTTTTTGAAGGAAGTCTTAAAAAAGGCTTCAAAACGTACGTTTGAAATAAAACGTGATTACCAGCAAATTACGCTAAACAATAAAACTGTCGTAAAAATTATTAATATTTCTAGAGAAAAAAATAGTTTGAATTATTATTTCACTCTTACGCATATAAAAGTGTAATTACTGAAATGAATGTTAGCACGATGTAATGGGCAATTAAATTATTTTACTCAATTAACCATTCGCTTTTATAACAATTAGATGTGAATAAATAAAATTATATACAAGACATGCTACTGTTCTTGCTGTTTGCACACATAAAATGTTGCTCCACAATTTTCGATTTCCGGTTGGGGAAAATTAAAAAAAAACAGTAAAAATGCTGTATTGAGCTGTACTGAATCTTATTTTATCGTTTTTGAATGCCCATATTATTATAAATAGTACTAAAACTTTAAGTTCTTGAGTATAGGGGTCATGTGAAATAATGGACCTATTTGGCTCATCTTGATCCTTCCATCTCGTATGTCGAGCATCATACATTGTATTTTGTATTTGTATTTGTATTTATTAATTTGATTCTCTAATACAACAAGTCACAAAATCTTATAAATAACAGTATTGGAATCAGACAAGTTAAATGTGCAAAAAATATAACGAGTGGTCCTAGATCATTTAAAGTTGGCACCGAGCATTATCCTGAAAAAGTTAAGAAACAATAAAATTTCATCAAAATCGACCACGCCTACCGCCCAGCTCCCATACAATCCAAATCACTTTTGCGCATAAATCTTTTCCTTTTCAAGCAAAAGTGTTTTAATTTGGTATATACTAGGGAGATCGAACGGTTATTATTCGACCGGTTTTAACCGGTTATTTTAGCTTTGCCCAAGTCGGTTATTTTAAAATGTCCATTTTTCGAATATCGAATAAACCGGTTATTTTGGTATAATTAACCGGTTATTTAAGTAATGTGTAATTTATATACATTTTCCTTACTCTTGTTGTAGATGTACCCGTAATTTAAGTATTTTCTAATTAAATATTGGCCAAACTTAAACTTTTTATGAAGAATGTCAAAACAAAATGTAACAAAGGTCAAAAAACATTATGAACACTGTAAATACAAATCGTTTATAAAAGCGTGTGTTCTTGTAGAAAAAAACCAAAAACTATTCAAAATACTACAAAAACGTGTTCAGTTAAAGAGTAAATAGTAATTTGTGCAAGAGTATTCTAAATATTAAATATATTTTTATATAAAGGTTATCTCTAGATCTTTTTCGAACGCGATTAAAAAGACAAAGTTAGGTTCTTGAAGTGCCCTAAAATGATAATAAAAATTAAAAATGATAAGGTTCTTCCACGTCACGATTTATTAATCACCTTTAATTAGTCCATATGCTTGACATTAATGTCATCCAAATGAAATTCCCTTCGAAGTAGTTCTAAGAAGGCGACAAATAATACTTTACTAAAATACGCTGCCAAAAATTAATCATTGGGTGAAATATTAGCTCGTTGTGTTGCCGAGGACGAAATGCCCGAAAGGCACTTAAAACTCTTAAGTACCTCTAGCATCTCTTCATGCTGAAAACTACAACATAACGGCGGAATCAACGATATGGGAAAAATTTCTACCAGTTTTATTTATTAAAACACCAAGAACTAAAAAACAAAATTGAAGAAATCAAACAATGTCCATGGAATGTTTTAAATTGTAGTCGACGAATTGACAAATATTACCACAAAAAAAATGTTCAGTTCACTATTCGTTTCTATAATGTTGAAACAAAATAATTTGAAATAGATAATCCTGGCTAAGAGGTTTTGTTTGCAACTTTTGAAAAATATGGTTGATTTATATAGAAATGCTTAACCACCAACAAATTAAAACTCATTCAAAATAAATTTGGGAGAATATTTCAAATAATAACTTTATAAAATTCCTATAATTTATTTGCTTTTGCAAAACGTTCGTCTAGATCATTCAACCGTTTCTAAATTACATTATACAAATATCTTCTTACAAATAAAGTTTAGTAAATCAATAAAAATTTTTTGAAAACTTAGCTAAAGTTTGACCGATTTACTGGTCCCACTTTACTTGATTTTATCGTAAAATATTTGTTAGTTTCTGTAAATGAACAAATATCCATTTTCGAAGATAAAATTACCTATTTGTACGATTTATTTATACCGTAAAAAACAAAAATCATAAACCATGGCACTCGACCATGGTTCTGCCCAGCAATAAGTAACCGGATAAAGCAAAGAGATTTATCTTACTCTGGAAACGTTTTAAAATCCCACAGTTATATAACGACTACCGAAGACTTTAGAGCTGAAGTAACTCTAGAAATAAGGAAAGCTAAAATTCGATTTTATGCCGAAAGATTCCAAAATGCTGCAATCAGCAAAAAGACATGGCAAACAATTCATGATATCGGAATTGGCAAAAAAGATATTAACATTCAACACAACTTAACTGCCGACGAATATAACAACATATTTTCTACCATACCATCTGCTGATGATAACATTTTAACAAACAATTACCTCACCACCATTGAAAATGTCAATATAAGTAGTGAATTTAAGTTTCGCTGTGTTAATAGTGAAGAAGTATTATCATGCTTCATGGCGATAAAGTCTAATTCCATTGGCTATGACAATATAGATCCCCGTTTCATAAAAATCCTACTACCAAGGCTATTACCATTTCTTTCACATATTTTCAACACTATTTTTACAACTTGCGTCTACCCCAGCAACTGGAAGCAGGCTAAAATAATTCCGGTTCCTAAATCTAACTCTGAATTCAGGCCAATAGCGATACTCCCATATATTTCTAAAGTAATGGAAAAACTGATGTACCTACAGATTAATGAGCATATACAAAGTTTCAGTCTATTAACACCCCTTCAATCTGGATTCCGATCGAAGCATAGTTGTGTTACTGCTTTAATTAACCTGTGTGAAGATATTCGTATGGACATTGATGTGGGAAAGTTAAATATTCTTGTACTACTGGATCACTCAAAAGCTTTCGACACTGTTGACCACTCCATGTTGAGTATTAAACTACAAAAATTGTTTCGATTTTCCTCAACATCAAACGGATTACTCAAATCGTATTTATCAAATAGACGCCAATCGGTATTCTTAAATAATGGATATTCATCTTCCATCCCAGTTCCTAAAGGAGTTATACAAGGATCAATTTTGGGGCCACTATTGTTCTCAATGTATATAAATGACTTACCACAATGTCTAAAATATACAAAGGTCCACATGTATGCAGATGATGTGCAAATATACATTGATAGTACGGTACAGCTTATTGAAGAAAATGTGGACAAATTGAATACTGATTTGAACAACGTCTACAACTGGGCCACTGCCAAGAAACTTTTAATTAATATTCATAAGTCAAAATGCCTTATTATACACAATAAAACAACTAGGGTAAACTTGAACTTAAATATTTTGCTAAATAACCAGAAAGTTGAATGTGTTTCATCTGCTAAAAATCTTGGTGTCATTTTCAACAACAACTTGGATTGGTCATGCCACATCAGAAAAGCCGCTGCAAATACATACCTGAGGTTAAGAGACTTATGGCCTACACAATTTCTTACACCTCTTGATACTCGAATCTTGATAGCAAAAACATATTTAATACCTCAATTATTATATGGTAGTGAAATTTTCACTAGCTGTGACTCTGCAAGTAATAACATACTACGCAAAACATATAACAACATTATAAGATACGTATACGGTTTACGCAAATATGATCACATATCGTCGTTTTCAAACAAACTTTACAAAATATCTTTTAAAAATTTTATGGAAATGAAAATACTTGTCATGATGCACAAAATCATATATACAAAGGAACCATCTTATTTATATAATCGCATAGTATTTGCAAGATCCAATAGAGGCAACAAACTTATTCCATGTAGTCATCGTAGCCTTGTCTCTGAGTACCATTTTTTCGTATTTTCTATCCGTCTTTGGAACTCACTTCCTAATTCTCTCCAAGCAAACAGCAACGCTAGAGATTTTAAAAAAGGTTTACTTACAAATTTTACTTAAAAACCATTAATTTTAATTATTCCCAATAATATCTATGTTTGTATGTCTAATATAGTATAATAATTAGTAAACATTGTATTGTTATTTATAATTTTTAATTATTGTATAATTTGTTATTCACTAATGTATTATCTACACAATCTACTTTTTATAACAAACTTAATTCGCATACTATAATTATAAGATTTAAATCTTGTTGTATGCGATATACAAATAAATAAATAAATAAATAAATAAATAAAATAGGGTATTCCTTATTAATGAATTAATTACTATTAATTACTATCCGATTCACAGATTGGTCAATTTAAAATTGCTTATTTTCTAATAACAATTAAACCGATTAATTTCAGTCGATTAACCGATTAACCGATGTTGCAAAATTTGTAACTTTTTGTAGTATTATTACAAATTTTTTTGTGTTTTTATTTAATTGTTTCGTTTCATATACAAAAGGTATATGTTAAGAAAATAGTTGTTTATACAAACAAAGAAGTGATCTTAATTTAAAATATATGTTTGCTATCACGTAGTTTTATTATGTATGCGTTTAGCGAATTGTTTCTTCTAATATCTTATCAAATCAATCTTTTAACTGAATTAACAAAAACAATGACAATTTTAAAAAATTAAAACAGAAAAATCCAGGAAGTGGTCTAAGAAATTAGATATTCTGCATTATGGGTTGCTTTTGATTTATCGAACATCTACGATAAATAAAAGAATTTAGATTTATTTTCTTCGACGTTTTAATATAAGCTTGGTGTAATTAATATTCAAGCGCAAGGTCAATTATATAAAAAATGATTTATTTTTTATCCAATAATTCGCTCTCTCAATGGATAGCTTCTTCAGGGATTCAGAAATTTGGTTTTTTTCTTTTTTCTTTAAAAAATTTTAAACAAATTCTTAAAACAAAATTTCAGTAAAACAACAAAATTGTCAATTATGAAAAATAATAAAAATTATACACAGGAAACAAAAATTATTCTATTACATTTTTATAAACTTACACGCGGTTCAGACGGTGATTTTTTCCATGCTTTTTAAGACATGATTTTTGGTGTTTGTCGGCGAACGGTGTAGTGAAGCAAGCGGGGTAGAGAAAAAAACACGTTTTCTGATCTATGTGTCTCTTTTTATATTTTTCTTTGCACATATTTTTGTTTTGTTGCTTCATTTTATTTTTTATTTCAATGTGGCAACATCTCTTTACAATAAAAAACATGGAGCGCATTAAAATTTTTTGTTTTTATAAATAAGCAAGTAAAGAAGAATTACCGATAATGGGGGAGAAAATCAACCCTAAAATCATGGGGAAAAAATCTTCGTTTGAATCTGTTGTGTTTTTGGAAGCAACTTTTAAAAGGAATTAAAAAAAGACATGATTTTCAAATCACGGTCTGAATCTAGTGTTATTTAATTTCCTATCTTGAAAATTATACACAGGAAACAAAAATTATTCTATCACATTTTTATAGACTTATGTCATTTCCTATCTTATTCTTATAAATTAAATGTATATAATGTTCAGCTACATTGGCTGTATCTATTTTAAAATTGATTCTTTGTTCTATTGGTGTATTGATAATTTGTAACATTTCTAACAAGAAGCGTCGTTTGTAGTTTGTTTCTGAATTTAAAACTGCTGTATTTTCAAAATCTGGTGCATGATTGAAACTGGCACAATGTGGTGATAATGTAGTTTTTTGAGAAGACGTATTTTTTGTATTTTTGATCAGACCTATGTCCTGCTAATCTAGTTTTTAATTTGTATTTCGTGGTACCTATATATACTTTACTACATATTTCATTATCCCTACCCTTGCAAGGTATCGTGTCAATAATATTAAATCTATCTAATTTATCCGTAATCTGTTTCATTTTACTAAATAATCTATCTAATGTACTATATGTTTTAAAAGCCATCCTATAATTATTAATATCATAAATATTTATTAGAATTTTCAAATCTTTCTGAAACCATTGGTACATAAGTTAAAGACTTGTAAATCTTAGGATCAGTAACCGTAGTCACATTACCTTCCCTATGTCCTTTGTACTGTCCAATCAATTTATAAATCAATTCTCTTGGGAAACTATTCTTCTCCAAAATATTTTTATTTTATTAGTTCTACGAAAATATATATCACTAATATTAAGAATTTTATCTATAAAATTGTTGGCTGTATTTATATAAAAAATAAATAATTTTTTATATAATTGTCCTTGCGCTTGAATATTTATTACATCAAATAAATAAAAGAATTTTTTTCAAAGTCAAGTTTTATCAAAACTAAAGAAAAAAAATTAACGCTTAAATTCTGAACATTGAAACCAACTTACATATTTATTAATTATTCTTTTGTTTGATTGTTTTTGTTCAAGAATTGTTATGTTTGTTATGTTTTTTTGTATTTTTTTACTTATTAACTCCAAATAACAAATGATGTATGTATTATATTAAAAAAATTTAAATTATAAAAAAAACTTTATTAAGCGTGACCAAAAAAATTTATATTATAAAAAAAAATTTATTAAGCGTGACCACTAAATTTCTAAAGCGCTTAAATTGATCTACGATATTATAAAAAAAAGTTCAATTCTTGTTTGATTAAGCAAACGTAACGTAAAAACATACAATTGTTTGATCATGTTAAGCGTCCCAGATTTGTTAAGCCTGGCCATTATTTTAAAACTTTATAAACGTTTAAGAAGAAAGAAAAAAACCAAAGTTTTCTATTAACAAATAGAAAAATATGCATTTCTGCTTTAGCTAAGAATGTTTATGTTTGTTTTCATCCGCCTGTGGTTGTAGATTATAACATTAATTGAGGTAATTAAAATTATCGTTAATATCATGAAAAACAAAGCCGTGTATGAATAAACATAAAGACGTGTTTGCTTCCACAATAATATCCAGAAATACATGCGATGGTTCGTGAGAATTAAACATAATAAAATTTTAGGGTCTCTTGCACACGTGTTTTTTATTTCAGAAATGCGATTGTGTAACAAGAAAGTTTAAATAAGAATTTAAAGAGAAATTTTATAGGAATTTATGAATGAAAAATTTATAAAAATTATTACAAAACCAAAATGTTTGTTTGCATTGCAAATTTTGTATTAAATTGCCAAATATTAAGAAAAAAAAACTTAAATACTTAAAGCAATTTTGTTATTCTTCTACAAGTTAAAGATTTAAAAATTACAGGGTGTCTGGTAGCAGATTTATATTTTCAAACTTAAATAAAAAACGTAATAATTGACACATAGTTTTATTAAGAGCATTGAACGATAGAATGGAAATGCGGACTTTATCTTTTAAAGAGTATGTCATCCAGATTTCCTCGGTCGAGTTGAACACACCATTCAAAACGGAGCCTTGTGTTCTGCGCCACACGCTGCAATAAACTTGGTTCAATTGAGCTGATTTCTCGAGAGGAATATTTTCCTTATAAGCAACACTAGATTGGGGATTGTCATTACAAAGCCTCTCTTTGAGGTAGCCCCATAAAAAATCCATGGGAGGTAGACCGGGCGTCCTCGGTGGCCATGGGATGTTCTCAAAGCGACTGATCAGTTTTTGGGGAAATTTTCCCGAATAAAATTCATCGAAGCTCTGGCTGTGTGTGCAGTCGTCCCATCCTGTTAAAACCACGTGTGTGAAGAGTACGATTGATGAGCTAACAGAAATCCGTAACCATGCGTCGATAATTTTCACCGTTGACATTCGTCGCCTGGCCTCAAGAATTTTCGAAAAAAAAATGGTCCAATTATCTCATGCGTGGATAAGGCACAACCAAACAGTTACCATGGGGCAATGCAATAGTTTTTGAGGTTTCAATCGAGGGTTGCGGGTTCTTGGAGAACAGTAACAGCTTGTTGACGTGGCCATTTAAGTGAGAATGAGCCTCGTCGCTCCAAAAATTGGAAGTTACAGTGTGAAAACGCTCCAACATTGTTTCACAACAATTTTTGCGTAAATCAAAGTCACTTTCTTTCAGTTCTTGAACGATGTGAATTTTAAAAAATTTTAAAATTGAATTTTAAAATTTCATGAATAATCGCTCTTTGAAGTCCCAGTGAGGCTGCTCTTTACCGTATGGAAAGTCTCGGATTTTCACGTAACCTGCTTTCAACCAGTTCAATGATTTTGGGAGTCCTTGAAGATAGACTGGGCCCTGACCATGGGACATTCATAGCCGAAGCAGTTGCGCGGAATCTCTGGACTAACGAACGAATTAAATTTACAGTCGGTCCATAACGTATTCGCCGAATACCGAACTTTGAACAAAATTGTCGATGAGCAATTACGTAAGAATCATTACTCTTAAAAAATGTCTCCGCAGGGAACGCGCGATATGCAATCGACCACTGCGACATCGTGACTTACAAATCCGCACAATCAATAATTCCAATAGCGCCTTTGCACCGTTTTTTACTTTTTGAAATAATCGTATTTAAAAATATAAATTTGCCACCAGAGATTTTTAATTTATGATAAGCAATTTCAAACAATTAAACCTTTGCCTAAAAATATGTTAATTTTAAATAAATTTGAATTTTCATAATTTAATTTAAAAAAAGGTTGAAAAAAGCTGTGATAAAAATGAACAGACAAAAATTTTTGTTCCTAAATGGTATGAGTTTTTTTTGGGAAATTGAAAAATAAATTTTTTTAAATAAAACAAAGCAAAATAATGTAAAGGAAATTTCATGTCATTAAATGGTTAAAATTAATTTCTGGTATTGTAGAAAATTTTGTAAGCAACGTTATTTTTCCCTCTTTGAAAATGTACAAAATAATTTAGGTTCTAGGCCGTTAATGTAGCGAATTATCTCATCCTTTAGCCACCACGTGAGATAACACGGTCATTGAATTTGTCACGCAAAAGAGCCATTGTTTCATTAGCTGTGTGGCAAGTGGCACCGTCGTGTTAAAACCACATATCGTCCACATCCATATCTTCCAATTCGGGCCATAAAAAGTTCGTTATCATCGCATGATAGTGAACACCATTCACAGAAACTGCCTGACCGGCCTCATTTTGGAAAAAATACGGCCCTATGATGCCGCCAGCGCATAAAGGGCACCAAACAGTCACTCTTCGTGGGTGCATTGGTTTGTCGACAATCACTCTTGGATTATCTTGGACGAATCCACTGAGGTGAAAATGTGCCTCATCACTGAAGATGATTTTCACGATATGCATTTTGATTTGCATTTTGATCTGAACGCCCATTTTTCATAATAAGCCTGAATAACTTTAACGCGTTGCTCGATTGTGGATCTTTCCATGGTTCAAATTGCGTTAACCAGAAATTAAGAAATGTCAAATGAAATGCAGAAAAAAGCTTGAAATTTAGGTGTGGTTCACATTCAACATCGGCCCTTAAAATGCAACCCCCCCGTTACGTTAAGAGGGGTTGAAGCTGATGATAATCTGTTTTTTTTTTTTTTGTTTTATGATAATCTGTTTTTTTTTTTTTGTTCTTTTGATCGTGTAATAAGAAGCAGGCCAAGTGCAAATTCTGGCATAACATCTAAGAAAAGAATTTCAGAAATTTGTTAAGCATTATAATTCAAAGCAAGAACAGATGAAAAAGAAAAATAATTATTTTTGAGATAGTGAAAGGATCCATATGGATTTATTTTACATAAATATTAAAGCCCAATTAAAATTGGTGAGTAATTCAACAAAGTGTTGGGAGTAAATTAAGTATAAATAAATTAATTTGTCTGCAGGGCTTAAATGTAATAATTAAAAAAAAAAAAGAAAAATATTAAGAGTACAAGATTCTTCATCAACGTTATTTAACCCTAGTCCTTATACCCAACATTTACAATGAGAACGTCTACCCAAGTACAGGTGTGGCAGTAACAATTTTTTCCGTTTTTCTTTATATTTTTGAAGAAAAATTATTATTTTTTTTAATGCAATTTTGTTGCGGAATATATTTTCGAACATTTTATGCTAGGAACACAACTGGGGCGAACGACGAATTTTTGGCCGCGAATATTCGTCGCAAAAAAAAGACGTTTGTGTATATGAAAGTGCACACAATCAGTGCGCCGGCGAAAATTTGCCAGACGCGGCGAACTTTAAATAAACTTCATTATATTTCATACGCCGGCGAACGACGAACAAATCAGTACTAGGTGACCATGTTTGGTTTTAGTAAAGAAGTAGTTAAGTAAATAAAGATACTTTTTACTTTAATAATTGTTTTTTTTTTATTGTATAACACATAAAATATGTATACAAAGTATTTTGCTATAAACATAGTTTTTAGCTGTGTTTTTGATTATGCTTTTATTTTTAAGCATTATTTTTTTGAATATGGTCACACTATTCTTCCTCTTTGCACAAACAGTAATCAACTTTCTCAATTGTAAAAGCTGCCAGCTATTCGTCGTTATTGTGCTTCATACGACGAATTTACTCAGCGAATTTTTACGGAAAAATTCGTCGTGTTGGGTGAAATTCTTCGTTCGTCCAAGTTGTGTTCCTAGCATTAAGTGGTCAAAAGAATACTATATGATCGGGATAACGTCAAAATCTTTTTTTCTCAACATCCTTAAAACCGGCCCATATGCTTGCAGCATTCAAAATATTTGTGAGTGTGCGAAACTTGCAATAAGGGGGACAGGTTTTAGATAAGTTTAGTTATAATAGATAATTATTTTAATGTAAATGTTATTATTATTATAATATGAAAATAAAAACATAAATTAACATTATCAATATAAAAACATTCTTTGATTATTTAGGCAATTCATAAATTGGCATTAAAATTGCACCAATTACACCTGTACAATTTTTAATTTTACATTTAAAACATATGACAAAGAATTTTTAAAACAACCATTTCATTATCAAAAAAGAGGCTAAGTAGCACGATATTTTTACAGCGTTTTGTTTGAACCATTTCTCCTTCAAATGACTTATAATGACATAAGGAATAAAAAATCCCAAATTATTTGCCGGTAGCGTTTGGTATTGGATTTAAGAACAAAAGCAACAGATCAGTTGTATAATTCCATGTGTGGCATGCAGTGACGTCTTATGGAAAATAAACGTCATAAACATCAATATCTTTTAATTTCGCTCATGCATCCGAATATGTTCGGCTGTAATCAAAACGATTAATCCTATTCTTGATCAAAATTGTTTCAGTATATCTTTGCTTATATTATAACACAACGAATATATGAACCATAACATGTTGGTCTTTCAGCCGTGTTGCAACCGTGTCCATCCAAAAGGGATCTCCGCTTAAGGAAGGTGTCCTTTAAGGAAGATTATTTTCAACACAACATCTTAATGCACATTATGGTTATTTCCACATATATATTATAAACCTATAGCTTGAGAACTGATTTATTCTATATATAGCCACCAAAACCATAATATGGTTGTCTGCAATCTTTTTATGATTGTAATATGATCTTGTACAACCATAATAAGTTGGTTATATAATCTGATTATAAGTGCAAAATATTCCCATATGAGCCCTAAATGCCTGAAACTGTATTTGAGGGAGTCCGTAGATAGGAATATAATATTTTTTTGGTCAAAATTATTTAACAGTTTAAGTTTGCTTTGCAAAACTATTAAACAGTTTTTTTCCTACTTCACTAGAAGTTACATTAGGCCTTATTATGTAAGTCTTTGGCGTAAATGGCTGTGTCGTTCTTTGTTATTGAATCATCTACAAAAACTACTTAAGCTTTGGTCACACTTGTCAAATATTTGACCAAATAAATGTAACCACTAAATTTGTCAATAGTTAACCTTCGCTTTCATGAAGAATTTTTTTACGTCAACACATAGTATCTACCAGGGTAGATATAACAGTATTTCCTTAATTTTGTATGGGAAAAAGTACAAAAAATGTCAAACAAGGCCAAAATAAATATTATTAAAAAAATTATACTTTAGGCAATTCATTTGCTTTTATCTACTAACTTATTTCTTTTGAGTGCAGTTTGCCTTGTTTTAATGTTTATATTGAAAATCCTTTGAAAATATTGTCACCACATATACAATACGTGTGTTCGTCTTGAATATTTGTTGTGAAAGTTTTTGTTTGCGAAAAATTATATATGAATAACGGGAGCCATTTTGAATATCATTCTTCGGCAGCTGTTTCCAGGAAAGTTTTTGTCATAATACTGTGGTTTCTAGTGCTTTCCAGAATCTAATAATTATATTCGGAATATGTTGGTTGCCCAGTCTGATACGGATGAAGCCTAGCCTGTCATATTTGTAGGCGCTGATTGCGATGACAAATATTTGCCTGACCAGGAAGATGCTGAATCGAATACTGAAATAGCTGACGAAGAAGCAAATGTCGAGCTGAATATTAACAGCGAATTCGATAACGATGAGAGTGACCAAAATTAACCCGATTACCAAAAATTTATCGGCAGTGGATACATTTCTTTGTATTATGAGTGCGCCCATTACAGAATTACAAATTTTTAGGTTTTCTAACAAAAAATCCGAAGATTTTTATCGTAAATGCAACGCAGAAAATCCTTCTAAAAAGGCTGTTACATGGATTTCAATTACTGATGAAGAGGTAAAAGCTTTTCTTGTGATTTTGTTTTATAATAAAACCAAGGGCGGTGTGGACGCAATGGATAAAATGGTGTCCCAATATACCACAAAACTTGGAACAACGCGTTGGCCTCTAGCGATGTTTTACAACATGTTGGATATCTCATATAATATATCATATATAATATAATATACAGTCCACATAGTGCGGTAAAAAAATTTCGATGTAAACAATTTATACAGAGCTTGGGTGAAGAGCGTTGTATGTCGCATATTAGGATCCGAGCCCAAAGACCAATGGTAGAAGTTTGCCATCAAGACAGCCGTTGAATGTATTTTAGGTATATTTTTGAACCTTTTTCAGTGGAAAAATATTTCTTTCTTCGTATTATTACAGTCGAGTCAGTCTCTGTTTCGAACTACGAAGGTAAAGGGTTTGACGCTGATGATTTACCGGAACGAGATGCGAGTAGGCGCATCAAACAAAAAGGTGGGTGCTACATTGCTACCGATGTTCTAAAAGGAAGAGAGCTACACGGAAAGCATGTGTCAAATGCAAGAGTCCCGTATGTGCAGAACATAGCTTCACCCAGACAAAGTGTGAAGATTGTCATATGGGCGCATCTTCATCTTCTCACAATTTGCGTAAATAAATATAACATACATACATATATACTTTTCTCACTTTTTTGTATAATTGTAAATTTCAATAAACGAAAATCCATTTATTTACATGATGTATTGTTTTTCCAAAAGTTTCAGATGATTTCTTTGATATTATATAAGGAATAGTAATAAATGTGCATACAAATTTCGATATACCTACCCGGGTAGATACTATTAACTTACATAGAAAAAAAGACAAAATTAAAAAAAAAAGTAAGAAGTTCCGCAGTAAAATCATTTTTGTTTACACTTTCTGCTTGAAGTCTAAAACTTGATAACTGACTCGGCGGAATTTTCAGATTTAATGAAAACTCGCTCAGTTATTTGCATATTAAAGTGGCTTTCTCTACCCGGGTAGGGATTATGAAAGCGAAGGTTAATGTGATTAAACATGGTCTTTATATCACAAAAAAAAATAATTATACTGAAAAAATACTTTTTTAAATTTTTTTGTAAGATGAGGTATCATTCCCAAAATAAATATCGAAATTTAAAGAAATATATAAGTTTTCTTATTGGTCACGTTCTTTTTTTGTCAAATATGTGCCAAGTGTGACCGTACCTTTAGGCGTTCCCACGCTTTAAAGAATTATGGCTATTAATCAAATATACAGCGGGCGAAAGCAGAGTTTACGTTCATTCTCAGTATATATTTTTACAATATATAGATACATTTTGATTGGGAGTGCGCGGACAAAAACAAAATTTCTAAGAGGCTAAGAAAAGCTAAAACCGGTGGGAACGCTTAATGTAGGTTACAACAGTTAGCACATAAGAAACTGAAGAATAAACAAATTTTGCTTTTCCTTATATGATAATCTTAAAATAAGATTTGATTAATTATTGTTAGTTCATATTAAATATATGTATGAAGACTCCATAAATAAATATGGTAAGCTACAAATATAAATAAGTTAAGAGGACAATTTAAATATTTCCAGAAGGACAGAAAGCTCAAAATGTAAAGGAAGCTGAAAAATAAGGGCAAAATAGAAAAACAACCAAATCCTACAGAAATCAATAAAAAAAACACACAAACCCTACTGAAAAAAACTTCGTTAGACTTTCAGACCTCTACCCTTTTCCTTCTCTTTCCCTTAAAAAAATGTACAACCCTGCCTTTAAATGTAAACCAAAATTAATAGAATTGACAAGAAGTATGTAAATATTAAATAGAAATACTTAAATAAGCAACCCTAAACTCCTACACACATTCTTATGAAAACCTAATTTTTTTCAAAATCTTTTCAGCAACAACACATTCTCTAGATACGAAAGATTGTGTGTTGTGAAATCCTTTTTTAAATCAAAATCAATCAAATCATGAGCTTATGCCTTTCTAAACCAGAAGATTTAGAAAATTTTTTAAATTTTTCTTATATTGTGATTTTCATTCTTATTCCTTTTTATTTTTATGATAACGAGTATGAGTCTATTGTGAGTAGAAGTTGTCAAAAAGAGAATGTATGGCATGTTTAACTTACGCACTTTTATTTACATTTACACCCACATATTTGCATATGCATATACGAGGGAGGAAGTGAAATATTTGTAAATCTGCTTGCTAATTGGAGCTTCTTTGGGATTTGATTTTGTACGGATTAATTTTTATACAGATAACGTTGAGGGTTTATATCTAAATATAAGTAAGAATGCTATAATTGGCTCTGTCGAAGTTTTAATACCCACCACAAAGAAAATGCTGTTTAGAATTATCTTGGGAGCCTGCCGTGTTGGCCTTACCTTACAATGCTAAAAACACCATGCGTGAGTCGGACTTACACTGAACCAATTAAGTGCATGAAATCGGGCGGGGACCACTATACGCGCTACTTGCTTTGGATATGGAGCTATCCAATATCCACAGCTAAAATGCAGGCAGCTTCTGTTGATTAGCAATAGCACGTGGGTAGCTCTGCATACAGGCCAAACTCTTTCGTCACGCATAGTGGGTTATGGCTTTATGCATTTTTGTCACTGATAGTTGGCAACGAGAACTATCGATGGCTTACTTTCTCAACCTCGTATCTTAAAAAAATACGGTTTGGACTTTTTCATATCAAACGATTGTTTTTTTTTGTGTTCTATTACTGCAACAACATATTATTACAATACTTTGTCTCAATTCTGTAAATATTAATAAATTATTGAAATAATTAGTTTTTGCAGTAATAGAACACAAAAAAACAATCGTTTTATATGAAAAAGTCCAAACAGTATTTTTTTAAGATACGAGGTTGAGAAAGTAAGGCATCGCTATGTCGACTTAATTAACCCTCGGTCTTACGCATGTTTGGATTGGCACATTCGTAACACATGAGTCTAGCCAGACCCAACAAAATTTTCATTATACTTAATTCTTAATGGATTTCTTAGGCAACTGAAACATGTGAAATCAATTTTAGAACATTTCTGGGCAGCCAGTGCCATAATGTCCAATATACTACAAAAGAAAGCAAAAGCCCATATTCCTGTAGATAGTTCTGTTTATTATTTTTTTTTGGCACATATGTTGCTGCAAATTGAAAAAAATCTCCATGGAATCCAAACAATGATGATAATAGGAATAGAAAGTTTAGTAGCGTCTTACCAAGCCCTCTTATATGAAAAAATAACAGAAACAATTGTGCGACCACTACTACAGTACGACTTTGAGAGCTGAAAGATAACATTTTCGCTTTGAATGATTTTCATTCAAAAATTCCATATGACAATTTAGGGCTGTTTTATCATCAGCAAGTCGGTTCGTATGTTCTTCCATCGTCAAAGTGTCAGTGGAATGAAGCGGTGATATGACATCGCTCCTCTGTAAGTTGTCTGAATGCAACAAAATCTAAGAGTATTGTTGTGGAAAATACCAACTGCCAGCAAAATTGCGATTAATGCATCTAATTTACTCGAGGTCATCGGCAGAGTTCGGTTTACTTTTTTGTGCACGTAGTTCAGTTTTATAACATAATTATTTTTAGTATCGGATGAACGGTTGAATTTTAAACCCTTCTTCAACAGCTTTCTTATCTTATAAACCATTAGCCTCCACTATTCGCATGTAAAAATCGGCATCTGAATACGAGTTACTTGAGTTACTAGTTAGTGTGTCTATTGGTTTGTTTTATAAATTGAGAACTAGATGGAGTGGTTCGTTTGTTTGTTTAATAGATTTAAAAAAATAATAATAGATAATTGCAATAAAAATAATTAAAAACAGCAACAAATGTTGAAAAAAACATCAACTTCAATAGATATATGGGTCTGGCCATACCATATGTGTATGTAGTAAAATATTCCAATAAGTTTTCTTATATATCCTTTTCAGGATATCTTTTTTAAATGCTTATAGCTAACTAAATTTTAGAAGGATACCTGAAATTTCAAGTCTCTACCTGAGTGTTAAATATATTATAAATATATTTAAATATATAATAAAATTTCAAATTGAAAAAGGTCTGGCCAGACTCATGTGTAAGACGAAGGGTTAAGAAAAAAATTAAATTTCATAAGGAGTTAGCCACGCCTAGCGCCCACCAAGTCTAAATCGATACTTATGCCTAAAACTTTTTCTTTCCAAAAGAGTTCAAATTCCTAAAATAGCAAAAAGACTTGTGCCGATCTTCGTCATACAGCCAAAATGTTTTACACAAAAAAAATAACAATATTCTGCCAACTGCTTCTTGGGGACTAAAAAAAGATAAACGTGTTTCGGCGTATTAAAAGTTTACATCTGAAACTCATTTACGGCCTTTATTATTTTTGTTTTTTTTTTAACTATACTATTCCCGCGAAGCTCTTCGCCTGTCTGCAGGAGACCAGAGTCTCTGGAGGGAATCGGACCCACAACCCCGGCACTGATAGACTAGCTCACTACCAGCTAGCCTACCAGGGCACCTTTGTGTATTAAAAAAAAATCGTGCGATACTTAGGTTTTTAGTATAAAGTGTCTTTAGAATATTAGTTCAGAACATCACAATCAAAATTTTGTTGTATGCATTAACCCCCTAACTCCTCTGGAAATGGGTCTTTTTGCAAAGTTTTTGAAAATAAGGAAAAATCACCCTTGAAACAGCGATGTATGTAGTTCGTATATTCAGCGAAAATATTTGTGATTAAATGAGTTTCAGATTTTTATATTTAGTTTTATATAAAAAATATTTAAAAAACTAGTTTTGTTGGAGGTGACCATTTTTAAACATTTTTTTTTCGCTGCGTGTGCACATCAATTAAATTATTAAAAGTTGCGGTTTTCACTCCTCTTAGATGCATTTTAATTCATGATAAATACACTGGTATCATCACTGATGATTGATGATATATAAATTTATATGGTCTTTCTATGGGGGATACCACGACCACTTCTAAAATTCTGGCCACTTCTGAACAGATGTTGCGTATTGACAACCCGGCCAAATTTGTACCAAATTTGGAAATTAATGCTTTTGCTGTTTTCCAGTTATACATAATTCTATATTGACTTTTTATGGAAGATGCTACGACTACTTAAAATTAAAAAAAAGCTTAAGTTAGGGGAGGTTATAGGTTTAAACTTATTGGAGGTGTACAGAATAAGTGGAGCAAATTTTATCACAATCGGGTAAGCGGTTTGGCCGCTTTTAACATACGAAAACACAAATACTAGCTACTATAAATTTATGTTAGGAATAAGGGCATATAGTTTATCCGTTTAAGAAGTCTTTAAAAAACAGTATGCGTGGTCAATTGATCGACTAATTCGAGTTTCTAAGAATATAAATTAAAGAAATAACTGAAGCTTCAGTGAAAGATACGAAAGATTTTTACAATATTATCTTGATGGCTTGCATCTTTTTGCCAAGAAAACACTGAATCAGTGCACAAGTTGTTTGTATACCATCTGTCCTATTATATGCATCCAATGTTGCATAAGTAATCTAAGCATTGACACCAATAGGCCAACTCCGGACCTCATGAACTTCTCTGTTGCATTAAGTGCAGAATTAAAATTTTAAACATTTAAGAGAATATTAATAAGATTTTGGTTGTTGTGCTTTATTCCCAATTTTTATTCTTGATAAATGCACTGAATTTTATTGTAGGAGGATAAGTTATTTTTATGCTCATTTTACTGGTTGCTTAGGCCAGATCATCAGGAAACATTTTCCTACAAAAATTTTAGAAAAGACAAAAATATCAGTAAATAAAACTTTAGAGGCAACGATATCAAAGGTTTAACGAAATACCAACAATAAACAGTGAGTTTATTTTTTTACTTTCCCTGGCCTAAGCAACCAGTGATATGCGCATAGAAACAGCTTCTTCTCCAACAATAAATTTCAGTGCATTTATCAAGAATAAAAATAACGAAACCCTTATGAAGAAACATTTAATTAGCAAAAATTAATTAAAAACAACAAAATATTGACTTGGTCCTTTTAGCACCAAGCCACAGGTATTAAGTAAAACCAAAAACATGGCAATAGCTTAACATTTTGCTTTTATACAAGCTGCCTTTAAAATTTCGCAGTTTTGAAATTTCACATTTTTTTCAAAATTCCCCACTGTGTAGCGTCATTGAGGAATGTCATGTATTTTATAGACATATTTTAACAAAAGTTATTTCGTGTCGGGCACTGCAACAGAACTTAAAGCAATTGTGCAATTCAATGTTTCATCTGTCATACCAGTTGTAAGTGTTGTAAAAGTCATAAACAGTTTAGTGTTAGAAAGTTACTATTGATAAACTACAAATATATGGAGTAGGATGGGTCGAAAAACAATTTTTTTTTTCGGAACGCTTTAGTAGTTTAAAATTTTTTAGTCCCTTCAAGTTCTCAGGAAAATCTGAGAATTGATAAAAATCTATTTTAAAAAAAAAATTGACGTAATACAGACATTTCCACGAGTCTGCCTGCTAAAATTCAGCTCGATTGGATCACGGAAAAAGGGTTAAAAATCGATCCAAAGTCATTCACACAGGCGGACAGACGGACACTACGTGCTTTATACTTTATACATAAAAAAATTCTGACGTGTACATGAAAACCGCTGATACACGTGTATTTTTATTTTTTCTCCCCTTTCCGAAAAAGTATATTTGGTTCATAGGACAGAATGTGTGTAACGCAGTGTAATATCTGCTAAAAACAGTTTTCAAAGAAAAAAAATCATAACTTGTCCAAAAAAGCTGCAGAGCTTTTAAGTCTTCAAATAGTTGTTAAAGATAGAAATAGAGATACTGCTGAATAGTAAAACCAAAAATATGCTCTAAAAAACGAGTTTTATGCTCATTAAATATGCAGTAAAAGCTCGAAAATATGGCCTGAAAATTGTTAAAAATATCCCTCAAAAAAATTAAAAATTGCTCATTTGAAAACAAAGTATTCAACAATTTAAAAATGTTTGTATTTAAAAAACAACCATCCCAAAATTATAATCGGTAAATTCCACCACCAAAGTACCCTGCGGGAAATATGTGTCGATTGGTCCAACAGACTGGTCCTGGGGTTTGTGAAAATAGAACATGTACAAAAAGAAAGAACTCATGAAAGGAGAACCAATCCCTTAACTGGTATATGAATAACCATATGGTAGAAAAATAATGAATTACAGTACAGTTAAAACATTTTGTTGAAACTTTTATTCAAAACTTCATAAAATTATTATAAACGTCATATACATTTTCATACAAATTGTTGCTGAAGAAGAAGTAGACTCAACTTTTTAAAAAAAAATTTCGTTACATTTTTGTTCGAAAAATGAAAGGAAAATATGTAAAATACTTTGGGAAAAAATAAAATAGAAGAAAAACCTAAATTGTTGCTAGCATTGTGTACGAGGCTTTAAAATAACATTTATCTTTAATGACAACCTGCTTTGGCTTACAATATTAGACTGAAAATTAAATGTAGATGGCGAAAGTGAAGCACAGTGTTGCCAAAACTTAGTGACCAAATTTGGCTAAATTTGCGGAAAACAACGGCTAGAAAATAGCTATAATTTTTTTAAAATTAAAGCATAATAAAATTCAATTACAAAACTAAAATAACTCTTTAAAAGTTTTTTACAATAAAATTGTAAATTGAGCTGAATTTGTAACTTAAAAATAAACGAAAATTAAATATTTTTTTTAGCATTTAAAAAATTAAATTGCCGACAAATTCGATGTTTGTGCTATGAGACAGAACATGAATGATACGCTTTGCCGAGACCTTGATATAGTCTCGGAATGCGTTCGCGCGAATAGGGTCGACGCATAAACGCGCGACGGATTAAGGAGCCTCATCTGTATAAACATTGAGGAATCAGAATCTCTTGTTGTTATGCGCATGAGGATACAATGTGATGTCCGATGGACAGAACATATATTCAAGGTGTCGAAAGAAGCATTCAAGTGCCTCGGTTTTTTAAAACGGTGTAAGACATACTTCACTCCATCTGACCTCCTTACTATTTATACCACCTATATCCGACATCGATTGGAATACAACTCTCATGTATAGGCCGGTGCTTCAAAGTCTATTTTGGATCTTCTCGACCGTGTGCAGGGGAGGGCGAAGGTCCTCCCTTGAACAGCGTCGCAATGTGGGTTGTATTTTCTTGTTTTATCGTTACTACAATGGGATTTGTTCTGATGAAACTAGGGATCTGGTTCCCGAAACCCGCATGTTTGTTCGTAATACACGTTTTTCCTCAAGAGCCCATCCTTTTGTGGTCGATTGGCCGGTAAATCGTACAACGCATTACAGAGAAATTTTGTTTTTTGGCCGGACTGTCCGTATGTGAAACAACCTTCCTGCTGAAGTCTTCCCTCTCACTTTCAACATGAATAAGTTCAAGTCGAATGTTCACAAACACTTCTCCCTCTAGCCTCTAGCCTTTTTTTCTAGTTCCAACACAATGCATTACATTTGTAGGGGTCATCCCCTGAGTCTTATAGGAATCACTTGTACCTGTTAGTTTTAAATATTTTGAAGGTAAGTCATAATCATGACAAACCTTCCCAAACTTTTAAGTCCAAATCCAAAAAAAAAGAATATAAAAATAAAAAGAGGTAAAAATATTTTATTTTTATGGTAAAAATATTTCCCTAATTGATCAAATCGAATCAACTGTTGATACATGTAACCTATTTCTCAAGTTACTTTTAACAATGTTTTCTTGGCTAAATACCCTCTCTGCTTCAGCGTTAGACTATGGAAGTGAGAGCAACTTTATATTAAATTCTGAAGTTTCTAAAAGTTTCTTGTTGCCACCTGCGCACAATACAATGTTGCATTTTTGTCACTAAGAGATGTTGCTTTTTCTTTGTGAAAACGGATCGCTTATAGCGATTTAGAACATTTGTAAAAGTTGTAATTTAAATTTATTGCGTTTTAATTGTTAAAAATGTTTAGTTTACTTTTAGCAATTATATGAAAAACAAAAAAAAAATGTTTATGACTAAGTTGAAAAATGGCTAATGGCTAAACTAATTTTTTAATGGCTAAACAAGGTGAAAAATTACTAAATCTAGCCACTTAATGGCTAAATTGGCAGCACTGGTGAAAAAAACCGAAAAAACAGAATTTTGAAATATTTTTTTAATACAGTAAGAGCTCTTGTAAGCATCTAAAAAAAAATTTAACATGTATCAAAATATACTTCAAAAAGGCAAGAATGCGCTATAAACTTAATAAATGCTGAGAAAATGCTCTTTTAGCTAAATTATGCAAAAAAAAATCCTGTAAAGGCTAAAATATGTAAAAAATATGCACTAACAAATCGATGCAAAATGCAAAAAAGCTCTAAAGCGGGTAATTATATTGTTTCTGCCTTCATTGATCTCACAAAGAAAAACATGCAACTGCATATATATCGTTTCCCTGCTGATGAAAAACATGATAAGACATATACATTTTAGAACCATAAACATCAGTTAAAACTTAAATACTAAAACTTATCATCACTTCATTTCACTGCTTAACGAAAAAGCAATATATCATATTTTTAGTTTTTACAATACTAATGTGCGAAATAAAACACAAAATGGGTTGTCTTACTGACTGGCAGAATCAATATCACAGTGTGCGTATGCGCAATATATAATTATATGAAATTGCTTATCCGTTTTATAATTAAAGACATTTTTTAAATTAAATTCATAATCAAAAGTTATTTTCGGGAACACAAAATTTATTATTAATTAATTCATTTATTAAGGACGTGCTTAACTCCCAATTTTTATTACTGACAAAAACACCGAAATTTATTGTTGAGAGAAAGCTATTTTCTAGGCGCATTTCACTGGTCGCTTAGGCCAGCTCGTCAGGAAACTTTTTCCAAAGACTTTAGAAAAGCTAAAAATATCATACAAATAAGACCATAAAGGGAATCAGAATTTTAAATACTCAGATCTTACTTGTAACAATATCAAAGCTTCAACAAATCCAAAACAATAAACATTGAATTTATGTTTCTTACACTCCCCTACAATTTTCTGTTTTTTCCCAACACGAATTGTAGTTGTAAGAGGATAAGAAGAAAAAAAACAAAATTCAAAAAAATAAATTGCTTAATAAAGCAACTTGCTATTTCAGTTATTTTTTATTTGCCGGGCACATGCAAATTTATTGTCAAGAGTTATTTTCGGGAATACAAAATTTATTATTAATTAATTAATTTATTAATGACGTACTAAATTCCCAAATTTTATTTATGACAAAAACACTGAAATTTATTGTGGGAAAGCTAGTTTCTATGCGCATTTCGCTGGTTGCTTAGGCCAATTTAAACAAATTCTTAATACAAAACTTCAGTAAAAAAACAATTAAACCATTAATAATAAAATTCATAATCTTAGGCCACAACCATGTAAAACGCGATGCCACGCCAAAGTATTACATTGAAAGCAAAAACAATGTCATAAATAATTTGTAATTTTGTTGTGGGTTTGTACAGAAATTCATGTACCGTTTTAAAATTTTCAACGCCACAAGCTATGCACCGTTTGAAATTTTAGAACGCATTGTGAATTTCTTTAGTCGCCAACAATAAAATTACAAAATATTTATGACTTTGTTTTTGCTTTCAATATAATTCTTTAAGGTTGCATTACGTTTAACATAATTATGCCTTATATTAGTACTAGTATATAATTAAGGCCCTGATTGTGTAAAACGCAAAGCAACGCAACGCCAAAATTACATTGCACAGTGTAAGATTTTGCTAATCTAGCTGGACAAAAGTCGTTTTTTTTTAATTTTAAATTTGAGTAAATATATTTATCAAATATGAAAGAGCACTTCTTATAAAATAAGAAAATTCAAAAATTTTATTATCAAAGTTTTTTTTGGGAATATTATTATTTATTAAAAGATTTTGTTTATTGTGCTTAATTCCCTTTTTAAATAATTGATAAAAAAATACTGAAATTTATTGTTGGAGGATAAGCTGTTCCTATGTGCATTTCACTGGTTGCTTAGGCCAGATCATCAGGAAACGTTCTCCTAAATAACTTTAGAAAAGCCAAAGCTATCAGCAAACAATACTACAGAGGGAATGAGAACACTCAAAAAGTCTTTTTTGCAACGATATCAAAGCTTAAACAAAATACCAAACAATAAATCAGTGATGAGTTTATATTTTCTTACATTTCCCGCTACAATTATTTGCATAAAAAACTGAACGGGCAAATGGTTTTTATTTTGATTTCTTGCGAAAACAATAAAAGCACTTTGTTTTTGTTTTTAATATGTTTTTTCTGTACCCAATTTAATTGTAGCGGGAAATGTAAGAAAAGATAAACTCATCACTGATTTATTGTTTGGTATTTTGTTTAAACTTTGATATCATTGCAAAAAAGACTTTTTGAGTGTTTGTAGGTAATTCTCATTCCCTCTGTAGTCTTGTTTGCTGATCGCTTTGGCTTTTCTAAAATTATTTAGGAGAACGTTTCCTGATGATCTGGCCTAAGCAACCAGTGAAATGCACATAGGAACAGCTTATTCTCCAACAATAAATTTCAGTATTTTTTATCAATTATTTAAAAAGGGAATTAAGCACAATAAACAAAATCTTTTGAAAATTCAAAAAGTTTGTTTAATTTGTCAACAATAACAATATAACGTTACTTTAAACTTGAATCTTTTTGAGTGAATTAAAAATAACAAAAACACTTACATGAAATTGCTCATTTTTTAAAGCGTGTAACTTTTTATTGGAATGGAATTTGTTTAACGATTCTTTTTTTTTAATTAATTCATTTATTAATGATGTGCTAATAATCCCAATTTTTGAATGAAAACACTGAAATTTATTGTTGTGGGAAAGCTAGTTTCTATGCGCATTTTGTTTTGTACCTCAACTTATTAGCTGTTAATATCATGAGAATTTATTTTTTTTGGAACTGGAAAATTCTTTTAGTTCTATTTAATTTAAACAATTACTCTTTTCATTTAGTTAAGAAAACTAAATTCTATAAGCGATAAATTCTTTCCTTCATTACGCTTCAACACCAAATTAGTTTTAATTGGACGTCTGAAGTACCTACTTTAAGCCACATATAAAATTATCTGCCGAGATTAGCCGATAAAAAAAAAAAAATAAGTGATAATACCACTTAATTTTTGATATATAGTTTAAAACATCCGAAAATGAAAAGCTTGACAGTTCCGTTAACCATATTTTTGGAAGTACTGAAGTACTACATTTATTGCAATCTCCAGAAATACCAGAAGAAAACCATTAATTTTAACATATTATTCTTACTTTAATTTATATGTATGAAATATATTCTTATTTTAAAATTAATGAAGAAAAATTAAACACTTATTACTTCTACCTCTTTATTATTTATTTTAAGCATTCTCATGCATACTCGCCGCTTTTTTACTTTTTGATTATCCAACGCGAAGAATATCAGATATAAATTATTGCAGTTATATGGGAGGTAGGCGTGGCTGGCAGTTATCCAATTTCGCCCATTTTTGACAATGGTACATAGTACCTACTAACACCTTGTACCAAAATTCATAAGTCAAGTTTAATTTTTTTCCAAGATATTTTATTTTGTCTCCCTAGAATGGCTAAATCTTACACTATGCATTGCAAGCAAAACCAAAGTCAAAAATATTTTATAATTTTGTTGTTGCTTTCTACAGAAATTCATACTGCTTTTTAACATTTTCAACGCTACAAGGTATGCAGCGTTTGAAATTAAAAAATTCAATATAAATTTCTGTACAAATCAACAAAAAAATTCTAAAATATATTTGACTTTGTGTTTGCTTTCCATATAACTTTTGGTGTTGCGTTGCGTTTAATACAATTAGGGTCTTAATACTAGTATGTATATCAAACCTTGTTGTTACTTTATTGTTGTTTCCGCTGGAGTACATCAACGAATGAATTGCTATAATTTATCTGATTTGCTTTTAATCCTATATATGATAGATTGTAAGTAAAGCTTTATATGAAAAGAATAAATCCTAGTCTTTAATCTTGTAAATGAATCGAAAAAAAATCCAATTTTTTAACGAACTTATCAATGATCCCTCTAAAACGTATAATTTTACAAACATATTTCTGAACTGCTTTGTATCATGCAAATTCTGTCAGTATGTGTGTATGTAAATTTGATATATATAGTATACCTGATTTTTTATTTTCATCTACTCAGTAAACACTTACGCACAAACATGTATATATAAGTAGACATTTGAGTAAGAAAAATACGGAAGGATATGCCAAGTGTTATATTTACAAATTACATTTTTTTTTCTTCTCCTCTTCTATTTACATTCAAAAAAAATTTTGTTGAACAGGTTTAAGTAACAGGAATATGAAAGAGATATATTAACTTTGTTTGAACATAAGAGTATATGTGTTTGTCTGTGTGTGTGTGTGAGTGTAAAGGTAAAGGTAAATATTTATGTGAAAGTGTAAGAATAAACACATACACGTGTATTGATATATATATATATATATAAGTATTTTTATGGATATTTACTTAAATTTTTAATCTGATTTAATTTTTTGTATCTGCTTATTTGTATTAAAAGAAAAAATTGCCTAAAGCAGACGCAAACAATACAATAGAGATACAGTTACAAATTAACCAAATAATATGATAATTTTTATTTATTACAAAAACAATAATTTGAAATGTTTGAAACTTGGAATTGGAAGTATTTTATTTTATTAAATAATACAGGATAATTATGGTAATATGACTCTGAAGAAGGAATGTATTCATTTTAAGTGAAAATATAAACAATATAAAATGCTAATAAATGCAAAGTACAGTGGAAAAGATTCAAAATATTAAAGATTTTATACTAAATTTTACAACTAAGAGTTCACGGATCAACTTGAACGTTTGTAAGACACCCACTTTTATTTAAGAATATTTCTAGTTTGGGAGGATCAGGGAATGGGTTCTGAGCGGGACTAATCTAGTCTGGGGGAACCTGACGGCTTGCAGGGTATTGCGTGAGCTGTGGCTTAGGAAGTCCGATTCGAATTCGCTGCTTGGCAGGAGTAGGGTATGCGCCAGAAACACGATAGGTATTAACACGGGCCACCGTATGATAGGCAGGATGGCGGTGAGAATGGGATCTGACTTGTATATAGGTTGTGTGAGGACCCAGCGGAGTAGAAGAGAGTTCAGAACTTTCTGCGCGACCGTCCCAGTCTACACAGGAGCAGGCTGAGATGGCTAGGTAGTAGATTCCTGCGCGAATTGGGTGATGTCTCGGGTTGCGGGCTTGAGAATCTGACGGGATTTGTAATGGGAATGTCGTGGCTGGAGACTGGGGACTGGGTATATGTAGGGCAATTTTCTGTTTAGTAGCAACGTTCTTGCCTGTTTTGTCCGATTTTTATCTTCCACTTTCTCTATTCCTGTGCTTTCAGTCTTTTTTCTCCTATGCTTTTCTTACTAGGATTCTATCACCAACTAAGACTAAGAATGGCCCATATTGGTCGCTGGGTGAGGGTGTGAAGTTTACTTCGTACCAGCCTTTACCTAACCTAACCTAACCTAACCTAAGTATAATCCTTGATAGGAGATATTAAAAACCCTCTAAACTACAAGCTTTTGCGTTTCATTTTAAAATGGGGCATTTTAAATGCATACATTTTCTTTCTACTCTATGCTGAAAATTACCGTAAAATAGTTGACATTTAAATCACAAAAATATAAAAAGAAGTATATTCTGTGACTTTCAGCACAGACTCTGTATTTTATATCTGCACCTGAACCGTCCGAACTTGTAAACATACTTCCAAGGTTACTAAACGATGCACAGTGTTCGATTTTAAAAACTAGAACGACAAAAATTATAACTTTGTAAATAACAGAGATAGAATCCTGATTTTTTGTACATCTAATGTATTGGAGAAAATTTGAGCAAAATTAGGCAAATTCGCCCACTGCGTCTACTACCTGTCATACACATTTCTGTTTGATCTACCGTTTGTGTACACGCTAACTCGTGAAAGAATTGAGCTATAAACTTGAAATTCAGTGTAAAAGCGTTTCAATAAGAAATTTCTTATAGTGCTGATTTCGATCACCTGATTTCTCTTGTTAGCAGAGTTACCGTTGAAAATTTCTGTATAAAAAAATAAAACTTTGTACAGATAAAATTTAAATGCAAAAGCCGTTTACTGTTGAGATTTTACCTAATTGGTTCATTATTTCAGCCACTTCTTGCAAAATTTATCAGAATATAAATCAAACAGTTTTTCAGATTTCTCAAATAATTTGATTTTGCCTACTGTGCAGTGTAACTTTGAAAACCAGTTAAATTATCAATAAATATGGGGATTCTTATATAAAATAAAATTGTGAGCTTTTATTCTATGTTAAATTTAAACCTCCACATAATCATAAAAAATATTTTTGATTAATAAAAGATTTATTAAACACATTTTCATAGAAAACTCGTTTCATAAACCTGCTATAAAATCCAAATATTTGTTATGAACATGGGGGTAAGTCGATTATTTTCATAACTTTTTTAAATATTCCTCAATAGTTAAATTTAACATTTACTGAAATTATTAAAGTTTATTATTTTAACTTTATATAGACTTAAGAGGATAAAAAAATTTATTGCTTTTAATTTTTATATGCTAAAGAAATAAAAATAATCTGCACAAGCGTTCATATCTACTCAATTCCTTTTTGGCGCACAATTAGGGAAACGAAAGAAGAATTTTTAATTTAAGTAAAAACTTATTGGACGATTATATTTTGCGCTTAATTAAAAAAATATCTATGTCAATGAAATGTTTCGTAATAGATTTTTATAAGGAAACAATAAGAAAAGTAATTATTTATTTTATTAACCAACAACGTGATGAGCAAATGAAGGTGAATAAAAGCAACCAAAAGTTTTTCATTAAATGTCTTTCCCAGAAAAACTTTTGGTGCCATAGCGTGCATATAGTTCATTTAAGAAATAAAACTTGGTAAGAGTTTCTGCTGGCAGTGTATTCATAACAATTTAGAGTAATTGATTGGATATATTCCATATTTAAGTATTCGTTGCAGTTCTCTGGTCTTTATGAGTAGCAAAGTTGGTTTAACGATGTTAATCTAACAATGTGTTTGTTGAAATGGGATTTCAAAAGACTCGAATATAAACATTCCTATACATTTATATTATATATAGTTCGAAATAGTGTGCTATTATACTTCAGCCAGATCGGTCTACAAATGCCTAAGATATGAACAAAAAACCAAGACTGCCTGTAATTTATACCCATAAATATCTAGTTTTGACCTGTGAACCTTAACTTCCTTAAATCTTCTTATATTGATTATTATTTTTTCTTTTTTACCTGTTATAATCTTTCTTCACGAAATTATAGTTTTGGCATCATGGCAGCCATATAAGCTAGGAGGATCAAATTTGGCTTAAAAATTTTTCATATATAATCCCACACGAGTGAACTCTCAATCTCAAAATCAAGGTTTTGGCACGAATTTTTACTTAAATTGACTTGACTCAAAATTTTGCTTTTGCCCATACAATTTTTTATGGAAAAGAGCAAAAATTTCTAGTATAATTTTATTTACAATAGGGAAGAATACAAAAATGTAACCTTTCTTGTTTACAAAAACGTTTTTTTTTCTGCGCTTATTTTACAAACATCAAAAGATATAAAATTGACTTATTTTAAAGACTGCATAAAATCGTAACTTTTTTAAAAAAAAACAACAAATCGGCACTTTGCTAATTTCGAAACCAAAAATCGTCAAAATGACGATAAATCGTCAAATCTGGTTTATATGTGTGTTTGCAAACAATGTACAGTGTAAGATTTAGCCATTCTAGGGAGACAAAATTAGATATCTTGGAAAAAAATTAATCTAGACTTAAGAATTTTGGAACAAGCTGTTACTAGGCTACTATGTACAATTGTCAAAAAAAGGGACGAAATTGGATCACTGCCACGCCCACCACCCATATAACTGCAAAAATTTATATCTGAAATTATTCGCGTTGGATAATTAAAAAGTTTAAAATAAATAATAAAGAGGTAGAAGTAATAATAAGTGTTTAATTTTTCTTCATTAATTTTAAAATAAGAATATATTTCATACATATAAATTAAAGTAAGAATAATATGTTAAAATTAATGGTTTTCTTCTGGTATTTCTGGAGATTGCAATAAATGTAGTACTTCAGTACTTCCAAAAATATGGTTAACGGAACTGTCAAGCTTTTCATTTTCGGATGTTTTAAACTATATATCAAAAATTAAGTGGTATTATCACTTATTTTTTTTTTTTTTATCGGCTAATCTCGGCAGATAATTTTATATGTGGCTTAAAGTAGGTACTTCAGACGTCCAATTAAAACTAATTTGGTGTTGAAGCGTAATGAAGGAAAGAATTTATCGCTTATAGAATTTAGTTTTCTTAACTAAATGAAAAGAGTAATTGTTTAAATTAAATAGAACTAAAAGAATTTTCCAGTTCCAAAAAAAATAAATTCTCATGATATTAACAGCTAATAAGTTGAGGTACAAAACAAAATGCGCATAGAAACTAGCTTTCCCACAACAATAAATTTCAGTGTTTTCATTCAAAAATTGGGATTATTAGCACATCATTAATTAATGAATTAATTAAAAAAAGGAATCATTAAACAAATTCCATTCCAATAAAAAGTTACACGCTTTAAAAAATGAGCAATTTCATGTAAGTGTTTTTGTTATTTTTAATTCACTCAAAAAGATTCAAGTTTAAAGTAACGTTATATTGTTATTGTTGACAAATTAAACAAACTTTTTGAATTTTCAAAAGATTTTGTTTATTGTGCTTAATTCCCTTTTTAAATAATTGATAAAAAATACTGAAATTTATTGTTGGAGGATAAGCTGTTCCTATGCGCATTTCACTGGTTGCTTAGGCCAGATCATCAGGAAACGTTCTCCTAAATAATCTTAGAAAAGCCAAAGCTATCAGCAAACAAAACTACAGAGGGAATGAGAATTACCTACAAACACTCAAAAAGTCTTCTTTTCAACGATATCAAAGTTTAAACAAAATACCAAACAATAAATCAGTGATGAGTTTATCTTTTCTTACATTTCCCGCTACAATTATTTGCATAAAAAACTGAACGGGCAAATGGTTTTTATTTTGATTTCTTGCGAAAACAATAAAAGCACTTTGTTTTTGTTTTTAATATGTTTTTTCTGTACCTAATTTAATTGTAGCGGGAAATGTAAGAAAAGATAAACTTATCACTGATTTATTGTTTGGTATTTTGTTTAAGCTTTGATATCGTTGCAAAAAAGACTTTTTGAGTGTTTTTAGGTAATTTTCATTCCCTCTGTAGTCTTGTTTGCTGATAGCTTTGGCGTTTCTAAAATTATTAAGGAGAACGTTTCCTGATGATCTGGCCTAAGCAACCAGTGAAATGCACATAGCAACAGCTTTTCCTTCAACAATTAATTTCAGTATTTGTTATCAATTATTAAAAAAGGGAATTAAGCACAACAAACAAAATCTTTTAATAAATAATAGTATTCCCACAAAATACTTTGATAGTAAAAATAAAATGTTAAAATTGATGGTTTTCTTCTGGTATTTCAGGAGGTTGCAATAAATGTAGTACTTCAGTACTTCCACAAATATGGTTTACGGCACGGACAAGGGTTTTATTTTCGGGTGTTTTAAGCCATATATCAAAAATTTCGTGGTATGTGGTATTATCACTCATTATTTGTTTATTTTTTTTTTATCGGCAAATCTCGGCAGATAATTGTATATGTGCCTTTAAATAGGTACTTCAGTCGTTCGTTTAAAACCAATTTGTTGTGGAAGCGTTATAAAGAAAAGTATTTATCGATTATAGAATTAAGTTTTTTTTTTTCTTAACTTAATGAAAAGAGTAATTGTTTAAATGAAATAGCACAAAAAGATTTTTCAAGTTCTAAAAATAAATTCTCATGATATCAACAGCGAATAAGTTGAGCTTCAAAAAAAAAATCGTTAAAAAATTCCATTTTAATAAAAAGTTACACGCTTTTAAAAATAAGCAATTTCATATAAGTGTTTTTGTTGTTTTTAATTCACTCAAAAATATTTAAAATTCAAGTAACGTTATTGTGTTATTGTTGACAAATTCGTTAACGTTTTTGCATTTTCTTATTTTATAACAAGTTTTCTCTCATATTTGATAAATATATTTGCTCAAATTTAAACTCAAAAAAAAAAGACTTTTGTCCTGCTAGATTAGAGAAATCTTACACTGTGCATCGTTAAATCGATTTGAAAAGTTTTTATAAGTCGTTCGATATACTAAAATGTGGGGCTAGAAAATATATTTCTATGTGTTATCACATTACCACAAATGCAGAATATCCTCTTCACTATTGCGATGTGGATATAAAAATGCATGAGAATTGAACAAATAAACTAATAATTTCTCCCAGACCAAATTTTAAAAACTACCTGACCGAGCAACATAACGTAACGAATAATATACATTACAGTACAGTTCGAATCTGGATAATACAGTAATACAAACAATATGCATTTAAAGCTAATTCTTCATTTTGATTTAATTTGAGAAAATGTTTGCAATATGCCCGATAATATATTGAATTTTACACTGCACTTTTAATTTGTTTAAACAATAATTGAAAAAGAACCACTTCGAATAGAATTATAACAAGAAATACCAAAAAACAGGAAACTAATACTGTTTAAAGTACCAACTTAACAAACGTTACGTACCAGTCGTGAATTTTCTTAGACTTTAATACAGCTTTCGTCAAATGAAGGAACACTTTATCAATTTTAACGTACGAGTTCGGTATGACGAACAGTTCGCAAAATTCTCTCTCTCGTTGGCACAACGAATACTTTATTAATGTTAACGTACGAGTTCCGTTAATTTCAATGAACTTTTCCTTTGCCAAATAAAAGTTTTATTAATTTTTGAGTGCATTCATTATAACAACGATTTTAGTAAATTATTATAAATATTTACTTATAATTTATAAATGAAATACTTCTTACAAGCTCGAGGTCTGCTTTATTCTTTAAGTACTTTATTTTTCAATATTTCGACTTCCTTTGGATCTCATCTTCAAGAATAACGAGTCAAAAAAAATATACAGCAATTATTTTGTGGGCCTATTATTGCACTAATATTAGTATAAGTGAAGATGACATCCAAAGGATGTCGAAATATTGGAAAATAAGGAATTTTAACAATATAACAGACCTCGAGCTTGAAAAAAGTATTTAATTTATGAATTATTATAAATATTTACCCCCATATTCACAAAAAATATTTTAGGTTTATAGCAATTTTATGAAACGAGTTTTCTATGAAAATTTGTTTAATAAACCTGTTATTAATCAAAAATATTTTTTTTTAATATGGGGGTTCTTAAATACATGTTCATTAAGTCACTGAAGGGTGCGTACATAATTTTAAATACCTGGATAATTTTATTTTTCATTATCGGCCATGTTCTGACAATCGCACGTTAAGAAATCGCAAAACACCAGATTTATTCTATGGTGTTCTGAAAATCGTGCGTTTTGTTTGCGATCTGTCATAAGTCTTCAAAATATTTTAGTTCCCTTGGGCATACTTTTAAAATTCCAAGTCGGCAAACATCTTGGGATTGCGATTTATAGAACACTCCTTATGCGGTTAAAGTCCGAATCGCAAATATTAAACATTACAATAATTCATTGAGGCATCGAAAATTATTTGAATAAACGTTGTTCGTAAATACTATGAACACTTTTTGGTTCAGTATAACTTCTATATTTTTCGGAATTTAGTTATGGCGGATATAATAAAATTTTATCAAGAAAAAAGGAAAATAAAATATTTATATGCCATGTCGCTTTTTTTGTTATTTAATTTTCTCTAAAAAAAAAGCCAACAAAAATTCTTACCCTGCCAGAGATTGAAATAGTGCCTAACTAGTACCAAACTAGTACAAAATTATTCAGTACTAGTTCTCAAATGTAAACTTGTCTATACCATCTTAATGCTAAAATGAGCATTGAGCGCGCTTGGAAAATCACTATTACTATTGCATTAGACGTGTACTAGTACACTAGGACCACATTTGGTGTTTAAGAACCAATTTGTTAATAGTTATTGTCTATAGCAAAATTAGCATTTTGCTTTTAAAAATTTTTTTTATAATAAAAATAAGAATTAAAAATTTAACAAACAGTATCACAATACAAATATGTACTCGAATTTCAGTTTTGTAACACAGAAATTCTATCAGTATACAAGCGGTGCCCTTGTACTACATCAAGCACTGGTACGCATAAGCACTAGTATTTATATATAACTCTGACCCCGTTAGCATTAGTTACTACAGTGTTCATTCGGTTAACCGTTAATCGGTTAATTTAAGACTGGCTATTTTCGATTAACGATTAAAACGCTTAATTTCAGTCGATTAAGCGACAAGCTTCGCGGGATTTAGTGTAGGAATAATAAAAAAAAAAAAAAAAACCGACGTAACAAAATTTAAAATTTTTTGTAGTATTACAACATATTATCTGAGTTTTTAGTTATTTTTTTTGTATGATATACCAAAGGTGTGTGCAAGGCGAATTCATTTAAGGTGATCTTATTTTGAAAACGGATACAACAATGTAAAATACTTTAACGTTGTGTCAAAATAATACAACTGAAGTAAACAACTCAAACAAACATTTCATTTTGTTTTTAATTTTAAGTTGTGTTTTGAAATGTTATAATTTAAAAACGTTTTAAATTTCATA
This sequence comes from Pollenia amentaria, assembly GCA_943735925.1. Taxonomy (NCBI): domain Eukaryota; kingdom Metazoa; phylum Arthropoda; class Insecta; order Diptera; family Polleniidae; genus Pollenia; species Pollenia amentaria. The sequence continues at coordinate 38,869,619 of OX031009.1, forward strand.
ATTTAATAAATAACACGAAAATTATAGAATTTATGAAAGATTTCTCAGAACCATCAGAATGGTATACCATTTTGACACATGGTTAGTTATCAGCTGTTGCATGAATTCGCCTTGGGCATGTGGTTAGAAAATATTTTTTCATAAAAACAAAGAAGGTTTTCAGTAATCTTCATTTTAAATAGCTTTTTGTTTCACGTACTTTTTAAATCTATGCGTTTAGTAATTTTTTTGTTCTCATATTTTCTTATATCAATCTTTTAACAGAATTAACCGAAACACTTAGAAGAGTTAAAAATTTTAAAAAAAATTAAAGCAGGACTCTAATGGCAAAATGGAAGATTTTATACGTTTAGAGAAATCCAGGAAAAGTATTGAGAAATTAGAAATTTATGGTAACAGTACACATAAAAAGGTTTAACTTCCATATCTTTGCAATAAGGCAAATCACCGGAATAATATTTACAAGTTTTTTGTTTTACATTTACTAATTTTGATATGCATAGAAAAATATTAACGTTAAATATTCAATTTGAATATCTTACCAGTAATGCGTTGCATAAGCCAGGGTGTTTACAAAATCTTGAAATGTTACTGAAAATTAATATCTTTTGTAAGTCTCAGAGTTATTTTCCTCGATTATGCACATATATTCTGCAAAAAATTTTCGTTTTCAATACTATTTCACAATAGGTACCCGGTACATGGCCATACTATTAAAGATGTTATATTTGACATTCACATAAAAATATTTTTGATAAAAGAAAGAAAAATGTCACTTTCCATCAATTCGAATAAAATATTAGGTAACAATAACACTCGTTAAGGAATATGTTTTGTCATCTTTCTTTGTGAATGTTATTTCCGTTTTAACATTTTGCCAGACTCAGTGTTATAGATAAAAGTGAATAGTTAACACATACATACCAATAAGCTTGCACAAATACATTTTTCTAGGAAAATATACGTACATACCCAACTAGCATTTTTGTGATAATTTGTTGTAAAAACCACTTGAATGAGTCTTTTCTGATCACTTTTGATGACTAAAAACCGATTTATCACTAAAGTGATTGAAAAAGGATTCATATACGGGTAATTCCATGTCAAATCGACCAAGAGTGGGATCCGACCCCTTACGATTTGAATGAAATTTGGTGAGAAGATTACTTTCATCCTGTAAGGAATATATATCAACGAAAAAAAATTATCGATATGTGTATTTCTTCAATTTAACATCCTGTCCTTTGCTAGATTAAGAAAAAGTTCTTATTTTAATATACAGTGTTCTTTTCTTTCAAAGTGCCTACATTGAGCTCCAATAAAAAAATGCAACAAATAAACAAAAGATACTTGAATAATGTCTTTACCTTTTTTTAAATCACCTTAAATAAAACAAATCAGCCTTAATAAATACGTATTACTCAAAATTACAATATGAAAATTTTATTTTAAGAAGATTTCTTACAGGTTGCGAAAGAAAAAAAAATCATATCTTAAAAAAGAAAAAAACACCTCCTTCAAAGTTTCAGGATTTTTAAAGAATAGTTTGAGGTAATATATAAAAAAAAATCAGCCAAATAATAAATTAGATTTTTGACTTTGTCCATTTTTAAAATTTAATATTTTGCAGATATTACATTTTTCAAAAAACAAAAAAATTTTTTTTAATATATTGTTTGTAGCCCCAAGTATTCCCTTCAAAATGACATACAAATCATCTTCGTATTTGCAGTAGTTTTTGAGATATTAAAAAAATGAACTCAGCACATTCGGCTAAGTCGGCGAAATTATGACATTTTGCAACATTTGCAAAAAAAATTTTAAAATTTTTTTCGTTCATATATGTTTCTTAGAGGATGAAAGGAACCTTCTCATCAAATTTCATTAAAATCTAAATTGGTCGGGTCCCACTCTTGGTCGATTTGACATGGAATTACTCATACATATAACTTGTTCCAATGTTCAAATAATGATTTCTAAATATTTTGAATTTAAAACAGATTTATCTCTAGACCGATTGAAAAAGGATTTACAGATTGTTCATTCACATGCTTCAAAAGGGAATCAGAAAATTGTATCACAAATGACTCTTTAAGGTGATTCATTCCAAGGGTATCATTTTCTCACAACGAAAGTATCATTAAGGTTGAAATATGACCTCATATGCAGTTATTTTGCTCGTGCAGAAGATTCCTAAAGGATTCGATTATGATACAAAATGCTAGCTGGTTACTAGTAGACAGTATAACGATGAACAAATCCTCACGCCTTATTTCAATAAAATTTTATATGCCAGAGACAATAATTTCAATGAAAATTTTTACTGCTTTTACGTTTATGTGATTTTTTTTTTTTTTTTTGGAAACGTTTTTATTGAACACGTAGATTTTTGTTCTATTTATTTTATATTATTTTTTTTTGTTTTTTTTTTTTTTTTTATTCTGCTGTTGTTTTTTTATTTCAGTGTACACAAATTGTATTTACAATTTTATGTTGCCATCAATATAAATTGTTAACAAATTATTGCAAAAAAATTCCATCGGTAAAGAAAAATTACCTTTTTAATATAATTTGTAGCATAAATATAAGAAAAAAAAGTTTTAACTAGTGAATGCAAATGATATTTTATTTTGTACTCTGAATAAAATTTATATTTTAGTGGTCTTAAATTTAAATCAGATTAAGCCTTAGAGCTATTCAAATTTGTATATGTATAAATTGCGGAATCTTATTTGGATTTTTAAGATACAGAGCAAAGATATAAGTAAAGCCAGGATATTGCGTCAGCATTTCTATTTCCTCGATATTTCCCGAAAAAGATAATGCAGGTCAACTGTAAATGATGTGGTAGATTGATTGTGATGGGTAACGACATAGAGAGCAAGCATCATTATTGGTTTTAACTCTTTAAATTATATTCTTGGTGTTATATCGAGTCTTGGCATTATAAGCTTCGTAATTTAAAGTTATACCAAAAAATACGAAAACAAAAAAAAGGCATTTACTTATTTTAATCTTTCCGGGACGCTATAAGAAAACGGTTAGGGAAAAAAGTGTTTGCTTTTGTTTATTAAAGTAATTTATTAAAGTCTGGGAATTATTTATTTTTCAATTTACTTTAATATATGGGCATTTCCATGTCATCGTACGTGACATTTGTACGCCTTCGGAGCGATGGAATTTTTGCGCAAATAGTAGTAACTGGAAAACTTATTAATCATTATGTTTCTTTTAGGGGGTACTATATATAAAAAAAAAAATTATTACATTCGAAACATTGTTGTCAAAAATACCTAGCAAAATAGGTGTATATCGTACGTGACATAAAACGGAAGTGATTTTGGGGTGAATGTAAAAAAATCCGAAAATCTGCGAATTGTGGGATGGATTTTTCCTTTTTTAAATTTTTTGCATTAAGCCATATATTTTTCCGTTATAATCCGTAATTGGAAAGAAAAACATTTTTCTGGATGGTTTTATAATGAACCAAATGTAATATCGTACGTGACATACCGTACGTGACAAATTTTTCTCTTATAGTATTTACAAGATATGAAATATATTTTTGGGAAATATATGCATACAAAAACTTAAAACAAACAATTCAGAAAGTATAGTCGGCCAAGCCCGGCCATATAATACCCTACACCATAATATTTTAAAAACAAATTTTTGAGTGTCCCTATTTTTGACCCATCGCCAATCATGGTCGCCGGAACAGAATTATGCTATGACTTTAAGAGTTATATAAAAGTTATTTGTGCCGAATATTATTCAGATATATTCATCTATATGAGATTTTCTTGCCTTTCAGCGCTTTTAGGAAGGGGGTTTATATGGGACCTATAGTTAATTTTGGACCTACCAGCACAACATTTGATCACGACATAGTACTTGTCGTAAAAGTTATTGTCGCCAATTTTTATGGCAATACTAGCATTTATTAGAAAGTTACAACATTATTTTCTGGAGTAGTATTTGAATGAGTGCTATGGTCAAATATTTTTTTATTTTTTTTTTTTTTTTATTTTATTTTATTTTATTTTATTTGTCTATGGAATTATAATCCTTACAGACTTCTTAATTAAATAAAAATAAATTTTAAAAAGTAACAAAAATTATGGATTTAAATAGATTAATATACTAGTTTTAATATCAGTGGAGCTATAAGAATAGTCAATAAATTTATAAAACTTGTTGAACTCGATACACATCCTTCTTAAGGGGTCACCATTAGCATAATTAGCTCTAAAAAATTGAATTGATAACGGAACCAAGTGACGTGATGGGCGTTGAGGAACATTAAATGTTATATTGTTGATTAAGTATCTAGAGAAAACGTCGCCAATAATTATGTTGAAAATAAACGAGATGTTAAGCACAGTTCTACGGCTCTTTAGAGTTGGCAGCTTGATGAGGGCTAGTCTAGCAGGATAAGGCGGCAGATTCCATTGGTTAAAGTTCAACCCACGTAGACAAAAAGTCAGAAACTGTTTTTGGACTGATTCAATTTGGTCGGAATGTTTTTTATAAATAGGGTCCCATATTACGGATCCATACTCCAATACAGGTCTTACCAGGGAAGTATACAGACTTTTCGTAACATATGGATCCTTGAACTCTTTAGCCCATCGTTTTACAAAACCGATCATACCTCTGCCTTTATTAGCTGTCATTGTTATATGTGCAATGAAATTTAGTTTCGAGTCAAGCAGAATTCCAAGATCTACGAAGCTATCCACCGACTCCAACTGATGACTTTCAAAAAAGTAGAATGCAGGTATTGGACTCTTTCTAACAAAACGCATGTATTTACATTTTTTTAGATTAAGTTGCATAAGATTTACATTGCACCACGTGTAAAAAGAATTTAAGTCGTTTTGAAGAAGTTGTTGCTCAGATATTTGACGATAGCTCAGAAAAACTTTGACGTCGTCCGCATACATCAGAATATTGGATGAATAAATCACCTCAGGTAGGTCATTAATAAATAATGTAAAAAGAAGTGGCCCAAGGTGGCTTCCCTGAGGCACACCAGACAGAACATCTATGCTTCTAGAAATCGCGTTATTAAAGTTAATGGATTGTGTTCTGTTGCTTAGGTATGAGTATATCCATTTTATACTCATATCAGTAAAACCCAGTAAATGAAGTTTAACCTTCAAAAGGCTATGGTTAACTTTATCAAAAGCCTTGGTAAAATCAGTGTATATCACGTCAGTTTGTTGTTGTTGTATAAATCCTCGATGTATGGCAGTTGTAAGATGAAGGAGATTTGTTGTAGTAGAGCATCTTTTTTGAAACCCATGCTGGTAAGGTGTTATCAAATTTGATACTTGGTAACAAAGGAATTCGGTAATAATTTTTTCGAATAGTTTAGGTATTATACTCAATTTTGCAATACCACGGTAGTTTTCAACATCCGATTTATTTCCCGATTTAAACAAAGGAATAATAAACGAGTTCTTCCATAGATACGGAAAGTGACCATGCTTGATTGATACATTAAATAAAATTTCTAGAGGGATAGCAATACTGTCAGCACAGTTAATTAAAATGTTACTTGGAATGCTATCAGGACCAGAATTGAATGAAAATTTTAGACTTTTTAATTCCTTAACGATTGTTGCGATGTCAATAAATGGAATGTGGGTTGTTTGGTTCGCATTTATCTTGAATGGATAATTAACTGATTCGTCATAAAAAGCATTCGAATAAGTTGTGGAGAAGAAATCGGCAAACCAATTACTTATTGTGTCATTATCGCTGGACTCCATATGTTGGAACTTCATGGATGAAGGGAAGCCAGTTGTTTTCTTCTTAGAGTTAACAAATTTAAAAAATGATTTCGGATTACGCTTGAAATTATATTTCATTGAATTTAAATAATTTTCGTAACACGCTTTATTAAGCAAAGTATACTCAGAGCGGCAAGTCGAGTATCTTAGATAATCCACGGATGATCCGGATTTTTTGAATTTTCTGTAGTATTTGTTCTTTTTGTTTTTAGCATGAGCCAATTGTTTATTATTCCAAGGTGGACCAGTTATTTTCCTATATATTTTTTTTGGAATAGCCAAATCCATAAAACGGTAAACTTTATTGTAAAATGCGTTACACATCTGATCAACGTCAGTAAAGCACGATAAAGTATTGTGCCAATTTGTATTAGAAAATAGCTCAATTAACATATTATAATTAGTATGTTTGAACGAAAATACCTTTTCATTTCTAATATACGAGGACACAGGCTTACATGGAATTGAGAAGAGCAGCTCAATTGTAGGATGGTAAATATCTTCAGGAGTTGAAATAGGTGATGAGCGCCTAATGAAGCAATCTGCTATATCATTGACGAACACTAAGTCTAAAATTCGATTACAGTTGTTGGTAATGCCATTAATTTGGTATAGGCTTAGATCATACAGGACATCAAAACATTCGTCATAGGTTGAACTATGCTTGGTTTGAACGAAGTATTTATCTTCTGGAAGATATTTCCATGTAACGGAAGGTATATTAAAGTCACCAAAAACGATAACAGAATCCCCATCTAAAGAAGAACGCGCAATATCAGCAATAGACTCGGCATGTTTAGTGTACACACTTTGCGGGGACGTTGGAGGAACATAAGAACAAGTTAGATATACTCTTTTATAATCAAGTTTTATTACCACTGATATAAATTCTATATCACACGTTGAATCACCAGTAACCAATTCTGCGGAAAAGTTGCTAGAAACTGCAATAAGAACGCCACCACCAGTAGTTTTATTACCACGATCTCGGCGAAAAATATTAAAATTGTTGCAAAGTATTTCGGTATTTAAAAAGCTGTCATTTAACCATGTTTCTGTAAGCACTAGGACATGATGATCGATATTAAAGCTTTCCATATATAAAGCTGAAAGTTTTGTTCTCAGGCCACGGACATTTTGGTAAACAATTGAAATGTAATCAGTAGTTTTAATTAGTTTTTTGACACATTAGGTTCACGTTGTGGGAGGATACCAACATTTTGTGAACTATTTTTATATACATATTCCCGTACCAGAGTATTTATTGGCCAGAAACTCGGCTTAATTAACATTTCATAAAGATCAGCAGACACTATAATCTTGAAAGAGGATATAGATCTTAGCTGTTGAAAATTGAATTTCTTTATTGAGATATCACATTCCTTCCCAAATTTATTATTGACATAATATTTAACTGAATCAACAGAAGTATCACTTGCTAGACGAGAAACAAAAATAGTTTTCCTTGGGGCAACAGCTCTTAACGGGTTATATACAACAGCATCAGTATTTAATATTAATGGAACATTATTAGCGAGAACATTTTCATTGGCTGTATTTAGAACAGCTTCGGCATAACTTACTTGCGAGTTATTACTAATTTCTTCAGTGTTTACACCAGGATATGTATTGAAAACATTTGTTCCAGATGATGTCGGATCGCATTGAACAGCAGGAGGTATATTAAGCTTATCTTTAGCTCCATTTTTATTATTATTGTTATTATTATTGTTTCTTGGTGATTTACGACGTTTTGGGGAAGGTTGAATAGGAGAATTTAAATCATCTAACGATTTATAATCATTAAACACTTTCCCGTAAGCAGCTATACGCTCATTTAACTGAGCAACTTCATTTTGAATTTCATTAAATTTTGATTTTTGACTTTGAAAAAAGCGGTAAAAGTCAACTCCCAATTTTCTACAGTTTTCACAACACCAGTGCAGTCCATTATTCTTGGTTGTGGCTTCTGCAACTAACCCAGATAATCCACTGCATTTAAAGTGACAACATTCATGACACAGCCAACAGACGATCATTCGGTCATCAACACCTTTGATGCTACAGTTTTTTACTAAACAGGCCATAATAGTAGAGCACAATTGTTCGCTGGGATATGATAAAAAGCTACTATCCAACAGATGGCACCACTATAATTTGATCAAATACACAAACCAATAATGTTGTAATAAAACGTATTGATATGACATGCAATCAGCTGTTATCACAGAAGTATTAAATGTTACTTATTATCAATTGTATGTAATAAAGCTTGTACAGAATCACATTAACAAAAGTAAATAAAAAGAAAGTTTGTGACTGAATTAACAGACGAACGAGACTGCACAAATAAACACAGTTTTATAAGCGTGTACAATTCTAGAAATTTTACACCGATTATAAGAATTTTATGATGACAAAAACACTATAAATCTTTAAACTTTCACGGAGCGACAAACAAACACGACCGAAACAGCACACTTGAACCGATACCAATTATATTTGTTTAGATCATTAAGACTGCAAAAAAATAATTTTTGATCAAATTTCAACCTAATACCAACATAATAAGATGATACATTTAGTTGAATTTATAGTAATACAATATCGTACGTGACGACGTTTAACAGCTTATAAAATTTTTATTATACCTATTTAAAAAAAAATTCTGGTCAATATTTTTTTGCAACAAATATCTTGCTTTGAACCTTTATTTTGAAACACGTACGACTGATCAAATACCAATGACATAGACAAATGATGTTTTCGCACCACGTACGTGACATTTAAATAGCACCCAAAGCAAACCAAAAAATATACCGCTAATCAAACTATATATTTGGTCTCTCCTCGTGAATTTTGTTCTTTGTTGTTGTAACATTAATTTAAAGGTATAATTCCAATGTTACCAGTATCTGTATTTAATCGGCAGAAAAGTAAAAATTGTTGATTGCAGTTACTAAAAATGAATCAAGGAGATAGTCAGTTTTAACTTTTATTTTTTGCTCTTTAAAAGTTGTAATAAGCTGTAAACCCCTTTGCATAGTAAAGTTTGAGTGTTTTTTTACTTTCTACCATATTCGAAAAATAGTTTCAAGGCTATTTATTTTTTGAGTCGTGGTTGACATTCTCATGGAAATGCCCATATATAACATTTTTTATTTTTTCGAATTTATTCTATGAGTTAAATTTCAGTTATGTATTTTATAAAGCTTTTTGTAATAGTTCTATTCCTTAAATTTTTAGGAATGACTAAACACTACCAGACTATTATCTTGTATCTTCTTGTTACATTTTACCTTAGCTGTCCGTTGGATAGCAATGAAGTATATTGTATGTACAAAATTTTTTTTACAATTATTAGACACCAGCAGAATGTAATGCATTTTCTGGCCCGCTACGGCCTTCGTCAGCATTCCTTGTGTCACACTGGATAGTGATACTTTATAAATTGAATGTATTTAACTCAACTATTTTTAACAACTAGAATCTGGGAATTATTTATTTTTCAAGTTAATTTATTCTATGAGCTAATTTCAGTTATGCATTTTATAAAGTTTTTTGTAATAGTTCTATTCCTTAAATTTTTAGGAATGACTTTATACAAAATAAAAAAAACTTTATAAAATACATAACTGAAATTTAACTCATAGAATAAATTCGAAAAAATAAAAAATGTTAAAGTAATTTATTAAATAATAAATAATTCACGATAACATAAAGGAACAAAGTTTTTGTTGTTGAAAAACTGAATGTTGTTTTTGGGGTTATTTGGGACGACACTAATGTGTAGTTTATAGAACACGAGCGCCTTACTCGTCCGTTCAAATAACATTTAAAACAAAAACAAATTTCGAAATTTTGTTTTTATTTTTAATGAAAGTTGAACGGACGAGTAAGGCGCTCGTGTTCTATAAACACCACATAAGTTTTTATTCTATCTACTCATTTTAAAAAAATAATAAAATTTTTGTTCATCTTTATATATAAAAATATTTGTATGTTTGTCTGTTGGCTTATAGACTTCTAAACTACTAACTATAAACCGATTTTCCTGAAATTTTTACAGTACCATCACATGAGATCCAAAAATAAAATAGGCTACCTATTTATTCGATAGGGGCAGAAGACGTGGTACCCTCCATAGAACGACAATATCACTGCACAACTTTTCTTGAACTTTTTGCAGTAGGATCTTCTGAGCCCCGAAACTATCATCACTGTTACAGTGATAATATTCAAACTTGGTAAGAATCAATCTTATGGTAAACTATACCTTTGAAAATAAAAATAAAGTGGGTAGAAGCAGGGAGAGCAATTCCCCCCTTAGGAAACATATATTAAACATCGCTATAAATCTAAAAAAAAAATGGCCGGGGTAGACGGAAGAGGAGCAGTACACCGATTACCAAAACAAGCCTAACTAATTTAAGAATTACATAAAGCATAAACATATATCTCAGACGAGTACATGTATAAAAACCTCTGGGCTAAATTGTACTTAGCTAGATAGTTTTTTTTTTTAATAAAATTTCAAATCGGAACACAATCTAATAATAAAACACAGCTTTTATAATTATGAAATTAATTCAAGCATATTTTTTAGGTATCACACACTAAAAAAAAAATACAAAGTTTGGAAACCAGCTCCATAGAAAATAAAATAATCGCTTCAATCGAAGGCGTGTTTTACGTCAAAACCCCAAAAATGGTTGAGCTTGGATTAGCGATAATTGAGCGATCAGCTAGCTGTAGTCGACTACTGACTTGACTAAAAAGCACAAGGTGAAAACTGCAACAGTTTAAAAGGGAGAGAGAGTTTAAAAATCTATGCACCCCCCGTAGGCGTTGGTTAGGCTTCTAGGGTCAATACCACATATCTGACGACAAATGTCTTCAAGCTGAGAAGGACCCTTTCTATGGTAAACTACACCTTTCAAAATAAAAATAAAGGGGGTAGATGCATGGGGAGCAATACAAATTTTTACAGACGCATCCTGTGAGCCCCAAAAATAAAAAAATACTTATTTCAACTAAGTTATAAATTTGATTCAATCAATTTTATAGCTAAGTCAACTGACTTATTTATCATCGCGCAGCCCAAGCAAAGTTAGAGACATAAAATTTGGTCATAAGTGATAAGTCTCCTAACGAAAAGATCCACTGAAAAGAGGTTTTTGGAAATTTAAATATTTAGAGAGTAAAAAGGGGTAGTAGCATCGGTGGTCGTCTATCTCCTGGACCACTTTAGATAGAAGAACAAGCTAAACTGTGTTTCAAAGTTCGCACAAAATAAGCGGATAGGTGTCTGGTACTCATTTGGGGTAAAATCATTTAAATCATGTTTATTAGTATGTCGCACAAAACTTTTGCAGTTATTTAAATAGAGTTAAAAATTAAACGGATTTGTGCTAATAGCAAAAAAATAAGATCCCCTTTCGTAATTTTTTTTAAAAAAAAAGTATATTTTGGATATACGTAATACAATTTAAGATCGGAAGAACGGGTTGAACCGGTAATCATATAGAAATTGTTTTAACAGGATAGCGAAACGCACCGGGTAAGGCTGGTAAAAAAAATGCGACAAAAATCGTAGTTCTAGACTAAAAACAATTAGTTAAATATACTTCGAATAAAATGAGCTATATTTCATTGTAATCGGTGCACAACTTTTGATTTTATTCACAATTTACTGAGAAAATTGAATTGATAAAAATCGCGATTTCCATACAAAAATAACATTTTTTAATGTGCGTGAGTGTTTGATGCTGTTCTATTTATGAACGTTTTCTCTTAATTGTGAATAAAAGCGAAACGCGTTCATTGATTTTTATGATCTATATCTTATTTTGTTGATAGGTTTTGCGACTTTATGTGAAAGTAAAAAGACTTTAATTTTTTCCGTTTTGGATTTTTCATGATTTCTAAAAATATATATACAATTTGCAATTATTTTTTTAGGAAAACAACCATTACTCAGGACTGTTGTGATCCGACAATTCTTTAATTGAACCGTCTCAATAGCAAAATTGTACCAAATTGACATAAATTGTACCAAAATTTCATAATACTTGTTTATCCAAAAAAAAAAAAAAAAACAAAACAAGAAAAATAGTGTAGTCGATCAAGCCCGACCATATGATACCCCACACCACAGTGTATAAAGACAAATTTTCGAGGGACCCATGGGCACTCATGCACGCGGCAAAACAAAATAATGTTAGGAGGTTTAGATGCATGTGATAGTTCTTAGTGCCGTATATTATCTTGATATATTCACCTATATGAGATTTGTTTGCCCTTAAGTGATTTTAGGAAGGGCGCTTATGAGGGACCTATAGTTAATTTTGAACCTACCAGCACAACAGACAGTTTCACCAAAACAATCCAAAAAATAGGCGATTAAGAGACATTTTATCCCAGGACTTTTTCATATAAAACGATTGTTTTTTTTGTGTTCCATTACTGCAAAAACTTATTATTTCAATAATTTATTAATATTTACAGAATTGAGACAAAGTATTGAAATAATAAGTTGTTGCAGTAATAGAACACAATATAACAATCGTTTTATATGAAAAGGTCCAAACCGTATTTTCTTAAGATACGAGGTTGAGAAAGTAAGGCATCGATATGTAAGTATATCATCATCAATACAAACTAACAATATTGCAATTTTTGGTAGCTCTGGTCAGTGCTGGAGATATGTTATTAAAAATTTTATTACTGAAGAGAAAAGTGAGTTAAGCCACCTCAAAGAAGTTATAAAACTTCATGGGTACTTTTTTTTAATTGTACCACAAAAGGATTTCAGAAATGGAAGGTTTCCTTAGTAACCGTGATACCAAAGCCAGGAAAGGATCACACAAAAGTTGAGTCATACAGGCCTATTAGCTTATTATCTAATATTTCAAAGCTATTTGAGAAACTACTAGTGGCAAAATTAACGCCGATTTTAAATGAAAATAGATGTATTCCTAATCATCAATTTGGGTTTAGAAGAAAGCATAGCACAATTGAACAAACTCATCGAATAGTAAATGTAATAAGAAAAGCCTTTGAAGAAAAAAATATTGCTCAGCACTCTTCATCGATGTGTCTCAAGCTTTTGATAAAGTCTGGCATGAAGGTTTACTACTGAAATTGCAGCAAAACTTGCCAGCAAACATACACAAGCTGTTAGGAAGCTACTTAGTCGGTCGTCAATTTATTATTAAAGAAGGCGATTTTTTTAGGTTCTCCTCAGCCAGTTAACGCTGTTGTCCCACAAGGCAGCATCCTGGGCCCTCTATTGTACTTAATTTATACTTCGGACATGCCAACAAACAGCTACACACATACCTCAACATTTGCGGATGACACAGCTTTCCTAAGCGTACATGAAAACTGTCAAGAAGCATCTCGTTACTTACAGGATCACATATTTGAACTGGAAAGGTGGTTAAAACAATGGAGGATAAAGATTAATGAGCAAAAATGCGCACATATAACATTCACATTGCGTCGGGAAACATTCCCCCCTATTAAAATCAATAATCAAATAATACCCCAACACTCGCATGTAAAATACCTCGGTGTACATCTAGATCGGCGTTTAACGTGGAAATGGCACATAAAAGCCCAATTAACTCAAATGAAACTAAAAGCAATTCAAATTAATTGGCTCATTGGAAGAATTTCTGTTCTTAGTCTCGATTGCAAACTTCTACTTTACAACTCTATCTTAAAGCCAATTTGGTGCTACGGTATTCAGTTATGGGGCACTGCCTCGGCTTCTAATATCGAAAAAATTCAAAGGCGCCAAAATAAACTTCTTCGAATAATAACAGCCGCTCCCTGGTATGTCAAAAACTCAAATATCCACAAGGATCTCAATGTGCCATTGGTAAAAAGTATGATAACGAAATATGCAGTAAAATATTTAAAAAGGCTGGAACTGCACCCAAATCCATTACCTCGAAATATTTTAAATTATGGCGGCCACACTCGATTAAGGAGAAGAGACACTGCAGCACTCACCCAATCAGATGAGCGATAAACACCTACATATGTAAACAGAAACCGTGATGACTAAATCTTTTTGTCTGGCACTGGCAGGACATGAAGTAAATATTAGGATAAGATTTGATTAATTATTGTTAGTTCATATTTAATATATGAAGATTCAATAAATAAATACTGAAAAAAAAAAAAAAAAAAAAAAAAAAAAAAAAAAGGATGAATTGTACCAGCTTACTAATTCAGTTTCGATTGTACCAAATTTGGCACAATTGTACCACAAATCCCATCAGTATTACTGAGCCATTTTTTTTTTTTTTTTTTTTTTTTTTTTTGGTAATTTTTAAACTGTTTTTAAAGCTTACTAATACATGTTTAAAATAAATAAAAAATAAGATCGCTTAATGAAGAGTAAAATTATGAATTTTTGAACTCTTAATTTTTGAAAAAAAGTCAAAAATGTGACCTAATGGAGAAACACGGAGATTAGATTTGAAACCAACGACCTCAAATTAGCAAAAAAAAAATTCAATTTGTTCCCTTGTGTAATTTTTATATGCCATATAAAATCCACACATGAAATATTCTTACTCTCTCTCTGTAGAATATCAAAGATTCGGTTCAGCATAATGTAAAGCAATTTTACGTTTTGCTTCAAAAGAAATATATTGATTATAGTTTTCTTAAATAACTAAAATGTCGGCAGCCATTAGGAATTAAAACTATCTCGGTGTTTAAATCACTAACAGTACATAGACAATAGGTGGTTGCCAGAGACTTCACATAAACTCTTGCATATTTCCAATAAAGTGCTTATCAAGCATATTATAAAATCTCTAGGGAATATTATTAGTTCTGTGCAAAAATAAATTTTATTTTCTAATAAAAATCCAGCATCATATTCATACTCCTTCCTTTATTTATATTTAGGTAATTCTATTCTTAAGGTTTTATCTTGATATAAAAGATTTAAAAGAAAGAAATAATAAAAATATATACTAAAACGATTTGCAATAACAATATAATTTCAAACACCACCCTAAGACTCATCTTTCCTTATTTCGATTTATTATCTTCTTATTGTTCTCGTAGACGAAGCTCAACTTAATAACTACACATCAGGGTTGGAAAAGTTGATACAGTTTTTGAGTAGTATGTATGTATTCGGTTTTCGAAAGTACAATGATACACCAATTACTAAATTTACACAATGAATATCAAATTTTTTTCTTTATACAAGAAACGAGCAGTATTGGATCTCTCTCTCACAGGCATTTTAAATTGTTTGTATCATTTGAAGAAAAGGTTTTGAGTGCTGCAGTCAAAGAGTTGTAAATAGCTGCCAGTAAACCCTGACCTTAAAAGATCTCTAGAAATTAAAACTTTACTAAAATATTCGCTAGCAGAATTTAAAGATAGAGCGCTATCCTTAAATTTTAAATAATAGCTGTATAAGTTTCCAGTCTAAAATTTTATTGATCAATGAAGTTCAAGGATAGTTGAGATCCGAGCTCAAAAAACCTTTTAAAATTGTGTTTTGGTAGAATTTTACTAAAAAAAAGGACGCTTATAAAGGCAATTTAAAAATAAAATAAACTTAAACTGCCATCCCTGCTGCATGTGTAAATGTGCGAGAGTTTTGGTGAGCATAAAAAAAATAATTCAAAATGTTATTGTATTACTGTTGTTTTTCGTATATTTTGTTTGTGTAACAGATAAAATACCGATTATTGTTTCAAAGGGAGATACCATTTTTCATTTTATGCTCTTTAATTTTAAGTTTCTAAGAAGAGAAAGCACAACCCAAGAACGAGTTGTTGTCTAACAAATCTTCAATAAAGTTTTACATATTTTTGAAGGTATAGTAGATTTTGCAAATTTTGCACAGTGGAGTGACAAGGATTTTATGACTATTATACAAAAAAAACTCTTTGTTCACGATTTTTTTCTCCAAATCCAAATCTGCTTGGCAGTAAAAAGCAAAAACTTTATTAAAAAAATCAAGACGCTCTTTTTTCCAAATAGGCGAATTTTATAACCCAAAGAAAAATACAATACAAATGAACTTTATAATTAATTAACGGAATAGTACAAAAATTTATTAGTTCAAATTTTTTTATATATTTTTTCTTTTAATGCAATCCAAATGAATTCAGTGAATAATTAACGAAACAACACATTTCCATCTTCATGAATAACTTTTATTTTGACGTCATCTTCGGACTTAAGTCTTGAAAATGCAACATTCAATTGACCATGACTAACGACAGGCTTAAGCCAATATATTTCCACCTCCTCTAACGTCCGATCCATCCAAATTACTTAATATGTAAAAATAATCTAACTGTTTTAAGGTAATTTCCAATGTTAGTGCCAAATAATTTGCTTCATTGGTCTTTGGGGGGCTTTAAAATTAGCTTAAATGTAAAATAACACAATTTTGTTACGGCGCTTATCTTCTCAATTTTCCGCCCGTAGTCCAAAAAAGATCCGGCTACGTTAGGATTTGGCCTAGGTGCTTTAATTTAGTAAAGGCCAATTTTAAGCTTTCTAGCCCATCAGTTTGCAAAGGAACACACAAATTGGGAAATTATAAATATAGATTTTTATGTTAAATACAGTTTATTTTTTAAGAAACTGTTTAAGATAATTAAATTCAATCAGCATAAACTTCTGGTACAACAAAAAACATTTTAGTTAAAAGAAATGTTTTTAATCTGTTTTTTCTTTACCCACTGTAGTTGTAGTTGTACAATTAATGTTGGGAGAATTCCATCTAATTGTAGCGGGGAATGTAAGAAAAGATAAACACTGTCTTATTGTTGGTATTTTGTTTAAGATTTGATATCGTTGCAAACATGACGTTTTGAGTGTAGGTAATTCCCATTCCCTCTGTAGTCTTGTTTGCTGATAGCTTTGGCTTTTCTAAAATTATTAAGGAGAAAGTTTCCTGATGATCTGGACTAAGCAACCAGTGAAAGGCGCATAGGGACAGCTTATCCTCCAACAATAAATTTCAGTATTGTTATCAATTAAAAAAGGGAATTAATTAATAAATAAAATCTTTTAATGTAAAAGAAATTTCTATATATATATAAAAATGAATTATGTATGTTTGTATGTTTGTATGTTTGTTTGTCGCTTTATAGACTCCGAAACTACTGAACCGATTTTCCTGAAATTTTTACAGTAACATCACGTGAGCCCTAAAAATAAAATAGGCTACTTATTTTTTCGATAGGGGCAGGGGAATTGGTACCCCCCATAGGATGCCAATATTAATTATCGAACCGATTTTCCTGAAATTTTTACAGTAACATCACGTGAGCCCTAAAAATAAAATAGGCTACTTATTTTTTCGATAGGGGCAGGGGAATTGGTACCCCCCATAGGATGCCAATATTAATTATCGAACCGATTTTCCTTAAATTTTTACAGTAACATCACGTGAGCCCTAAAAATAAAATAGGCTACTTATTTTTTCGATAGGGGCAGGGGAATTGGTACCCCCCATAGGATGCCAATATTAATTATCGAACCGATTTTCCTGAAATTTTTACAGTAACATCACGTGAGCCCTAAAAATAAAATAGGCTACTTATTTTTTCGATAGGGGCAGGGGAATTGGTACCCCCCATAGGATGCCAATATTAATTATCGCATATCTTAAGAGCCGCTGCACGCATTTTGCTGAACTTTTTGTAGTAGGATCTTCTGAGCCCCGGAATTGAAATAAAATAGCAGCGGGGGTATAGGAATACACCATAGGACCCCAATGTTTAACATCGCATATCTTAAGAACTGTAATAGTGAGAATGTTCAAACTTTCTAAAAGTCACTCTTATGGTATACTACACTTTTGAAAATAAAAATAAAGCGGGTGGGCGCAGGGGGGGAAATACCTCCCATAGGATGCATACATTAAATATCGCTCAACTGAAGAACTATTAAAGGGAGAGTCTTCAAACGTGGTTAAAGCTACTATTATAGTAAACTATAAATTTCAACATAAAAATGTGCGGGGTCAGTGTAGCGAAGCGCACCGGGTTAAGCTAGTATTTAATAAAATCAAATTTTCTGTCATTCTTCTTATGTAGGTTTCAATTTCCGAAAGAAGAAATTAATAACCAAAATCATAAAAAATGAATATTTTCAATTTATTCCAAACTCTTTTCAAAATTAATTTATAAAGTGAATGTTAGAAAATTCGAACATAATTTCAGAATTATATTTTTCTGCTTTTCAATTGTAAAAAATTTGAAACGAATTTTTTATTATCTAATATTTTTATAGTTTATAAGTTTCAAGTTGATATAAAACATTTAACATTTAAGAGATAATTCGAAAATGCGAACATAACTTTGAGAATTATATATTTTTAATTAGTATTGTGCTTATTTTATTGGACTGTTAATGGTTTTTTAATCCAAATTTTGATATTTTAATCAGGCTTAAGTTCATTGAATTTAATTTTCATTAAATTTTTTTATGAAGAAAGGAATTTTACAAAAATGTAATGAATTAAAATTTATTGATAATTTCCCATTCTTTACTGAGCTGGGAATTGAACCCAGTTTTTCACGGACACGTTGCCCAGACTAGTATCGATTGTAACCACACAATCCTTTCAGTGGGGTTTGCCGTTTAGCTCTCACCGCCATTGACGACGGATGACGTCATTAGTCAAATATCAATCTCTAAACCAAATGAAATTTTACCTCATATTTTTAGTCGAAAACATTTATTTTTAATAGTTAATTGTAAAAATGGACACCTTCTCATATTAACATACATTTATTTCCTTTTCTTTATTTAACAAATTTTATCGGTTTTCTAAATTTCTGTAATTTTTTCGTTACAGGAAATTGTTACACTAAATAGTAAAATTATCCATAGTTGTCATATATTTCAAGTTAATATTAAACATCAATACTTTAAATAAATGTTCGAAATTTCGAACATAATTTCGAATATAATACTTTTTCATAAAAACATTTTTTTACACGATTACTTTCGGTATTTTTTCGAAAAAAAAAATCGGCCGTATCGGCACTTCCATTAAAAAAAATCGACAACTTAATAACATCCATGTTAAGAACAATAAAACATATTTTTATTAACACAAATAATATCAAAACAGAATAATTCAGCATTAACTTACATGTAAGCCATATAAAACATAAAAATTAATGAAAGAGAATATATTTATAAATAAATTGTAGTTAATTTAAAATAATGTTATACATTAGATTAATATTGTTGTTATTGGTAGAAAAATTTTTTTCAACATTTTATTTTAACAAATATATTATATTCAACATTTTTCATTTTTCGAGTTTATTCTATGAGTTAAATTTCAGTTATGTATTTTATGTATTTTATTTTTTTTTTTTTTTTTTTTGTAATAGCTCTATTCCTTAAATTTTTTTTTTTTTAGAAATGACTTTATACACTACCAGACTATTATATTGTATTGGTAGTATATAAAGTCATTCTAAAAAAAAAAATTAAGGAATAGAGCTATTACAAAAAAAAAAAAAAAAAAAAAAAAAAAAAAAAAGCTTTATAAAATACATAACTGAAATTTAACTCATAGAATAAACTCGAAAAATTAAAAATGTTGAATATCGAGGGCCTATATTCAAAATCCTCTATCTTAAAAGATACAACTTTTCAAGAGAGCCAAAAAACTGCTTTTTTCGCGTATTACTTGAGTTATTAAGATTCGGTATTCTACAATATTTTTTAAATCAACTACTGAATCCCACAGATAATTGGTTCATAAAATTTTGCATTATTGGGGACTTTACGCGAGATAGAGGGTTTTTCTTCTCAAAACTATTCAATATGTATGCATGAAAATGAAAAGATAGAGCGGTTTGCATTTTATTAAAACTAAACTATTTTGTTTTTTTTATGCCATCTGTCGA
This sequence comes from Pollenia amentaria, assembly GCA_943735925.1. NCBI lineage: Eukaryota > Metazoa > Arthropoda > Insecta > Diptera > Polleniidae > Pollenia > Pollenia amentaria. The sequence continues at coordinate 38,889,345 of OX031009.1, forward strand.
TGTTTAACGTGGTATATTTAAGATAAAGGCTAATAATACAACATAAGATAAAAAAAAATTAACAATTAATTATTAACTGTTACAAAAGTTTATTTATAAAATCTTATTATTAAACTAAATTTTAAACTTACTAAAATATAAGTTTATCACACGATAATAATATTTTAATTACATACGATTTTAAATATCCTATAAATTACTAATTTTTTTGACAATAATATCATAGATGACACTTTAAAAGAAGACACTTTTTTAAGCAAATTCCATCTTTTTCCAAAAAGAAGCATGTAAAATATTTTCATGGTAATTCAGTTCAGAATCGGCTTTCGCTATTTTGATAAACCATTAAAAATGTCAAATTCATGTTCAGCTTGTAAAAAATAGTAAAAAATAACATGTATTGCAAGAACAAGTTATTCCAAAAATATTTGGAAATTAATTATTAGAAAAGATAGAGGGTTTTGCATTCAGAAAAATTAATTGTGTAAGATAGAGAAAATACAAAAATGCAAATAAAACTGCAAAAAAAACATGTTTGTTATGAAAATCACACCATAGATGAAGGTTATTTTACTGAACATTTTACCATTAAAAAGTCATTTTCGTGAAAATCAAAGATAGAGGGTTTTGAATATAGGCCCTCGATATAATAAAGTTGTTTATGAAAAAGAAATAATTCCCAATATTTATTTGTTACAAATATATTATAGATACATATTTGAGTTTAATTAAATTAAATCCATTTTAATACCAATATCAAAACAGTTTGCATTATTGAATTTTAAGTAATCTTTAGAAAAAGGAATTCCTTGCAAAGATTCATTTTCCTGGGAACATCGAAATTTGTTTTTATTAAGATTCACTTAGCTACAAATTCTTTCCACATTTTCGGAAGAATATGGAAGGACCTTAATTTGTTGTACAAACTTTGACAGCACTGGAAATGCATCATTAGAATCCCTGCGTTTTAAGTCTGAAATTTTTTGCCAAAAAGTTTACAAGTTTACTTCAATTCCTTATAAATCTTGTTTGAAATATAAAAATTTTAACTCTCAACATTCAGTCTAAAATTTGTTTTTCTTTTTCAGATATAAAGCTGGGGAACTCTTTCAGAATTTTCATAAAAGAAATATTTTCCTTATTCATAATTTTGTTTCGGTTATCATATTCAAAGAGTTATAAGATTTTTGTTCAAAATCAAAACATTTTAATATTTAATTTGCAAGTTCTATATAAAAATTAACACAGTTATTAACTATTTTGTTAAAATCGCTTTTGTTGAGTTTGGATTATGATAGTAACTCATTAGCCACTAAGCCCAAATACTAACCATTAAAGTTCAAAAATTCTTTGTGTTCATAAATTCCGTTTAGTAAATATTATTTTTGTAAAATTAGTTAATACAGTTTTAAAATCACTTTCCATTTTGTTGTATATGTTATGACAAGTGCTGCAAAGTTGCCCAAAATTAATAAATTACACTTTAACAAGCAAAGTTACCGTGATTTAAGTGTTTATAAAAAAATCGGCAAAATGCCGATAAATCGGCAAATATGGCAGGCCTGACTGTAAAAATGAACGTATTCTTATATAATTCTTATATTCTCCTAAATTTCGAATATATCTAATTTGAAAAAAAGTCACATTTTTTGTGGTTGTTAAAAAATAGATTATATTAGAGGTGGTCTTATCTTGTTAAAAATTTACAAAATTATAAAAAATAATTACTTTTTTTGTCAGTTTTAAGTTGTTGAAACAAGAAAATAATAAAGAAAATTTTCAAGAAGTAGATATTTCAAAATTGTTCTTAATTAATAATAGCAATTATACTTTAATACATTAATTTCACTTATTTTATTAATTATTTTATTAAAAAAAGGACTTTTTTTCATTTTCCATTATTTATAAAAATTTAATTTATTTTCGATATTTAATCAATGTTGTATTTTGACTTAAATTTAAAAAAAAAAAAAAAAATTTTTTTTTTGTTTACATTTTGACAAGCTGTCGCACTGTGCTTACGTGAAATGTTGCTTACATGTACACCTATAAAAAATAAATCGTAACTGCAACTAGAATTGAAGGACACCAGTTTACGTGAGAAACTGCGAGCGACCAAAATTGTGTAAATCACATAAAAACATGTAACGCTTACACGTTTTACTTGTATGACTGTATCGAATCTTTGTATTCTTGCATATAAAAAATATTTGCCTTTCGATACGTTTTGTAGCTACCTGATAAATTTTTGGGGGTTTAAAAAAAAATTGTTTAAAGGACATTTATTTTCTTTTCAGCTTATTTAGCACAAAGAAATTTCAGCCCCCCTCAAAAGTTGTGAAGCATATTTTTTTATTATTTACTACCCAAAATGGTTTTGTAAACCAAACGAACAAGGTCGTTAAAACGTACCATTTGCCCATATGTTGTGTTTAATGTTTGGGGAATTGTTAATGCCAGAAAAATAATACTCAAAGACACAAAGCACAAACATACAAGGAATCGACAAGCAATAAATGTTTAAACAGTGGAAGGTATTACGAACAGATATGCGCATAATGGCATATAAGTCATCATTATTCGCTTGTTTTTTCAATCCTATAAACTCATTTTACACCTTTTGTCAGTATATAAACAAAAATCGAAATAAATGTCCTTTGTATTTACAGACGTGTGATCTCAATAGACCAAAACATCTGTATACGCAGAAGGAAAAATGTGTCATCATATATTTACGGATAACTAATCACATATATATAAAAAAAATAATGCATATGGGGGATTTCATGTCAAGTGACCCAACTTGTGAAATCGATGTCTTCCAATTTGGATGAAATTTGCACCAAGGTTACGCCTATTGGATAGTAGTTTAGACAAAATTTTCAACAAAATCGGTCAAAAAGTTTCTGAGTTAGAGGGGGTCAAAATTTGACATTTTGGCCAAACCGGTGTTCTTTCTCGTCCATGTACCTTATTATCTATTGGTGTTAGCAAAATTTATCCCGAACAAATTAGATAGTTATTTCTTCAAGCTTTCGAAAAAAAATTTTTTTCAAATAGTGCATATGCTAAAAATTTAAAAATCCTCGTCTTGACTTAGAAATTATTTGTTTTTATACATAACCCACTCGTGGCCCCAAAAGCGACCAGAACTACCTTAAAGGAAAAGACCTTAGCTTTCTTTTGAGCAAAAAAAAAAAAGTACCCCTTAAAAAAAAATACAAAAATAGTTTTAACTTAGAAATTATTATTTTTTATACTTTACCCTCTCACGGCCCAAATAGCGACCAGAACTAACTTAAAGGAAAAGACCTAAGCTTTCTTTTGAGCAAAAAAAAAAATACCCGCTTCAAAACAAATCAAAAATATGTTTTAAATTTAAAAAAGAAAATAAATTGTAGGGGAATGTAAGAAAGAAAAATTTCACTGTTTATTTTTGTGGTTTTGTTAAGGCTTTGATATTGTTACAAGTAAGACCTGAGTGTTTACAATTCTTATTCACTTTATGGTCTTACTTGTATAATATTTTTAGCTTTCCTAAAGTATTTGGAAAAAGTTTCCTGACGAGCTGGCCTAAGCAATCAGCGAAATGCGCATAGAGAGCAGCTTTCCCACAACAATAAATTTCACTGTTTTTAATCATAAATAAAGATTGATATTATTAGCACATCATTAATAAATGAATTATTTAATAATAAATATTTCATTCCCGAAAATAATTTTTGACAAAAATATATATATTTGTTTCTCCTTTGTTACCTTTTACTGTTAAAAATTTTTATTGTTGCCCTAAAGTTACAGTATATCTGTGCATTATTTCGTGTGTCTGACTAAGTACCTGGCATTAGGTTTCACATCCAGGGAGTATGACAAAGATATGTGGCAATTTAAAGGCTTAGAAAAACAATGGACTATAAAGAAAGAAAACAAAACATTTGCACCGTTGGTTAAGTTATCCAAATGTATACGAAAAATATGTAGACACATACTTCTGCTTGTGTTCGTCTTTAAAAGTGCATATAGAAGTATATTAGAGTACTTACTCGTTCTTGCACTACATACAGCACAATAGACAATCAATAGGACTTTGATTGTTAAGGTTATTGTATTACCAGTTATCAGGGGTATTTTCGTCACATTTAACTAGAAATTATTAGAAATATTTTGTGCAAATAAGAAAGAAAAAAACAACACGTGTTTGGAAAATTTAAATGAATGATTTAAATGTGTTAAATATTAAAGCATTATTCAAGGTTTCTCATAACTATAAAGAAATACTTGAATATTAATTTAATTAAAGGCTTTTCTTTGTTAAAATTGATTTTTTTTTTTCTAGTTACCTTCAGTATTTTAGTTCCTGTTCAATTAAAATGTTTTCCTTGAATTTCATTAAAAAGGCCATGCTCCTGAACCTGCGTGACAATGTCATGAGCTTTTCTCATAGACGTGGAAATAGTGGCTTTTTTGCAAACGGTATTTTATTTTCCTTTTCAATGTCATTTGCTTATTACCTTGGCTATTTTTGTTTTTGCATATAAAAAAAACTGTTGGTGTGCTTTTTTTTCTTTTTTTTTTTTTTGCTGTTTGTGATTATTGCTGGCTATTAGCCATGAATTTCATGCCAACTCTAATATAAACAGTACGATCTCCCAAAAACCAAAATATATAAATAAATTTTGTGCAAAGATATATCAATTAAAATGTGCATTAAGCCAAAACATTTTCAAACAATTTGTTTGTTTTTAATTAAGAAAACTTGTTACATGATAAAAGCCATTCTACTGTTTCTTGATTTCTTTTTATTTAATTGATTTTCTCTTTGGTCTTATTTTTTTAATGTATTTTCAAAGTATATTCCTTTAAACAAGAGTAAACATCTGCATCAAAATGCAAACAGTTTTCAAAATTGAATTTAGTTTAAAACCAACAGTTGACAGCATTATAACGATGAAATTCCTCATAATCTTATTAATTTTGGTATTAATTCAAAATATACAAAGTGAAATTTCCTCCGAGAAAGTAACACCATCACCATTAACTGAAGTAACTGGTAAAAATAAAATAGTTTCTAATAAAAAGGAAGACATACAGCCTGCAGCTGTTGTGACGCCAGTCAAAGTAAAACCCTCTCCACCTCTTCCACCAGAAATAAAAGTAAGAAAATATTTTGTTGTAAATAAAAGGGATACAGTTTTGTTGTAATTAAATAATTGTATTTTTTTGCAGACTTATAATGATAGTGCACTAAGGAAGGATATCAGTGAGTTGAATAAAAGGTAATCAATTTTATTAACCAAAAATTTTTATTTAAATAATAAACTGTGAGTATTTATTGTATTTGTATTTAAATAGTATTGAAATTTTTCAACGCATTACTTACGATTGTTTTGATTAATCATCATCTTTTAAGTCAATTAATATACAAAGTTTTGAAAGCTTTTCCATTTGCGAATATTTTTTCGGCAAAAATTTGGCTAATTATTTCCAAGGGCATTTAATATTATATTTATTAATTTTATTTTTATTTATTTGAACTGTAAGGACCTTAAGAATAAAATTCTTTTATAGTCCAGAGGATTATATAATGAACACCACTAGTAAAAGTAATAAAAATATTAATAATTATAACAGTAATAATAGTAACAATAGTAACAAAGGGAATAATAATAATAATTATAATAACAATGTTAATAATAACAATAATAATAATTAAATTATAAAATCAAGTTTTAAACATAACGATTGCTAAAATATTAAAAAGAAAAAAAATACAAAAGGACTTTTTGGTAGACGGAATAAAGAGATAGATAATGTAAAGAAACAGATGAAGTTATAGGCTAACAATTTTGTGAAACATAATACATAAGAGTTTTCTTAAATTTCTGTCTTTCAACAATTAGTTTAATATTTGAGGGCAACGAGTTCCAAAGCTTTATGGCATTAATGAAGAAAAATCTGCTTTAATTTAGAAAAAAAAATTCGTTCAAAAATAAAAAAAAAACGATTTTTTGTTCACTTTTTTGTAAAAAAAAATGCCACACTGTATGTCATGAGGAAACCAGCAACGGCGGTCCCCTATTGACGGGATCCTTAGCTTTTCCAATACCCATATATGTATATTGATTTCGTCATTTAATAGCAATTATTATCCTTAATTGGTATCTTCGAACTTAAAAAAAATTTTGAGATGGCTGAACTCTTTTACGGCGCCAGTAAACCTTTTTGCGGCGGCAGCAATATATTTTTAAACCAAGAACTGCTTTGGTTTCTGCGAAAACTATGCGAAAAACACAGATACTATGTCAGAAGCAAATAACATGTACGCTTGTGACCGAATAATATAAACCTACTGAAAGACAACAATTTTGACAGACATGTATAATTACATGTGACTTGGAAAGTTGACAAGTCAGATGTAAAAAACTGACCCTTAGGTAACTTCATCCATATGAAGTTTATATGGGACCTATGGTACGTTCTGGACATGCCATGACATATTGCTATTATAAATTATATCTTCGCATTTTTAGCTATTTTCAGAAGTGGTATTTGTAACGGCCAAATATGGACCGATTTTAAGAATAATTTGGTAAGACGATTTTTGATGCAAACAAATTTTGTACGGAAAGGAAGTTTGAAAAGAAACTGTGTAAAATTACGGACTTATTTTCACCATATAAAATAGGCTTCGTTCTTTATGACAATTGAAACATATGTACCGAATTTGATCAAATTATCTTTAAAAATACGACGACCCGTACTGTGCGCACAAGGTTACAAGGACAGACAACCAGCCAGCCGGACGGACGGACATTGTTAGAGAGACTCAGAGAGTGATTCTGATTCGATCGGTATACTTTAAAGCGTGTCTAGGATGAATATTTGTAGTTATTACAAACACATAATGTGAGCAGTGTTGCCATATTTGTTTAGAAAAATAGATAATTTTCAGACAACCAGCCAGCTGGATGGACCAGCTTTGTTAGATGGATGCAGAAAGTGATTTGATAGGTATACTAAGAGGTGGGTCTCGGTCCAATAATTTTTTTGTGTTACACACATTAGCACAAGCCCATATTGAGGGTAATATAAGTTTGACTACTGTGGTGTGGGTAAAAACAAGTAAGACAATAACTCGGTATACCACAATAACTGCCCTATACCACTTTGAAATGTAAATGCAATGCTAAGAACAACTAGACATCTCCAGCTACTAAAAAAATTGGCAACATCGGTCGTATAGTAATATAATGTTTAACATAATAAAATATACAGATTTTCACAGACCCAACCTGATGCCGGGTTAAAAGAATTATATGCTTTGGTGTTATATTCAGAAGTGAGCCTCATAAATAGTTTATCTTATATCTACTTTTTACTGCTTTATGTAGTTGAAAGTTATTTTCTGGAGTGGCATCCATATGGTCGGCAGTAGTAGATATCTTACAAACAGAATTACAAAATTAATGTAACCCGATCTACTTGGTTGGAGTAAAAACTCACCGCAAAATTTGGTTGCGATAGGCCAATTAGTATCATATCCACCAGACACTTTCAAAAGTAACCTTATTGCCATAAATCTAGAACAAATGTGGTTCTTCCATTAGAAAATACACCTCAATTTGAATAAACTCATTGTATGATAATTAAAATAAGTATTATAACCTAAAACAGATTCACCAATCCTAATGTAAATTGCAAAGAATATCCCTTAGAGACGATAGGTCCTTATACACAGAGAAAACAATGTTTCTATATGATCACGTATAACATAATAAAAAAAAGTTTTTTATTTTACATATTATGATTACTTCTAACATATTATTGTTACTGGTAACCACATAATAATACCATAAAATTATATATAATGCCAACGGCAACTTGTGATGGTGGCCCATAATCATGTTATGGTTTTCACAATCATTTAATGTTAACTTTAAAAAATCTTCTGATTGCTTAAACAGCGACCCAGCAAAAACTTAACTTACAATGCTACTTTTAATGACTTCTTGAATTCATTACTTAGTAGCTTTATTCGCCACTTTTTGCATTATAAGTTATATATAAAATAATAACTTTATTATAATATCTTAAATAAGTCATAATTATACATTACAAAAAAATACTTTGGTATAATGACTTAAATAAGTTATTATTATATGACATTAAATAATTTTTTAAATCAATTTGCAATATATTATATTAATATTTGTTAGATATCCGGTAATATTATAAAATTTTAAGAATAATTTCGATGTGAAATGCATAGTAAATCCAAAAATCAGTCAAATGTATGTAAATATATACATATATATGCTCCAAAATTACCAACACAATATATTTTCGTTATTAGTGATATCAATCTAATGTTAACGATGTTTTTTTAAGAACATATTCAAGCCTGTCAAAAAATTGTTCGTAATTGTTTTGAGTCCGTATTTTCATTTCGATCGATTTTCGTAATTCTGATAAATTTTAATTTTGTTATATTTAAGTTAAATGTGGCAATATTGTGCAAGCAAACACAAAAACTTTTTTCGATCGAAAAATTAAAAGTGATTTCATTCCGAGAAAATGTATCGGTTTTCGTTTTCTGAATAAGCTTTCTCAGAATTAAAAAACTTTCGATCGAAATTTATTTTTGTGACAGGCCCGTATAATAACATATGTATATTAATACACACATTGTTCTTATAATGTTAGAGCTATAAATGATTTTGTGCAGCAAAAACACTCTTTATTGTGTACACTTTTTCAACATCAATTCCATAAGATTTCAAAGCAATTTTAATTAGTGTGTGTTTAAACTTTTACAAAGTTAATTTGAAAGTAGTTATTTCTTGTCTCTTTTGGTAACTACATATTTTTATACAACTTTTAAGTATAAAATAAAGGTATTATTTTTTAGGTTGTAATTGTCCAAATTATAAAGGATTACTTTTGGGACATCGCGATAAAAATAAGTACTTTTTCTAGTAGAAAAATAAGTACTCGTTGCCTTAAGTTCTCATTATTTTTCTGCTTATTTTGTAAGCAAAGTTTTTGCTGGGGACAACATGTTACTCTTTTAATATCGTAAATAGAGCCACCTTTTTTTAAATTTTAAGCATATTTATTATATGGCCAAATAGTTGGCTCTGTGTTCCGCGATTAGACTGAGGGCGGTGGGTCGTTGGTGTACTTTTGCACTTCGGAACCCTTTTTCGGTGCTTTATCCACAGTTTTGCATGACAACGGTGATTGAACCGGCCTGAGGGTCTACACTGATTATTCTAAGAGTGGCAGCTGGGTAGGTAGAGGTTTCTTCATTGAGGAATTGCGCATAAAGATCCCTTTTAGTTTGCCGAATGAGAGCAGTATATTGCATGCGTAAATCTCCGCCATAAAGCGGGCGGCATATAGAGCTGTAAAATAATCGATAGTGTTATCCATACTATCGGAAAATTTCAAAGTTACTCCAAAGTTGATTAGATGTAGTCAACGAAACGTTTTTAACAACTCATTCGACGCCAGTTTTTTGCAACGTTTTTTAACTCTGTGGCAAAAAATGAAAAATTACCTAAGTCGACTTAACATAAATTTCAGTTAATGGCACCTCAACGTTCTAAATAACACAAGAGTGAAGTTTCAATTATTTTGTACGATTTTTTAGAAAGTTATAGAAAAAGTTTTTGGCGTATGTTTTTCAGTGTAAGCAATGAGTGCCCAGGGTTGTTAGATTAGGTGTTTTCTCGCCAAATGTGGCGACTTTTTCTCCTGTTTGTCATTTTTTTTAACGAAAAATCTTAAAAATAGTAATGGGGTTATTTTGTTAAAAATATTTGAAAAATATTTTTGTACAAATTTTTGAAACGCCAGGTGAAGGGACTTATGTAATAACCTTCTAATATTCTACATTTAAGCCTCGTGCACAATGCTAGCAACAATTTCGTTTTTTCTTCATCTTATTTCTTCCCAAAGGATTTTATATATTTTCCAATAATTTTTCGAACAAAAATGTAACTAAATTTTTATAAAAAAGTTAAGTCTACTTCAGCAACAATTTGTATGAAAATGTATGTATATGACGTTTATAATAATTTTATTTAGTTTTGACTGAAAACTTCAACAAAATGTTTTAACAAATAATAATAAATACAAAATATTGTTGTGGGCGAAATTTGCAATCGGTGTCTTAATGGAAAATTTGTGTGGTTCTGAAAAAATTGTTGCTCTATTATGAACACCAGTGAAAATGTTGCTGCCTATTGCGTATGAGGCTTTAAAGTGAATATTTTGCCGTCGAAGTTAAAAAAAACTGACAACCCTGCTGCCATATGTATAAACTATAGATTACACTGAAATTTTAAGTAAATATGCTTGTATTGTATACCTGTAAAACGCTTTCTGTATATGAAGTGTTAAACATTTTTCATTATTTACCACCCTCATTCACTACTCTGTCCACAGAAGTGGCATATTAAATACATTTCGATACTAACGATAGTATCGATAGTTTTTAAGCTAACTATCGAAACTATCGATTGAGCCGGCTAGTTTTGCAGCTCTAGCGGCGAACTGTCTGAGGTATTATCGTATATCGAGAGATATGTGCATATTTTCGGACAGCAAGGCTGCCATTGAAGCTCTAGCTGGTGACTTCATGACATTGAGGTTACCTGTGGGATTCCGGATGTCCCTAAATGAGATTGTGGAACATTCGAGGGTAGGTTATGCTGCCAATGGTAGCACGGAACAGTAGGTGCACGGGAAACCAAACTCCAGATGGTTGTGCCTTCTTGACGAAGGACTAATTTAACCATTTTATGGTTGTCGATAACAATATTATGGGTTAAATAACCATAGTATGTTTATAATTTTATTTAAAAATAGTTTTGTTGGAGATGACCATATTTAAACATATTTTTTCTCTGGGTGTGCATAATTATATAATTACTACATTTAACCGAAAACATAACTCTATTGTTTTAATATTACTGAGAATTCTCTTGAAAATCATATATAATCTCTTATTTGAATTCTTTTAACTCCTAGACAATCCCAACAGGAACTCTTCCTAAAACATTTAATAGAAGATGCGGCCTACATTAAGAAATATGTTGTAAAAATTTTTAACCAAGATTCCGAATGGACAGTAATATTGCGTAGAAAAGATGGTTCCGAAGACTTCTATCGTACATGGAATGAGTATAAGGAAGGTTTCGGTGATCCTCAAGGGGAATTTTTTATTGGTCTAGACGCATTGCATGAAATGACCACTGAAGGAGATCCCCAAGAAGTGTTATTTATTATGGAAGATTGGGATTATGAAACACGTTATGCCAAGTATAATAAATTTGTTGTGGGAGGAGAAGATGAAAAATATGCAATTATAGAGTTGGGTGACTACAGTGGTGATGCTGGTGACTCTTTCAGTTATCACAGAACAAGGAAATTCTCTACCAAAGACCAGGATAATGACAACAATCCAACAGCGAACTGTGCTGTAGACTATAAGGGAGCCTGGTGGTTTGATAACTGCTATTCAAGGTCGGTATTTGTTTTGAATTATTAATTAAAATTTTAATAAATAATTTCTTTTAGCCATTTAAATGGTCCATATTCTAAAGGAACTCGCTCTTGTAGAGGAGGCATTAATTGGTATCATTGGCATAATTATATGTATTCATTAAAAACAGTGGAAATGATGATTAAAACAGCTCCACAAGCTGAGGAATAATTTTATTGTTTATTTTAGGTATATTAAAAATTGGATATTTTTCGGTATATTAAAGAATTAAGTGTGAAAATAAATGTTTTAACAGTTATTGTGATAAATACTTTTAACTTATTTAAATAACGGTTGCATGTCCAGCTCCCATAAAAGACTTCTCCCGATAATAATTTATTATTTAATACCAAAAAAAATGAGAATTTCTGAACCCTTATTTATTTGTTCTTAAGTGAAACGAATTCTAAAGAGACCGGTTCATTTTGGATCAATTGCCGCTTTAGAAGGATCAATTGAGTTCGGTTCAGGTCCCAGTACTCGTCTTGCCGAGATTCAATTGCTGATAATTAAGGCAACCAGATTTTGGAAAAGAAAAAATATGACATTAAGAAAGTTAGTAAAAAATTTTAAATAACAAAAGGCTTCCAATGCCACAACCATGTGCCTTTAATTAGGCAGCATCTTATTTTTTGATCGTTCTTTCTTTAGAATGCATAAAAGTCAAACTACATACAGTCACTTTAATTTAGAAAAGGTGCATCTAACCATACATGTTAAATTCCAATTAGAATTAGCAATTGATGCAATTGGTTTATATTCTCTAATTCATCAAACAATTAGAATTAGTTCAACTAATTCCCATTAGATAATTGAAATTTTTATTCCAATGTTAAAACTAATTGGAATTAGTGGCCATTAGCAAAACAAATTGGTTTACCTTTACAATTATAAATCTAATTGACTTTTGATAATGCAATTAGATATTCAATTAGCTCGAATTAGAATCAATTATTTTGATATTTTCAAAAAACAAAAAAAAAATTAAATATTCATAATATGAATTTCACACATATATATATTACTTATGTACATATATTACATACATGCACACATATTTAACGTACGCACTAACTGTTTAATAACTACAATGACCGGGTATATTCGCTTTCAACAATACGAGCTTTTCAAAAGAAAAGTCCGTCAAGCGACCCCGCCTTGGACTCTTAATAATGCCCGCAAAGGAAAATAGTCGCTCCACAGGGCCTGAAGACGTAAGCGGTGTGTTGCAAAATAGTGCTATTTCCTTTAATGTAGGATATTTGGACCATATATTGAAAGTTTTATCAGGATCATTCAAATATTGATGCATCATATTCGAAATAAAATGCAGGCTTTCAGCCCCCTCTGTCAATTTTGACAATGAAGCAGTACTCTCTTCTGCAAAAATGTAATCTGATTTACTAAAAATACCATATATGTATATGTGTCACTTATGCAGAACTTACCACCATCACTGAAATCATGTTTGCACATACAGTGACTTACATCATTATTCGTCCACTTCAATAATTCTTTGGAAAACATTAATTTTTATCAAAATAATTGATTCTAATTAGAGCTAATTGAATATCTAATTGCATTAGCAGAAGTCAATTAGATTTCTAATTGTAAAGGTAAACCAATTTTTTTTGCTAATGGCAACTAATTGCAATTAGTTTTACCATTGGAATAAAAATTTCAATTATCTAATGTGAATTAGTTGAACTAATTCTAATTGTTTGATGAATTAGAGAATTCCACAAAAGAAGGTTAATTAGCAATCATTAGCATTATCTAATCATTACTTAACATCTTTGCATCTAACATATTAAATTTTTTTTAATTGAGAAAAAAGTTGATAAAAAAGAATAAACATATAAAATATATATGGTCCTCTAGCCTGGACCTGGACGTTCCTGGAAATTTTATTTCAATCCGATCTGGTGATGCAAAAGTCAATAACATCCATGCATAGCTCTTAAAATGCAACAAGGTTTATTTATTTCAAGCTGCGTCACAGCGATAGTTGGGAATTAACAAGTTCAAAAACAGAACTGAAACCCTAAAAATAATTGAGCCAAGAAAATCTCGATTTTAAATCTCGATGACTTAAAAGTTGGTGAATCACAATATAAAAATCCTCCAAACATTGAAGTAATAGTAATTGTTGTTTGTTTGTTTTGTTTGATTATTTTTTTTTTTTTTTTTTTTTTTGTGGAGGAAATATTCTTAGTATATATGAGGAGCCGCAGAACAAAACGTACTTTTTCACACATTTTAAATTTTGGTGAAATTGAGGATTATTTATTTCGACCCCTTAAAAAACTGCATGAACCTGGAAATGGAAACAAGTTTTTTGCTTACCAAAAGATGAATCAAACTGCCGTAAGTCAACACATTAAATGTCAAGGATGTTTAATATCAAACCAATTTTATATCGAAAAAAGTACGTTTTGTTAAAAAAAAAATGAAAAAAGACGTTTTGTTCAAAAATATAGAAAAAGGAACGTTTTGGTGTGCGTTTTTTTTTGGACGATAATATTTTGACTGAATGTTTTTAAACCTGAACCATTAAAGTAAAAAATTAATAAAAAATAAGTAAAATGAAGACTTTATTATTTTATTTCAAATTAAAAAGAAAACTAAACAATTCTCTTTTATAATTTAATACAGATTTTAAAGTTATTAAGTATAATACATTTTAAATAGTTAAACTTTTTTCCCAACGTCGTTTTCGAAATGTTAAAATAAAACTCGCAATATTTACTTTTTTTAGCATTTTTAAATTTTTGCTTTTTACGTATTCCCATATTTAAATTTTCTACAGATTCTTGTAATTCTTCCATGTTTTATTTATACTATTGTATTAATTATTTTTTTCATAACACTCATTCACCAAACAATAGTTAAATTAATGCAATTATTGGTGGATATTCTTAAAAACGCGTCGAAGAAATACAAATTTACATTAAAACAAAAGCAAAGTTTAAAAAATAATTTTTGTTTGTCAAACATTTCTTAATTAAATATACATACATGAGAATTTTGACGCGTTTCTCTCTCTTTAAAAAACGGTAAATTGTATGATAAACAGAAAAAAAATTTCTTAAACTTTGTTTTTGTTTTAATGAAAATTTTCACTTTTTCGACGCGTTTTCAAGAATTTATTATTTAACAGTTAATTTTAACGAAAATTAAATGACATAAATAAACGTCAAACAAATTAAGAATATTAAGAAATATTATGTTATTAAAACAACTACTCGAAGAAATGGCAAAAACAATGAAAAAAAGCACGTTTTGAAAAATAAAAATGAAAAATGTACGTCAATTTTTTTAGAACCCATTTTCTTGGTAAAAAAAAAAAATAAAATATGCTAACTATATTTTTTCTTAAAGATTTCAACCCAAATATTATTAAAATATCAAAAAACCAATTTGTCAAAAAATGCGAAAAAGTACGTTTTGTTCTGCGGCTCCTCATATATGATGATATTTATATCAAACAGATTGCCACTCCTTTTCCCTCCTGAAAACCAGTTAAAAGGCACATAGCACTAATTGCAGGTTTAAAAACGATATTCTTTTTTTTATCAAGTTTTATGGCTCAAATTTAAAAATGTTATTTGTTAGATACGCTTTTTCTAAATTAAAGTAACGATATGAAAAAAAGGAAACAAATTTCGTTTACATTTTTTTATTTGGAAATTGACATATTTTTTATATCGTCACCGACAACCATATTATTGTTTAATTAGTCCTCCATCAAGAAGCTACAAGCATATTATGGTTGCCTCTAAACATGTTATGGTAAAATATGACAATAATTTGTTTTTAAATTAACAATATTATTTTCCCCTTTTCCAAGAGCAACATTCTATGGTTAAAAATCAACCATTCCATTATAAATATTAAACATATTTTAGTTATTATTAACCAAAACATGTTCGGAGGCAACCATAATATGGTTGTGCCTTCTTGATGGAGGACTAATTGAACCATACTATGGTTGTCGATGACAACAATATGGTTAAAATAACCATAGTATGTTTACAAATTTATTTAAAAATAGTTTTGTTGGAGGTGACCATATTTAAACATATTTTTTCTCTGGGTGTATGCTTTCTAGACGAATTGAATACGAATACAAATTTAGTTCGCCATAACACCCCCTTATTTAATGCGCCTTGGTCACAACCAGAGCTGTGGAGTCGCAATTGAAGAGTCGGAGTTGAGGTTTTGTGCCGAAGTTGAATTCGGAGTCGAAGTACCCACAAAAACTCGCGACTCCGACTCTAAAATTTTTCGGCGTAACAAATTTAAGAAAATTTTCCCAAATTTGCAGAAATAAAAATTCTATGAAATTGGCGATGTAATATTTAAAATCTCAATTTTAAACCTTAAAAAATTACTTTCTCGCTATATTTAACCATGTTAAAGGTACTGCATTAAAAAAAACGAGTTTTAAGTCAAATACATTTAGCATCAATGTAATAGTAGAAGTCGGAGTTGGAGTCGGAGCTGGAGTCTAACTTAAAAAGTCCACAGCCCTGGTCACAACACTACACAGTAGGTAAACTGACCCGAAATCTTGGCCAAAATTTTTTTTTTTCACTAACAATAAACTGTGATAATTATTGTTAGTTCATATTTAATATATGAAGATTCAATAAATAAATAATGAACAAAAAAATATAATGACGTTCGATTAAGCATATATCAAAGCAAATAACTGATTATTTGTATAATCAGTTATTTGCTGACGACCTTCTTAGTTATGTAAAGCAGACGGCAGCGGAAATGTGGGATACAAATCAAACGCAGACTTTAATAAGAAAAGAGCTGGCGTGTTTAAAACTAAAGGATGGTGAAGATATAAGCAGCCACATATTGAAGTTTGAGTCCTTAGTCCGTGATTTAAAAGCTGCCGGATCAAAACCAGAAGGTGCATATTTAATTTCACAATTTTTTTTAACACTTCCTGAGTCTTATGATGCTGTTGTGACAGCAACAGAAAGTTTACCGAGTGATGAAATAAATCTGAATAGTGTTAAAATTCGACTCCGGGCTGAAGAAGCTAAGAACAAACATAGAATAGTTCAAGACCAAGAAGGAAATTTGACAGCTTTTGCTTCTAAAAAGAAAAAAAACAAAATTCAATGTAAAGTGTCATAATTACAGCCGTTATGGTCATATGAAAAAGGATTGAAGAAAACCAACTGGTTTCGTAGCCCAGAAAGAAGGTGTTAATTTAGTCTTGACTCTGGAGCTTAAGACCATTTTGTAAAAGATAAGTTCCTGTTTTATTCGTATTATGTTTTATTCTTCCATTTAAAAAGGTTAAAGAAAAAGAAAGACCAGTTTTTATCATACAAAGAAACGATCAAGACGGGAAACAAGAACAGAATGTCGTTTCTCTCGAATACAGCGTTGGTAATTATACTCCAGGTATTCAGACAAATATAGAGTTATTGGTAGAAGATGAAAATAATGCCACAAATGAAGTGCCTATTTCAATACAAAATGATGAAGCTAGAGAAGAAGTTGTCAAACAAGGCCTCAGAAGAAGTGCACGTATTAAACAAAAAAACTTCAAATTTTAATAAATTATATCAAACTTTATCTGAAGCTATTAGTACTATTCCTGTTACGTATTCAAGAATTAGAATCGATGAACAAAAATAATGTGTTGTCAATTGTACCAAGACCCCCGGAGAAGAAATTAATAAAAACCAAATGGGTGTTTGCAGTTAAAGCGGATGAGCTTGACAATCCAGTTTGATATAAAGCAAGACTTGTTGCAAAAGGGTTCCTTCAAAAATTCGGAACTGATTATCAAGAACCTTATTCACCAGTAGCAAAATTAACAACACTGAGAATAGTTTTGGCAGTTGGCGAATTAGAAGAAGATATCTTAATTTGGGTATAAAATTTTATTGACTTAATGAAATTATGAATTTGTCCGTTCTGCGTTTCAAAAATGCAATCCAGTCAAGTTACCCTTTAAGACTTGTTAGATTTAAATGAATTGCCAATATTTTTATACAAATTTTAGAGATGGCTCGCAAATTTATGTTTAAGCGATTTTATGAGCAAAATTTTATCTTGTAAACCACACTAATAAATTATTTATCCAGTAAATAAATCGTAAAAATAAAATCATAATAGATTATATTTGTATCGTTAACAAGAAAATAAAATGTGTAAATCGTGATAAAATTCACCCAAAAAAAATGGAATAATCACCTGCAAATCTAAATCTATAACAAATTATTTTTATTTCGTGTCGACCATTAAATAAAATGAGTTTAATACTTAAATAAATGCCTGGAGTTAAAGAGAAACATGTCCAACGAATTTTTGCAAAAGAAATACACAAACCGACTTAAACTTAAATTCATGAACCTACAAATCATAACAATTTCTTAAAGCTCGCAGTTTTTTGCCAGAAACAAGAAACAGCAGTCATTCAAATCCTTGAACAATTTTATGGCTTCATATCAAACACGATTTCTATTTATTACTTTACTTTCTATATTTATTTTGTATTTTCCCTTGTGATTTGAGTAAAGAAAAAAAGGTTCAATTGAAGACAACCAGTAGAAGAACATTTAAACAGTGCAAATGCTTCAGTAAGGAGTCATTATGTCGATGTTTGTTTAAAACTGTTTTCCAAAAGGATTTTATAGAAATTGTTACGACTATTTTCGTAAGAAATTCTTTAGTGCAATATGTGCTTGTCTATTCTCCATTCAATTCAATATTAATCCCCTACAAATTGTGGCAATTTCCAGTTACCTTTAAGCAACGTCAACCATTCGTAAACTGAAAAGAAATTTTCCAAAAAAAAAAAATGGGTTTTAAAAAATTGTCTCTTTTGTATTTTGTGCAAAATAAAGTTTTGTCGTTACTTTTTAAATAGTATATACCTACAGATAAGAGTAAAATAGTAGCAGATCCCAAACAAAAGAAGAAATTTTAAGTTTGTTTTGTGGAATCTACTCGCACGACGGGGTGCTATAAGGCCGACGGAAATAAAGCCAACTTTGGCCCTATTTCCCTTTTTAGCTGGAAATAAGACCAACTTTATCGGTTGCCCTTATTTCTAACTCGATAGGGAAACAAAGCCAACTTTCAAATACCACTAAAAGGAAATAAGGCCAACTTGGTTTCATTACCTTTTTGAGTTGGAAATAAGACCAACTCAAAAATTGCATTAATTAATTAGGAAAAATTTGTAGTCTTTTATGAGGATTTCCCCTTTTACAGAATGTTTACATGGAGTTTTATTCATTTTGTAAAAGGAAGAATTAATAGTTTTTAAAATTATAAAAAACTAAGGATTTTTCCTTTTACAACCCAAAAATTGCATTCTTTAATTGTTGGCTGGTAATGTTTGTTTATCATATATTGCATTAGGGAAATAAAGTCAACTTTCAAATTTCGCTAACAAGGAAATAAAGCCAACTAGGCTTTATTTCACTTTTGAGTTGGAAATAAGACCAACTTGAACATTTTCCAAGTTGGCTTTATTTCCGTCGGCCTTGTAGCACCCCATCTACTCGCACTCTATTCCTCTTAATCCAAGTTGGTCTTGGTATTAATCATGCGCCTACTAAATCAGGTTAAATACAATTCAGATTCTTGCAAGTTTCCTACTTTGAGAGAAGAAAACATTTTCCAATACGATCACCTCCAACAAAACAATTTTTAACGAAAATGTTTAAACAATTTATGGTTGATTAAACAATTTTACCACGACGAACTGTTGTGTTCGACCTGTTCGCACTGAAAATGCCGTGTATTATGTATGATAAAGTGTCCACATGGATCCATCTTAGTCTGTTCGTCGACGTGCTTCTCAGTTAGAAATCTCTAAAACATCGCTGCGGCCCATTCTAAAAGTTGATCTGGGAGTGTTTTCATATGAAATTCAATTTGCCCAAGAATTATTGCCTACAGCCAAAGAAAAAACTTTTTTCAATATGGTCAATTCCAACAAACTATTTTGACCGAAAATGTTTATTCATATTAGAGTTAATTTAACCGTATTATTGTCATCGGCAACGATGGTATTGTAAAATTGTCCATTAAAAACTACAACCATATTATAGTTGATTTCAAAGATGTTAAATTAATAGTAACAAAAACATGTTTAATAAATAGTTTGGTTATTTTGCAATCATAATATGTTGTTATAGGAAAATACTATTTTTAATTTAAGTGGTAGACCAGGTTTTATATTTAACCATAAAACGTTAAAATCCAACAATAGTATGGTTGTGGCTTCTTGATGGATGCCTAATTTAACGATAAAATTATTGCCGGTGACAATAATGCGGTCAAATTATCCAGAGCAAGAATGTCTTGTCGAATTAATACAAACACATGAATTTACTTGTTAATTGTATTTTCGTATTGTATAAACTAACGTTTCGACCAATGTTTTTTTTTATTTTGTTTTTTATTTTTATTTTATTCTACATACATAGAAGTAAAGTTTGCAAGTGTAAAGCTTGCATGATACAAAGACAGCAACCCTCAGATTATGGCTCCTTTACCACCTGAACGGTGCACTTTATCGCCACCATTTCAAACAAAAGGCGTTGATTTCACTTTACGCAAATCCACGTACAATTCACGCTTTAGTACTAGAGCTATTCACTTGGAAGCATGCTCGGAGCTGCCTTTGAAGGCGTTTCAAGCCACATTTGCTCGTTTCGTCCTTAAGGGTTACTTTAGACAACGGAGAGAACATTATTGGAGCCAGTAAAGCTCTTGAGCGCGAATTTGCTACATTTATGCGAAGCGCATCTCAAGACACCTCACAAAAATATTTATCGCACGGGTTCGAATGGAGGTTTTTTATACCACCTCAATCTTCTCATATGGACGGCTTATGGGAGCCCGCCGTAAAAGGTTTTAAGTTTCATTTCAAGCGGATAGCAGGCGTTCACAAGTTCAACTTCGACAACCCTTACTCCAGGACATTATTTAAGGGGTGCTCCGTTAATGGCTTTTCCCGAGCAATCTTGCCAAAACATCTCTGTCATAAACCGATGGAAAAGGTTGAAAGCTCTTCACCACCAGTTCGCCATAAGATAGAAGGAAGAGTACTTGCGATCCTTACACACGCAAAGAAAAAAATCTGTTTAAATATGTTCACCTCCAACAAAACTATTTTTTAAGAAAATTTTAAACATATTATGTTTAATTTAACCATATTATTGTCACTGACAACCATATTATTGTTAAATTAGTCCTCTATCAAGAATCCACAATCACATTATGGTTGTCTCTAAACATGTTATGGTTAAATATGACAATAATTTGTTCTTAAATTAACAATAGTATTTTCCTCTTTTCCAAGAGCAACATTCTATGGTTGAAAATCAACCATGCTATTATAAGTGTTAAACATATTTTAGTTATTATTAACCAAAACATGTTCGGAGGCAACCATAATATGCTTGTGCCTTCTTGATGGACGACACATTTAACCATAATATATTTGTCGATTACAATAATATAGTTAAAATAGCCATAGTATGTTTACAATTTTATTTAAAAATAGTTTCGTTGGAGGTGACCATATTTAAACATGTTTTTTCTCTGGGTGCACAAGCGTTTCAAATGGCAGAATACTATTCCAAACCGGAAACGGAAAGAAGGCGAACATGTAGTCGTCATGGACAACTTGTTACCACCCCACGAATGGCGTTTAGGTGGAATTGAGAGAATATTTACTGGTTCTGACGAAAATGCTCACATTGCAGAGGTACGCACATATTCGGGACTGGTAACCAGACCCATAGTAAAGATTTGCTATCTACCTTTCTTGGGCAGCTGAAACTTGCTACAACAATGCCCTGACGTTTATCTTATTAATGGCAGTGGAATTGCTGTTCATATAATTCGCAATTATGATTATAACACACCTTCTTATACTTAGCATTCAATGATTAGAACTCTTTAGCGGACCCAGCATTGTAAACCTCTAAAAATAAGAATACTGCTTGCCAAAACTTATCTGATGCCCATTTTATTATATGGTTGTGAGCTATTTGCTAAATGTGATACAATTAGTAAAGAAAAATTAAAAGTTGCATTTAATAACATAGTCCGTTACGTGTATGGACTTAATAGGCGTTCTAGTATATCTTTGTTTTCATCTTGGTTATATGGCCTTTCTTTAGATAATATACTGAACATGAGAGTTTTAATTTTTTTACATAAGATAATATGTACTCACAAACCTGATCATCTGTACGGAAACTTTGTATTTCAGATATAAGCAGGGGAAAAAGAATTAGATTAGGTATTTCTACATATTCTCAATTTCTCTCTGGAATTCTATACCCCATAGTTTTCCACTTTTAAGTAACGCACGAAAATTTAAAGAAAATATTTTTAAACTGTTTTCAACATAACAATTTGAAACATAATTAATTGGGATTTAAGTACATATGATTAAATTATTTAAATATTGTTTGATTTTAATTGATTTTGCTTTATATATATTTAACTGTAATTAGTTATTAAGTTCTTAATTAATTAATGATTTATAATTATACACTTTCTCAGTTCCATACTGCAAAATAAGACTCGTGAGTCTTGTGTATGGAGCAGTTCAATTAAATAAATAAATAAAAATAGCATGATTAATAAAGCCATATTACTTCTATTAAGCTCGTATTAGAAGCATTTACTAATATTACATTAACATTTTATTCCTCTCATCTACCCTCTAAATTTCCCGCAACCACTAACGCAAACCCTTCCGCGCTCCATCAAATTTTCATATTTTGTACTAATCCAGTGTGTTTGTCTCTTTTATTGTTTTTTCCCATTTAGTCATAAGTCGAATCGAAGACTTACAGCCACTCGGATACCAAGCCCAAGAAGGACACCAAATAGCGCCGAGGACACCAAACCGATTGACTTAAAGGTTTTTTACAGCGTACTCTGCCGGGGGTACCATGGCTTAAAGTTCTGCCGCAGGTTCAAGAAAATGGCTGTAGAAAGGAGGAGAGAAGTGGTACGAAACCTGGGCTACTGTTTTAACTGCCCGGCAAGAAGCCACCGCCTCAACTGATGCTCATCCATGGAGGACTACAAACGGTGCGACCAATTGCACACCACAATGCTGCATCAACCACGATGGCAACAGCAGCAGCAAGAAGCAACGGCTGCAATCAGAGCAAACTCTAGCATATCAGCCTCCAGCAGAACTACTCCAAGCAGATCAACCTCCAGGAGAGCAACCCCTGTCAGAGCAACCTCTAGAAGAGCAACCGCCAGCATACCAAGGCGCACCACCCAACAAAGTCACCAGCGGCAGTGTCAAAACCATCGTGGGGTTAAATTCCATTTTTATGTAAATGTCTAAAAATTACCCTCTTGGTCTAGCCAGACCAAATTTTTTTTTTTTTCCTTAAAAGATATTTCAAATAGGACAAAATATTAAAAAAAAAACAGATACGTGAATTCTAGAAATTATATGTTCGAATGAATCAAGTTTGAATCAAATCAGAAAACTACGGCCCATTATGCGCTTAAAACAATCTAACTACAAAAACCTTACGCAAAACTCGTTTCAGCTGTGGTAGATGCGAAATAGCAATGTGCGAAATTAAAGACTAAATTTTCGATGACTTGCATATGGAATAAAATAATAAAATTATATAATAAATTTGTATAATCTACAATTAGCATACGTTCAATAAAAAATATATTTATTTACTTTTTATTTAATTGGGGTTCTTAGCTGTACAAATTGTGGTCTAGCCAGACCAAGGGGAGGTTAAGTGGTAAAAAGGTACCGAAAATCCTAGGGTTAAACAATTAAAAACAAAAATACCCATTAAAAAACCAAGTTTGAAGAAATTAAAAAATAAAGAAATTGTAGGTACAATAATGCTAAAAAAAAACTTATTTTGTTTGAAAATGGTGCCAAAATATTGACCATTGTTTTGTGTTATTTTAGAGAAAAAGAATGAAATTTCTATAAAATAATTTTTAAATAATTGTGACCTACGACAAGAATAGGTTAATAATATTATGTTTAAAGTTGCATCATATTATGATGTGAAATATTTGTAACAGTTTTACGTTAAGGTTGCCAGTAAGTAAATAAGCATAAATATATATCGAAGGTTATTATTCAAATAGTGCTATCTGCAATTTTTCGAAAATGTGTTTTTTATAGAAACGAATTCACTGACTGAAGGGGCATTCGTCATTTAAATTTGAAAACAAAACAAAATTTTCTCGAAAGGTTTTTTTCATAAATATTGTATTGTGCTATCTAACACACGCGTTTTTTTTTTTTTTTTTTTGGTAAAAAAGTGCTATCTACATAAGAAATATTACTGTATATAATAAAATGATAAAAATTGTTATTACAAAGTAGACATATTATACATCAAAAGGTTGGCAATTGTGTCTTCATATCAAAAACTAATATTATTTTAAAATTCGTTGACATTTTGCAAAATAAAAACTGCAAAAAATTTCTGGATGAGTTTTTGTCAATAGTATAAATTTTTATTTATATAATTAGTGATTTTTTAAGAGGAAATAGGATAGTTAAAAAAACAAACACATCAAATTCAGAAAAATGCATGAAATCTTTATTTGAATCGATAGTACGTTCCATATAAATTAATGTTTGAAGATTATTTAATGCAAATGTTGACCGTGACTGCGCCTCAAATGGTCCATCCGCTTAGTCCAATTTTGGCATACTCTTTCCAACATTTCGGCCGGTATCTCATGAATAAATGCTTCATTGTTGTCTTCCAATGCGTCAATTGAAGCGGGCATGTGTGTATAGACATGAGCTGTAACATAGCCTCATAACAAATAGTCCAAAAGCGTTAAATCGCACGATCGAGGCGGCTAATTGACCGGTCCCGAACGTGAAATCAAATGTTCACCGAACTCGCCTCTCAATAAGTCCATTGTTAAGCGTGCTGTGTGGCATGTGGCACCGTCTTGTTGAAACCACATGTCATGAAAGTCAAGCTCTTGCATTTTGGGCGAAAAAAAGTTGGATATCATCTCACGGTAGCGCTCACCATTCACAGTTACGTTACGATTCGCATCATCTTTGAAGAAGTACGGTCCAATGATGCCACCAGCCCATAAACCGCACCAAACTGCGACTATTTCTGGATGCATTGATGCTCTTGCAATGCTTCTGGCTGATCTCCACTCCAAAATCGACAATTCTGCTTATTAACGTACCCATTGAGCCAAAAATGTGGGTCGATTAAACTGACCATAAAATGGAAGAAGTGCGCGATGAACTTTCTTAACAGAGCACGCATTTTGATAATAAAATTCAATAATTTGCAAGCGTTGTTCGTTTGTAAGACGATTCATGGTTAAATTATAAACCAAACTGAAGAAGTTTGACAGTGAAACAAAACACGAAACGTGCATCAGCTGTTTTAACCAGTGTTGCCAAAAAGATAATAGCTAAAAAATCACACGTTATTTGTTTATATTTATTTATGTCATGTGCTGACAATTAATGCACAAGCAGTAAAACTATGTCCCGATATAAACGCAACACCTATTTACTATAAACAGTGCCTTCAAGTACACAACTTTACAATTTATAACCTCGCAACCCATCAATGTTCAAATTACTGGTGAAATTAGAGTAATGGGAATCTGTGCGCATCGACGTTTAGTTCATATATAAAACATTATTTAAAGATCCGTTGTTTGTCAGATACGTTACCAATTATAATATATTCTGATGGTTGTGGCTATCAAAACCGTAACCACTATTTATCGAATGCATTCTCCGTTTTTTCTTTTTATTATAGAAAATAATAAGAAAATTGAGCAGAAGTATTTAGAGAAGGGGGGGGGATAAAGCTGAAAAAATCAGACATTTTATTTGCACAAGGATTATGTTAAAATAACAAAAGATGGCAAAAAGACAATCAAAATTGATAATAAAATTGTCAAAATGCCTTTTGATAGTCTATATCTGAATTATGATTTCTTTAAAGATGATACCAACAAAAAAATTATTCGTTTTACATCCATTAGACCTGCACGTAGAAAAAAAATATGTTTAAATATGGTCACCTCCAACAAAACTATTTTTACATAAAATTTTAAACATATTATGTTTAAATTTAACCATATTATTATCACCGACAAACATATTATGGATAAATGTGTCCTCCATCATGAAGCCACAACCATATTATGGTTGCCTCTAAACATGTTATGGTTAAATATGACAACAATTTGTTTTTAAATTAACAATAGTATTTTCCTCTTCTCCAAGAGCAACAGCTAAGGTTGAAAACCAACCATGCTATTATAAGTGTTAAACATATTTTAGTTATTATTGACCAAAACATGTTCGGAGACAACCATAATTTGGTTGTGCCCTCTTGATGGAGGACACATTTAACCATAAAATGGTTGTCGGTGATAATAATATGGTTAAATTTAACCATAATATGTTTACAATTTTCTTTAAAAATAGTTTTGTTGGAGGTGACCATATTTAAACATAGTTTTTCTCTGGGTGTGGTCGATAAAAAAAAAGTGATCCCACCGTATCACAAATAAATTTAGTTTTGATGACGAATGCAATAACCTTCTGACTACAATTAAAACATACATCGGTCATATAGAAGCGAATCCCTTACAATCTGGCCCACGTCCTATTCGCCTTAGCAATGGAAGCACTTACAAGCATTGAAGCCTGTTATTCCGCAAGAATATCATTCTTTTTATGATAATTTAAAACATGCGAATATAAATTAATTTTTTATTGCTTTCGAATATAGTTAAATTTATGAACATAATTTCGAGTTATATTAATATGATTACGCGTTTCTTAATATTTTAGTTTTTCATTAAATATTGTTTTGTTAAAAAAAAACTAATTATTTTAATAAAAGTTCGTGATACTTAACTTAAAGTCTCAAATAGTATTCATTACAGCTCATTTTATTTTTGTTCAAATAGTGCTATCTGCTAATTTCAATGTTCAAATCGATAAAATTTTAATTTGTATATAGTGCTATCAGACATATAAGCGCGAATGTCTTGAATTAAAAAAAATATTAATATATGTATTATTAAGATGTTTATTATACCCTCCACTACCACTGTGGTGAATGAGGGTATACTAAGTTTATCATTCCGTGTGAAACTTTTTTATAATACATCTAAGAACCCATAAAGTATATATATTCTGGCTCCTTGAGTAATTCCAAGTCGATTTAGCCATGTACGTCTGTCTGTCCGTCTGTTAAAAACTCGCTCACTTTCGCAAAACGCAAAATAAAAGAACAAACTTGGTCTTAAATTGCTTTTAGTTATCCTAAGCAGTTTGGGATTGAAATCCAGCAACATCGGTTTAGTAGGATCAGAACTATGAATCAAAATGTGGAACCACTACCCAAAAAAAATTTATAATTTTGATACAAAAACTAACATAAATGGTGGAATAATGCACGGAATGACAAAAAATTTTGCAGGAATTTGCTTTATACAAATCATACTGTTAAATTTCGTGAAGATCGGTCCATAATTGACCATAGGCCCCATATAAACCCTTCTCGCGGAAAACAGTTTAGTTCGCCTAAAACCGCAATAAATAACGCTAGCATACTTAAATTTGGTACGTCACAGTTTTATAATACCCCAAATCACACTGTAAAATTTTTTGAAGATCGGTCCATAATTTACACTAGGTCCCATTTAAACCCTACTTCCGGAAAACAGTTTAGTACGCCTAAAACCGCAATAAATAATGCTATCAAATTGAAATTCGGTACGTCACAGTTTTATAGGACGAGAAATCACACTGCCAAATTTCGTGAAGAGTAGTCCATAATTTACCATAGGCCCCATATAAGCCCTACTCTCGGAAAACAGTTTATTGCGCCTAAAACCAAATAAATCCCACTTTGGGAAAATAATTAAATTCACCTAAAACCATCACAGAAATTTTTTACTTAAATTCATATGGCCAGAAAAAATATCATGCAAATTTGTGAAGTTTACTGTTAACGCTAAAACTTATTACACTACTGTATTGAAATTTATTCTAAATTATTTTTTGTAATACCAGAAATCAGTCTTCAGAATTTTGGGATGATTGGTCCATAATTTACCATAGGTCCAATACAAATAACGTTCCTAAAAATTATTTTAGTTCGGCTAAAACATTTACGAATCATGATATTTTACTCAAGCCAGTTCAAAGTTCTAACAAGAAACGCATAAAATTTTCTTATTCTTATTAATTCAGGTCTAAACCGCAACCAATTTTAATGCTGACGTTCGTTTTTGTGAAGCTTAGTTAATAATATATGTATTTATCATATAGAGCCCACTCCTGTCGGTGGAGGGTATCAAACATTCGGCACAGCCGAATATAGCACTCCAACTTGTTTTGAATAACATTGTAAAACAAAGTTTAGTTAATACTCTTAGAGTAATAGAAAAAATCAGTTTTTCGCTCTCCTGTAAAATTGTGATATTGCTGATAGCACTATTTGCATAATAACCCTCGATATTAAAAATATTTTTCGGTTTTAGATTTAATCTACATATTATTATGATTAACATAATAATAAAGTGATTACGTCTTAACTTTTATCATTAACATGATTATATTATATTATAATCTGATGTAATAAAAACAAATTAGGATTAAGGGGAAAATATTATGATCATAATATGATTCAATAATAATCGTAATATGTTGACTACAATCATAAATCTTATAATAATGTATTGCTCTTAGAATATTTTTGCCACAACCATGTTTTTTCTTTGCGTGAGGGCGCAGGAGATTTACTATCGAGTAAGACTGGTGACTAATTGTCCTTAAATGAGTTATTAGACCTTTCGATTTCGTTCAATGTGATGAATGCAGTCACACGTGGGTCGCGTTCTGACTGATAGCACTTCCAGTAAATTCGCGTAAAAATACGCTTACTTGTACATTTGTTCCACTTTTAATGTTTTGCAGCGCATTAATAATTTGGCACAGATAAATGTAGCAATCGTTGTTTGGTTTTGTTTAATAAATTTTAAGAAATGATGGAGTTTATAAAGTCGATTTATAAAACTAACCGAACCATATTTAAACTGATAAAAAAAATTAAATACAACCTCTGCTATAATTTTATCCACAACATTAAAATAACCTTTTTAACAATTGTTTAGAATTTCACTTTTTGTCCATATACTCAGGACCAAAAAAAAATTAAAGCTTGGTTATTTGTGATGATTGGCATAAAATCCTTCGTTTATCCTGAATACGTATCTTTTAAAAACACAAATTGACAAAAAAAGAACAAAGACTAAAACAAAACCTTCGATAGAGAAGTTAAAGTTAAAGATATTGCGTACGTATTTGTTTAAGGATTATTTTGGAATTTGTCTACGTGTGTTTTTGTCCTCACTTGTATGAAGTAGAATTAACTTGGTAAATACATAAACATATGTGTGTCTCCCTAAATGTAGGCTTTAGTAAATGGCTGGGACTTTGTACTCCCTTATCTGTAGTACTTTACTTCTCAATACGCTTTAAAGGTCATATGATGCTAATACTTTTTAGTAATTTTATTCTCCTAAAATCTGTAAGAAAAGCATTTGCCAGGTTCATTGTTTTATTGAGCAGACGATGGAACAGTTTTGTTTGTTCAAACTGGAACACAAATAAAAAGGGTTTAGTTTTTTTGATTTGCCTTTAGTTTTACTTTTAAAATGATGTTAATGCTACTAAAAGAGGGCTTAGTTTTCATGATTATCATCACGGAAATCTGTAATACTGTTGCTGTAAATGGTGCTGTTGATGAAAATGCTGATGACGCCAATGATGTTTGGGACATTGAAGATGTTTATCAAATGACTTGTTTACTCTGAAGTAGTAAAGTAACTTGTTTTTCGAAATAAATGACTATTTATTTGTCGATGAGAAGTTTATTTTAGACAGAGACTCCTGTAGTAAGATTGATACGATATTTATTTATCTATTGCGTAAATATGTAAGAAAAAGAGGTACTTTAAATAGCAAATAAGCTCCTAATGTTGTTTTTTATAACAAAAACCCTGAAAATATGCTATAAATTGGGTGAGATTAAGTTACGGATGTACGAGTAAGAATTTAAACAGGAAATTAAAGAAAGTTTTTATGAGTTAATAAAAATAAATTTTATTTTAACTTTTTTACAAAAAAAAAAAATCTCGTTATAAAATCAAAAATTATTTTTATATTTATTTTGCCTGGCATGGGTTTTTTCGTTGTTTGCTTAGATTTTGAGATTCAAAAACTTTTATTATCAACTTCACAGAAAAAATAAATAATTTTCTCAAATCACCAAATTTATACCATATTCATAATATCAAACAAACAATTAGTTGATTATGCACCTATTATCAAAATGATTATATTAATTACTAAAAATTTTAATATTGTGAATATTTTTTTTTTTTCAATAAATAATATTTTTAATTTTAAAGAAAAAGAATGAGCAATATTCCTTAAGTTATATTTTTATTCGACCTTTTAAATTCAATATTAAATGAAAATACTCAAGCTCGAGGTCTGTTGTATGTAAAATTTTCTTTATTTGTTTCCATTATAAACTGATGCTGAAACGTGAAGAGCTTTTACTTCTTGATTGTGGTTTATGTAATTTTTAATTAAGCATTCCCTGATGATGATATTCAAAGATTATCGAAATATTGGAAACAAATAAAGAAAATTTTACATACAACAGACCTCGAGCTTGAGTATTTTTATTTAATATTTTTAATTTTAATTAAAAAAATTACCAAAAAACTTTGCCATTTCAAATAATGTGTTAATTTATTTAGTTAAATATTGACAATTCCCAACAACAATTCTACATGTTTAAATTATTTTATTTTAAACAAAAAAAGTCAATTTAGAATTTTTGTTATTTAATTAAAATTTTAATTGAAAATTTATTTCAAAACAACTAAAATGTTAATTAAATAAAAATTTAATTTTCTTTCAACTAAAAAAATAATTGATTCAATTATTATATTAATTAAATACAAATACTTTTTAAACCATTTTTTAATTGATAAAACACTTTTTTCTGTGTATAGCCTTTAAGGAACTTCTAAAAAAAATTGTTTTAATCTACTCAGGGTGGTAGCTGTGCTACTTAAAGGTTTATCTGCGACCAATAATTCTTAAAACCTTTAACTTAAAGGTCTTATTCCGAGAAAAATTTTTTATACAGCAGCCACTCCAACTTAAAAATGGACACCATATAAAAATACTTTCTTATCATTTTAATTTTAATAATTTCGTGTAGGTATGAATTAAATTTGAATAAATTGATTCGTATAATTCATACACGCAGTAAAAAAATATGGTTCAGCACTACGCTATGCTTATTATAACAATATATTGTTGTCGTACACAAAAAAATGTTATTTTTATTTAATATCAGCAATATTTTAATTACTGTAAACATTTCAATGTTTATCGCAATTATAATTTTGAGTATGGTTCACGAAAAAATAATTATTTTTCCAATAACTAAATAATGATAACGTTTAAAACATATTATATTACTTACAACCATTTAATGATAATTAATAACCATTTCATGATATATTTCTATACATGTAGTCATGTATGCTTCAGATGCAAACAAAATATCTTTACTCTTAAAATGTTTATTGTTATCACCATTTGTAAAATAATTTTGAATCAGTTCTGTTATTTTTATACCCTCCAGCACCACTAGTGGTGAATTAGGGTATACTAAGTTTGCCATTCCGTGTGAAACTTTTTTTTATACATCTAAGACCCCATAAGGTATTTATAATCAGACTCCTTGAGTGCTTCTAAGTCGATCTATCCATGTCCGTCTGTCTGACCGTCTATCCGTCTGTTCAGCTCTCACTTTCGATAAACGCAAAAAAAGAACAAGTTTTGTGTCAAATTGCTTGTAGTTATCCTAACCAATTTCGGATTGAAATGTACCAACATCGGTTTAGTAGGATCAGAGCTATGAGTCAAAATATGAAACTACTACCCTAAAATATTGATCATTTTGTAACAAAAACTAACATAAATGGTGGAATAATGCACGGAATAACATAAAATTTGCCCAATTTCGTTTTATAGGACAATAAATCTGAATACCGTTAAATTACGTGAAGATCGGTCATTTATTTACCATAGGCACATATAAAGCCCACTTTTGGAAAATAATTAAATTAAAAAAAATAAATTAAAATATTGCGGTAACGCTTTTTCCAACTTACGTTTATATGGCCAGAAGAAAATGCAATTTTGTGATATACGGTCCATATTTCACTTTTGATCCTATATTAAGCAGCCATCTACAATTCACTGTAAACGCTAAAACTAATTTCACTGCTGTATTGAAATTTATCCCATATGAACCCTACTCTGGGAAAACACTTTATTGCACATAAAACCAAATAAAGTCCACTTTAGAAAAATAATTAAATTGGCCTAAAACCATTACAGATATAGATATTAAGGTAAAATTTCTCCCAATTAAATATTTATGGCCAGAAAAAATAATTACACTGCTGTATTGAAATTTATTTTTTGTAATACCAGAAATCAGTCTACAGAATATTGGGATGATTGGTCCATAAATGACGATGGGTCCAATGAAATTCCCCACTTCAAAATTATTTTAGTTCGGCTAAAACTGCTACGAATCATGATATTTTATTTAAGCCAGTTCAAATTTATAAAAAGAAAAGCAGAAAACTTTCTAATTGTCGGTCAATAATTTTATTTAGGCCTAAACCGCAACCAATCTAAATGCTGACCTTCCTTTTTGTAAAGATTAATTAATTACATATAGATATTATATAGAGCTGACTCCTGTCGGTGGAGGGTATCAAAGATTCGGCACAACCAAATATAGCGCTCTTACTTGTTATTATAAAGAGTAATTTGTAAGTGTAAACAAAGTGGTAAGACAATTAAAAAAAGAAAAAATGTTAAGTTTAAAAAAATTAGAAATAAAATAAACAATTTGTACATTAAAAAAAATTTTAAATGTCACCAAATAAAAGAGCATTGCTAAAAATTTTTATTTGTTTTTTTTTTTTTATTATTGTGAAAGTGCGGAAATATTGGTGAAAAAATATCCATTCTCTCTAGATTCAGGAACAAGAAAAGCTAAAAAATAATTTGACACCAACATTTTTATTATTCAATAGACGGATAGACAGACAGACGGTCATGGCTTAATCGACTACTCAATTTCTCAAGGACCCAGAATGTTTATATATTATAGGTTATTATTAAAAATATTTCAGACTGAATGACAAACTCAGAACTCCAGAACTCACAAAGCAGCAGCAATCATTTTTATACTTTAGGGAAAAGGCATGAATGAAGAAGAATGAAACAAAAAGCTTCTGTAAACCGCCAAACAATAAACAAATGTAGACTAGTATACGCACAGCAGGAGATAATATGAACACATACGATAACTAAATGAAACCGATCATTAGCTAAAAGCAATACGAAAAGAAGCTCAAGTCGCATGATGAATTATAGATGCAAGCAAAACCAAAACAAAAACAATTTTTTATGTTTCATACAACACAAGAATCAAATCAATGTTACAATTTCTGTGCTTTGCTTTTTTTAAACGCTACTTTTTGAATGAAAAGCAAAAAAATTTTTTTTATAAAATTTAATTACGTACATACTTGCACAAGTATCGTTTTTGTGCAAATATTGTATATATATTTATATATAACTTATTTTTATATATATTTATATATATATATTAAAGGGCGGGTCTATTTAAAAATCGCCCAAGTGACAAGGAGAATCGTATTCTTGGCATTAAAATGAGAAACTTTGCCCAAGGAACCATACCTCTAAAATGAATTCGGATGTTCTTTATTTTGACCCAAAGGTCAAATTTTGAAAAATCCCACTTTGACCCATTTAAAGTGCCTCAATAGAGTCTTAATGTATGAACGACCCCCCCCCCCCCCCCCCCCTAACTTTCAAGGGTTGACCCACTCTTGTCACTTAGGCGATGCTTAAATTGAACCGCCCAAGTGTACATTTTTGTTATATATTTTTTTTTTTTTTTTTTAAGAAAAATCTGCAACGAAAACATCTGTCAAGTTACTTGGTTACGTATGAGTATTATTTAATTCCAATTTATTTACATGCATACGTCATGTGGTACAACTAATAAATCAAACTTTTAAAAAAGTAATAAGCGAACTAATAAGACTTTTAGTAAAAGTAGGGCTTTTTTTAAAGAAAGTCAAGTAACATTAGGTTTTTTCCAAAATTTTTGGCTTGTTGTAGAATAGAGTGACTTTTTGTTAAAAAAAATTGATTTTTATAATTACTCTAACTTTCTTGAAAAAATGTGGTGAAAAACTCTTGCTTAAAATACTGACCTCAATATGACTCCCATTTTTTTTCTTGTTGAGTGTAAAAAGAATGAGCAAACGGAAAATAATAAGAATACTAAAGATTTTTGTAATAATTATTCCCTTTTTCTGTATTTGGCTCTGTAAGCGTTTTGCTAGAGAAATCAAAGGAAAATGGTTACACAATGATATATTAAATAATTTAAATAATTCACTCGTGCATAATAAACCTCCAGATATAAGTCACAAAAAGCATGTTAATTATATTTAGGGTGCGAACAGAGTAGTCGCTTGTTGCCGAGCCGAGCCGACTGACCAATGCGAGAAAACTGGTACTATACAAATTAGAACAAATAAGCGCGAATAGGTCATAGTGGGTGCCGAGCTGGTCAGAGCGCAAAGCTGATTGAATGCGAGAAAACAGTTCCAAAGCGTATTTCAGCGACGAAAACATTGTTTATGTTATGTTGTTATGATTTCAACTTGTTTGGAAAACATTTAAAAAAATTAAAAACAAAAATTAAAGAAAAAGTAAATAAGACATGCAATCAAAAAATTAAAAAAAATAATAAAAAATTAAAAAAATAATAAAACTCAAATAATAGATAAAATATCAGCGCTGATTCTCGCATCCCCTATGCACACTCAAACTTGTTTCTCGCATGAACAAGTTCTCGCAATAAGCGTCAGTTGCCTCTGCTCGGCAACAAGCGGCCACTCTGTTCGCACCCTTAGGTAGGAGCAATTTATCTATTTATTTATTGTCTTGCCCATAAATACATATTTAAGAGCTTAAGGTACGTTCAGACTAATGAAATATTTGACGATAATATTTGTTCTGATTTTTCTTCAAACTGTGTTAAACAAAAAAAATATTTGGTTTAATGTTCAAACTAAGGTCAAATATTTGTAATTTTTTAAAATAAATTAAATCATGTTTGCCATGCGTTCAGACTAAAACAAATATTTGCATTAAATAATTATTTAATGAAAGTTTTCAAAAATAAATTTATATTTCATAAAAAGTAAAAACGAGCACAGAAGATAATTTATTTGTTTTATGCTGCGGAGCAGAATCTCTTATGGTGTAAGAACAAGAGAATGTAAAGAAAAAAAATTGAAAGACAATTCGGTAAAAATTACTGAATTATCGAAAATTCGCCGAAATTTGCATGATAGCAAAGTCTAATAACTATTGAAAATCGTTTAAGCTGTAAAGAATTACAGGGAAAAATCGCTTCTATCGCGAACATGGCTGAGAAAAATTGCAGCTTGGAAACAAACCCTAAAATTTATTTAAAATCGATAAATCGGTTAAAAAACAAAATGTCGGGAAAAAACTAAAAAAAAATTTTGAAAAATTCGCAAAAAAATTTTAATATTTCAAACAAGCCATAAAATTTATTAAAAGTGCCTTAAACTATAAGGAATGGCAAAAATTAGTTAAACATTTATAAATTAGCGGAAATTCGAAAAAAATTTGCTAATAGCGGCATGATAGCAAAGTGTAGTAATTATTAAAAACCTTAAAAGCTGTAAAGAATCTGAAAGGGAACATGGCTAAAATTATTTGTCGTTGTTTGCTCTTACAATTTGTTTGTAATATCAAATAAATGTTGGCTCAAAAATTACTAAAATATTTGATTTTTTGTGTAAACACTTTGTTCACATTGGAACAATATTTATTTGCCAGCAAACACTTTTATTTGCTCAAAATCAGCCGTTATTTTATTTGACACTCAAAAATATTTTGCATTCAGGCTACGTTCATGAAATATCTGATCTTTGCTTTCAAATATTTCATCAATCTGAACGTACCTTTAGTCTATTCACAAATAATTTTTAACCAGTTTTCCATTCCTCTCCTTTTTCTCGCTAAAATTATTAGTTCGTTTAACGATTGGGTCATCTCTGTCTGTCTGTACCGTGTGGCCCTAGGGCGACCTATGCTTATTTATTCTTGCGGATTCCACTCGTATGCAACGTGGGTAATTTCAGAAGGCGGCTGTCTTAAAGTATGCCCAATTCTCCCGTATTTTGGTTTCAGTATCTCCTTTCCAGTGGTTGTTTGTTCTATTATATGCCATAGATGTTCGTTAGATATAATACGGGGCCACCAGATTCCGAGAATGCGGCGTTAACATATATTTATAAATGTCTGAATCTGTGCTGTTATTGCTTTTGTTACGTGCCAGGTTTCACAGCAGTGACTTCACACAGGTATTAAATAAATTAACTGCCTGGCCCACTATGTCGACAAGAACATTTCTTTCTTATATTTATATTGAAAACAAAAACGAATTAAAATTTGTTATTATTGTTTTCAATATAAAAATGCGAAAGAAATGTTCTTGTCGACATTGTGGGCCTGGCAGTAAGTTTTGTTTCCAGAATAAGGTTTCTGGATTTCAAATGGTTTCAATATCACAAATGTTGCACGAGCTTTGAGTATCCTGTTTTTGACATCTACGATTACGACATCATCTATTGTAATTGCCGAGATAATCGAATTTCTCTAACTCTTCAAGTGCGTCGTTGTTGATAAATAGGAGTGTGTTATTGTTGTATAAATATATTCGTAAGAGCAATTGGAAATAAATTTTTCTCTACAATGCATTGCAATGTCCATATTGAGCAGGTTCAGCCATTTAAAAGTAGCAAATTCATTTAATTTTATTCCACTGTGCATTTAAATCTGTTGGAAAGCAGATAAATCGCGGGTACTATAAAATTTGACATATTCAATATATACCCCCAGCCAGAAATTACGGCCCTAATCATGTACAACGCAGCGCAACGCCACAAAACTAACGCAACGCCAAAGAATAACATTGAAAGCACAAACAATGTCATAAATATTTTGTAATTTTGTTGTTGCTTCCTACAGAAATTCACATTGCGTTTTAAAATTTCAAACGCTCCATTGCTTGTGTCGTTGAAAATTTTAAAACGGTACATGAATTTCTGTTGAAAGCAACAACAAAATTACAAAATATTTATGACATTGTTTGTGCTTTCAATGTTATTGTTTGGCGTTGCGCTGCGTTGTACATGATTAGGGCCTACGACTCTTCTACATATTATGTACCACCATGACCCTGTAAATACAAAATGTTGACTCTTCCAAAAATATTCTACCATTACAATACTGTGGATATAAAATTACAACCTTAGCTTTTTAATGCTGTTTTTACAAATATTCTACACCAGTACAGCACACTAAATAAAAATATTCGACTTTAGTGTCGTAATATCGTATTTACAATAAAACTATGTCGCTAAAATACTGTATTTACAAGAACTTAATCTTAATTTCCTAATATCGAGTTTACAATAATTCTATACCGCTACAACGCTGTATAAACTAAAATATACGGCCATGTTCTGGAAATCGAAATCAGTTCAAATTGAAATCGATGAATATTTTCAATTGAATTTTTGTAAAAATGGAAGCAGCGATTCCTTCCAAAAGTTGTTTGGGTATAGGAAAGTGGGCCTCAAAGTATGAGATCTAGAAAAGAAAGTATTTTTATGAACTTTGAACACGGGAGTGATTTCAGTTTCACGTGATTTCGATTTCCAGAAAATGCTCTATAGTCTTAATTTTGAAACAAAAAACGAATTTAACGAACTTATGTATGTAGTTGCATCCATATGCACATTATATTTAATTATTTATGTAAAAGAGTACAGCTTTTATTTCATCATTAAATTGATATTAATATTTACCATTTATGTTTATTGAAATTACAAAATATTTATGACTTTGTTTTTGCCTTCAATATAATTCTTTGGCGCGGTTTACATGATAAGGGCCTTAAATTTACGGTTTTGTGAAAATATTGAAAACAATAGTCGGAAGACGGTATTAGGCGTTATCATTTAAATGTTGTGACTACGTTATAGATTCGTGAATCCAATATTGTAAATTTAAATTTAGAGTATTGTGGCAACACTAAAAACAAGAGTCGGAAGACGCACATTTGGCGTTATCATATTAATATTATGAGTACATTGTAAATTAGGTAAACAGTACGTTGTATTGATGTTTATAGTACCCCCATCAACGTCGGCACAGCGACGTGCTGATTGTCTTTTTCTGCCTGGGACATTTCATGATTTTAAAGCGCGCTTATTGATTAACAATTGGTTACTTTTCTTAATCTCCCCTTAAATGTCATATTAATTAATGAAGCCGTTTAGATATAGTAGATTAATTTTTGGAACAAATTTTGTTTCTGTCCTTCAGCGCAAAAGTCTTATTTCATGTCAATCGGTTTAGCCTTTTATTAATAGTTTATTAAATTTTGAGAAGATTTTTAATTCTGTCCCACTGTGCATTAAAACAACATGATAATCAAAGAAATTTCAAACATTGAAAGATTTACGTATGCCAGTTACCATATTATAAGACTCCGCTGTACAAGTCTAGGCTCCTCTGGTAATATAATATTCAAGTTTTTTATCAATCTGTTAAGCTCTAAACAGAAAAAAATTATTAGTAGTTTTTTATCAATTAAAAAAATTGTTAAAAAAAAAAGTATTTCAATTTAATTAATGTGATAATTGAATCAATTATTTTTTTATTTGAAAGAAAACTAAAAATATAATTTTGATTTAATTAATATTTTAGTTGTTTTAAAATAAATTTTTTATGAAAATAATAATTAAATAAAACAAATCTTAATTGATTTTTTCGTTTTAAATAAAATAGTAAAAACTTGTAGAATTGTTGTTGGGAATTGCCAAAACCTGAGCTATCAGGCATGTCATGAATTCCGTTCGGAATGGAAATGATTCCGTAGTTACCATTCCAATCGGAATGGTTTTAGCTTCTATAGATTCCGTTCGGATTCATTAAACCTCAAAAATATATGAAACCACTTTTTGTGTATTAAATATGGCAACACTGCAACGAATGTAGAAAACAAAACAAACAAGAAAACAGCTGATCCTGAAAACCAGCCAAATTTAAGTTTTTCTATCAAAGTAAAAAAATTGTGATTTGTGACAAATTCCGTATATTTTTCTATTTTTTCGAAAGCATTTAGAAAAATTAAATTTTTTTTATTTAATTCACATAAAATTATATTTATTTTAGATAAGGAAGCAAAAAGACAGCGTGCTTTACTGATAACAATGGGCACGTTCATAAGGCGTAACTGTTGTGTAACCGTTTAGTGTTTGTCTTAGAAACGCATAGTTGAGCACTTTATTCCATCATAAAATTTTTTAGCTACCTAAAGTCAACATGTTGTGCTCAACCTCAACCTTTATTTTTTTCAATTGTTTATGTTTATCAGCTGTTTTGCATTATACTCATAATGCCGTTTCTAAGACGAAAATGTTCGGCTCAACAGTTGTCAACAGTTTTCTAGCAGTTGAGCTCAACAGCTACGCCTTATGAACGTGCCCAATGTATTTTGAATAGTTTGTACACCTGAAAAATGCTTAAAATATGAATTCCACTTTGAAAAATGAAAGTGGTATCATTCCGAAAAAAATTTTCGTTTTACATTTTCCATAGAAGCAAAATACGGAATCAATTCCACTTCCGAACGGAATTAAGCTCTGTGACATGGCTGTATATTTAATTAAATCAATTAACACATTGTTTGAAACGCAAAGTTTTTTGATCATCTTTTACTTAAAATTCAAAATATCATTAATTGAAAGAAAAACATTCAAAATTTTCAATTATTACAATTTTTAGTAATCAATACAATCATTTTGGTAATAGGTGCAATATCAACAAATTGTTTGCTTGATTCAATGAATTTGGTATGAATTTGTTGATTAGTGGCAATTTTTATTTTTTCTGTGTAGCAGACTTATTTCCTTAATACTTTTGTACTAATTCCCACTTTAAGATAAAATAATCATCTCGAATTTTTATAAATGATACAAAAAAAATCAGTAAATTGGCCTAAAATATCATTTTAACAATTTGTTTTAAAGAATTTAATTTGATTTTTTTAAATTTTTATATTAAATTTATATTAAATTATTTTCACTTTAAAGCAAAACAAAAATTAAGACCCCATTGTACAACCCCAGTCTCATCTACTAATTTCATATTAAAGTTTTTATCAATCTGTTAAGTTGAAGCAGACTTATTGCCCAAGTACTTTTGTATTTATTCCCAATTTAAAACAAAATAATCAACTTGAATTGTTATGAATGATATAAAAAATTCAGTAAATTGTTAAAAAATTTCATTTAAACAATTTGTTGTACAGAATTTTATTTGAGTTTTTAAAAATTTTAAAATTAAATTTAAATTAAATTATTCCCACTTTAAAGCAAAATAATCATTTTGTATTATTATGAATGATATAAATAATTCAGTAAATTGGTTTAAAATTTCATTTTAACAATTTATTGTAAAGAATTTAATTTTAGTTTTTAAAACATTTTAAATTAAATTACACATCTAAAAAAACAGCAGAGAATATCAAGAAAGTAAATATTTACTCTAAACTTTATGCAAAGTAAACGTTTGGAAAGTTTTTATTTCTGCCAAGAATAAATCACAAATATTTTTTTTAAATACCAAAAAAAATTCTTTCAAAGATCGTCTTATTCTTAAAGAAGGAACAAACAGAATACAACTCATAAATATATTTACTTTTGGATAGAGAAAATGTTGTTGTCAGGATACATATGACAGTCTGACTGCTTGCTAGTTCATGGCAGTGTTTTTTTTCATTCTTATGCATTTTTTGTAAACGATTGTAGTAACACGTGGCGTATGATTTATTAAATTTCAAATATGTATATTTATTAGGGAGGTAACGATACGGCTTTTTGCCGATACGAATATAAAATTCAAGGTAAAATTAACAAAAACTCAAGTAGAGAAATTTCTTTATCCTTTAACTTTGGAGGTGGTGGGAAATTTTACCCTCTCCTTGAAATTTTTTTAAAATACTCTCTTCCATTGCGCTCTATCAATTTAATTCTCTTAAGCTGGGATCACACGATTGCCGCAATGCACCAATTTTCACACTTTTTAATGCCCCAATCGTTTGACTGCATAATCAAATGCCTCATGTACCAATCGACGGCAATATTGTGCTTACTTTTACTAATAAAATGCAACCCTGGTGCGGCAATCGTGTGACTACTTGATATGCAGTCGCGCGTCAATAAAAATGACAAAAATGTACCAATATTTATTGGGTTCTTGTGCGGCAATTAAACAACACAATACGCGCCAATATTTGACTTTTTTTAATAAATTTACTTTGTGTGTTTCTTTTAGTAGGAATAAAATAAAAATTAAATTTATCGAAAATAAAAATTGGGAATTTAGCAACTCATTAATAAATAAATTAATATTAAATTTTGTAGTCCCGAAAATAATCTTTGATATATAATCTTTTTTTAAATTAGTGCAATAGCTGTACAGGACAATATAAAAGAATATATACAGGAAAACGGAGCAAAATGTATAGAAATTCTTTAAAGCTAATTTATTTTTTAATATAAATATTCTCTATTTTTTTCTATATTTAAATTAGAATTTTAATTTGTTTAATTCTTAAAAAATTTAAAATAAAACTATTCAACAAAAATTTGTTTGAATATAGGTACCTATGATACAATTTTCTTTTGTTTAATGAACAAGCCAACGAGATCTTTCAAACAAATAAAAAACCTACCACAACAGCTGTGTTCGCATTGACACAAGTAAGAACAATCGTGTGACTGTGCTGCGGCAATTATTGTACCCATTTCGCTTTGTACCAACCAGCGGCAATTAAATTTGTATAAAACAGGGCAATCGTGTGATTTCAGAATATTTTATTGGGGCAATTTCATTATTGTGCGTCAATAAAGCACAATCAAAATTGTGTCATATTGGTGCATTTGCGGCAATCGTGTGATCCCAGCTTTAGTATCTTCTTATATCGTGTTTTGGGTGAGCCCGACTAAGCTCGAGCTCGTCATCATTTACGTAATTTTTCTTCGAAAATATTTTACCACGACGTGGAATTATTTTTTCCACTCGTCCGTTTTCTTGTGCGCTTTGCTACTCTCATTAAAATAAAATAAATACATATTTTTAAAAACTGGTATTTTGCATTGTTAAGGAAGCTTTTTGTACCAAGTTTCAATACTCCTACTTTTACCATACTCAGTCAGTTATACAGAAATCTATATTCTCTTTGTATGGGAGGTATCACACCCACTTCTCCAAACCCGCCCATTTTCGTAGAGGGGTTGTTTATTGATAACCCAGCTGTGTGTACCAAATATGAAAGTTTTTCTCTTACCGTCCATTAGATACAAAAATGTATTTTGTACCACGCCCAATTCTCTAATCCCACCCACATTTTGTAGGATATTGTGTATTGCGAAACTTTAACTCTTGCCATTCTTCAGATATACAGAAATCTATAAGGTCTTTGCATGAGAGGTGGCACACCCACTTCTCCCGCCCAGATTTTGTCAGATGTTGTTTATTGATAACCAAGATATTTCGACCAAAGTTGGAAGTTTTAGCTCTTGCCGATTTATCTGCAATGTAGTAAGCCAATATGTATGGGATTCAGATTTTGATGAATAAAAAACCACCAATAGGTTTACCTGTAGTTTCTATACCTAATTATTTTTTTCATGATCTTTTTTATTTATTTATTTGTCTATGGAATATAATCCTTACAGACTTCTTAATTAAATAAAAATAAATTTTAAAAATAACAAAAATTATGGATTTAAATAGATTAATATATTAGTTTTAATATCAGTGAAACTATAAGAATAGTCAATAAAATTATAAAACTTGTTGTACTCGTTACACATCCTTCCTAACGGGTTATACGACTCTTTAGAGTTGGCAGCTTGATGAGGGCTAGTCTAGCAAAATAAGGCGGCAGATTCCATTGGTTAAAGTTCAACCCACGTAGACAAAAGGTCGGAAACTGTTTTTGGACTGATTCAATTTGGTCGGAATGTTTTTTATATATAGGGTCCCATACGGATCCATACTCCAATACAGGTCTTACCAGGGAAGTATACAGACTTTTCGTAACATATAGATCCTTGAACTCTTTAGCCCATCGTTTTACAAAACCGATCATACCTCTGCCTTTATTAGCTGTCATTGTTATATGTGCAATGAAATTTAGTTCCGAGTCAAGCAGAATTCCAAGATCTACGAAGCTATCCACCGACTCCAACTGATGACTTTCAAAAAAGTAGAATGCAGGTATTGGACTCTTTCTAACAAAACGCATGTATTCACATTTTTTTAGATTAAGTTGCATTAGATTTACATTGCACCACGTGTTAAAAGAATTTAAGTCGTTTTGAAAAAGTTGTTGCTCAGATATTTGACGATAGCTAAGAAATTCTTGACGTCGTCCGCATACATCATAATATTGGATGAATAAATTACCTCAGGTAGGTCATTAATAAATAAAGTAAAAAGAAGTGGCCCAAGGTGGCTTCCCTGAGGCACACCAGACAGAACATCTATGCTTCTAGAAATCGCGTTATTAAAGTTAATCGATTGTGTTCTGTTGCTTAGGTATGAATCTATCCATTTTATACTTACATATATCAGTAAAACCCAGTAAATGAAGTTTAACCTTCAAAAGTCTTTGGTTAACTTTATCAAAGGCCTTGGTAAAATCAGTGTATATATCTTTATATCTTTAAGTGTATACGTTTGGCTGTGTAAAAA
Source organism: Pollenia amentaria (assembly GCA_943735925.1). Lineage (NCBI taxonomy): Eukaryota > Metazoa > Arthropoda > Insecta > Diptera > Polleniidae > Pollenia > Pollenia amentaria. The sequence goes on from OX031009.1 coordinate 38,932,994, forward strand.
TGCCTTTTAAGTTTTTGTTTTTTTTTTAATTCATATTTTTTTGATAAGTTTTTGATACATCGTTTTTTTATATTAAAAAAAAAGGTTTGTGAAGTAAAGTACTTGTTTTGTTTAAACAAATAAAAATAATTTTTGGTCTCTTTATTTTTAGTGATTAAAAATGTAGTGCCTTATTTTTCAAAAACAAATAATTATAAAAAAATATTTTTTACTAAATTTTTTTTAGTAAAATTTTGAGGTGTAAAATTTACCACCAGGTCATTAAGTATGTCCTAAAATTTAACCTCCACAGTTTAAGGTTATTATTAAAAATTACATTGTAAGAGACTATTAATATTTAAAATTGATTTTAATAAGATTTAAAAAACAACGGAGTGAATTTAAATTTAATTCACAAAAAAAAAATCGTATACGAGATTAGAAGTATTCAAAATTAATATCAATATGATTTTTGTTTAAAAAACAACGTATTCTTAACTTCTGCGGAGATAATTTCGCAACTCCGTTTGAACCAGACCTGCAGTATAAAATCGTCTCTCAGATGTGACTGAACTCCTTTGAAAACCTAAGTATTTTTGCGCCATGGTCTTAAATTTTGAGTAAAATATTCAATAGCGGCAGTAGACAAACGGATCTGCGTCTCTAGAAAAATAAGAAGAGATAAGGTATATCCAGACTTTTTATTTAGCTGAGCCACAGCGTAGGATCGAAAGAGGATTATCCTTCTCCAAATTTTCTTTTAAGATTTGCACAAACGCTCCAAAGGTCAGATCCTGTAGACTTAGCAGAACTTTTACTAGGTATAGGGGTGACCGTGTCTTCAACACTTTCGGAATGTAGAGTCATGTCGACTAGCTCGATAAGACGATTTTTTTGATGTATTGCCTTTGAAATTTTCTAGCTTTGTATCAAAAGTAAAGAATTGTAGATAAACAATAGATTTCATTATTCTCCAAATACTCAAATATTTCATTCAGAGCTAATGCTTCATAAGTCGTCAGTTTTTAGGACTCAAAATTATGCTGCAACTCAGTTTATTCATTTATCGGATTTTCTAATAACATTTGAAGACTGAAATGGAAAATAACTTTGAACGGTAATACAACTCAAGCAATATATTTTACAAGAAAAATCAAAGATTGCTTCATTCCTCAACGCAACATTATTTTTTTTAAATACAGAGATACAATGGGAGCTAAAAGTAAAGAATCTAGGAGTAGTTCTTGACCCTTAACTGAAATTTAAAGAACATATACAGTACATAATCAACAGGGTGTATTTTTTCACCCGAAAACTCTATCCTTTTCTCAACAGAAACTCTGCCCTAAATATTGAAAATAAAAAACTTTTTTTTAAATTAATCTTCCAAGCCATAATATTTTATACAGCGCCTATATATGAAAAATGCGCCACTTGTCATATTAAAAAACTTCAAACTTCACAAAATAAATTATTAAAACTCATGTACAATTTATCCTGGCACTACCCAACAGGGCGACTTCATACAATCTCTGAAACTGATCTAGTTATATCAAGAATAAATAAACTCACTACAAATTTTTATGAAAGATGTTCTGGATCTGAAAACCCCTACATTAACGAGTTAGCATTAGCCTAAGTAGTTAGTAAGTAGTTTGTAGATGTTTTTATTAAAACTTAGAAAATATTAAAATGGGTTTTTTAAATTTTTGCCTACAATATAACTATAAAAATTTGTATATAATTTTGTATATAACAATAACTGCCGTATTTATAAAAAATAAAATAGATTTCAAACGTATTTTAAACCTAAATTTCCATACAAATTTTTCTTAAAACAGATTTCATATCCATTTTAGTTTTTTATGAATACGGCAGTAAATTTTTAAGAAGAATAAGTACAAAAACTTAAACTATTTGCACAGAACTTTAAGATGTAAATTGTAAATATTATTTGAACTAATAAATATGAATGAAAGGAGTTGAAGACTGTAACCTAGCGAAATAGCGTCACAAAATGTAGCAGTGACTTTTCTTTTGGATTTTGTGGTCTCTTTGAAGTTACCCAAAAGTTGTACACAGAAAAAAGTGTTTTATCGATTAAAAAAATGGTTTAAAAAGTATTTAAATTTAATTAATGTGATAATTGGATCAATTATATTTTTAGTTGAAAGAAAATTAAAAATTTAAGTTTGATTTAATTAACATTTTAGTTGTTTTGAAATAAATTTTCAATTAAAAATTTAATTAAATAACAATAAACTTTAATTGACTCTTTTCGTTTAAAATTAAATAATTTAAACATGTAGAATTGTTGTTGGGAATTGCCAATATTTATTTAAATAAATTAACACATTGTTTGAAATGGCAAAGTTTTTTGATCACTTTTTTAATTAAAATTAAATATATCATTTATTGAAAATATTTTTTCAAAATGTTAAAATTTTTAGCAATCAATATAATCATGTTGGTAATAGGTGCAAAATCAACAACTTGTTTGCTTGATATTATGAATTTGAAATAAATTTGGTGATTGGAGAAATTTAATAATTTTTTCTGTGTTGCGAAGTGGTTTTTATTTTCACAAAAATCATTAAAAATTCGCAGAAAATTCTGCTGCAGGTCCAAACCAAGCGTTCAATGCGTTAATGAATCAGTCCAAAAAGTTGTAGTGTAAAATAGTACTGACAAGTTACGCAGCAATCGTGTAAAATGCATATACGTATTGAAAGCATGAAGAAGGATTACTTTCTACTTTAGCATGCGTCTCGAAAAAAAGATCAAAAAAGAAACATACGCATAGATGTGGACCGACCTCCAGCTTAAGAATTAAAAGAAACAATTTATTATTCTGTTTGATTTCTTGCTCTTAGTTGCTATGCAAAAAATAATCATTGAAAATTTAATTTTTTGTTCAAAAAAACTATAAAAAAAAGTATCGGCGTATCGACAGTAATATATCGCCGATACCGATATATCGGTATCGGTATTCGTTACGTCCCTAATATGTATCCTTTTTTGTTGCTTCCCTTTGAGTTTAAACTTATATTTTTCGAAAAATAAATAAGAAATTGTGTAAATATATAAATAAATATTCACATTATTATGAAAGCAATTTTACAATTTAATTTCAAAGAAATCTCAAGAATTTATAATTAAATTAAATTATTTGTACTCTTTGTTAATAATACACAAAATATTTTTTCAAAAATAAGAATAAAAATAAAAATAAAAAATACCTTAAAGTAAAATCTTTTGTGTACTTACAATTGTAAAAGTTTAGATCCTTTGATATACACGGATAACAGCGCTTTCAAATACTTTTACAAAGTTTTATTATGTGTCTGTGCAGCCCCTGCGCATCTGTTTAAGATTTCTTCTTTGTATTGGTGTAATTTGTGTTTGCTAATGTTTTCTATTTGTTCGTGTTATCTAAAATCTTTACCACCTGGTAATCTAAAAAATTGTATATCACCTGTAGTGTTTATCCGGTTTTTGTTAAAGTGTTTAAAAGGGATGAGTAAATAAATGGTATTTTTTTAGCCCAATCTAAAAAAGTAGCACAAAAATTGAAATTTTAATCAAAAAATATTTATTTTTTATACGAAAAATCAATACATGTCATTAACATTTGGAAATTACTGTGGGCATATGGGCACTCCGGCTGTTCTCAACGAACCACATTTTGGAAGTCCAATTTAGGCCCGCTTTTTCAAGCATTGCTGACCATATGTTACGAATAACACGAACAGTCCCACAGGAAATAATCGAGAGTTGTAAAGTGGCACGACCTTGGAGGCCAATTGGCAGGTCCATTTCTCTCAATCAACTTATCGCCAAAGTTCGATGGTTGCCGTCGTCGTATCTCACGTAAAGCTGTTCTGTTGTAACCACTTTTCCCACGGAATAATGTCATTCATTTCAGCCAGCGGAATTGAAACAACCGCGGAAGCTGAGCTCCCAGCTACTGGACGGGTCCCAGGTTTCGGATAGTGTGTTTAGTTGAAAATATATTAAATAAGTGCCCGGGCCATGCAGCGTGTGATGCACTGGATATGGAAGGTTATGTAGTAGGCTCTACAGGAACCAATACATTTCCCATTATTCCGAAACTTCAACAATGACAGGGCGAGCTAATGCCACCCTCCCAAATAAGCATCCAGCCTAATACTTCTCATCTGTTACTGGACCAACTCGACTAATTCGGGGAAAGAGGATAGAAAAATTATTCCAGAATTATGGCAGGATTATGCAAAAGGGAAGGCAGCGAATGCGCTATAAAGAGTCAACAATAGCACCTATAAACCTTCAGAAAGTATACGCTCATGCTAAGTCGCTAAGGAGTTTCAGGCTCTACTTAGCCCTTGATTAGGCTCACGAGCAATGAAGGAATCCTCACAATCAATCGAAAACAAAAATAAATCAAATACCAGGACAGATAATTTATCTTCCAGGAGGTACCTGACATATACCAAATTTTCCCGCTTCGGTTGCAAGCTCCAAGTGGCTGGGAGGGAGCAGTTCATGTTTAGGCGGTATTACAGAAACCTCTAGAGGCTCAACATGGAGCTGACATTTAACCCAGATACAAGCATGTCTCGAAAGCCAAAATAAATTCACGACCACTGCATACGGAGTTTACTGAAGTCTCTGTGAAAGCCAATATGCAGGATCTTACGGACCATACAGCAAAACGGATGTTGGAGAGTCTTCCTAGAAATATGGTAGAAATTCTTCTTGAGAAACTGACATTCACAAAGTGACATTGTTGCGATGGATCATCCAGACAAAACGTTTATAAGCAAAAGGTATCATCCCATGACTCTACAATATCGTATTGAAATATGTTTATGGGATCTGTTGTTCCTTTGCGGCTAAAATATGATGTTTCCTTACACTGGAAAAACCGAGAACCGGCATCAATTCATTTTTGTCGACCAATAATGATTAAGTTTGCAAGGAAATCGCAAAAACTTATAAGGACCATAGTGAAAGACAATCAAGATTAAAAACAACAAACAAACAAGATTAATCCCATAAAGTTCGAAATGAGTGAAGTAAAATGCATTGAATGTAGCGACGAATTCCATCTGACCATGGTTGACGGAAAAGTCGTTAACGAACTATCAAATACAACCTCAACATTGGCATGCCCAATTTGCAAAAATATGCAAAAGAACTTCGACAAACGATTCAACAAACGAAGAGAATTGTGAATATGGTTCCTCACCATTGCAGGCAAGAAGTAGGTGTATGGAGTTCTTGTTAAAATTAGCGTATAAACTTCCTCAAGAGGGGGAACACTTTGATGAAAATACATAAAACAAAGATAGGGAGAGAATCAGAATCTAAAACGGGATGCATTTTTCAAACAAGTTGGACTAAAAGTACGTGTAGTAAAAAAAACGTGTAGTAAAATTTATATGAAAATCACTCAAAAAATGTAGTGCTTTTTATATAAATTTTACTAAACGTTCAATGACTTGTATTGTGAAAACAGCACAAAAATTCAATGAACTTAAGCCTGATTAAAATATCGAAATTTGGATTAAGAACCATTAATAGTCAATAAAATAAACGCAATACTAATTTTTTTTTTAATTTTATAATTGAATACTATATCTTCTTTTTTTTTTTTAGGATGAACAATAGATGTTTTGGCGAACAAGAAATAAGTCAGATGTTGTAGCTACAACTTAATTTTGAGAGATAACATTCTCTTAAATTTTATAAGTATGAATGTATATCTATACATTTATATGTATGAGTGGATGAGAGTTTGATAGAATTTCTGTCTATTTATCATAAAAACGCGAAATAGTTGTAAACAAAATCTTTATGGAGTCGTACTGATATTAGCAATAAGTACGTCATTAATGTTACATAAAGTTCAATGTTCAATTGCCAAACATTTTAAGATTAAAAACATTTCTGTGTTTATAACGACAAGATTGCAAACAAAAACATAATAATTTTAATTAACATTCAGGTTTTTTCAACCGGCTGACAATTTAGTTTTTTTTTCGTAAACAATTAAAAACGGTTGAATAATTTATGCTAAGCTTAGTCTAGACCAGGGGTGGCCAAACCTAATAATCATATGATCGGCATTAATATTTCTTATTTATGCGCGATCAACTTAAAAAAATGGGTTAACGATAAAGCAAAAAAACTTTAAAGCTTAATTTAGGTCTTTATTGAAAATAATATTCATATCAAATACATTAAGTGTTGTCATGATATCGCTTAAAATTGTTATTTGTGCAAACTTTAGACACTCGTTTCATGCAGACCTTTTTAAACCCTCCACCACCCCTGTGGTGAATGTGGGTATACTAAGTTTTTCATCCCGATACTTTCGTATCCCAACTACGGATACGGAAACTCAAACGATGGAAACACTTCGAGGAGACTTTTTGAAAATGATGAGGCTGTAACTCGAATTACTGGAATTAAAAATTAAATCGTTAATAGATTGGAAACGATCTTGAATGTTCTAAACTGCATGGAAAAAGTTGATTCTGAAAAATATGGAGAATATGCTTCAAAAATTGCATCACTTTTAGCAGAATTATATCTACAGAAAATGTTGCCCCCAACAGTTCATAAAATATTGTCGCATTTCAAAGATATAATTGAATGTCAGACTTTGCCAATTGGAGAGCTTTCTGAAGGAGCACAGGAGTCCCTAAACAAATTTTATAAAAAATATAAATTGCTGAACATTTTCAAATCATCAAAGGTAAGACAAAATGAGAATCTCTTTAACAAGTTAGCGCCATCTTACGATCCAATTATTTCATTACTGCAGCTTGTAAAGTCTCGAAAAGAGTTAGAAAATAATTATTGTTCAGAAATGATTAGTATTTTAGATATACCTTCTTTTACGGCTTGTGAGTAATGTTTTACAAAAAATTTAAAAATAAATTAAAAAAATATTTTTTTTTTAATTCATTTCTGGAATAATTTTGAATTTCGATCCGATAAGAGTTAATCGGATGGAATAAAGAAGAATGTCATTCATACTTTCGAACAGGGCTGTGGAGTCGTCAGTAAAAAGTACTTACTCCGACTCCGAATCCAAACGCTGAAATTTTTTAAGTGCGACTCGGACTCCAACTCTGACTCTAACATTGATGCTAAATGTATATGGGACCGCTCATTGTTTCACTTTACACTACTTTTATACCCTCCACCACTAATAGGGAATGAGGGTATACTAAGTTTGTCAATCCGTGGGAAACTTTTTTATTATGCATCAAATTATATTCTGGTTTCTTGAGTAATGGTAAGACGATTCAGCCATGTTCGTCTGTCTGTCGGTCTGTTAAATAGAGGCTCACTTTCGAACAACTCTAAAGATAAGAACAACGTTGGTGTGAAATTTCTTCTAGTTATCTTAGGCAGTTTGGGATAAAAATCCATCGATTTATTGTTATAAGAGTTTGTGAATCAAAATGTAGAATCACCACCCTAAAAAATTGCCAATTTTGTTACAAAAACTAACATAAAAGATGCTGTAATGCACGGCATGATATAAGATGTTGCACAAACTCGTTCTATATAATCATTAAATTGTATTCAAGTTAGTTCAAATTGCTAGACATGAAAGCATAATGCTGTCAGACTGTCTTGCAATTGGGTTTAACTGGAACCAATTTTTATACTGACGTTCGGTTTTACAATTAATCGAATTTATAACTTGTAGCTCTTATATATTCTTACTGTCGGTGGAGGGTATCAAAGGTTCGGTGTAGCCGAATATAGCACTCTAACTTTTTTTAAATGGTTAAATATAGCAAGAAAATTATTCTGTATTATTTCAAATCGATATCTAAAATATTGCATCGCCAATTTCGAAGAATTTTTATTTTGGAAACTATCAGAAAGTCGGACTCGCGAGTTTTTGTGGGTACTACGACTTTTCAACTCCGACTGCTTTCAAACATGGATGATGTTGCTGTTACGATCTCTATTAACCATATTGCGAGCTCCGGCTAAATTTTTAAAAAAAAAAATAAGGTTTAATAACGTGACCAGTGTATAGGCCGTACAAAGCGGTGCATTTTTCGGATGTAATGGAATCTATAAGTCTATAGATTCCATTGTCTTACTTATCAATTGCCACCTAACAGCCACCATTTGACCAGTCACACATCTATTCTCAATGAACGCTTTTAGTGTTAGTAATGTAAAGGGTCCGCCAAATAACTTTTTTTTTTTGAAAATGCTATAAAAAAAACTACTGAATTTTCTCAAATTTCTTTTTTTTATTTAATAATGGAAAATAATTTCATTCAAATGGCTGCCTCGGTTGGCCATGCAGTAGCCTACACGATCGGTCCAATTTTTAAGCACATTATCGATTGTATGCAGCTGTATTTCACCAATGGCTTCACGAATATTGTCCATTAAAGCGTCAATTGTCTCTGGCTTGTCGGCGTAACACTTATCTTTGACGGCACCCCACAAATAATAGTCCAACGGTGTCAAATCGCAGCTCTGAGGTGGCCCAACCGCAATCAGCTCTCTCAAAAACAGGGCGAAAACATCGAGTGTAGCTTCGGCTGTGTGGCACGTAGCGCCGTCCTGTTAAAACCAAATGTTGCCAATATCCTCCTCTTCAACGATCGCCATTGACTGTAACGGCCACTTTTTGCTCATTTTTGAAGAAAAATGCCCCAGTTATGCCTCTGGACCAAAATCCGCACCAAACAGTGACTCGTTTTGGGTGTATCGGCTTTTTAATGTCTGCGTGCTGGTTTTCTTTGCCCCAAATGCGACAATTTTGCTTGATTACATACCCGCATCTTCTGTAAGTCGATCGCAGGCCAACTTAGCGAAGCGAAGACGCATTGGATGGTCAGTTGGCTTCAACTCCTGAATCAATTTGACTTTGTATGGCATCATACCAAGGTCTTTATGCAAAATTCGTCTCAATGATGTCTCCGAAATGTTCAATTGCTAAGAACGACGGTGAATTGATGTTGATGGCGCTTCACGCACACTTTCTGCCACAACAGCAATATTCTCGGGTGTACGGTTTTTGGCTTTTCACGCTTTGGTTTATCGATGAGGATGCCAGTTGCTTTCCCTTTTTTTACAAGATAACGAACGTACGGAGCTGCAGTGCTTCTCTTCTTCCAAAATCCGTACGCAATTTTCGCATACATTCTACAACAATACCATGATTTTCAAAGTAAAGTCGCAATATTTCCCAGCGTTGTTCAAGCGTATACACAACCATATTCGTTCAGCGGAAGGATACAACTAATTATCTGTCAAATCAGACATGAGCTAAGTGTTACCATTCACGAAATAAGCACTAGTTGAAAAAAAACGTTAGATGGCGGACCCTTTAGTATTATTTCAATATAACAAGTCCTAGAACTGAATTCAAGAACCAAATTTTAGAAAGTTCCAAAAAAAAAATGTGGCACACCACCGATGAATACTGTACTGTAATTCATTACTTTTTCTACCTTTGGGTTCTTCATATACCAGCTAAATGTTTGCTTCTCTTTTCACTGGTCATGAGTTCTTTCTTTTTATACTTGTTCTATTTTCACAAATCCCAGGACCAGTATGTTGGAACAATTGACTCAAATTTCCCGCAGGTATATTTCTGTATATTAAAAATTAAGTGTCAGAATCTGTCACATTTATACATATTTCTATATGACGAACTTTCTATCTAGAGACAATTACAGCCAGTTTATCAATTTCGAACGTTAACGTTTGCATAGAAAATTACATTTAAAACAACAACAACATTTTAAAATTTGTTTTTGTTTTAAATGTTATTTTCTATGCGAACGTTAACGTTCGAAATCGTTGAACAGGCATTTAGTTTGAGAATCGAACCCATACGTCTTATTGGGAAATTTGGTTTCTGGCACATATTTCTGTTTAAAGAATATCAAATTTAACTTACACGACAACAACTCGTAAAATAAAACCATTTCTTTTTATCAGAATGTTCCTTTTTTAGTTGAATTTATTCTAAACAAAAGAAATAATAAGAAAAACTTAAAACTACTATAATGCCAATATTATAGCAAAGTATTTCCTTGCTCTGTCTACGTAAAGATTTTACGTTTCCTTTTTCTTTTACATCGACAGTTTTAGTTGAGTTTTTAACAAACACACTACAAACATAAGAGCGGAAGTCTAACAATAACTTCCGGTGTGAAATAAGAGCGCGTATATAAACACGAATGTTTTTTCATCATTTACTGGCTTTTTTCTCTCATTTTTTGAACAGACTTTTTTTACATGTTGTAAATGTTGTAGCACTGACAAGTTAAAATTTTACAAACGAAATTTATTGCTGGCATAATGACAAGATTGCCAACAATTTATTTTAGTTTTTAGTTTTTTAACAGATATTTTCAGTTTGCTATCTAAGAGAAAACTATAAGTTTTACAATTAAAAAAAAAAAAATAATGGAAAATGTAGGCCGGAAAATAACTAGAGGCATTTCATATGGTAACAAAAGAAAACAAAAAACTTGATAGAAAAAAAACTATTAAAGATAAAAGCAATTTACAAGGTATTCAACAAAAAAAAACAAAAACAAAATTGTTTTAAGACCCAGTCTTCACTAGACATAAATTTACTAATATTAACACTAAAATCGTGATAGTTTTAGGTATAAAGTTCTCACTCTAGTGTTTTGTTAGTTTTTTAACAGCGTTGTAAAGTCATCTGTCTTGAAAAGTCTTTTTTTACAAATACTTGTGAGATTATGAAACCAAATTTCCTATTTCTTATACATCACCGCGCGCTGGCCATGGTTTTAAGAATTTTCGATTATACCCTCTGTATTAGCACTATATTGGAATTGCCAACCATTCCCCATATTTGGAAACCATATGTCCAAATCGATTTCAAAAGGGTTTCATATAGAATGACTGCATAGTCCATGGTAAGTTTAGATTTGTCACTAATTAGCCAGCGAAGTCTAGAGGGTGTTAATTTTATGTAAAATCTCTTTGTTTATATATGTCGATGCCAAGTTAGTGGAGTATCAAAATGTATACCAAGTCATTTAACTAATATAAACTGGGGTATCGTAACATTATGAAGTGTGGCAGATGGACAATTTCCTCCCCTGATTGAAAACGTAGCCTGTTTACTTTAAGCTCGTTTACTGGAATTCGAAAATTTTCATTGGAGTTTCCACTTGACTAAGTACCCAGAAGCCAATTGAGAGGTCACGTACGAATTAAGAATATCTTTTTCATCCGAAAATATGGAAATGGTCAGTTTGTCGCATATGGAAAAATCGGAGGTATATATTAAATGGAGAGTAGGTCTAAGAACACTTCCCTGTGGAACACCAGCTTTTATCTTATATTGTCTTGTCACATATTCCTTGTTTCGAGCCCTAAGTAAATTGTCGCTTTCCATCTTAGAGCAAGTAAGCGCCAATAACTCATTTTTAGAAAACGAAAAAAACTTAATAACTTTTTAAATATGCACAGAAAAAATTCTCTAATGTGTTTCACCAATTGAACCTTAATCAAAAAAAGAACAGTTTTAATTAATCATTTAATCAAGTGAATTAAACGTTTAATTAAGGAAACAAAACGTTTAATTAATACTTATAACACTGTACAACAAAATCAAATTTTTTTCATATTAAAAAAGTTCTGCCAACTGATTCTTGTACTGGGGTCTAAAAAAGATATATGTGTATCGGCGTTTTAAAAGTTTACATCTGAAACTCATTTTACGACCTTTTTAAAGTTCCATCCTTGTGTAGCAGGTAGGTAGGTAAAACTTAGAAACTCGTGTTATACTTAGGTTTTTGGTGTATAGTGTCTTCAGAAGATTTATTTAGAATAATTCAACCAACATTTTGTTGGGACACATAAACCCTCTAACTCTTCTTAAAATGGGTATTTTTGCATTGTTTTTACCGCATTTAAAACGGGGATGTAAGTAGTTGAAATATTCTGCGAAACTATTTGTCAAGAAATTCTATTATACACCCAGAGAAAAACTATGTTTAAATTAGAAATAAACAAAATCTTAAAAGGTGGTTTAGGGTTAATTATATGCCAACGTAGCTATAAAATATCGCAGTAAAATTATGATACAACAAAACCAAAACTAAGAGAAGCAAATTTATTTATTTATTTATTTTAGTTATTGGAATTCTCCTACAACAGGACTTAAAGGCTTATAATTATAGTACAGGGTAAACAATTCGTAGAAATTTAATATTTGTTGTCTTATGCTAATCCCGCTAAGCTCTACTCTAGTCTGCAGAAAAGAAATCAGAATCTCTGGCTAGAATCTACCCCGCAATTCCGCCGCTGATCGACTAGCTCACAACCATCTAGCGTACCGGGGCACGCAGAAATATTCAACTATACACATCCCAGTTTTAATGGTGATTTTTGCTCTTTTTCAAAAAAAATGCAGAAGAGTTAATTCTAATTATACCAATAAAATTTTGCTTGTTTTGTTCTGAATAAATATTCTGAAGACACTAAACATCAGAAACTTAAGAAACACACGATTTTCTAAGTTTTTTTTTACTACACAAGGGTGCAACTTTAAATAGGCCGTAAAATGAGTTGCAGATGTAAACTTTAAATACGCCGTTATACGTAAATCTTTTCTTAGTCCCCTCTACAAAAATCAGTAAGCAGAATATTGTTTTTTTGTTCTTGTGTGTTGGACAGTGTAATTTGTCTATTGGTACAAAAGTAATTATTTTTTTAATAAATATCACAAATTTTTTTATTGGAACAATTTTTATTCATTTTTCTTTGTGGGTTCTAGAACAAAATTTAATGAAAAAATTTGTAATACGTAACTGTAGCCTCATTTGTCGCTTACTTGTATTTGGCGCAAACAGCAGTTTGCAAATGAAAATAAGTAAATTCTTAATTTATATTAAATTTAATTTTCTTGGTCTGAAAATTAAATCAAGTACCCCAATTTCTATATCTCTAATATCATGACTCTAAGGTAAGGTTCCACTGGCAGCCGTACTCAAGTACGGCTCACTCAGGTCCATTGATTAGTTTCCGCTGTGTTAAAATCATGACTCTTAACTTCCAAGCAATTTTGTTTGCGAAAATATTCGTTTTCAAAAAAATTTTACAAATAACTCAATTCGGACAAATTTCCTACTATTAGGAGCAAAGATAGGGATTTGAATCATTTAAAAGAAATATTGTTGATATTAAGTAACTCTCTTTGTTCATGCGTTAGCCCCTTAGGGTCCAAAAGCAAATTTCGGCGCAGAACGGCTTTTTGTACGGGAGCCATGTTTAGATATCTATATAGAGCTTTAGCATACAGGAAAATAAGTAGCATTTTATTATAATAATGGGTGTTCGAAGAACAATTGTGTTGTATAAGAAATATAGTTTTTGATTTACTCGACGAAAAGTGTCGTTTTTACGGAAGTTACTGATTTTGAGGGCCTGGCGACGCATCAAAAATGTTCCAATTGGGGTGAAATTCTCTACATTTTGTTTCTATCTCAAAAACAAAAGAATTGGAGGGTGAGACTATAATATTTCCAATTAACACGATTTTCATTTGCATGCAAATGTCATTTTGTTTGGCGCTTCGAGGTATTCCGAATGGATTTAATTCCCTTATTTTAATACAAAGTTGTCAAGATGAGAATGCAATCGGGTGGTCTTAAAACCAAAAAGTAAATTTCGAAAAAAGCCGCATATGTGGTATAAGAAAAAAAAAGAAGACAAAATGTTCTGTTAGACGTACGATCTATCCAAGTAGCAAACATAAATAAGGAAAATTACCTTGTGGCAGCAAAGGTTCGCACCCGTCTAAATGCAGCGAAAATGTACGATCTGACATAGCGCGGAAGCTGGACTTGGGAAAGCTGCAGATATAACAGACAGCAATGGCATACTCCATTCGATTAACCTAATAGCTGGAAAAAACACTGCTTGTCCCGATAATATTGCAGCACAGTGGCAAAACTTTGCCCACTCTATGAAGAACGCCACAAAATCCATACTTGGGTACCAGAAGCCTCCCCTAAAGTACCCATGTTATGACCAATAGTAACGGTATGTTACTGAAGTAAAGAATATGGCTTTCAGGGCAGCCCTGCACTCACTAGAAATGCGCCCAGAAAAGCAAAGGTATCGGGAGAAAAGGAGAGATTAAAAGCGTCTATTCCGCAGAAAAGGGAAAGGGAAATGAAAGGAAGTGAGTGTGACAGAATCAAGGAGTACTGGAGTCAGAATGAAGTCCGAACATTTTACCAAAGTCTGCACAGAAAAAATTAAAAATTGTCTCTAATCACCAAATATATATCAAATTCATAATATCAATCAAAGTAATTGACCAAAATGATTATATTGACTACCAAAAATTTTAAAATTGTAAATATTTATTATCAAAGTTGTTTGTGGGAATACTATTATTTATTAAAAGATTATGTTTGTTGTGCTTAATTCCCTTTTTAAATAATTGATAAAAAAAATACTGAAATTTATTTTAAGAAAAAATTTTATGACTGTGATTCTTAAGGATATCACGTCTTTAATTTTAGTTTTTTTTTTATTTAAAGGTTGTTTTTCCTTAGTATTGTAAGGACTACGGCACTATTGTTCCCGACTATTTTCAGGTTCACGGTTTAGTCCTTGGTAATGCAAGGTTCGCTTATTGCAGATTCGCGTAATTTTCATTAATATGAAAGAAAGAGTATTATCCTTTCGCAAATCCTACCGACTGCGCCAATTAGATGAATGTTAATTTTATTAAATATTAAATTTATTGTTTGGTATTTTGTTTAAGCTTTGATATCGTTGCAAACAAGACTTTTTGAGTGTTTGTAGGTAATTCTCATTCCCTCTGTAGTTTTGTTTGCTGATAGCTTTGGCTTTTCTAACATTACTTAGGAGAACGTTTCCTGATGATCTGGCCTAAGCAACCAGTGAAATGCGCATAGGAACAGCTTATCCTCCAACAATAAATTTCAGTATTTTTTTTATCAATTATTTAAAAAGGGAATTAAGCACAACAAACAAAATCTTTTAATAAATTGTAAATATTTTTTTTCAGTAAATGATATTTTTTAATCCAAATTTAGATATTTTAATTAGGCTTAAGTTCATTGAATTTAATTTGCATTAAATTATTTTTATGAAGAAAGGAATTTTTACAACATGGAAGATTAATTAAAATTGTTATTGATAATTTTCATTCTTGACTGACCTGGGATTCGAAGCCAGGCTGTCTGGCGTGTGATTCGAACCCAGGCGGCTGGTTACCCTGACATGTTTCGACCTCAACCACTAGGTCTTCTCAAAGGGATTTGCCGTCTTACACTCGCAGCCATCGATGACTGCTGACGTCAGTAGTCAAACATCAATCCTTAAACCAAATTGTATTTTAACCTTTGGTAGATCGAAATTTGCTTTTTGAATGATTATCCATTTTTAATTGATCTCACATGTTTTTCCTTACTTCTGTTTTTTCGTACTCTTGTCAAGAATTCTTCTTGAAGTCCAAAGTACATTTTTTGTTTTCCTGTTTTTGTCTTTCTTTTTTCTAGTTGACCTTTTTCAGCACAACTTGAAGGACAAATGTAAACATAGCTCGTGCCTTAGCTGTTAACAATAATTAGTATTGTGGTTATTTTATTGAACTGTTAATGGTTTTTTAATCAAAATTTAGATATTTTAATTAGGCTTAAGTTCATTGAATTTAATTTGCATTAAATTATTTTTATGAAGAAAGGAATTTTTACAACATGGAAGATTAATTAAAATTGTTATTGATAATTTTCAATGAACTTAAGCCTAATTAAAATATCTAAATTTGGATTAAAAAACCATTAACAGTTCAATAAAATAACCACAATACTAATTATAGTAAATGATATTTTTAATATTAATTAAAAAAATTATCAAAAACTTTGCCGTTTCAAACAATTTGTTAATTTATTTCATTAAATATTGACATTTCCCAACAACAATTCTACAAGTTTAAATTATTTTATTTAAAACGAAAACATCAATTGAAATTTTTTCGTATTTAATTAATGTATTAATTAAAAATTTATTTCAAAACAACTTGGATATTAAATTAAATCAAAATTATATTTTTAATTTTCTTTCAACTAAAAAAATAATTGATTCAATTATCACATTTATTAAATATAAATACTTTTGAAGCCATTTTTTTAATTTATAAAAAAACGTGTTTCTTTGTGACGATCCAGACAGAACGCTTTGGTACAGGCACATCCTCTTGCAAAGACAAAGAAGGTAATCTGGTTAAAGAAACAGATAGTATGCTGAGGATATGGAAGGAACATTTTACCCAACTGTTGGTATCCGATAGTAGCGGCGAATGAGGTCAAAATAGCAGTATCCCGGATGAAGAATAATAAGGCAGCATGGGCAGATGGATTGCCAGCACAACTGTTTAAGACCGGTGTTGGCATACTGATAAGGCGTATGCATCAACTTTTTTATACGATCTGGCTAAATGAGTACACTCCGACGATTGGAACCTCAGTTGACTATGTTCCGTGCACGAAAAAAAAGACAAGACTGTATGTGCCAATTACCGAGGAAAAAGCATCCTTCCTGTCGCATCGAAAATGCTGTTGAGCGCAGTGAGTGGGATATTGAAAACTAAAGTTGGTGTGATAATTGGACCATGTCAATGCGGCTGTAGACCTGGTAAATCCACTATAGGCCAGATATTCACACTACGCCGAGTCCTGGAAAAGATCCAAGAAAAACAGTTCGACACCAACCATCTATTTGTCGACTACAAGGCCGTATTTGACAGCCACATACGTTCAAAGATGTTTCAAGCCATGTCTGAATTTGGTTTCCCTACAAAGCTTATAAGGATTTGGCTCTTCTAATAAGGATTTGGCCATTCAGTACCAAACGAAGTTTCAGACAAGGAGATGGTCTCTCGTGTGACCTTTTTAACATCCTGCCGGAAAAGGTGATACGAGACACAGATGTGAATAGGACTGGCACATTATACACTAAGCAACACAAGCTATTCGCTTATGCCGATGATATCGACATCTTTGGTCTTACATTGCGAGCAGAAACTACAACCTTTGAGAAAGTCGAAAGTTGGTCTGGCAGTAAGCTGAGATAAAACCAAGTTGATGGTATCTACCACAAAGGCAGACTCGGGCGAATAGTGGAAGTTGAAAACCACAACTTTGAGATAGTCAATGATTTGATCTACCTTTGCACCTCCATAAACAAAACAAACAACATCAATTTTGAGATAATAAAAAAGAACAATCCCGATTAATAGATGATACTTTGGACTAAGCGAGCAATTTAAGATCCAAGTTTCTCTTGGCAAAAATTTGAGACATTCCATGCCAAGTCGGATGGTTTAAAAAAAATTTTTTTTGTTTGTTTCCCCAATTTTTTTGTTATTTTGTTATTATACTTTTAAAGGACATTCCTGTTAAATATTTTTCTTTATTACCCGTCAAAATTACATTTTTTTTAGTTTTTTGTTTATAAATTGGAACTTTTTTTTGATGAAATATTCGTTTTTAGATATTTTTACAGAAAACAATTGTGTTTTTTAATTAAAAACTTTTTTTAAATTTGGTAGTGGATAGATAATATCAGAATTTATCTGATAGAACTTTCTCTTAAGATTTAAAATATTCGCTAGATTCTATCATATTTTCAGGCCGGTTAAACTCTTTTTTAGGTTTTGAAGCATGTATTTGTTTTGCCTGCAAAAAAAATGTTGTAAGTGATTGTAAAGTATTGCTCCTTTGCACAATCTCCTAATTTTAATTTTGCTTTTTTATGTATTTAATTACATTCAATATTCCATGTTCTTTCCATTTGTAATGCTGCTCAACTCATTTTACAATTAATTTTATGTTATTTTTTGGATTTTCCACCAACAGTTTTTCTAGAACAAGTACTTAACATAGTTACATCTTTTTAACAGATACATATTAAACCGTTAGATGTCATATACATGCACGGATGCATGTAATACACAAACACCTTCGGCTGACATACTATCACATACACGCACATACAGGGTGACCAGATTTTAAAATATTTTAAATCTAACTCATGTTTGAAGTAGAGGTAAAAAGAGCTATAGACGGAAATTTACAGCCAGAAAATAAAGCAAAATTTTTTTACAGATGTCTTAATATTTCGATATTTTTCATAGACTAAAAAGTGTAAATGAAGGTATATCTACATATCGTCGGTTGATAATTTAAATGTCGTATGTGGATTTCTTGCGGTTTTGAGTTAAGATCGACTCCTTAGGTTTTCCGAACTGATCTTTCATTTGGCGTAATCAGTTTTTCGATACCTCATACGGGTTTCGGGATATGGAGTGTTGAGTTTGTCGTTTGTGGTATTTGCTGAAGCAATTTACAAATTAAATGTGTTCAAACTCAATTTACTCGAAACTATCGGAATCCACATACGACAATTAAATTATCAGCCGACGATATAAATATGTAAAGCGTGATCCATTTCGAGGCTGCCTACTTTTTAAAGAAAAAAAAACAGAGAAATTCGAATTTAATGGGGAATGTTTATTATCATTTGAAAGAACATTTTTTGGCATTTATTTTTTGAAGATTATGTCTATTAAATGTTGGCCGTTACTACGTCGAAGATAGTCAATTTTCGATGACTCGTTCGAGCATTTCGACTGGTAACTGGCGAATGTTTTCCTCCAGACCTGAATCGAAGCAGGTTTGTCCGCATTAACTTTAGACTTTACATATCCCCACAGGAAAAAGTCTAACGGTGTGATATCACACGATCTTGGTGGCCAATCGATAAACGTGAAATTATGTGCTCACCGAAGTGTTCTCTCAATAAATCCATTGATTGATGCGATGTGTGGGAAGTGGCGCCGTCTTTCTGAAACCAAATGTCGCCGAGATCACGAGCTTCAATTTCAGGCATCAAATAGTTGGTTATCATGGCACGGTAACGGCGCCAAATCGACTGTCCATGGTCTTCGTGTACACTCAGCTACGGCCGCTATATTTTCTTCACAGCGTGCTGGACGTGGTCTATTCGGTCGAATATTATCCAATAATGAATGCAGGGTCTCAAAATGGATGATGGTGTTGCGAATAGTACGCTCAGTAGGCCGATTATGTTGACCATAAGTTGAGCGAAGTGCACGAAACACATTCCTCACAGAACGTGAATTTTCGTAATAAAAATGAACGATTTGTAAACGTTGTTCAAGCGTAAGTCTCTCCATTATGAAATGCTCAACAATACTAAACAAAAATAACATAGCAGCATTACACGACTCACATGTGATCTGTCAAAAAAAAGCTATTGAAAAAAGTATCTCTTCTTGAATCACCCAATGGACCGGAGGTTTTTCTCTGCCAAATCGATCCACTAAGGCACGATTTTTGGAAACTCGAATGTTAACGGGATAAAAAAGGGAAAAATATGTAAATTCGCTTATCTTATCTCCTAAACTAAAAGAGATACAAAAAAATATTAATACTAATCGTTGGTAATTAAAACGATAAGTGGGCAGGTGTCTGGTACTCTTCTAAAATTCGGCCCTTTTGGAGAGTAAACCTGTATATTGGATGTTTTTTTTTTGCCCCATCTATCTTTTAAACCAATAAACACAGGAATGAAAATTATATTACATTTGTAACTTATCTAAAAAATACAAATATGAATTTAGTACTTTTTCGAAATTCGAAATTTTAAGGAGTGAATATCTTAACTATTTCTATTACTTTTTACAAATATTTCTTACCATTAATTGCCATGTACGTATTAAATTATGGACTCCCACTAAAATATTGATATTTTGGAGCGTTCAATGAAGAGAAAAAAGTATCAAAAAGGAGAAATACGGAAAATTAAATTTCATTATTTTACTTTTCCGTTCTACATGTGATACTTTTTGAATTTTCTATAATATTGAACTAAGAAACATAACATTAACTGAGCAAATAAGAACCTATAAGATACTTTTTTGTTAAAACCAAGAAACAAACTTTGACATATACATAAAAATGTCCACGAAAGAAAAGGAAGCGCTAAGTTGCGGGTTAAATGTTACTATTATATAAAAATATATTTTGGGCTTATTTAAATAAAAAATTTAAATAATTACTCAAAAATTATTTTTGGGAATGAAATATTTTATTAATTAATTCATTTATTAATGATGTGCTAATAATCCCAATTTTTTTTTAAATGAAAACACTGAAATTTATTGTTGTGGGAAAGCTAGTTCCTATGCGCATTTCGCTGGTTGCTTAGGCCAGCTCGTCAGGAAACTTTTTCCAAATACTTTAGAAAAGCTAAAAATATTATACAAGTAAGACCATAAAGTGAATAAGAATTGTAAACACTCAGGTCTTACTTGTAACAATATCAAAGCTTCAACAAAGTCACAACAATAAACCGTCAATTTCTTCTTTCTTACATTCCCGCATAGGAACTAGCTTTCCCACAACAATAAATTTCAGTGTTTTCATTTAAAAAAAATTGGGATTATTAGCACATCATTAATAAATGAATTAATTAATAAAATATTTCATTCCCAAAAATAATTTTTGATAATAAATTTGCATGTGCCCGGCAAATAAAAAACTGAAATGGCAAGCTGCTTTATTTAAGCATTTTGTTTTTTTAATTTTGTTTTTTTCTTTCTATCCTCTTACAACTACAATTTGTGTTGGAAAAAACCCAGCCAATTGTAGGGGAATGTAAGAAAGAAGAAATTGACGGTTTATTGTTGTGACTTTGTTGAAGCTTTGATATTGTTACATTTAAGACCAGAGTGTTTTAAAATTCTTATTCACTTTATGGTCTTACTTGTATAATATTTTTAGCTTTTCTAAAGTATTTGGAAAAAGTTTCCTGACGAGCTGGCCTAAGCAACCAGCGAAATGCGCATAGGAACTAGCTTTCCCACAACAATAAATTTCAGTGTTTTCATTTAAAAAGAATTGGGATTATTAGCACATCATTAATAAATGAATTAATTAATTAAATAATTACTTTTTTAAAATAAAGGCTTAACTATTTTTTTTTTCTTCCCCTGGCGTCACTGGTATGTGCGTAGATCAAATGTTCTGTAACTTTGGTGAGAACTTCTCGCATCGAAAAGATGTGAAACAAAATATTCCATCGTTTCTTGAAAAGTAAGAAAAAAAAGTGTGTCTGTAATTCATGTCGAAAACTATCAAAAGAGATTACGTCGTTACGTTATAAAAGTCAAAATATTCCACTCGAAGCCGCTATGAAATTGCAGATGCGGAGAACGCCAATCAAACATATCGTTGACGGCGGCCACAATTATTAAAATTGAAAATTTTTCAATGACGGCGGCGAAAATACCACCGTCGGCTATAGCAAATAATGAAGAGTGCGACTTGATTTTGGTTGTTTAAAAAATAGCTTTGAAAACATTCGTATATTTTTTAAAAATGTTAAAAGCAAAATAATTAAACAATGAAAAAATCAGTCAAAAACAAAATACTTATCTCTTGCATGTTATTATTCATTGCATTTTGCATATTTAATATATTTTTTGGTGGTAATATTTCTTCTCACTCCGTTTTTATGCGTGACTTTATTTGACAGTTCAAAGCGGTAACTTTCTCACAAAAATTTTACAGACACACTTTTTCTGTAAATTGGCGAGTAATTTCCTTACGTGACAGCTAATACTCGCTAAAAATGTTACAGATGCAGTTTAGTGAGAAAAGCAGTTGTTTCTTTCAATTTATGACATTTTTGTTTCATTTCTCGCATTTCAATCGAAAAGTTTCTCGAAGCGAGAATTACAGAGCATTGGCACTGGAACAACGAGTGTTACTGCGCTGCCAGACTATTATTTTTTAAGTATATACTTTATAAATTTAAACTGATCAATTGTTTTATTTGTTTTTAAATATAAATTAATTACACGAAATTGAAATCAAAGTAAAAAGCTAGAAAAAGCTAAACGTATTGTTGAAAATGCTAAAAAATTTTAAAAGCTAAATCAAATACTTCAAGCTAAACTTGGAAAAATAAAGCTAAATTTATCTCGAAAAAACCGAATGTGGTCACACGGCGCACACATACATACATAAAGCTTTTAATGTATTCCAATGATTTTTTTTAATTTTTTTTTTTTTTTGCTTTTCTGGTGATGCTCTGCTCATCTGTATTTTAGTATTTTGTTTGCAGGTGTACAAGCATATGCCTGGGTAAGTAGAAATGTAAGCGTTTTTAGTTCGAAGAGTGGGGAAACAAAGCACTTGAAGTGGGCTTAGATGGGAAGCAGAGTTTGCTGCCAAAGTATTTAACATTTTAATGCGCTTACAATTACATGGATAAAATGCAGTCATTTAATTTTACGTTTATTTTCACGTTGTATTTTTTTCTGTTCTTCTTGTTAAGATATATTTTTCAGACTTTTAGAATAAAGAAATGTGAGGTAGTTTTTTTATGAATCTCAGAGTGGTCTGTGTCAGTTACAGGATATTATTGCTTTGAAATGATCAAATCGTTTTCCTTTTCTTTCAAAATATGCCAACTAAAATTTGTTGAAAATAAGTTTTCGATGACAAATAGCTCCCCTATGCAATACCCATTATTGTTTTAAATTTCAAAGCATAAAAAATAAATTGTTGCCGTTTTATAAAATTTTCTATTATCACATCTCCATTTTAGTAGTTTTGAGATATTTAGCTTTTATGCTTTTAACTGTTCGCGTCTTTAAATTTAATATTTACGAAAAATCTCAAAAATGTTTTTAATATGTAAATATTATCGGATTCCTTTTTATTACCGTAACAGACAGGGGAAATTTTGATGATTAAGTAGAGAAAATGGACTTATGACTTTTTCAAAAGAAAATCTTACGATAAGCAAATTGTATAAAAATTTTAAAATTTGGAGATGTTGTGTATATATTTATTTTCCTAGTCAAGCCATTTTCTGTCAGTTGAACATATCGAGCCTTTGCTGCAATAGAGTCATAACTCAAATTCTAATATTTTGGTAACTTAAAATTTAATTATTTTCTCTATAGTTGAGTATATAAGATATTAGTATGAAATTGTTACACAATATGAAGAGACGATGTGGTGATTAACTCCACATAATTATCTAGTAGGCGGCCCTATTTTTCACTGGGAATTAAAAAATTTAATACATTAGCTCAAAACGCAGGTTTTTTGAATAATGACTCTATTACAGCAGAGCTTTGTACATAAAATTTGGTGGTTTACCGTATCAAAAGCTTTAGAATGATCAAGTAGAACTAAAAGGTTAATCTTACCATCATAAAGTTCTCGCCATATATTATCCGAGGCATCAACTAGAGCAGTTACGCAGCTGTGGTTAGGACGAAAACCTGAATGTTTATCAGATAATAAATGATTATCATTAACGTAAGAACTAATTTGGCGGTGCAACCCTTTTCCATTACTTTTGACAGAAAGCTAAGAATAGCAATTGGTCGCCATTCGGTGTTCAATTTGGAATTATTTTTGCATGTATCCACTTTAAATTACTTGTAGTGATGATGGTGCTAAATAAATTAACAAAAATATATATTTTATTCTTTTTTTTTTCAAATTTTATATTGTTATTAAAAACTTTATAAGCAAAATTGAAAAAAACTTTAACTATAAAAATGTCTATGCCTATTCTCATTCAATTTATTCAATTATTTTAATAATATAAAGTAATAAAAACCACAAAAAAATGTTATAGTAAACAATATTACGAAAAGCATTTGCAAATCAGTGAAATAATAAACAAATAAAAAATCTAACTAAAAAACTCTTTTATATTCCTTTCAGAGAAACCGCTATAATTTAATTTTCAACACTAAAAGACACTTTTCCTTTATGCAATTTCCAATTAAATTGTTCTCTAATATACAAGGTGACGAAAAAGTTGTCAACCGATGTTTTTTTGACTGTAATTTTTTTAATAAATGAAAAACTTTACTTTTGCTTTTGGATTCTGTTTAATTTATGTCTAAATTATTTTCTTATTAAATAGAAAAAATTATATGATATGAGAGCCAAGTGGCCGCCACCAGAATTTATTGTCAAACGATACCGACTTATGGCGTTTTCCTTCAACCTTTCCAGAACTTCCTGACATATGTTTCCTCATTTATGGCGTATATTCTCTTTGCGGGCTTGAAGAGTTTAAGGCTTGTTGACATAGACTTGTAACTTTAAGAAACTCCACAAAAAGAAGTCTATAGTAGTAAAAATCCAAAATTGACAAGCCTCAAAAGATCTTCTCTTGCGATGACGGCTGATAAAAGGTCCTAACTGGAGCCACGGAAGTCAGTAGCCCCCAGTCAGCAGGCACCGTACTGACTACTGGTTGATGCCTCTGTTAATATCCCTACATGAAAGCGAACTGACACCAAAGTAGTCCCGTGATAGGTCTTTGCTGATAAAGACCGGTTCCAGCTCTAACACTTTATATAAATGGGACTTATCCCTTTTACTTGCGGCTGTTATTGGAGGGTGTTAACTGATACCTAACAGCCACCATTTGACAAGTCACACATCTATTCTCAAAGAACGTATTTAGTGTTAGTTACTACAATGGGGTATTATTTCAATGCAATGTAGTATTATTTAAAAAAAAAACAAGCCCTAGAACTAAAATAACCGCAAAAAAAGCTTAAGCGACAACATTTAAATTTTCGTTTGTTTTTCTAATAAATAAATTTATTGGCAACACTTGCATCATCTCCTTAAATGGTCACAGAAGGTACCGTTACGATTTTATAGCAAAAACAATTTAAGTTTAAGCGCCAATTTTTATACAAAATTTAAAAAAAAACCTTCTCCTGTAAAATGTTGTTTTTGTCGCTTTAGCTTTTTTGCGGTTATGGCTCGTAAATTTAAGAACCAAAGTTTAGAAAGTCCCAACAAAATGTTTTATACCACCGGTGAATACTGTACTGTAATTCATTACATTTTCTACCTTTTAGTTCTTCGTATACCAGTTAAATGAATGGTTCTCCCTTCACTGGTCATGAGTTCTTTCTTTTTGTACTTGTTCTATTTTTACAAACCCCAGGACCAGTCTGTTGGAACAATTGACACAAATTTCCCATAGGGATTCTTTTTGCGGGATATGATTTATTACGAAAATTGTCTTCGCAGACATTTTACTTTTATGATAATTAGTACTTTTAACGTTGCACTTCCGTCCGGCAAGACGGATAAAGTGCAACGGATGGATGCATTTTTGACGAAGGGATTCTTTTGGCGATCACGTGGTGGTTGTGGTTTACTATCCAAGCCCGCGGGTAGGTAAAGCCTGGAAATCCCGGATTTTTCACCACTTGTGTGAGAGTTTTATCCCTAGGTGCTGTTGCTGCTATCCCTTTTCGAAGAGCAGCGTAATTTAGGTAGCTCCAACCCCTAAACAAGGGGTAAATTAATCTTGCCGGATAATGCACTCAAATTGCTACCTGGGTATGTTGGTTGCACTCACTTTCGGTGGTGGTTGGTAAGCTTTTTTTTTGCTTTTTTTCACCCAGTGGATATGATCCACAATGGTGAATCCACAGAGATAAAAATGTTTCTCATCGCTGGTAATGATTTTCTATGGAAATGTTCGCAAAACAATCGAAACAAATTTACAGCGTTCTTGAGAAGTATAGCGCTCCGTTTCTTATTGCCTTGTATTTTGTTGCTCTAAACTTCACAATTGTCAAAGCAAAACTGACATTTACCGCCATTTGGAAAAGTTATGAAATTTTCGGTTAGGTCATTACTTTTGCGCCACCTTGTACAATGTTTCGTTATGAATCCGAAAAAAAATCGCCTAGTTTTAGGCTTTTGTTAGTTTTCAATTTATTATGTTTTTTATTCTTTGCAGTGTTTGTTGTTGTTCCTTTTTTGTATACAAGTTTATTGTATAGATTTTTTGGCACATCATCAAACCTAAAAGTATGCAACCAAAAAAAAAACGAAAAAGAGAAAATAATCATAACCATATTATAAGATATTACATGGTGCTATTACAAAATGCTTAACACAAAACACGCATACATACATATGTACATACATATCATATTGTTTATACATGTTTACACAAACAGAATTTTAAGATAAGTCCTTTTTGTTATTATTATTCTATATGTTTCTTTTTTTTCTTATTATACTTACATGTATTATAATTTTACCCTTAAATCTAAACACAGTACAAACTTATAAAAAGGGACAAATTGACCTTGAAATTTTTGACAAATTCCTGTAGTTTGACATAAACCTAACTAAATTTAGACCTGCAATTGAAGTCGCACTTTTTTTTAAGATCTAATAACAAGTTTTTGACTGCCTTACAATTGAGGTTTTACTTTAAGGGATATGTTCACGATCAAAATGCTTGTCATACAAACGAATTCACTCGTGTACGTGTGCTGGACGTAATATTCGCTGTCATATATACATTTCTGATTTTCCATCCAGCATCGTCGGTGTTACTCATACAAACACATTTTCGCTAATACTACCATAGCGCTTGAAGTGAAATTTTGACCGTGTACAGAATTCATATGATAAGAAAAAAACAAAAACAATTTCTGAACACATTTTAAACGGGTATGATTTGGTTAAGATTAAACTTTATAATAACTTCCGTTTAAAGTAAAAGCCCTATTTTGACTTCATGTTGGCCCACGTTTTAAGTTAAATTAAGACAACATAAATTTCTACGACTGTAATTGAATCATGTATCTCGAAAAAAGCTCAGGAATAAAACAAAGTGTTCAGGAATATCTGAATATCTCCTACACCATTTGACTTTTTGAAGCAGATTTTTTTAAAATTGTAAGCCTCTGTTAATGGTATAATATTAAAACCAATTGAAGTTATTTTTAAAGGAGAAAATTATCATTAAAGTTTCCGGCGATGAGCCCTTTTCGAAAACAATTTTTGAATTTTCATCGTTTTAGTAGCAAAATGTTATCTTTAGTGTATGTAAATTATTGAAACACACAAATATGAAAATAATCTATAACGTTCAAATATATATTTGCATTATAAGATAAGATCGTCCCCTTGGAAGTTTCATTTAAGTGCTCCAAAATTTTAATAAAAGTTAACAAAATTTTTTAACGAAAGATTTTTATTGTGAGTTATCAGTAACAACATTTCGGTTTTTTTTTATTTGCTTTGTGCTGTAACAACTGATCGTCCGGAAACATAACACTTCTTACACGTTATTTTGCAAAATATAGAAACCAGTAAAAATAAAGAAATGATAAGCATTTCAAATCAGTCAACAAAGTGTTTTAAAGCTTTAAATTAAAACTTGATTAGGATAACATAAGTCCTTCGTTTGAAGAAAACATTGGTAACTTAGAATTGACACCAATCGCTAAAGACACAAAAAATTACTTTTATATTATTGATGATCGTACTAAAATTTTACTGCAGAAAGGCAAATAATTTAATCAATAGTAAGTAAAGACCTACGATTGAAGAAAATACTTATCATTCTAGATTAATAACCACTAAGGCAGTTTAAGTATTTACCAACAGTGGGCTGCGCAAAATATTAAAAATATTCTGGCCAGCCAAAATCTCAAAGTCCTGCTTATGGCAAAGAACTAATTAAGCCCCGATCAAGGACGAAATTCTGAGAAAAAAATGGAGGTGTATTGGACAGACGCTTTGAAAGCCTGGTGGGGTTATCAATAAAACTGGAATTGAGTGGAATCTACAAGGGGCTTGTTTCGTATCAGTGTGTATATTTCATTTTAGATGTCAAAGCGAATTTGTAACGGAAAACGAAGCATAATTTTTATCTGGCATAGCTTTAAGTGTTATTCGTACTGAAATTTTCCAGTACGACTCGTACTTAAAGTAAAAATGTAACTTTTAATTTGTCCCGAGTGTTTTTCTTTGGGTATGGCTATCGTAAAAGTTATTATCGGCAAATTTTACGTTCAATCAGATTAAAACTAAAAGCTATTTTCGGGAGTAGTATTTGTATTGGAGCTATGTTCAAATATAGACCGATTCCAAAAAATTGGTCAGATGATTTGGATCGCAATAACATAAGTTTGGACCAAATTTAATCGAAATACCAACATAATTAGATGGCTTATGGGAAGAAAGATTATGGACCTATTCTCAGCATTTTCCATAGGCATAATCCTTATGACAAATGGAACCAAAATGCATCAAATTACCTCCCAGACATAGACAGCCAGCCGTACTGACGGATATCATAAGATCAATTCAATTAGTGATTTTAAGTCGATTGGTAGACTAAAATGTGGGTCTAGGACCAATATTTTAAGGTGTTGCAAACATCAGTACAAACGCATAAGACAATATCTGCTATGGGGATTTGAGTTTGAAATCCAAATGTTTCTTCCATTCTTATTTGTTTTTATCGTACGTTTTTTATGTGCAATTTTTATAAAATCATTTTTTTATATGCAAAAGTTTATTTGTTTATTTTCACTTTTGTTTGCAATGATATGCAAACTTTTCTTTCTTACATTTTTATATTCTTGAATTTTGCATATAATGTTTATAATTTTTTTCTTCTTCTCATCTTTCTTAAGAAATTTAAATACAGTGGGATCGTTATAGAAGTTTATAACGCATTGGCAAGAAAATAATTTAAAATAATCGCATTATTGTATTTTTTTATTTAATTTTTTTCATCTTCTCATCTTTCTTAAGAAATGTAAATACAGTGGGATCGTTAGAGAAGTTTATAACGCGTTGGCAAGAAAATCACTAAATATAAATGCATTATTGTAATTAACATGTTGATTCCATTCAAATCTAAGTGAAAGAAAGTTTCTCTTTGATAATGATAAAAACTTAAACAACAATTTGATAAATATATTTGCCATGGGGTAAAGATAGATCTTACAGCGATATAATATCTAATACTATAAATCAGTGATGTTATATCGTCGGTTGATAGTTTAAATGTCGTATGTGGATTTTTTGCGGTTTTGAGTTAAGATCGAATCCTTAGGTTTTCCGACCTGATCTTTCATTTGGCGTAATCAGTTTTTCGATACCTCATACGGGTTTCGAGATATGGAGTATTGAGTTTGGCGTATGTAGTTTTTGCTGAAGCAATTTTCAAATCAGTGTCGTATGCAACTGCCACATACGACAAGTTTCCATATAAAACGACCAAAAAATTAATTTATTAATTAAATGTCGTATGTGCATTTTATAAGAGTTCAAACTTCAAACTCAATTTACTCGAAACTATCGGAATCCACATACGACAATTAAATTATCTGTCGATTTTCTTCTAAAGCAAAATGGCCGTAAGGAAAAGAAGGACAGATATATTGAAAGCATTAAGATGTAGGGACTTTTCAACAATGTGGCAAAACTGTATATATATATGGCAATCGTTTTCCATTTGTGACAAAATACTTATTAAAATGTTGGTACGGCAACATTACAAATTGTTAAATTTCTTTGAGGCATCGCTTGCCCCCATTTCAACTTTAATTTTAAGTTAAATTTGTGAAACTTTTTATAACAACAATTACATTAGTCAGAGAAATACCTAGATAACTTGCATTAAACAATTTTGGAGCAAAGTTATAGAAATTAAAAATTTGAATGAAAATTTAATATTCCCCCTTTAGTCGAAATTGATAATACAAATAGCGAAAGGTCCTAATTTGGTGGCTTAATAAAATTCTTAAAAGCCCCTAGATTGGTCAAATGTATGACCAACCCCACTTTATCATTTACTTCTAACATACCTATCAGCTATCTCCATTCCTTAAGGGGGCTCCCATACATAATGTTCATTACTGACTAGAAATATATTGAAAAAAAAAGTGCTATAGGAGTCGCCCCTAGTGGGGTATAATGTATGACCAACCACAATTAGTTTTTTGTCCAGACCATTTTCTCAAAACATACTTGCTCTTTATCTCCATCCCTTAAGGGAGTTCCCATACAAATATTGCGGTTTATTCAATTTATTAAATTTGGACCCTACAGTGCCTAGGATGCCCCTAGATGGGTCAAATATATGACCAACACCACTTTGTTTTTCACCCCAATGACTTATTTCTAACATACCAATCCGCTAACTCCATTCATTAAGGGGCTCCCATACATAATGTTCAATACAAACTAGAAATATATTAAAGAAAAAGTGCCATAAATGCCCAGAAATTGCCCCTAGTGGGATATAATGTATGTTCGACCTCAATTTGTTTTTGTCCTTAATATCTGCTCGAGACATACTCACTTTTTATCACCACTTCTTAGTGGGGCTTCCATGCAAATATTGCGTTTTATGAAATGCTTAAATTAATTAAAATTTTTCGTCTTTTGTGAATAAAATCAAAAACTGTTAACACAGAAAAAAGCGTTATATCAATTAAAAAAATGGTTTTAAAAGTATTTACATTAAATTAATGTGATAATTAAATCAATTATTTTTTAGTTGATTTAATTTACATTATAGTTGTTTTATAAAAAAATTTCCAATTAAAATTTTAATTAAATAACAAAAAATCATAATTGACTTTTTTTGTCTAAAAAAATTATTTAAACATGTAGAATTGTTAATGGGAATTGTCAATTTTTTATTATATAAATTAACACATTGTTTGAAATTGTAAATTTTTTTGATCATTTTTTTAATTAATATTAAAAATATTATTTAAAGAAAAAAAATAGTCACAATTTTACAATTTTTAGTAATCAATATAATCATTTTGGTAATAGGTGGAAACTCAACAAATTGTTGGCTTGATATTATTAATTTGGTACAAATTTGGTTATTGGAGAAAATTAATAATTTTTTCTGTGAACAGATTTTAATCGCTTATGCCTTGTTTTGTTTGCAGCTTCATTTTTTATATGTCCGGAAAAAATTAGAAGCACAGCTGCACTTTCCCATTTTTGATGAATTTAAAAAAAAAATAAAAATTTCAAAATGTTGCTAAAAAATGATTTTTTTGTGCAAAATAAACGTTTGTTTCTCACACGAATTCGCATATGAGTAAAAAGTTTAACCTTTTTTAAAGAAAAATTTATTATGGAGTTTCGGTTTTTTGCGTTTGTTTAATTAACTAAACCGTTTTTGAATTAAGCAAACATATCGCACTTGTTCCTCTAAACAGCGTCAACTCCAAATTTTTAAATTTTCACTTTTTGCAAGCAAACGATAAACAGTGGCCATATCTACCCACTGTAAAAATCTTAGATCTATTTCTCTAGTATGTTGCCTAAAAAAAATGCAGTTTTATCCCCATTTGTAATATAAGAATACATATAAAAAAAAAAGTTTTTTTGTCTGTTCTGAAAACTTATAAATTTTGAGGAACCAGTGCTATATGTTGTGCAACATCCTCCATTTTCGAAATAACGGTATATCTCGAAAACCAGAGCTAAACTAAAAAAATGCTTAGCACCACTGGATTTAGCGTTTCCGAATAATGTTAAAACTCCAGGGCTCCGTCTTGTCTGTTTTTTCCACTAGCACAATGTAATTATTACTTAATGACTTATAACTACGGCTTTAATATTTGAGTCACACCCCCCCCCCCCCCCACAGTCACTCTTAAACAATTCATAGTCCTAATCGCTTCACTAAAAGGTGTCCAATCAGTTGCGTTTTTAACTAAATAGTGTAAATTTAGTATTTGATTTAGGTAACATCCTGCTATCTAACTCCAATTAAGTATTTGCTGGCAAATCTAAAATTCTTAAAATCTCTTGCAACATACTGTCTGATGTTTGCTCGAACATCATCTTTTCTTCTTTATTTTATGCATAAATAGTAGTGGCATGTTGAACGATGATATCATATTATTTTCATTCTGGTCTTATCTTTATGTTTTCCATAATTCTATGTATTTTTTTTTTTCTTTTTTGTTCTTTTCTTCGGGTTTTTTCTTGTAGGTTTTACTCTTAACCATCAACGTTTGTGGTGTTTTCTTAACATGGTTTAGTTTTTTTCTTAAAATTTTTTTTTTTTTCTAGATTCCAAGAAAAGAAAAACTCTTTTTGGTACTGGTTCCTTTTTGTCGTTTGCTTAAAACTTGGCAACAATAACATTTAAAAGAAAATGTTATGCATTTTTAATTTTTTGTTTTTTCTTATTTTTTTTTTTTTCTTTCATAATACTTTGGGGTTTTTAGTGTAATGGATCTGTATGAAGATATTTCTTGTGTTTAAAATAAGGATAATGCAAATTTCATTAGTAAAATATTATATAGAGATAATAACATTGATAAAATAACAAATTTACAGTGATTATTTAAAAAAAAAAAAAACTAAAACTCTTGCATTACATTTTCCATGCACAGTGGCGAAAAGCATAAATTACGTCTCAAATATTTAATAAAAACAAATACTAGTATATAAAAAGATTATAAACTGACAAAATCAGTACAAACCCCGACTAAAAGATGCTTTTTATTTGTTATTTTTAAAAAATAACAAGCGACAAATACGAAATTTTACAGGAAAAGGTTTTTATTTTAACAAATAGATATTGGGAATTATTTCTTTTTCATAAGCAACTTTATTATATTCAACATTTTTTTTATTTTTTCGACTATTTTTACCAGACTATGTAGTGTATAAAGTCATTTCTAAAAAATTTAAGGAATAGAGCTATTACAAAAAGCTTTATAAAATACATAACTGAAATTTAACTCATAGAATAAATTCGAAAAAATAAAAAAAAAGGTTTTTATTTTATTTATTTTTTTTTCTTGTTTAAAGAAGTTAGAGCAACAAAATTTTGTAGGAAGACTCATTTTGTTCAAATGCATAAAATTAATCCAATTGCATTCTTATATCAGCAAAATAACAGTAATTTTTGGCGCTTAAGCTTTTTTTGCTGTTTTATGATTACCATGATACTAATTTGATTATATATAATTATAATATGTGTAATTAAAACAAATTAAGATTAAGGGAAAATTATTATGATGTTATATTACGAATATATTAAGTCATAATATGATTCAATAATAATGGTAATATGTTGACTACAATCATGAATCTTATCATAATATGTTGCTCTTAGTATATGTTCACCACGACCATGTTTTTTTTTGCGTGAACAAATATCAGTATAGTTGCGGAACGGCTACAGTAAGAGTTTCTAAATTAAGGACAAATTGTTTGGCTATCAATACAAAAAATATAAGAACAAACGAGCTTATCTGGAAAAGTGCGCGTGGAACCTCCTGTACAAGGAAAATGTAATTGTTTAAATATCCAAAAAAATATAATAGTAAAAGTTCAATGTATGGTACAAGTTGCTTGGTTGTCATTATGTTATATTTTATGGTTTAAATATGTTTTAAAAAAAATTTACTAATATGGTTTTAATGTTGGCAGCGAAGCGCAGCGGGTTAAGTTAGTAAATTTTAAAAATGTTTTCTTTGCAATGACAAATTTTAGTCTAAAAAACCCCTAAAAATCCAATTGAAATTCCATTAAATCAAAATCCAATAGAAAAGTAATTTTAAAGCACTTTACTTTAAATACATGTTATAATATTTATAGCAAGCAGAATGTACCTAGTTTTATTAAATACTTGTGTGCGCCTACACGTGTGAGTAACATTAATTAAAAAGTAATTAAAAATCACTCATACGCTTGAGTTGTTGTGCCGCTTGCGGCAGTGAGTGGAATATGAGAGCATTCTGAGGTCCTTAATTATGCAATTACATCGTAACAAATTTTGAAGATGGAAACGATGTTCAGAAATTTTCATACGGAGAAATGTGTATGTGCACTAAGACAAGTTATTGCTAAAATGATTTTTATTTAGAATTTATGTTTATGGATCATAATTCATAAAAGTGGCTGTAATTAAACGCCAATGTGTTTGTGCGATGTTATTTAAGGGAAAAGGCATATGGAATTTAAATTTTGAAGATCAAATTTGTTTGTTAAATAATAAATAAATTATACATAATTAGCTTTTTCTTATAAGCAAATTATGAAATATATTTATTTCCATATTTTCTCTTAATATATTCTTTTAAAACCCTACAATATTTCTAAATCATATGAAAATAAAAAATTAAACTCTTTCCTTTTTTAACGGCCACAAAATTTTACTGAAATGATCCGTTTTAGTCATAGTCAAAAAATTTAAAAATTAATTTAAAAAAATTAAAATATTATAAAACTCTGAGAAAAACACAATCATTTACGCATCTATCAAGATTTTTGGTAAGGTAACGCCCACCTAGTGAGTAGGTCCGGACGCATTACAAAAAGGAAATGGAAATATTAATGCGCATAGAAACTACCTTTTCCACAACAAATAAAACAAAATAAAAACAAAATAAAAATTGGGAGTTTAGCACGTCATTAATAAATGAATTAATTAATAGGAAATATTAATGTTTTGGAAGGTTGATCCACATTTGCATCCATAACTCTTTTTCGTATTAAGGTGAAATTAGAACCAAATTTAAAAACTTAATATACCTATGTCAATACATATGTACAAACATATTACATGTAATTCCATTCTAACTTTTTATTGTTTCTTTTAATTTCAAATGGATGAGAGATTGTTGAAGTTGCCGGTCAAGTTTAATTTTCGCTCCTTAATATTTAATTAAAAAATTTAAATTTATACGTTAAAAATAAGTGATTTACACAAACATAAACGTTATAAAATCTGCTACCAATTGCATAAAAAATTTTTATAAAAATTGTATATTTTATTACATAATTTTACTATTTAAATAATTTTCTTGTGTTAAAAACAATACAGAAAAGACAAAACAAAAATTAAAATCGCAAATCAAACAAAACCCAAAGAGGAAAAAAAGAAACAAAAAAAAAAAAAAAAAAAAAAAAAAAAAAAAAAAAAAAATACAAATAATTTTAAACTCTCGACTGTCGCTTCTCAATCGAATTCAAAACATACAAAAATAAAAACACTACAAAAATTGAAGCTTAAAAAATAAAACGAAAAGAAATACAAAAATATTAATGCCTATAACAAAAAGCAGAACATCAAAGAACTCAAATAAGAGTAACATCAAAACAAACACCACCATGCAAACTCCCATTGCTGCATCAAAGAGAGGTAGAGAGCCACAACAAAACTCACTGTTTGATGCAGTTCTGAAAACCCCTCGCTTGTCACACAATGATTCCCCCTTTAAGATGCTCAATATAGTTGATAATAGATTTGAAAAATTAACTGAGGTAATGAAAACAATAATTAAAGAAAGTGAGCAAAGAGTGTTAAATGAGTTTGATAAACGATTCGGTGAACTGAAGAGAGATATTTCTAACATCACTGAGCGTGTTAATAAACTTGAAACAGTGGTGGATGATATTATAAGCCTAAAAAACGAAGTCAACAATTTAAAAACACAATTGCAACGTCAGGAAAATTCACTTGTCGCGTCTGATTTAAGAATCAACGGTGTTCCATACAAGGACGGCGAAGACCTTTACAATATTTTAAATTCAATATGTTGTCTGTTAAAAATAAATACTCCTGCGGTTAAATCTATATACCGTTTACAAAACTACAACAATAAGGGAAATGGTTATTCCCCTCACGCCGTAATAATGGTAAAGTTACTGTCGCCCTATGATAAAAATTTTGTCCTTAAATCTATCGCTACTTTTCGTAAAAATAATAAATGTTCGCTGTTATTAAATCATATTGGGATAGGTTCGGATAGACCGTTTTATGTTAATGAAAATTTAACTATGAATAATTATAAAATACTGCAATCAGCAGTTAAGTACAAGAACTCAAATCGTCTGAAGTCGGTCTTTACAATGCGGGGCATTGTGTATATAAAATTCAACTTAAAAGATGAACCTATTCGTGTGGAAAGCATTGAAGAACTGGATGGTTTTTTTCGTGATCAGAATCAGTCTTACCGTGAGGAACAGACCAATTATGAGAATGAAGCCCATTATGCACAATAAATTATGTCTTATAAAGTTTCTTTTATGTTTGATATTATACTTTAAAAAATTATATTTTTGCTTTGCCATATACTATTTATTTTTTCATAAAAACTTTTTATACTTTTTAAAATTTATAATGTATATTTCTAAATTTTTTAAAAAACATGTTTGCTTAAAATTTTTATTTTTTATTTTTTTTGTTTTGCATGCGTTGCATATCTAAAATATATATATTTTTTTTTTTTAAATAATGATGTTCGACGATAGCTTAAATTACAGTTCCAATGACATTACGTCTGACATGATTCGAATTTTATGTAAACAGAGATCTGGTATTAATATTTGTCATATTAATGCTCAAAGTTTAAGGTATAAGATGGAAGAATTTCGTTACATCTTTGAGAATTCCGGTATTGATGTAGTTTGTGTTTCAGAAACGTGGTTGGGTAAATCCGTTTCGGATAATATTATCGGTTTGAAAGGTTTTACATTGTATCGTTGGGATAGGAAAGCTAAAGTTGAAATTCAAGGTGGACTACGTAATAGTAACTCTCAAATTCAAGGTGAACAACGTGATATTGAACAAAGTGAGATTGAACAACGACGTGATGTAGAACAACCTGAAAGTCAACAACGTGATAGTGAACAACATGATAGTAATACACAAATGGGTCAACCTAAACAGAGAAAAAAAGATCCTCGTGGTGGTGGGGTAGCAATATATGTAAGAGAAGGGATTTCAAGTAAAGTTTGCTGTACCTCTTTGCCAGGAGAAAAAATTGAATATCTGTTTATTGAAGTCTTTGCTTGTGGTAAAAAAATACTTATTGGATGTGTTTATAGACCTAATCGTAAAATTGACTTAAATATTTTTCAAGACAAACTTGAGACACTTACTGTATCCTATGAGGATGTTATAATTTGTGGTGACTTTAATTCCAACTTACTATGTGAATTTCATTTAATTGATTGCATGAAAACCTTTGGCTTAACTCCAACTAATAGCACAATACCAACTCATTATACGTCAACAATTGACTCACTGCTGGACATATTTTTCGTTAGCTGTAAGCACAAAGTCTTACTTTATGAACAACTATCGGTACCTTGCTTTTCAAAACACGATCTGATATTTCTAACGTATGATTTTAAACTGCAAACAGTTAATGATATAGTAACATACTACGATTTTAAGCACATGGACTTTAATATAATTTCTAACGAATTTTATAAAATCGATTGGGATTCGATCTATTATATGCCACTTGTTGAAGACCAATTAAACTTTTTTGAACACAATCTGTTGCACATTTTTAATATGTCTGTGCCTGTGAAAAAAATTAATAAAAATTTTAAAAACAAACCATGGTTTAATATGGATATAAAGCGGATGATTTCTCGCAGGGATTTTGCATACAAAAGCTGGAAGCGTTTTAAAACATCGTATTTACATGAAGAGTATTGTAAAATGAGAACAGAAGTCAACAAAAAGATACGATGTGCTAAAGCTGCGTATTATTGCCATCGTTTTAATTCTGCTGTAGGATCGTCAAAAACTTGGAAGACTATTCGTGAAATAGGTGTTGGTAAAACTCAACCAAATACTTCCACTAAAAAAGATGTGGAAATGCTTAACGAGTCGTTTATAAATACTCCTAATGTTCTCGCAAATTATAATTTCTATAAAGACATTCACAATCCCACACCAGATGAAAACAGGTTTTACTTCAATTGTGTAACGCAGTTAGATGTACTCTCAAGCTGTTGTGCTGTAAAATCAAATGCTGTTGGATATGATGGATTGCATCCCAAATTTGTTAAAGCTATGTTGCCTGCAGTGTTACCTTATCTAACATATATTATTAACACAATAATTACGAAAAGTGACTTTCCAAAAAATTGGAAATATGCCAAAATTATTCCTATACCAAAGTCCAATAATGATTTCAGGCCTGTTGCAATTCTACCATATTTATCGAAGGTGTGTGAGAAGCTGCTTCACTAACAAATGAACAAATACCTACATGATAATACTTTGCTTACTGATAGACAATCAGGTTTTCGTAATAAGCACAGTTCCGTTACCGCCCTTATTGATGTGTCGGAAGATATACGTGAAAGTTTTGATGATGGTGATATATGTTTTCTTGTTCTTTTAGATCACTCTAAAGCCTTTGACACGGTCGACCACAATATTCTTTGCACGAAACTATTAACAATGTTTAATTTTTCATCCTCGTCTACCAACCTCATATCGTCTTACTTATCTGGACGTTTCCAATCTGTGTTTTCTAATAACCAAAATTCACGTGCTTTGCCTGTTATTAAGGGTGTGCCTCAAGGCTCAATTCTGGGTCCACTTCTTTTTTCGATCTATATTAATGATCTAGTTAAACATCTATCATACTGCAGAATTCATTTGTATGCTGACGATGTGCAGATATATATAAATAGTAAAATAGATCAAATTACTACTTGCGTGGATAAATTGAATGCAGATCTGGCTAATGTACACACTTGGGCAACAGCTAATGGACTCTGCATTAATCCATCTAAATCGAAATGCCTAATTATAACCCGTAAGTCAGTAAACTTGATTACTGAACCAACAGTATCTATTAATAATCAACCAATTCAAGTTGTAAACTCAACCAAAAATTTGGGTATCATCTTCAATAATACTCTTTCATGGTCTGATCATATTAATGCCGCAGCCAGAAAAACCTACTCCATGATACGTACACTTTGGACTACTCAATACCTTACCCCACTCAATATTCGTATTTTGCTTGCCAAAACCTATCTTATACCTTCTTTGTTGTATGGATGTGAAGTGTTTGCCAACCTTGATTCTACTACTAAGAAAAAACTTACCGTGACTTATAACTCCATATTAAGATATGTTTTCAACTTAAGAAAATATGATCATATCTCAGCATTTGAGAAACGTCTTTTTGGGGTTAACATTATTGATCTTTTGGAGATAAGAACTTTGTTACTTTTTCATAAAATTCTTTTTACACGTGAACCAAAATACTTATTTAACAGATTAGTCCCTACTCGATCTAGAAGATATAATGATATGATACAAATCAGATATAGAACCTCTTTCTCTGAACATCATTTTTATATTTTTGCTATACGTCTTTGGAACGAGCTACCGCCAAATCTACAATTTATTAGTAACGCTTTGCAATTCAAAAAAGAAATTTTTAAACATTACAATTAATCATAATTGTTTTTAATTTGTCTTATAATTGTATAAAGTATGCTTGTATTGCTCTTGCCAATTTATTTATTTTTTTTTTTTCATAATTTTTCATAATTTTTTATAATCTTTTATTATTTTTTTTTTGTTTCTTATTATAACATTATTTTAAATTATATAATATTTTTTTTTATTGTAATAATTATGCTTATTAACATTGTAATAATTCTGTGCGATAATAATAAGATTTTAAATCTTGTAGCACAGAAACACAACTTAAATAAATAAATAAATTTACTGCCTGTCCCTCGATTTCGAACGAAACTTTCATTCGCTTAACTTTTATTTAAAACAAAAACCAATTTTAAAATTTAGTTTTTAAGGTAAGTTATGCGAAGGAAGTTTTCGTTTGAAATACAAGGACCGGCAGTTAATTTCTACAATAAAAAAAAAATTAAAAAAAAGTAAAGAATACAAAAAAAAATTTTATTTATTCGCCATATGAAATCTAAAAATTAATTAATTGGGATTATAAAATGCCGGATTATATACTGTCGGTAAACGAAACTTGTGACACATACTATACAAGTAAACTGTGCAATATTTTATATTTAATATATAAGAACATGCTCAAATAAAAAAAAATAAAAACAAAATATTTATTTTTATTATTAACATTCCAACTTTCATGAGTCTATTGCTGCTAATACGCCATAATTAAGGCGATTCTTTGCATAATTCTAGAAACCCTTTCCAGAATATTTTTTCCGCGCTTATTTTTTTGTTGTCATCTTTTAAAAAAACGAGACAAAAGTGAACCGTGTAATCTATGAAAATGTACAATAGAAAAGCGCCGTTATTTTCTTAATATTAGTTAAAAAACATATGATGCAATTCTTAAAAAACTACAGCATTTTAAGCAGTTGAGCAACGGTTAAAATGTTGAATTTTAATTTAAAGTGATCTTAAAAATATAGAATTCGATAGTCGTAAATAAATGTCCATGTATCGATATATCGGCGATATATATATCGATATTTGATGCCCTTCCCTATTTTCAACAAACGGACATGCAGACATGGCTTAATTTATTTATGAATACACATGATATTCTGTGTGCATGCTAATTTGCTACAATATCGCCCATAACTCAGAAATATTAGTTTTCTTTAAAATGAATTTAAAATTGTAAATTTACCCACAACATAATGGAAAAAGAAATTTTTGTTCTTCTCTTAACAGTAAAATGATTCCTTAAGATTCTATAATGAGAAATATTTACAATATCTTCATTAGAATGATTTACTATGCGTCAGTGATATTAAGTCAACATTTTCGATTTCGAATTATGACTTTGTTGCAGCCAGTGAGCGCTTTATACTTAATGGGGTCCTAGAATCACATGCGAAATAAAAATCCTTATATTGGACTAAGTCTCATTGGCTTATATAAGTTTTCAGAATGAAAATAGTGCGTTGTTCAAACGATAACAGTGGGCTGTTAAAATATAAACGGCATATTGGCAACTCGAGAATGAGAGTTAAGCGTTTTTTACCACGAACATCCTTACCGTATTATTTACAAAAAGTCTTCGTAAGTATTGTATACTATTCAATGTTTTCACTCTATCTCTTTCTCTCTCT
The DNA here is from genome assembly GCA_943735925.1 of Pollenia amentaria. Classification (NCBI taxonomy): domain Eukaryota; kingdom Metazoa; phylum Arthropoda; class Insecta; order Diptera; family Polleniidae; genus Pollenia; species Pollenia amentaria. Next base: position 38,973,760 of record OX031009.1, read on the forward strand.
GCACAGAAAAAATTCAAAATTTTCACCAATCACCAAATTTGTTCCAAATTTATAATATCAAGCAAACAAGTTGTTAATTTTGCACCTATTACCAAAATGATTTTATTGATTACTAAAAATTGTGAATATTTTTTTTATTCAATATATTTTTTTTTTTTTTTTTATTTTTATTTAAACATTTAACACTTAACCTAAAGTTATCACACAATTTACAGAGTTTTAGTCATTATACTAACTTTTCATCTATAAAATAAAATTTAGTTTATAAGAGGATGTTTATTACATACATACATTAGTGGCTATTCACAACCTGGGTAGGTCTTTAGCCGAGTTAAGAATTAATCGCCATGCGCTTCGATCTTCTGCGCTTTTTCTCCAATTTCGGATATTCAGATCAGAAAGTTGTTGTTGAACCTGATCTTTCCAGCGAAGCTTCGGCCGTCCCCTCTTGCGCATACCTTCGGGATCGTATTCAAAAATCTTCTTAGCCGGAGCATCTGCTTCCATTCGCACAACATGTCCTAGCCAGCGCAGTCTTTGTATCTTTATGCGCTTCACTATATCAATGTCGGCATACAGCTCATACAGCTCATGGTTCATACGATGCCGATAATCTCCGCTAACACACACCGGTCCATATATTTTACGAAGAATTTTTCTCTCGAAAACACCAAGTACAGCTTCATCTGCCTGCGCAAGTACCCATGCCTCTGCGCTATACAAAAGCACAGGTAGTATAAGTGTCTTGTAGAGTGTTATTTTTGTGTTTCGGGAGAGGGCTTTAGATTTGATTTGCTTGCTCAGCCCAAAGTAGCATCTATTTGCTAGTATAATTCTTCTTCGAATTTCCAGACTGGTGTTATTGGTTTTATTTATGGTGGATCCAAGGTACAAAAACTCTTCCACAACCCCGAAGTTAAAGTTACCAACATTCACAGTTCCATCCAATCTAGTAGATTTTCTGTTCGTTGAAACCATTAGCTTTGTTTTTGCTTCATTAACTGCCAGACCCATTTTTTGTGACTCCTTCTCAATACTTGCAAAGGCAGCAGTTACGTCTCGCAATGTTCTTCCCACGATATCAATATCATCTGCATATGCGAGGAGCATGTGGCTTTTGGTGAAGATCGTGCCATTTCTATTAACTGCAGCGTCGCGTATCACCTTTTCCAATACGATGTTAAAGAGGTCGCACGATAAACAGTCACCTTGTCTGAATCCCCGTGTGGTGGTAAACGGTTCGGAAAGATCATTTCCAATTTTTACTGATGATTTCGTACCAGTTAGAGTCATCTGGCATAGCCTTATCAACTTTGCCGGAATGCCAAATTCAAACATGGCCTGATATACCTTTGCTCGAATCGGGCTGTCAAAAGCGGCCTTGTAATCGACAAACAGATGGTAGGTGTCGATTTGCTTTTCGTGGGTTTTTTCCAGGATTTGGCGTAATGTAAATATCTGGTCTGAGGTGGATTTACCAGGTCTAAAACCGCATTGGTAAGGGCCAATTATTTCGTTGACTTTTGGTTTTAGTCGTTCACACAATATTATTGCCAGGATCTTATAAGCGATGGGAAGAAGACTTATCCCCCTATAATTGGCGCAAGCAGATTTATCTCCCTTTTTATGAACGGGACACAGCACACTAAGACTCCACTCATCGGGCATGCATTCCTTTAGCCAAATAGTACCAATAAGTTGATGCATGCACCTAATCAACTCATCGCCTCCGGCCTTAAATAGCTCTGCAGGCAAACCATCGGCGCCCGCAGCCTTGTTGTTCTTCAGGCGGTGTATAGCTAGTTTCAACTCACTTTGGCTGGGCGGCGTACATTCGACACCGTCATCGCAGATTGGATCGGGCGTATCTTCGCTGCCGCTTTCCTCAGATACCAGCAACTGGGAGAAATGTTCTCTCCATATTTTAAGCACACTCGCCCTATCTAGCACCAGGTTTCCATGTTGATCTTTGCTGGAGGTAATGCAAGTACCAAAGCCCTCTGTCTGGTGTTTAACTTTCTGATAAAACTTTCGGGCTTCATTACGCGTCCTACACATCTCTATTTCTTCGCACTTGAGCCTTTCCATTTCCTTTTTCTTCTTTCGAAATAGGCGTTTCTCCTCCCTCCTTTTCTCCCGGTATCTCTCTCGAGCACCTCGCGTTGCTATTGTTTCGAGTGTTGCCAAATATGCTGCATTTTTTTGCTCAGTAGCGTTGCGACACTCTTGGTCGTACCATGGGTTCTTCGGAACTGGTCCCTGATATCCAAGTACTTCCTGTGCAGCGTTTTCCAAGGAGTGGACAATGTGATGCCATTGAGCACGAACATTATCGGGACAAGGAGTGCTCGCTTGGAGCAGTTGGGTAACTCGAGCGGTATAAGCGATGGCAGTACGTTGTGTGCGCAGCTTCGCGACGTCTAGCTTCCTCCGAGCAAGGACTCGTACATTTCTTGCCATACTCAGTCGTGTGCGTACCTTGGCTGCAACAAGGTAGTGGTCAGAGTCAATGTTGGCGCCTCGGATCGAGCGAACGTCCATGACACTGGAGGCGTGTCTTCCGTCAATCACAACGTGGTCGATCTGGTTTTTTGTGGCTTGATCAGGGGATATCCACGTCGCTTTATGGATGTCAGGATGTCGGAATCTGGTGCTGCTAACTACCATGTTGTGTGCCGCTGCGAAGGAAATCAGTCTCATGCCATTGTCCGCTGTTTCCTCATGAAGACTAAATTTTCCGACCGTTGGACTAAAAATACTCTCCTTACCTATTTTTGCGTTAAAATCACCCAGAACAATTTTAACGTCATGGCTTGGACAGCGGTCGTACACTTCCTCTAGGCGCTCGTAGAATGTATCTTTAGTCTGTTCGTCCTTATCCTCTGTAGGGGCATGGGCACATATTAGGCTGATATTAAAAAACTTTGCCCTGATGCGGATTGTTGCCAGGCGTTCATCGACAGGTGTAAATCGGGAAACCAGATGACTAATTTTTTTACTAACAACAAAACCACATCCAAATTCGTGCCTTGTTTCATGGCAGCTATAATAAATGTCACCCTTAGGTGTTTTGGTGACACCGTGCCCATTCCATCGCATTTCCTGAATGGCAGTTACATGCGATCTGTACCTCTCAAGTACATCCACCAATTGGGTAGATGCACCTGGTCTGTACAAAGTTCGTACATTCCAGGTGCAAATCCTTAAATCATGGTCCTTTATACGTTTGCGGGGGTCGTCAACAGTAGAGGGGTTCCGTTTCTTATAATTCTTATTTCTTTCCATTGTAAGTGTTTTTTTCCGGAGGTGGGTTACAAACCCAACGCCCCAACCTAATTTTTATAGTTCTTTAGGTGAACCAGGCGCAGCACATGTTAGTTCGCTCATCAGACTGATTTCCGGGGAGCTATCCAGGTGGCACCGCGAGGAGGTATGTGTCTGCTTGAGATATAAAGGCGACCAAGATAGGCGCTGTGTTTTACCAAGTTAAAACCGATCAGGCCGTTGCTTGGTATTTATATCTCCATGCCTCCATGTTTATTACAAAGAAATATTTTACTTCAGAGGAAAGTATCATTATAAAAACCTCTGATTTGATATTTTAGATCGAAAATTAAAAATTTAATTTGGATTTAATTAACATTTTAGTTGTTTTGAAAAAAATTTTCAATTAAAATTTTAATTAAATAAAAAAAATTCTTAATAAAGTTTTTTCGTTTAAAATAAAATAATTTAAACATGTAGAATTGTTGTTGGGAATTGTCAATATTTTATTAAATAAATTAAAATGGCAAAGTTTTTTGGTCATTTTTTAATTAAAATTAAAGATATCATTTATTGAAAAAAAAATATTCACAGTTTTACAATTTTAATATATCAATATAATCATTTTGGTAATAGGTGCGAAATCAACAAATTGTTTGCTTGATATTATGATTTTGGTATAAGTTTGGTGATTGTAGAAACTTAATAATTGCTTCTGTATATACAAAAGGTATGTGTTTAAAAAATATTTTTTCATAGAAAAGAAGGTTTTTAGTGATCTTCATTTTAAATAGGTGTTTGCTGTCAACAGCTTTTTGTTTTACGTACTTTTTATATGTATCGGGAATGTTCTGGAATTTGAAATCACGTGGAATTGAAAACGAACCTATTTTGGAAGCTCTACCGTGTTCAAAGTTCATAAGAACATGTCCTGCTCTATATCTCATAATTTGAAAACCACCTTCTGTTAGCTTAAATACTTTTGAAATCGGGAATCGCTACGTTCATTTTAACAAAAATTCAATTGATAATCTATCGACTTAAATTTTTAATTGTGTTATTAAAGCAGAGTTTTCAATTGCAGATATTGTGTCAGCTCATAAAGAAGACAAGCCAAGTGGAAAATCTAACAGTGAGAAATTTAAAATTACACTTGTTTGAATTTCATACTTTGTCAGGCGGCGTGTATAAATTACAAAGTTTGGGGGGAGATTGAAAAATTGGATCGCTCTGGGTGCTCCGGTAGTCTAGCTGGTAGTGAGCTAGTCTATCAGTACCGAGGTTGCGGGTTCGATTCCCGCCAGACCTCTGGTCTAATGCAGACAAGCGAAAAGCTTCGCGGTATTTAGTGTAGGAATAATAAAAAAAATCATATATATTAATAGGCAAGTGGTTTTCTTAGGATCCCTTTTACGCCTTAACTATATATTTTATTTTAACAAATGATATATCAAAAGATATTTTTTGGGAGATTCTGCTAATTTAAATTTTGTTAAAATCGGTTCTGTATTTCACGAGTTATACGCGTTAGAAAGTGGTACTAATACATTGAAACAATTCACATACGTGTGAGCAAACACAATGTAAACACATAACAGAAGCAGTATGCTTTGTTTTTGTGTTTACAAAGTAAAAAGAACAACAACATGTAGAGTTTTCTGCTATGCATTAAATTGGAGAACAGTAGATATTAAGAAATAAAAAAGAGAAAGACAATTTTAAATATTTTGTTTTCTTTTTGGAAGAGTTGTTGTTTTTAAATGTTACCGTTGATTTCTTAAATTTTGCACTTATGAATAATTTTAATGTTATTGTTACATTATTAATATGGTTACATTGTAAAGAATGTGTTTATTGCATTTTTTTTTTTTAAATAAAGTGCGATCTTTTGATGGGCTGCGATTTTATATAACAGACACTACCGATCATGGTCACTTGTTATATGATAATCATGTATTTACAAAAAATTTATATATAGAGAAGTTATAACAACATAATTCATCAACGAAATAAATATAAATGGAAAAGGCTTTGTTATATAGCATTTTCAGTTTAAATAAAACCTTTTTCAAATTAAACGAAACCTTTTTCAAATTAAGCGAAACCTTTTTCAAATTAAACGCAACCCTTTTCAAATTAAACGAAACCTTTTTCAAAATAAATGAAACTTTATTCAAAAACCGTTAACAATTTTTAAAAATAAATTAAACCATTTTTAAAAATTTGTAGGGAATTTATGTTTTGGATTTCTTTGAATTACTCATTAATGAAGAGGCGACACTTACAATGTTACGATCAGTGGTAAAATATCTAAATGATGATTGGGCATGAAATTTTAACTTTGAAAATGTCTTCTCTATCGGGTTCAGCATAGGAGAATATAGTGGTAACATTTCAATGTACATTCAGTATTGTCCACCATATGTCATATAACTTGGGATTTATGGATTCTGGCATACGCCATAATTAAAAATGAGTTTTGTAGCATTGGGCTGATTTCAATTTAATCTAAGAGCTCCCGAAGAAATACTTGGAAACGGGCCGAATTCACAGTGGATACAGAAATAACTTTATATTCTTTCATATTCTTTCTCTTTACGGTTGGCAAAACACCATGAACTCTTTCACCTTCTATAGAAAAAAAAAAAAACTATATACCTACAAAATTTTAAAAATGGTTTTATTTAATTTGAAAACGGTATTTGAATAAAGTTTCGTTTATTTTGAAAAAAGTTTCGTTTATTTTGAATAAAGTTTGTTTTATTTTGAATACAGTTCCGTTTATTCTGAAAAAAGTTTCGTTTAATTTGAAAAAGGTTTCGTTTTATTTGAAAAATGTTTTATTTAAACTGAAAATGCTATAAACATTGAGATTAGGGAACTTATGTTACATTTACATTTTTAGAAAAATTGTCACTAAATTTCATATGCCTCATAAAATTAAAAATGGTTCTGCTCTACTGAGAATTATTACATTTTAAGTTAATACCCTCTTTATAATCAAGTGCGATATGTTTTTTAACATTAAATTAATATATTTCTACATATGTATATACATATTTAATAAAGTTTTAACCCATATGATTAAATAAATATTAGAAATAACGGTAGAAATAAGTTATTCCTAGATTGCAGTCGATTGTGTCGACTGCTGGCCCATACTAGTTATAATAAAAAGAACATGGCCGTAGGTGTTTAGTTATTTGTTTCTTTTTATATTTTCTTTTAACAAAACTAACCGAAACAATTAGAAGAGTTAAAAATTAAAAAAAAAAAATAAAACAGGACTCTAATGGCATAATGGAAGATTTTATACGTTTAGTGAAATCCAGGAAAAGGACTGCGTAATTAGATACTCAGTATTATGGGTTGCTTTCGATTTCTCCAACATCAACGAGAAGTGAAAGAATTTGTTCAAGTCAAGTTGTATCAAAACTAAAGGAAAGAATCGTTTAAATCCTAAACATTTTTCTAAAGCATTATTTCTTAAGGTCTCCTTAAACTATTGAAATAACTGATAAAATTATCATAAAGTTTATTTTTTAGCTACTACATAAGATTTATGTATTAATTAAAAAATATGTATAACATATATATGAATTATTTTTTTGTTTGCTTATTGTAGTTCAAGAATTGTTATGTAAATATTTTTTTTTTAATAATAACCTCCAAATAATAAATAATTTTTGCATTTTTCTTATTGGAATTACTTTCTTTATAAAAAAAAACTTTATTAATCGGTTAATTTTGTAATTAAAGCCTCGGTTAATTAATCGAGGGATTAAACGATCCAAGCAAAAACCCGATTAAATGAATACCCTTGTGTATATACCTTCAAATTTTTTAACAAAAAAACTATACATTTGCGAGAAACTTTTCTAATTCTCTTGTAATGCGTTTTTTATAAACTCTATAATAAGACTAATATAGTTTCCTTATTGCTTGTTTTTTCAACAAAACTATAAAACATTTTCCTAGTCTTTTTTTTTAGTGGACCAACATAATCCAATCAACAAGCCCAAAAAAAAAGTTGTTCTTTATTATTAAAGCCTTAAGTCAAGTAAATGTCTAATAATGTCTATTTTAATAACAGCAAAAAGCAAAGAATGAAAAATAGAAAGGCAGTAAAAACATTCAATAAATTACAGCCAGTTTGTAGGATGTTAAGAAGGCTTTGTTTTTTTTTGTTTATAAATATTTACTTAACGTATTTTTCTATTATGTGGTTGATGTGGTTAGTTAAGTTCTTTTTAACTTACCTTCCTCTTTTACACCCTGCACTACCACGAGTTGCGAATGAGGGTTTATTAAGTTTATTATTCATCTTACATTGGAGCACCCATATCAAATCCACTTCCGAAATACTCAGATTTTAGGTAAAGGGCATCAGAGATTCGACACAATTGGCCTGCACATTACACCGTAACTAAAAAAAAAAAGCAGAAGATCTGACGGTTCATGGTTACACTGTTTCAAAAGCCATTAAACAGTATAAGACTAGAAAACCTGGATCTGGAATAAAAAAAATTTCTAACAGATATTGGTAAGGCAAAAGAAGTCGTGCAACTTTTTAGAAGAGGACCGAACACGTGTATCAAAAAAGTAGCCAGTAAAGTTTAAAGCTCTGATTCTTTTATGCGTAGAGCCAAAACTTGTGCTGGGTTGAAGTTGTATAAAGTTTAGAAGGTTCCAGATCGCAATGCGCTAAAGATCTTTAAGCAAAAGAACGAGCAAGAAAATTTAGGTCAATTTAAAAAAAAACAATACACCTGTTGTGTGATGGATGACGAAACGTATATACTGGCAGACTTTTTACAGCTTCCGGGTCAAGATTGGTACGTGGCTAATTGTCGAGGTAATTTTCAAGAACAATACTGTACAATAAAATACGAAATTCCCCAAGAAGTTTCTTGTGTGGCAGGCCCATTTGCAGTTGTAGTTAAGAGAAGACAATCATTTGTGACCTCAGGCACGTTATACACAGAAATATATATTACGTAGTGTCTACAAAATCAGTTTTTACATGTCCTGAAATAGCAGAGAATGCCTTCAGATTTGTGGCCCAACTTGACATCATGTCACTACGGAAAGAGGCCATTTTGTACCACGGGAGGCAAATCCACCAGCTGTTCAAAATTTCGGCCTGTTGAAAGGTATTGGTCTCTTGTAAAAAAAAAAAAAGAATAAGGCAACACAGGAAAGGTGTCCGATTTTAAGCACAAGTAGACCACTTCTCCCAAAAATGTAACGAAAGCAACTATAAGCCTTGGAAGGTTTTCTGGAAAAATTCGATTTATTAATAAATACCCAGTAACATGGCCCAAATAGTAGTTCTGCGCGAAACTACAATAATGCAACAATAAAAAAAAACTTTAATTTGTTTGTGTAATAAATGGACAAGATTTCAAAAACAATTGCACGGTAAATATACAACTCCACAAAAAATCAGCAGGCGTTTAGAGCAGACCTACTAATTGGGCCATGCCCAGTAACATACCAATATTTGAATGTTTAATGAATTTGTACAATATTAGAATAAATTAATATATTTTTGAAAATGTTTTCATTGAACGGGTTAAGTTTCATTAAACTTAATACAAGTATAAGTTTTTTCTGACTCCCTCTTTAGATGGACTCGTATAATTTGTTTAATCAAGTTTTAACATGTTCCTGCGTGAATTATCGAATTAGATCATTAGCAAAAGCTTAATGACATTTTGCTAGCTGTAATTTTCTGTCACTAAAGTGGTACATTAGGGCAATTTAAACAGAGATCTGGTGGATAAATTCTAGAACGGGATACTTGAGGTCAATGGCTTTTAAAGCCAAAAATTGGTCTTCTCGAGACAAAAACTTTGATATATTTGTCATTTGTCAGATCCCACTTCAAAGATATAAACAAAAATGTTTACGTTCGGCAAACAAAAAAAATCGAAACCAAAAATGCAAAAATACTTTATATTAGGGTTGTGCCCTTTTTTTTGCTTGTAAGGCTATTAAACAGTAATTAAATATCACTCATACGCTTGAGTTGTTGTGCTACTTAATGCTAGGAACACTACTGGGGCGAACGACGAATTTTTGGCCGCGAATATTCATCGCCAAAAATAAAAGACGTTTGTGTTTATGAAAATGCACACAATCAGCGCGCCGGCAAAAATTCGCCAGACGCGGCGAACTTTAAATAGATTTAATTCTATTTCATACGCCGGCGAACGACGAACAAATCAGTACTAGGTGACCATGTTTGGTTTTAGTTAAGAAGTAGTTAAGTAAATAAAGATACTTTTACTTTAATAATTGTTTTTTTTTTATTGTATAACACATAAAATAAGTATACAAAGTATTTTACTATAAAAATAGTTTTTAGTTGTGTTTTTGATTATGTTTTTATTTTTAAGCATTTATTTTTGAATATGGTCACACTATTTCTCTCTCTAATCAACTTTCTCAATTAAAAAAGCTGCCAGCTATTCGTCCTTAGTGCTTCATACGACGAATTTACTCAGCGAATTTTTACGAAAAAATTTGTCGTGTTGGGCCAAATTCGTCGTTCGTCTCAGTTGTGTTCCTAGCATAAGATAGTGACTTTGAATATGAGATAATTCTGAGTGGGATGCCAATCGGCACTGGATTTCGCAAATTCCGGAATAAGGAATTTCGAAAAACCAAATACCGGTATTCCTGGATTTTTCGGGATATTGGAATTTATAATATGAAATATGCATTAAAAACTCGAAAATATGCCCTGAAAATTTTTAAAAACATGCGCCAAAAAACGAAAATTGCTCATTTGAAAATAGAATATTCAACAATTTAATAAAAAACAATTTGCAAAAAAACAATTCTAAAATTATAATCGGTAAACCCCACACACCAAAGTATTTACAGACGAATTTTCTTTTGCCCGATTTGAAAACGATGGGCAGTAGGGCTTACAAAAACCAAGTTTTATTATGATGTTAAAATTTATGTAAGAGCTATTTGTGGCAATATTAACATCCATATGAAATTTTCGGTCTTAAAGGGATTTCAGAACCGGTCGCTAAATTTTTTAATGATGTTTACATTTAAAACGAAGTTAAAGCTTTTTATAGATGGGATCTTTGGGCAAATGTGAGCCGGTTCGAAAAGAATTGAATTTGCAGTAAAATATTTTTCTGGTGAATTTAATCTAAATACCAACATAATTAGATCGTTTATGGACCCAAAATTCTAATTTGGAAAGAAGTTTTAATGGTTAATATTTAAAACTATAGACATATTCTCACCATTTACATAGACTTTGTCCTTATTACAAATTAAATGTATTTACCAAATTAAAAAAAATAATCTGGCAGAAACGTAAATAATTGCCTTTTCCTTAAGTTTTTCTTATACAAATATAAAATTTTAAAGTTTAAAATAAAATTTATCTTTGATGATAACCTGCTTTGGGGACGCAGATAGATATTTATGCTGCAAAAATGCTGATGTAAAAATCGATTCCAAAATTCATAAAAAACTCTCAAACGGATATATATGTATATTGTTTCTGCCTTTATGGGTCGCACAAGGAAAAACATGTAATTGACGGTTTCCCTGGTTATTAAAAAAACGTAAAACGTAAAAGAGGTTTATTACAAAGTTAAATAAATTTATCATATTGATTACTAAAGTTTTTAAAAATTAAAAATTTTTATTTTATTTTTTTTTTTCTTACTAAATGATTAATTTAATTAAATATGTGATAAGAAAAACCACGTACGATTTCCAACAATTTTTTTGGTTAACAAAAAAACCCTTATTTTAACAAAAACACATTTTTTTTATACCCACCACCAACAGTGGTACGAATTATGTAGTGTATAGGTTAGGTTAGGTTAGGTAAAGAAGGGTTGTGCGCCCACGGGCACTACTCCACTCGGAGAACAATGCGATCCATTGTGAATCCCTTCAGTAAGGAGGTAGAGAATGAAAGAATTGAAGAAGAACAGAAATAAACAGATAGACTGAGTAAAATATATAAGTAGTTACTACGTAGGAATGTTACTCCTTTTCAGTCCCCACAGAATCATCGCATAATCTGCAGAAGTCCGGTATGGCATTATAATAATTACTCGTAAAAGCTCTAACAGAACAATGACCCGTCAAGAACCCTATAAGTGTTCTGAGACCACTCCTATCCAATCCCAGCAGAAACCTGGTTGTCCCCGCGTCCAAGACATGCCATAGTGTCCTAGACACCCTGCAATCCGTTCTGTCTCTACAGAATCGGTTAACATCATCACGGAATCTTTCCCGTATCACCTCATAGCAGTGACATTCACGATGTGATTCAATATCACCTCCGTCGGCCTCCAGATCGCTAGAATCATAGCTTGGAAAACACTGCACTCATCAGGGAGTCCGAATTACCTTTTTACGTTAGTTTCCGCAATATAAACCCCGGTTTCCATCTTGGATCCATCCGTTAATACTGCCCACCCCTCAAACAGTCAAATCGATCCACGCCAGACTTCCCTTTCCGGGATCTCCACTGGTGGTGTAACTTATATGTATAAGTAACATTTCCTTATTTCCCCACTCTCGGAAAACACTTAAATAAGCCTAAACCTGTAAAGATTAAAGTTTAAATTTTGCATTTGGTGCACAATTGGAATCCATTAGAAAATAAAACAACACGAAAATTTTCGTTTTTCTTTTTGTTTTGTGCATTTCAAAAGACATATCTTTCTCTAATTATTTTCAGCTCTTCTCACATTAAAATTTCTTTATTATTCTTAAAAAGAATAACAACGTTTAACTTATTTCGTTTTCAATAATTGTAGTAATGGAGTTAATCAAATAAATATAGAAGATCAATATTGCGTCCCAATCCTCTCAAGGGAAAATTTTATGATGATTTTTTTTTTTTTTTTGGTAAAACAAATAATTAAGTTAACGATTGGCAACGCTAGTTCTGTAGTGCGATGCACTAACTTTTTTTACGATAATCGTATCGTTAAAATAAATGTAACGAAAATTTATCGAATTTGCTATTCAGTTTAATTTTTAACGATATTCGATGTCGATTAAAGTCAGCTGTTACTTTAAGCATTTTTTTTATTTTATGCTTAAAGTAGCTGAGGCCCGACTTCTTACATACATACTACATACATGCATACATACAATACACTTCTAAGTCTAAAGTATCAACAAAAAAAAAGATTTGCTAGGATTTCGTTGACGAAGTTGTGCTAAATTTTATTTAAAACTATCATAATCGTCATTTAGAACTTCATATAAATTGTTGCTGTAGTAGTAACTTCAGTTACATTTTTGTACTTAAAATTAAAAAAATTTATATGAATCATCTTGGAAAGATATGAGACATATAGAAAACGAAATGGCTGCTTCCATTGTGAGTGAGTCTTTAAAGTCAATATATTTTTATAGAAATAGGATATAAGAATTGGATAACAAGATAACAAATTTGTAATATTCATACAAGCACGAATCATGCTTTTTATATGTTTTTGCAACAGTTTGTGTGGTTTATTTGGTCCGTTTGTTTATATCAAAGCAACTTTTTAACAAAAGTGTCAAAAAATTTATTAAAAACGAACAAACCCATAATAAAAAATCGCTAGATTTCCCGCTACTAGCTAAAACACAATTTTCCCGCAAAGTTTAACAAAAAATCGCTAGATTTGACGAGAAAATAGCTAAATTGGCAAGAGTGCGTGTGATTAACGTCAATTAAAAGGTAATTAAATATTACTCATACGCCTGGGTTGTTATGCCACTTTCAATAGTAAGTTGAATATGAAATCTTTTGAAGTTATTAATTATGCATTTACATCGTTAAAAAAATTTTTAAAGATGGAGATGATGCGCAGTGATTTTCGTGCTGAGAAATTTGAAAATTCACTTAGTCAAGTTATTGTTTAAATAGTTTTTATTTAACATTAATGTTTATGAATGTGCGATCATAATTCATAGGTGGTACTGGTAAATGAGGGTGTGTTATTTATCTTTCATCTGATACAAAAGCCACTACCGAGCAATTCCATTTTTTTGGTATCAAGGTATCAAAGACACTGCGCAATTTGCTTGCATTTACGTTAATTAAAAGGTAATTAAATATCACTCATACGCCTGAGTTGTTATGTCACTTTCGAATGTGAGTTGAATATAAGAACTTTTGAGGTCCTAAATTATGCATTTACATCGTCAAAACTATTTTAAAGATGGTAACGATGTTCAGTAATTTTCGTACTGAGAAATTTGAATATTCACTTAGTCAAGCTATTGTTTAAATAGTTTTTTTTTTAAGATTTATGTTTATGAATGTGCGATCAAAATTCATAGGTGCTAGTGGTAAATGAGGGTATATAAAGTTTGTTATTCATCTAACATCTGATATAAAAGCCACTACCGAGATATTTCAATTTTTGGTAAAGGGTATCATAGATTCGGCACAATCGAATATAGAATTTATATTTATTTTCCTTCTGGTATTCCATACCAAACTGATGCATAAAGTTTTGTTTATTTGAAAGGTTAGACACTTTCATTTCCCCAGCACTTGTTGTAAAAAAGTTGGAAATTGTATACAAATATTACAGAAGCAAACATGCATCAAATGAAAATATATGTATTAAGTTAAATTCAGAAACCAATATGTTTCTCATATGTCTAAATAAACAAATGTTACTTTGGGCTGTTGGGTCAACAATTCTCAATTCTATTTTTTGCTCTTCTAGTCCCTTTTTACTGTGTGTGTGTATGTGTTACTGTTTGGGCTTTATTTGTACAGTTATTTGCAAAATTTTTATTTTTTTTAAAAAGAAAGAAAGAATATATGTAAAATTTTTTATTATATGAATTTTCATCTTGTGGCTCGGTTCATTCTAAACAACAACAAAAAGTTTAAAATATTTAACTCAAATGAAAAAAAGAGTTTGTTGACATAAATTTTACCAAAAATTTGAGGCTTTAACTCACACTTTTACACTCCCTTGTGTGTTTAAGTGTGTACCTGTGTATGGACACTTCTTCAGAGTTTAAATTTAAAAATAAATTCTGTTTTTAAACAATGGCTATGGATTTATTTTTGTGATATTTTTAAAAAATTTTATGTGAAAAATAAATTTTGCCTAGAAAAGTTTTAGCAAAATATAAATTGTTTAAGGTAATTATGAAAATTTTTTTCTGCGATTTATTGAGGACATAGAAAAGACATAGTATACACTTTTTTTAATGTACGTAAAGGGTGCCTCAGTAAGAATGCACTTTTTCTTTTTAAAATATAAACACGTATTCTTTGAGATAGTTGTGATTTTTTTTTTATTGGATTGTAAAGCAGACTTGTTCTGACTAAGTATGAAATAAAATATTTGTCAAATATCCCACATGGCTCCGATGACAGGCCATTACTATTTTATTTGATATTTTCCATGACTGTTTTACAGAGATATGGCAGTATCTCAGCAATGACGCGTTGGATTTTTTATTTTATCTCAGAAATAGTTTCTGGCTTATTCGCATAAGCTCGATATTTCACAAAACCACAAAGGAAAAAAATTACACGGCGTTAAATCGCATGTTTTTGGTGGCCAGTTGACATTAGAATTTCTTGAGATAATTTGTTCTGGAAATCGTTTGCTTGATATGGGATGTGGCAGGTGGTACCTTCTTGCTGAAACCACATGTCGCCCTGATCCATGCCGTCCAGCTAACGCCCCAAGAACTCAGTTATCATGTGTTTCTGTAAAGAATGCCTTTCACAGTGACTCATATTCAAAGAAGTAAGGCCTAATCACGCCGTCTAGCCAAAATCCGCCCCAGACAGTTGCTCGTTGCTCGAGTGTATTTGTTTCTCATGTATTGCATGAGGATTTTCTGAGCCTCAAATTCGACAGTTTTGTGTATTCACGAAACCATTCAGGTGGAAATGCACCTAATTGGAGAAGATGACTTTTTTCACAATTATAACGCGTTGTTCTTTCCAAAAACACTCCATTTTTATTAATCGGAACAAACAAACGTGACAGCTGCTAAATTTCAGAGTTGCCACTTACACAAAGAAAAAAGTCACTTAATTTAAAAGTGCACTCTTAATGAGATACCCTTTACATGTAATTATGTAGCAAATTTAATTTTCTTTGGGAAAATGTATAATAATTTTTTATAAATTGTAAAATTTGTTGAAAAAAAAAGGTTTTTGCGATTTTGAACAAATAACACAGGTCAACACACGAAATGTGTCCTGACGTCTGTCCGTTGTTTTACGTTAAATTGTAAATGCTGGTTGCGATGTTATCATTAATTTCTAGCAGCTTTAGTTTTAGAGATATAGTGACTTATAAAATTTGCATAATTAACACCATTTTTTGTTTTATTCGATTAATATTTCTGTGTGGATTATTATTCTACACAGAAATCTCTTTCATTTGAATAGAATCACATTGATGAGTATCTCAGTATATGTAACTTGTACTGCAAGGATGTTGAAAAATCCAATTGGTTCTCCCCATTTCCCAATGTATGCATAAACTAAAAATTCCAACGAACTTATTTGAATAAAAATATTAAGCCGATTAAAAGTGTCCTGAAATATTTAGAAAAAGAAAATAATTATAAATTTATGTGTTCTACTTAACATTATAAATCAAACCTCACGATGAATTACCCTATAATCAGTTGGCGTTATAACGCCACCTGGTTGTCAGTTTCCTTAGGTGGATTAATTCTTTCTTAAGTCGAGGAAAGAATTTCCTTTTTGTCACTAATTTATCTGCGGTCCATTGGTAAGAATCTTATCAACTCATATCTCAGAAACTAATCGTTCCATTTTCTTGCAATTTAAACTATATTTTAGCTAGACGCAAGAAAAAGTATTTGGAAATTTCAACGCAATTGGTTTACGTTTTCGGGTACCGGACAATAATGGTTTAAGGAAAAAATTATGACCCACATCCAAAAATCTCTTACAGGCGCATACAACGATATACATATTTACAGTGTAATCTACCTTGACGGACACTAGGACACTCCCTTTCGAACAATGTTGCCAACTCTTCACCACAAGAAATTACTAAATTTTTAATAAGAAATGGCAATAAATGGCTTAACAAGATTTGATTACAAAAATCTCATCAAAATTAATAAAAAAAAACTCACAAAATTTATTATTACACTGAAATTGCATAAAAGAGATTATTTTGTTGGTATAAATTCTTAGTAACAATAAAATTAACATAAGAAAAAACTTTGGAAAACGAAAAATTCTAGTTACCGATAAAATTAATTTGTTTTTTAATTTAAAAGTCATTCACTCTTACTAATTAAGAAAGGATCAACATTGGGACACAACTTATGAAGCATTAGCAACATTTTTGGCCTACAATTTTAAAAAACTAGAAGGATCTTTGACTAAACAAAATTGGCTAACAGCTTAACTGAGTTGTTCATGGCTTAAAGAGAGGAGAAATAGCTAAATCTATCAACTCAATGGCTAAATTGGCAACAGTGATTTCGACGTACACAGCTGCATGGCTCCGGCAGGGTTCCATAAGCATTGAGTTATTTTGAGAGAACGCGCCCCGTGTACGAACATATTTTAATGGTCCCATTGGTGTTCAGCCATAAGATAGCCCAATGAAATTAGTTGAGAATTAATATCTAAACATCAAGCTGCAATAATTTTTATACTATCAAGTTGTCATTTTAGTATTAAATCTTACAGCCTGACCCCGAAGTCGATCGACAACTTAAGCTAGCGACAACAAGTCACTCATTATCGTTCTCTTAAGCGGCCCATTTACTTTCGGTCAACAAATTTTGCGTTTCTAATGTAATTCATTTATTTATTGTCAAATTACTGTATAAAACGCTAGCTTGGAAATAAAAATCGACAAACTATATAAATTTAGCCATAAAAATAGAACTCTGTGCTGCAAACAAAACATAATAGAAAACAAAGGAGTAGTTAAAAAACAGTAAACTAAAATATAGAATATTATTTTGGAAAAATATGGTGGTGTTTTAAAAAAATATAATTATAAAAAATATTTACTGTTGTTGTCTAAAGAAAAATTTCGTTTAATATTTTAACAAAATGCCTCTATCGACAACCACAACACAAGTGACTGATTTCTACACTTGTGGTCGCATAAAATTTATAAGTGGGCTGCAAATTTTCATGAAAACTGTTACGTTATCGGTCGCTTGCATTGTCTATCGACATTCCAGGAAGGACGAAGTCTATTAAAAATAGCTGGTAACTTTCCATAAAAAAATTAGATCAGCATTTACGATGGCTGGTTCATAATTTATTACAGCATTCATTCGTCTAAAAGGAGGGCTAAAAGCAACAGCCAACTAAAGCATTCTGACAATATAACCCTGATTAAAACAAGAAAGAGCATTGTATTCGACTTTGCCGAGTCTCTGATACCCACCACCTACAGTTAGTATATTTCCGGAGGGGGCTTTATATGGGACCACAATAGTTGATAGTGCGATTTCTAGTCTTAGACTGGTCAAAATTTATAAAAATAGCATGCTTTGTTACAGTTTTACGCATACTTAAGTGTTTTGTATGAGGCCCACGTTAAATTATGAATGATTCTTTTGAAATTTTAACATATTGAATTTTATTATAACATCACTATTCGTTACGGTTTGACGCACACTAAACGGTTTTCGGGGAGTGAGCTTTATAAGGGGCCTATGGTAAATTATGAACCGGCCTACAGAAAATTCGATAGTGTTATTTATATTCGTTAAGAGCTGTACTAGACTAAAGTGTATTACAATCGAATTATTTGTTACGGATTTAGGCGTGCTAAAGTGTTTTCCGAGAGTAGACTTTATATGGAATCTATTGTAAAATGGCCCTGTGATTTCTACTCATATAAAACTGTGGCAGACCAAATTTAACACGATTTCTAGTTCTAAAGAACAAATTTGTGCAAAATCTTGTATCATTCCGTGCATTATTACATTCTATTTGTGTTGGTTTTGTTAACAAAATTACAAATTGTTAAGGGTGGTTGTTTCACATTTGGATTCATGACTCTTATCTTACTGAACTAATTTTGCTGGATTTCAATCCCAACCTGCTGATAACTAGTAGCAATTCGACATCAATATTGTTCATATATTTTTGAGTTTTTCTAAAGTAAGAGTGTTTTCAACAGACGGACAGGCAGATGGACATTTTTAAATCGACTTCTACTCAAGGACACAGAATACTTATATTTTATGGGTTCGTTGATAAATATTCAAAAGGTTTCACAGGGAATGACAAACTAAGTATTCCCTCTTTACAACAAGTTATGGTGCAGGGTATAAAAACTCATTTAGCTACACAGAAAAAATTCTCCAAAATGTTTCATCAATTAAACCATGAATTAAAAATAAACTCAGTTTTAATTAAAACTTTAATCAAGTGAATTAAACGTTTAATCAAGTGCATTAAACGTTTTATTAAGTGAATTAAACATTTAATCAAGTGAAATTTTATTAATATTTCAATTAATATCACAAATTTTTTAATGGAAATCAATTTTTATTTTTTTCTGTGTAAGATAAAATCGAAATACTTTTTATTGTCATAACGTCTTCCACTAAAATCACAAAATTATTAAGTTTTTTTGCCATGAAATCAACTAATTTTATTTCCACGAAATACAATAACTATTAATTTAGCGAGTTTCTTAAACATAACGTAATGATTATTTATATGTCCCAACATCTTTTATAATTCTATTAGTATTTGTTTGGTAACATGTCGCCTTGTCTAAGATGAGCTACAGGTTAATTAATATTTATTATTTAATATCAATAAGCCGATCTAATATGTTCGTTGGTAATAATCATTAAAGAATTTGTTTGGCTGAATGCCTGCTAATAAATCACATGATTTTGTACAGGAAGTAACGAATCCAAAAAAAAATTACGCTACACAAATACTGAGTATTCTGTAAACAAATATACAGACATACGAGTATGTTGCAAATAATGTTTGGGATTTTTATACATATGCTTAAGCATTTGTCGATGCACAGTGGCGTTAAAATAAAAAAAGTCTAAAAATATTAAACTTTGCCAGTCGACTATTTACGCTTTAAAAAAAATTTGTGATGGATACCCAGCCAGCAAAATACTCCAACGTTGTCTGAAACAGACATTTTTTGCAAATGTCTGACTGCATTCTTAGAGACCTAGTTCCGTCGTTCCTTTCACCATTTTGGCGAAAGTAAGGTAATTGATTTAGATATTTCCAAGGCGTTTGGAAGAGTCTGGCATGGTGCACTCTTGTCAAAATTTATTGTATTTGAAGTCGGTGATAATTTCTCTCGATTTATATCGAGCTTTCTCAGAGATCGCACTATACGAGTTGTTATAAATGGGGTTTCGTTTAACGAGTTCAAGATTCATTCAGGGGTGCCGCAAGGCTCCGATCTTTCTCCTACTCTATTTCTTAATTTTCTAAATGATCTTCTATGTCAAACTTCCAACCCTATTGACTCTTTTGCAGATGACAGAAAACTTTGCCGTTCGTATACATTTGATTATGGTGCTATGAGACAGAACATGAATAATACGCTTGGCCGAGTTTTTTATGTAGACACGGAATTGGTTCATGCGAGTAGTGTCGATTTTAATGCCCGAAAAAACAGTTCCTATTTCCAACACAATACATTGCAAAAAAAAACAACCATATGAAATTAAATTTAGCAAAGTTTCGAAAAATATACTAAGGCCCTAATCATGTAAAATGCAACGCAATGCCAAAGAATAACATTGAAAGCACAAACAATGTCATAAATATTTTGTTGTTGCTTTCTACAGAAATTCATGTACCGTTTTAAAATTTTTGAACGTCACAAGCAATGGAGCGTTTGAAATTTTAAAACGCAATGTGAATTTCTGTAGGCAGCAACAACAAAATTAAAAAATATTCATGACATTGTTCGTGCTTTCAATGTAATTCTTTGGCGTTGGGTTGGGTTTTACATGACTAAGGCCTAAATATTCAATGGGAATGATTTCGAAACTCTGTTTAAAACTGTCATGAAAACTTAGAATTTCAGCATTTTGTTTAGTGATTTTATCTTAGCCCTTCTCCGGTTAGATTAAGCCACTATTTAAGTACCTAAAACGAGAAAAAAAATTTAGCCTTTTTTTGTCATTTATATTTACCCCGTTTAGCCCGTTTTTCTTTTTGGTTCGGTATGATTATATTATTTGTTTTTCTGGAAATATTGAATTTTGAAAACTGTCCCAGAGATAGAATTGGGAAACATGGAAAGTACCGTTTAATATAAATTTTATTTTTAATTTTCTTTCAACTATCAAAATAATTAATTCAATTATCACATAAATTAAATTTAAATACTTTTTAAACCATTTTTTTAATTGATAAAAAAAACTTTTTTCTGTGTATTTAGCCCGTTTTTCAAACTACTTCGCGCGTTTAGTGGTCGAATAGTTGGTATTAGACATAAAGTAAGATTTTTTTCACTTTTTAATGTTGAAAGTCCCTAAAAATTGTTCAAGCAGAAAGAGAAATTGTGCAAGTTTCCAGTACAGAGAAAAGTCGGATAAATTAGGAATGCAGCTCCCTTAGTAATTTTTCTAAACACAATACAAATACAGAACATTTAAACTCACACAAAACAATTAAAGGTTTTTTACTTAAAAAATAATTTACACAGAAGAAAGTTCTAAAATTCAGAACTGCTATGTATAATACAGAACGGATGGTCACCGTAGCTAAGACAGAATACCTGAAATACAATAATTATAAAGGCCAGTGGCCTTATTTATAAAAAAAATATAAAACAGGTTAATAAAAGGTTTATGAAACGGATTTTGTATAAAAATTTAATTAATAAACCATTTATAAACCTGTTTTATTTTTTATAAATAAGGGGCTATATCTTTAGCCATAACAAGTTTAGAAAGAGCTTAAAAGTTATATATGTTTTTTGCGCCACTGTGCGGCTTACAGTACATACATTTCTATAATTTGATAGTAAACAATTTTCTAGTTCATATATTTAATCGGTATGTCGATGTATTTGCCTGTGTCTCATAATCATAGTATTTAGCAATTTTTATTTAACAGAATCAGATAAAGAAAAGAAAAATATTTAAATGACCGACCGTTAGGAATGTCCTTACATATAAATTGAGTGCCTGTAAGTATGCTGTACTTAAATGTTCACAAGCAGTTAAACAATGAAGTCAAATTAAAAGTGAACAGAGTTATACTAGTCAAATACATAAAAATAAACCAATTGGTAAAGCCCAGTCAGCATGTGGAAGATTAAATCACCAAACTGAGTCATTTAAGACTTCCTTAAATGATCAAAAACTGATTTACTAGTTCTGCGCTTATAACAAGACTTGAAAATGATTCCCAGAAATGCTTAAAAAGTGACTTGTTTAAAAAACAAAAACAATCTGCCAGGCCCACAATGTCGACAAGAACATTTCTTTCGCATTTTTATATTGAAAACAATAATAACAAATTTAAATTTGTTTTTGTTTTCAATATAAATATAAGAAAGAAATGTTCTTGTCGACATAGTGGGCCAGGCAGAATATGTACAGATAAATTGATTATGTAGATGACCGAAATTTTTTTTACAGATTAGATCGAATATAATCAATAACTTCAAAAACGCTGAGTGGGATAAAATGTTTTCAAGTTTAATAGAAGAAAAAGTTTTCATAATATAATTCCTAAAAATCTGAAATTTCATACAACAAGTTAATGCATATTAATCTTTAATTAATTTGTATACCCTTCACCACCACTACAAAAGAAATTAAAAATTGTCTCTAATCATCAAATTCTTACCAAATCCATAGACTCAAGCAAACAATTTGTTGGTTTTACACACCAAAATGATAATATCGATAACTAAAAATTGTAACATTTTAATATTGTGAAATCTTTTTTTTAATAAATTATATTTTTAATTAAAAAAATGATCAAAAAACTTTTAACATTCTTGACAACAATTCTACAATTTTAAATTATTTTATTTTAAACGAAAAAATCAATTAAGATTTTTTGTTATTTAATTAATATTTTAATTAAAAATTACAACATGAAATGATGTTTAAAATTTTTTGATAATTCTTGCCTGAACATGGGATTGAACTCGGGTCGAAATTACATGTTTCGAGAATAACCACATTCTCATTATCAGAATTCTTTGCGAGTTCAATTCCGTGTTCAGTCAATAATAAGCAAAAACTTTTAAAAATCATTTCATTCAATTCATTTCGTTGTAAATTTCTTCCTTCAATAAAAATAATTTAATGAAAATTTAATTGGATGAACTTAAGCCTAATTAAAATATCAAAAACTTCAATAAAAAATCAACAGTTCAATTAAAAATCACAATTATTATAAAATAGCTATGACACAGGCTCATATATGTTTACATTTGTCCTTCAAGTTGTAAAGAGAAAGGTCAACTAGAAAAGGACAAAAAAAAACATAAAAAACAAATGTACTTCAGTTTTCAAGACAAAGTCTTGACAAAAAGTACGAAATAACAAGAAGAAACGAAAAACATGTAAATAAAAATTGAAAAATGTATAATCAATTACAGCAAATTTCGATCTATCAATACAATTGGTTAAAGATTGATGTTTGACTATAGACTGGCAGACGCAGTGGCAAACGGTAGAACGCAAAGAATTCTGATGATGAGGATGTGGTTATTCTCGAAACATGTAAATTCGACCCGAGTTCAATCCCGTGTTCTGTCAAGAATTATCAAAAAATTTTAAAAATTATTTCATGTTGTAAATTCCTTCCTTCAACCAAAATAATTTAATGAAAATTAAATTTGATGAACTTAATTAAGCCAAATTAAAATATCAAAAACTTCAATTAAAAACCAACAGTTCAATTAAAAATCACAGTTGTTATAAATTAAAATTATATTTGTAATTTTCTTTCAACTAAAAATATAATTGATTCAATTATCACATTAATTTACTTCAAATACTTTTTAAACAATTTTTCTAATTGATAAAAAACTACTAATAATTTTTTCTGTGTAGTTTGTCATTCCGTGTGAAACTTTTTTATTATACATCTAAGACCCCATAACGTATATATATTCTGGCTTCTTGAGTGATTCTAAGTCGATCTATTCATGTCCGTCTGTCTGACCGTCTATCCGTCTGTTGAAAACACGCTCACTTTCGAAAGACTCAAAAGAAAAGAACAAAATCGGTTCAGTAGGATCAGTGCTGCGATTCACTAACTTTTAACGATTCGACAATCGTAATTTTTATCGACATATATATTCGCTTGCAGTAACGATTCTCTATGATTCCGTAATTTATTTTAACGATTGCAAACAGCTGAAGTTTTATTAACATCTCTGTCTACAAATTAAAATAAACGAAAAGCACAAGAGAGAATAAAGAAAAAACAAATGAAATTGTGCTTAATTTACTGCTTTTATCAGGCCTGTTCTGAAAATCACTTTAACCCAAATCACGTGATTTTAAATCACATGTGCCTTTTAAAATCACACGTGTGATATTTTAGTGTTCCTTTTTTGTGTGTTTCGGGGTAATTCTAGTTGCCGAAAGCACACCAAGAAAGACAAACATAATATGACTTTCAGAACACCACAAAATCACACGTGTGATTTAAAAAGCACGTGATTTTCAGAACAGGCCCGTATATTTTATTTTGTGAATTTGACATTTAGAATTTTGTTTTTGTTCACAATTTGCTTTTTTTGTACACATTGAATTTAGAATTTTGTTTTTGTTCATACATATCCATATATGTAAGTATTTAGTATGTATGTAAGAAGTCGGACCGCAGCCACTTTAAACATAAAATACACTTTATCGATTAAATAAACACAACGTAAATTTTTGTCGTTAAAATTAAAAAAAAAAACTTAAAGTACCAGCTGACTTTAATCCACAGCGAATATCGTTAAAAATGTAACTGAATAGCAAATTCGATAAATTTTCGTTACATTTATTTTAACGATACGATTATCGTAAAAAAAGTTAGTGAATCGCACTACTGAGTTATGAATCAAAATGTGAAGCCACCACCAAAAAAAATTTATAATTTTGTTACAATTACTAACTTAAATGGTGGAACGGAATGATATAAGATTTTGCACAAATTCGTTTTATATGACTGGAAATTTTAGTGTTAAGATTCAAGAAGATCGGTCCATAATTTACCCTGGGTCACATATAAACCCTGCTCCCGGAAAACGGTTTAGTACACCTAAAACTGTAATAAATAATGTTGTAATTGAAAGAACATTAAAAATTTTATTCTGATTTATTTAAAATTTTAGTTGTTTTCAAATAAATTTTTAATTAAAATATTAATTTAATAACAAAAAATCTTAATTGACTTTTTTCGTTTAAAATAAAATAATTTAAACTTGTAGAACTGTTGTTGGGAATTGTCAATGTTTAATTATATAAATTAACACATTGTTTGAAATGGCTAAGGTTTCTGATCATTTTTTTAATTAAAATAAAAAATATCATTTATTGAAAAAAAATATTCAAAATTATATAATTTTTAGTAATCAATATAATCATTTTGGTAATAGGTGCAAAATCAACAAATTCTTTGCTTGATATTATGAATTTGGTATAAAATTGGTGATTAGAGAAATTTTTAAATTTTTTCTGTGTTCTAATTTGGGTTTTTTCATACCAGATATCACTCTACAGACTTTTGGGATGATTGATTCATAATTTACCATGGGTCTAATATAAATTACCCTCCTGAAAATCATTTTAGTTCGGCTAAAACTGTTAAGGGGTCTGTACACGGTCAACACTTATCATCAAGCGGTGTTGTAGTATAAGAGAAAATGTGTTTGTATGTCTGACCCGGGAATGGTGGATGGAAAATCAAAAATATTTGATATGACGGCGAATATTACATCCAGCACATGTTTACGAGTGAATTCGCCTGCATGACAAACATTTTGAACGTGTACAGACCATTTTACGAATCATGATATTTTATTAAAGTAGCTAAAACTTCTAAAAAGAAAAGCATAAAACTTTCCGATTGTTAGTCAACAATTTAATATAGGTCTAAACCGCAAACGTCCGTTTTTTCAAGATTAATTAATAATACGTATTAATCATATAGAGGCCACTGCTGAAATATTCGAAATGTCGGTAGAGTGTATCAAAGATTCGGCACAGCCGAACATAGCACTCTAACTTGTTTTTATTGATAATTCAACATTTCTTGCTTTACCACCAATTTCAATTCAATTTTTTTTACCAGCAAAACTCTTTGTATACATTCGCAATCCTGTATTTAAGACATCGGTTTAAATTAAGTCACAAAATTATTTAGTATTTCATGAGACTCATGACGGGCTCATAATAGAAAATATCATATTACTGGTATTATTATTATACCATTCTATCAATGGCCTGTTATATGAACATTTCGGACCATTAACTTTATTCCGTCCTTCTTTTTCAATTTCATTTGGCCAAATACAAGGCCATCTGAATAACCTCTTCTTTCTAGACTTCTGGATACCAGTAGAAAGGAAAAATTTAATAAATGTTTTGTAATATAATATATTTTTTTTTTTATTACGGGTATTATTATTATTATTGTTATTATTATTACTTTTTGCAATAAATATGAATTTAATATTGGTTGCACATTTCAAACACATGTGACTTTATTTCATTTTATTTTATTTTTAATGTGGGTAAATAGTACTGTCTTCGGGGTGTGTGTGTGGGTGCGTCTATTTCTTTGTGTTGCGTGATTGTTTAACTCACGTGGCTGGAAATTAGATATTGGTCACATATTATTGGTTCAATGTGAAAAGATTTATATTGCCAATAAAATGGCGAAATTTGTTAATATAATACTTGAATCCTAATTTAATACATTTAGATAAAATACATATATACAAATACATACTTACACAAAAAAAAAATAAAAATTGATTACAATTAAGAAATTTGTGATATTAATTAAATTTGCACCAGTAAATAAATTAATAGTATCAATTAAATATTTTTTGGTATTAACAACATTTTCTGCAGTAATATTTGGGGGATTCACAAGGTGTCATAAAGTCATATGTCTTAAAATAATAACATGAAAAAATATGACTGTTATGAGCAACCCCTCATAATTTAATGTGCTATTAATTACAACAGCACAATAAACATAGCAAGCAGCGTTCTATTTATTTAAGACACTTTTTGTTTACAAACAAACAACAATATTTTTAAACCATTGTAAAATGTTAGAACATTATGACAATAAACCATGATAGCACACCTTGTGAATACCCCAATTGTTTATATAAGCAGGGCTATGAAGTCGAAGTCGGAGTCGAAGTACCCGCAAAAACTCGCGACTCCGACACCAAAAATTTTTCTACTGTTCCTTGAAACAGAGTCAACTCAAAATTTATAAATTTTCAGTAGGGACAAAAAACTTTTTTTTTTATATATGTGTTCTTATATTACAAATCAGGATAGAACTGCATTTTTTTTAGGCAGAAGACTAGAGAAATATATCTGAAGGCCGCTTTAGCCGACCGTAAATGTAATAAAATGCAATGTAACGTACCGTAACGTACTGTAAGCTCGTTTTTGCACTTATAGAAAATGTAAGAACGTGTCATCTGCTTTTCAAAAACATAAACAAAAAAGCATCAGTATACATAAAGCAACATACACAGTAGACCGACTCAAGTTGTATGGAGCCGAAAAAAGTGTTTTAGTTACCCCTCTGAAAATAAAGGCTGATATGTTTTATGATGATTTCCAAAATATTTTGGTCCTAGTATGAAAACCCGAAACGAAAATATGTATTTAGTTAAATATCTCAATTAGTAGCTCGCAAGTGGTCAAGTTTTATATACCATTGGATACTGCTTCAAAAACTCTTTTCGATGATGCCAAATTTTATTTATGTCGTCTTGCAAAGTACAAAAAAATTCAAAAAACTGAAAAAAGACCTTTTTTAAAAATGGTCCAGCTCACGAATGGTCAACTCTAGAACCAAAATATTTTGGGAATCATCATAAAACATATCAGCCTTTATTTTCAGAGGGGTAACAAAATCACTTTTTTTTTTTGAGTCGCTCTAATACACAGTGATGGGACTTAAAATGTTCAAATGGTGACCGCTTTTCAGGAAAAGTACCAAGTGATTTAAATGGTATTAAAACTGTATTTCTTGTATATATATATACATAATTTAATATTTCTTATTTATATTATAGCAATAAACAATATGTATTATAGCATACATGTGCATACATAAAACCAGGACCTTATGGCCTAGCTAGGACGTGGCGAAAACTCGCGTGCTACTTGATCTCGACAGGGACCGGACAAGGATGGCGACATCGCTCATAACGGGTCACTGGGCGATAGCGAATCATGCGCGGAGAATGGATCTTGATTATAATGACTACTGTAGAAGTTGTCATGATGAGGAGGAGTATAAGACGGTGATTCACTTCCTCTGCCAATGCCCCAGTTCAGGGATATTATGCTTAGTCATTCCGGGAGACCGGAATTGCCATGTCTGGACGATATGTCCAATGTGGGACTGAAACCGATCTCTCTGTTTTGCAGGGAGTCGGGGTGGTTCGAGGCTGCGGTGACTTCTAGAGAATAGCCTGGTGAATATCGGTTGACTCTTGTCGCTGGCTAAGGGTATCACAAAGGGACCTCGTGTTGGCTGCCCATTGAGCCTAACCTAACCTAACCTATACATAAAACCAGGTTTTAATACCATTAAAAACCACAGTTTTTATTGTTTGTGTATATGTATGCATTTTATTATTTTATACATCTAAACATATATTTGTACAAATGATAATATGTATGTATTGTAAGTTATTTTGTCAAAAGTCCACCGATATCATTACTGAAAAATGTACCAAAGAAAGAGAGTGAATTTATCCGCATTCTATTTAATATACAAGCAGCCCATCACTATCTACAACTGTCACGTAACCTCGTAATGAAATTCTATTTTCTACAGGTTGGCACGTTACGGTTAAGTGACATTACAGTCAGTTAAGCACTTGTATTGCTTTCCATATAACAGAAACGATCAGCTGTTTACATTACATTTATATTTCTACATTTACGGTCGGCTAACGCGGCCTTAAGATTTTTTAGTGGGTAGATATGGCCACTGTTTTTTGTTTTCTTGCAAAAAGTGAAAATTTAAAAATTTTGAGTTGACGCTGTTTAGAGGAACAAGTGCGATATGTAAGAAAATCTATATTAAAGCTTTAACGTGTTAAAATTAAAACATCGATTTGAAATTATTTTCTTTATTTTCTTTATTTAACCATTTAAAAGGAACTGCATTAAAGAAAAGAGCTTAATGTCAAATAAGGACCAGTCTCATATACATTCAGCATCAAGTCGGAGTCGGACTTAAAGAAATTTCAGCGGTTGGAGTCGGAGTTAGAACAATTTTTAACGACTCCACAGCGCTGGATGCTTACAAAAATATCTGGTGTCTGGTGGCAAATTTATATTTTTAAATACGATTATTTCAAGTAATAAACGGTACGGAGGGAGGGTGGCGCCGTTGGAATTATTGATTGTGCGGATTTGTCAGTCATGATGTCGCAGTGGTTGAGTGAGCATCGCGTGTTTGTTATGGAGACATTTTTTAAGAGTAATGATTCTTAAGTAATTGCTCGTCGACACTTTTGTTCAAAGTTCGGTATTCGGCGAATATGTGATGGACCGAGTGTAAAATTAATATGTTCGTGGGTACAGACATTTCACGCAACTGCTATGGCCTTGAATGTCCTACGGCCAGGAACCAGTCGATCTTCAAGTACTCCCAAAATCATTGATATGGTTGA
Organism: Pollenia amentaria; assembly: GCA_943735925.1. Lineage (NCBI taxonomy): Eukaryota > Metazoa > Arthropoda > Insecta > Diptera > Polleniidae > Pollenia > Pollenia amentaria. The sequence continues at coordinate 39,002,913 of OX031009.1, forward strand.
AAGCAGTTCACATGAAAATCCGCGACTTTCAATACGGAAAAGAGCAGACTCACTAGAACTTCCAAGAGCGATTATTCATGAAATTTTAAAAAAGGATCTGAAGTTCCATCCTTTTAAAATTGAAATCGTTCAAAAACTGAAAGAAAGTGACTTTGATATACGCAAAAATTTTTGTAAAACGATGTTGGACCGTTTTCGCACTCTAGATCCCATTTTTTGGAGCGACGAGGCTCATGTTCACTTAAACGGACACGTCAACAAGAAAAACTGCAGTTACTGGCCTCCAAGAACCCACAACCCTCGATTGAAACATCAAAAACCTTTGCACTGCCCCAGGGTAAGTGTTTGGTGTGCCTTATCCACGCATGTAAAAATTGAACCATTTCTTTTCGAAAATTCTCGAGGCCAGGCGACGATTGTCAACGGTGAAAATTATCGACGCATGATTACAGAATTCTTTTTGCCAAACCTGCGAGCTCATCCATCGTACTCTTCACACACGTGGTTTCTACAGGATGGGGCGACTGCACGCACAGCCAGAGCTTCGATGAATTTGCTTCGGGAAAATTTCCCCCCAAAAACTAATCAGACGCTTTGTGGAAATCCCATGGCCATCGAGGTCGCCCGATCTAACTCCCATGGGTTTTTTATGGGGCTTATAATGACAATCCCCAATCTTGTGTGACTTTAAAGGAAAATATTCGTCGAGCAATCAGCTCAATTGAACCAAGTTTAGTGCAACGTGTGGCGCAGAACACAAGGCTCCATTTTGAACAGTGTGTTCAAAACTTTGTGTTAATTATTACGTTTTTTATTTAAGTTTAATAATATAAATCTGCTACCAAACACCCTTTTACGCCGCATATCTCGCATATTGTGCAAAAGTTTTCGTTAATAGAACATGGATTTTTTCGGTGTGTACGAGCTTACTTTAGTCAAAAATGGCAGCCTCATAAAAATATGTCTTATGTTTGAAAACGCCTTATTATTGAATCTTTATACGCACACCACAATGTTGGAGAAGATATTATGCGGTTGTGCTGATGTGTGTTACACTAAAAAATTTATTAGCCTAGACCCACCTTTTAGTATACCGAATGACTCAGAATCATTCTGGGTCGATCTAACAATTTCCGTCCGTTACATAATTGGATAAATTTTGCATGTGCGATATTGTAATCGCTCCATGCTCTAGTGGCCCTAATTCTTACCGCCGCGTTCGCACTAACTTTTAAGTAAAAATGTCTGGTGGTTACCAGTTTAATATCGTAAACAATGCCTTAGAGGTGGTTGTTGTAATGGCACCCGTTGCCTTTATTGCCACCATTCTCATTATTTTTTTTTTTTTTTTTTTTTTTTTTAATTATTCCTACACTAAATCTCGCGAAGCTTTTCGCTTGTCTGCAGGAGACCAGAGTCTCTGGCGGAAATCGAACTCGCAACCCCGGTACTGATACACTAGCTCACTAGCAGCTAGTCTACCGGGTCAAACTTAGTTTGATGCAATTCTCCTTGAGCGCCGGCCACCAAACAGATGCCCCGTAGAATAGAATGGGCTTAATGACACATTGTTCTGTGCTATTAGATTTAAAAACTTTCTGTACTAAATCCGATGTTCCATTTTTATAATGTTCTTTTTAAAACTTAAAGATTTGCTAGACCTTTCCCAAAAAACGGGTGCAAAGCAATTCTATGAACAATAATTTTCTTCGTGCGGTTTTTCTGATATGTCCATATCATTGATTGTTTGCTCAAAGCCTCAAATGTTTTAAATTTGTATAAACCAGAAAAATTTTTCAAAAACAGTGCAAGATTTAATTCAGTAAAGACTAAAAATACAAAAAAGTTTGTTTCAATTACTTTTAAAATTTTATTTAGTTCCTTCAATTTAATTTCACGAGGAACTAAATAAAAGTACTAAATCAAACTTGTATGTTATGATGTATGTTACTTTATATTTTATTCCATGCAATAAGGCGTTTTTCCAAAAGAGCTTCTTTTTTAAGCAAAATTATTAACCCTGGTAATTTTTATTCACCTCAAATATGTTTTAATTTAACTCTATCTCTTATACTTAAAATTTAAGTGAATTGTTTAAATTGTTTCCCCTAATTTGCTTTTCTAAAGGAAATAATGCAAAATGCAAACCATTTTCCTATTAATATAACCATTAATTTTATTTTACTTTAAAAAATAAAAAAAATTCAAGGAAAGTACAATTTCTATTTGTTCACCTATTTATCTGTTCTTCGGAATATTCCATAAATTGTGCCTAATAGTCAAGGTAACTTTCGAATTGTTTTGGCAATATGTCTGTATATTTCCTCTATTAACATGGAAAATGTGCAGCATTTTTTTATTTACACTTTTTGGGGTCATTATTAGCATAGAAAAAATACCATATAAACTTACTGGCTCCGACCGAAACTCAAACAAAAAGGAATACAATACACAAGCAAACACACACACATACATTTACACTTAGTGAAAAAACAGTTTCAATTTCCGTTATGCATATATGCATTTATACATATGGCAAAGTGTTGCCACCTTAATGCTTAATGACTCTTGAAAATTGCAAAAAACGTATAAAAAGAATGTAAAATAAGTTTCAATTGTGTAGTTCTGCATGTATTTGAGGTTTAGTGCTATAAAACTCTTCGTTAAATGCAACAATAAGTTTTCGCATAAACAAACAAAAAAGGCTCTTATAAGAGAATAATATAAAGTCTAGATACACACATGCACTTATAGAACTTATTCACACACAAACATTTAAATAGAATTTGGGATTGAGTATTAACGTGTTAATAAAAATGGCAACACTAACAAAACTGCAATAATATAACCTTTACACACACACACACACACACATTAACAAATGTCAGTTCTGCAACTTGAGAACTGAATTGAGCATTATCTCATACATACACTCCTACTTTATTAACATACACAGTCGTAAACAACAGATGTACATGAAGTTGAAGTGTGTGTTTGTGAAAAAGTGATCCCTTCTGCTTTTGTTGGCTTTAGTGGCAGTGGTTCTTAAACTATTTTTTTTTTTAAAGAAATTTCCAAGAACATTTATTTTCAGAGCAGTTAAAGTATTTTTTCGCTAGGGTTTAGTTATTGCGCTTAGTGTATGGATCTGATTTTAGCACTCTGAAGATTATCACCCCTATCGTGAATAATTTTTCCCTCGTAATTTTTTCCCTTTTCTCGTATTGGCGATCATGAAAAACTCCCATGAAAAAAATAATTCATAGGAGAATAATAACGTGAAAAAAATGTTCGCGGGAAAAAATTCCCCTTATCGTGAAAAATGTTTTCCTTCGTAATTTGCTCACTTTTCCCTTTGAATTTCTCACTTTATTTTTGCTGGGGAACAAAACATTTATGTAAGTTATTTTTCTCATAATTTGAATATTAAAGTTTACAAAATTAATGTTAAGGTCAAGATCCGGTAATAGATCCGGTAATATATTGCTCAACAAAATGCAAAAAACAGGTCGATTGCCTGAGGAGGCTTGAAGCTTTTCAAAGACGTGGTGGCAGAATTTTAGATAATTATTTTACTACATAAAAGTGCAATAAGCTAATGTTGCACTCAAACTATCACTCCAATACAATATATTTTATTTGTATTTTTTAACTTTTCTTTAAAGTATACATACATGTATATTTTTGAACAAATAATTTTTTTTAATGTTTATTATTATTTCTTCTTTTTTACATTCACTGAGAACTGATAGCGCGAAAAATTGTTTACGGGAGTTTCACGATAGCATTTTTCCCTTCGAGGGAAATAAAAATTTCATTTAAACAAAAATTCAACTTGTTTTTCACGATAGGGGTGAATATTTGGAGATCTTATTTTTGATAGTCCCAAGATATTTTGCAGTCGATTCAGGGACAGATCCCACTCTAGATAATCATTGTCAGAGTAATTGCCTTGCACTGGAAACCAATATAGATTTGCGTCAGCTTAGAAACTCATAATGAATACATCCTTACATTCACGTAATAGAAAATAGAAGATAATATAGGACTTAAATGACATCAGTACTGCTTGTATGTCTGCCAACAATTTAATTCGTTTGCATGTGTCTCCATCGTCGTTTTTCTGATTTTAATTGGCCACCGCTTTCACTTGATTTAGCGGCATTTTGATAAAGATAAAGTATATCTTCATAAGCCTTGAATCATCCACACAGAAAAAAGTGTTTTATCAATTAAAAAAATTGTGTAAAAAGTATTTAAATTTAATTAATGTGATATTTGAGTTAATTACTTTTTTAGTTGAAAGAAAATTAAAAATGTAATTTTGATTTAATTAACATTTTAGTTGTTTTGCAATAAATTTTCAATTATATAACAAAAAATCTTAATTGACTTTTTTCGTTTAAAATAAAATAATTTAAACATGTAGAATTAATGTTGGGAATTGTAAATATTCAATTATATAAATTAACACATTGTTTGACATGGCCAAGTTTTATGATAATTTTTTAAATTAAAATTAAAAATATCATTTATTGAAAAAAAAATATTCACAATTTAACAATTTTTAGTAATCAATATAATCATTTTGGTAATAGGTGCAAAATTAACAAATTGTTTGCTTGATATAATGAATTTAGTATAAATTTGGTGATTGGGGAAAATTTATTATTTTTTCTGTGCAACAGCTTAAGATCAATGTCCGAAAATTAATTAGAGCTCTGGACCTTAAAAGTCTTATAATAGTTATGGGAAATGCTCTTTAAAAAAATTCGTTATATCAAAGCAAACAATGGGCACCATTTGAAAAATACTTTATAAAAAATATTATACAAGGGCCAACAAAATATGGGCGCGATTGGAAAAGTGGACGTGGTACCTCCCGTACAAAGACATTATTGAATATACTCAAAATCTTAAATTTTAGGGCTCAAGTATGACATATGAACACGTTTTATATACCAAAATATCAGAAATTTTTAGCAGCATATATTTCCCGAAAACCCTGAAACTTTTCACCCAAAAATGGAAGAGTAATGTATGTTTTTAAACATACCCATTTTCGGGAACAGTAGATCTTCCTGAGTCCAAGTTTTATAATCTAAGTTAATGGTTAATTTCTTCCTAAAGACGTGGGTATATAAATCTGCCAAATCGGTTATGAAATGGTTAAGTTATTAGCAAAATACTCCAAAAATAGGCTAAAAAGCATCAACATTTTTATAAAAACTAAATTTTTAGCGCTGTTACATGGCCTATGGATACGTCTTATATATCCAAATATTTTAGAAGAACATATTTGCTAAAAAACTCGGAAAAATCGGTTCAGATACAAAAAAGTTATTACCAAAATATAATTTTTTTTAAGAAAAATACCTATTTTCGGGAACTGTAGATCTTTCCGAGTCCAAGTTTTATTACCAAAGTAAATGGTAAATTTCTTCCAAAAGACGTCTATGTATAAATCTATCAAATCGATTTAAAAATGCCCGAGTTATGACCAAATTACTGAAATACCAATATTTACTTTTTTTTATATAATTAAGTTGTTTTATTAGTACCGTGATTTTTTTAAATTTCTCGTCTGGTTTTTCGCCCAGTCTACTTTAATCAAAATTTTAATTAGCTGCTTCATTTAATTTGTGTTTGATAGAATAGATTACCCCGTGCTTTGAGGAGGAAATTTAAAAAAAAATCATTTTCGCGCGATCTTTAATTATTTAAGAGCAAATATTTATGAATTATGCTACAAATTACTGCCTCATTCGCCTTATTCTCAGAATTTACCATTGATTGACTATTTATGTTTCCAAGCCTGAAGAAGTAGATTAAAAAAAATACGCTTCAGAACCACTGTGTTGCAATAATGGTGGTAATAGTGGTGCTGATTGTGTATGGTAAAAGTTTTCACACATTTTCAATTTACTATAGGCCACCAAAAATACATTACAGTCTACATAAACATCCAGCTTATTTCATTTAAGGGCATTAGTTGTGAAATTCTCCTTAAGAACTTAAAAGTTAAATAAAATAAAAATTATATAAGAATTCTCTATGTCATATTCCTACAACTTTCCAAAGACTTCTTAAGAAAAGTTACTCAAAAAAAGATATTAAGTACAATTAAAATTGAATTTTTAACAAATTTACGTATTTCAAACATTTAAAGGCCAAATAAACCACTCAAACGCTTAAGCAAGCATATAAAAAATATATGAACCATGTTTGTGTTTTATTTTTATTTTATGACTTCAACAATTTCAAACGTAAAAGTTCGCATAGAATTTTATGTGGAAAATATTTTTAAAAGTAAGTGTTTTTCATAAAAAATTTCTATGCGAACGTTAGCCTTCGAAACTGTTAAACAGGCAGAAAGTTTTTGGCTTACTATATGTAGTCATATCGCCATGGTATTTCACAGTTTTTGGAACCACATCCAAAAATCCTCGGTCGATATAACCCTTCTTAAAAAGGGTGGTTAAATTTTAAGGGCCGAAGTTGAATGTGAACCACACCTAAACGTCAAGGTTTATTCTGCATTTAATTTGACATTTCTCAATTTCAGACTAACTCAATTTGAACCATGGAAAGATACACAATCGAGCAAGGCGTTCAGATCAAAATGCATAAAATGCTCTTCGTGATTTTTTTCGGTCAATTATATCGTCCAAATGTGCGAACAAGCGGAAAAATCGTGCAAAATTTGAGCAAACCGGGACTGTAGGGGATGTGAAAGCACCAGTGCATGCTCGTACAGCTCGTACTGCAAAAAATATTGCTGCTGTTCGCGATAGTGTGGCTGAAGAGCTGTCCACCTCAACTTGTCGTCGTGCCCAACAATTGCAACTCTCAGGCTCATCGTTGATAAACATTATGCATAAAGACTTGCATTTACACGCTTACAAGGTGCAATTGACTCAAGAACTAAAGCCTCTTGACCATTCCAAACGTGGTTAGTCTGAGATTACCATATACTAAATATCTTTGCAGATCAAGAAAGTTGCAGTAAAATGGCATCGATCTGTTTATGCATATTTTGCTTTAAATGCCTATTTTTACATATATTGCTGATTTTTGTTGCATATTAAAACAACACTTGTTTTAATTGCTTTATTTGGCAATGCAACATGTTGCAGAAGAGATAGGAGACAACTTTAAATATATTTATTTATTGATTTCTTATGGAAACAAAAATATTTTTTAAATCTCCTTCGTGTGTTGCAGCATATAAAGAGAAGTATATCGGTTTATGTCTTCCCCCACAGCCTATAGCAACCAGGTTAAAATAATAAAAATAATAAATGTGTAAAAAATTTCACGTGCATATTTTTTTTAATTTTTAGCACGTATTTTTCATTTGTTAGTGAATTTTTTATGCGATTTTAACCGCACAAAAGTCCGGCCCTTATTATAAACCATTACATATGGTTAAGACTGAAACCGCAAAATGCCAAGCCATTAATCAATGCGAGGTTAACCGTAAAACGCACGAAAAGCAAACAAACAAAGTCGGCGTGTTTGTTTTAAAAAATATAACGACAAAGGCGCGTGAGCTTCGTCTCCGCTTAGCAGTGTGGCCAGGACTAAAAAATATTTACAGCTAAATCAAAAATGCTAAATAAAATTACAAGTGCAAAATAAGAATTTTTTTAGCTATTTTTTGGCCACACTGCCGCTCAGAGCTATTTTACGAATGATATTTGTGTATTTAAAAAAAAAAAATTTGATATGCACACAAACACATTGTTGTTGTTGTCAAACTGTTTGTGCAGTTTATTTGGCCCTTAACTTTCCCTTTCACATTTATTATTCACTGTTCCTGAGTACCAACTTTTTGCTTAAAAAAACTAAAGAAACAAATTCAAAATAACCACAATATCGACATAGATTTGCATTTAAATGTTGTAAAATTTGTGGTTGAATTTTACAAACCGAAAAAAACTGTATTTGTGGCTGGCAATTGTTCATATTTACGGGGGGGAAGTTGGCAATGCAATTGCATTAAAGGTCAAAAATGGGAAAGTTTCTATTATTGTACTAAATAAGATGTGTTGCTTTAAAGCAAACTACAATTTTTTGAATTGGAAAAAGTAACTTGATATTACTCCGTTAAGAAAAAGTAGAAAAAAAAATACCTAAATCCCAAGATCAAGACTGGAGAAATAAAATTTGGCAGAGTTTTTTTTTCAATACAACAGGGTTAAACCGTTCTTTTAGCTAAAATGTATATTTCTATAATTTTAAGATGAAATTTGATTTAAGTATTATATTTTCATCAAGTATATTTTGTATTAAAAACTCTCCCAATCGGAACCGTTTTTTTCCTACGCTAATCCCGCGAAACTCTTCGCTTATCTGCAGGAGATCAGAATCGTTGGCGTGAATCGAACCCGCAACCCCGGTACTGATAAACTAGCTCACTACCAGCTAGCCTACCGGGGCACCCATTTTACCTATCCGCTAATCAAACTTCTTTACGGATTAGGAGCAATAGCGATCGAATTAGTTAAGCTTGAAAAGCAAGTCTTTAGATTTGATTGCCAAAAATAGAATAAATCATCATATTATTTCCTTAATCTATTGTACAAATGGCTACAGGAATAAAGCTTGAGGTCCACATCACTCGTTCAATGCGTGGATGCGTTTATGCATCTATCAATAACTACTTTATTCAGTGTATAATTTTATTGAAGAGCTACAGAGCAAACGCAAAGAATGCATATAAAGGGTGATTCATCATGAGGTTTGATTTTCAATATGCTTTTTTACATATTACGCGTGACTCACGTCAAACTGCTTTGTCATTTTAAGTCAAGAATTGAAGCCAGGCGACTGAATTTTGCGTTTTCTTTTCAGTAAATGGGCTCTGAAAAAAATCAATAAAATTCCGCTGTTTTATCGTGAAATCTTGTTCAGTGATGAAGCACATTTCTGGCTCAATTGATACGTTAATTAACGAAATTGCGTATTTGGGCTGACGAGCAACCCGAAGAGTGTCAAGAGGTACCATTACATCCATTAAAAACAACGGTTTATGGGCTGGTGGAATCATTGGTCCATATTTAGAATGTTACCGTCAACCGTTATCGCACCATGTTACGGGCCTGTGTGCTTCCTCAAATTCAAGCGTATGGTCTCGGTGAACTCTGGTTTCAACAAGACGGCGCTACGAGCCATACAGTGAGTAAAATAATGTCCTTGCTGAGAAATTTTTTGGTGAGGACTTAATTTCATGTTTTGCTACGGTAAATTGGCCACCTAGATCTGGGGATAAGTAAAGTCTGAGGTCTTCAGAAACAAGCCAGCTACAATTGGCGCTATTGAGGCCAACAGTACTCGTGTTATATGCGAGATACCAGTCACTATGCTAGAACGAATCGCAAAAAATTTAACCTTCCAAATGGACGGTTCAATTTACATGACACCATTTTTAAACAGTTAATGACATAAATTGTTCCTTTAACCGATATTTTAAATTTAAAAGCTGACTTTCAAATTTATGTGTTTTATTTTAGATTATAAATCAAACTTCACGATAAATTACCCGATACATACGTATTAAATGCATGAAGTAGAATTTCTATCTACTTTTGCATGCATCTTAAAAAGGTCAATAAAGTAAAACAAAAAAAACGCATAGAACGCGTCGTGTAGACATCCTGCTTAAGGGTAAGGGCAGTAAAGGGGTTTAATGAGATAATCTTAGAAGTGACGCTTGTAAACCTTAACCTCAACAGTAACTAAAATGTTATAACCAGATGTCGGTGAATTATTTCATCTAGACAATAATCTCCCGGAATATTAATTCAGTCCTAATAGCGTCTACTCTAGAAGTGCTAAGGAATAAATTTTTTTCAAATATTTGCTATTTACGACCTGTGTTTGGCATTCAAAAAATCCAATCAGCGTAAGAATTCCGCGTTAAGACTTTGTATCCACAACCAAACTATATATATAATCTGAATCCTTGTGAAACTTTAAAAAGTTGTAGGAAACCCTCTGGACAATTATTCTGTAGCTCGTTTCTGTATTTCTCGCATCGCACAATTTCTCACATTAAGTGTGAAACAAAGAATTCCATCGTTTCTCGATTTGTGAGAAAAAAGTGTTTCTGTATTTGAATGCGAGAACAGACAACACAGATTCTGTTTTAACTAGTGTTTTTTATTCCCGCACTTTTTAGATTCCCGGGAAAGCGGGAAATTAAAATCCAATTCCCGGGATCCCGGGATTCCCGCCCAAAATTTTGTATTTATATATTTACTTATTTCTCCAATGAATTTAATATTTCTTATTGGCTATTACGCTTAACATAAATAAATCTAGTATCATTATATAACAAAAACCGTAAAAATTTAAGATTCAAATTAAGACACTTAAGAGGTTATATTGATGCCAATGGGATAATAGAAATCCATATACGTACATATATACATTGTCAAATTCAGAGCTTATTTGCATAATTAGAATGAAAGTATTAGTCTTACGGCAATAAAAATTCTGGAAAGGTGATTATGAAATAAAAGCTCAACATTACGAATTAGGAATTCTGAAACAATTTTACCGTTTAACAAATTCAGCAGAAAGGAGAATTTTAATTTACTACATATATTAAATAACATATTTTTACAATTTGATAACCCTTAGTCAGCAGTGGTGTATGAAGGTATACTAAGTTTGTCATTCTATGTGATATTTTTTTAATATTCATCTAAGGTCCCATTAAGAATTTGTATTATATGTCCTTTATTAATTCTAAGCCATGTCAAATTGTTTGTAGATCTTCTAGGCTGTTTGGGATTGAATTCCAGCAGAATCGCTTCAGTAGGAAAAGAGTTTTGCACCCAAATATTGAACTACCTCTTTAAAAACTCAACTAAAACTAACATAAATTTGTGGCGAACTGCACACTAATTTCTACTTTCTACTTTTATAAGACTCGAAATCACTTGAAATTCCGCATATAAAACACAATCTAGGAAAACACTTTACTACGCCCTTAACTGCAAGCTTTATAATAATATTGTAAAATTTACACTTTAGTTTGCTAGGAAAAGAAATCAAATTTCGTGATGATAGGGTCTATAATTTATCATAGGCCATAAGCCTTAAACTGTAGAAATTTAAATATTGTGGTGAAACTAAGTTGGATAAAACAACTAAAGACAAAAGTCCGACATAAATTAACTAAAGTTTTACAAAAAGATTTTCTTCAAAATTTCCCGGGAATCCCGCAATAAATTCTTCGTTTGAATCTGTTGTGTTTTTGGAAGCAACTTTCAAAAGGAATTAAAAAAAGACATGATTTTTAAATCACGGTCTGAATCTAGTGTTAAATGTTTTACTGACTTTTTTCGCATGATAGCAGCCCTATGGAATAATTAATGTGCATAAAATTAGTTTAAGAATTTACATGGGTCATTTAGTTCTTAAACAAATTTGCTCATCAAAATTTGAATTTAGTACTTTTTTACTAGTACTTATTACAAATAGAATTTTAAAAATTTCTCCAATAGTATTTCTACATGTCCAGCAATAATTCAAGGTTTCAAATTTCATGCACATATCCGCATTAGCTCAGCCTTGGTGTTTTTTTTTGCATCAAATATCCCTAGAGGGAAGAGAACTGACACCAAATTCGTCCCGTGATAGGTCTTTGGTGGTAGGGGCCGGTTCACTTTATATGAGTGTGACCTTTCACTTTTACATGGGGTTGTCGTTGGATGGGGTCAATTGAAATCTAAATGCCACCATTTGACAAGTCACACATCTATTATCAATGAACGTGTTTAGTATTAGTTACTACAATGGATAATTATTTTAATACAATGTAGTATTATTTCAATATAACACGTCCTAAAACTAAATTAAAGAAAAAAATTTAGAAAGTCCCAAAAAAAGGGTCGAGTTCTAAAAAAGTAACAAACATCTTTCTTATCATTATTAGCGAAACAACATTCAAAAAATAACGTCTTAAGCTAAAGTTCTCCAAAAAGTTGAAAAATTGCACAATTTACTGTTTTTTATCTTATTGCATGTTTTCTTTCTAGATAAACTTAACTTAAAACTCTCTACGAGAAACTAGTGTAGGATGGGTCTTCTTAAGCTCTGTACGTTTTTGTACAAGGACACCTGACAACAACGCATACATACATACACCATACATCACACTCATGCGTAAAACACATGAGCAGTGTTGCCAGTGAAATTTCGAGAAAGATACATTTTAGTTTCCAAAAAGATACACTTTTTTCCAAAAAGATACATTTTGAAAAAAATTTGAAAATTCATTTTTAACGTTTAACATTAATTAATATAACATTTTTATATCATATTAAATGAATATTGTAAAGAAAATGATATCATGTAAATTCATTTTTATATTAATTTAAGTCATAAATATATTTTTGATTAATAAAAGGTTTATTGAACAAATTTTCATAAAGAAATTCGATTCATAAACCTAAAATATTTTCTATGAATATGGGCATAAGTATGTTATTGTTAAAAATACAGTTAGCAAACTTTAAAATTAATTATGTATATGTAACTATCTTTGGATGTTATCAAAATAAATTCATTTTTGTAAAAATTAATAAACGAGTTAAGCCGTTTATAATTACTAAGGCGATTATATCAAAAAGTTCATATAAATTTTTCTTCTAAAAATTCATCTTAACACACATACACAAGAATAAGCAGACGACAGAAGAACTTAGAAAATCTAACAACAAAATACATATTTTTTTTTTTGTATTTAGTTGTCACTGTTTTTTTAGTATTCATAACGAAACGATAACTTTAAACAACTTTTTCGGAGACGGAAAGTTTAATATTTTATTTCTGTACATTTTGCGTACAGATTCAAAAGATACAAAAAATATCAGGATTATACATGGTACCTGAAGTTCATCAAAAGATACGAAAAATGTATCTTCCGTATCCTAATAGCAGTCTACGAGTAATGAATCAGCCGTCAAGAAATTAATAAGTGCTCTCGCGCAGTAGACGTTACGTATTATTATTATTATTTTAACATATTTTACTCAAAATGAATTGAATAACATAATTTATAATTTAACAATAAATTTTATAACCTTGAAATAACTGCGGACACTGCAGGGTCATGAACAACAATATCAAACTTGAGAATTGATCACACCTCTCTGGTTTTTGCTTACGATCAACGTTACAGACCGCTGATACCAAGCCAAAATGCACAGAGACACCGCGTTCCAGGTAGAGGGAGAGCAGTGAACTTCTACACTAATGGCTCTTAGTCACCAATAGGAATGAGCTTCGGAGTACACTCAAGGGACCTCAAACTCAATTTATTGAAAAAACTTCCAGATTATTGTAGCGTTTTTAAATCGGAGAACATTGGATTAAAGAAGCTGTAAACTGGCTCAGACTATCTGCTGACGACTACTGTGGCTATTTGCACTGTTCCGCCGTTATGGCTTAGATTCCACTCCCTGAGCACGAGAATAGCCCTAGAGTACCACTCATCTCCAAACGAGATAGCTGAGAACTAGTCAGCCGCATATCGGTTCCAGGGATAATACTGGGGATCATTAGAGCAGCTGAGCTTGCCACACTTGGCACTACCTTGCGGGTTCCACTGGATTTGAAAGGCGTTGGGGTACGTCTGCTCTCCTGCAAACTCCAATTTCGGCGATCTTCATTGCTAATGATAGATGGGTCGCGAAAATCGTAGGCACGATTGCCAGGCAATTGTGGGCCCGCATGGATGGCAGATGTACCATGCCTCTACGATCGATGACTAAAACGGACTTTTAACTTTTGGTAGCTGTTATCAAGGGTAGACATGCACAGCGTCTGGAGTGAAACACTATGATTACTGCCGCATCTGCGATAACGAAAACGAGGAGGAGGACGTAGAATACTTTATCTGTCACTGTCCTGCAATGATGAGAAGTTTGATTGGATCGCATTTCAATCTTCAGTAGAAGTTCGGGTTGATTCTACAGTGGGGTTCTGTTTAGTAGAACGCATTATGGGGTTCTGTTAAGTGGAACGCATTTCAATCATCAGTAGAAGTTTGGGTTGATTCTACAGTGGGGTTCTGTTAAGTTGAACGTATTATGGGTGTTAATATGTTAGATGAGTATTGACTGCCATTTCTACATAACCATACGTAACTTTACCGTTTAGGGTTAACACTCAAATTTAATAAAAAGTGCCTCACTTAAAAATTAAAAATGTTTCAAATTAGATTTTTAAAGTAAAAAATCAAAAAAAAAGTTTTTTAGTTAAGCACTTAATTAAGCATAACAAATAAAAGTTTTTCTTCTCTTTGAAAATTTGATTCGAATTTTTAGTCATTTTTGTGTTTAAGATTTTTTTATTTTTTTTAAAGCTTTCGACATCAGCTAACGTTGTTGAAAAAACGAGCGTGATTTGAATACAAGTAAAAAATTTATATGATAAAGTGTAAATGAGCTTTGTCGATTCGACGAACAGTAACCATCCAGGGTTAATCTAATAGATCAGAGAGAAATTAACTGTCTATGAAATAAGAAAACAGAGATATAAATGAATCATTCATTTTTGAATTTATTCGCGAATTATTCATGCACTGAATTAGCAAATTTTGAATTGATTCTTTTCACACAAAAAAATGAATTGAATGAAATTTGAGTCAATTCAAATAAATCTGGTAAAAATTAATTGCAATTCATTTCCCATTCAAATGAATTTGCCAAATGAATTGCAACTCGTTTCCAATTCAAATGAATTGGTCAAAGTGAATTACAATTCATTCTGCAAATTCATTTGAATTTGTCAAAGTGAATTGCAGTTTATTTCCAATTTGTTTGAATGGAATTGATTTTAAATTAATTCAAATGAATTAGATAAATAATCGGCAATTCATTTCCAACTCATTTGAATTGAATTGATTGAAATTTGCATTGATTTTGTAATTAAAACAACTTTAGACAAACATATTTTGGAATTAAGACTAATTTTAGTAATCATAACTCTGATGGTCATAGGCATCAAATAAAAAAACCAATGAATTATATCACAGCCTTATAATATACCATCGTACATGAATTGAGCCTTCTTTGCAAAAATATAAAACATTTTCAACAGTTGAAAAATTCGTGGAAAAGTTTTTACTCTTTGCTTTAAGAAAAGTTTTTATTTACTCGCTTCTGTAAATCGCTTTAAACTTAAAAAAAAAGTTTAAACATTTAGTATTTAGTATTTAAACCCCATTAAAAAAGAAAAAAGGTCACTTATTAGACAAGCGTAAAGAGCAAGCGGGTATTCCATGGGGGGTTATGGGGGTCATTAACCCCTTGAGCTAGTCAAGCACTGATATTCTACAATCACAAATTGGGTTTTTTGGCTCTCTCAAATTAATTGCCGTTATATGACCCCCACTAAACTGAAGGCTGGATCCGCCCTTGCTTCAAAGGGATTGGAAAACTAAACCAGTTTGATTTCCATTTTGTGTAATGCCTGTAAATTTATTTGAATTTATTTTAAATACATATGAAAGAAATCAAACAAAAAAACTGTTTCTATTCAAAAAAACAAAATGAACACAAATTAAACCTTGATTTAAAGAACAACCAAAGGGAAATAAAAACGCACTCAATAAAAATTAGTTTATCAAAATCTGTAAATGAGGTTTTTGTTGGTTTATTTTTTAACTCCAAGGCCTTCAGGTAGCAAAAATACAAATTATTACCCACAATAATCATTATACTGGCAAAAATGTACAAAAAAAATTATTTTGTTGGAAGGTAATTAAGCCTTAACATTTGACCTTTTTTTACATTGAACTGTAAAAATAAAAAAAATTTTAGCAAAAAATATTTTTTGCAAATTAGTTCCTAAAACTCATATTATTTGGTTCGTTTTTTCTTTATTTTGCCACAAAGTTCATTAAAAAAAAAACTAAAAAATATATATTTTAATTAGTTGTTACAGAACACAGTAGGAACTAGGGACGCCAATCCCAAAATCCCGAATATCCCGGAATATGGAAATTCAGGTATTTTAATTTTGTTATCAGTCAATCCCGAAATTTGTTACTTTTGTATAATTAAATAAATTATAAGACTTTTGTTCGTAAACATCTCTTAAAGATATTTTTTTAGTAACTATATTCTAAAGCCATTATCTTTTAATTTCTTAAAACCTCGAATCCCGGAAAACCCCGATATCCCAAAAAACCCCGATGTCACGAAAAATACCGGAATCCAGGTATTTGATTTTTTGTAATTCCCGAATCTCGGGAATGGCAAAAACCAGTCCCGATTCTCATCCCTAGTGGGAACGACGTAAAAATTAGTGCTTTTCAGAAGATTGTCTTTATAATTTTTTTTTATAATTGAAGGGCTCGGCGCTTAACCGAACCAAGTCATAAAATATAATACATACATTTAAAACAATTTTTAATTTTTAATTTAAGGCATATGAAAATTATTTTTAAACCAACCATTTCATTACCAAAAAGTAGACAAAAAGCACAATGTTTTTACAGCGGTTAGGTTATTATTATTAGCGGTTAGGTTTATACACTATTGTTGAACAAGTGCGATATGTATTTCAAAACTGGTGCATAATTCTCCGCAAAGTTGAACTCTGTCCAGTTCTGTAACGGACTTAATCAATAAGTGTTTCGTTGCTAAGGTAACGGTAATAAGCCCAAGTCAATTACTCACACTCAAAATATTTTCGAATTTTCCTTTTTAAATTGGTTCGTTTTAGCTCCGAGCTCTCGAATTATTATTTCATAAGAATAATTTCCTGTTATTATTTGTGACGATTTTGTTTCAGAGGAGCACATTCAGTGTCACTATCCTGAAGAACAGCAGGCGGTGATGGCTGGGTTGTATATGAGGCTGGACCGATTTGTAAGGACAAAAATTTGTCGCTTTTTCGATAGCTTTTGGCAAGAGGAAAAATAAGTTCCACTACGACATATCAAAAAAATCGGTCTTGAATCGCTCAAATTTAAATTTTTTGACTATTTCTCAACTTTTATTTTTAAAATTTTTTTTTAGTAGGTAATAAAAAAATCGACTGATTTTTTTTTTTTTTTTTTTTTAATATTATCTTTCCAAGATGAAATTGTACCCTTAAAATGATGGAGATAGCAGTTTATCCAACAAAATGTTTTTCTTGAGATTTTGGACGAGTTTTTGTCGAAATTTTTTTTTTAAGCGTTAGTTTTTAAGGTTTTTTAAGTAGGTAATGCCAAAAATTTTTAAATATATGCTATCCAATGTAAAATTGTATGCTTAAAACGATCGCGATATCATTTTTTTTTTAATCGAAAGAAACCCATTTTTCGACTCCGCTAGGATCTTTATTTTTATGGACATGATCTGTCTGTATTACAGGCTGCTGGTGACTGACCTTATGAAGGGCTTTTTTGCTTAGTAAGGTTGTTGTTCCTTCTTGCCTGATGGTAGTTTCCACTATTTCTCGTAATTTTCCGTTTCTTCCTTTAAATTCCTAATTTTTTAACGTCTCTAGGCGTCACAATGGATCATACTGGTCTCTGGGAGAGGGTGTGAAATTTAACTTCACATTAGCTTTCTACCTGCCCACCTTGTGTATTGCCTTCTTTTGTTTTGAGAGTGGGTCTTACATGGGGCACAAGCGACCTACAAGGGCCATTATTACAACCTGCCGTTAGTTAAAGGCAGGATTTTGTCGAACCGATATATGGCTTTGCATTATAAAACATTAGTTTATTATTTTTTTTTTATCCATTAAGTATTATTATTTTAAATAATAATAATAATAAAAGAAGTTCTTTTAATGCAAAGATATTAATGGGGCAGACAAAATTCTGCCTTTAACTAAAGGCAAGTTGTAATAATGCCCTCAGTGGTTTATATGAGCTAATCTAATATATTCATATTATGGACATAATAAAATTGTTTTATCATAGAAAACTTATCTGTGTTAAAATGTAGTGTTATCCGTTACGATTCATGTGCGTTTAAGAGATGTATAAGAGTGATAATGGGCTTTAGTCAACCGTTGGTGTCATATAAAATGTATTTAAGCTAAAATTTTTGTAACGATAAAGTTATTCGTTATGTTTCATTTGCGTATATATAAAAGCTATATATATATATATATGTGTGTTATATAGATTTATATATATATATATATATATATATCGCTCATTTCGTGCAAGACCGTCACAACTCAAAATTTGAAACTTTACAGGAGAGCCTTTTTAAGATTCCAAACTATTATTTTTTACCTTCTCTTTCACTAAAATACAGTTAACAAATCAAATGTTTCTTTTTTGCTACAAAGAAAACCACATGTACAAGTGGAATGCCAAATACAAACTGAAATGTGACCTTGTTGATGTCAATTGCTCAAGTTTGTTACGAGAGGTCATAGCGTCACAAGCATCTGTATTACCGTTATTTTTTCGATAATTCTCTCCGTTCTTAGATCAATTTGTAGAGATTTAAGAGAAGAACATTTCTGCATTACTAACTCGAAAATGCCAAATTTTGAGTTGTGACGGTCTTGCACGAAATGAGCGATATATCTATTAGGGCAGGTCGATATAACAATCACCCAAGTGACAGGGAAAATCGTATTCTAGGGATCAAAATAAGAAACTATTCCCAAGGAACCATACCTCTAAAATGAATTCTTATTATCGTTATTTTGACCCAAAGGTCAAATATTGAAAAATTCCACTTTGACCCATTTAAACTGCCCCAATCGATTCTAAATGTATGAGCGACACCCACTAACTATGGAGGGCCGATCCACCCTTGACCCTTAGGCGATTTTTAAATCGACGCGCCCTAGTGTACATATTTGTTATCAATTTTTTTAAGAAAAATCTGGTCGATATAACAATCACCCAAGTTACAGGGAAAATCGTATTCTAGGGATCAAAATAAGAAACTATTCCCAAGGAACCATACCTCTAAAATGAATTCTTATTATCGTTATTTTGACCCAAAGGTCAAATATTGAAAAATTCCACTTTGACCCATTTAAACTGCCCCAATCGATTCTAAATGTATGAGCGACACCCACTAACTTTGGAGGGCCGATCCACCCTTGACCCTTGGGCGATTTTTAAATCGACGCGCCCTAGTGTACATATTTGTTATCAATTTTTTTAAGAAAAATCTGCAAGGAAAACATCTGTCAAGTTACTTGGTTACGTATGAGTATTATTTAATTCCAATTTATTAACAAGCATACGCCATTTTGTACAACTAATAAATCAAACTTTTAAAATAGCAATAAGCAAAAAATAAGAATTTTTGTAGAAGTAGGGCTTTTTCTGAAGAAAGTCATGTAAAATTATACTTTTTTCTAAAATTCTTGGCTTGTTGTAAAATTGAGTGACATTTTGTAATTACTCTTACTTTCTTGAAAAAATGTGGTTAAAGTTTACGGGCTTTTGAAAAATGTTACTTTTTTTTAGGAAATAGTCACTTTTTGTGAAAAACAGACACTTTTAGTGAACAAAATGTGACTTATTGTGAAAAAAGTCACACCTCAAAGAGCTTATGCACGATTAACATAATCAGAGAAGACTAAAGCCTATAGTACACGGCATGTAAAAAGACACATGCGCATGTGGTTCTGACGTAATTTTGACGTCAATGCAAAGCCACAATAAACATTGCGTGTTGTGTGATGACGTCAAAATTACGTCTGAACCACATGCGCATGTGTCTTTTTACATGCCGTGTACTATAGGCTTAACAGTCGATGCATTTGTGATGAAAAATTAAGAGCAAGGAGCAACGGTTATGTCATCAATCAACAATGCATACCGATGATTCAACATACGTACCGCCATCACATTTTGTTCATTTAAAGTGTCTTTTTTCACAAAAAGTGAAATTTTTGTTCACCACATTTTTTCAAGAAAGTTATAGAAAGTTATAAAAATAAATTTTTTTTACAAAAAGTCACTCTATTCTACACAAGCCAAGAATTTTAGAAAAAGGATAATTTTACATGATTTTTTTCAGAAAAAGCCCTACTTCTACAAAAATTCTTATTTTTTGCTTATTGCTTTTTTAAAAGTTTGATTTATTAGTTGTACAAAATGGCGAATGCTTGTTAATAAAATGGAATTAAATAATACTCATACGTAACCAAGTAACTTGACAGATGTTTTCCTTGCAGATTTTTCTTTAAAAAAAATAGATAACAAAAATGTACACTAGGGCGGGTGGATTTAAAAATCATCCAAGTGGCAAGGGTGGGTCGGCCCTCCAAAGTGAGTGAGGGTCGGTTATACATTAGACTCGATTTGGGCACTTTAAATGGGTCAAAGTAAGATTTTCCAAATTTGGCTTTTGGGTATATATAAGGAACATCAGAATTAATTTTAGAGGTATGGTTCCTTGCACAAAGTTTCTTAATTTGATCCCTATAATACGATCCTTGTCACTTGGGTGATTTTTAAATCGACGTGTTGAGAGAAGAATAAAATTTTCTCTTTCCATGTTGTGTGTAAATTAAATATTTTAAAGTCATTTTCTGTAAAGCAAATATTTATGAGGTATGACGATGTTGCAGCAAATGAGCGATTTGGGTTCATAATTTTTTTTCATATTGAAACGATCATCACGCTAAATTTCAATGACAAACAACTTAAGATAACGGGAAACAATTTAACACAAAATTTTGGTTTTTCTTTTTTCTTTTTAGTTGTTCTAAGGTGAGCGTAATTCCAACAGTCGGGCAGACAGACAGACAGACGGATATAGCTAAATTGACTAAATTAAAGTTATTCTTAAAGAATTAGAATTTATATTCGCTGTGGTCTTAGATGAATACAAAAAAAGTTTGACCCCAAATAAAAGCTCTGTTCTAACTAATCACTTTCTTTTGTTTGCACTTTTTCCACTGTGCAAAGAATATTTTTTTCTTTTTTTCGTATTCATGCATGTGAGAACTTGTAAAAAACGCAAAACTGAGAGGTGTATCACCAGTTTAAAACTTCTGTTTAATTTCTATCGTGATTTTTTTGTGTCAGCGGTTTCCGCAAATAATTTGAACATTTCGTGCACTCTCACTCTGCATTTCCTCTTAAAATATTTAAATTTTGCGTGTTCGTTTGTGTGTTTGGCGTTGTTTAGAATTAAAAAAAAACTTAAATGAAAATAAAAACCTCAAATACGTCGTGTGTGTCGGTACAATTTATTTGGAAATTTTTATTAACATTGGAATTTTTTTTTTTTTTTTTTTTGCCTTTTTAATAAATTAAACCAGAAAATGTATTTGGTAAAGCACGTAAATTTGCTCTTTATGTTACTTTTTTGTATTGTTTGCCATAAATTTATACTTTTTTAATTCAGATTTTTTATGCCTAAAATACCTTGAGGAAATATAATTAAATTTTTTTATATTTTTTCTTTAATTAGAAGTGAAATGAGTATTTAAATATGTTACATAAATAATCTCTAGATTTCATGCAGAACTTTTTTTAGCGATAAATGTAATACTTTACAAAATAAAATCTTTACGAAAAATTAGAGTTGTGGCTGAAAGAAAGTTTAATATAGGGTGGTGCAGAATGAGCTTTATGATTTGAATTACTATATTTTCTTTCTTTTCAGCGTTTTTTGTTAAAAGACTTAGGAAATGGAATATAAATATTTATGCAATCGAACAATTGGTACATTGAGACAATAACATTTTATTATTCCAATAATCCAAACTCAATGCACAATTTGATAATAAGCGATAAAGCCGGCGGCATGAAAAACGTCCCCTGAATTAACTTCCCAACAAAAAATTTAATAGCCCCCCAAAGCGTGGGACCTTCTTTTATATGAAATAAAAGCCCAGTTTTGGACATGAAATAAGCCCCCAATGAAATGAAATAACATACCAAACAAAAACGAAATAATTCCCTAATTTTTGGGGCCTTGCTTCATATGAAATAAGACCCCAATTTCTGAAATGATATAAAATCCCAAAATGTGTAATACAATTGATTGTATAGGTTTAGTTTTAAGAATCATGCGATACATAGCATGGCCGGGACTTCCACGCGGGCGCAAAGATCTTCTCCTCTATGGTATAACAGTACAGAGAAACTTTAGTTAGCGAAGCCGGTGCTTGTTATAAAGGGTGTTTTTTTAAGCTAGATAGAACTTTAAAAAATTAAATTTTGATGAAATATTATTTTTTATCGTTTCAGTATACTCTGACAAATCATCATGAATAGACTCACGCTTGAACAACGCTACGAAATTATCCAAATTTACTTTGAAAATCAGTCGTCGATTCGCGCAACTTATAGACGACTTCGTCATTTTTATGGCGTACATAATCGTCCATCTGAACTGGCTTAACGGGTTTGTTAATAAGCAAAATTGCCGCATATGGAGCGAGACCAATCCACAAGAGACCCTACAGACTCCATTACATCCAGAAAAATGCACCGTTTGGTGCGGTTTTCACGCTGGTGGCATCATCGGACCTTATTTCTTCAAAAATGAGGCCGGAGCTCGCGTTACGGTCAATGGAGATCGTTACCGCACCATGATCAATGATTTTTTGTTTGAAAATATGGATGACATTGATCCGGAGGAGATGTGGTTTCAACAGGATGGCGCTACGTGCCATACGGCGAATGCAACCATCGACTTATTGAAATCAAAATTTGGCGATAAGTTGATTTCGAGAAATGGACCTGTCAATTGGCCTCCAAGGTCGTGCGATTTGACACCTCTCGATTATTTCCTGTGGGGCTACGTGAAGTCACTGGTTTATGCTGATAAACCAGCAACAATTGACGCCTTGGAGGCCAGCATTGTTCGTGTTATTCGTGACATACGGCCAGCAGTGCTCGAAAAAGTGGCCCAAAATTGGACGTCCAGAATGCGCTTCGTCAAGAACAGCCGCGGTGCCCATATGCCCGAAATCAGTTTCAAATGTTAATGTCACGTATTGATCTTTCGAATAAAAAAAAAATTTTGATTACAATTTAATTTTTTGTGTTATTTTTTACAATTTCAAGTTCTATCGGGCTTAAAAAACACCCTTTACAATAGATTTGAAAATCCTTGCTCCCAGAAACATTTTAAAAATTAAATAATCCCCCAAAAATATATTGGGGCTTTATTTCATAATGATTTTTCGGGGCGTAATTGAATATGAAATAATCCGCCTATAGAAAAAAATTAAGTAACACCCCAAACAAAATGAAATAACCCCCAAAAATCGTTGTTGTTGCTTTCGGTACAAATTTTTGTGGGGAGTATCTAATTAATTATTAATTTTTTTTTTTTGCTTTTGTTTTGTTTTTGGGAGTTAATTCTTGGGGTGTTTTTTCATGCCGCTGATTAACCTCACTTCCTATTTAATGGCTACAACAACAAAACCAGAGGATTTGGACTTCTAAGAATACAAGAGCAGTTCAATAAGTTCAAATGACATGGGGAAGAATTATTTATTTTCATGCGAAATTTTTATTTTAGATACGACAATTTGTAGTTAAAATTTATTATAATTTAGATATTTTTTAATTAGGCTTAAGTTTATTGAATTTAATTTTCATTAAATTATTTTTATAAAGACAGGAATTTTACAACATGGAATTAATTAAAATTTTATTGATAATTTTTCATTCTTGACTGCGCTGAGACTTGAACCCAGGCTTTCACGGACAGGTTGACCATACTAGTTTCGATTGTAACCACACAATCTCGTCAGTGGGGTTTGCCGTTTTACTCACTCGGCTATTGAAGCCGGATGACGTCAATCTTTAAACCAAATGGCATTTCACCTTGGTAGATCGAAATTTTCTTTTGAATGAATGATTATCTATTTTAATTGATTTACATGTTCTTCCTAACTTCTGTTTTTTCGTACTTTTTGTCAAGAATTCTTCTTGAAATCCAAAGCTCAAAAAATATATACTTTGGATTTCATGGGCAACCTGTCCGACGATCAATAAAATTTTAATTAATTTCATGTTGTAAAATTCCTGTCTAAAAATAATTTAAAAAAATTCGAAAATCGATTTTTAAATCTATTTACCATTCCTTACCTGTTACTCTGTTCAATATATCACATTAAATCAGGCCTGCCATATTTGCCGATTTTTTGCCTTAAAATTAGCAAAGTGCCGATTTGCCGATTTTTGCTCCAAAAATGCCGACTTTTTGATAGACACTTATGCCATGGTAACTTTGCTTGTAAACGTGTAATTTATTAATTTTGAGTAACTTTGGACCACTTATCATAACCTATACAACCAAATGGAAAGTTTTTTAAAACTGCATTAACTAATTTAATAAAAACCAATAAAATAATAAAATTTAATTTATCAACGAAAAGAGTTTTTTGAACTTTGATGAGGAGCATTTGTGCTTATTGCCTAATGAGTTAGAATCAAAATCAAAACCCAACAAAAGCGAAATTAATAAAATTAGTTAAAACTTTATTCATTTTTCTTTCTTTCTGAAAGAGTTCCCCAGCTTTATTTCTGAAAAAGAAAAATAAATTTTAGACTCTGAATTTAGAAGTTAACATTTTTAAGCTTTTAAGAAGATTTAGAAGGAATTGAAGAAAATTTGCAAACTTTTTGGCAAAAAAATCTAAGACTTAAAGCGTAGGCATTCTACGGATGAACTTCCAGCGCTCTCAAAGTTTGTACAACAAATTATAATTCTTCAATATTCTTCCGCAAATGTGGAAAGAATTTTTAGACAAGTCAACCTTAATAAAACCAAATTCGATGTTCCCTGGAAAATGAATCCTTTCAAGGATTTTTTTTTTTCTAAAGATTACTTAAATTTGGTAATGCAAACTGCTTTGATGTTGATATTAAAATGGATTTATTTAATGGATTTATTACAATAATTGGTGATTGTAAGGATGATTTTTGTGTAAGGAAGCCTAAAAATTACAAAAATAGAATTAATCCCTTCAACCTAAAGGATGAGGATTTTTGTTCCCGCTACAGATTTGACAAAATTACAACTCGTTTTTTGGTTAACTTGTTGAATATTGTTGAACCAAAAAACAATCGAGGTCTTCCCATTTCAACAATCTTACATTCTTTTTTTCTGTATTAATGAAATATCATTTCCTCTGTTTTCCACCACATCCAAGTGTGCGTTTACACACTCCCGAAGGCTTTCTTTCTCAGAGGCACTCCAATTTGCCTCTCTTGGCTTCTTCAGTTTCTGAAAGCAAAACATTTATTAAATGCAAAACCAAAAATATATCACACATATGTTTGTACATAAATATGTTCTGAAAACTTACCATTTCTGCTTTTTTCATTATTTTTAATTATTTTGATTTAATGGACGCAAAAAGTTTTACAAATTTTTATTTTTTTTTTTATTGTTTGTTTCAAACAAAAGTAAACAACAGAAAAGCAGCTGATCAAGTTGCCACTTTTTATTTTTTAAATAGAAATTGTATGCCAGAGTTAAGCAAATAAGAGTTGACACCCATTTAAAGCCAGCTCAACTTAAAGTATAATTTTTTTTTGACTATGAATACCAAAAAGATATTAAGAACTTTTAACTTAAAGATTAACTTAAGTAAGAGTCGACTTTAGTGTGCGAATATGAATACAAGCCATAGACTTTTTTATAATTATAAACAATAAAACACGATGATTATATCGACATTTTATTTTTCCATCCTGGTTGACTATTCGGAGGAAATGTCCATATATGTTTTTTCCATTGGATTAAATTCTTATACAAAAAGCTTTATAAAATACATAACTGAAACTTAGCTCAAAGAATAAATTCGAAAAATAAAAAAATGTTGTATACAACAAAAAAATCTAAATTGATTTTTTCGTTTAAAATAAAATAGCTTAAGCTTGTAGAATTGTTGTTGGGAATTATTAAAACCTGAGCTTTATTTAATTAAATCAATTAACACATTGTTTGAAACGGCAAAGTTTTTTTGATAATTTTTTTAATTAAAATTAAAAATATCATTTGTTGAAATAAAATATTCACAATTTTAAATTTTTACAATTTTTAGTAATCAATATAACATTTTGGTAATAGGCGCAAAATCAACAAATTGTTTGCTTGCTTCTATTAATTTGGTATGATTTTTGTGATAAGAGATAATTTTTAATTTTTTCTGTGTATATTATTTAAATTTATTGTTATTTGACCTTTTTATTCTAACATAAAAGAAGTAATTAATTAAGCTCGAGGTCCATTTATTTTCGGTGTATATTTTAATAAAAAAAAGTTTGTTAGGTATTAATCCTTGGTCCAGCTGGAAATTGGAATAAATACTACGAAAATACTAGCCCCAATTCACACGTCACCACCGAATTAAAGTCTTGCATAAATATACGTAAAATATGGATAAAAGACGGATGTTTGTAGTAATTTTTCTACTTTTTAAAAAGCAACGTGTTCATCTGATATAGCTTTTAATGCAATGTATTTTTTATGGCTCACCAAAAGCCTTCATTAACTTTATTGTTTTATAAGCATTTCCCAAATTCTCCAACACGTGATTATCTTATTTATTTGCTATATTATTTATTTTATTATAAAACTTGAATTAACATACGCTTTAGTAATTGAAATTTTTTCCATTGTAATTTTAAAATATATTTGTAAAAAAAACACATAAGCACACATAAATTGAGTGTATTATTTAGAAATATTTACATCCCTGTAAGCATTTAAAAAAATTTTGAAAGAATGAAAGTAATCGGGCGTTACTTCTTCCAAACTTCTGGAGGATTGAAAGAAAACTGAACATGTTTTACAAAAAGAAAATACAATCGTATTTTAATACTATAGGCTAGTTGGTAGGGAGCTAGTCTATCAGCGCCGGGGTTGCGGGTTCGATTCCCGCCAGGGACTCTGGTTTCCTTCCTGCAGACAAGCGTAGAGCTTCGCGGGATTAGCATAAGATGAAAAAAAATAAAAAATAATCTCAATTAAGCTTCATCGACACTTCTCCACAGTGATGCCAACTTATGCTTTTGGCACTATTATAGTGCTTTTCGATGCCTCGGAACTTGGTGCTTTTTCAATTTGACGTTAGTACCTTTAGTGTTTTTTTTACAATTTTTAGCTTTTTCTACAATTTCTTTAAATTATTATGCATTAACAATTTTATTAAGTGCAAAAACATTCTTGTAGTATGGCAACTGCTTATTAAGTAAACTCACGACAAAGGCATCGCACAAACTTGCAATTTTTGTTGCAGCAATTCTTGAGTTTATTGGTGAGAGAGGTGAGAAAATTGGGGAGGAGTACTCTGTAATCTTGTTTTGCTTTGTAAATCTCACATCGGTTGTTAATCGCAATAAAAACGATGTAATTTTCGTTACACATTTTATTAAAGAAAATTGCTTGGAAAATATGAAGAATTGTAAATGGAAAAATCAACAACGAGCAGAATTTTTTGGATAGAAGTCAACGTTTTTAAAGAGCCAATAGGACAAAATTAATTTTTAGATTCGTCCAATTTTGTATTAAAAATTTTAAGTTTGCCATGCTTTAACTTTGAAGTTGAATGAATATTTAGGTCGATGACCTATAGAAAATTCAAAATTAGAAACGGATTATCCTTGAACTCTATAAGCTCATTTCCTCATCTTAAATATGAACGTCGTCGACATAATTCATGCTGTATTGATTACACTCTACCACCTAGTGCCTGCAGTGATATAACTTGGAACTTCCGCGGTAGCAAATGCTTGCAGGGTTATATTAGAAATACACATCCAAACATTGGCACAAATTCACATACACATTTGCCATTTAATTGACGTTAAGCTTTAGTGGTTGGCCCTAATGGCTTTAAATACATTCATTATATTTTAAAATTGAAAGCAGAAAAAAGTTAATGGGTTACAAAACACACACACGTCCTAACACTCATAAACAAAAAACCAAACGCTGTATTTGTAAAACACCGCATAGTGGCGCAAATTTAGCAATTAATCGGGAGATTTCGGTTAAGCCTTATATACATTGTATATAAAACGATTATACGGATGGCTTTAGCAGATAATAATTTTACATTAAAAATTAAAATTTTAATTTTTATAGCCCCACCATCACAAGCAGAGGATATATTAAATTTATCAGCCCCTATCGTTATGTATACACAGAAAAAATTTTAAATTTATATCAATTAAAAAATGTGTAATATTAATTAAAAAAATAATTTTATTTGCACCAGTAAACAAATTAATGGTAAAATTAAATATTTTTTGATATCAACACCATTTTCTGCAGTAATGTGTTTGCTATAAGTAAACGTTTAATAAACTTGATTAAGTTTTTAATTAAAACTGATTTTATTTTTGATTAATAGCTTAATTGAAGAAAAATTGTCGAGAATATTTTCTATGTACGTTTTTTTGATCTCTGTGAAATTTTATTTTACAAAAATTTTATTAATCGACGACAAAAATTCAACCATTGGATTTAGAATTAATGACATAGCTAAATTGTGTGCATAATGCGGGTCTCAAAACAGATATCTTTAATGACATTTTATGGCATTTTGAAGAGTAAATGCTATTTCACACTCCTCAATTCTTAGCCGTCTATTCTTGAGTTTTTAGAAGAGAAGGGAAAAGAGAATTTCTTTTCCTATCTCTCCTCACCCAAAGAAAAAACATGTTTAAATATGGTCACCTCCAACAAAACTATTTTTACATGAAATTTTCAACATATTATGGTTAATTTAACAAAATTGTTGTCATCGACAACCATATTATGGTTAATTTACTCCTCCATCAAGAAGGCACAACCATATTATGGTTGCATGGTTGGTTTTCAACAACAGCATGTTGCTATTGGAAAAGAGAAATATGCCATTGTTAATTTAAAAACAAATTATTGTCAAATTTAACCATAACATGTTTCGAGGCAACCATATGGCTTCGTGATGAAGGACTAATTAAACAATAATATGGTTGTCGGTGACAATAATACGGTTGAATTAAATATAATATTTTAAAAATTTTCTTTAAAAATAGTTTTTTTGGAGGTGACCATATTTAAACATGTTTTTCCCTGCGTGCTAAAAACTCAAGACTTGACGGCTACGACTTGAAGAGTTCGAAACAGCATGAAGATTTTGTCATGTACTCTCACTTTAATATTTAACTAGGTTGTGTTTACAACAAAGTTTTCACAAAATGGTGATTTTTGACACGGAAGACAAATACCACAAAGATTAGCCAAAGAAGTTTGAAAATTATGAATTGCAGGCATTACTACATGAAAATTTATCAAACTAAAAATTAAAAAAAATAAAAAATGAAAAACTTTTATGAGGCGTAAGTAGCAATTTTAAAATTTTTGCAATGTTTGTATCATAAACTAATTCAAATGCATGGCAGTTGGGTTTCAAACGAGTTGAAGACGAGAGACAACTAAACAAAATAATTTTGCCTGGCCCAAATGCTGCATTAAAAACAGTTTAGTACGCCTTAGACTGTAATAACTATGGACTATGCAGATGATAAGTGTGAGCTTTCCCACAGACGTGCTGATATACAAGCAAAAATTAATGATCTAACCAGAGAATCAGAGAAGGTTGGGCTGAAAATTAATATCAATAAAACAAAAGAAATACGCATTAATGCAGAGTCAACTGAACCACTAAACATCGGCAATGAAGTAATAGAAAGTATAAGTGAGTTTCAATACCTCGGCAGTATGATAGATACAAACGGGGGTGCCCTTCTTGACGTCACGACAAGAATACGAAAAGCAAGAGGCGCTTTTGCAATATTATCAAAAACTTGGAGGTCAAATAAATACAGCAAAAAGACGAAGTTAAATATATTTTCGGCATGTGTGCTGCCCGTCTTATTATATGGATGCGAAACGTGGCTTGTAACTGAATAAATCAAGCGTAAAATGCGAGTTTTTACCAACAGATGCCTCCGAATAATACTTGGAATTTATTGGTCTAATACAATTACAATTGCTCAACTGCTCGCTATAACAAATATGAAGGACATAAACTGTGAAAACCGAAGGCGTAAATTTGGCTGGATAGGGCACACACTTAGAAGAGAAGATGACAACATATGCCAAAGAGCGCTAACATATAACCCCCAGGGTGCAAGAAGACGAGGAAGGCCGAACAACTCTTGGCGACGTTCAACATTAAACGAAATTAACAAGCTGCCTGAATTTAATGATAGAAAGATAGTTAATTTGACGGAACTGAAAAGTACTGCAAATATACGCTCCAGATGGAGATTTCTTATTGAGAGCCTATGCCCACAATGAGGTAGCTCTAAAATAATTTTAGAGGAAGGCTTATTATTATTATTATTATTATTATTATTATTATTATTATTATTATTATTATTATTATTATTATTATTATTATTATTATTATTATTATTATTATTATTATTATTATTATTATTATTATTATTATTATTATGATTATTATTATTATTATTATTATTATTATTATTATTATTATTATTATTATTATTATTATTATTATTATTATTATTATTATTATTATTATTATTATTATTATTATTATTATTATTATTATTATTATTATTATTATTATTATTATTATTATTATTATTATTATTATTATTATTATTATTATTATTATTATTATTATTATTATTATTATTATTATTATTATTATTATTATTATTATTATTATTATTATTATTATTATTATTATTATTATTATTATTATTATTATTATTATTATTATTATTATTATTATTATTATTATTATTATTATTATTATTATTATTATTATTATTATTATTATTATTATTATTATTATTATTATTATTATTATTATTATTATTATTATTATTATTATTATTATTATTATTATTATTATTATTATTATTATTATTATTATTATTATTATTATTATTATTATTATTATTATTATTATTATTATTATTATTATTATTATTATTATTATTATTATTATTATTATTATTATTATTATTATTATTATTATTATTATTATTATTATTATTATTATTATTATTATTATTATTATTATTATTATTATTATTATTATTATTATTATTATTATTATTATTATTATTATTATTATTATTATTATTATTATTATTATTATTATTATTATTATTATTATTATTATTATTATTATTATTATTATTATTATTATTATTATTATTATTATTATTATTATTATTATTATTATTATTATTATTATTATTATTATTATTATTATTATTATTATTATTATTATTATTATTATTATTATTATTATTATTATTATTATTATTATTATTATTATTATTATTATTATTATTATTATTATTATTATTATTATTATTATTATTATTATTATTATTATTATTATTATTATTATTATTATTATTATTATTATTATTATTATTATTATTATTATTATTATTATTATTATTATTATTATTATTATTATTATTATTATTATTATTATTATTATTATTATTATTATTATTATTATTATTATTATTATTATTATTATTATTATTATTATTATTATTATTATTATTATTATTATTATTATTATTATTATTATTATTATTATTATTATTATTATTATTATTATTATTATTATTATTATTATTATTATTATTATTATTATTATTATTATTATTATTATTATTATTATTATTATTATTATTATTATTATTATTATTATTATTATTATTATTATTATTATTATTATTATTATTATTATTATTATTATTATTATTATTATTATTATTATTATTATTATTATTATTATTATTATTATTATTATTATTATTATTATTATTATTATTATTATTATTATTATTATTATTATTATTATTATTATTATTATTATTATTATTATTATTATTATTATTATTATTATTATTATTATTATTATTATTATTATTATTATTATTATTATTATTATTATTATTATTATTATTATTATTATTATTATTATAAGACCGTAATAAATAAGATTATCATAATTAAATTCGTTACGTCGCAGTTTTTTAGGGCTAGAAATCATTCTGCCAAATTTCGTGAAGATCGGTTATAACTTACCCTAGGCCCCATATAATCCCTACTCTCGGAAAAGAGTTTAGTACGCCTTAAACCGTTATAAATAATACTATCATAATAACATTTAATGCTTCACAGTTTTATAGGACTAGAAATCACACTAATAAATTTCGTGATGGAAGGTCCATGATTTACCATAAGCTCCATATAAAGCCCACTTTCGGAAAATAATTGCTGTAAAATTTCTTCCAACTTAGATTCATATGGCCAGAAAAATATCATGCAATTTATTGATATACCGTCTATAATTTACGTTAGATCCCATATTAGGCAGCCTTCTGAAATTTACTGTAGACGCTAAAACTAATTTCACTGCTGTATTAAAATTTATTCCAATTTATTTTTTTTAATACCAGAAATCAGTCTACAGAATTTTGGGATGATTGGTCCATAATTTACCATGGGTCCAATACAAATGACCCTTTTGTTAATCATTTTAGATCGGCTAAAACTGTTACGAATCATGATATTTTACTCCAGCTGGTTCAAATTTCTAAACAGAAAAGCATAAAACTTTCTAATTGTCGGTCAATAATTTAATATGGGTCTTAACCGCAACCAATTTTAATGCTGACGTTCGTTTTTATGAAGATTTGTTAATAATATATGCATATGTTGATATCATACAGAGCCCACTCCTGTCGGTGGAGGGTATGAAATATTCGGCACGGTCAAATATATCACTCTTACTTGTTTTGTTGATTACCTAATGCCCAATTTTCAGGATAGTATTTAAATCTATATTATGTTAATTTCCATAAAAACTTAAGTCGTATTTAATTACAGATTGATTTTTTGAGTTTTATATAAAAAATCTTATTTAACTAATAGCCAATTTAAACTACAACGAAATCTAGTACTTTCGAGATTTCGAGCCAAATCTAGTTGATTTTGGCTAGATTTCCCGTACAAAACAAAATCCACTCCGTAACTAGATTTTGACGAAATCTATTCGAAATATAGTAGTACTTATGGATGCAACTATGTTTTTCCCCATATAGCACTAAAAACTACTTCCCTGCACAAGAAAAAAATGACATTTTAACAAAAAACAAAACAAAAACAATAATAGCTGCTTGTTAAAATTGTTAAAAAAAATTCAAAACTTTTGTTAAAATAGTAAAAAAAATGCAAATGACAAAAAATATTGATAAAATAAATGAAGTTGATTATAAAGAAAATGTAATGAAAATTTTTAAATGCCTATTTCTTTATATGTAAGTATGTGTTACACAAAAAACTTTCAGTCGGCGGTTTTTGTTGTGAAAACCAAATCTCGCTAATGTCAAACAAGATTTGGAGGAAGATTTCAAATGAAATCTACTAGATTTCGATGTAATGTAAATGCCTTAAAAGATAAAAGTATGGAATCACTACCAAATACAAAAAAATATAATAAAAAAGTGTAGTTATTTACAAGCTGGTCTCAAAAAACAGCTGGTTGTTATTACTTTGTCTGTTGTTTTTGTATTGTTGTGATATTGAGGCCACTTTGCTTAGTTAATCCAAAGCAAACTTAAGTTGAATTTAAATGTACCACATCGGTAGCTTAAGTTTCATTTAAGTGTTTAGTGAAAAAGAGAATTTTGTACTTAAAACGATTTTAAACAGAAATGTGTTTTAATGTCAATCCTGAAAATTGGCCATAAGATTTAGGGGCTGTATTTAAATCTTAAAATTACAATTAAATTTTAGCAAAGTCTATAGCTTAAACCAGGTCATATTATTTATCATTTACCTCTGTTGGTTTAAAATGCTTCCTGAATTACCTTTTTAAAATATGCATCCGCAGGGTGCATTAAAAAAATTGTTTTCATTTATAATTTTATAAAATTTATTTTCAATTACTGATTTTATGAGTGAAATTTTTTTTTAACCGACTTATCGCCAAAATTTTTTATATATTTGAAATTTAATCCAAAATTTTGATATTTTTAATCTGGACTTTGCGACCAGATATAAAACCGTAATATTCGATCATGCTGCAAGACAAGTAAATTTCCTTTGACCAATGCAGAAAGCTCTCAATGGAAAACGTTTCACATCAAGGTGCAAATTACGGCATTTTATAACGATCGAAATTACAAAACAATTTGAACGGAAATACTGAATGACGTAATTTTCGTCCATAAAGGTATATCCCCAATTAGCTCGATTCGTTCCTGTTATAAAAAAAGAGCAGGTCTTTTGGCTTGAAATATTTGAGGGATTTATAACATAGTATAGAACTAGTATGCCAACTCGAGAGAGCGTTCTCAATTTTTTAGTTCACCCCACACACGTGTAGGTTCTGTATGAATTCAACACACATAAAAACAACAAAAACCAAACAAAATTTGAAATTTTTCACAATATAACACTTTTTGTTTAATTTTAGGACACAAACACATAATTAATAATTTTTTCCAATACATTTTGCTGATTTGCTTTTGCAAAATGTTTTTATTTTTCACAAGCAAAAAAATTTTAAAGAAATTTATTTGACACTAATTTTTTTTTGTTGTTAATATTATTAAAGCCAGCAGAGTAGCATTTTGTGGTATAAAAATAATATTTGAAATCATAAATTATTTAAATATTTTCCGATATTGCAGAATAAAAATTTTACAAACATTGTTTTTAAAAGTTTATAAATGCAGCCAACATTAAATAAATTGAAAATGTATTAAACTAAGAAAGTTTTATTTTAGAAAAAAAAAAAATTGTTGCCACATTCTAAACGATTTTATGCAACTATATTTAGTGGTGGAAATAGTTTTATACACCAATACATTTGAAAAAAATCTAAATTATAAACAGTTGCCCACATCAGCAGTCACATTTATTTCCTGTAATTATTTTAAGACATATGACTTTATAACTTTATGACTACCTACCCCAATTATGTTGCCAGTCAGATGACTAGGAACTAGTTATACCAATAAACTAATTTTTTACAATAAGCGCTAAAAATCTGTCAAAAACCGTCTTATTACAGCCCACAGTACATGCAACAAATACATATGTATATTTTAACTGTTTTAAGAGTCTTTGTAATAACGGCAATATGTAGTTGTAGTGGTACATTAGTGGTATGTGTTTATGTTCCGCAACAAAAATATTTTAGCTAAAATATTTGATTTCAAGCCCACATCTCTGACATACATCCACTCACTTTTACCTTTAAACACACGTGCAAATTCCCTTAGGAACCGTTGAAAACTAAAACATTTACCTTTACTTACATTTACACGCACCCACACAAGCTCGCGCAAACAAACATTATAATAACGCATTGAAAAGGACGTGACCCAGTAGTTTAAATAAAAAGAGAGATCATGAAAAAAATAAAATATTATAAAACCTTTAAAATTAATATCATAAATGCATGATTTTCAAAAAGTTTTTGAATTTTAAAAAAACATTTAGTAGAATCACACGCGATTCGTGTCCATATCAACGACAATGCAACGACAAATTTACAAAATTTGCTATGCAAATCAACAGAATTTAAGAAGTTAGAATACTAAGCGAGTATTTAGCAGCTCGGAGTCAACCATAATATATATAATTGAAGCACAGCCGCGAATAACGTTGTAAGTTACAAAATAAATATTTTTCAGGAGAGCAAAAAAACGTTTTTAGAAGGCAGGATTATTAATATTTTAATTTTTTTTTTTAAATTATTAAAAATAATGACAATAAAAAGATGTATGCAAAATATCAAGTAAATCGAAATTTAAATAACATGCTTAATTACAGTTTATATTCTTTTTTTTAGTAGAAAAACGTTGCATATCCACAATCCCGATGTCATTTAAAACGTTTTTCCACTACGCAAGCGGCTTTTAGAACGTTATTCCACCTTTTGATGGCGTTAAGGTGCATAATTTTGGGTGAATTGACGTTTAAACAGTG
Organism: Pollenia amentaria; assembly: GCA_943735925.1. NCBI lineage: Eukaryota > Metazoa > Arthropoda > Insecta > Diptera > Polleniidae > Pollenia > Pollenia amentaria. Next base: position 39,038,885 of record OX031009.1, read on the forward strand.
TAAGAGAGTAATGTTAACGCTAATCTGCAAAAAAACTGTTTTTGCAAAGAGTGGCTTTTACAACGTTATTCGCGGCTTTGCTTCAATTTAATCATATACCGGTGATAATAATACGGTTAAATTATACCATGTTTAAATATTTTTGTTAAAATTAGTTTTTTTGCAGGTGACTTTATTAAAAATATTTTATTTCTGGGTGTAGCTGCAAAATCAGACTATTGTAAAATGAGTTAGAATGCTATATATTTGAGAGTATCAAGGAAATATTTTCAATAAAGACATTTAAAATACAAGAAGGTATCGCTGGGAATTGAGACAAACGACAAAAATGTTGTGTAACAAATGAGAAAATGAGATTTGTTTGTATTCAATTTAGTAACATTTCTTGTACACTCAAAGAAAATTGCATCTTCATATGGATGATGCCCTAACATCGGAATTGTGAAATCAATGTTATTACAAATGGCATCAATGAGGCAAAAAGTGACATCAATCCAATGACGAACGTCATCCTAAAATTTTGTCATATTCTACACCAGTGATGCAAAATGTGGCACAATTGTGCCATTTGTGGCACTTTTGGTTGTTTGATGGCCCTGTGGAAATCTATTTTGGCCCTTTCAGGTCAAAATGTAACTAACTACTTTAATCGTTCAATACATTTTTCAATGTTATTTTTTCACTGCTTGGAACACTGCTTTTATTTACGAAATTGTGTTGATTGTTCTGGGCCAAATAAACCACATAAGCGGTTTGATCTATGATATAATAAACCATATATAGCATGTTTGTATGAAATCGACGTTTCTTGCAGATATCTTGAAGACGTCAGACTGTCTTGCTGGCTGGGTTAAAATGAAACAAAAATACTCTGAAACAAATAAGAGTGCTATATTCGGCTGTGCCGATTCTTTGATACACTCCAATGGCAGCTAGAATACTTAAGGAGTGCGCTTTATATGGGGCCTATAGTAAATTATGGACCGATCTTTACGAAAGTTAACAGTGTGGTTTCTAGTCTTATAAAAGTATGACTGACTAAATATTACAATATAACAATAGCATTATTCGTTACGGTTTTACGCGTACTTTAACTGTCTTCCGAGAGTAGGGTTTATATGGGGCCTATGGTAAATTATGGTCCGATCTTCACAAAATTTGACAGTGTGATTTCTAGTTAATATATAAATGTGACAGACAAAAATGTATTAAGGCTGAGTTAGGCGAACGTTGCTGTACCCGTAACGTACTGTACCGTACCGCTAGCACGTTGGTGCACTTATAAAACATCTAAAAACGTGTCATATGTTTTCACATACATAAACAAAAAAGCAATAGTATACACAAAACAACACACACAGTGATGGGAAATCAAAAGGTTTAAATGGTGACCGCTGTGCAGAAAAAGTACCAAGTGATTAAAATGGTATTAAAACAGTATTTAGTGTATGTAAAAAAACATTATTAATTTAATATCTGATATTTATATTATAGATTTGCAATAAACAAATATTTATTTTAGCTTTCACATACACATTTACATGTATTATTTTGTAAATGTGCATATACAAAACAATGTTTTGTAACAATTTAAAGGCTTTTATATATTTCTCATTTCTATTATATGTGCATACGCATTTTTTTATTTTGTATATCTAAGCATATGTATATTTATATACATATGGAAATATTTTGTATTGTAAAGCCTCTAGTACACGGAATGTAAAAAGCCACATGCGCATGTGGTTCTGACGTAATTTTGACGTCAATGCAAAGCCACAATAAGCATTGCGTGTTGTGTGATGACGTCAAAATTACGTCAGAACCACATGCGCATGTGGCTTTTTACATGCCGTGTACTAGAGGCTTAAGTAGTTTTGTCGAAAGTCCATAGATATACTGGAAAAAAGTACCAAAAAAAAAGAGCGAAAATACCCGCATACAATTTAATATACAAGCAGGCGATCACTGCCTTACAACTGTCACGTAACGACGGCATGAAATTCTATTTTATACAGAATGAAACGTTACAACTACGGTACATTACATTTCGGTAAGCTTTTGCATTGCTTTTCATATACCAAAAAGCGAACAGCTGATTGATACAGTACAGATACGGTACAGCAACGTTCGCCTAACTGAGCCTTTACACTACCATTGTTAGTTACGGTTTTAGGCGTACTAAATTGTTTTTCGAGAGTGGGCTTTGTTTGGAGCCTATGGTAAATTTTCGACCAATCTTCACGAAATTTTTTGGTATGATTTCTAGCCATACAGAACGAATTTGTGCAAAACCTTATATCAATATTAATCTTTTAATATTAATATCAATATCGATCTTCATTTTCATATGTGTATAACTCTTGCCCTACTGAACCGATTTGGCTGGATTTTAATCCCAAACTGCTTAGCAGAACTGGAAACACTTTGGAGCGTGATTTTAACAGACGGACGGACGAACATGGGTAAATCGACTTAGAATTTCTCAAGGACACAGAATATATATTATTTCTGGGGTCAAAAAGTTTCACACAAAATGACAAACTTGGTATACCCTCTTCAAAACTAGTTGTGATGGAGGGTATAACAATGTGAATTTTCGGTTTTGCTCTTAATGAAATAAAACACATATACTATATTACTAGGATTTTCTATTGGTGTTATTTAATACCCAGCAAGAAAAATAGTCCGACGTCTTCCAGATATCTGAGAGAGTATTTTGCTAGCTGGGTACAAACATACACAGAAAAACTTATTAAATTTCTCCTATCACCAAATTTGTTCTAAATTCATAATATCAAACAAACAAGTTGTTGATTTTGCACCTATTACCAAAGTGATTATATTGATTACTAAAAATTTTAAAATTTTGAAAAAATATTTTCAATAAATGATATTTTTAATTTTAATTAAAAAAGTGATCAAAAAACTTTGAAATTTTAAACAATGTGTTAATTTATTTTAATAAGTATTGACAATTCCCAACAACAATTCTACATGTTTAAATTATTTTATTTTAAACGAAAAAAGTCAATTAAGATTTTTTGTTATTTAATTAAAATTTTAATTGAAAATTTATTTCAAAACAACTAAAATGTTAATTAAATCAAAATTAAATTTTTTAATTTTTTCAGCTAAAAAAATTATTGATTCAATTATCACATTAATTAAATTTAAATACTTTTTAAACCATTTTTTTAATTGGTAAAACACTTTTTTCTGTGTAGAAATCAAATATATTAAACATTTTTTTTGGCCCTGTCAAGTTATTTTGGCCCTTTTTAATCGTCAATTTGGCCCCAAACAAAAAAAAACTAAAAATGCATCACTGTTCTACACTGTTAAATTTGTATTTTAATTCTGTATAATAAACTGTTAGTGGGTGAGTGTCCCCTGCATTACGTTAGGTGCAGGTTATTAACAACTCTACACAGCTGAATCTGGCATTCTTACCTGTTTTTATCATAATTTGTTTTCTAACGATGCATTTTGGTATAAGAGGCGAGCTGAGCGACTTCTGTTAAATACGAATCTGTAAAATATATTCGAAACAGAACAAACTATTGAGTTTTTTTTTGATAAAGTGAAATTTGTGGCATAAATTTATTTCATTTAAAAGGCAGTGATTTGTCAATAGATTTTAATTTGTTTAATATTATTCTTTATAAAAATTTTTTGGCTTAAAATAAAATTTTGTGCACTCCCGAAAAAGGAAGAAAATACGACGGATAATCGTAGTAATTTAGTCAGAACCCAAAATATACATATATATATTCTTTGTAAGAAAAACTATATGTATATAAAAAATCCGGACAAAAATTTTGTTCGGAAAAAACTAGTGAATTGAATTAATAATTCTTCTCATTTACGCGATAAAATAAACGTTCCTTCAAAAGGTCACTATTAGACTAATATCTTATGTTGATGTTTCTGTAAGGGTCGTAAATTGGTTCATAATTTTCTATAAAGGGCCTACATTTATTTTTTCCTTATTCTAATCCCGCAAAGCAGTACACTTGTCTGCAGAAGACCAGAGTCTCTGGTGGGAATCGAACCCGCAACCCCCGCACTGGTATACTAGCTCAATATCAACTTTCCTACCGAGGAACCCAAATAATCGATTTGAATTTTACAGACCTAAACAAATTTGCTAGTGGTGCTGGGTTTACTTGCGATTTCCGGATTTTTAAGTTTTTTTTCTAAATTTCAAATTTTAACAACACTGAATTTTTAAAAAAATTAAATTTAATTTCTTTATGAACTCATATCAAAACAGTTCTCTTATGAAACTTAACATTAATTAAAAATGTAACTTCACATTTGCTTTAAGAAAAAGTTGTATTCTTGTATAAGACTTTTGTATATACGCTTTTATACCTACATATACCCTTTCAACATACGTCCTAATAGCCTATATCCTTTTGAACTCCTTATAAAGTTTATTTTTCATTTAATTGCTTTTTTTAAGTTTAATTTCCTTTTTAATGAATAAAAGAATTTTTGTAAAATACAAGTACATATGTCTTAAAACAATTGCACCACTTGTAAAAACAAACTGAATTTATTTATAAACACACTCACACAGATAAACTAACAGAAAAATAACTTTAATTTGCACAATAATACACACACAAGTGGGTGCAATGCAAGTACTTCCGTTTTTGTTTTAAACTATACCACCTTTCAACATACAATTGCACTTAATTTAATAACAACAACAACTATTATTGCAAACTGAATAAAAAACATCTAACAATTTTACAAAAAAAAATCTATTTGAAAATAAATACTATTAACACCAAAAAAACCCACAATAACAAAAACAACACTGTCAGCAAAGATGCCAATTAAATGTAAAACAAATACGAGTACAGACTACTGAGTACCAACTAAATATGCCGTTACATTAAAACAAAAACACAACATCAACAACAACAAGTTTAAAGGATCTAAAGAGAAAGAATGAAAATAAAACAAGTTAGAGAGCTATATTCGGCTGTGCCGAATCTTTGATATCCTCCACCGACAGGAGTGGGCTCTATATGATAACTACATATATATTATTAACTAAGCTTCACAAAAACGAACGTCAGCATTAAAATTGGTTGCGGTTTAGACCTGAATTAAATTATTGACCAAAAATAAGGCTTGAGTAAAATATCATGATTCTTCCTGTGGTAAATTATGGACCAATCATCCCAAAATTCTGAAGAATGATTTCTGGTATAACAAAAAAATAAATTAGAATAAATTGCAATACAGCAGTGAAATTAGTTTTAGCGTTAACAGTAAATTTCACAAATTTGTATGATATTTTTTCTGGCCATATGGAGTTAACTAAGAAATTTTACCGCAATATCTATATCCGTGATGGTTTTAGGCCAATTTTATTATTTTTCCAAAGTGGGCTTTATTTGGTTTTAGGCCCAATAAACTGTTTTACGATAGTAGGGTTTATATGGGGTCTAGGGTAAATTATGGACCAATCTTCACGGTGGTGAAGATTGGCGGTGTGATTTATCGTCCTATAAAACTGAGACGTACCGAATTTCAATTTGATAGCATTATTTATTAGGGTTTATATGGGGCCTAGTGTAAATTATGGACCGATGTTCAAAAAATTTTACAGTGTGATTTCTGACCTATGAAATTGTGACGTTCCAAATTTTAGTATGCTAGCGTTATGTATAGCGATTATAAGCGTACTAAACTGTTTTCCGCGAGAAGGGTTTATATGGGGCCTATGGTGAATTACGGACCGATCTTCACGAGATTTAACAGTATGATTTGCAGTCATATAAAGTGTAAAATTTCATGTCATTCCGTGTATTATTCCACCATTTATCTTAGTTTTTGTATCAAAATTATCAATTTTTTTAGGGTGGCGGTTCCACATTTTGATTCATAGTTCTGATCTTACTGAACCGATGTTGCTGGATTTCAATCTCAAACTGCTTAGGATAACTACAAGCAATTTGAGATCAAGTTTGCTCTTTTCGTTTGCGTTTTTCGAAAGTGAGCGTGTTTTCAACAGACAGACAGACGGACAGATGGACATGGCTAAATCGACTTAGAATTACTCAAGGAGCCAGAATATATATACTTTATGGGGTATCAGATGTATTATAAAAAAGTTTCACACGGAATGACAAACTTAGTATACCCTCAATCACCACAGTGGTGGTGAAGGGTATAAAAACAAAAACTAAATACATAACAAAATAGCAAGAGCAATTTAAAAAACCAAATAAAAAAGAAGCAACAACAAAGCTAAATGTTTCAGTATTAAAGGAAAACTATGAGCACAATCTAAATAGCATGATAGATTTTTAATGGATTGCTACCTTACCGTTTTTACCCTACATCAAAAAATATAGATTATATGTTTATTAAAATCTTGTTAAATGGGTCAATCAACAAATTGCCATTTAACACTTATCAAATTTGCCCCAGATTAGGCAAAAAAAATTATAACCTACAACACCATTGATGGAAGGGTTGATAGCCCAACTTTTAGCATACCGATCTAATTAAAAGTACTTCCTAAGCCGACAGTAAGACAAACTGGCCGTCAATGTAAGCTTGGGTTTACAATCGATTACATATAACGGGTGATCCATTTTTCGGTTTCAAATGAAAAGTTAAATAAAACACACACTTGCCATTACGTACGAAATACAATGTCATTGAAATTATCGTCTCTAGATTGGTTCCACCCTTCGATCCTTTTCAGGTAGTTTTTGACCACTAATACACACATTTCGAGCGATAACTTGACGAATATTGGTTTTCAATTGTTATAGCTTTAGTGGATTATGTCAAGAAAAAAGTGTAACGGCGTAAAATCCTATGATATTAGTGGCCAATTGACGTCGCCACAACTTGAAATTACGCGTTCTGCAAAACAAAATCGGTCATGTTGCGTGGCTCGTGGCACCGTCTTGTTGAAATCAGACATCGACCAGTTCATAATCTTTAATTGCAGGACATAATGAACCGTAAGATAGGCCCAATTGCTGAGAACGCCGTGAAATCGAAAAATTCAGATTATCCGCCTCACTTTCACTAACAGAAGCGATATTTTCGGCAGTTCGCACATTGCGATAGTGTACAGACCTGACCACATCTAAAATTTCGCTATAATCTTGGTAACTGCTTACACAGAAAGTCGATTACGACGACCATAATCACCCCGTAGCCGTAGGAACACAATTACACCGTATGAACGTATTGGCGTATAACGTAGATACGTTGTCAAATTAATTAATTCTATTTCATACGCCGGCTACAGCCGTATTGTCATATAGAAAAAGAAAAAATTTTAAAAATATAATGAAATTATTTTCGTGTTTGAATATTTGAAAACAAATAAAACAAGGCGAATTCATTTATACGGTGGTTTCGATACTACAACAAGTAATAACACCAAAAACACAACAATGTATTTTTTTGTTGTTTTCGTTGATCGATATGTCAAAAACACAAGCAACTTTTGACATTTCTCTAAGTAAGAAAAAAAGTAGCACAGCTGTGCTTTCAACGCCACCTGAAAAATGGGTTCGCCTTGAAATAAAAAAAAAAGAAAAAACTAACAACAATTTCTATAAATTTGGATTTTCTCTAATATTATTTTCAAAGGAAAACAAAATATATACGTCTTCGATGGAATTGTGCGTAAATAGAGCGTGTTACGACCTACGTTCTTACGACGTACGACTCAGTTGTGTTCCAAGCAAAATGGCCGAAAAGTTGCCAGTTTTGAACCACTACTTTGACCTATTTTTACGCGTTCATCGGCTATTAATCGATACATATTCGTTAATGGCGCCCTTTCACTAATGCCCTAATTATGTAAAACGCAACGCAACGTCACAGAATTAGATTGAAAGCACAAACAATGTCATAAATATTTTGTAATTTTGGTTCTGCTTTCTTCAGAAATTCACAAAAAGTTTACTTACATTGGCTCATTTTTGCAGCACAGGTTAATATCCTTGTTAATATTCAAGTTTTTATCATACCAGGGTTCTATAGCGATTATTCGAAGAAGTTTGTTTTAGCACCTTTGAAATTTTCCGACATTCGAAGCTGTTGCAGGCAGTGCCCCATAACTGAATACGGTGAATATGCATCTTAAAATCAATAACCACAGCTTCTTTTTTTTTAGATTTGTCTTAATATCGGTAGCAGTTTTTTACAATTAATAGTTGTTCTTTGGAACTCCCCGGGGTATGTTGGGATACATTTTGAGAAAAATTTAGATCTCCGTGTGACATCCCCGGGGGAAATAGGTACAGTCAATACCTTTTACGGCAAGGTAAAATTCCTAGATCTTTATTTTTAGAGATTACAATTGACCAGAGATCCTATCTAGGTCCATGGAAACCAGTAGGAACCGCTTCTGGACTGGTTTTTGGTTAAGTCTTCGGGAATCACGGAAGTTGCTGCATTTCAGCAGTGGAGGCTTAATAGGTTCAACTCCTAAGAAAGCGTTTGCGAAACGCTGCAAATTTCCAACTATGTACTATGTGAGGAGTGCAGTTACATATCAGAGCGTTGGTAAACGTATTGAATATAAATGGTGTTTGAAGGACCGTGGGTTAATACCAGCCAGGCAGGTATCCACATAAATCTAAGACGCTGTTGTTCTTTGAATATGTTTTATTAGAATTCTGACTTTACGTTCTAAAATTAAAAACCTAAACTAATAAAATTAAGGCGGTTTTACTCAAATTTTGAATTTAATGAAGAAAATTAAAAAACACAAAAAAAAATCAGACTATTATCTTCTTTTTTTTTTTTTTTTTTTTTTTTTTTTTTTAGTCTACGGTATTCAGTAATAGGTCTCGGCCTCCAATATAAAAAAATTCCAGAGGCACCAAAACATAATTCTTTCAATCCACTCCCTGGAATGTAAGAAATTGGAACATTCACAAAGACCTCAATATGCCATTAGTAAAACCTATGATTACAAAATATTCAATAAATTATATAAAAAGGCTTGAGTTGCACCCAAATTAACTAGATCGAAATATTTTTATTAATGGCGGCTAAACTCGCATAAGGAGAAGAGATAGTGCAGCAATCCGATCAGAAGAGCTCTAAAGAGAACGGGAAACGTGATGAGGAAAATTTTCGATCGGTATTGGCAGGACGTAAATTAAAGAATTAGATTAAGATTTAATAAATAATTGTTAGTTCATATTCAAATACAAGGCGAATTCATTACAGGTGCTAATAAATTTGTTTAGATTTAAATTTGTTGAATATCAAAATTTTTGTTATTATCTTAGTTTCTGTTTCGTTTTGTTTCTGTTTTTGACATTGTGCAATGATTTTACAAAAACAAATAGCTTGTAGTTTTTGTATGAGATGTACTTGTTGTAGTACCGAGATTACCTGCACTGAATTCGCCTTAATTTAAATATATATGAAATATATAATACATATATGTATATAATGAATAAATATGAAAAAAGTCGTAAATTGATGTTTTAAAAAATATTTATTCTCAAATTACATGTATTGAAATCGCCTTGATTGAAATATATTAAATATATAATACATATCGCACTGGTTTTAACTCAAAATTTTTAAATTTTCAGTAGAGACAAAAAACTGTTTTTTTTTTATATGTACTCTTATTAGGGAGATCGATTATTCGACTTTTTTCAATAACCGGTTTTCGAATATTACGAATAGTTGCTATTTTAAAAAACCCGGTTATCGGTTAAGCAATTTTTAAATAACCGGTTAACCGGTTTTAATTCGAATACTTAAAAACACAAAAAACAAAACAATTTGCAAAGGTAAGGAACCAACAAAATACATGATATGACTTAGATCAGACATAACAAATATTTTACGATAAAATCAAAGAAAAGTGGGACCAGTAAATTGGTCAAACTTTAGCTAAATTTTAAAAAAAATTTTATTGATTTACAAAACTTTATTTGTAAGAAGATATTTGTATAATGTAATTTAGCAACGGTTGAATGATATTTGATCTAGACAAACGTTTTGCAAAAGCAAATAAATTATAGGAATTTTATAAAGTTATTATTTAAAATATTCTCTCAAATTTATTTTTGCTGCAAACAAAACCTCTAAGCCAGGATTATCTATTTCAAATTATTTTGTTTCAGCATTATAGAAACGAATAGTGAACTGAACATTTTTTTTTTGTGTAAAATATTTGTCAATTCGTCGACTACAATTTAAAACATTCCATGACATTGTTTGATTTCTTCAATTTTGTTTTTTGGTTCTTGGTGTTTTAATAAATAAAACTGGTAGAAATTTTTCCCATATCGTTGATTCCGCCGTAATGTTGTAGTTTTTAGCATGAAGAGATACTAGAACTACTTAAGAGTTTTAAGTGCCTTATCGGGCATTTCGTCCTCGGCAACACAATGGGCTTATATTTCACCCAATAATTCATTTTTTGCAGCGTATTTTAGTAAAGTATTATTTGTCATCTTCTTAGAACTACTTCGAACGCCGTTAAGTTTCATTTGGATCACATTAATGTGATGATTAATAAGTCGTGACATGGAAGAACCTTTGTAACTTATCATTTTTGGACACTTCAAGCACTTAACTTTGTCTTTTTAATCGCATTCGAAAAATATCTAGAGATATCATTTATATAAAAATATATTTAATATTTAGAATACTCTTGCACAAATTACAATTAACTTTTAAACTGCACACGTTTTTGTAGTATTTTAAATAGTTTTTTTTCTACAAGAACTCACGCTTTTATAAGCGATTTGTTTTTACAGTGTTCATAATGTTTTTTGACCTTAGTTACATTTTGTTTTGACATTCTTCATAAAAAGTTTAAGTTTAGCCAATATTCAATTATAAAATACTTAAATTACGGGTACATCTACAACAAGAGTAAGGAAAATGTTTATAAATTACACATTACTAAAATAACCGGTTAATTATACTAAAATAACCGGCTTATTCGATATTCGAAAAATGGACATTTTAAAATAACCGACTTGGGCAAAGCTTAAATAACCGGTTAAAACCGGTCGAATAATAACCGTTCGATCTCCCTAACTCTTATACACAAAGGGGGATACAATTAAATTTTTTTTTTACAAAATACTAGAGAAAATTATGTAAGATTTTTACAGTGGGTAGATATGACCACTGTACATCGATTTCTTGCATACAGTGAAAATTGAAAAATTTTGAGTTAATTTTCTTAAGAGAATAATATTGATGTATTTTAAAATATTTCTAAAATAATTTATGTTTTTTCCTTAATTTCTAAAATACTTTCTTTCTTTTTAACTCGTCAAGTTAGCCGACCCCATATCATCACCAGTATGTGAATATAACCCTATAGAATACAATCCCAGAGTAGAATTTTAATTTTTGTAAACCATAAAATATCGGATCGGTTTATATTAAAGCATTGTTCTCACATATAATCTCCTTCTAAAAATATATTCAAACTTTCTTAAAAGATTTTGTTTGTTGTTTAGGAGAACGTTTCCTAATGATCTGGCCTAAGCAACCAGTGAAATGCGCATAGGAACAGCTTATCCTCCAACAATAAATTTCAGTATTTTTTTATCAATTATTAAAAAAAGGGAATGTAGCACAACAAACAAAATCTTTTAATGAAGAATTGTATTCCCAAAAACAACTTTGATAATAAATAAATTTAAACTTTCTTTAAAATAAATGTAACACTGCAAAATTCATTAGGACTTTAAAACGTATTTTCAAGTCGTCTAATTCCACTCCAATAAGATATCCTTTTTTTTATCCGTGCTTGCAGGGTTTTGAAGCATTTAAAAAAATATTTGTTGGCTTGTTTTCCACTTGTACATTACAATTTAAGTCAATGGTTACCCATTGACCCAATGAACACAGCAACCAACATAAACGACAACAAAAACAAGGAATAACAAAGAAAGTGTGCAAAAAATGGGAAAAGGACAATAAAAACAACGGCAACAAAAACAAAATATAAAACAACTTTAAGTTGTTGTAGAGCTAGTGGTGCTATTTTGTTATTTTAATATTCGCTTTCTTCTAACTACCACTCTAATGCATGCACAAACACGTTTACCAGCTTATATGCTGTATGTATTATATGCCAAACTAATGTTTTTTCTGATTCAAGCTAAAAATGCGTTTTATTTTATATGATTTCCACACATGCGAGTAATAGTGATGCCAGATGGGGGAACAAGTGTTTAATGTATAAAAAGGGTTATCCATTTTTCTGTTTCAAATCAATTAATACACATATAAAGCTATGATTTCAATGAAACTTTCATTTCATTATAATGCCTGGGCCTATAATTTAAATAAATGCCTAAAGACTGATTGCAGCAGTCGATTCTTTTCAGGCCGTAACTCGTCGATAACTTGACAAATGTTGGTTTTCAAAGGATCTAACGTAAGGGAATATCCGCGTAGACACTCAGAAAGAAAAACAATCGTAATAAATTATGTTTTTATATTTACTTTAAGTACGCATAACACTAAAAGTTACTTAAAACAATCCTAAATGGGATTGCTTTCGAAAATCAATTCCGGAATTTCTTAAAATAAATTTAAAATTCTTAAGCAAAGTAAAAAAGATTGAACTTTTCGTTGGTAGTGCCACACTAAGAGTAAAATTACAAAGGAAGCGTTTTAAGGCCCAACCATAATATGCATAAGTTAGCTTAAAGTACTGTCAAAAATTAACGAAAAGTCTGTCAAATGCATTAGAAAATTAAAAGAGACTTTAATGCCCAATTTTCAGGATAGTATTTAAATCTATATTATGTTAATTTTCATAAAAACTTAAATCGTATTTAATTACAGATTGATTTTTTGAGTTTAATATGAAAAGTCTTATTTAATTAAGATAAAAGTATGGTAGCACTACTAAATACAAAAAAATATCATAAAAAAAGTGTAGTTATTTACAAGGTGGTCTCAAAAAACAGCTGGTTGTTATTACTTTGTCTGTTGTTTTTGTATTGTTGTGATATTGAGGTCACCTTGCTAAGTTAATCCAATGGAAACTTAAGTTGAATTTAAATGTACCACATCGGTGACTTAAGTTTCATTTAAGTGTTTAGTGAAGAAGGAAATTTTGTATTTAAAACGATTTTAAACATAAATGTGTTTTAATGTCAATCCTGAAAATTGGCCATAAGGTGGCCATAATGTACTTACATAAATTTAAGATCCATGTAGCATATTTGCGCAATATTTGGTTTTCTTGCGAGTACTTAAAATAAAGAAGTACCAAAAATTACAGCCCTGTATTTGTTTATTTTATGTTTTATTTAATTTGCCAGCAACCTTTTAAAAGAAAAAAATTGGCGATTGTTTTACATACTTTTTAATAAAAAATTTATACAAAATTAATATATGTAAAATTGCTCTTTTTCTATATTCTTGTTTTTCTTTATCCATTTCAATTTATTTTATTTTTTGTAGAACACACAAACAGCTGATTCCGTACGGAATGTGCGTTCAGTTTGGCACTTTGCTTAAGCAAATGACATTTGACGAAACTTAACGAAAAGTTTCATTAAGTATTCGCACAGTGGCTAAAGTTGACTTAAGCATCCTCATGCATATTATGATTGTGCCTTTAATCTCATATAACTTATGTATAAGTCTCATCTCTCAGCATTGCATTTTATAAGCAGTTCTTTCGTGTGATTTGGTTTAGTTAGTGTGATTTGTTTTGCTTTGTTGCTGTTTGGAGTATATTCCGTACTCTTTACACTTCGTATTTGGTCGTTTATAACACACTAATTACAATTAATTTGCAATTGTGTGTTTTAATTTATTTTTTGTTATATGTGTTTTGCACAACATAGTATTTGATTCGTTAGCAAAGAGTGAGCGACAATCAGCATTTAAAAAACAAACAAATGTCTTGAAACGGCTTTTAACTGCATTTGTGCAGAGGTTTAGTAGAAACTACAACAACACCACACAAATAGGTAAAATGATTTGTTTTGTATAGAAACAATATAAGCAACAGAACAAGAAATAAAAACATACAAAATTTTCAAGCCTAAAAAGTAAAATGGAAAACAAATCTTGCCATTTTGTTTATATTTTTAGTCAAATATGTACATCAAATTTTTAAGGTAAAAACCAGTGTGGCCAGGTCTATAAAATTTTTACAGCTAAATCTGGCATTAGGCATGGCCAAAAAATGATTTTTTTTTTAAATGCTAAAATGTTTTAAAGATTTTTTTTTTAAATTTATTAACAGTGTAAAATTTTATTCTAAACTTAATGCATTTCAGTGACTAATTTTGTAACGAAATTGAAATAAATTGTTAAATTTAAGCAAGTGGCTAGATTTTGGTAAAGTGGCCAGCTTTTTGTAAAGCGTAGATATAAATATGTTGCACAGGTTGCGATTAAATTTTAATTTTAGGTGCACTGAAAACCTCTAATATATACAAAATTTAAACGATTTATTTCTATGAGAGACAAAATTTTTTGGATTATTTAATTTTTAATAGTTTAAGAAAAGTTCAATCTTTAAAATAATTATTTTTTTAGCAGTTTAGAGCAAACAATTTTTCAACCATTTACACCATTAAATTTTTTTTAGTTCAATGCAAAGTGAAATTTCCTTGAACTTTTATATCGTAAAATCAAATGGCAAATAATATTTACAATCAGCATGATAAGGGCATTTATATTATTATTATTATTCATTTATTTAATCTACAGAATTAATTCTAAGACTAAATTTAAATTTTAGAGCACTGGCTGCATAGGCCATCAGCTCTAGGCTACGATATCATGCCATATAGATACAAATGTATTGCAGGGTTGTGTATAAATAAGTGTTATTGCGATATGTTTTGTTAAGTTTTTAAATTAGTTATTTTAATAAATTCGTATATTTTGCTGATGTTGGTGGGTGAGGGTTCCTTGAGAAGTTGATGGCTGATGTGTTGCTGAATATTTTGTTCCTTTGGTTGTGGAAAAGTGGGCACTCTAGCAAGACGTGTTTGATTGTTAAAGAACAATTACATCTGCTACAACTAGGGCGTGTTGTTTTCATTAGTAACCATTCATGTGAGAAGCTGGTGTGACCCAGACACAGTCTTGAATATATTTTAATTTTGTTTTTTGGGATATTGGTCGGATATAACGGTGAAATGTGTTGCGGATTTATTGTTGAATAATGGTAGTGGTTGATAGGGGTTTCTTTAGTTTTGACTTTTATATAGTTTGTAATATGACGGCGAATGTCTGTTTTTTCTGATGTTCTATCCATTATGAGCGGCGCAAGAGAGGCGTATTTAGCTGCTGCGTCAGCAGCTTCATTTCCCAAGATTCCGATGTGGCTAGGTATCCAATAAATTCTGATTCTGTTGTTACTGCCTATGAGCGCACTTCTTATTTTTGTTATAATATTCCATTTGTTGTTGAATGGGTTACTTATGGCCTTTAGAACTGACAAGCTGTCTGTGAAGATCACTGTTTTATTTTTATTTTTTAATGCAAAATGAATGGCCTGGTAAATAGCACATGATTCAGCTGTAAAAACTGAAGCATGTTCGTGGAGTACTCCTAAGACTAAGTTATTTCCTCCTTCATCAACTACCGCGTAAGCAGGCAGGTGGCCTTGGGATTTAGTGCCATCTGTGAATATTAAGCTCCAGCCGCTGTTTTTCAGCTCGGACTTTAGTTCCAACATTATGCTGTGGAATGTAACTGTAGGGGTGTCATTTTTATTAAAATTGGTGAGTGACAGGTCAAGGCAGGACGTGTTAAATTTCCATGGAGCTTTATTTAACCGCATTTTGGAAGTTATTAGGGGGATGTTTAACTCATTTGATAATTCAAGCGACAAAGCTATTGCTGATTTAAATTTCCTAGAGCGTTTGGTATTTATAGCAAAATTTATGTCTTGGTCTATTATTGAGTTAGTACTGTTTAATAGTTTTGGTAGGATTCTAGCTTTCGAGTGAAGTATTATATTTTGCATTGACGGCAGATTAGTTTCCTCAAGAATATTGTTAATGGGTGTTGTTCGAAAAGCGTAGGCCGAAGCCCTAGCAGCTTGGTGATATATGGGCTTGATGATATTGACATTAGTCTTGCTGCTGGTTCCATAAATGAATAATCCGTAATCGATTTTGCTTATTACTAGGGTTTTTGTAAGGTATGACAGTGTATTGATGTGGACAAAACTCTTATTTGCCAAGTATCGGATTATGTTGACTCTGGAGATTAGTGAGTTTTTTAGTGCCAACAAATGATCTTTCCAGGTATAGTTGGATGAGAATGTCAACCCCAGGATTTTCAGTTTCTCCACGTTTTCCATCTGGTGATTATTGATTTGAATCTTGTTAGAGTCGGAGTCGCAATGGTGTTTTCTGCAGATATGAAATTTTTTTGTTTTTTGAGTGGAGATTTTTGCACCGGAATATTTGGTCCATTTATCAATATCATGTAGAGTATTTTCTAGAATTTTTGTAGTCTCTTTATTGTTGTTTCTTTTACAAAGGATGTACATCGTCCGCGTACAGACAGTGGTCAACAAAGCGTTGTTTGTTTACAATTTTGCTAATTTCGTTGAAGGCTATTTGGAACAAGATCACTGAAAGAGGTGAGCCTTGAGGAATACCGTTTTTGAGGAGAAATGGTTTTGATGTGTGACCGTTGACTATAACCTTAAATTGTCTATTCGACAAAAAGGATTTTACGTAGTTGAAGATTTTGCAACCGACTGACCAAGATTTTAAAATGTTTAAGATAACGTGGGGGCCAATTCTGTCAAAAGCTTTTTCAAAGTCGATTGATAGAATGGTTACGTGATTTTTTGCTGACAAGGCTTTTGTTATATAATGGTCCATGTGAAGTAGTGCGTCATCACAACCTTTATTTGCTTTAAATGCGACTTGTTCAATTGCAATCAGTTTTTTCTTTGTCATGAACCAAGACAGTCTAATGGCTATAATTCGCTCGATGATTTTCGATAGACATGATAGCAAAGATATTGGCCTGTATTCTCCAACCGAGGTTGCGTTCTTATTTTTGGGAATTGGTACTATAAGAGCAATTTTCCAAGAGTGTGGAATAACCCCGCTGTTGAAAATTGTGTTGTAAGTATTAAGCAGTTTGGTTTTACTAGCATACGAAAGATTTTGTATCATGTGGTAAGAGATGCGGTCGAATCCGGGCGAGGTACCTTTGACCTTACTTAAACAGTGGCTGAGCTCTGTCATGGTGATTGGCTCGTCTATAAGGCGGGCGTCTTTGTCTTTAGTATTTTCTACGGCTGCAATCAGTGAGTTTTTGGCTGTTTTGAATAATGCTGAAAAATTTTCGTCCGAGGCATATTTTGCCCATTCTTTTCCAAAGTGTTGTGCGATTTCAAGTTTGTCGGTTAGGCTATCGTTATTTGTATTGATGACATTAATACTAGTAGAGGAATACTTCCGTGAAATTTTATTAATTTTATTCCACATATCAGACGTTGTTGTATCTCGATTGATCGTTTTGGTGAAGTTTTCAAAGCATAAACGTTTGGCCTTTTTCATTTCGTACTTGAACTTAGCATTTTGTTTTTTGTAAGGAACAAGGTTTTCTTGAGTAGGGTTAGATTTATTTTTTCCACTTTTCCATTTTCAGATTTCGATTGCGGTATGTAGAGGTTTGCTGCCGTGCGTATTGCTTTGGTTGGTTATTGTAGCTGCGTCTTTATTGCTCGTTGATGACAAGCGCCTTTTAGACATTTCACTTTCTACTTTGCGGAAAAAGTTAGACCAGTCGGCTAAATGAATTAAAAATTTTTTTGTTTTTTCCGGGGGGTTATGCTTATCTGATAATTTTATTGTGATTCTAATTGGGAAGTGATCACTGCCGTGTAAATCGTTAAGAGTGCTCCAGGTGGTTAGGGGAAGTAAATTTAATGAGCAAAATGAGACGTCTATATGGGAGAAAGTGTTATGTGTTGAGAAATGAGTGGGACTTCCATCATTTATTACACACATCCCCGCGCGTGCTATTATGTTTTCCAGCAGTGTTCCCCTGTTATTGTTGGAAGTGGATCCCCAAATAGTGTTCCAACCGTTGAAATCCCCAACGACTACCAGGGGGGTTGTGAATGATGCAAGGATATTTGATAATACTCGAACGGAAATATCCTGATTAGGAGGGATATAGAAAGACAGGATGGTGAATCTTATATTGAGATTTATTTCAATAGCTACATTTTGATACTCGGAGTTTGTGTGGATTTGTTTATGAGGAATATCCGATTTAATAAATATTCCAGTACCTTGCTTTGATGTGGTGTTTAGAATAGAGTTTGAGAAGTATGCATTGTAGTTTTTAGGGGGGATTGGCGTAGAATTGAAAGCACAGTGCGTTTCTTGCAGAGCAATGATGCTGGGATTTAAATCCTTTATGAGTAATTGGAGCTCAGTATAATTGTTTATTAGACCATGTATATTCCATTGCAGAAGCACCAAGTCCATAATACAGACATTTATTAATAATAAAGAGCGGGTTATTTGAGTTATTTGTTGTCTATAGTTTTCCATTACTGAGCTAAGGGGCCACTCAATAATCCGAACCGAAGGAAAGCTCCCCTGAACCAGCGTGTAAGTGACACACTAGTCCTGGGGGCAGTCCCAGATCGAATCAAAAAACAGCCCCCTGGTTCTAGTAAATTATTGTTGTTGTATTAACTTATGTGGTTACGTTTTCGCTAGGTCCATTGTGACCGCGTCGAGAGACTCCTCATCACTCAACGTTACGAAATAATCATTATTATTTAGCAGAGTTTGTGTTAAACAATAAATAGGAGACGTTAAAGTGTTGCTGTTTGTTTCAATAGATGAGTTTGTGTTGTATTTTTTGTTTGTTCTTTTGTTGATTGATGTTGTTGATTCAGTTTTTTCTGTGATTGTAGCGGTTTTAATTTCATTGTTTTTTGACATTGTGTTTGCCTTAGAGGTCGAAGGTAGGTTTTTCTTATCGTTAAAGAGTTGATTTGTTGTTGCTGTATGCTGTTTGTTAAATTTTGTTACTTGTGTAGATGATGTAATTTGTTGCGTTTGGTTGTCTGGATTTTCTTTGCGTTTTGTGGGAGAGTCAGCAATTACAGCGGCATATAGGTATTGGGTATTTGTTTGGATTGGGTTGTTTTCCCTGTATCTACGACGTGCTTCTCCTATACTGCAATCATTTTTGGTTTTTATTTTTAATATCTCTTTCATTTGTATGAAACGAGGGCACTTATTGTCGGCTGATGAATGTTCTCCCGAGCAGTTGATGCAAAATATGCGGGTGCATTTTTCTGGTGCGTGTGGTGGTAAGCTACATTCGGGGCAGGTTGTGTTTCCTCTGCAACGATTTTTAGTGTGGCCGAGTATCTGGCAATTTTTAAATCTCATGGGATTGGGGATGTAGTGGTCCACTTTACACTTGTACCACGCAACGTCTACAGTTGTAGGTAAGCGGTATAGGTCAAACGTTAATATCATCTTGCCGGTTGGGGTACGTGAGGTTCCGTCTTCGCTGGGTCTAGTAAATTTATAAACATCTGTTACACCTTGGTCTTTCATTTCCTGTATAATTTCACTTTCTGTAACGTGTATTAAGCACGGAGCGTATATGACTCCTTTTACAGAATTGAGCGTTTCGTGAAGCTTACATGAGATCGGGCATAGATTTGCTAGATTTTTTGTTTTTAAAAATTTTTCTGCAATGCGCGCATTGTGGTCAAGTACTAGAAGGCTCCCGTCACGGAGCGACGATATCGAGTTGATTTCTGTGGAAATACTTTCTATTCCTTTTTTTATAGCAAAAGGGCTTAGTTTCGACAATTGTTTATTAGTATCACTGGATGATATTAGAACATATTTCGGAGTGTTTTTATTGTTGTTGATTGGTGTGGGCAAATCTGGATATTCATTAGTTTTTTTCTTCTTGGAGGGGTTTTCTATAAAATCCCCAAGAACATGGAACCTGTTATTGGATAACCTGTCCGGAGGGCCCGGGGCCATGATTAAATTAAATTGTAATCGTCTCTATGTATAAATATATGTGTTTACAAGAGCGAAATTAAGTAAAATAAAGAAAGGAATAATCACTTATTAATAATAATAAAATTATCAACCGTTATTCTATATGGAATTTTTGTTATTTTGTAATGAGAAAGAGCAAAAACAACCGTACGTTTTGAAAGTTAGTCGGAGACTCGGCATTTATAATAATCCCTGAATATTCTATTTTTTTTATCAATACAGGTTTCTTAACATAAGAATTATCCTTTTTTATACGAAATTTCATTTTGAAATAGAAATAGTTGTACCATTTCTAGTCAAAATTTATTATTATTTATAAAAAATTTTTAGTAAACTCAATAAAATTATTTGTCCAAATTTTTAAAATAAATAATGCTAAAAAAGCTAAAAACATTTTCCAAAAATGCTAAATAAAATGCCAAATGCTAAATGAAAATTTTGCAGGTTAACCTTTATGTCTACAACCAAAAATTGTTCGTTAAATATACAACCATCATACCCGGGTAAGTCGTGTTGTTTGGAAGTGAATTAGGTCAGATTGACATATTTTTTTTGTTTTTATGTGTGTTAGAAAGAGATCGACAAGAAACACATGCAAAGTACGCCAAAAACCGGGTTGTGTAATACTCGCGGAAAGTAACCTTTTGGCCTAAATGCTCAAACAAAATAAAAAATTTTGTAAAAACCTATACATGAACTCTGTATCTCTTGTCTATTTTTACACACAGATAAAAAAAATTAATGTTATAAATTCTAAAAATGTAAATTAAATTAAACCTTCATACAATTGTGTACATATTTTTGCATTTTTAATCAAACATTTTTTTGAATTGTTCTGTGCTTACCCGGGTATGCCGGTAATATGGTTAAGGGGTGATTCTCATAAACTGCTTGTAGATATTTTCCAAAAAAAAAAAAAAAATTTAATTTATTTATTTAAATATCAAAAAAACAATATTTTAGGGGCATATTAAAAATTTCAAGTCGATAGCTCACCTGGTAACGAAAATATATAAAATTGAATATGAAAAACATACCCGGGTAGGTGATTGTAGACACAAAGGTTAATAGAAATTTGTTATGCTAAATTTAGCTGCAAAAATGCCAAATTGGCAACACTGGTAAAAAAAACATGGTTGGGCATAATGCGGGTGTTTTAAAATTTAAGTTCTGTAAGGTGTAAAATGGGTAAGTAAATCAATAATAATACTATTCTCCTTCTTTCTCTGGCTCTCTGGGGTAAGTGTTTTAGAGTCTGAACACAATGTCACGATATTTTATTGCGGTGCGGTTCTTCATACGATTTTGAAGTAAAAAACCGCAGTGCGGAACGGCATAAAATTAAAATCTATTTTATTTTCATTGTGGACTTTCCTATCTCAATTTTTGATACTCTTTCTTTTTCTGATGTTGCCATAGTTTTTGAATAATTGGCGATGTTCACAACATAATTGTAAAGAAAAAACATGATTTTGAAGATCATAAATTTTTGTCATAAAATATTAAAGTTTAAGAAATAATCGTATCTCAACAGAGGAAGCAAAAATGAACAATAACGAAAGATTCATCGAAGAAGTAATGAAGTATAACTGTCTCTATAATCGGGAAATATAGCAGGCCTGTACTTGAATCAAGGGCATTTTGAGATTGATTCAATCTTAGTTTTACTTAAATCAATCTCATATTCGGATTATTTTAAGTACGAACTCGGGATTAAATATGAATAATTTAAGTATTTCGCACTTGAATAATCCGTACTTGAATAAATTTTTCTGTACTTGATTCAAAAAAACCCCTTCTACCGTACTATTGGATTGATTTAAGTACGGATGAATTGATTTTTCAGTGTAACAAATTCAATTAAATTATCCTGACCGATAGCTTTATATAAACACACCGATGAAACTTAGAAACACGTTTAAGATTAGGCTGGGTCTACAAGCACAAACGCATAATACTTTGCCCTTCTATAAAGGTATCTCTTTCTTTTCTCCTTTAGTTTTCTAATTGCTTAGCTGGCAAATTTAAATAACGGCAGCTGCTCATTGTACTTCTTATTTTCATCTGGTAACATTTCAATCTACTTGAAACACTTGTATAACAGCAGTAAAGTCATGCATGTTTTAGTTCATGTTTATTTGCTTTTGTTGTTTTACAGTTTTCTCTTTCAAATAAAAAACAAACCATAGAAGACATGTGTACATGAGTGTATTTAGTTGAATGTTGTAGGAAGTCCTCGTACGTGCCCGTAACTTAAACCATTAATTATTGCACTCAACTGCAATACAGTAAGTGTACATCTAAGCAGCATATTAAGTTTATATCTCTCATTTTTTTTAGCTCTTCTTGCCTCTCTTTATTACTATTATTATTTTTATATTGTTTCTTTAAAAATATAGAAAAGAAAAGAAAAATTGCACAACTATTTCTTCTTGCTCTATTATTTTACAGTTTTACGAAAACATGGTTACAGTTAAAGCATGTTTCAACCTGCTTGTTGTGTTGTGCTATTTCCTTGCTACGTTTATATTTCCTTTTTCCCGTTTTTCCGCCATTTTATTATGTTCGTTACAGTTACAGTTTGTGCGTATGTCACCTTGTTGCTATAAAACATCCGTTATTTTCACCTACTGAAATTTTATATATTTTTTATTCTTCTTAATTTAAATGTATGTGTTTTCACATACCTGCCACAGTTTATTTTGTTTTTCCTTTTTTTTTTTTTTTTTTTTTTTGTTTATTTAAGTTGGTGATTCTCGTTTTATGCTTTTCCTGGAAATGCCCTTTGGGCTACAAACAGTTTAAGTTTTTATATGCGCATTTTGCTGTTATTTATATTCTAAAATTTTTATTTATTTAAAAACTGTTGGGAATTTTCAGTTAGCTAAAACCGGAAACGGAATTCATTGCTCATGATAATTACCTACCACACATGTAGAATATTAATATGTGTTTGTGTGTGTTTGCGGCAACGGAAATACTTGTGATTTAAATGCATTTCTATAGCTGATAGAGCGTAGGAGAGGGCGTTAATGGTCACTAGAACATTATAGAAAATTAATTAAATTTTTAATGATGTATTGTCTACTTGTAATTTGTCGGTTGCAAGTGAAGCTTGGGGCTTGCAATACTTTTAAAAAGGAAACGTAAAATTTACAATAGATTGCAATAAAATTATAGAGAACCAATTTAGTTGTGATGAATCTTTAATAGCCTCTATCAAGAAATATAAGAATTTTTATTAATACAGAAAGATATTGTTGTAACATACAAATTAGTTTTACCAAAATTTTATAAAATCTTTTTTCGTAACGATTTTAAGTCATTCGAAAATGAACTATTATAAAGGGTGGTTAAATTTTAAGTGCCGATGTTGATTTTGAATAAAACGCAAATTATTAAGGATATTATTGTCATTTCTTTTTATTATGATAATATTGGTATGGTTCAATTATGTATGGAACAAAATATCGGCCAAATGGCCACCGCGACCTCGGCGGCACACCTCCATCCGATGGTCCTAATTTTCGATGACGCTGAGGCATAGTTGAGGTTCTATCCCGCTAATGTGCCGAATTATCTCATCCTTTAGCTCTTGAATTGTTGCTGGCTTCTCAACGTACACCTTTTCTTTCAAATAACCCCAAAGAAAGAAGTCCAACGGTGTAAAATCACATGATTTTGGCGGCCAAATAAGATCGCCACGACGTGAGACAACACGGCCATTGAATTTGTCGTGCAAAAGAGCCATTGTTTCGTTAGCTGTGTGTCAAGTGGCACCGTCCTGTTGAAACCACATACCGTCCACATCCATATCTTCCAATTCGGGCCATAAAAAATTTGTTATCATCTCACGATAGCGAACACCATTCACAGTAACTGCCTGATTTTGGAAAATATACGGCCCGATGATGCCGCCAGCCCATAAACCGCACCAAAAAGTCACTTTTTGTGGGTGCATTGGTTTTTCGACAATATATATATGTTCCCGAAGCTCCTATAAGGAGCATAGGGCCCCAACAAAATCTCTCCACTTTGATCTGTCCATCGAAATTCTTTTCACTTCGTTCCAGCTGGTGTTAAGAGTTGTTGCTTCAGCTATGACTTGTCTTCTCCATGTATGGGCCGGACGTCCTCTTCTACGACTACCTTGTGGATTCCACTCTATGGCGGTTTTAGCAATGTCTGGGTGTGTTTTTCTTATCGTATGACCTATCCAGTTCCATTTTCGTCTACGTACTTCAGCGGTTAGAGGAGATTGCTGCGTTTCGAACCACAGCCTCTCATTGGATATCGTTTGTGGCCAATACACCCGAAGTATTCTTCTCAGACAGCGGTTTATAAATACTTGCATTGCCTGAATGTCTGAAGGGGCCGCATTCCATGTTTCGCAGCCGTATAATAAAGTAGAACGAACATTAGAATTAAACAGTTTAATTTTGACACCACGAGAGAGTGTAGATGATTTCCATATGTAATTAAGTTGGCCGAAAGTTTGTTTTTCGACAATCACTCTTGGATTATCATTCGCCCAAATGCGGCAATTCTGCTTATTGACGAATCCACTGAGGTGAAAATGTGCCTCATCACTGAAGATGATTTTCACGATATGCATTTTGATTTGAACGCCCATTTTAATAATAAGCCTGAATAACTTTAAAGCGTTGTTCAATTGTGTATCTTTCCATGATTCAAATTGAGTTAGTCTGAAATTGAGAAATGTCAAATGAAATGCAGAAAAAAACTTGACGTTTAGGTGTGGTTCACATTCAACATCGGCCCTTAAAATTTAACCACCCTTTTTAAATCATAGCTGCTTGTTACGAATATGTCCGAATATGAAGAATACAAATTAGCAAAAATCATTTGATATCGTTGGTAACAATACTAAAATCCAATTTTGTTAATTTGAAATAAAATATTTAAAATTTCGTTTTATATTCTTGTTGGCCGAGTTTAATCATATTTCACTTCCATGAATTTTAAAAAAATTATTGTTAATTCAATTAAAATCAACAGTTCAATGAAAAATCACAATTGTTATAAAAGTAGATAAGGACTGTATGTTTAGATTTGTCCTTTAAATTGAACAAAGAAAGTTCAACTAAAAAAAGACAAAAAGATTAAAGCATAAAAAGCAAATGTACTTAAGTTTTCAAGACAAAGTCTGTAAATAAAAATTTTAAATTGATAATAAATAAAAATTCTTAATTGATAATCAAATACAGCAAATTTCGTTCTACCAATACCATTGGTTAAAGATTGATACTGGCAGGCATCGCAGCACAGTGCTCTGTCCCATAGTCAAAACTAAAGACTAACAAAGTGCTTAGAATATTTAAGTAATATATAATTTTGTAAAGCTAAAAAAGTACCTTAAAGAGATTTATAAATAGAATTCATAAGTTTCACTTTTTACGGCTTAGCTCAAAAAATGTTTGACTTTGGTGCCCTCCACTGTAAATACACGCAGAGAAAAAACATTTTTAAATATGGTCACCTCCAATAAAACTATTTTTGAATAAAATTGTTAACAGATTATGGTTAATTTAACCATGTTATTGTCATCGACAACCATACAATTAAATTTACAACTAAACGCACAAAAAAGGGAAATTATTGTTGGTTTACAATATTGAGATTGCTGAGAACAATTTTTTTTTATTATCGTAAAGTTTGAGATTTTTTTATTATTTCTTAAGTTTGTTAGAGTATAATTAACTATTTTTTTAGAGTACCTAAATTTTTATTTAAGATTTTGAGGTCAATAGGCAAACATCAATCTTTAAACCAAATGATATTTTAACTTTGGCAGATCGAAATTTCTTTTGAATGACTATCTATTTTAATTGATTTACATGTTCTTCTTTAATTTCTTGCTGACCTTTTGAATGAAAATTAAATTCAAGGAATAGTTCTGTGATATTTACATTAAGTTTGACTTTTATTCGGTGTTTTGTGTTGTATTTTTTATTTATTATTTATTTATTTATTTCTGTGTCGTGTAGTCCAGTTTTTAATATTAAATAGTTGAAAAGTGCAATACAGATGTAAACCCTAATTCATTATTATGGAATAAAAATAACCCCTGATGAAGTTCGAAAAAAGCGAATGAAACGTTGGGAAAAACCAATAAAAAACCATAAATGTTTTTTATTTACATTTGGTAAAAAACTATTGATTATTATTAGCCCGTGAGGATAACTTAAAACCTCAATAATAATAATATTAAAAAACATTTATCAAAAAACAAAAATAGAAATAAATTCAAGGAATTTTGCCTGATTAAAAAAATATCAAAACAAAAGATTAATTCTTAAATACTTAGAAAAGGAAGTCTTCGATAGAAAGAATTTGTTCAACAATTAAGTCGTTTGCGTAAAGTAATTTAGAAAAATTCTGTATTAAATTTCAAACATAAATGCCTTTTAAAATAATTTGTTTCGTTAAAAATTTTGAAATTATGCTTAATAAAAAGCTAAATAAGATGAAAAGCGTCTAAATCAAGTCACTAAATGACTTAATTGGCAACATTGATTGAAAAGAAGATTTCATTTACAATTTTAATAGTTGAGGAAAGTCTACTTCCTTTAAGTTTTAAAACTATTAAGTCCTTGTTCATGTTTAAATCCTTTTTGCAAAAATAATTAAATTTACTATGTCAATAAATAAACTTCATTTAACTCATTTTCAGTGACAAACTGTTGTCACTTTTTTAAAACTATTTGAAATAAAACTTTCATTTAAACGTTTTTCTTTCACTTGTAAACCATTTACTTAAATGCACAATTTTCTTTTCAATTTTAATCTGTGAATTTCTTTTTCATTTCCACAAATAAAAATAAAATAAAAAACACTGAAAACCTCAGATTTTCAACATTTCATTCAGAGTACAATTTCCGTTCTTTATGTAGGACATCATACGCCAAAAAAAAAAAAATACTACATTTATTACGAGCCAAAGATTATGGTCATTAAAAGTGTATTCCAGTATTGTAGTATTATACAGAACTGATATTAAATCCTTTACATGAGCAAGCACATTTTTAATTAAAATCGCAGGAATAAAAAATAAAACAAAAACAAAAAACCAAAAATAGAACAACTGCCCGAAAAGCAGATACTCTTATTTGATAATGACGATGATAATGCGTATTTATTTACGCAAATACGAATAAGAACAAGTATTTTTGTTGGCAGCAAATAAATGTTGAATTAAAATTCATTTTCATTAAAAAAAAAAAAAGAAAAGAAAAAATATAATAAAGTGGTCATGTAAATTCAACTTAATTTTATACAGCAGCCATGTGTTTAATTGTTTGTGTGTGTGACAGTTTTTTTTTTATTTAATATGGCAACACTTAAGCTTTTTATTCCATACTTAAGCGGAAACGGAAATTGTCGTTTTGCATACGTGTGTATGTGTGTGTAAGCGAATGGATTGTTATTTGGATTGTAAATGAAAGAGATAATTATACATATGTATAGGTAGAGGTGAATCGATGTTTTAATAATGGTTATTCAGGGCTGTCAGATTTATTTTGACCTTTTTCGCCAAATTCAATGTAAAAAATCGACAAAATCGTCAAACCCTTTTTATTATATTTTGCCAAAAAAATAAATCTGCCCAATTATGAATAAAAATTCGCCGGGAGTTTTTTTCCATTTTCCCATTTTTACAATTAAATTTGCAAAGGAAAATTCGAGAAGGAGGAAGAAAGCTCCCGGGGAATTTTTCTAAAAAAAAAACACAACAACAAGTGATTTATGGGCAAATTTAGGTAGTTGTGGTTCTTTGCTCATATCTCAGCCATTAATACTCCCATCTGGCTGAATTTTAATAGCAAAATTAAAAGGAGCAGACATATATACTAACCAAGCCCCAATTATAATTGGGTTCTTCGGTAAACCCATTTCAACAGACAGACGGACAGACATCGGTTAATCAACTTCGCTACTCATAAAGACCCAGAATATTTATACCCTATAGGGTCTAAGATCGATACTATAGAAATTACAAACGGAATGATAAACTTATATAGACCCTTTTCCACCTGTGGTGAAGGTTATAGAAATATGCGTAATATGTAGCTTTGTTTTAAAATTATGTGTTGGGAAAAAGAGAAGAAGCGGCTTCTTTAAATAAAGAGGAAATTGAAAGTAAATTGTGTTTAATACTCTCCTCTAACAATATTAAAAAGCCTCACTTGTTGAATTTTAAAATGGTGTGCTTAATTTAAAACAAATTTTTTTTAACTTTAAAAACAATTTACTCTTAAGTACAAAATATATATCTTCACCTAAAATGCAAAACAACGTATCATCAAAAAATTCGATTTTTTTATTGAAAACGATTCACTACAAATGTTTAAAAAAAATTTAAACTTCTACCTTAAAAAATAACCAAGCTATAAACAATATTCAAAATGACGTATCATCAAGTGCATAATTTTCATTAGCGACATAACGTATCATCACACTTTATAAAGAAAAAATTAGCAGAGTGTTTGATTTTTTTTAAGAATACAGCTAGCAATGATTTTTTTTTTTAACGACAAAATTTGGTATTCTGTTTCGTATTCTATGGTTAACTGTTAGCACGGTGGTAGGATTAGTGATCAAACTGAAAAGAAGTAAAAATAAAAAATGTGGTATAATAACAACTAGTATGGGCTAGCAATCGACACAATCGAATGCAATCTAGAAATAACGACTTCGTTTAGTGTGTGCCAGCCAGCCAAACGGACTTATTCGATTGGTACACTACAAATCCGATTGGTACACTAAAAGTGGGGTCCAGAACCAATATTCTTTTCTGTTACATACATCCAGCGTTGCCAAATGTTTAGATTTATCTGCATTTTGCAGTTTTTCTACGCATTGGGCAGTTTTAAAGTTTTTTGTTAAAAAAATAAGTTTTTTGTAAATTGCGCAGATTTTGCAGTTTTTGCATTAAAATTTTTTAATAAAAATTTTGTTATATTATTTTTTTATTTCTTTAGCCCTAATCTTACCTAATTTGCTTAACACATACTCGTATCACAGAGGCAAGCTTCAAGAGTCAAACAAAAAACACAATAGGCTTGGTAAACACGTACTTTTCTTAAACAAGTTAACCACCAAAACCGAATTATCATTTTTCAATAAATTCTAATAAAATATTTTTATGCTTTTAAATTTTTATGTTTTGTCGTTTCCTTCTTGACTATAAAATTTTCACTTAAATGACTTTAAGTGAATTTAATTTAGTCATTTAATTTATAAATTAAATGACTAAATTTTGCACTAGGAAGCGCAAACAGCTTGGAAAATATACAACATTTCGATACAAACATGATTGAATCGTTTGTCAAATACACCAATTTAGAACGCATATGGATTGTACAAACACACAATTTTGACATGTTTGCCTGGCCGTTTGATTAATTTATTTGGCTTTTCTTTTGGAAGTTTAATTATATCCCTGTTAACATTTTTTGATTTTTGATGTTTCATTTTATTGCATCATATTTTCATATACTTATCGTCGGTTGAGTATTTAAATGTCGTATGTGGATTTTTTGCGGTTTTGAGTTAAGATCGATTCCTTAGGTTTTCAGACCTGATCTTTCATTTGGCGTAATCAGTTTTTAGATACCTCATACGGTTTTCGAGATATGGAGTGTTGACTTTGTCGCATGTGGTATTTGCTGAAGCAATTTTCAAATTAAATGTGTTCAAACTCAATTTACTCGAAACTATCGGAATCCACATACGACAATTAAGTTCTCAGCCGACGTTATGTTCACTTGACAAATTGGAAATCTGAGCCCGAACTAAAATTAATTTTGTATTAAATGAGGAAAAAAACAAATCGCACGACTATACTTTGTTGTGTACCCCTCTTAATTCCACTCTCTTTCATCTAGACTACAAAGTACCGATATTCGTTAATAATTTATTATACATTTTTATATTAATTCGAATGTGTATTCTAAGTCAAATTGCAATGTATACAACTTAGATACCAGCTGAATGTAATGGATTTTCTGGCCCGCTACGGCCTTCGTCAGCATTCTTTGTATATTTTAACTGGATAGTGCTTATTGTAAATTTTTTTTATTTAACTTAATTATTCTAACAAATAGAATCTGGGAATTTTAGTTCTCATGTTGAGTTTCATTTTTATTATAAATTTTTATAATAATTCGAATATGTATTCTTAGTCAAATTACAACTTATAAAGCTTTCATACTTTAATAGTCTTATAACTTCAATATTTTCTATGCACTATCAGAATTTGTTTGTTTGTATATCTTAATTACGAGGCTTACTTAAGCTATCCTTTGGCTAGCAATAAAGAAAATTGTAAACTATTTGATACCAGCAGAATGTAATGCATTTGTTTATAATAAAAATTATACTCAACATGAGAACTAAAATTCCCAGATTCTATTTGTGGATAATTTATGTAATATTGTTTTTGTTTCTGTATTACACGTATGTTTAAAAAAATTAAGTAAATATATATATTTTTTGCTATTTTTATGTGCAGTTTTTTTAGGTTAAATTCAGTTTTTTTTTTCCTTAAGATATAGTTATTTTCAAAAAAATTATGGCAACGCTGCATACATCAGTACTAGGGAGATCGAACGGTTATTATTCGACCGGTTTTAACCGGTTATTTTAGCTTTGCCCAAGTCGGTTATTTTAAAAGGCCCATTTATCGAATATCGAATAAACCGGTTATTTTGGTATAATAAACCGGTTATTTTAGTAATGTGTAATTTACATACACTTTCCTTACTCTTGTTGTAGATGCACCCGTAATTTAAGTATTTTCTAATTGAATATTGGCCATACTTAAACTTTTTATAAAGAATGGCAACACAAAATGCAAAAAAGGTCAAAAAACATTATGAACAAATCGCTTATAAAAGCGTGTGGTCTTGTAGAAAAAAAACCAAAAACTATTCAAAATACTTCAAAAACGTGTGCAGTTAAAATATAAATAGTAATTTGTGCAAGGGCATTATCTCTAGATATTTTTCGAACGCGATTTTAAAGACAAAGATAGTTGCCTGAAGTGCTCTAAAATGATAAGTTACAAAGGTTCTTCCATTTCACGACTAAATAATCACCTTTAATTAGTATACATGCTTGACATTAATGTGATCCAAATGAAACTTAACTCCGTTCGAAGTAGTTCTAAGGAGACGAGAAATAAAACTTTACTAAAATACCCTGCAAAAAATTAATCATTGGGTGAAATATTAGCCCGTTGTGTTGCCGACGACAAAATGCCCGTTAAGGCACTAAAAACTCTTAAGTAGTTCTAGCATCTTTTCATGCTGAAAACTAAAACATTACGGCGGAATCAACGATATGGGAATAATTTCTACCATATGGGAAACATTAATTTTATTAAAAGCAAAATTTGAGTTTGAACATGTGAACTTAAATTTTATTTCCTTTATTCTATTATATTTTTTGAATATAACATAAAATTAAATAAAAGTAGTTTTTTTGCTATATCTACCAGCATAATTAATTTCATTTTGCAATTAAAATGTCATGCTGAATCTCTCTTATATTTTGCGCAAACAGACAATGTCTAATTTAACCGAGAACAGCTTCAAAATGGTTTTGCTAGCCAATTTCACTTCGAACTCGTCTATAAAAAACTAAAATTTAAATTTTCTCAAAAATTAATTATTTGACATTGGGTTTTTAGCACCAAGCTACAGATATAAAGACAACAAAAACAAATAAAACACTTGAAATAACGAAGCTGTTATGTATTTATATTCAAAATT
Source organism: Pollenia amentaria (assembly GCA_943735925.1). Lineage (NCBI taxonomy): Eukaryota > Metazoa > Arthropoda > Insecta > Diptera > Polleniidae > Pollenia > Pollenia amentaria. Next base: position 39,070,725 of record OX031009.1, read on the forward strand.
ATTTAAATAAATTATTTACAAGTGATTTACAACTAATTTTTATTAATAATTGTAATTATTGCAAAAGGCACGGCACAATCGTTTTTCAGACGATTTCTTCAGACGAACAATAGATTTGTATAAATAATATGGACATAAATATTTGCAAATGTTACAAGTTAAAAACACTTATGGCCTTTTTGTACATTGTCCACAACTTCTTTCCTGTCTTCAGTCTTCAAGAAATTGTAAAACTCATTACAACTTGAACCAAAGTTTGTCTTTATTTGCAATTCACTTTCTAGGTTTTTTATTAGGAGCCTGTTTCTCTCTTTTCTCCACTTTGAAAACTAAAGACTCGTTCTGTAAAAGCGTTTAAATGTAGAATGGAAAAAATAAAATTACACATTCCTTCAAAATCGTAAACGCACCACCATTTAGAAACACTTTCCATTTTTCTTCTACTGTCTTCTTTTTTCGTACTAATTCGGCAAAAGTCTTTAATGTTAATAACTCATCGATAACAACATCTATAATATCAAACAATTTGCCAATATGGCAAACTATATACTGAACAAAATAAATATATAATAACAGTACAAAAACAGTACGTTAATGAAAAAATCAGTACATTTGCCTACTGATTGGCTTGTAGTGATAAAAAATGGCAACCCTACCCATAACTCCAAAAATACTGACCCGATTTCAATAAAATGTATGTACCTTGTACACATCTGCCAAAAAAATATCTTTCAAATGATGTATCATTTGTTAAAATCCAATGTATATTGTTGACGTAAAAGGGAGCATATATGTATGTATGTTAGGCTTGCCAGATCCAGATTATCAAAAAGCTGGACATGTGAATTAAAAAAGCTGGATATTAAAAAAAAGCTGGACATTTTGAAATAAAATTTTCACGAAAAGTTACTTGTTTATTGTACAAACAATTTTATTAAAAAATACCCATATGTACGAGTATGACATTAATATTATTACATTGTTTCTTTTATAATACTTTACTACAATACTAACATAACAAAATATAACTAAACTTTAATTTTTCAGTTCACTCATATGTACTATATATCTACATACCTCTCATTTGCTGGAACAACGTCATAACTCATAAAAATTAGTTTCTTATTTTAATGTAGAATTAATTATCGCTCCTATATTTATATTAAGTAAAAAATTGATATAAGAATCTTGCATATTAAGCTCTTGAGAGAAATATAATTTTGCCATTGACTTACTTCTTTGCAAATTGAAAACTTCAATTGCTATTGCATTTGCATTATGTTCCAATAAGGAAATTTATAAAAATTATTTTAAAGCAATGAATATTAAGAGCATTTTGTGGAAAATTTTTTTAGCTGGACAAATTTCTTTTTAGCTTGAAACTGGACAGGCCTTTAAAAAGCTGGACAATCCAGCCAAAACAAGCCCGACTGGCAACCCTAATGTATGTATATGTGTTCTGTAATCGAAAATCGAATTAATGGCAGGATGATCTTGATACTCTTTGGATCACACATTTCGCTCGCGATATTAGGTGCGTTCGTTTACCCCAAAATTTGCACAAATTTGTGCAAGTTTTTAAAGGATTTTACTGAAATGCGTTCGCTTACACAAAAATTTGCAAAAGAGAGCATCTACTGAGAGAGTAAAGTAACAGTTGTAAGCAAAGAGTCTGCAAATTTTTACTGAACAAAAAAAAATTTTTACCAGTAAAAACCAGTAGAAAACAAAAACATATGTTTCATTTAAGTAAACAAACAAAAGTAAGCAAACAAAAAGCATACAATTTGTAATAAAAACATTTAAAAGAACAAAAGCTGAATTAAAAGTGCAACAAAAACCAAAAATATTTATTACATCCTAAACAATTTTACTTACCACTTTGTACCTATTAATATTAAGTTTTCTTTTTTAGGCATTCATGGTAAAATTTGTGTTAATTGTTCAATATTACTTATTTTTGTTTTTGTTTACATTAATATTTTAGAGATGTAAAGCTAATGAATATACATATGATTACTTCTTATTGCATATTATTGAGGGTACCAAATATCAAAAATCAAATATTGATGTAGTTTCGTATGTAATTCAACTAGAAACAAAATTGAAAGTCATGTACAAAATAAACAAGTCTTAAAACTTGCACAGAAGCTCATTTAATAAATAAATTTGCTACGAATTTATAATCATTACAATGCATTTCATCAAGTACCAAAAACATTATGTACTGGGTAGTCTAAACAACACACATTTTACATCACTAAGCTTTTTAGCGATCAGTTGTTTGAATTAACCTGCAAGTTTTTGCAATTTTTCAGTTCGTTTACTTTTTTGTGCAAGAGCCATTTTTTGAGAGTAAAATTTTCATATTGCCCAAAATTTACTCAACTACTGGATTTTACTGGAAAAGTAAACAAACGCACCTATTAATTTCGGAGACCTTTTTGCGTCACATAAGAGTGAGAGTTGTTATTTTGATGATACTCATTTTACTTTGAAAAGAGTTAATAATATCGTATCAAATATCTGTGTCCTGAGCGCGAACGAACTATGACCGTTCTCTAGCTGTACAGAAATCTCTTGTTTTTGTATGTAAGGAACCACGCTCAATTATCCACACCACTTATCGATAACACGGCTTTGTGTACCAAATTTGGACAACTTTTATCTTACTGTTCTTTATATATAAATAAACCTATTTTATGCCACGCCCACTTCTCCAATCCCCAAGATTTTCTCAGACGTTGTGTATTACTAACCTAGATGCTTGTACCTAATTTGGAAACTTTGGCTTTTGTCGTTCTCCAGACATACAGAAATCTATAATCTCTTTGTATGGGAGGTGCCACTCCCACTTTTCCAATCCTACCCAATATAATATAACTAAGATGTTTTTACTTAATTTGGAAACCTTCGCTTTAACCGTTCTCTAGATATACAGAAATCTATATCTTTCTATGGGAGGTACCACGACCACTTCTCCAATACTGTCCATTTTTTAGAGTCTGTGTATTGATAACCCAGATATGTGTACCAAATTTGGACAATTCTTCTCTTACCGTTCTTTAGATATAATAAAAAATCTATTTTGGGCCACGCCCACTTCGCCAATCACGTCCATATTTTGTCGGATGTTGTGTATTGATAACCAAAATGCTTGTACCTAAATTGGAAACTTTGGCTCCTCTCGTTCTCCAGATATACCTAAATCTACAATATCTTTGTATGGAAGATGTCACGCCCACCATTCCAATCCTGCCATTTTGTAAGAGATGTTTTTTATTGATAACCCAGTTATGTATATCAAATTTGGACAATTTTTCTCTTACCGTTCTTAAGATATAAATAAAGCCATTTTGTGCCATGTCCACTTATCCGAACCCGCCCAAATGTTGTTAGATGTTGTGTATTGATAACCAAAATGCTTGTACCAAATTGGAAACGTTAAGCCTTTTCATTCTCTAGATATACAGTAATTTATATTGTCTTTGTATGGGAGGTGCTACGCCCACTCAAAATTTCAAATATATATATATAGCCTATAGCTCCTTCCAGACCATCAGTAATGTACTATAAAGGTCCTGAAGATCGGTTCAGCAGTTAAGGCGGCTATAAGGTACAAACACACAAACAAATAAGTATACATGCATTCCTTTTTATTTATATATGTATATATAGAAGATGTGTAACTTAAACTTATTCTAAGAATCTAAAGGAAAATTTTTGATTTTATCTTTTTTTATAAAAAAAATCAATAAGAGTATATTTACTTAAATAGTATGTCTGTATTTTATACTAAACAACATATTATAAAATTATGCACCACGATTCAAAAATTTTACTCCAGGTGGTCCATGCAATCTTTTTAAAACAATCGGAAAATTTTCACTAATAATATAATCGTCTTTGAAAACAATAACCAAATTTAACTCAAATTCTAAAAAGAAAATTAATAAGATTTTGGAATAAAATCGAAATGTTCTTCAACTTACCAATTTTAAAATTTTTTGTTATCAACGTTGGACACGTAAACAAACGTGGTAAAATCATATAGATAGGTATTTCTAATTTAGGGCATATGTTGCCATCAGCTATTTGTATAGTCTGAATTTCAGTGGCATCTTTGGAGTAACCCTCATTGCAACCGCAGGTTTCAACACGTACCAATTGCAGTTCTATTGACTTAATAGCCGCCTCAGTATGTTGTATAGTTAAATTACCCTTCAAAGGTTGTGTAATACAAAATTCTGTGCGCTCTAACTTTCCAGTTGTTAAAAACCTTGGCATGGTTATACGTTCTTTAGAGTTTTTTTGTAAACTCTCGGGACTTATACTGAAATGTACTTCTTTGGATGGCACTTTAATAGCATCCTCTGCTGGAGGTTTATATTGTATGCAGAATTGTTGAGTCTTTTGCAAAGATTTGGCCAAGAAACTTCGCTTAACATCACACTTAAGTTGATAGTTAATGCTAATGAAAACACCATGATACGTTTCGTAGAGGATACGTGGTTCCTTTTTGCACTGTAAAGGAAATTCAAAATGAAATTCTGAAACACCAGCAGAAAGTTTGCCGGGAGCAGAAAGCTCATATAGAGAATTAAAAAGTGTTATTGGTTTAACGGAATTATAAAAAGCATCAAGAAGGCCCACAGATTTGCTATTGCTTAATTGTAAATTTACCACACCTTCAAGTGTAAGCGTAATACCATCATGTTTGGCTTCCGAAGGGCAAGTAAATTGAACGCAACCAGTCAAAAGTTCCTTAATACAAATTATTTTTATTACTGTAACAATTTGTTGAAAAAAACACTTACCCCTTCATAATATATTTTATTTTCTCGTTTTAATTTTATCTCAAAGCTAATAAGACTCATTTTTCATTAAATTTCAAAAATAAAAAAGTAAAGAGAATTTTTTGCTTTTTGTAGTATTTACGAACACAAAAATGAAAACAAACAACAGCTGTCGGTGCTACCACTTTTTTTATCGTGTTGATTAGAGTGTAATACCAAATTGTATGCATCTCCACGTAGCATTTTTTTACTAACCCTGCAGCCACACGATTAAGTTTTTCTTGATAGTCTTTTACATATACTGTTTTTCAAAGTTTATATAAATTGAAAGATGTGATGTAGGCAGCACGCAATTTTTAAGCAAATTACTTTCAAGATGTTATCAGGAAAACAATTTATAAAGACAAACGAAAAAGTTGCTCACTAAATTTGTAATCAGCTTTTATATTGAACGTAGAATTGCCAAACAAATGGAACGAGAAATTTAAAAACTTCCTTGAGGTTAAGTTAAAAAAAGTTAGAGTGTATTGCAAATTGAAAGGCAAAGCTTGATCGTGTGGCCTGCAAGTAAGCACAAGGAAAAACGTCGGCAGAGCAATGACACAATAATTGCTGATTATGTATATTGCTAGAGAACACGGGATACTACTTTGCCATTAACAAACGTACAGAGAAATCAAATGTCAGATATATGACAACTAATTAGACAGAAGATTCAATCAGAAGAAGCAATCAAAAGAGCAATCATTGCGCAATAGAATGCCACTCATGTTGAGCGGTCTACACAATTCGCAAATTTTATGGAGCAATCAAATTTAATATTTGTCGCAATAAATGTTGCCGGGGTTAATGAAGCAAAACAAAAACGATTTATAAATAGGGAAACTTGAAGTAATGTTACCCAAAAATATGTAACATACTGGGCATTTACACATGCAAGTAGTTTCTTGAAAGTCGCAATACACTCACCCTTTTTTACTAACACATCTATATTTTTCTACTTTCAGCTAGCTTTCAGTGAAAGTTTCAAGAAAGTCAGTTCGAAAACTCAACACAATCACAATTTTTAACTTATACACCCACATTTTTCGCAATGGCAACAAAAATTGCATAAGAGTGGAAAATTTGCACTTGCATGCCACTAAATGTCAAAACGATTAGCAATGTTACCCTGTTCAAAATTTAATGCAAATCGACTGTATTGTTGTGGAACTGTAATTAAAGTTTTAACTGTTAAATGCATTTTTATAATTAACTAGCGGGCCCGTTGGCTGCTTCGCACGGCAAAACAAAATAAGAAAAGAAACACACTTGTTTTTAATAAAAATGCCTGCGGCAAAAACACACTCACTTCACATACGCACCGCACACACATGCGTTATCGGATTTCAACCAAACTTCATATAAACCATATATGGGCCACTGCCTACGTAGTGTATAAGTTTGGTTGAAATCGCACGACGCGTTTATGATTAGTTCGGCGACGTACATATACGGACTTATTTTTATATATATAGATTTGAAGAAACGGGCGTTAAAATAAGTAAGTTTCCAAATTATAGAGCATTGATTTTGCTAAAACAATGCTAATATAAATAAATGTAAGCTATTTCCCCAAAACTAAAACTATGTGATGAAATCGGTAACTCTTTTTTGTTTTCTGGTACTTTTTTTTAATTTGAGAAGTAAGCAAATTATCTCGAGTTGACGCTTCGACGACATTTTGTAAATGAACTGGCAGTGGCATGTGTAAAAATGTAAAGAACAGTGGCCACTACTTGCATATGTAAAGGCAACGTAAATGACAATAACTAAGCAATTGAAATTTTTTTATTTTTTTTTTTCGTATACATAAAGAATTTTAATATATTTTTTCAACTAAATATTAACTGCCGTATTCATAAAAAACTAAATTGGATATGAAATCTATTTTAAGAAAAATTTGTATGAAAATTTTGTTTTAAAATACGTTTGAAATCTATTTTATTTTTTATGAATACGGCAGTAAGAACACAATGATTCTTATTAAAATTTATAAATATCATGAAAACTAAAAAAAAATAACTCTAAGACTCGAAATAAGCTACACAATAAAAAAAAGAAGAAGAGATATGTTTGATAGAAGTTTGCCCTTTGACGACATTTTGAAAATGAACTTTCACTTTCATGTAAATTTTCATGCTTTTTTTATTTTCTTGCGAAATTTATCGTGATAGTACATATACAGAAGTTTTATGAAAGTACTTTCATGTGTAAATACAGCGATAGCTAAGTTTTAATGACTTATGTAAATAGGGTAGTCAGATTTTAAATTCAGGAAAACAGTACATTATTTACAAGAAAACAGTATAATCAAAAAAAAAACAGTACATTTTTTTGACGAAACCATAGCAATTTATTTTAATTATTAAATATTTTAAACTTTTGATTCAATAAGCAATATATGTTACAGGAACACAATAAAAATGCTGTAAGCAATATAAAAATGACGTACATCGAAAGAGACAAAGAGAGAAAAACCTAACTTTGCTTAAAAAAATTAATTCATTGATTGTGTTAGTAGGATTTCCTTAAACATATTGATATTGAAAGAAATTTTCTTATATAAGCATATGAACTCCAAGAAACATACATATGTAGTTTCGCTTATTTTTGTTTCAAGAATTTGGAAATATAAAATTAATAAAAACACAACTTTCAATAAAATGTACGTATTAAAAAAAATTCTATCTGTAAAACAAAATTCAGTTTAAACATTTTTGATTTTGGTTTTGTCTTTTTTAGGTGGCTTAAATTCATACAGAATTAATATCCATGTACTATATAGGGAAATGCTATTGGGGGAGTATGAGCAATTCCTCATAATTAAGATTTCTTCTGCGTATTTATGACAAAAGAATAACTATTGTAAAATATTAGGACTTCATGACAATATAACAGAGGTTTCAGCCATATTTTGACAATCGCACCATTTAAAGTCGCAAAACGACAGATTTATTTTATGGTGTTTTGAAAAGGCAAAACTAATGGAACTCAAGAAACTTTTAGTTTTTAAGCTATAGATAGAGCTTTAAAGGTAAAGTTTAATTTCTTTAATTTTTATGATGGTATTTAAAGTATATGTATATAATTTGAAAGTGCTTAAGATTATTTTTTAAAATGTGTTATTTTTTTTTTTAATATCTAACCTATTAGAAACTTATTTCGGAAAATCAAATTTTTTCAATGAAACTTCTTTATGAAGATGTACTATTTTACGGTCTTATTTAACAAAAAAAAACTATAATGAATTTAAAATGTATTTAAAAAAAATTGTATTTAAAATTGACATATAAGAACAATTTAAGTCTATTAATTTTGTATAAATGAGGGCAATTATGTATAATATGCTTAAACTTAAAATAATTTGATGATTTTTTACTTCACTATATAATGATTATTCTCTTCAAAATATGATTGTCGCAAAATGTTTATTTCCTTCCAATAGCTTCTGGCAACGTTGCTTATGCCTGTGCTACTCTGGACCAAGGCGAATTCATTTTGAGTTCGCCTTGCTCTGGACACAGAGCGAATTTATGTAGTGAATTCGCTTTGTGTTCAGAGTTGTCAGATTCTCGATTTCAAGAATTGTTAGGCGTCCTAATTTTCGATTTGACGACATGGCGATTTTGTTGGCTATTTATGATGAGCCGTTTATTTTTTTTTTTTGAAAATCGTTAAAGTTCACACGAAATAAAATATTTTTATTGTGGTATTTTTATGTATAAAATTTGAGACATTCATATGTATATATGTATTTATGTACCTATGTTATTCGAAACGACTTTATCATAAAATATTTAAATAAATTGTTTATGAATACAACTGTTAATTTTTTCATTAAAACCTTTGCCATACTTGCAATTTTTACTGCAGCAATTCTTGAGTTTATAGGAGAGAGAGAGGTGAGAAGGTTAGGGAGGGGAACTCAGTATCATGTACTCTGCAAATATGTTTTGGCTTGTACTTCTCACACTTTTGAACTTGAAGTTGTATTTTGTATTTATATATAAAAAAAGAAAAAGTAGAACAGGAAAGACAAGATGAAAACATAAAAATCGCAAGACTAGAATTTCATAATCTGGACACTAATGCAATTTTAAAGCAGGATTTTTAAAGCATTAACAAAAATTGCAAGTCTGGACGAAGACTAATTACTTCTTAAAAACGGTAAATTTAAGAAAACCGTAAAAGAATGTACTTATAAAGGGACCTCAGTAACACACCTGCTTGTAATGTTTTTCTTCGTGGTGTGACTTCTGTCTGTTTTTTTTACACTTTTTATAAAGGAATTTGGACATTTGCCGTCCCAGCTCTAGCAACAAAATTCCTCTGTTTTTTTCTTTTGTTGCATTGCCGTAGTACTGAGGTCACCTTATTTATACATTTTGGACCGTACAGCAATGAAAAAATAAAATTTAGCATCACTGACGCGGTTTGTGACACAAGCATAATTTGCATATAAAATTAATAAAAAAAAAAAAAAACGTAACATTTGGAGGAAACAATCTTCAAATTCTGTTACTTAAGGTACATGTAGACGACATATTTTTTACATCTGACTTGTCAAATTTGCCACTGCAAAATACATACCTATCGTATGTATTTTTTTTTTATTTATTTATTTATTATTTCAATACATTGGAAGCCTTAAAGGCCAATTATACATGTATTGTATATCTATGTTATGTATATGTATGATAATATCTATGTTATGTATATGTATGACAAAGATTTTGACTATGAGCTAGAATTATGTTGAGATACAATGTAACTTAAAACTACTTTACAAAAAAGAAAAATACAGATGACTTTTACAGAGCAAACCATCTGACATCAGCTGTGTTACACCCAGGCTACAACTGACATCAAATGGTTAACATTAACACTAACATCATGTTAGTGTTAGGTATAGCCTCCTCATGTTAGTGTTTTGTTTGTGTTTTAACAGCCTTGTTAAGCAATCTGTCTTGAAAGCTATTTTATAACATAACTTGACGTTTAAGTTTGACAGACAGCTTCTTTGTTGCTTTTTATTAACTTTTTTATACAACTTGTCAAAAATACGCGCGTGGCTGATAAATAATTAAAATTAAAGCGCAAAATTAAGTGCAAAATAAATTTTCCGAAAATAAATTCATTTTAAAAGCAAATTGGTGAAAAAAACTTGTTAAAGGTATGTATGTATATGAGTAAAACTTATGTTTTTAGCAAATTTAAATTACATTAGTAAAAAAATTATAAGATTAGTAAAAAGAGAAGGCTATTTTGTTAAATAATTAAATAAATAATACTTATAGGTATTAATTCTATGAATATAACACACAACCTGTCCTTAGCTTGTTTTTAAACTTATGTTGTAAGATATATACGTGTTCTCCACCTAAAACACATTGGCAATTTGACGAAGCAGCGGCGGTCCATTATTGACGGAATCATTAGCCGGCTGAAGTAAATATTTTACAACATACATATGTATGATTATTTCACCATTGTATAGAAATTATGTACATACATATATAAAAACCATTTCATTATTATATAATAAATTGGTATCATCGAATTAAAAGAAATAAATTTTAAGATGGCAAAACTTTTGCGGCGCAAATAAAAATTTTTGTGGCGGCGGCACGATATGTTGAAACAAAGAACCACTTTGGTCTCTGCTAAAACTATGCGAAAATAAACAGACTATGCCAGAAGCAAATTACATGTACATTTGTGACCGTATATTATAAACCTTATGTAAAACAGCAATTTTGACAGACATGCACAATTACAGGTGACTTGAAAAGTTGACGAGTCAAATGTAAAAACATGTCGTGTACATGCAGCTTTACACGCTTTATACGGAAGGTTATTCCATTGTTATGTTTGCTCAAGAACAAAACGTTGGTAGAATAAGCCACGCACAATTGTTTAGGCTCTTCGATGTGGGGAAAACGTATGGCAAGAAAGCCCATACAGAAGGAAAAATAACAATCAAGATGGCGTTTATTTCTAGGGTAATACTGCAGAGATGGTAGACATCTTTATGCAAACAATTGTTTTAACAACGCTGCTTAAACAACAACAAAACATCGACCAAAGCAGTCTTCACTATCCAATTTCCTGTGCACAAGAAATTGTTTGTTGTTTAAACATAGCGATGGCTAATGAAGACGGTATGCTATGTACACGCATTTTGTTTGTATAAATTATGTTAAAGATGTCAAAACCCAATGCATTTGTTTGTGTAAAAAATGGACAAGATGTCAAAAACAATTGCACTATAAAAACACAACTCTACAAAAAATCAGCAGGCGTTTCGAGCAGACCTACTAGTTGGACCATTATTCAGCCTGATTAGCCGTCATAATCTTGCAATATTTGTTGCAGCAATGCTTGAGTATATTGGTGAGAGGGGTGAGAGCATTGGAGTGGGGTACTCAGTTTCATGTAGTCTACAATTCGGTTTTGTTTTGCTATTCTCACACTTTTTATTTATTTATTTATGTATTTATAAATAAAATATAAAAAGAAGAAGAGGAAAGACAAGATAAAAATACAAAAATTGCACAACTATAATTTCATAAACTGGACACTATAGAAATTGCAGCAACAAGAATTGCAAGTCTGGACGAAAGCTTACGTTTGGCGCTGGCGTAAGCGCCTAAGTCGTTTTTGTAGTAGATTAAGGAACACAGGTTGTGTGTTAGTATAAGCTATTACAAAAATCGACACACAAGGTAATATATACATACATATATCTTTTATTAAACAAATCAACAAATTAAATAATATGTACAGCTTAAACTTCTTTTAGTATTAAGAAACCAATCGTTATAACGTCTTCTTATCAATAGCAATAATTCCAAAACCAAAAAATATTTTAAATACTGTTGGTATAAGTTAATTATTGCTCTTTATGATAAATGGATCTATTTTTAAATTCTGAACTGGAAACTATCATGTTTAAACGGTACCAACGAGCAAAATGAGCGCCAATGAATAAAATTCGTTGTATGATTCGTTGCGTCTTAAATAAAGCGTATATCGTGTATAATGAGAAACTTTTGCAAATTAGTACAAAGGTTATCATAAAAAAGATAGTTAAGTTTAGGGAATAAATCGTCAAATCGTCATTTTTAGAACCAAAAATCGTCTAAATGACGATAAAACGTCGAATCTGGCAACCGTGGACACAAAGGCCAATTTTTTATGCAGTTTGCTTTTTGCCTCATTCCAACAAAAAAATTAATCGGAGAAATCGTTTTAATTCCTTTTATTTTATTTTAATTGAATAAATTCTTTTTATTTTCAAAAAATAACGATTTAAATGGAGGAAAATATATTTAATTAAGTTAAATAACTGAAAAGTTGTGAAAAATAATACAAAACTTGTGCAAAAATAATTTAGGAAGAAAAAATTTGTTTTTTTTTTGGGTGTCTCACATATTTTTTTGGTGGAGTCACGTCAGTACTCGTACATCTGTGTGTTTGTGTATTAAAACAGCAACAACAAACAAATAATTTAATAACAAGGAAAATAAAGAATCATTCACAGTGAAGAAAAAATAGTAAAGTGAAATTTTTTAAAGAAATAATAGTAAAAAAAGAAAATAGTTAATTAAAAAAAGAAGCAGTATTTAATTTGGATTTTGGATCTAATTTATAACAAACGTTAGAAACAACTCAAGTGTTAAGTAAGTTAATGAGATTATACTATTATATACATATGTATGTGGAAGATCATTTCGGAACATATGTATGTATGTACGTATATTGTGTAGAATAACGAATTAAATAGTTTTGAAATATTCATATTGTTTTAATGATTTTTATCAATAATTGTTTGGTGTCATACATATTTAAAGAAACTTGGTTTAGTTTTGTTTCTGTGTTTGTTGGGGCATTACGACGTCATTTGTCTTCTCATTGACTTTTTTCATATTCTTTTATTTTCTTTCTATTTTTATTATGTCGTTTAAACTTTTATTTATTGCGTTTTTCTTATTAAATACATTTAAATGAGTTTAACAAACCATATAAATGTTTAACTTGCCAACAACCCATAACCCCCCTTTTTCTCTTTGTTTTTCCGGTATTTTGAAGTGTCCTCATTGAACTCCATACTTTTGCCGGCCTTTGTTTTGTCGGCAATTTTTTATGTTTTATTTTTATTTCCATATTTTTGATATTATGTTATGTTCATTTGATTCTTATGCTTTTTTTGTTTCTTGAATCAGGTCTACAGTATGTTTATCAATTTTTGCATTGTATAATTTTTATCAAAAGTTTTGTCTTTGTTTATGTATTTTGCCATTGTCTTGTATTTTTTGCTGCTGTTGTTTTTGTTGTTGATTACAATAATCTAACGAGTTGAGTAAGTATGTATGAACATACTTTGTGTCATGTAAGAACACTTGTTAATTTTTATCTTCTACTTAATAAGGCTTACTTGTAGTTTGAATATAAAGTAACTGAAGAAATTAAGTTGTTGTTCCGTTCATAAAATCATTTGTTGAACATAATATATTGGATATCCGAAATTATGGGAAATGTGTAGGGTGACTTCAAAACAAGTTTTCAATTATGCATTCTTTTTGCCTGATTATCTAAATTCTGATGTTGTTTTTGTACTGAAATGTTTTTATGCGTATACCTACCAATTCTTATTATAAAATGTTGAGGAATATAATTAAGTTCAAATAGGTAAGTAAATAATCATCCTAGTCGCACAATTATCTACGCAATTAAATCTTTAAAGTCTTTAGGAGGTGAGGTCTTTTAAAGACGCATTGACCAAAAAACTTTCGGAATAGTTATTTATTGGAATATAAGTGAAACTTTTTTAATTATTCTCACTCATTTAGTTTTCAGGCATGTCTATTAAGTCACTATAAGCCTTATCATTGATCAAAAGGAACAAAACTAGTTTACCGATGCAGCTCCAAATAATAAAAAAAAACAAGTATGTACCTACATAGGGTGATAGTAAATTTAAAAATGGCGTAAACGCATAGTCTTCGAGTTATGGACCTATAAAGTTTTCATATAAATGTGGGATATTCAACTTCATTTCTGAACGTATGTAGGTACCTATAGGCTAATATTGGTACAATTTTAAAGCTTCAGAATAGTTCTTAATGGATATACCAAATTTATTTCAAACTTTTTAACTCTTTAGCTGCCAGTACAATTTTTACACAATTTTACATCAAAATGTTAAGGAAGTGCATATGGTAAATACTAATGCAATTTATTCCAAAACAAGATTAATAATAAATAACGGCTTCGCTAACTAAAGCTTCTTTGGATAGCCGTCCTTCGGACGGACGAAGGTATTTTCGCTTCTATGGTATAACAAACACCGGCTTCGCAAAGCCCCCTTTCAGACTAGGCAAGTTACTTGATGTCAGGGGTAAGATCGCGGCAAGGGGGAAATTGAGTACAGACTTTGTTGTACTCGGCAATTTACTTGCGCAACAAACCAAGTCTGAAAGGCGGCTAACTAAAGCTTTCCTGCATTGGCGGCCTTCGGCCTTGCGCAAAGATTTTTTCCCTCTAATACACACTGGCCTCAATAACTTTGTCCGGGCGTATATCTTTTCTTCTCTATGGTATAACAAATACCGGTTTTGCTTTCTATAAACTCTCGTATTTCCGCAAACTCGTCCCTGTTTTGTAATGGTTGTAGAATTTTGAAATATATCCTATATCTATATATTAAGATAATTGTTGTGTATTAATTTGACTCGTTATTCCTGAAGATGACATCCAAAGGATGTCGAAATATTGAAAAATAAAGAATTTAACAAATAAAACAGACCTCGAGTTTGGAAAAATTATTTAGTTTATAAATTATTAAAAACATTTTTTTATTAGTCTTTTAATATTAAAATTTATGATTTTATGAAATTCTCATGAATGAGTTCTGTAAAGGATATGGTAGCTGTGTCCAGATTCTTCCATCTCAAGGAACTTACATATTAGAAAATTAAGACTATGGACAAGTGCTCTGTAAGGGATATGGTGAATGTGCCCCAAATCCTTCCATCTCAGTGAATCAAGCATTTTAGAAAATGAAGACTATGGCCAAGGCTAACATAATCAATAAACGATATATCCAAATTGTATTTGTGTAAATTTTTAAATTTTTTGAAATTTTGACTTGAGTGAAATGCGCTGAAAGTGCTCTGTGAGGGATATGGCCACTGTGCCCAAATCCTCCTATATCAAGGAATCAAACCAATTATACAATGAACCCATAGGAAGTTCCTTGGTTTGTGCATATATTTTCCTATCATACAGAAAATATCTATTATATAGAATACAGAATTTTATAATTCTCAAAAATAAATCTGTATTAATATTTGTTAACTCTGAAATCGTATCCCAACTTTCTTCTATAATTCTATTTGTCAGGTCAACTGAAGTACTAGGAAATAATGAACCAACACCAAGTTGATATTAATTTTTCAATATCCTGTATTGTAAAATTTTCCAACTTATTTTTAAATTGTACCGAATTAATACCATTATATTTCGAATTCTCCGTTATATTCTTAGGTATATTCGTAATATATTTACATAAGTTATGTGAAATTATGATTGACGAACAAATTAGCTACAAAACAGCTACGGAAGTTTTGTAGAATTATTGTTAAATTTCTAGAAGCTGCTTGTTGGATCTTTTTCTAATGTGTGAAAAGTTGTATCATCACTTAAAATGTTTTCAATTCTAGATATATGTATAATCTCCTTTATTAATTGCCAACGTTGAGTTACCCTTATCCAATTTTAAAATCATTATGTATTTCCCTATTATTTTGTTGGGTTGGAAGAAGCCCAACCCAGCGGGGTTTTCAGGGTTTTTTTTTTGGATTTATTTGGCTTAATTGGGTTTTATTCCTAATATTGAGCAAGAACATGCCTCGGCTGCCAAGATTCGTACAGCGGAACTTTTTTTGGACCTTTATGGCCAAATAAGATCGGAAAATTTAAATGAATTAGACAATGATATTCATAGAATTTTAAAAAACTTTCAGTTGTATAATGAAGTTTTAAATCTCCAACAAATTTTACTCAAAATTTAAAAAGATCTAAATGCATTACAATTATCGTTGGAGTAATTTTTGGCATTTTCAAAATTACGGCATTCAGGTCAGATTTTATTTGATTGCAAAAATGCAACTTTTTATTACAAAAACACAAGGAAAAAGATGTACACCAAAAGTTGCAATTTAAACAACCTTTAACCAATTGTAAAAAATCAGGTTTAAAAGTTGCAACATTACAATTTTTAAAGCGTTTTTCTCATTTACTATTATATTTATATATGAAGAATCGCAGAACAAAAGATGCCTTTTTATATTTTTTAGAAAATGTTTTTTTGATGTCTTCGCATTAATATGGTTAATTTTTCTCTTCTTCTCACAGGAAAATTTGATCTTAAAAAAAATTGATGTAGAACAAACCGTGCTTTTTGAGTGTAGGACCAATATTGTAAGGTGCTTCAAACATCAGCACAAAAGCATAATATCCTCTCCACTATTGTGGGGGTGAGTATAGTATTAAAAAACGAACTTTATAATATTGAGTAAAGTGTAAAAAAACGAACTTTATAATAATCGGGCAAAAAAAATTATCTTTGATTTCCCAACATTTTGAAAGGCACGTTTTGTTCTGCGACTCCTCATATACAATATTTTTCTATTTACGACGTAATATTAAGATAATTACTCGATTTACTTATTACATTTAATTGACAGTCTGTTTTGTTTTTTTTTTTGGCACGTAAAATATGTACAAGTTTACACTTTTAAATTATAATAAAGACCGCTTACTCCAACATGAGTGAAATTTTCTATTTTTTCTTTTTGGCAATCAAAAAAATATGAACTGAATACCCTAAATATTTCAAATTAGATGAACAACGATGGTGGAAAGTAGTAAAAGCCAAAAATTAATCATTTTTACCAGCAAACTTTTACGATTTTTTACTTCAGTAATTAATTGCCCTATTAGTTCAGCATCAATTGAAATTTTTTTTTCATCTTAAGGTTGA
This sequence comes from Pollenia amentaria, assembly GCA_943735925.1. Classification (NCBI taxonomy): domain Eukaryota; kingdom Metazoa; phylum Arthropoda; class Insecta; order Diptera; family Polleniidae; genus Pollenia; species Pollenia amentaria. The sequence goes on from OX031009.1 coordinate 39,087,609, forward strand.
ATATGGAATAATCTTAGAAATCATCTTGGATTGGAAAAAGCATTAGATCTTTTTAAACTATATCCACATTAAAAATCTGAGCCACCAGGGTGTAACTGATTTCAAAAAACTTCGTATGTATGTGATTGTGCTATTTTTATGAAATTTAATTATTTTCTTGTCATTTTCTAAAATCAAGTTTAAATTAAAATCAAAACAAATTTAGAATTTTCGATATCAAATTGAGTATTTTAAAAATCATACGAGTATTTATCCTTTTTCAAATCAAATTCGGCATTTTAAATATGTATCAAAATCAGCTTTTTTGGGTTTTATTCATTTTAAAAGGTCTGATTTAGATTTTTAAAATGTCGAATATTATTTCGACATTTTAAATTTGTTTTTTAGTAACCTGAATTAGATTTGGAAAAGGCCGAATTTGAAGTTAAAAATCTTTATGTAGTATACAATCTATGTATGTTTAAATTAATAAATAGAGAAAAACACACTAACGTTAAATATTCATACACACAACTGGGCAAAAAAATACATTTATATGTTTTTGTACTTTTCTTTTCTATGAATTTTATAATTATTTTTTTTTACTTTTCTGTAAATAAAACATGAAAATTATACCATCTTTGTTTAAATTAACATAAAGAAAAAACCCACGTGGGGGTTTTCAAACAAAATAGACATTGAAACCCGGGTGGGGATTTCTGGGTAACCCTGGTAAGAGGAAATTATATATGATTATGGATTTTTTTCTTTCTTTCTTGCCCATGATTTTTTTAAAAATTCCAATTCCTGTCCGACCCGGCTGGCATCTTTAATCCAGTGCTATTGTACTCTTTATTATAATACTGTGCCAAAAATATTGAAAAAAAAAAAAATAAAAATAAAAAAACAAACAACAACATCAAAATAGATTTAACCATAAAATATTGCATGTGGGTGCGTTTCTTATGAGCTCTAAATACCATCTCGTATATGTAGCTATATATGTATGTCAAAACATAAGGTTTTAAAACACATCTTTAGCAAAAGAAAAAACTGGATTTGAGATAAAGAAACTTATAACATTTTGGCAAAGTAAAGTTTTTACGCTGTTTTATTTCTAAATAGAGGCTTTATTAAATAAATTTTAAAAGAAAACTAAAATCTTGGAAGCACAAATTTATTTTCTGTCTATTTGCAAAATCATGTTTGTTTAAGAAAATTTGTATTCCTATAAAGTTTTAATTTGGACAAAGCCTTGTAAAGCAAATTATTGTCGGTATTTATTATTTCATTCATTAAGTACAAATATAAAATTATTAAAAATAAATAAACCACAGCTATCAATAAATGATTAGTTAACGTCAGTCTTTGGAGAACTACTTGTGTATTTAAATTTCCAAAAAGGCTTTATTACGGATTTTTTCAGTAGTACCCTACACTGTTGCCAGAAATTTTTTAAATCTGTAAAATTGGGCTTAAAAATCTGGAAAATCGGAAAAAAATTAAAAATCTGTAAAAAACCTGGGAAATTAAAATACTTCATTTTGGGGTTGATTTTATTTTTATTTTCGAATTCATAAACTAAAATGTTTATAATTATAAAAAAAGTCTATGTTTTTATAATAGTATATATATATATATATTCATTTTAAGCTACTTCTAAAGACATTTTTATATTTATTTATTTTACATGCAAAAAAATTTGATATGTTTGCACTCTTTTTTTAAAATATCTCTATAACAAAAACAGGTCGATTAACGGTTAAAACATACGGAAAAATCGTACATTCGCGACCCGTACGTTCGCGACCGGTACTAAAGCCAAATTAACCAAAACCAATAGAGATATTTTATTGTGTAAATACTGGATAGAGACCTACACTAATACACTTTTAAAATAAATAAATCACTTTTGAATATTCTGTTCCATTTCGCAGATTTTTACATTTCACTACTGTCAGCCAAAGTTGACTTCTATTTTGCGTACGTTCGTGACCACATGTTTTGTAACTATCATTATGAAAACTTAAACTCGACGAAATCCATCTTTTGCACTAAATAAAGAGCTACCAAAATGCTATCGAATAGCAAAAAAAAAAAAATGCTAGGAAAAGTGTCGTTTCTATATTATTTGTACATCAAAAGCGTACGAACGTACGTTTGTGACCCCAGGAAATGCCCATATAAGAAATTTTTTTATTTAATATACAAATTCACAATTTTTTTTTCTAAAAAAATCAACTTAATAAAATTCAAATTGTTTTTCTTTGGTTTGATTCAAAGAAAAATATTCGTTATTATCAATATTCATTAAAAAATTTACAAATTATTTAATCCAACAAAAAACCTTCCAAATAATTTAATTTAAAAAAAAAAACTATAAATACGAGTACCTTGATTCAACAAAAACATTTCAAATAATTTTATTTGGTGAAAAAATTATAAATGTGCTGTTTCCAGGTGACAGACAATTGATTGTGTAGTAAAATTTATATGAAAAGAACTCAAAAAACTGAGTGTTTTTCATATAAATTTTTCTACACAATCAATTGCTTGTCACCTAGAAACAGCACAAAATACTTTGTATTATTACAATTAGTATATTTCGTCTCATAAAGGGCTCAAAGGAACTGTGAGAATCAATTGTCATTTCGCCTTTTAATTTTGTAACGAACGAGTTTTGCATCTCACCTATTCATATATAAGTTACCGCGTGAAAAGAACCAATGTTTTTTGAAATTGAAATGATCGTTTTGCACAACTATTAAAACAGTTTTAAAAAATAAATTTCATTATTGCAATTTTGGTCTTAAAATAGTAAAATTAAATAATTTGTTGAAACTTGTTGAATTTTATGTATTTAATTATTTATAATTTAAATATTCTTAATTTGTTTATAGTGTGTTTTTCGAATTTATTCTATGAGTTAAATTTCAGTTATGTATTTTATAAAGCTTTTTGTAGTAGTTCTATTCCTTAAATTTTTCAGAAATGACTTTATACACTACCAGACTATTATATTGTCTTTTCCTGTTACATTTTACCTTAGCTTTCCGTTGGATAGCAATGAAGTATATTTATGTACAGAAAAATTTACAATTATTAGACACCAGCAGAATGTAATGCATTTTCTGGCCCGCTACGGCCTTCGTCAGCGTTCTTGGTGTCACACTGGATAGTGATATTTTATAAATTGAATGTAGTTAACTCAACTATTTTAACAAATAGATATTGGGAATTATTTCTTTTTCAATTTTATAAATTGAATGTAGTTAACTCAACTATTTTAACAAATAGATATTGGGAATTATTTCTTTTTCATAAGCAACTTTATTATATTTAACATTTTTCATTTTTCGAATTTATTCTATGAGTTAAATTTCAGTTATGTATTTTATAAAGCTTTTTGTAATAGCTCTATTCCTTAAATTTTTCAGTGTGACACAAAGAATGCTGACGAAGGCCGTAGCTTTATTGTTTTATTTATATTTACTTGATGACTGAGTCAAAACAAAAATTTTATTGAATAGAAATGCACAATTTTGGGAATAATATTCTTGAGTCAACACTTCTAAAAAAATGGTTTTTTTTTACTTATCAAATTTTGGAAATCAAGTAACTTAAGCTCTTTAAACTCAGAGCCAAATGTTTGCATATCTTCTTAGAATATTAAATTTAGAAACTGTTTAACAATTTCAAATTTTCAATTCAATTTACCATTATCTAAAATGTTTGGATTTATTCCTTTTAGGCCGGGTTTTTGAGATGTGGATGTCGGATTTTTCCGACGAAAAGTGATAATTTTTTTATTTTATTATTTCATTTAAGAACAACATTTTAAGCAAAAATAAACTGTTCCGTCAAAATTTTGTATGAAAACTTGGTAATGGCGGTACAAATGTGTTTTCAGATTAACTAAACTTAGTTTAACTGATGTCTCAAAAACCCAGCCTTAAACGTTTATTTATTGATCTCCAAAATCAAATCTTTTAAAAAGTTGCTCACAAAGTAAATTTTTTACAATTTCTTCAATTTCAAAAACTCTGCAATTTGAATCTGCAATCTCTCTTCGTCATTTTTGCAACGAAAAATCCGTAAAAAAAAGTACCTTATATACTCGAACGCATAACCTACCACAAATAATGAATTTTTTTTATTCTTTAAATTGTAAATAATAAGAAAGATTAATGAATCATATGGTGCGGTAAACTAAGTTAAATACAAATTCTTTGTGTAAATTACATATTTAAAAAAAGCTTTTAAATGCTTATTTAAGTTAAAAATATTTGTATACATACAATTTTCTTACGTGACTTTTGTTTAAAGCAAAATGGGTCTAATTTGCTTTAAGTCGCATTCTATTACTTCTCTAACAGAACGTTTAATGTAGTCTTCATGCTTAAAGTTTAAAAAATGTTAAGGACAATTTTTGTAATTAACATTTTAAACGGACAAGTTTATTATAGATAATTTTCTAAACGAACACGTTTTCTACAGAATACTTTCTAAACGGAAAACTGTTTATTAGAATACTTTATAAACGGACAAGTTATTAATGGAATTCTTCCTAAACGGATAAGTTTTCTATAGAAATCTTTCTAAACGGACAAGTTTACTATAGAATACTTTCTAAGCGGACAAGTTTTCTATAGAATACTTTCTAAGCGAAAAGTTTTCTATAGAAAACCTTCTAAACGGAAAAGTTTTGTATAGAAATCTTTCTAAACGGTAAATTTTCTATAGAATACTTTCTAAACGGAAAACTGTTTATTAGAATACTTTCCAAACGGACAAGTTATTAATAGAATTCTTCCTAAACGGATAAGTTTTCTATAGAAATCTTTCTAAACGGACAAGTTTTCTATAGAATACTTTCTAAGCGGACAAGTTTTCTATAGAATACTTTTTAAGCGGACAAGTTTTCTATAGAATACTTTCTAAGCGGAAAAGTTTTCTATAGAAAACCTTTTAAACGGAAAAGTTTTCTATAGAAATATTTCTAAACGGAAAACTGTTTATTAGAATACTTTCTAAACGGACAAGTTTTCTATAGAATACCTTCTAAACGGACAAGTTTTCTATATAATACTTTCTAAACGGTCAAGTTTTCTAAATAAAACCTTCTAAACGGAAAAGTATTCTATAGAAAATCTACACGGAGAATATGCATTTTACGCGTTTGCTGTGCAACTTGTCAAAACAATTTTACACCACGACTTTTTGGACTGATTCATAAACGCATCAAACGCTTGGTTTGAACCTGCAGCAGAATTTTCTGCTAATTTTTAATTATTTTTGTGAAAATAAAAATCACTTCGCTATAGCTTTTGGGTTACTTCGAAGAGACCTTAAAATCCATAAACAAAATCACTGCTGCATTTTGTGACGCTATTTCGCTAGTTAACAGTCTTCGAACATTATTAGAAAATACGATAAATGAATAAACTGAGATGCAGAATAATTTAGAGTCCCAAAGCATTAGCTCTGAATGAAAGATTTGAGTGTTTAGATAATAATGAAATCTATTTTTTATCTACAATTCTTTACCTTCGAAACAAAGGTAGAACATTTCAAGGACAATAGATCGAAAAAATCGGGATCCCGAAATATTTTCTTCCATCCTGGATTCCGGGATTCAGAAAAACCAATCCCGATTGGAAGCCCTAATATGTACATATTTATCGAGATTATGAATAAGTACAAATTATGGGCTTATTGAAAAAACATTATCATAGACCATCCGAAAAAAACTGGTTTTAATGAGGCATGATGTGTGGGTGTACAAAGACGTTTTGTGAAGGAACGATGAATAAATCCCCAAAACCCAACTAGATATAACTTTTTAAAATTTTGGTAGATTACGCTGTTATTGCACAAAAAATTGTTAATTGAATTCATACGGCTTATGATGTTTTGTTTTAAAAATGTCTTTAAAATTAAAGTTAAAAACAATTAAGTATAATTTTAGTCGGAATTAATGGAACTTAAAACGAAGGAGGTTATTTTGTAAAACACTTTAATTTTTCAGTGGAAGGTGAAGGGATTTACAAAATAATCCCCTAAAACGTATATTTAAAAAATAAAAATTTGAAATCTTTAAAAACCGTTAAGTTTACGCCAAACCATTCCCTTTACCTTGTTAGCCAACATACTGCCATTTTGAGCCAGCATAATTGTTCTAGTATGTGCACGCACATTGACTTTAAATACCCCATACATATTCAGCCTTATTGTGGTTGTCGTTATCGTTGTCGTATACGACTGTGTCGTTTTTTTATAGTAGATTGAAGAACACAGGCTGTAAGTTACTTTAATCTATTACAAAAAACGTCACAGTCGTATACGACAACGACAACCACAATAAGGCTGAATATTTCAATAGGAAAAATATTTTAGGAGTAACATGTATATTACCAAATTTTGTTTTAATATTAAAAAAAAAATTTCCATAACTCACAAACTAGATGTGGATATCAAAATCTTTACGTGTTGAACATGCCAACTGATATCAGATATAATCAGTGCTGCCACGACTAATGCAATTTTTACAACCAAAATTTTTGAAAAAGTTACCAAATGTGAAAAAATATAACCAATTAGAAATGCCTTTTGTTAATTGAGAAAAACATAAAAATTTATTTGCACTTAATATGAAAATATTAATTACAAATTAAGAAAACATAACAAGAAATGTAATTCTTGTACATATTAAAAAATAAGGAGAAACTTGAATTAAAAGGTTTTATTTATTTGAGACCTTTTTCATGAAAAATATTTTTATTTTGTAAGAGTTTTGTTCTGTTTTCACAACACAAGTGATTGAACGTTTAGTAAAATTTATATGAAAAGCACTCAGTCTTTTGATTATTTTCCATATAAATTTTACTACACGTTCAATTACTTGTGTTGTGAAAACAGAACATTAAACCCGTCAAATTTGCATACAAAATTCAGTATATTGGAAGTTAATAAATTCAATTTTTTTTGAATATGTCCTTTACAATAAACAAAATTAAAAAAAAAAAATTATTTTCCGCTTTTTAACTGTTGTGAAATGTGGCGATTTTTAAATTCTTTTGGCGATGAACATTTACGTTTGGCGATATAGCGATTGTCTTGGCGAAATTGGAAACTGTTGGCGATTTGCGAAATGTATTTTTTGTGAATGTAATCTAAAATATTATTAAAATGGGTATAACTAATTTCTCTTGTTTGTAAATTATAATTGTAGAATTTATATCAATTTATTTTTGAAAAATCTTCGAAGAGTAAAAGTGCGTGAGATTGTTGATGCCATAGGCATTTCATATGGCAGTGTGGTTTCGATTTTAAATGATCAGCTGTCTGCAAGATGGGTGCCGCGTTTGCTCTCAATGATCATAAACGTAATCGTGTGACAACTTTTAGCTCCAACGATGAAATTATTGGTCAAACAAATGCCTATTTTATGGACCTCGAAAAATCCAATTTTTTTTGAAGGGATACACAAATTGGCTAAAAGGAGATTAAGTTGAAAAATTTATTTTTATTGTAAAACTGTGTTTCATTCAAAAAGTCACGTACTTATCGATCCGCCCTCGTATAAAAATCACATTTGGCAATTTTTTTCTTAGCAAAAATCCTAAAAAAAAATATCTGGAAGCTGTTTTGAAATTAATTTTTTGGTTGCGATAAAGTATAAAGAACTTCCGTTCATTTTAATCAAATAATGAGAAAATCGTAGTGCAAAGTACACATTGTTCGAAGTCGTAAATAATTTCCTTCGAGTCAATATACGCAATACGTAAATAAAAAGGTTACAAATTTAAAAAACCTAAACTGCAAGTTTTTTTTTTTTTTTTTTTTTTTTTTTTTTTTTTTTTTTTTTCTCAGTATTTATTTATTGAATCTTCATATACTAAATATGAACTAACAATAATTAATCAAATCTTAACCTAATATTTGATTTATGTCCTGCCAGTGCCGGACAAAAAAGATTTCGTCATCACGGTTTCTGTTCACATATGTAGGTGTTTACCGCTCATCTGATTGGGTGAGTGCTGCAGTGTCTCTTCTTCTTAATCGAGTGTGGCCGCCATAATTTAAAATATTTCGTGCTAATGGGTTTGGGTGCAGTTCCAGCCTTTTTAAATATTTTAATGCATATTTCGTTATCATAGTTTTTACTAATGGCACATTGAGATCCTTGTGGATATTTGAGTTTTTGACGTACCAGGGGGCGGCTGTGATTATTCGAAGAAGTTTATTTTGGCGCCTTTGAATTTTTTCGATGTTAGAAGCCGAGGCAGTGCCCCATAACTGAATACCGTAGCACCAAATTGGCTTTAAGATAGAGTTGTAAAGTAGAAGTTTGCAATCGAGGCTGAGAACAGAATTTCTTCCAATAAGCCAATTTATTTGAATTGCTTTTAGTTTCATTTGAGTTAATTTAGCTTCGATATGCCATTTCCACGTTAAACGCCGATCTAGATGTATACCGAGGTATTTTACATGCGAGTGTTGGGGTATTATTTGATTATTGATTTTAATAGGGGGGCATGTTTCCCGACGCAATGTGAATGTTATATGTGCGAATTTTTGCTCATTGATCTTTATCCTCCATTGTTTTAACCACCTTTCCAGTTCAAATATGTGATCCTGTAAGTAACGAGATGCTTCTTGACAATTTGCGTGTACGCTTAGAAAAGCTGTATCGTCCGCAAATGTTGAGGTATGGGTGTAGCTGTTTGTTGGCAAGTCCGATGTATAAATTAAGTATAATACAGGGCCCAGGATGCTGCCTTGTGGGACTCCGGCGTTAATTGGCTGAGGAGAACTTAAAAAATCGCCTTCTTTAATAATAAAATGACGCCCGACTAAGTAGCTTTCTAACAGCTTGTGTATGTTTGCTGGTAAGTTTTGCTGCAACTTCAGTAGTAACCCTTTATGCCAGACTTTATCAAAAGCTTGAGACACATCGATGAAGAGTGCAGAGCAATATTTTTTTTCTTCAAAGGCTTTTCTTATGACATTTACTATTCGATGAGTTTGTTCAATTGTGCTGTGTTTTCTTCTAAAACCGAATTGATGATTGGGAATACATCTGTTTTCATTTAAAATCGGCGTTAATTTTGACACTAGTAGTTTCTCAAATAGCTTTGATATATTAGACAATAGGCTTATAGGTCTATATGACTCAACTTTTGTGGGATCCTTTCCTGGTTTAGGTATCATGGTAACTAAAGATACTTTCCACTCTTGTGGGTAGTATTCAAGGCGTAAAATAGCATTAAAAATTAGTAGAATAATTTTCTTTGCTATGCGGGGTAGCTCCAAAAGCATTTTGTTACTGATGTTATCAAAACCAAACCAAACTGCAAGTGTATCAAGAAAAACATATTGATACGTTTTTTATGTTTTGATTCGTAAAACTACTCTGAACGGGGAAGCAGCTCGCGCGTCTTTGTTGTTATCTTTCAAAGGCAAAACGCCCGTGTTTTTTTGTTTCCTTTCGTGTGTTTTACGTTTCACCTCCCATTGATGGCTTAGCGACGTCACTTAACTGTACCAAGTTGCAGTTTTTGTGGTATCTGCATTAACCATATTCAATCGTTTATAATCTTAAAATTTTAACGTTTTTAACTGTTGGAAAATCAAAGAAAAAAACTGAGAGTCACTGAATGAGGTCCTACTGGTGAAGATCAACATACTCTGGAGCGGATTCTGGAAGCTATTCGCCTTTCTATACAAAGGATTAGGTCGACCGGGGACTTGTGTGTGTACAGTGTAATAACCTGGTGATATGACCACATGGCGGCATGAAATAACCCCCCGAAAATGAACTCAAAAAAAAAATAAAAAATAAATTAAATAACCCCTCAAAGCATAAGCCGCCTTATTTCATATGAAATAAGACCCCAATTTCTGAAATGAAATAAAATCCCAATATGTGTAATACACTTAATTGTATAGGTTTGGTTTAAGAATCACGCGATGTATAGCATGGTTGGGTCTTTGGCCGGGTGCAAGGATTTTCTCCTCTATGGTATAACAATACCGGCTTCGCTAACTAAAGATCCTAAAATCGACAATATCCCCGACCGATGGTCGGCTGCGCAGAGAAGCTTTAGTTAACGGAGTCGGTATTTGTTATACCATAGAGAAGGAAACTTGCGCCCGGCCGAAGGTCGACTATGCAGAGCAGCTATAGTTAGCAAAGCCGGCATTTGTGATACGTGTCCGACCGAAGGCCGGCTATGCAAAGAAGCTTTAGTTAGTGAAGCCGATAATTGTTATTCCATAGAAGAGAATATCCTTGCTCCCAAAAATGTTTTCGTTATAAATTTAAAATTAAATAATCCACCAAAAAATATATTGGGGCTTTATTTCATAATGATTTTTTGGGGGCTAATTTCATATGAAATAATCCCCCCAATCAAAAAAGTAAAATAGCACCCCAAACAAAAGGAAATAACCCCCCAAAAATCGTTGTTGTTGTTTTCTGTGCAAAATTTTTTGGGGGTTATTTCATTTTTTTATTGGGGAGTTAATTCTTAGGAGGGCTAATTCATGCCACCGACCACATACATTTACCCAAAATTTACTCGAAAAATAAAAAAATTTAAGAAGTAAGTTCCTAATGTAGGTAATATTTAAAAATAAAAAATATTTGTGCATTACTGCTCTTCTACTTATTTTCGGTATTAAATATATATTTATGTATGGATGTAGATTCATTTCTTTCTTACTTCAGCAATCGGCAAGATGTGCTTTTTCGTAAGCATAACCCTTTAACTGCAAACAAGAAATATATACATACATATGTAGTATGTATGTAAGTATAAGATTATGCAAGGCGAATTCATTTTATCGAAGTTTTGTTTGGTTGTGTGTGTGTAATTTTGCTTAAAATGTGTAATTTGGGACACAGTCATGTGTAATTTCCAAATTCTTCATTGACAAAACTGACCAGTGTTGCCAGAAGTAGGGTAAAACCCCTACATGTAGGTATTTTCTTTTCAAAAATGATAGCGTAGGGAAAAAAGGACGGATTTTTTTATTTCGTTAAAATGTAGGTACTTTTGAGATTTAATGCTTTTTTAGAATAAAAGTCATTTTTTGTACCCTGTTTCTGAAGAAGAAATAGTACTATTTTTATAACTTGTTGACAACACTGATTTTTTAATCATCTCTATCTGGCAAAACTTACAATCTTTGACTGTTTGTTTAATTTTCATCGTCTGGTAACTCCAACAATCTTTAACTGTTTGTGTATTTGTATTGCAAACTCTTTAGCGAACTTTTCTTCTGCATTTTTTTAAATAACAATATACTGATAAAAGAACCACGTAAGTCTTATAATTTTATATGTATTTACATCAAAATTAATTTTTTAATAATGTGGTAATTCAATAATAGCAAAATGTCTTCAGATTCAACAAATTCTTCCGAAGAAAGTGAAAGCCGCAAAAAAAAATACAGAAAACAAAAGTTTTGTCGCAATTGGTTAGATGAAACAAACTTTAAAGGTTGGTTGGAAGAAAATCTAGAAGATAAATTTAAATGTAAATGTAAAGCGTGTGGAAAAGTTTTAAATTGTGGAAAATCGGAACTGCAGAGGCATGCATCCTCTAAATCGCACAAAACTAATGTTTTAGCAGCAAATATAGCTAAACCAGTGGACACTTTTTTTGCTAAACAAAATAAAAACAGAGACCCCGTTGCAAATTTTGAAATACGATTAAGTTTGTTTTTCGCCGAACACAATGTAGCAGTTAATGTAGTCGAGCATTTAGTACCACTTTTAAAAGATATAGTGCCGTATTCTACAATAGTGAAAAACAGCAAATTGGGAAGAACGAAATGTTCAAAAATAATACAAAATGTGTTAGCAGATGCTGAAAAATCCAAACTGATAAAAAAATTGCAAAAATATAAATTTTCTGTACTTGTTGATGAAAGCACTGACATATCGTCTAATAAAACAATGTGTGTACTTGTTAGATTTTTTGATGAAGAGCAGGAAAAAATTATTGTGCAACTTTTAGATCTTTTACACGTTGGATCAGATTGTAGTGCAGAATTCCTTTATAGTACATTTAAACAATGTATATTAAGTTATTCTATTCCATTGTCCAATATAATTGGACTTTGTTGCGATGGAGCCATTGTTATGGTGGGCCAATTTAACTCCTTCTCTTCACGCTTGTTGGAAGATAATCCTGAAGCAATAACGATAAAATGTATATGTCACTCAGCAGCAATTATTGCCAATAAATCATGCCTATCAATGCCAAGGGCTCCAGAAGAGCTCATACGTCAAATCGGGACATATATATCTGGTAGCTCAAAGAGATGTTCAGAATTAGAAGAATTTCAGACAATGCTCAACGAAGAAAAACGAAAAATAATAAGGACTTCTGCTACCAGATGGCTATCGCACCAGAAATGTATAGAACGGATATTATCAAATTGGCAAGTTCTACTTGAATATTTTAAATTTTGTTGCACAAAAGATAAATTGAAATCTGCAGAACTGATTTACAATGAACTAATAAATGAATGCAATAAGGCATATTTATTGTTTTTAAAATATGTGTTGAATTACTTTAATTCCTTAAATGCTCTTTTTCAAGGAAAAAAGACTTTGGTACAGCTTCTTCATTCGGAATCAACGAAAATATTTTTAAAGTTGGGTCAAAACTGCATAAAAAAGTCGGAATTAAAAACTAATTGTTTGGTTAGATCACCACATATTTCACTCCCAATAAAGGAAGTATTTCTCGGCAATGAATGTGAAGAATTTTTAAAAAAACTTCCCGAGAAAAATGTTAATCAAATTAAATCCGATTGTCTTCAATTTTATTTAACAGCTTTGGAAGAGATTCAAAGGAGACTTCCGTTAAAAACTGAGACGATTTTTAAGGAAATTGAGTTTCTTAATCCTATGGCTGCTTTTAGCGAAAATAATCAGCAATATACATTCGAATTATTATGTAAAAAATTTAGCTTAATGATATCACACAAGAATGGCGAACAATGGAGTTTAATTTTTCCAAAGATGAAATTAAATCTTTCGAAAACATGAACGTTGTTCAGTTCTGGACTAAAATAATAAAACTAAAAAATTTTAATGAAGAATTAATATTTCCTAATTTATCAAAACTGGTAAAAATATTATTTGGATTACCTCATGCAAATGCTGATGCTGAGAGAATTTTTTCAATAATAATAGATGTACGTACCAAAAAAAGAAACAAATTGAGCCATACACTTTTAACTTCAATTTGTATAATACGATCCTACACGCAAAGTAATGAAATAGACTGCATAAATTTCAAATGTGAAACAAGTCATTTTGAAAAATTTAATTCTAAGGAACTTTATAACTTATAAATAAGTATTTTAAGAAGTTTTTGTGTACCTGAATTGTACAAGTTTTTTAAGTTTATTTCTTTTTAAGTACATTTAATGTACAAAACCGTGTTTTCGGTATTTTTTTTTTTTTTTGATACATTTAATGTACAAAACCTGAATAAAAATATATTTTTTTTGTTTGTTTTAAAAATTCGTTTTAATGTTTAAATTTTAACAGTTTAAAATGTAGGGTAATTTGTAGGGATTTTTTTTTTGGGAATGTAGGGAAAAAAGGGATTTTTTTTGAAGAGCGTAGGTATATTCAAAAAATTTCACTGGCAACACTGAAACTGACATAGTCCCAATTAAATTGTATGGAAGGTCAATTATTGTAAAAGATAAATAGGTTAAATAAACATTCAAGGATAAAGAACAAACCCAAAATGTTTTTCTTTATACGTTCTTTAAATTCTAATAAATAATGACATTGCAATATCTTTTTATTGCCAACAATAAATTCAGCCATTCCACTTACTGACTGTAAATTAAATTTGTGTGTGCTACCATGCTGAAATAAACATTATCTCACCATCACCTCACCATGTGTGCTACCACAAATAACACAATAACATTACAAAAACTTGTTATTCTCTGCTAAAATTTCAAACTGCTGTTAATTGCTATAACACATTTAAAGGAAATGTTAAAATACTCCCCATAAAGGAATGCAATAACACCACATAACACATTAACATTACAAAAAACCTGTTATTGCCTTTTAGAAATTTAAACTTAACGTAAAAATATTAATGCTAACATAATACGTGATAACAAATTAAGCTGTTAAGTGTTATTTGTGGCAGACTAACAATTTGCAGTGACTAGCATTTTTTAACTGAGGATAACAAAAAGAAGAAAAAAGGTTTTTGTAAAGTAATCTGTATAAGGACAATTAAATTATTATTTGTATTTCTTGGTTAAAAATTACATTTATATGGAAAATGAATAAAAAATTTAATATTCAGGTAAATGATTAAAATAAATTGATATTCTTGTTTTATTAAATAAATAAATGAAAATTTTAGTTTAAACAAACACGAGTTAGACTTAATCCCAATAAAAAGTGGTCTCCAGTCGAAGAAAAGGCGCTTATAGAATTTCTTCTTAATAATTGTGAAATTGAGGTTTGATCGTTTTTCTATAACAATAGTACGTAAATCGAACTAGTCTTTTTTTTAAATTTCCAGAAGCCTACGGCTCAAGTTTACTATCGTCGATTTTGCGACCAAACTAATTTTAACATTGCCTGGAAGGTTGTACGTTCAAAAGTCAAAAATATGCGTAATAGCTTTTTTAGAGCTAAGTGTTGGGAAAATGGAGAAGAAGCGGCTACTTTAAATAAAGAGGATGTTGAAAGTAAATTTTGTTTGATACTCTCCCCTTGCAATATTAAAAAAAAAACTTCTCAACTTGTTGAATTTTTAGGTGGTGTGCTAAGAAAATGTAGCAACTACTATGACCTTGAGCCCATTTTCGGTGATCAAATAATAGAACTTTCCAATAGAGAATTTTACAAAACAGAGCATAATTTGGAGTCTGAAAACAGCAATTTTCCAACGTCTATAATAATTGATAGTGATGATGATATATCTCAAAGAACCGAGGAGGAAAAATTTCCAGTAATTAGCAGAACACTTGAGCCAGAAAAGGTAGAAAACAAACCAGATTTGGTTGACATTAATCCCCCGCAAGTTAGCCAAGATTTAAACATAAAATGCATGGAAATGGGTGTAAATGTAAATGAATTACTTTTGAAAGACAAATTAAAAGCAATGGAATTAATCTTAAAAGAAAAGAGACTGGAATTGAAAGAAAGGCGCTTAATAAGCAAAGAAAAAATTAAATTATATGAAATTAATAGCCAAGAAAAAGTGAAAATTTTGGAACTTGAAATGAAAGAGAGGCTGACAAGAGAGGAACTTAAGTTGAAATATAAATGAAACTTGAAAATTTCTTGCTAAATTTGATACGTTTAGAATTACTGATTAATTTTTTAAATACATTTTTACACCTATATATAATATATAATTTTTATATTATCTTTAGAAGAAAAAAAAACTAGTGCAACTCGTTTTTTATATACATCTAAATTAAACATGGTAAATTAGATCTAAGCCACCATTTTTCGACATTGATTAAGGCCTTATCATGTAAAACGCAATGCAACGCCAAATAATTATATTGAAAGCAAAAACAATATCATAGATATTTTGTAATTTTTTTGTTGCTTTCTACAGAAATTCATATTGCGTTTTAAAATTTCAAACACTGCATAGCTTGTGGCGTTAAAAATTTTAAAACGGTACATGAATTTCTGTAGATAGCACCAACAAAATTACAATATATTTATGACATTGTTTTTGCTTTCAATATAATTATTTGGCGTTGCGTTGTGATTTACATGATTAGAGCCTAACTAAAGTTTGCAAAATATACTTAATAAAATTAACCTAGATTTTATGAACAGTTTTTGTTTCTTTTATTAAGTGTACAATTTAATTTAAAACTTCTATTTATCAATTTATGAATTCTCCCTATTTACACAAATGGTAAATGGGGATATGGATTAATATTCTTTGGAGTTTAGGATTGCATTTTTGGAAAATTTGTGTAAAAATGGCCCATTTTTAGTGATTTGTTTTTAGGTGCAACCTGATATTCTCATTAACGCCCCCTTTTCAGCAATTCGATGATTTATCATTCCCAGCATTAGCTTAGTGCCATGAATATTTTGCCTGATTGTAAATTGATTTGTGAATTAATTGGTCTTAATTCCCAGAAACAATTCGATGGAAAATTTTTTGCAATAAATCTATTGCTTTGGCGTTGATTTTAATCGTTAAATTCTTTGTAATACCTATATTGTTTTTCGGCATTTAAATTTTGAACTATTATTCTTCATCGCCAGTCAATTTGATTCTGAAGCCATTTTTGGATTTTCTTTTCAAAAGTATATTTGAAAAATTAGTCCAGCGTTAAAAGTAGCTGGTTTTATATATTTAATATTTTAGTTTCTTTCCTACATCAGATCCATATTTATGAATTGATTAAATATCTGCAAGAATCTAATTTTTTCTAAAGCTCATAATTCAAAACATCCGTCTATTCCCAACAAAGAGGGCTAAATTTGGCTCAGATATTTCTTAAATATAAAATTAAATATTAAAAATGAGCTATATCGTTACATTATTTTACCTGGGCCCCATACGAGTATCCTTCCGAATTTACGGTTTTGGTATGATGGGCCTATACTAGGGATGCCAATCGGTACTGGTTTTCGAAAATCCCGGGATTCAGGATTTCAAAAAATCCAATCCCCGTATTTCGAGATATCGAGGTTTTTCGGGGATTTTGAAAATTTCAAGATAAATGCATTTTAAAGACACTTATAAAAAAGAACGTCTTTAAAAGAGCTTAAAAATGTATTTGCTGTCATGCCCACAATTTCGACATGAAAATTTCCTTCGGATATCTATGTATATTGAAAACAATAATAAAAAAACTAAAATTTGTTTTTGTTTTCAATATATGTATGTAAATATACGAAAGAAATGTTCAAGTCGATATTGTGGGTCAGGCATGTAATATCACAAAGTTAAATAAAATTGATTTGTATATTTTAGGCGTAAACGAATATTTTTTTATTGAAATTTAACAAAAAATATTAACTGCCAGTTCATCGACTTCGAACGTTAACGTTCGCATAGAAAATAACATTTAAAACCGCAACAACATTTTAAAATTTGTTTTTGTTTTAAATATTATTTTCTATGCGAACGTTAACGTTCGAAATCATTGAAAATGCAGTAAGTAAATATAAAAAATAAAAATTGATTTTGCACATATGAAAATAATTATGATATTTTGCTAAATTAATGATTAATTTAATATATGAATTTGATGAATATGAATTTGTTTTATAAAAAAAGATACACAACAAAATTTAGTAAAAAATTTCGATTAACTGATTACCTAAAATCCCGGGATTAGGGATTTTATGGATCGGGAGTGGCATCCATAGTATATATAAACAACCTAGGTTGATCAAATAAAGCTAAAATATATAAATGAGATTTGTTTCGGTTTTCAAAATGAGCGAAATCGACCTGTTATTTCACCTAGCTCCCATACAATTATGATCCTGGAATGAGCTAGGGAATTGTTGGCTTTTCAATATACAGAAGGGTATACAATATTTGGCACTGCCAAATAAAGCGTGAGTCAGAAAAAACTTATACACACTATTCCAGCTAAAACTTATCCTTGGCCCAACAAATTATTTTTTTTATCACGTTAGCATTTAAACATATATCAGATTATCAGCCATGTCACAGATTCCGCTCGGAATGCTGTCAATTCCGTATTTGCCATTACGTCCGAAATCATTTTGGTGGTTTAGATTCCAGTCGTTTTCATCAATCCGAAAAATTTTGCTTAAGCGATTTGTATGTAACCAATTTGGCATCATCACTGTGTAATATTCACTTAGCAAGACAGAAAACAGCTGTTAACAAAATTTTTGTACAAAAAGATTTACATTTGAGTTTTTATTAATGTATTGAAAAGTGATTAACTTTATAATTTGTAAAATTTAAAAAGTAAATTTGCCGGACAATAATTGTTGCAATAGAACAAAAAATAAATTAATATAGTGAAGAAAAACTCAGTTGTATAAAGTTAAGGGATTCTTCTTTTTTATTCTTTTTTGCATACGAAAAAAACCAGCACAAGCGATAAAAAAATTTTTAAATTTTTTAAAATTAAAATGAGGGAACTGCAGGATAAAAAACCTAAACAAATGTAATTGTTTTCAATTTTGCTTTGTTCTTTTCCGTTTTTTGTTGTTTGGTGTGATAGGGCAATGCTTCATAAATCCATTCCGAAAATGTTGTGTTCTTGTAAAATTGTCTGTTAAGAGTTTAAAATATTTGTAAAATAAAAAAGCTCTAAAAATTATTTAAAATATACTTGTTTAGGAAAAATAAATAAAGAAAACAAGTTTGTTTATTGATAGAAAATAAACTTTAATAGTTACTTGCCTTTTAAGATACAAAAAACTCCCACTCCGTTCATGAAAACAAAAGTGGTTTCATTCCGACAATTTTTTTTTATAATTAATTTTTTAAAGCTCTAAAATACGGAATGAATTTCGTTTCCGAACGGAATTGTACTCTGTGACATGGCTGATTATCCTTTCTAAATCACTCGTTTTCAACTGTTATTTTAGCGATAAATAAATAAAGCTTTTCAAAAAAATCCAATATGGGCATTTCCTGGGGTCACGAACGTACGTTCGTACACTTTTGATGTACAAATAATATAGAAAACAAAATTTTTCCTAGCATTTTTTTGCGATTCGATAGCATTTTGGTAGCTCTATGTTTATTGCAAAAGATGGATTTCATCGAGTTTAAGTTTTCATAATGATAGTTATAAACATGTTGTCGCGAACGTACGCAAAATATAAATCAACTTTGGCTGACAGTAGTGAAATGTAAAAAATCTGCTAAATGGAACGGAATATTCAAACGTGATTAATTTACTAATGTAGATCTCTATATACACAATAAAATATCTCTATTGGTTTTTGTTTAATTGGCTTAAGTACCGGTAGCGAACGAAAATTTTTTGCATGTAAAATAATTAAATATAAAAATGTCTTGAAGTAGCTTAAAAAGTACATATTATATTTTCCAGTTTCCAGCCCAATTTCCTTAAGTAAAACAGTTGTGATATCATAGCATATCATACATATATACGATTCTATTATAAAAACCTAGACTTTTTTATAAACAATAAAACGCGATAATTATCGACATTATTTTTCAATCCTGGTTGACCATTCGGAGGAAATGCCCATATAGACTTTCAAAAAAATGTCAAAAAAAATCTGAAGGTTCATCGTCATACCGTTTCGAAAGCCATTAAAAAGTATAAGGAAGACTAGAATATTAAAAGAAAACCTGGATCAGAAAGAAAAAAAGGTCTCTCTTCGGTTTGCTCATCAGCTCAAGTACGGCAATTTTGTTTATTAACGTATTCATTGAGCCAAAATGTTCATCATCACTGAACAAAAATTCACGAGAAAACACCGGATTTTCATTTAGTTTTTCCCGAGCTCATTCACTAAAAATAAGACTGAAATTTAAGTCGTCTGGCTTCAATTCTTGCACAAGTTGAATTTTTTACGCTTTGAGGCCGAGATCCTTACGTAAAATGCTCCAAGTGGTCGAATACGACAAGCCAAGCTGCTGAAAACGACGACGAATAGATTCGTCACGGTCTTCGGGTACACCCTCAGCTACAGCTGCTATATTTACTTAATACGTCTAAATCCGACGATACACTATTCTATTCAGTCGTACGATTTGTCAAAAAAATCGTGTATGTTAATAAAGTATAATAGTGTGGCTTAAAAATGAATTGAGTGACAGATTTTTTTTTGGCAAGTCTGTCCAACGTGCAAATGTTTAAGACAATTTTCATAAAATGATAGATTCTATGCGATCAGTGTTGCACTTTCTTGTAAAGTAGCTGAGTCATTTGAGTTTGCATCGTTTTTGTGCAATATTGATGCATTTACAGCAGATTTTGCAGACATTTTTTTTATATCGGATAGAATTCCGTCAGATTTTCGCGTGAGTGAATCGTACTATTAACCGGTCGAGTATCTTCCACTAATGTAAACGAATAACTTTGCTATAAATACAAGTGGGCGTGGCCCCTCCCATATTAAGACAATATAATTTTCTGTATATGTGGAGAACGGTAATATTAACATTTACCAAATTTCGAACAAATATCTTTGTTCTTAATACACAACTTCTGACAAAATCTGGGCGGGATTGGACAAGTGGGCTTGGCACAAAATATATTTCTTTATATCTGCAGAATGGTAATAGTTAAAGTTTCCAAAAATAGGTTGGTTATCAATGTACAACAACTGTCAATAAGTGGGCGGGATTGGGGAAGTGGGCGCGGCACAAAACAGATTTTTTTATATCTGGAAATAGACAACAAATTTGTAACAGAAAAGTAAACTAAATCGTCTTCTAAAAAGTAAAATCTTTGTGAATCGTAGAATATCGTTTTAAAACTACTAGTCATGTTGTTTTGCTTATTGGACAAACGTTTTAACTGACATTGCGATATTGAATTTGAAACGTTTTTAATCTAAAAAAAAAATTCTAAACAGTAAATTTATTTATTTATTTATTTTATTTATTTATTTATTTTATTTATTTATTTATTTATTTGAATCAATACAAATTTATATGTTATTTAAAATTAAAATTTCTTGTTATTTTGCAGAAAACTATTTATTATCATTATTTTTGATAATCTCAAAAAATATTTAAAAACGAATAATCTTTTAAAAAGTTGTTTCCTTTTAAAAACATTTTTTTTGGTCCTGAAAAATAATTACATATTTTGCCACTTACAATTCTATTTTGAATTTGCTTCAATTCTATTTTGAATATCAAATATCTGGTAGTATTGCATGTGTTAAAGTATCATTTCTAAATTTATTAAAAAATGTTTAATTCTATCTTAACATTTCATTTGTGTAATCAATGCATTTATTCAAAGAAAAATAACACAAATAATAACAATTTCATTATCACTTTAACAAAGCAGCAACAAAGATAAATTTGTTTTATTTCATTATCAATATCATATCAAACAACAATAACAATGCCATAACCAACCCAAAAGTCGATTAAGGTGTCTGTATAAACCGGGCCGTAGATAAAATTAAATAAAGAAAATAGAACAAAAAAAAAAAAAAAAAAAACAAAAGAAAAAAACTGAATTTGAATTCCATTACAAATTCCATTTGCTAAGAGACCAACAAAGAAGTACTTGTGCCAGCAAGTTTAAATATATTTTTTTCATTTATTGTTAATCATTAATTTTTAACTTTTTTGTATTTTTTCTTCTTTTTCCATTAGAATTTTATTTGTATCATCATTGAGTCAATATTGGGTAAAACTTATGAAAAATGTCTAATCAAGCCGAAATTGATTATGAAAAACAATTCCAAGAAGATTTGGCCAAAGCAACCGCCTTAAGTTTGGAACAACAAGCCTTAGAAGAATTTAAACGTTGCCAAAAATACGGTGCAGCCTATACACAGTCAGTGCAACAGGAGGCAAAAAATCGCAACTATGCTCAATTACGCCGTCAGCATTATGCCCGTAGAGATTCTGCGGAAATATCAATATCCACTCAATATGGTCTATCATTGCCACCGCCACAATCAAACCAACCACAACGACGTCATTCGGAAATAACGCATAATATACCGCCATCAACTTTGTTTACCGATGTCGAACGTTCAAAGACACCACCAGCTTCTATGGCTGCAGCGGAAAGTGATTTGATTAATTTTGCTAGTCCAACTTCGAAGCAATCGGAGAATTCCTCATTTGAACAATTGATAGAAGATTTACAAAAGCTACAAGCCACTAATCCACAAACAGCCTTGGTGCCTTTGGGTCCTACTGCTGCAGCACCCATGTATCAGGGTTATCATGCGCCAGCACCTGCTACACCAGCAGCAGCCATGTATGCGGGTAGTGCTGCTGCTGTTCAACCACCGGCCCAATATGGTGTGACGACAGCAGCAGGGGCTGCTGGCATGCAATTGGTACCATTTACTCCGCCACCACAACAGCAAAAAGTTCCACTAACCCATGATGAATTGCAAAAGCTGTACAGTATGTCACAACCACCATATACAGCCCCCGTCTATGGACCTCGGCCTATTGGCTTTATGGCACCTATGCAGGGATCTGGCTACTATCCTCAAACCCCAGCTGCAATGGTGGGTGTAGCTGGTGGTGTGTCCTATACCGCGCCTATACAATATCCTAACCCTTTTGGTTTTCAGTACAATGTGGCAGCAGCGCCGTCACAACATCACTACTATCCCACTAATATGGACTCAACTAACTCATCCACTTCGTCCGCTTCAATATCTTCTATGGCATCTGGTGTTCATATTATGAATAATCAACCTAATCACACGGCCAATTCATCCAATTTATCCTCTAGCAGCAATAGCTTTAATCATAAACATTCCAAGCCCTCAATTCCTAACACAGTATCTACACAAAGTAATGGCCAAAACAATTATAGACGTCAGACGCCACCGGCCCGAAAACCTAAAGTGGCTGGTTCGGATCTAATTGATTTATTGCATGAAGATGAGTAAGTTTTAAAATTTATTAAACTTGTTTTATAAAACCTTCTAATATATATCTTAATTTTGTTTACAGTTCCCGTGTCAGCGTTTTAGAAGCCTTTGATCCTTTACTAAATGAAAGTGATGATGGTAAGCTCAATTTTGTATATACATATTTTATTTTTAAAATCTTCATTTTTGTTTCTATTTTCTTTTGCTTTTCTATTACAATTTTGTTTGTTATGAACTCCTAGTATGAAGCTCGTTTAGATTTTATATTTCTTTGTCATATTTATGTATGTATGTGTCTTAAATATTTGTTTTATTTTGTTGAGACTTCATTATACCTGCATTAAAAATAATTTCATTACGCTTTTCAAAATCCATTATATACTTTTAATTCTGGGTTTCAGTTTTTCTTATTTAATATGCATTTTCTAATTTCATTTGTATGGTTAAATATTTTTGTTGTAGATTAGACTATCTTAAAACACATATATTAAAACATTTAATATTCGTTTTCATAAAGTTTTCAGTAGACAAGGTATTAAGAATTCGAACAATTTTCTATCATGCAGTATTAAATTGGAAAAATATAATAAAAGTTCATAGAAATATCCCTTTTTATAAACTTCATACTTTGAATATCAATAATCTTCACAAGAACAACTCTTAAAACTGGGAAAAACTACGGCCATTTTGTAAAGAATTAAACTCAAAATCTGGTACGATTTCAATTTCACTTCATTTCGATACGGACATGTTCCGTAAAATATTTTTGGTCTTTGCAATAAAAAACCGACAGCCAATTAATTAAAATTGATTTTACTAAAAAATAATAGAGTTCGACCGAACTTTCAGGTTCGGTGTCAAACTTCGACAAAAACCTATTTTCGGCGTACATAATAAATCTTGTACATGTCGTGGGTGGTTGCTAGTTTGCCGCGTTACAAATTTTTGTCTAAAATTTTATAAATTTTTATTATTAAAAAAAAAAGAATCAGAAAAACTAAAATTGTTTCTATATAATAAAAAAAAAGTTCGGTTAAAGTTTGGGTTCGACCTTAAAAGTTTACCAAGTTCGTGTTTGGTCTGAAAAAGTGCTTTCTGTCGGAGAATAAAAAATATTCTTAAAAATAGTTGGAAGATGCCCGATACGACTCACAATATAATATTTTTTAGGAGACAGTCTCGTCTCATGTTGGAAACAGGCCAAATCTTTTTATTTTTTCTAGCTCGCTTTAAAATATTAATTATAAGACTAGAATGATTTCGTAACGAAGATAGTGCAATTTGATTGATACGGGGCTGTTCTGAAAATCACGTGATTTCTATCTCCTCTACTGAGGCTGCTTGTGGTCAGCGGGATTCTCAGCTCATTTGACTCCAAGTGTAGGAAAGACAAGTCGTTGCCTATGCGGATGGCATAGTTCTACTGGTCAGGGGAAAATTTCTTTCTACGATCTGTGAAATTATGCAGGTGCCCTTAGAAGACGGAATTGGTGCTCTTTACCAGAAGGTATAAGGGTTTAAGGATGCCTGTGTTGGATGGCGTCAAGTTAACTCAATCTGACTGCGCTAAGTATTTGGGTAACTTCCTCGACTGTAAACTGTCTTGGAAGATAAATACTCAGGAGAGGATGAAAAGGGGACTCAATGCCTATTACACATGCTGAAATTCCATCGGCAAAAATTGAGGAATACGACCGGATATGGTAAACTGGGCTTATACATCGGTGAATGTACTGTTTGGTGGTATGCGTGGATAGCTATAGGAAGATGCTCAACAAGGCCCAAAGGATTACATCCCTTGGCATTACAGGGGCAAGGAGAAGCACACCACAGGCAACGTTGGATATCCTACTATATCTGTCGCCCAAGTCAATAGTGTGCTTATTTAGACTCTATTATCAGCCGTATTCATAACAAAAAGTTAGCCGCAGTTTGTACACTACGTACAACGAGCTTTAACACTTTATTCAAACCAGAACGTAATATAATTTTAAATAGTTTTTGTTAAAATTTAAACATTATAAGGCTGTTTTTCTTTTTATATAGAAGCTATGATTAATTGTGAATCAGCAAAAAAAAAAAAAAAAAATTAACGATTAAGTCGTAAAGAATTTTATCTTTTTACTAACATTTTCAAAAGAATATTGCCCATGATTTTCGGGATAAGTTTTTATATAAGAAATCTGGACTATTTTATGTTAACGTAGATTTTCGTATCTTATTTTCCCGCGATACCAATATTTTTAAAAGAATAATGTCTGTGATTTTTTAGAATAGTTTTGTTATGGGTAGCCTAGTAGATTGTGGGTTCTCAAAAAATTTAGGGTCATATTTCTTTAGTAATTTTATTGTCAAAAACAACCGACAAAAACAAAATTTTACAGGAGAAGGTTTTCTTTGTTATAATTCATAAAAATTTTGTATAAAAATTGGCGCTTAAGCTAACATTGTTTTTGCTATAAAATCGTAACGGTTCTGTGACCATGAGATTTTAGGAGATGATTATTTGTGTGAAAATGTTAAAAAAAGTGATATAAATTTGACATGCAATATTCATATGAACTGGTCCAAGCTTTTAATTAAATTAAACCCAATAATAAATTTAGAGCACTGCCAGCACTCAGTTATGCTGGTTGGAATTCTAGAGCTACCCTGGCACTTTTGTCTTTCGTGCTTATAAATTTGTATGTGATGCTTGGAGAAAAACTGTTTTTCGGATCATATTTTCAACAAAAATTATTTCGCCACACTACAAATATGCTTTCTCTGACATTAGGTCAAAAAACCATCAGCTATTCAGCATGCAACCTCTGCGCAGTACGTCAAATTAAAATTGTAGAAGACATTTTACTATTGTGTAAATCATTTTAAACTTATTTCATATAGTAATTGAAAACATTTCTGTTTCAAAATAAAGTATTTAAAAAAAAACTGTCTTCGTGATTTCAAAAAACGTTTGGTGCGGAACATGTTTTAACTCTAATCAATATTTGCCACCATGTAGTGTTATGCCAAATTGTTCGTAAAATTTAGTTATATGCCTAATATGTATGACAAATTTCAATAATATATACATACATACATATACATTTAAATTAGTGACCTGTTAATTGATACGAAATTTTGCATGAAAATCAAAATGAGCAGGTGATAGGCATTAATTTTGTATAAAAGTTAGTTTATTTTAATTCAATCACATTAGGAATTTAAATGCATCACTATCAATTATATGGTTTCAGATGACCATCAAAGCAAACCATGCTAAATGATTATCTTACAACGCGATCGCTAGTTGATCAGTGTGCCTAACATCTAAGAGCGCTTCAGGTCTTCCCAGGACTATTTAAATTCTTCTGTTATCAAAAAGTGTTCAAGTTAAAATGTTTAGAGATGTCCGGCACGAGTAGACAGACCAGCTTATATATTGTAAAATAAAAGATACAATGCAGCTTTATAGGTGGTATATATTCGGAATTCCCTTCAAGTGTTATATCGTGTGCTATAGCTTTGATATGTGCCTGAATTATGCTGCATTGCATCTTTTATAGTCGATATATAATAAAACCTCCGCTCTTCACCTATTAAAGATTTTATTCCTTTCGTGTAAACATCAATGGTATCATCCCGATTACTATTACCCAAGAAACGTCTATTATTTAACGTGAGTGCCTGCCTTGCGGCCTAAACTCAAAGTGCTCTTAACACAGGGTGAATACATTGCGACGACCAAACCATTTATTTTTCGCTGCAAAGCAGTGACTCAAAAGAAAGAGTAATTCAAGACACTTAAAATTCATGCATTTAGAGCCAAAGACAAATTTATTAGTTCCAAAACAATCGCTTAGTATATTCGCTAAGTTAGAAGTAAGTGGTTTGGTTATGATTAGATTAGGTTAAATGTGCAGCCGACATGTAGACGGCTCAGTTAGGTCCTTACAGCTATCCCTTTGCTAAAACCTAAACATGTGCCAAGAGTTAGATCTTAATTACTCCTTAGGCATCACTGTAGCAACCAACCATTTCGATTCCCTGCTGTAAATAAAGATATTCTTACCTCAGATAAAACATCCAAACATGGTAATTGTGGACTCTCAAAATTGCTTATCCCTATTACCAGGACATTAGCAGAGAAATAATGAATTGCCTCTACCTCCATTTCATTTTGACAGCTTCTTCAGTAGTCATTACAATTTAGGCCCAAACTCATTGCATGGGTCCCTATCAACCAGTGACTGTTTTTGTTGTTGTAGCAGTACATAAAACACATCCCAGTAAAAAAAATTTAGGTTTCCAGAAGCAAGAAAAGTGCAAGAACTCTGATATACATTTGTACCGGCTATTACATACTACTTAGAAACAGCAGAGAAGCGCAAACCATTGAAGTGAATTTTTAATTTAAATAAATACAAATGATTTAACAACTTCTCATTATCCCTTATAAGTAAGCGAGTTGTAAGTGAATAATTCAAATCATTATTTTAAAGAAAACTTTCACGAACAAAGTTATTCTCTTAATCCCTTACATGGAAGCAGGTTGTATGGCAATGATTTTGAAATGTGTTTACGATTATTCCCGTAATATTACCGAACATAGAAATAAAATTTTTTTTAATACGCATTCAGTCATCAAATTATTTTTTTTAGCAGAAAGAAAAAAGTAGTGCTTCCAAGTGGGAATTTGCCATATAAAAGTCATGCCTCTTGTAACCAGGTTCGTAAGGGGGTATTGTGCTTCTCTCCCTTACAAAACTGCTTGCCATTAAGCTCCAATTTTTACTGGGATAGTACTAAGCTGGCAGCTCTAGGCCGGCTGCAGTGGTATTAATTAACCAGTGACTCGATATGACCGTTGTCACTGTTCTAATTTGGTTCCGTGCTACTTAGGTTTGGTCATTATTCAAAGCCATGTATATAAAAGATGTTAAAAGTGCTTTGACTTTTAGTTGTAGTAAATTGAAATCATTTTCATTCTTTCCTTTATTTATTATCGGCCTAAGTTATAAAAATTAAAACAGGTTAATAAAGGGTTTATGAAACGGATTTTGTATGAAAAACCCTTTATTAACCCTCTTTATTTTTTATAACTTAGGCCGTATATGTGTAATTAAATCTTTTTCTTTCAATTATTGTCTAGTATTTAGTAGCATGCTATATTTAGCCTGATAACTGTTTTGCTATTCCCTGCATTTAATTATTATAGCGTTATTGTTTTGTTTCTAACAAATATTTTTATTAATAATTTATAATTTTTTATGAACTCTTATGTTTTTTTAACTTCTCTTTTACATTTCAGTTACCAAAAGACTTAACAAATAAAATAATTCAAACTAAACGAAACTAAAAGAGATTTATAGAGAAATAAAAAAAAACATTAACTAACGATACAATTCGAATTTTAATCAAACAAAATAAAGAAAACAGTATCACATTACCTCAAACTGTTCGCCTAAACTAAGAATTTGAGCTCTCTTTTTAGTTCTTCCTTTCTTACTCTCTGTGTTTCGAATCTCTTCCGTTTGAAAATTGAAGTAAAAACTCGTTATAATTTAAACATATTTAAAATGTAAACAAAGTTTTGAGTTCTGATGCAGCCGTCGAGCTAAGGTCTGATAAAAATATATAGTATTTTAGTATTTTCTGAAGTTAAACAATACAATTAAAAGAAAAAAAATAGAAAACAAAAAAAAAAAATTAAATAATTTTAATGAAAAAATAAAAACACATTTTAATGCCATTGATTTTTTTTTTTGTAATATAACAATTTCGAACGTAAACGTTTGCAGAGATTTTTTTTATGGAAAATATTTTTAAAACTGATAGGATTTTTGTACAATTCTTCTAGCGAACGTTAACGTTCGAAATTATTGAACAGGCACTAAATATTGTTTGTGTGTCTTGCTGTGTTTTAATTCCTTTCGAAAACAAATCAAATTAAATTTGCAATGAATTTGATAGAAATTAAAATTTATTAAAATTATATTATTAAAAAAAATAAAATATTTTCATTTGTATTGTAATAAATTCAATTGTAGTGCAAGAACAAACTAAATTAAAGAAAAAAAAACCAAACTGATTTGTATTAAATACAGTAATATTTTTATTATGTACTACTATTCTAATCCACGCCAACAGTATACAAAATTGTAAAATAATTTTCTCTTTTGTTTTTGTATTAAATATAGTGATACTTTAAAGAAATTAAATGATTAATAATGTTAATGCAAAATTATATAAGAAAAAAGAAAGAAATTCAATAAAATATTTTATATTCGGGCATTTTAATCTATAAAAACTTTCAGTTTTCCTTTTTTAGCTTTAAATGATTTGTTTGATTGTCGATAAAAATGTTCTTGAATAAAACAAAAGTTAAAAACCAAACAAAAATCTGTTGTTTTATTCCTTAAAAATTTTTTTTTGTTTAGAACAATTGCATTGTTACTCGGGAAGGTTTTTCTTATAAACACATTAATTTGATAGTATGTACAATTAGTTTTTCGCCATTTTTTATCAGTCATTAGCCCATTTTTATTTTTTCTATTTATACTTTTTATGATTGCCATATATTTTACACACATATTCCTTAGCCTTCTGCTGCATTTTTGCTCATAATATTTTGTTTTACCTAATCAGATACTTTTTCAGCTTATTAACGAATCTTTTTATTCAGAATTTCTTTGTACAAATGTTTCTTTAATCATTTGAAATGCTTAAAATCATGAACCCTTTAATCGTGAACTCTTTAAAATGAAAATAGAACTAGTTTCTTTCCAACTTAATAACTTCATATGGTTCCTACTAACATTTTGTTCTTTGTCATTATTTAAAAATTACTTTCACTCGTAAAACTGCTCTGAGTGGGGAAGCAGCTCGCGCTCGTTGTCATTATTTTTTAAGGACAATCAGATCGTTCTTGTTTGTCTACTTTTCGTGCGTTTTGCGTTGTCACCTCGCATTGGTTAATGGCTTGGCATCGTATAACTGTACCGAGTTACAGTTTTTGCGGTTGTCAGCAACTTGGTGCAATCGTTTTTAACCTTCAATTTTTTAACGTGTTTGTCTGGTAGAGAACCATTTTTAAATCAATGTGACTGGTGGACAACCATATAAAACTCAGACGTTTACTGGTGGAGACCAAAAATATTTTGGAGTGGATTCTGAAAGCTCTCGCCTTCTTATACGAAGGTTTAGGTCGAACGGGGACTTGTGGTTGAGGCTCCAAAATGTTGTGGGATACCCTGGCAATATGACTAAATAGTCAGCCAAAAACTTTAGTTTTAGGAAAATAAAAATTACTTTATCAATCTATAAATATTTTATCACAACAAACCCCTAAATTTGCATTTATATAATTATAGGGAATGTTAACTCGATTTTGATTTTATTCGCAAATCAATTTTAATCCAAAACAAGTAAAAGCGCTATATTCGGCTGTGCCGAATCTTTGATACCTTTCATCGAGAGTTAAAATATTTCATGAGTGGGTTTTTTATGGGATCTATAAATTACACTGTACTGGAATCGGAATCTGTTTTTCCTGGTAACAAGCAGGTAACCTGGTAACCCAGTGGTGCTAACCGTTTTTATGTTAGCTCTGGTTTAAAAATAATTAAGATTGAATATTATTGTTAAAAATACCTAAAAAACCCAATTGTTCTTAGTTTTCTACAATTATTAATTTTTGTATCGATGAATCTTCAGCTGACAGCATAAAATAACTTCTCAAAATATTATCCCCAAAAAAAAATAATGAAATAACCCCCCAAAAGTGTGTACAGAGAACATCAACAAAAATGTTGGGTTGTTTGGGGTGTAATTTAATCTGTTCAATTGGGGGATTATTTCATATGAAATAAAGATGCTCTTCATAGCCGGCCTTCGGGCGGGCGCAAGGGTTTTCTCCTCTATAGTATTACAAACACCTGTTTCGCTAACTAAGCCGGTATTGTTATACCATAGAGGAGAAAATCCTTGCGCATAGTCGAAGTGCCAACCTGCATCTATCGTGCAATTCTTTTAACCAAAATTACAATTTACCCAACCAAAACTTTACAATATTTCATTTCAGAAATTGGGGTGTTTTTTCATATGGAATAAGTCCCCAACAAATAGGGTATTATTTCATTTCTGTTTTGGGGCATTATTTAATTTCGTTTGTGGTTTATATCATTTTCAAAGTATTTCATTATTTTTTTGGGAAGTTACTTCATGCCGCCCCTTCAAATCATTATTGGGTTGACCTACCTACCAATTTAAAAAAAATTAAGGATAGGCTTTTTGAATCCAAATCTTAAGCAATATTGCTCAATATTAACTATTTTAAAGTTTATTAAGTATTGTTTTGCTCTAAAAGCCGCTCTTTGGAGTTTGCAGAAATCCCTCATACAAAAACGTACAAAATTATTTTACTCTTGCTTTGCTTTATTGCTGTAAGAAAAAAAATAGTTAAAGCAAAAGTAAAAGAAAATGACAACAATTCAATATACAGCGGTTAGTATACGTATGCAGCACAAAAAACTACTTTTTAAAAATTAATTAAGAAAAGTGGCGTATGCGTTACAAAACAATGATTTTCACTTTCAATAAAACACTATTAACATCTAACTTCATTCATGAAAGTTCACAAAAACTTACATTTTTCTTTAAAATAAATGCCGAGAGGAGTGATGAAAATACCAAAAAAATTATATCGGGTATATTTTCAGAAAACTTCATGTAAACCTTCATTATCGTTTTTCGCGCCTACGATTTTTTTGGTATATGCGCCAAACCAATAATGAGCTGACGATATATTCATTGAAAACCCATATTATTGATGAACATTCGTCCTAACATTCAGAAAATGAAAATTGAAAAGATCATGAATCTCCGATTGTTCACGTTTTTGCGAGTGATCCGTATACATATATATATATGTAAATCACTTAAAAAATTTTCTAGTCAATACATTTTTTTATTCAAAAAGGTTGTTCATTAATTACATTTGAGCATTTCCTTGTCATCGTACGTGACATTTGTACGCCTTCAGAGCGATAGAATTCTTGCACAAATATAGAAGTAACTGGATTTTTTTTTTATTATTAAGGTTTATTTAGAGGGTTCAATATATGAAAACAATAATTATTACATTCGGAAACATGTTGTCCAAAATATCTAGCAAAATATGTACATATCGTACGTGAGATAAAACGGAAGTGATTTTGGGGTGAAGTTAAAAAAATGCGAAAATCTGTGAATTTGTTGGAAGTATTTTTCCATTTTTTAATTTTTTTGTATTAAACCACATATTATTCCTTTATAATCCGTAATTGGAAAGAAAAAAAATTTTCTGGATGGTTTTAACAAACTTTAATTAATATCGTTCGTGACATACCGTACGTAACAGATTTTTCTCATATAGTGTTTACAAGGTATGAAATATATTTTGGTTAATTATATGCATACAAAAACTTCAAAGAAACAAGTAAGAAAGTATAGTCGGTCAAGCCCGACCATATGATACCCTACACCATAATAGATATTTTAAAACAAATTTCTGAGAGTGTATCCTATTTTTGACCCATCACCAATCATGGTCGCCAGAGCAGAATTATGCTGTGAGGCTAAGAGTTATATAAATAAAAGTTATTTGTGCCGAATATTATTCAAATATCTTCATCTATATGAGATTTGTTTGCCTTTCAGCGATTATAGGAAGGGGGTTTATATGGGACCTATGGTTAATTTTGGACCTACCAGCACAACATTTAGTCATGACCTATCGTAAAAGTTATTGTAGCAAATTTTTATGTCAATACCAACATTTAAAAGAAAGTTATGACATTAAAAGCTATTTTCGGGAGTAGTTTTTGTATGGGTGCTATGGCCAAATATGGACCGATACCAATAATATTTGGTTAGATGATTTAGATTGCAATAAAATTAGTTTGGAACAAATTTCAACTTAATACCAACATAATAAGATGATACATTTAGTTGCAATTATAGTACTTGCAATATCGTACGTGACGACCTTTAAAAGCTTATAAAATTTTTATTATACCTATTTAAAAAAAAATCCGATCAATATTTTTTGCAATAAATATCTTGCTTTGAACTTTTATTTTGAAACACCTGCGGCTGATCAAATACAAATGACAGAGAAATTATGTTTTTGCACCCCACCGTACGTGACATTTGAATAGTATCCAAAACAAACCAAAAAATATACCGCTGATCGAACTATATACATATTTGGTATTTCTTCGTGGATCTTGTTCATTGTTGTTGTAACATTAATTTTAAGCTATAACTTCAATGTTACCAGTATCTGTATTTAATCGGCAGAAAAGTGAAAGTTGATGATTTTATATATTTTTTGCTCTTTAAAAATTGTAATAATATATAAGTTCCTTTGCATAGTAAAGTTTAAGTGTTTTTTTTTACTTTTTACTATATTTGAAAAAAAGTTTGAAGGGCTTTTATTCTTTGAGGCGTGGTTGACATTCTCATGGAAATGCCCATATATGTTTTTTAATCAATATACAAATTATTAAATGGTAGAAAACTGTGGGAAATAGCTTTTTTTTAGGTTATTTTAACGATCATTTTCAATCTTAATTTTTTTTTTTAGGAAAAAAACCGTTCGCACTACTGGATTCAGCGCACTCTATTTAGGCTTACCCGCTGGGTAGCCCGCTTATTTTGTGCTATGGTTCAAAACATTTTCCCGACTGCACTAAATAAATAAGTAGCATTTCTTAGATTAATTGATATTTTGTTGTTGATTTTGCTCTTTGGAAACGTTTTAAATCAGTGCATGCAATATTGGCGATACACGTCTCACGGCTTTAGTAGTTGTGCTACTCAATTGCCCTGCTCCTAAAGGATGTATAATATTTTATGAAATAACCTGTAGTGCGATACACTAACTTTTAACAAACCGACAATCGTTATATTTGTCGACATATATATTCGTTTGCAGTATCGATAGTGTGAATCTGTAATTTCTTTTTAACGATATTATACAGCTGTTTAATTTAATATCTTGTGGCACTTTTGTCTACAAAATGTCAAAATACGCGAAAGCCAAATACTCAAAAGTCATCTCAAACACAAAATACACTTTTTCGATTTAATAAACACTACGTAAATTATTGCCGCTTAGATAACGAACAAAAATGCTGCTTAAAGTAGCAACTGACTTCAACCCACAGCGAATATCGTTAAAAATGTTAGTGAATAGCAAATTCTATAAATTTTCGGTTTATTTATTTTAACGATACGATTATCGTAAAAAAAGTTAGTGAATCGCAGTACTGTTCTGTTCTGTTAATTCTAAAGATTTTTATTATCAAAGTTGTTTTTGGGAATACAATTATTTATTAAAAGATTTTGTTTGTTGTGCTTAATTCCCTCTGTAGTCTTGTATTCTGATAGCTTTGGCTTTTCTAAAATTTTTGGGAAAAACGTTTCCTGATGATCTGGCCTAAGCAACCAGTGAAGTGCGCATAGGAACAACTTATCCTCCAACAATAAATTTCATTATTTTTGTCAATTATTAAAATAAAGGGAATTAAGCACAACAAACAAATTCTTTTAATTCTAGAGATGGTTTTTTCTTGACAAGTAATGCCTTTTATTGTACATCCTCAAACACTGATTTCCCCAGGTGTGTTGCCGCAATGTCTTGAATTCTAGGACATTGACCCAAAAAATAGAAAATAGTTTCCTCTTCCTCCTCCCCATGACAACTCCTTCAGAAGTCATTGATGTCCAGACCCATTCAACTCGCATGAGTTCCTACCGGCCAGTGCCCAGTTGTTACCGAGATCACTGTCCTGATTGTTATCTATTGAACCTCAGTAGAGATTATGTCCTTCGTTCGTCATAGCAAGGCCATACATTCATGTCTAAGGAGTAGACGGATTCATGAGTCTAGTTCAATTGTTCAATCACTTCGACTTAAGAAAACCGTACAATATAAATCTAGCCAAGTCAATTATAACTCTGCCATTGTCTCGAACGAGTATAAAAATCGTAATACACAGTAAAAATTGTTCAAAATCTTAAATTATTTATTTCGAATCAAAATACTAAAAAACCACCAGGTCAAAACAATTTGGTAATCATCGGTCTAGAGCGTTGGCCGTTTACAAATTCATTAATGTAGGCCATTTATATTTAGTATTGAAACTTTTAAATTCGATTGAAAAATTCTGTAACACAATTAGATTATGAGATTTGTTTAAAATTTATTGTAAAACAAATTTCATTGAGCACAACCCTTAATTTTTATAAATAAGGTTTTAACAAAAACAATTCAATTATTTGAATATTTATAAACCCCTTTTAAATTTTGCGGTTAAAACCATGACGATATAAATTAAATTGAAGTAGAATTATTTTTCTGACTTGTTTAAGTTGTTTAAAATATTTAATATATTTCAGTTTTTATATATTATTCCTACCGTTAAACATGCCTGTGTTATTGAATGAAGATGAAATAAACGTAGAAATACTGTGCAATTGGAATAATTGTAGGAAAAATTAAATAAAAAAAAAAAACAAAAATTATAATAAAATTAAAAAAAACCTGCCTTAAAATGTACTTTTGAACACTTTGTATTTACTACGTAGCGTAAAAGAGTACAAACGTATTGAGATCATATTAAATCTATTTAACTCGAGAACTTTTCGCAAAATTTTCACACAAATAAACAACAAACACGAAATTTGTGCCATTTAGATGAAGATCTGACAACAATTGTCAATTTAATGCTGAAAAAAAAACAAAACAAATTACACAGTACAACACATGATTTGCCAACTCAATTCTGTGAACTGTATGTGAAATTAGACCCAAAAAGAAGAATTTCTGCATCATTCGTTTTGTCTTCTTACCTGCGATTTGAAGTTAGTATCGATTTGAAGTTAGTACTATCGTATAGGGGAATTTATCACGTTTTAGGCCCTGTTGTTTGACATAGCTCGACAACCACTAGCCCAATTTAGTTGAAATAAATTTTAAAAAATTAAGAATTACAATTCCCTTAATCTGTTCATATATTGTTTTCCTATACAAGTAACACTTTCGAAGTTAAAAATGAATGTATGAAGGGAAAAAATTATTTTTTGCCTAAAAATTTAAATTTTTTTTTTTAAAAATACATAAAAAATCCAAAATGGAAAAAAGTTTCAAGTCTAGTTATTTTTTCGCAAAGTCACATAACCTATGAGCAAAATGAGACAAAGATCATAAAAATCGATGTACGCGTTTCGCTTTTATTCGCAATTGAGTAAAGGTATGAATTTCAAAAATCAGTTATAGCCACCACCCTTAAAATAAAAATATAAATTAAAAAATTATCATGCAAAAAAAAACTTTATTTATAAAAACTTAATGAAAATAAAATAATATGCAATTAATACGCAATTATAATATGCATAAAAACAAAATTTAGAACATTTTTTCAATTATTGGCAATATCCGTCCTTGTAGAAGTTGACGCTTGTGGTTCTGATGATCTTGTTTTCTTCGTAGGTTGTTCATATTCATGGTCTGAGTCAGCTTGGCGTTGTCGGTATGATGTTGCGCTGACATTTTGCTGTGTGAGTTTTCTTCTCTTCAAAAATGATGTCAGCCATTCGGAGTCGTGTTGTGATAGTCCCAGCTTGGCCACAATGTAATCCATTTCGATTTGTGGTAGCGGTTGTGGTGCACTATTTTCAATATCGGGTATCCAATCAGCATCATCCAAATCGGTCGGATTGGTGAAAACGGTTTCGGCTAGCAGGGACACAGTATCCGCACTCGGAGGTTTAGGTGCATCGGTATCAGCAGGGCGTTGCACTGGAAGTGTGGCAGTAAATGCAGCAGTGTATACTTTTGTTTTCAATTGTTGTCTGTTTAATCCAGGACGAAAATTTATGCATGCATAGCACCTGGATTCATCATGTCCAGTTGTGTCTTCCACCCAAATTACTGGCTTCATAAAAGATAACTTTCTACTTTTTCCGTGAATCCATTTTAGAAGGGTAGTATAACAACTGTTGCACACTGTGTTCGGCGTAAAATTTGCACCACTTAAATCTGCTTCATCGAAATAATTACAATACGCGGTTTTGAATTGCTCAGTAAACAAATTTTTTCGATCTTTTTTCTGTATTTTTCGGACGATATGACCACAAACGTAACAATATTCATCCAAATATGGGCACTTGTTGTTTTCCATATTGATATATTTTATGTTTTGTTGTTATTCACTTTTAAAAAACTGGAGAAAAATCACTTTTACTGTTCGCGTTCGTCGGCACTGGCTGAATGCCAAAAATCGATCAATGCACACCTATAAATACTACGTATTTTTGAATATTTTACTGCCAGGTACTTATAAATGGGCGCATATTTTAAGGGCGGCTGGCTATATACCTGATTCAGCACTTGTACGTTTCAAACTGTGCCAAAGGTAGCCACCGGAAAAACCCAAATAATAAAAAGGTCCACTTTCCGTTTAATTGTCCACGTACATTTATTACCGCAATCATAAAAATCAAATAACCTTTTGTTTATTCCTTTTTTTTTAATTCTCAGAATCATGAAAAAGGTGTCAATGTTTTCTCCAAATAATGTTGTGCATATCTCGAGCAAATTTTTGAAATTCATACATTTACTCAATTGCGAATAAAAGCGAAACGCGTGCATCGATTTTTATGATCTTTGTCTCATTTTGCTCATAGGTTATGTGACTTTGCGAAAAAATAACTAGACTTGAAACTTTTTTCCATTTTGGATTTTTTATGTATTTTTAAAAAAAAAAATTTAAATTTTTAGGCAAAAAATAATTTTTTCCCTTCATACATTTATTTTTAACTTCGAAAGTGTTACTTGTATAGGAAAACAATATATGAACAGATTAAGGGAATTGTAATTCTTAATTTTTTAAAATTTATTTCAACTAAATTGGGCTAGTGGTTGTCGAGCTATGTCAAACAACAGGGCCTAAAACGTGATAAATTCCCCTATACGATAGTACTAACTTCAAATCGATACTAACTTCAAATCGCAGGTAAGAAGACAAAACGAATGATGCAGAAATTCTTCTTTTTGGGTCTAATTTCACATACAGTTCACAGAATTGAGTTGGCAATCAATTAACTGAAAAATGTTGTACTGTGTTATTAACAAAATACAAAACGCACTTGATCATAAAGAGGGTATTAACTTACAATTTCTGTTTTTTTCACTTTTTGAAAAAAAATCGACACGTAATATGCATATCTGCCCGCTGTAAAAATATCGTACCATTTTGTTTACTTTTTGTAATGAAACGGTTGGTTTAAATTTTTTTTTTCATATGCCTTAAATATTAAATTAAAATTAGTTTTGATGCTACTGAAAATTTTTAAATTTTGAGTTAATACCGTCTTTACGATCAAGTAAGATATGTATATATAAAAGAACAAATTACACGTTGTCTATAAAAATTAAAAAGCCAAAGTGAATAATAGAAACCAATTAGAAACGAAATAGAAATATCCTACAAAATATATTAGTTGTCTATTGGAAGAGTAGTGATTATTAAAAACTTTTTTTTTTACAAATTTAATAATTTTTTAAACAAAAATGTTATGGAATATTTTTTGGGAACACAAAAATTGTATGGATTATTTTGTGTAAATACCACTGCTCATCATGGAAATGGCAAGGGGCTGTTCAATGATATGCGATCTCTGGAACCGACCCTCAGGATCTATACTGATGGTTCGAAGAGGGGCAGTAAGGTAGGTGAAGGTTTCTTCATCGATGAATTGGGCATAACCATCCATTTAAGGCTTGCGGCTGACGGCAGTGTCTTGCTTTCGGTATTAACCCAAAATTTAAGAATTTTCAGTAGAAGAAAACCAATTTTTAATGTAATATTAAAGGCATATGCAAAAAACTATTTAAACCAACGGCTTCATTACCAAAAAGTAGAGAAAATAGCAAGATATTTTTACAGCCGGTAGCTATTCATATTACGTGTCGATTTTTTCCGAAAAGTTAAAAAACAAAAGTTTTTAGTAAACACCCTCTTGTTGATCAAGTGCGATCTGCATATTTACAGACAGTAATAGGCCTTTTACACTGATCAACATCTTACAGCCGTACCTAAATAAGACCGGAAGGCGGAACGGGTTCTTCCGCGTAGTTTTTACGCTGATATGCCATACCTAAACAAGAGCGTCAGCGTGGTGTCACAAACAGTAGTGTTAACTTTCGTGCTTACTAAAACCCTCATAAAAGATATAAGAAATGGAATTAAAACCGCTAGCTTGACTTTAAAATAACCAATTTGCCATTATTTATTATCAAACGATAAAAACAGGGTTGTCAAAACCACAAATATAGCAACCCTGCTTAGTTTAATGCGCTGTAAAAATCGGATTTTCCGATTGCAAAGCGTTGACACCGTGCTATTTAGGGATGCTTCATACAAATTGTATGGGCATGAGGATTTTTGACAGCTAGAAAACGCTAGGAATGACCGGGGCACCCTTACAGCTAGGAATGACTGTAAGGGTTCCCCGGTAGGCTAGTTGGTAGTGATCTAGTCTATTAGCGCCGGGGCTGCGGGTTCGATTCCCGCCAGAGACTCTGGTCTCCTGCAGACAAGCGTAATGCTTCGCGGGATTAGCACAGGTAATATTAAAAAAACAACTATCAAATAATAATGTAATTTTTGGAAAAAAAAATTATAAAATAAAAAACTTTTTTCTACAAAAGTGCCAACATTATAAAAGAAAACACAAAAACGTATTTGAAATTCAATTTGTTTAAAAATATAAATTATATCAAGGCTCAATTAGTAGATCTGCTCGAAACGCCTGCTGATTTTTTGTAGAGTTGTATTTTTACCGTGCAATTGTTTTTTGACATCTTGTACATTTATTACACAAACAACTGCATTGGGTTTTGACATAAACAAAATGCATGTTGTTTTTTCTATTGTTGCATTGTTGTAGTTTCGCGCAGACCTACTAATTGGGCCATGAAATATATTAAACAAAAAACATTGAAAAAGGGAAATCTTGGCACATGGCAACGCAGCTTTCAAAACAAAATTTTTTTTGTCAGTGATGCCACAATAATAATATAATATATAAGTGGCAATAGCTAGTGATGACACTAAAATAATCAAAAGTTGTAGAATGTCATAAAATCAGGCAGGAAAATCCTGTAAAGATGTTGATTTTTAGCCCCATGTATTTCTTATGGGAAGATGTTAACATATCCGCGAATTGGTGGTAGATGTTAGATGTTGATCAGTTTAAATCGCTTCAGAGAATGTAGAACAAAGCATTAAAAAGTGTAGCTAACTTTCCCAGCCGGTTTCCAACTGTTATTTTATACAGGGATATTTTTCCCACTATTTTGTCAATTTACGGGATCTATAAGTTTCAGTTATTACTGTACATGTTTAAATGTCTTAATTGTAGTGGGCATCATACCATACAATTCACACGGAATCAGGATACCTTCAACACAAAACTTGACAATTTAAGAATAATCTTTTGTCAATCTGAAACAACCAAGCATCGAATTGAACACTCTGGTTGTAGAGAATATAATAACTTGCCACATAATATTAAACAAGTATCAAGCCTATCGCAGTTTAAATCTCATTTAAAAATTTTTTTATCTCAAGATGTTGATGAGCTTCTGATATAATGTATATTGGTATGTTTCAAATAAACGTTAAATTGTAAATTATAATTTATTATAAATATTTTGAAATACTTTTGTTTAAATTTTGCCAACAAGCTTCTATAATGCCAATCTGGCGCTGAGATGAAATTGTAACATTGTTTTATTTAATAATAATATTGGAAAAAAGCCTATTAGGTTGCTAATGAAGCTTTGGCTAGTGTTTTCACGACATCAAAGCTAACTGTGGAATGCCACATGTCTCTAAATGAGATTGCGAAATATTTTAGGGTAACGCTGGAGTGAGTACCAGGTCACAGTAGGTGCCTGTGAAACCAAACTGCAGATTGCCTGGCCACATTTTCGACGACGGCCTATTTGGCATTTCAATGGCTTGTTTTAGATCTCTTATCAAACGTAAGTCGTACAGGAGGGCTCAGGAAAGATGGGTGAGAATAACTGCTAGATGGCCAGGAATCTATGACCTGATTATGACGCGGGGAAACCCCACGTGATACTTGGGTTTAGTAGGGACAATATTAGGACTTAGGATTAGGTTAATAGGGGCCCCTGCGATGAGGATGGGTCTATGTTATTCTCACTACTCCAGAAGTTGTCATGATGAGGAGGAGGAAATGGTGTTTCAATTTCTCTACCAATTACCCGGTCTCGGGGTTATTAGGATGATGCATTTTGGGGCCCCATATTTGCCGAGTTAGAATGCTATATCAAATGTATGACTAAGGTGGATCTCTCTTTTCTGCAGAGAATCGAAATGGTTCAAGGCTGTAATGATGTCTGGGGAGTAATCTGGTGAACACTGGCTTGACTGGTCACTGGCTCAGGGTATCACAAAGGGACAGGTATAAGGGCCCAAGTGATCCGTCTTTAAGTCGGCTGCCCATTAAACCTTATCTAACTTTATGAGAATAGAATTTTTTAAATTTAGTTCTGGTCTCAATCCGTATTTCTTATTTTAAAATACTAACCATTACTTAGCGTAGGGTATTATTAATTTTAGGTCATCTGAGCAGTGTAGATAATAAAAATAGCACACTTTTTAAAATTCGAAACTGTTGGTAAACCGATCGACTAAAAATAATTAAAGCCGTATTAACATTGTCCATCGTCTGTCTGGCTATATATATCATCTGTGCATAGTACAGAAAAAGATAATTTGGCAATAATATTTGGCTCAAGTAAGCATCTCT
The DNA here is from genome assembly GCA_943735925.1 of Pollenia amentaria. NCBI lineage: Eukaryota > Metazoa > Arthropoda > Insecta > Diptera > Polleniidae > Pollenia > Pollenia amentaria. The sequence goes on from OX031009.1 coordinate 39,129,055, forward strand.
ACCAGTTGGCCATAGCTTCTATATTGGATTAGTTTTTAAACCTGCATAAACCATTTAAAAATGGTTATATCAAAATTAATGGTTATATCAAATTAAAGAGGTTTTTGGATAAAAAAATCATTTTATTTTTCTACGCCGTCTCCTCTAAGCTCTATACACTTTGTCCAACGTTTCTCCAATATTTTTATCCCTTCCAATAAATTATATTTGGAAGGTTGGAGTCAAACATCTTTCCGCCTAACCATTTCTTCAGGTTTGAAGAAATCCGGAGAAAATGGCGGATGAGGGAGCAATTCGAAGCAACATTAAGAAATTTTTGCCGTGGAGCACACGAAATCCGTACGTACAAAAATATTATTTTTTTTATTAATAAAAAACTACGTATTAAAAAACTACTCAATTAACCGGGAAAATTGATTATCCAGAATGCTTCCGGTCCCGACCATTACGGATAATCAAGGTCTCTCTGTATATATAATTCTAATTCTTGAGTAAGGTTGTCAAAGATTCGGCACAGTTGAATGTAGAACTCTTACTTGTTTCTTATCGAATGTTAACAACTTCAAGGAGTAATAGCCACTAATTAATCTCGTATTATTCATTTGACTTAACAATATTTCTTTATACCAAACATAAACCACAATGTGCTATTAACTTAACCTACACTGTATTTAACCGGTAGCTTATATTTATCTCAATAATATTTTTAAATTGTTTTTCCAGCTTTCAGTTAATAGTTTAAACATTTAGTGAATTTAACGCTTAGACTTGGTGGCTCGTTTCCCATTATAACAAAATCACTTTATAATTTAATTATTAACAATAAAACAATTGCTTGTTTCTGATAATAACAAAAAAATTTAAAACAAAAACATATTCAATTAAATTATTGAATTTATAGAGAAAACATGTTGTGCTGTGTTGTTGTATTCATGGGTAACTGAAAATTAACAAGTGTGGGATGATGATGCACCACTACATCCAATCAGCTCAGCTGTTTTTATCAGTGTTTGTTCTATACTGTATTGTCGCGGTATTCTAACTTCTAGTGTGATCTTAAGGCTAAAAGACGAAAAAAATTAAAAATTTCTTAATCTGTACGAAATGACGAAATCATATTGTAGCCAAGTGGCCAACACCAGGGTCGTTTAAAATAAAATTCATATTTTTTTTTATTTTATTGTTTTTTGTTATTAATTTTGTTTCTGTTGTTTGGTGTTTCTTTATCGTTTCGCGTGTTATTTTTATAAATAATATATACGTAAATTTGACGATTTCAAAATAAATTTTTAAAATAATTAAATATTCTCTTTTTTCGATTCATAAGTTTTTATTTGCATATAAAAAATTCTAATAAAATAAAAAATCTAGACATTATTTTGAACTGATTGAGTGTGTTTATACTTGTGTTTTTTGTGTATTTCTATTCTTAATTTAATCAAACAATAATTATAAATAAATAGAAACGAAAACAAAAAGAAAATATCTGATATAATTATATTTTGCAACGTATTTTATTTGTAAATTTTAAATGCTACATTCAATATTTTCAGACAACGATAATGCCTCGGATTGTACTTCATTTTATGCGGAGTATGATCCTTTCGATTATTTGTACAGTGGCGGTAGTACTCAGTATTCAGATCCCGTATATGAAGCTGTCAATAAACTGGATAAAGCAGCCGTGAGTCCAAATGGTAAGTTTTCTATTTAAGAAATTCATTGAAAAAAATGTTAAAAAAGATAAATAAAACTATTATTGGGTTTTGCGCGAAATGATTGTAAAAGTTAATTCCGCCCACTTATTGTTTTTTTTTTATTCAAGCGTACACGCGAATTAAATGTAAAGAGTTTGGGCTTATCTAAGAAATTAAGTTGTAAGTAGGTACAAAGTGGCGCATTTCATTTTAATAAATGAAAAACTTAAGTTTTGCTTTTGGATTGTGTTTATTTGATGTCTTACCCCCGTATTCATACACGATTATTAAATTAAACAAACGTTTATTAAGGGAACTTTTCATAGAAAATTTGTTTTGCAAAACTTTATTGAATTTAAAATATTTTTATGAATACGGCAGTAAATGTTTTTTTTTTCATTAAATAGAAAAATTATATCGGCGACGGCCAAAATTAATACGAGTACGAGCCCGCTTTATAGTATTTTAACCCACTCTTGGCAGAACTTTCGGCTATTGTTTCCCGCATTCCTGACGGTTATTCTCTTTAAGGACTTAAGGAGTGTCAGAGGTTTGTTGACATAGACCCGTGACTTCAAGACACCCCACAAAACGAAGTCTAGAACGGTAAAATCGGGCGATATTGACGGCCAGTGTTAATCACCAAAACGAGATATTAGGCGATCCAAAAATGTCGCTTTTAGAATTTCGATTGTAAGTTGTGCAGTATGCGCCGTTGATCCATTCTATTGATCCAACCTCTTACCCACGGACCAAGGCCTTCAGCTAAACACCACACCATAAAGTAACTTTAAGCGGGTAAAATGGCTCTTCATGTGTTATACGTACATTTACGGTACCCCAGAAGCGATAATTCTGCTTATTTACTTATCCACAGAGATGGAAATGAGCCTGGTAACTCATAATGATTTTCGATGAAAAGTCGTCTTCCTCGTCGTCGAGACAATTATTTTGCATTCTTGTGGATACGTGTATTTTGTATATGTCTACTTTACAAATGTCAAAGCAAAACTGACATTTACCCTAATTTACAAAAATTATAGCATTTTTCGATAGGATGAAGACTTTTGCGCCAACTTGTACATATATTATATATCAGAATACGGAAACGTTCACTCAGCGCTCATTCATAAGTGAGCATGAAGGTTTTAAAATTTCTCATTTGATGGAAAATTTATTTAAGTTCGATTATAAATCTGTTATTCATGTATCATACATACGTGCATACATACATAAAAAGTTACTGCAATAAAAATTTCCCAATGTTTAACCAAAAGCAACATTGTGAATGAAACGACAAAAGTTGCAGCGACAAAAATCGCTTAATTTAATGGGGGACCTTTCGCTAATAAACGAAAACTGATCAAAAACAAAGGAACTTAATTATCTCATACATGAATGAACAATCTTCATATTCATGAATGAAAACAGATTCCTCATTCACAAAACAAATTAAAAATTAGTAAATATTAGCATATATTTAATAGTTCAGACAGTTTTAATGCTTCGGAAGGTTTAGAACTGTTTTAATTAAATAATGTAACTAAACGTTTTTTTTTTAAAGTTTAAACAGAATTTTCCGTTGAAAGTCAAAGATTTTTTAGCTCTTGGAAAGACGATAAAGAGATAAATCAGTTTAGTTAGAAAGATTGGAAAAATTTCTATGTTAAGAAGTTGACCAAATTTGCTGCCGAAACTTTTCGTTGAAAGTAAATTGGATGATTGAAGAACTCGTATCTCCTGAAACAAATCATTTTACTTTTGTATCTTTTTTTGGGTTTTTGAAAATATTGTTTGGATACAAGTTCAAAACAAATGTTCCTTAAATTGTTGAAAATATATTTTGTACACTTACATACATAGAACCAAAATACCAAAGACAAACCTAATTTTGAAAGTCAAGGGAGATTTTCAGAACAATTATTTGATGGACGAAATAAGCAAAGGACCCAGATTTATATATTTCTAAAGGATAATATTCATATGATCCGATAAGTGCCGGAAAACAAAATTCTAACAACCGGCATAAGACGATGGGAATGAATTCGTTAAATCCTTAAAAATTCGATAAATGTTTAAGAATCCCATACTGCAAAATTAATACCGATTTCTCGAATTAGTAAGAAGTCAGCAAGAAATAAAAAGTTTTCTTAATGCAATTTAAAAAATTCAGACATTCGCAGAAAACCGTTGTATGACATGAATATTGTCTTTAAGTGTCACTTAATATAAAAAAGTTTTTATTTTAAATCTCTACTTTATTTCCAGTCTCCTCCATTGGCTGGCGGCCCGATTACAGCCCCGACATCTGTCAAAACGAAGAATTGCCTCATCGATCTACAGGTTCACGTTCACCACCGCCACCTTTGCCACCACGTAATAGTGGCGGTAATAGCAATGGTCCCAGTACTTCATCATTTAACACATTCGCTCGTGATTACGAAACATACGCACCAGTATTAAACACAAGTCATGTATTGGATCGACGAAAAACTTCTTCACGTCTCTATGAAATTGTTACGGATCAACGTACGGTCGATTTAGAATTGCTCGATTTCTATTATATGGTTAAAGAACTAAGACAACGTTACCCTTACAATGATGAAGTGAATAATGTGGGTCATGTAATAGCATCAGAATTTAACTATCATTATTCATTGGAGACAAGTATTAAAATTTTAGTACACCCAGCATTGAATGCTTTGTTTCCCGATGGTGAATCTGCATCGCCTAATAAGGGCCAATTTAAGGGTTACGGAGCACCTATACAATTTACATGTGACAGTAAGTTAAATGCAATTTTTTTTATGAAGAGATTTGTTTAATTATACAAATTTTGCTTTTAGTTAATACTCCTGTTGAAATGGTAATTAGCCAAGCATTTTATTCGTTGGAGGGCCAAATAAGAGGGCGTGTTAACGATTATGCTGTACGTCCTATAGGTGTGGCAGAATGGCTTTCAAATTCCTCTAAATTAAGCCAACTGGAATGTGTTCACAATAGTTTAAAACTTGAAAAAGATGTACAATTGGGTTTGTGTTTAAAAAGCGATGAAAATATGAAAGTTATCGCACGGACTGAGAGAGACGATAAACATGAATGTGAAATGAGACCAGAGGATGTTTTGCCCAATGAAGTGGCCACAACCATAACATATGAAAGCATGATGATATTAATAGGTGAGTAAATAAATATTTGTCACAAGAAAATATGTGTTGAAAAGGTGTAAATAATTTTTATTTTTAGAAACTTTGGAAACTGAAATTGATAAATTAGAATCTGCTGCAAGTGAAAGCAACTCTCGTACTGTAATTTCCTGTTCCGGAGTTATACAGGGTGTTAAAGCCATTTGTGCCTTATTGGGTTCCATTGATACATTGGAACTTGCCGACTGTGTAGCTAAGCTAAAACAAGTTTGTGAAGACAATCATCCCAAATATAAAAGTTCCTCAACTAATCCCGAAATTATTACCGATTGTGGCGACTATGCTGAAGTGTGTCTACGGCCACGTTCTATTTTAGAGGAAATCAAATTGAAATGTAATAAATTAAGGGAAGCTGTACAAGAACTTATAGAATTGTATTCAAATGTGTTTCGGGTTGGATTTTCAGTACAAACTAAGGATTATTCAATAAGTGTGTATTTGAATTGAAAATTGTAGGTCTTAAATTAGATTTTCCTTCTTTTTAAAGCACCTATACATGTTTCCTGCGTTTCCAAACCAATTGTGGTTAGTATTAATTGCTTGCATCGTCCTCCTCCCTTATGGCGTTATGATAGTTATTCCTTGGGTGTTCAAATCAACTATGGCAGTCGCTTTATTTCGGATCCTGTGGTAACGAAATGTTCCAATGATACTGCTGGAGGTTTATTTCCTCGTCTGAAATTCTCTTCATGGATAACTTTTGAGAAAAATCCAATTTGTACCTTACCAAGAGAGTCACGTTTGATTTTTGTATTGTATGGTACACAAGTGGCGGAAAATGAACAGAATAATGCCGAAAATGGCGAGCGAAGACAAATAACCACTGAGTTAGGCTGGTGTGCAATACAGTTGTTCGATTATAAACGCGAAATGATATGTGGTTCGTATTTATTATCAATGTGGCCGGCTACAGCGGATAAGTTTTTGGGTCCAGCGCCGGCAAGAGGATGTCATCCTCAGCCCGATTTTTGTCCGGTTTTAAGTATAGAAGTACCATATTATGGTGTTAAAATACAATTTCCAGAACCTTTGGAAAATCCTCCACCAGCACCAAGGTAAGTTAAAAAAAACAAATTTTGAATTCAGAAAGTATTTTATATGATTTTCTTTTTTAAGATATGACTTCAATTCACTGGATACAAATCTCCAGCAGGAATTGTTAGATACCGCAGAACAGGGCTACCCCGGAGCCATTGATAAGCGTGAAGTTTTTTGGGAGAAACGTTTGTATTTGCAAAATATTCCTCATGCCTTACCCAAAGTATTACATGCCGCCCACAGTTGGGATTATGCCAGTCTCATGGATTTACATTCTTTGCTTTATTCATGGTCAGCTTTATCACCTTTACAGGCCTTAGAATTGCTTTTACCACGTTATCCCGATGCCAAAGTTAGAGAACGCGCTGTCGAATGGATATCCCATTTACCCAATGATCAGTTGGTTGATTATTTGCCACAGCTTATTCAAGCCTTAAAGCACGATACTTATGAAGCCTCCTCAATGGCTAGATTTTTATTATGTAAATCTTTAGAATCTCCCCGTATAGCACATCATATGTATTGGTCATTAGTTCATAGTTTGCCAGGAGATGGTCCTCAAAACTCCATAGATTCCTCTTCAGCAAATTCAGGTGATATGGACGATTCGTTAATAACACAGGCACGCTACTATCGTAGAAATAAGATGATGTTAAGAGCTTTATTGGCCATATGTGGCGAGAAGTTATCAAAGAGATTTTTGCTACAGAATCTGATGTGCAGGGTAAGTGATTAAAAATTACATATATCTTTATCAAATACATAGTTAAATATTATTTTTGATGTAGAACTTAGCAAATATTGCTGAAACTGTTAAAGAGACCAAGGAATCGTTGCGTCAAAAGTTCTTATGTGCCGGCATGGATAGTGTCAATCAAGAGCTCTTAGACAAGCCCACCTCTTTACCTTTGGGCCCAGAACTGGAAGTGACTGGTGTTAATGTACGCAGTTGTAGTTATTTCAATTCTAATACTTTGCCTTTGAAAATTTCCTTTATTGGTCCGGACTCTGAAATATTACCAGCCATATTTAAGGTAAATTTTATATAATTTGTTAAAAACAAGTCTTTCGAATGTAAATGATTTTCCCCTCGTTTGTTTAGTCCGGAGATGATTTGCAACAAGATATGCTTACTATCCAGCTTATAAGGGTCATGAATAAAATGTGGCTAGCCGAGGGCTTGGATTTAAAAATGGTAACTTTTAATTGCGTACCCACCGGCTTTAAAAAGGGCATGATTGAATTGGTTTCTGATGCAGAAACTTTAAGAAAAATTCAGGTCGAATATGGCTTAACAGGGTCGTTTAAGGATCGTCCCATTGCTGAATGGTTGGCAAAACAAAATCCTAGTCAATTGGAGTATCAAAGGGCGGTAAAAAATTTTACGGGTAAGTTAAAAGAGATTCATGTTAATCTAATAAATCTTAATTTTAACGTTTCTTAACAAGTTTCGTGCGCTGGCTATAGTGTGGCTACTTATATTTTGGGCATTTGTGATAGACATAATGATAATATTATGTTAAAAACCTCAGGACATTTATTCCATATAGATTTTGGTAAATTTTTAGGTGATGCTCAAATGTTTGGAAACTTTAAAAGGTAATGTTTAAAATATGCAAAAAATTTAAAACTTATATGTATCTAAAATTAATATTAATCACAGAGATCGCACACCCTTTGTTCTTACATCAGATATGGCCTATGTGATTAATGGCGGCGATAAACCGTCTACAGATTTTCATTATTTTGTTGATTTATGCTGTCGTGCCTTTAATATTATACGCAAACATGGTGATCTTTTGTTACACATGTTGGCACTTATGGCTACGGCCGGCATACCGGGCGTTACAGCCGATGCTGTTACTTATGTACGCAAAGCTTTACTACCCTCACAATCTAATCCTGAAGCAGCTGCATCATTTGCCAAAATGATACAATTCTCATTGAAAAGTTTATTTACACAGTTCAATTTCTTTTTGCACAATTTGGCACAAATGCGTTTTAGCAATGATGAGGGAAGCGGAGAATTGTTATCGTTTGTTCCTAGAAAATATACGTAGGTTGAGAGGGAATCGTAAACTTAACTTAAATATGCATTAAGAATGTCGTTATTTTTTCTTACAGAATGCAACAAGATGGCCGCTTAAAAAGTGTGGCAGTTGTACGCTGTCAAAAACATTATGAAATGGAAAAATTTTATACATATATTTTACGAGTCACCCGCCATGGTCAACCCGATCCTACACATTTGTTCCGCTCCTACAAAGAATTTACCGAGTTTCATCAGAAGTTATGTTTACATTTTCCATTAGCCAAATTGCACAGGTAAGTAAAACTAAATTTGCTTATTTAATACGGTAGCGGAATTCACGCTTAGTAGTGAAATAGCATTTTAGAACTAGCAGATTTTAGGATATAGTTCATATACCAAGGTTTACAAGAGGTTTACTATTCGGCCATGTTCTGTAAATCGAAATCACGGGAAATTGAAATCGATGGAGATTTTAAGTTAATTTTTTTTAATGAACGTAGCTTTTCCTGTTTTCAGAACTAGTTTTGGTAAAGGTATGTGGTCTTCAAAGTATGAGGTATATAAAAAGAAATATTTTTTATCAAATTTAAACACGGCAAAGAATTCAAAATTTGTTCGATTTAAATTTCACGTGATTTCGATTTCCAGATCATGTCCGATTTACTATGATTTACAAGCTTTTGGTTTTTTTCTCTCGTTTTCTGTTTTGTGAAAAAAGTAATAAAAAAATTACTAATAAAAAGCTAAATTTGATTAAAAAAATATAAAATTTATTTTAGGAAAATTTTTAAGCTGTAAACTGTTTTTATTTTATGCAACACAGATATGCAAAGGAAAAACATTTTTGCTGTAAGAAAAATTAGAAAAAAAAAATCGTAATAAGTAGAACCAAACAATCTTCAGATTTTACAGATGTTTGCAATACCCACAAATAAAAAATTCTCACACTTTGTGGTTTTTAATCCTAGTACATCTAAAAGTGCTGTAAATGTACTACTTAGAGTGAATTCCGCTAGTATTTATAGCTTGATTACATGCTTGCAATTATTATTGTGGTATTTTATTGAAGTGTTTAAGGTTTGAATCCAAATTTTTAATACTATATTCAGGCTAAAGTTCACTAAGTTTAAATTTCATTAAATAATTAATTATAATTAATATAGATAATTATTCAAAAACAAATTTCGATCTACCAATTTTGGTTTAAAGATTGATGTTTGGCAAACCCCTTTGAGAAGATTGTGTGGTTACAATTGAAAAATGTCAGGGCAACCTGTCCGTGAAAACCTCGGTTCAATTCCCAGCTTAGTCAAGAATAAAAAATTATCAGTAAATTTTAATTAATTTCATGTTGTTAAAATTCCTTTCTTCATAAAAATAATTTAAAATTTAAATAAAATATTAAAAATTTGGATTAAAACCTTTAAGAGTTCAATAAAATAACCACAATATTAATTGTTAAATAGCTAAGGCACAAGCTTTATGTTTACATTTGTCCTTCAAGTTGTGCTGATAAAAAGGTCAAAGTGAAAAAGAAAGACAAAAACATGAAAAACAGAAAAATGTACTTTGGGCTTCAAGAAGAACTCTTGACAAAAAGTATGAAAAACGGAAATAAGGATGAACATGTAAATTGATTAAAATAGATAATCATTCAAAAACAAATTTTGACCTACCAATTTTGGTTTAAAGATTGATGTTTAGCTATTGATTGGCAGCTGCCTTCGATGGTGGTGAGTGTTAAGGCAAATTACTTGCAAATCATATATTGCAAGTTTTTTTGGTGGTTTTTACGAAAAATGCATTTATTGGAAATTGCTTATATAATTAATAACTTTTTCTCCTCATAAACTACGAAAAATCATTTTTTTTGCATTTCCCATATAAACTAAAAAAAAAAATGAAAACTCTTCTACAAATAATATTTTTACAAATTTAAGCAAAACATTTGAATAAATACCTGAACTTGATGGTTGCATCGTTTTATTTACTACTTTTTAAAATTACTACCGGTAAATCGGACTTAATTACAAAAAGTTTTTCTTTTTTTCTTGCCTATTTTTTTCCTATTTTTCTTAAATTTTTTTTGTTCGATTAAACGATTAATCGATATTTGGCCGTTTTGGCTTATTCGATTAAACGAATAAAATTTTAAAATTAATCGAATAATTCAAAATCCAAAAATTTTATAAATTAATAAAGTTTTTTTCGATAATCTTAGAAAAAATTGGTAGTTGAGGAAATAAACATTATTAATTACAAGTATTTTAATATTTTATAAACAAAACAAACGTAACAATTTATACGAATTGATAAAACCTTTACAACGATAATTTTATATGTACAAACAATTAAACAGATTAAAAATAAAATGTTGTTTAAATGTTTTGCTTTATTTGGAAGCCACACGATCAAGTTTTGTCTATCCTTTAATCTCTCACTTTTTTTACTAACGCACTCACTCAATTATACGTTAAATTTTACAACTGACTACAAATTCATTTTGGCGCTTTCTTTATAAAAAATATTTGTCTTAAAAAATAAATGTGCTTTATTAAAAAAAATTGTGTTCTAAAAAATTCTTGTAATTTTTTACAAAATACTTTGAGTCATGCTACTATTTTAAGTTGTTTCTTCTTCGGGGCATTTGTGAAATGAAATTGATTATCAAATTGAGTGCAGCCTGTGGCACAGCTGTTAATTCAAACAAGTTTTGACAAGCAGTTTTTGTGAACAACTTGAAAGTGATGTATTGAACGTGTGGCTCCAGGGTTACAAATATTTTTTTGCATTTGTTTCAATAATAAGTAAAAATTAACGGTTACTGAAAATTTTTTTAGTAAGTAGTACGCCCATGTATGCGAATTACTCACTAAACGTGACTGTTTTTTTTTTAATTCCAACGGACCATACATTTGGTTTGCTTATTTGACTTTAAACTTTCAAAAATTATACATTTGAGAGAAAAACCATATGTATTGTTATTCGAATAGTCGGCAGAAATTCTTCGATTAATCCTTTAATCGAAATCAGCAATTAAATTAATCGAACAATCAATCAATCGTCTAAAATTGTTCGATTAATCGAACAAGAATTAATCGACTGATAACCCTTCTACAAATGCACCGTTCCATACTTGACATTGATTTTATTACCTAGTGATGTAGAAATTTGTGCACTTCAACCGAGTAATTTTTTATTTTGACGGTACATGAACTTTTTTTTAATTAATACATGAAATCACCGGCCTTTGGCCCCTGTGTGTGCCGTCCAAAACCTCGATTAAAATTTTTAATTAATAAAACTTTAAAATTAGTTTACAATACATAAAAATTTTATTTGTATATACATATATATATATATATATATATATATATATATATATATATATATATACCTATATATTTTATCAAAGTTTCTAGGAGAAACATAGGACCGTTTTATTTAAATTAATAACATTGATTAGAATATTTTTATAATTACTATAAACTAAGCTTCAGTGCCTTCATAGCCATCATTGCTTAAATCCAAATATTTCTGTTTTTGTCTTTTGGTGGCGTCAGGTTTCTTATTATTTATTGAACGTGACTTAAAACCATCCAAATCTGCACGAGCCTCTTTGGCACGTTGTATAGCCAACTGAGCCATGGGATTGCGATAGGAAGGCTTAGGAGGTGGTGTATTAAATTCTGGCGGTGGTGATGAGAGTTTAGTCTCGGTATAAAGATTTTGTAATTCGCCTGTTAAATTGCGATGTTTACGTATGGCCGACCAACTGTCGTCGACTCTATTGTCTTCCTGAGATATTTGAGAACCAAATAATGATATTGTTGTCGGAGTGGCAACAATTGGAGTAAATGGTGTTTCATTATTATAATTTACAATTGACAAACGTTGCATGGGCTGTGGTATAATAGGCGGTGAAGATTTGTCATACCCATCATCATCGTAATCAGAATCTTCTTCTGTAGAGTTTTGACTTTTTCTAGCCGGTATAACACGTTCATCGGTTTTAAAATCAAAAGTTACTTTGCTCTTGCGAGGTTTCGGTTGTATATCTTCTTTGAGTATTGAGGTGGTTGCTGCCAAATCGCCATCTCTAAATGAAATTTGAATTTCTTGTTCTTGGGGTGATTTTAAAGGATCTCTTTTAGTGCTTTGTATGTTCAATTTTTCGAAATTATCCCAATCATCCTCAATTGTCTTGCCAAAACCCGAAGGTGGTTGGGGGCTATTAAAAGGTGATTTTTCTGAGAAATCGCCTTCATTTAGCTCATAAGATTGTCGTATATTGGCAAATTCTTCTTCAATGTTGTTGGTAAAGTCTACATCCTTTTCCATTTCACGCCATAGTTGATCATCGAAATCTTTGTTGTTGTTATTACCATTTGGTGTCTGGTATATGGGAGCAGGATGATCTAAACATTTCAGTTTCTTTTTCTTAATAAAACCAGATGGTCGTTTTTGTCTTATCGCTTCATCTCCAAACTCGACTTTCTCATCATCATCTGAGCTTTGTGCTATTTGGAAATTAACTTCATCAGTATTTTCATCTTTCTTAATAAAACCAGTAGGTCTTCTTTGTCTTAATGCCTCATTTTTTTCGGAGGCCATGTCATTCTCCTCATTGTTTAAATGAAAATTTACTTGTTTTTCTAATTTATCAAATTCTTCTTTTGTCACGAAACCTGTAGGTCGTCTTTGTTTGATTAAAGAATCACCATTGTCTTCGTTGTTACAACAATTTTGATCCATTTCTTTGAATCTAACTGCTGGGTGATTATGAGAAATTTCTTTATATTCGAATTTATTGAATTCTACATCCTCTACAGAAAATTTCTGTTTCAACCCAGTTGGTCGTTTTTGTTTAATTTGTGAATTTTGATTATATGTTTCCTTATCAGACAAATCCTTCAATTCCAATTTTGTTATATAGCCGGTGGGTCTTCTCTGTTTAGTTTTGGAATTCCAAATTTCTTCTTCATCTTTAAAATCTGTAGTTTCATCAAATTTTACTTGTGCTTTGGGAAAATCTTTAGATTCTTGTTGTAAAATAATATCATTCCAATTTTTTTCATTATCTGATGGTCTAACGAAATCTGTAAGTCTTCTTTGGTTAAGTGTAAATTTCTCTGTTTCACTCTCTGCCCATGTGGAAAAACCACTGTCTTCAAATTTTACTTTAGACTTTGGTTGAATTTCCTCTATTTCTACATTAGAACAAACATAAAATGTAGATTTTCTGTGGTTAGACGGACAGCTGTCTGCTGGCTCTTCATCAGAATCATCGTTGAATTTCACTGAATATTCATTGGTTTTTACAAATCCTGTAGGTCTTCTTTGTTTTATTGCTGAATACGTATTGTCCTCAATATTAAAAGTTTGTCCTGCCGATGAATCAAATGTTACCTCTCGATGTTCTTTCTGTGTAATGGTTTCCGTGGTCATTAAAGAACGCACTTGATTGTACAATTTTTTATGACCATCAAAAGCTTCTTGCCATTCTTCGGGATCACTTATTTCTGGCGATTCAGGCCAATTCCTGGCGAATCCTGTTGGTCTTCTTTGATTAAGGGTAAATTTTTCATTAATATCTTTTTCGTTAAAGGAAATTGATGGTTTTCCTTTTTCATTTGTAGTAGCAAAATCATTTTTTTCTCCAAACAAATCTTGAGTGTTAAATCTTCGTACATTAACTTTTGGTGTTTCAATTTTCTCCTCAAATTGTGGCCAACTATCGAAATCTTCTTGTGGACTAGTAGAATCAAAAATTTCTGTATGTTCATTGCTCGTAGATCTGGATATACTTTCTTTGGCAAATTGATTAGGTTTTTGTTTCATAACTAAGCGGCATTCGGTGACATAATTTTCAGAACCTTGAGGTTCTTTATAATATTCCTTAATTGAATGAAATTCAGTAACCTTTTCCTCTTTAACTGGTTCTATAGTAAACTGAGTGGGTATTTGTTTCCCAACCGGACGCAATTCTGTAACAAATTCTTTTTCATCAGTTTCAAAATTCTTAGCAAACTCAGCAGGGCTTGGTTTTTTATCTGGATATAATTCTGTTACAAATTCCACTTCATGATTTTGGGAGTCTTTTACTAACTCGGTGGATCTGTGTTTTTTAACAGAATGGAGTTCAGTATAATTTTCGTTTTGAAAAGAGTCTGAATGCTTGACAAATTTAGTAGGTATCCGTTCATTTGATTTAAATTCCTTTTTCATATTTCGTTCCTTACATGCTCCAAACTCATCGTCAAGATTATCTTTGAAATCTTGAGAATCTTTAACAAAATCGGAGGGGGATCTATTTCTAACATATTGATATTCAGTACCAAATACTTCATCAGTATTTTGATTGATCTCAGAATCTAATTCCTCAAATTCAATTGAGGATAATTCTTTTATTTCAGCAGTTTTATTTTTAGAACGATCAATAATTTCCTCCTCTTTAAGTTTCACATCTTCCAATTGGTCTGAATTGTAAGTTTTAATATTTAAATTATTCTTCTTGGAAAACTGAACATCGGAACTTTCGCTTAAGTCATTGTTATAAATGATAAGTTCATTTCTTAATGCTTTTAAGGTTTGCAGTTCTTTTGGACTATTCCAATTATCATAATCTTCTAATTGATGGTCTTCTTTAGCAGCCTCTTCATTTAATTCCTTTTCATATTCTTGCAAGTTACTGTCAACCTCTTCATATTTAATGTAACCTGTAGGTCTACGCTGTCCAAAAGTTTCAAACAGTTTGGGCTTCTCATAATCCTGGATTTTCGTTAAATCTTCTGTGGGATTAGAGAAACCACAAGCTCTTCTTTCTATAACTTTATTATATTCTGGAATAGTAACAGAATGGGAAGATTTCAAATAGCGCGGAGTCTTTTCTGGTTTTATTATGGCCGAACTGCTGCGATTTAAACGTAACGGTGGCACAGGTATTTCAATAACCTTATCATTATTTATAATTGGTTCAGGAACTTCGGGTTTAAATTCTTTTAGTTTAAATTGCTTTTCGAATTCTTCAAATGTTAACGATATTTTTGTATTACTCTCATTTATTGTTGCCAAATCAGAAGAAGAAGCTGACATTAGAGGTGGAGTGACAATTTCTAGATCTTCAAATGCTGTGGAATGTACTCGATCTCTGTCTCGAGTACGGCATGGTGGTAATATAAGAGATGGTGTACTATTCGAGAGTTGACGTATGCGAACAGCTGAAAAAAAAATGGGGGAATTATTAAGTTTGAATTTTTTAGGTTGAAAGTTTAATTACGTGGCAGTTGTTGGGGTCTTTGAATCTCAAAATCTTCATCATTTTTTTGCCGGAAGATACCATGGACTTCAGCACTATCGTAAATCTGTTAGATAAAAACAAATAACATATTAGTATTCAATTCTGATACACTCGTAATAAGTAATAAGGATAAAGGTTTTTAAGTCTATAGACTTCTAATTTAAATTACATTAACATTTCTAAAACTGTCTTAGGGGCTTCCAGTTAAATAGTTTCTTGTATATATGTTTTTTTTATATAAATCTTTTTTTTTGTAAATTTGATATGAAAGTTGTATTTCTCTATTAAAGTATTTGTTCTTCTTTTCTCTACTAACTAGGAGCTTTCCAAATAATTTGCAAAAGTAAGAGAGCAAAAGTATTTATTTTATTGTATATTGCGGACCTTTAATAGTTTTTTTCTTTTTAAGAGAGTAATTTTTTAAATGTGTCATCCACGTAATCACAAAATCTTATCTTAAATTTTTTTTCCTTTTTTATTTTAACTATCCATATTTTATTTTATAAATATTTGCTCTGTATTTTTTTTTCAACCAACATCTATTTGTTTGGTTCTTTTAGTAAATGTTTGCAGTCTACATCATATTTTTGGAACTATAAATATGTATTTATATTTAAAAGAAACAATGAAAACACCTGATTAAAATAAAATTTTCAATAACATTTATAAACTTTTTTTTTTTGTTTTGCTTCGGTAATATTTAGATTGGTATATTTTTAATTCAGATATTTAGAGACTTACTATAACTAATTAAATTTGGGAATAGTAAAATAAAATTTTTTTTAATATGATTGAAAATTCTGAGCTTTTGGTCTATTTGCACCGCTCCTGTAATTTTAAAAAAAGGAAAATAGAGAATTAAGACAAATTCTTAAAAAAGCGATTTTTTTGATTTTTGTATTACAAAATAAATCTGTAACACCTTCTATATATCAGAAATGTTAGATTTAAAAAAGAGGCAAAAGCGGGCCGTAAACTCTTCTAACATCTAATACATATCGCTATCTCACAGAATTTCAAATTACCCCTGATCTACACCTCAAAGAAATTACCCACGCTCTACCCACGAGAGTGAAAATTACACCAAATTTGGGTAATAACCCACAAAGTGGCAACACTGGTTAACTATAATATTTTGAAATACTTTTAATTTGAAAATTATTGTTTGACTAACTGTATGCCTCCAACAGAAGAATTATGCCACGAAGACACCTGCGCAAAAAGATTTAGGGAATCAGACCGATCTTTAAATATGCAAAGGGGTATATCAGTAATATTTGGTCTTCTTTAGGTTAAATTAGGTTTTATCACGACTTTTTGGTGACAGATGAGGTCCACTGTAAAATCCCTTACAAGAAAACAAAGAGGGGAAAAATAAATATTTAATAAAGAAAGATCAGATGTTGGTTGAGAAATTAATAGAGGAAGTGCCTCATTACCCATTTTTCCTTATAAATTGAAATCGTACACTCATGATGAAATTGATGATGTCCTGAAGTTTATAACCCGAAACATCTCATAAATCATGTTAGAAAAAAATTCTCGTTGATTTGGAATATATGGCTACAGTTGTTTTCGGACCTTTTTTTGGGATGCCACACATTTTTCCTCGAAAACTTTAGACATCTGGCTACAAAATCAAATAGATAACGAACTATTTGTATAACAAAACTACTACGTTAGATATTAAAAATATTGACTCCGAAGTAAGGGCATTAAGCTATTTCAAAGATGAAGAACGTCCGGGGAAACTACAAAAATTTGAGAACCCAAAAGTCGATTTTTTTATGTGGAAATTGATGCTTGAGCGTTACAAAAAGCAAAACTCTAACCTCGGATTTTGATTGGAAATAAAAAAAAATCATTTGCGTGAAATTACGGTAAAGTAAGGTTCCATTAGCAGCCGCAATCAAGCATAGTGGGTCTAGTAATTATTTCCCGTAGTGTGACCATGTGAGGCAGTAATCCCAGACGTCGTTAATTACATGGCTGCTAACATGTGTGAAATTTAGTTTTACTATTTTTTTTAAGAAAAGTGTGGGGAGACCACACAAAAAGTCAAACGCGAATTTCGTATGTGGGAATTGCTTCTGGGAATGACAAATGTACCAATTGCGGGAAATTTCGTTTTACATTTTTTAAGAAAAGTGGCGTAAAAAGTTGACTTTTTTTTTGGACAAGCTTACAACAAATATTTTTTTCTGAAATTATGAATAGTAGATGCTTTAAAAATTATGATTTTGATGTCGAAGACGAAGAACGTCCACAAAGGTTTAAGGCTACGATGGCCGAATTTGAATGTAGAAGTCGCATCTTCACAGTTTTATAAAGGTTGTTTTTTGTATCGCACTGTGATTTGTTATAATTCAAATGCGAATAACGAGTGAAATCTTCTTCACTGCTGGTCAGAAATCCGTGCGGATAATAATTGTAATGTTTAAGGGAAGCAGTCATAGTTAAATACCCAGAATATGCTGCCCGGCAGGAAACTTTAAACGTTTTAACACGACAAAGTTTGTACTAATGTAACAGTACAACGAGTATTAAAAACCCTTTTGAGCAAAGAGTGCAGAGTTTTACCTCACCAACATTATAGCCCAGACTTTGTCCCTTCTCAATAAAATTTTTTTTCGGTCGATAAGAAACAATTAAACTGAAATCAAAAAGTATTACTTTAGGCGCCTAATAGCCCAGTTGTTGCTCCTTTTCACTAACATTTTTTCAATCGACTTAAAACTACTTGGAGGTGTACAAAATTGACTTAATACCTTTCTGTACCGATGTTCTGTAACTTTATTGAGAACTTCTCGCATCGAAAAGATGTGAAACAAAATATTCCATCGTTTCTCGAAAAGTGAGAAAAAAGTGTGTCGGTAACTCATGTCGAAAACTATCAAAAGAGATTACGTCGTTACGTTATAAATGTCAAAATATTTCACTCGAAGCCAATATGAAATTGCAGAACGCCATTCAAACATATCGTTGACGGCAAACAAAATTTACTTAAATTGAAAACTTTTCAACGACGGCGGCGAAAATACAGCCGTCGGTTATACTAAATAATGTAAAGTGCGACTTTAATGTTTGTTGTTTAAAAAATGGCTTTGGAAATATTCGTTTATTTTTCAAAAATGTTAAAAGCAAAATAATTAAACAATGAAAAAATCTGACAAGAACAAAATACTTACCTTTTTCGTGTTATAATTCATTGCATTTTGCATTTCTCATATATTTTTTAGTGTTAAAATATTTTCTCACCCCGTTTTTATGCGTGAGTTTATTTGACAGTTCAAAGCGGGAACTTTCTCACAAAAATTTTACAGACACACTTTTTCTGCAAATTGGCGAGTAATTTCCTTACGTCGCAGCTTTTACTCGCCAAAAATATTACAGACGCAGTTAAGTGAGAAAAACAGTTGTTTGTTTTAATGTATAGCATTTTTGTTTAATTTCACACATTTCAATCGAATAGTTTCTCAAAGCGGGAGTTACAGAACGAACATGGGCACTGGTTTCAAAAGGTCAATAGTTATTAGGAAGCGGAATTTATCTATTATCAGACAGATGGGAAAGAGTCAGATAGAAAACCTTATTGGAATAAAAGAAAACATTGTTTTTGGGAACGTTAGAAACAGATAAACATCTCGCACAACCCTCGTTTTTCTTTGAATAACTAACTTATACGGATATAATTTATTTTTGTCTGTCCATTGAAGCCCCTTAATTCCCACTTACTTGTTGTGAATATCGTTTATCCTTTTTATATTTTGGCTGTTTTTTCCTTCTTGACACTATAACTGCCGGTGGACTTCCACCTGCAGCACCATTTTGTGTACTGGTCTGTTCAAATGATAAACGATGTTTAAACCACCATAATTTTATGCCCACAATAGTAACCACTATACACATTAACACACCCAAAGAGGCAACGGCACCGAGATTTTCTTTTGGGGGAAAATAAACATTTAATCAAATTAATATAAAAAAAAATTCAATAAAAAATAATTGTCCTCATCAAAATTTATTTGTTTATTATGATCATTATTAGTGTCACTATTATCATTATTATAAACATTATTGTCAAACCTTGATTATGTTGATTTGTTAAATTAATTTTAGCCATTTCTTAAGAATTTTATTTTTGTATATTTAACATTTTATTTATTAATTCTTTAGGTTTTTTTTTTTAAAATTTTAGACTTTACGCATTTGGCGTTTATTTTAATTTAATTTTAGTAAATTAATTATTCCGCTTGTAGCCGCTGTCAAGTCTATTTTTGTAAAACTTTTACTAAAATCTATTAAGTTGTTGTTACCGCTACGGAGAGAATAACTGTTATGACTTCTCTATAAAATATTTAATTTGATATTTATTTGTTATCAATTATTGTACTTTTTTTTTCGCTTTAACCATTATGGAAAGGTGTTTTTCAATTTGTTATCTTATTATTATTTTTTTTTTACTTTGTATATTTTTTGAGTTTCTCTTTATTAAACGTTTCGATTCTTAATATGGCCAAGTTAATAAAAGCGTTTAAAACATGGGAGTGTGTAAATAAACGCTTGGCTTTTTTTCAATATTTTTTCTGTTTAACTTTCGATGAGTTCAACTGTATTCAAAAGTTCTCTTATTTCATTTTGTATTAAAAGTTCTTTTTAATATTTGCCATAATTTCAGTTAATATTTATGGTTTATTAACTTAATTGTAATGATAATAATGAAGATGTAATGACATATGCACAGAAAAGTGATTTAAAGTAAGAGTTTTTTTTATAGAATTATTTTTTTAAAAGCTTTATCTGATAAATTTATAACAAAATTGATTCCATAATGGAAATTTGTAGTTTCGAGAATATTTTCTATTGGGTGTGTAACTTAGAAATCAAGGCTGTGGAGTCGTCAGAAAATAGTAGGGTATTCATTTAATCGGGCTTTTCCTTTAGTCGGTTTATCGCTCGATTAATTAACCGAGGTTTTGGTTTAATCGGTTAATATTGCAATTGTTCGGTTAACCGATTAATAAAGTTTTTTTTATAAAGAAAGTAATTTTAATAAATAAAAATGCATAAATTAATTATTATTTGGAGTTAACATCCCAGCAGGAAAACGCAGAAGACCTTCTTACTTCTGGCCTTATTGAAGGCCTGCTAAGAAATTTTTATTATTCAATTACCATTCTGATTTAACTGATAAAGAAGGCCTCATAGAAAAGCTCGGGCTCTTTTGTATAAAAGATAAGATACACATTCCACACTCGCTTCTATGAGAAGGAAGAAGAGAAGGAGTAACATTTTTTTTTTTTTGCCAAAGCAAAAGTAAAGATTTATTTTTTTTCTATCCAGTTTCCTTTCTTATGTACCTGCCAAAGAACCGAGGGCGGAAAGCCTACTCCGCAATGACAACGTGTGTAAAAAAGATATGAGTAAGGAATGGAGCGAGCAGGCATTGTACATCCAATGAAACATAATAATTCTTGAACTAAAACGAGCAAACAAAAAAATAATTCATAAAAATGTAAGACATATTTTTTAATTAATACATAAATTTTATGTAGTAATTAAAAAATAAACTGTAAGATTTCTCTAAACGTATAAAATCTTCCATTATGCCATTAGAGTCCTGTTTTAACATTTTTAAATTTTTAACTCTTCTAATTGTTTCGGTAATTCTTTAAAAAGATTGATATGAGAAAATGTGAGAAGAAACAAGTAACTAAACACATACATATAAAAAGTACGTAAAACAAAAAGCTGTTGACAGCAAACACTTAGGCCCTAATCATGTAAAACACAACGCAACGCCAAAGAATAACATTGAAAGCACAAGCAATGTCATAAATATTTTGAAATTTTGTCGTTGCTTCCTACAGAAATTCACATTGCGTTTTAAAATTTCAAACGCTCCATTGCTTGTTGCGTTCAAAAATTTTAAAACGGTACATGAATTTCTGTAGAAAGCAACAACAAAATTACAATACATTTATGATATTTTTTATGCTTTCAATGTTATTCTTTGGCGCTGCGTTGGGTTTAACATGATTAGGGCCTTATTTAAAATCAAGATCACTGAACACCTTTGTTTGTATGAGACGAAACAAATAATTAAAAACACAAAAAATGTGTTATAATACTACAAAAAATCAAAAATTTTGTTACATAGGTTAATCGGTTAATCGACTGAAATTAACCGGCTTAGTAGTTAATCGAAAAAAGCCAATTTAAAATTAACCGATCAGTTAATCGGGTAGTAGTTAATCGGTAAACATATTAACGGTTAACCGAATGTATACCCTAGAAAATAGTACTAACTCCGACTCCGACTCCAAACGCTAAAATTTTTTACTCGTTAATCGGTTAACCGAATGAACACCCTAATGGTAATCGAATGACATTTATTCTCTGGTAGTTATTGATGGAAATAGTGTAAACAACGCAGTTAGTGAATACATATACAATATTCGTTTTTATACAACTTTGTCAATCCATTTGTAATATCTACAATATTGATCCTAGGTGCTATAAAGTATGTATATACTGCAAACTCGCGATAATGTAAACTAATAAAACCAAGGTAGTTGACATTATCGAATTTCTTCGCATTTTCGATTGCACATTAGACATTGCCAAAAAATGCTAAAAATGGTCTTAAAAAATGCTACAAAATAATGCTAAAAGATCTTTTAAAGATTTTTGTTAAAAATGTATTACCAGTATAAAATTTTATTCGAAACTGAATACATTTAAGTGACTTATTTTTTAACGAAATTGAAATACATAAATGGTTATATTTAAACAAGTGGGTATATTTTTGTAAAACAACAGACACATATAAATATGTAGCACAGAAACTTGAGATTAAATTTAGTGGCCCACAAACCTCTAATAAATTCAAAATTGAAACGATTTTATTTCTATGCTCTACACAGTTTTTAGATCATTTTATTTCTTATAAAGGGTGTTTTTTTAAGCCCGATAGAACTTGAAATTGTAAAAAATAACACAAAAAATTAAATTGTAATCAAAATTTTTTTTTTATTCGAAAGATCAATACGTGACATTAACATTTGAAAATGATTTCGGGCATATGGGCACCGCGGCTGTTCTTGACGAAGCGCATTCTGGACGTCCAATTTTGGGCCACTTTTTCGAGCACTGCTGGCCGTATGTCACGAATAACACGAACAATGCTGGCCTCCAAGGCGTCAATTGTTGCTGGTTTATCAGCATAAACCAGTGACTTCACGTAGCCCCACAGGAAATAATCGAGAGGTGTTAAATCGCACGACCTTAGAGGCCAATTGACAGGTCCATTTCTCGAAATCAACTTATCGCCAAATTTTGATTTCAATAAGTCGATGGTTGCGTTCGCCGTATGGCACGTAGCGCCATCCTGTTGAAACCACATCTTCTCCGGATCAATGTCATCCATATTTTCAAACAAAAAATCATTGATCATGGTGCGGTAACGATCTCCATTGACCGTAACGCAAGCTCCGGCCTCATTTTTGAAGAAATAAGGTCCGATGATGCCACCAGCGTGAAAACCGCACCAAACGGTGCATTTTTCTGGATGTAATGGAGTCTGTAGGGTCTCTTGTGGATTGGTCTCGCTCCATATGCGGCAATTTTGCTTATTAACAAACCAGTTAAGCCAAAAATGCGCCTCATCGCTGAACACAATTTTGCGAACATAAGTTGCGCGAATCGACGACTGATTTTCAAAGTAAATTTGGATAATTTCGTAGCGTTGTTCAAGCGTGAGTCTATTCATGATGATTTGTCAGAGTATACTGAAACGATAAAAAAAAATATTTCATCAAAATTTAATTTTTTGTGTTACTTTTTACAATTTAAAGTTCTATCTAGCTTAAAAAAACACCCTTTAGTATAATAAGTACCAGGCAGGGACCGTAACAAGTATTTATTTTATCATAAAAGTCAGATGATAACAGTTATTTTTTTATTATTATTTTATCGAGCAAAAATAAAAGTTATTCTTTAAAGAAATGTACGTGTTATAATTATTTAGTTGACTTTAAACATTTGTTTTAATGCGCATAAGATATCCCAATGATGATTACACATTTAAATAAATATTTAAAGTCAACTCAATAATTAAAACACTAACGAAATAGAGAATAACTTTTATTTTTGCTCGAAAAAATATAAACCAAAAAATAATGGTTATTTTCGTTCAAAAAAATAAAAATAAACAGCCGTATTCATAAAAATTTATTTATGGTTAATAAACCGTTTATAAGCAAAATTATTAAACCTTTCATAAAGTATGAAAATTTATTGTTTGACTTACCCGTCATAATAAAAGTGATGTTTATAAAACCTTTTATTCGACATATAAAAAAAAGATTCAAACAAGCATTTTTTAATACCTTTCGTCAAAATCTTGTTCAGAAAATAAAATAATATATATTTTTATTAAAAGATTTTCCCCCATATTCATAAAAAATATTTTTGATTAATAATTCGTTTCATAAGCCTGCTATAAACCTAAAATATTGTTTATGAATATGGGGGTTTGTTTGTTGTGCTTAATTCCCTTTTTTTTATTAATTGATAAAAAATACTGAAATTTATTGTTGGAGGATAATTTTAGAAAAGCCAAAGCTATCAGCAAACCAGACTACAAAGGGATTGAGAATTACCTACAAACACTCAAAAAAGTCTTTTTTGCAACGATATCAAAGCTTAAAAAAAATACCAAGCAATTAATCAGTGATGGGTTTATCTTTTCTTATTTTTTTTTTATTTTAAAAGAATAATTATAAAGGTCTTTAATTATAAAAAAAATATATAAATTATAGAATATCATGTGAACCGAATAGAAGTTTCATGCATCACTAGCAATTAAAAGCCAATAAAACGTAAGTAAAGTTGCCATAACTAAACACATAATCGCTAAAAACAGATAATAGCTAAGAGGCTGTTAATGTACGTTTATGAATACCAATTTTTATAAAGGCACATACTTTAAGCTTAAAATAAGAACTTTTTATGAATATGGTCGAAAAAATAACTGTTGTTATTGTTCAAATAAATAAAAATCAAAAAATAACTGTTATTTTGGATCGAAAAAATAAAAATCAAAAATAATTGTTATTTTTGTTCAAAAAAATAAAAATCAAAAAATAACTGTTACTTTTTTCCAAAAAAAAAAAAAAAAAAATTAAAATCAAAAAATAACTTTAATTTTTGATTCGAAAAAATAAAAATCAAAACCTTTAAAATCATTATATTTTATCAAAGAAAAGTTCATAAGGATCAATATGGTATACTTGAATCACTTTGCCGGCATTTACTTCTATATGCTTTTTTGTTTTAAAATTTCAAAATAACGGTTATTTTCGGTCCCTGGTACCAGGTATGTTCATTAGGGAGAATTGTCATTATTTACCCATATAATGCAAACATTGATTTGATTTTTGACGCTAGTTTTAATTTTTTTCCCTTAATTCCCAAAATTTCTAATGACTATACCTCTAATAATTTTTTTTCAGCAGTTTAGAGCAATTAATTTTTTAAAACATTTCAAACTATAAATACAAAGTAAAATTTCTTTGTAGCCTTATATCGTTAAATCAAATGGCAAATAGTTTTTACAATCAACATGATGAAGGAATTTCTAATATTCCCTGAATATTCGATTTTTTTACAAGACGGGTTGCTAAAGATAAGAATTAACCATTTTTATACGAAATTATATTTTGAGTACAACTAATTTTAGTCGAAATTTTATTATAATTTATTCTAAAAATTTAATTAAAATCAATAATTAAAATCATGCTAAAAAAAGCTAAAAGCATTTTATAAAAATGCTCAATAAAATGCAGAGTGCTAAATGAAAATTTGGCAGCTAAATAAAAATTTTGAATTCTAAATTTAGTTGCAAAAATGCCAAAATGGTCACACTGCTAGAAAGTATTTAAACCCTTGGTATTTGAAACATAACTGCTGTAATACTTGCTCCTTTTTCCAAAAGTTGCAGAGTTTCATGTTTTTCGTTGAACTTTCGGTTATTCTTAGGCATTTCTGTTAAACACCCTTATTCTATTTGGCGTCGGCAATGACAACGGAAATTTTAAGGTAACGGCAATTCTAATCAAAGGCAAAATCAATTCTATGTTACTTTGATATTTTGTAATATTTTGTTTATCGATAATATTAATAAAATACTGCACACATCTCTAATATTAGAGTCAGCTGATTCATTTTGTTTACTGTTTTTGATTAAAAAAAAGTTCTGTGGTCTTTGTGCATTAAAAGTTAAAAAATATTTGTTTGTGAAAATAGTCCAGACCAGTGACGAAGAAAAAAAAAAAAATTAATTTTGGAAAGAAGACTGCTTATACAGAAATCTTGTATTTTTAATTTGCCCGATGAAATCTAAGAGACATATTAAAAATCATAATTTCCCAAGTAAACGGCTCAAAACGGCTTCAATATCTAACATATCTCCGTTCCGCTTAGTTTCTGAGATATACATACATATAAAAATGTCAAAAACTAAGAATTTTGCATTTTTTTCGGTTCATTTTTTAGATTTTTTCTATTTGTGTCCGAACAAAACATTCTATCGTCAAGCGGCACGGAGGAAATTTAGATATTGAAGTTCCAAACAAGAACTAGTTTGCTTTGTATAAAAGCCTTTAGTCATTTTTGTACCATTTGAAATATAAAGTTAGGATTTTTCCGTTTTCATAAAATTCTTTCAGCAACTTTTTCAGTGTACTGATAATTTTGTTTTTATTTTAAACGAAAAAGATTACTATTCTAACTAAGTATCCCAAAATTAAAAACACTGCTTATTAATCAAAATCCAGAAAATAACGGGAATACAAAATTTGTTATTAATTTATTTATTAATGGGAATATAACACCCAATTTTTATTTTTCATAAAAACACTGAAATTTATTGTTGTGGGAAAGCTAGTTTCTATGCGCATTTCGCTAGTTACTTAGGCCAGCTCGTCAGGAAAATATTATACAAATAAGACCATAAAGTGAATAAGAATTTTTAACACTTAGGTCTTACTTGTAACAATATCAAAGCTTTAACAAAGCCACAACAATAAACAGTGAATTTATCTTTCTTACATTCTCTTACAATTGGCTGGTTTTTTTCCAACTCGAATTGTAGTTGTACTCTTATAAATTATATGTCTGTAATTTTGAGCTACTTTTTGAAAATCCCGGGATTCCGGCATTTTCGGGTTCCCGGGATTTTCCGGAATTTCGGGATTTTTCAGGATCAATGTGTTTCTTTAATGTGCTACTTTTTTTTAATAAACAACACTTTTTGAATATTCAAAAGGTTTTATATACGGAACATAATTTTTAAAAATGAAAACACCAAAACAATTTATTGTATAGATATGTTTATAACACTGGCCTCACCCATGATCAAACTGATCAGATTCTGAAAAAAGCTTAAAAAAATAAACGTATCTCTTAGTTTTTCTAGATCAATTCATTTCGATTTTTTGACAGCAATTCAATTTTAAATGTGAATTAAGTTGTGACGACATTAATACACTGCAAAGTGTAGTCCCTCATCGATCTCGATAGCTGAGTTAAAAACTGTAAAACTATGTCGACTGCAGTACAGTACACCTCCAGGTTGAGGGCTAGATTCATAATCAATAATTTAAGTACGTTTGAAATTTATTTTATGTTTACACAAATGTTTCTTAAAAGAGATTTCAAGTTTAAATAATTTATTTATGAATACGTCAGATAGTGTTTATTTATAACAAAATTATTTTATTTACCGTATGTTTTTAAACCAAATATTTTATTATTATTGTACCGGAAGGAATATGAGCTATTTCGTCAATATAACGACTTAACAATTACGTAATTATATCAACTTTTATTCTTTAGTTTCTGAATAAAACTTTAATTGGATCGTGGATAATTTTTTTTTTTTGCTTGATATATAACAATTATTTCTCGATTTCTATATTTAACATAAAAATAATTATTTTTATTTTGGTATTATATCTTAAGCCAAAGCTGAACTTGCTAAACGTAATTGTAAAAAAGGCTTGGGATGTGAATGTTCAAATATCGTTTCTACTTAAAATAATGGTTTTTATTAAGCAAAATACAAAAATCCAGAAATAGTAATTATAGGTATATAAAGCAAAAAATGAAAATTTTAAATACTCGCTGTGTTCCAAAAACAAAAAATTTAACTCAAAAATAAGAATTATTTGCAATAAAAAATATAACTCAAATATAATTTTTAATAATTTTTTTGTATTTAGTATAAAAATTCAATAAAAACGAACAGCTTTGTACATAAAAGTTGATATGTTAAAAATTCCGGGACTCATAAAAATGAATCCCGGGATTCGGGATTTATCAATCCCGAAAAATCCCGGGATTTCGGGATTCGGAATTTCCCGTTTGGCATCCCTAGTATGTTAATACATACATATGTAGATATATTAAGTTTTTCAATTTGGGAATTATTTCTTTTCATAAGCTACTTTATTATATTCAACATTTTTTAATTATCGAATTTATTCTATGAGCAAAATTTCAGTTATGTATTTTATAAAGCTTTTTGTAACAGTTCCATTCCTTAAATTTTTCAGTTACAGACTTTTATACACTACCAGACTATTATCTTGTATCTTCCTGTTACATTTTACCTTAGCTATCCTTTGGATATCAATGAAGTATATTGTATGTACTGAAAAATTTACAATTATTAGACACCAGCAGAATGTAATGCATTTTCTGGCCCGCTACGGCCTTCGTCAGCATTCTTTGTGTCACACTGGATAGTGATACTTTGTAAATTGAATGTATTTAACGCAACTATTTTAACAAATAGAATCTGGGAATTATTTCTTTTCATAAGCTACTGTATTGTATTCAACATTTTTTATTTTTCGAATTTATTCTATGAGCTAAAT
Source organism: Pollenia amentaria (assembly GCA_943735925.1). Lineage (NCBI taxonomy): Eukaryota > Metazoa > Arthropoda > Insecta > Diptera > Polleniidae > Pollenia > Pollenia amentaria. Next base: position 39,157,269 of record OX031009.1, read on the forward strand.
TTCAGTTTTTCATTCCTGAACAATTTAAGGAATTGAACTATTATACAAAAAGCTTTATAAAATACATAACTGAAATTTAGCTCATAGAACAAATTCGAAAAATAAAAAATGTTCTTAAATTTGGTAATAATATCAGCTTTATACGTCCGATACATCGATATATCGATATTTTTAATTAATAAATATCGATATTTTTAATTAATAAATATCGATACCCTTAAAAAATATCGACACGATATTTCGATATATTTTTTCAATTTGCCCATCCCTAGTTTTAGGGTGTCATATGATCGGGCTTGACCGACTATACATTCTTACTTGTTTCTTTTGTGATGTCATTTTGACGTCACGCGGAGTAGAAAATTATTTTGAAAAGAGGAATGCGTCATCTATGTGTTGCTTAATGGGTGATGTTGCTACTCAACAAATACTGCTAGCATTTTTCCAAAAGCAGCGGAGGTTACAGAGCTCCAGTTCCTCAACAAGGGTAGTGTGTATAATCTTGTCGGATTATGCATTCAAATTGCTACCAGGGTGTGCTGATTGCGCTCACACTCGGGGGCAGTTGGTAATCCACCATGGAGTAGGCTCCAGGGCAGGTATTCATCTAAATCTTTTTCGCATATTTAGAAATTGCAAACGGAGTGACAAATTTATACATATGCTTTTCACTTGAGGTGAAGAGTATAATATACTTAGTTCCGAACTTTAAAATATAAGATTTTTCTAAGAGGCTTTCAAACTTGACTAAATATTTATAATTTTTTTTTTTCAGTTTACCCAGTGGTATTCACGTTGGACGTTCCAATGTTAAATCTGTAGCCGAAAGACGGTTACCAGAGATACGTTCATTCCTTATATCTCTATTTGATTCGGCCGATGAAATTGCTCATTCCGATTTGGTTTATACATTCTTTCATCCATTATTAAGAGATCAAAAAGAGGCTAAATTGGGTTTATCCAAAGTTAAAGGTAAGTGAATTTTGTATCTAAAAAAAAAACAACACAAAATCAACTAATCAATAATATATTGCAGAAATTAGACCTCAAACATCTAGGGAATATACAAATGAAGTGGGACAGTTGAAACTATCAATGCAATATCGCAGAGAAGTTTTAACCGTAATGGTGAGTTTAGCAATGGTCACACTTGACACGCAACTACTTTAATAAACATTTGTTTGATTTAACATAACGTTTGTTTGATCAAACATTAATTAATACTTTATAAATTAAATTGTGATTAATTTTTTTCTATATAAACACCCAATTGAAACAATGATTTTTTCTATGTTTTTAGAACACTTGTTGGAGATCGGGGTAGAGAAGCAATCGAAGTAGAGAGAAAATTATTTTCTCTCTATTTTTATATTTTTCTTTACGCACTTTCTTATTTTTGTTATGTTGCTTTATTTAATTTTTTATTTTAATGTGGCAATACTGTTTACAATACAAAAATAGCTTTAATTTTTTGATTGTTTTAGAAAAGGAACATGGGTAAAAATCATCGTATGAATTGCTAGGGTTTTTGGAAGCATCTTTAATAGTGAACTAAAAAGAAAACATGATTTTTTTAAATCATCGTATGAATTGGCTAAAGAAATTTTGATATGAGGCGGTTCAAAAAGTCCGTGACTTTATAAACGAAACACAGGTTTTTGGATAAAAAATCAATTTATTTTTTTAATCATTACACCATGTCCGACATTTCTTAATTTTTTTTATCCCTTCCAAAAAATCAGATTTTTTAGGTCATAAAAAAAGATATTTGTTTGTTAATATGTATATGTTTAGACCTAAGAAATATTTGACGAAAATATCCAAAAATGCGTGACTAATAAAATTTTTCAAACTTTAGCTATATTTTTTAACAATTTTTATTGATTTATCAAACTTTATTTGTACGAAAATAATTGTATAATGCAGTTAAGAAACTGTTAAATTATGTTTGATCTTGCCTACGTTTTGCAAAAGCAAACAATTTTTTAATAAAACTAGTCGGTACGTGCAGGACGTCAAATATTTGATAGGTGTGAACATAGCTTTAGAAGAATTTAAAATATTAAGCGCTACTTGTACTTTATTGTTTTATGACGAAACTTATGTTCTTTTGTGAACACAGCTTAAGATGATTTAATCGTTGGAGTCAAATCTTTTTAGGCCGAGCCATTTCTTAAGGTTGAAAACAAGAATTAGTCCCTTGGGGTAACATTCAAAGAAAAGGGCGAATTAGGGAGAAATTCGTTGGCGAATTCATGATTTTTTGCACACACGAAATTCACTTTTTTTGTTGTTTGGGGCCAAATTACTGATATTCCTTATTGATCGAAATTAATGTTTTAATTGTATTTTAAATTCTATCGATATCAATCGACGTGATTTGGCCCTGCTATCAATGGCTGTCAAATACATACTAACCCTGCCTTTACACATACTAGTAGTGGCATGGAACTGTTGTATACATATGATCAACGAAAAATTATTCTAAATATAGACAACCCTCGATGTACGCGGTCTGTTGGGACCGAAGAAAGCACGTGTAAATCAATTTCGCGTAAAACAAGGTTTATGACTGGTACAATTTCTGTTTTTGGGACCAGAAAACAAATATATGGCGTAAATCAAAGCATGCGATACATACCAAATTTCATTTTGGGGCCTAAAAACCGTGTTAAATCAAGAACTAATAGAAATATATATTTATTTACTTTATAAAAATTAAAGGAAATTTCTTTATAATGATATTAATAAAGCCTTGTAATTATATTTTTATTAAATAATTGAATTAAAAGAGAACGAAAAAAATAATAATAATTGAAAACAGAAGTAAGGCGGCACATGTAAATCAATTAAAAAAAAATTGTTTTAAAAATTGATGTTTGGCTATTGACTGCCAGTCGCCTTCAATGGCGATGAGGGTAAAACGGTAAAGACCTCTAAATAGATGGTGTGGTTACTATCGAAACGCGTCAGATCAACCTGTCCGTGAACGTGGGTTCGAGCCCCACAGCAGACAAGAATGTAAAATTATCAAATTCATAAAAATAGTTTAATGAAAATTAAATTTACTGAACTTAAGCCTTATTAAAAATATGAAAATTTGGATTAAAAACCATAAAACAGTTCAACAAAATGTTACTGAAAAAATACCGCATTCATTAAATTTTTACTGATTACGAAAAAAAAATTATGTATTCGCTTTTTAAGACAATTTAATTACAAAAAAAGTTATATTGTAAATATTATCCGTTACTTTTTAGACTTTTTTAAGGTAAAATATTTTGGTTTTTATTTGTTTCAGTAATAGGTAAAAAGTAACTGATTACTGCATTATTTGTGTAACCTGTAAAAAATTACATAATATTTTGAGCTTGTTTTAATTAAATCGCATAATTCAAAAAAAGGTAACTATTATTGATCCGTGTTATATCTATATCGCGTAAATGAAGTACCGTGTAAATCAAGGGATACCTGTAGTCGAATGTCTTGTAAAATTTTGCCGCCACTGGAGCTGCCCTTGCGAAAAATGTGAGTGCATTAGAACAAATTGCTAATGTATTGAGTTTTTCGAACTCTAAGTGGCATGTGTAAATGCTGGGTTAATGATAGAGTAAAGCAGCTGTTATAAACATTTTGACAGGAGCAGTATTGGCCTTTCAGTAAGGAGGCGGGAAACTAAAAAAGTTACAGAATTAATAACTCGCCCCGTAGATTAAAAAAAATTTAAACAAAAACGGTTCACAAATTTAGAGTTCACCCTTTGTGTTTATTTCTTGTCAAATAATTTTAAAATGTTTTTATTTGAATAATATTTATAATTTGTATTTTTTTTTTAATTTCTCAAGATTCATCATGCCAAAGGTTTACCTCAACTACAGGGCGGTCAAGAACCGAATACTTATGTTAAATGTTATTTAAAACCGGACGACAAAAAGGCTACAAAACGCAAAACCAAAGTTGTACGAAAAACATGTGTGCCCAGTTATATGGAAACGGTATGTCGAATAACCGCAGGAACACAATTGCACCGTATCAACGTAGTAGCGTACGACCTAAATAAGTTGTCAAATAAAACCGCGTAATAATTTATACAACGGCACAAAATAGCTGGCGTAAATGTAAAAGCGTATCAATATCGAACGTTGGCTAAGGTCTTATTCTATTCAATATGCCGGTTGCAAACGTATTGGCATAGAAAAACAAAAATTAAAAATTAAATAATTTTTGTGATTTTAAATTGAATATTTGAAACCAAAATAAAAAAAAATATTATTTTCCCAAGAAAACAAAATACGTTTACGACGGCATTGTGGGGTGTTTTGTCGTACGTTCATATGACGTTCGACATGATTGTGTTCCTAGCATAAATAAACAAATAACTTAGTAATATAATTATAAGGTTTTTTCTTTTTTTATTCTTTTTCCAGCTGGAATATCGTATGCCTTTACAAATTATACAAAATCGTATATTACATGTTACCGTTTGGTCACATGACACTTTACAAGAAAACGAATTATTAGGAGGCTTTCAAATTGATTTAAGTAAATATGATTTACGCAAAGAATTAATAGATTGGTTCCGTTTGGGTACAATGCCCCGGCACTGACCCTTCGATAAAACTGAAATTATGCGTGTAATAATTGTTTAAAACACACGCAAACACTCACATAATGTATTGTACAAAGGACATGGGATTGAATGCAGTAAACGATAACAAAAAAAAAAAAAAAAAAAAACAAAAAAAAAAAACAAAACTGGGCATTAAAAACCTATTAAGAATCAACAAACACAAAATTCATTTATTAATGCTAAAAGAAATTGCTTATACTACAAATAATCAGCCCAATTATGAATAAAAATTCGCTGGGCGTTTTTTCCTTTTCATATTTTTCCTATTTAAGTTCAATTGTAAAAATGAGGAAAAAACTCCCAGGAAATGTTAATTCAAAATTGGACTAAATAATAAAATTATATAATAATTGCAATCATGATACATGTGTATAAATTTTATGAAAATTTATATTTATTACAATATTTTGTATATTTAAGTGCGATGTTACATTCCAAATTATTTTATATGATTACACAACAAACTCAACAAAATTTATTTAACTATTTACATATTATCATTTCTTAACAAAATCTACAAATATTTTTTTTAAGATCATTTGCTGTTGTTTTCAATGCACAATTATATTTTATTAATTAATATTTATGTAACTAAATTATAAAAACGTAGAAAAAACAAGTATTTTATAAACCGTTACCTAAAACGCAAAACGTCATAACTAACAAAAGATTCAAAACCAACATTTTTGTTTGTTAGGGCATTTTGCGTTTTAGGTAAGGATATATCGTGTTAAATTTTAAATGTATTTTTATTTTATATATTTTTAGCGTTTTCACTGGCATTTTGTATTATTCATCATTTAAAAAAAAAAACATAAAAAATAAAGATATTAAAATATGTACTTCATGAATTTTTAGTTTTTCAATTATGTGTAGAGTTACCTGTATCAGGTATATAACGGAAATCGATCGATTTCAAAACGACCGCTTTTAAAAGGTGTGGTGAATTTCGAGCGATTTCAAAATTAATTTCTGAGGTGAAGTCTAAATTTTTTATTTAAAATACAGTTCAATTAAAATATATACGTATATGGGGCATTCCACGGCAAATCGAATCGTTTAACAAATTTATTTTTATTTCCCCAATTTTGTGATATTTTTTAGTACACTTCAAAAGGGCTTTCCTGGTAAATTTTGACATTTTTTTGATTAGTCCTTCAAAGGACTTTTTTTTTAGTTCTTGTTCATAACTTTCTTAGTAATTGTCGAAGTTGAAACTTAATTGTGAAATATTAATTTTTAGATATTTTTTACAAGAAAAAATTGAAAAAAAATTAGTTGTACACAAATAATTGTCTATGTGCTTGTTGTTATGTTTTTGCACTTTTGCTTTTTCGCAAGGGTGCCAATTGTGACGTGAATAACCTTATTACTCTTGTCTTTTAAAATTTTATAGAACTAACGAATTTGTTCGTTTTTAAGTATTTCTAGTACGAACAAATTTTTCTTAAGATCCATCAGTTATAAAATATTTATTTTCGAATTTAATATCTAGAACATGGCCGATTCAAAAAATACACGAATTAAAAAATTAAAACATTTCGTAAAGCTTTGTGCATTGTACGCCAACATTTCGCGGCCTTGCACCGCGGCTTCTACATTGTAGAACAGTTTTTGAATATAAAGGGTCTTCCAATAGGGACTCCCGAATTCGACAGTTGATAGCGGCCATAATGTTCAAGCTAATAAAATACTCTATAGGATATCCATTTTTCGGTGTTGCTTTTAAACATATTACAATCGTTGCGTAATGAAAATTGTTCTTCGATACAAATTAAATTTCGCATAAAGTCGCAAAGAATATTGGTATTGCCGGAATTATTTACAAAATTGTTAATGGCAATGAAAACGGTGCCAAATTTTACAAAAATCTGCCTTCAACTGACCTCAGTTCCCACATAAAGTCTTTTCCCGAAAAATACTTAAATTAAACTAATAAATATGTATTCTATCATCAGGGCTGCCGTTTCAAATTTTTTATCCGACCAAAATTGTCTATAAAACCTACCAAAACTCTTTGAAACCGACCAATTTTTTAAATGTTTAATAACACAATTTTTGAGATTGAGAAGTTCAATTTGAATTAAAGACTTAAGCGTACAGCTACAATTGCAACATAAAATGTAACGTCTGAACGTAGAGGAGTTTTCAAATGGACACCAAAAGAAAAAACGAATATTATTACCGTTCCCACGACAATCGGTTCTATGTACCGGAACGACTCGGAGTTCAAAGAACACCGACCAAGGATTGTCAACTTAGCAGTACCTGTTCTTCAGGTCTCGCTGCTACAACAACAACAACGAATCTTATTACAGGGAGACGTCCCATATTCTAAAGGTGTTTTTTGTGGTTGGGTTTTTTTTTGCTTAAGTACTTACAATTTAAAATTAGGGAATATATAGACAAATAAATTTTAGACAACACTTTAGAGGGTGTGATTACTTGTAACATTTTAATGTCATCGCGCTTGAAATCAAACTTAGATTTTATTTGATTAAGAAGCTCAATATAAAATTTAAATATATCTTGTTTGCCTTCTAAATCGTCGTTTGAATTTGGATTTTTTTAGTTACTGTAAACATCAATATGATTATTTCTATTATTAATATCGACTGAAGTATCGCTGTGTATCATCATATCTTAAAAAAAAAATACTTAGAATATTTTAAAAAATAGACATTAAACTTGAGTTCAAATATGGCAAACGAGAGCTTTCTGACTGGAATTTTTTATTAGGATTATTTATTATGGATAGTATAATGACAAAAATAAAAATTTATATTAAACTTTATAAAGCACCCCATTCATTATACAATATTATTTATATGTTATTCGTTATATTATTTTCATTTTGAAATAATTTGGCAATACATGGCAAAACAACACTGTACAATGTTGCCAATACATTTCACATTATATTGCACTTCTTGTCGTTGTGCAATAATAATCAAAAGTCATTTGAATGTTGCTAATATATTGTGCCACCTTCGAATATCACATATACATTAGCGATATAATTGTACAACAAGTCATCTTGTACTTATGGGGTGGCACAGAACAGTACTCCTGAAATTTTATTACTTCAGTTATTCTTTAGGATTTAAGCAAAAAAAAACTCTTAATATTACCAAAAAACAGCTTTAACAAATGTGGAGGAAGTGCGTGACATTTAATGTAAAATAAGTCAATTTCAAGTAAAGTTTTAAGCTTACCAACATTACAAGCCATGACGTTAGCGCCGTCTGTTGTCAATCCGAAAAAAAAATTAAAGGAAAATTAGAAAATTAAATGAAATGCGCATAGAAACGCGGTTTCCCACAACAATAAATTTTAGTGATTTTATCAAATATTTCTTTAAATATAGTACATTTTCTTAAACCGACAAAAATAAAGTTTACCCTTCCATCCGACCAAAAGAAAAATACCCGACCAAATTTGGCCGGAAATGACGAAGAACGGCAACCCTAACTATCATTAAACTTAAGCTTCATAAGTCTATAATTAAAGTTAACTTACATATCGCACTTAATTAACAAGAGGGTATTAGCTCAAAATTTAAAAAATTTTCAATAGATGAAAAACAATTTTTAATTTAACTTTGAAGGCATATGAAAAACAATTTTAAAACCAACCGCTTCATTGCCAAAAAGTAGACAAAATAACACGATATTTTTACAGTGCGTTGATACGATAATAACGTGTCAATTTTTTCGAATAAGTGATAAAATAAAAATTTTGAGGTAATACCCTCTTGTTGATTAAGTGCGATATTTATCTACAATTTTTGTATTATTTTATATTTGAAAATATTCTTGATTAAATAATATGATAAAATACATTAACATCTCTGAATATGTTAAATAGTAATAAAATACTCCTTTTAAGACGTACTTACAGCTCAAAAACAATTCAAATTCATATGAGTATTGCATACAAATAGATATATCTATTAAGAATTGTACTTTTTCAGCAGTAACAAGTTAGAATGCTACACTCGGCTGTGCCGAATCTTTGATAACCTCTACCGATAGTTAGAATTTTTTAGGAGTGGGCTTTATATCGGACCTGTGGTAAATTATGAAACGATCTTCACGAAATTTGACAGTGTGATTTCTTCTCATATAAAACTCTGACAAATCAAAACTTTTTACAATACCATTATTCGTTACGATTTTTGCTTACCGAGAGTGCGCTTTATATGGGGCCTATCGTAGATTATCGACCGATCTTCACGATATTTGACAATGTGACTTCTAAGCCATATAAAACTGTTACAGACATTTATTACAATATCATTATTGTTTTCGTTTCAGGCTTACTAAAGTGGTTTTCGAGAATGGGCTTTGTATGGGGCCTTAGGTAAAATTTTTTTTTTTTTTTTTTTTTTTGTTGGGACCAGCACTCAGGGGATGACCCCTACTAATGCAATGCATTGTGTTGGAACTAGGAAAAAAGGTTATGGGAAGGAGGAAAATTTTGGACCGATCTTCACGAAATTTTTTTGTATAATTTCTACTCATGCATTCCGCCACGCTTTATGATAGTTTTTGTAACAAAATTATCAAAAGATTTTTTTTTTTGTGCTTAATTTCCTATTTTTATTCTTGATAAAACAACTGAAAATTTATTGTTGGAGGATAAGCTCTTTCTATGCGCATTTCACTGCTTGCTTAGGCCAAATCATTAGAAAACGTTTTTCCCAAAAATTTTATAAAAGCCAAAAATATCAGCAAACAAGACTACAGAGGGAATGAGAATTACACTCAAAAAGTTTTATTTGCAACGATATCAAAGCTTAAACAAAATTCCAATAATAAAACAGTGTGCTTATATTTTCTTACATTCAACTTTGATAACAAAATTATCCATTTTTTAAGGTGCTTGCTCCACATATTGATTCATAACTCTTATCCTACTGAACCGATTTTGCTGGTTTTAGGAGAATTAGAAGCACGTTGACATCAATATTGTCCTTTTCTTTTTAGTCTTTCGAAAGTGAACGTGATTTCAACAGACGAACAGACAGACGGACATGGCTAAATCGACTTGGAACTACTCAATGACCCAGAATATATATACTTTATGAGGTATTCGATGAATATTAAATAAGTTTCACACGGAATGAGAAACTTAGTATGGCCCTATTCACAACTAGTTGTGGTGGAGGGTATAAACGTTTGTATAAATAACATTTGAATATAAAATCATGACTTTAGAGTCGTTTTAAATTTATTATAAGTAAAAAGTGTAAGTACGGAGAAATACTAATAAATAATTAAGGTATGTAGAAATAATAATGCATTTTAACTTAATGTGTAATAAGTCCAATTTAATTAAATTAAAAAAAAAAAAATATTAAAACTGATCTGGGTTGTTCACGGAAAGCTGGTTATCAGGTTATATGGTTATTTAGTTATATACACAACAACAAAATACATTTATTAAAATTTTTTTAAAATATATTTTGTTGCTGTTAAAATAGCTACATAACCATATAACCTGATAATCCACCTTTCGTGAAAAACCCAATCGTTTTGTTATGGAACTCCTCATATATCGTAACAAACTTAAAAACATAATTGTTTGTATACAATTTTGTGAAAATAAAATTGATAATTGTTATTACTACACCTCAATAGTGAAGAAGGTTCTATGCGTTTGTACTGATGATTGTAACACCTTAAACTATTGGTACTACCCCCACCTTTCAGTTAATCGATCCCTTTTTAAATCGATCTAACGATTTTCGTCCGGCTGGTTGACCGTACATGTAAAACTTGTGCACGAAGTACAGTTCGACATTTTTGAGATAATGAAATTAAGTACATAGGTTATAATTTGCTCAAGGACAAAGTTTATAGCAAATGGTAAGAATTGGTCCTTAATTTCACTTAGCCCCCCAAAAAGGCTTCCTTCCATAATAGAACATTTGTGCCCATAAACCATCTTATTATGTTGGTATTTCGATTAAATTTGGTCCGAACTTATTTTATTGCAATTAAAATTATCTAACTTAATTTTTTAAAAATGCGAAATAATATAAGCTGCACTTATTTCACGTGGAATTTTAAGCAAATGCAAACAAGTTTAAACTTAATATTAAATGAGAAAGGAAAAACATAAATAACACAACCGGTAACAGTTTTTCATTCATATTTACAAATTTCGATCTACCAAGGTGAAATACCATTTGGTTTAAAGATTGATTTTTGACTATTGACGTCAGCCGGCTTCAATAGCCGAGTGAGTAAAACGGCAAACTCACTGACGAGATTGTGTGGTTACAATCGAAACTAGTCTGGGCAACCTGTCCGTGAAAGCCTGGGTTCAAATCTCAGCGCAGTCAAGAATGAAAAATTATCAATAAAATTTTAATTAATTTCATGTTGTAAAATTCCTGTCTTCATAAAAATAATTTAATGTAAATTAAATTCAATGAACTTAAGCCTAATTAAAAAATATCTTAATTTGGATTAAAAAGCACAAACAATGTCATAAATATTTTGTAATTTTGTTGTTGCTTTCTACAGAAGTTTACGTTTAAACAAGTAAAGTACCGGATCTTTGGTAGCCTTCACCGAGAGTTAGAATGTTTCGGAAGGATTAATATGGGGTCTATGATAAATTATGAACCCTATTTCGTATTAAAACTTGTTGCGGTTTTACTCGTACTAAGTTAAATTCTAAAAGCACGCTTTACATGGCACCTATTTTAAATTATGGGCCGATTATTACAAGATTAAATGATCTCATTTCTAATCATAAAAAACTTAATCGGAACGTACAAAATATCAAGTTTCGTTTCGCACTAAAGTGATTTTGAGGATATTCGATATTCGACCTTACTATAGGTCCGATTTAGACCGATCATAACAAAATTCGGCAAATAAATTTTAGTACAACATTGTTATTTGTTACGGTTTTAGGCGTACTAAAGGGTTTTCCGAATGTGGGGCTTAAATATGATCAGAAGGGTGCTAAACACCGAAGGTAAAAGGGTATATATAACTTTGTCATTCCGTTTGTAATTTCTACAATATTGATCTTAGACCCTATAAAGTATATATATTCTGGACTCTTATGATGAGAGAAGTTCAGATATGGTTGTCCGTCTGTCAGTTAAAATGGGGTTTCCAGATAAGATGTGGAATTGGTTGATATATATTTATTTGAGATATTCTCATAATAATTTTGCTATTGAAATTCGGTTCTTAAATGACTGAGAAATGAGCAAAAAACCACGACTACCTCCATTTCTTTCCATAAAAAACAACAAAATTTTTATAAAAACTAAAATCTTAGAGCAAAAGATCGGAAATTTTTACCAGAACATATTAACTAAAAATCTCGGGAATATTAGTTAAACAATATACATTTAAATTTAAGTTTTAATGCATCCAAAGAATTATTAAAATCTATATTCCTTGTATATTGTTAGTAAAGCTTTTTAAATTGTTAACTCAAATCATGTTTATTTTTATACTCTACTAGCTTAACCCGGTGCGCTTCGCTACACTGGCAATTGTGTTCAGATATATGGTATTTAATATGTCTTCTATGAGGGGTACTGCTCCTAGTCTGTCTACCCCGCACATTTTTATATTGAAATTTATAGTTTACTATAATAGTAGCTTTAACCACGTTTGAAGACTCTCCCTTTAATAGTTCTTCAGTTGAGCGATATTTAATGCATGCATCCTATGGGAGGTATTTCCCCCCCTGCGCCTACCCGCTTTATTTTTATTTTTAAAAGTGTAGTATACCATAAGAGTTACTTTTAGAAAGTTTGAACATTCTCACTATTACAGTTCTTAAGATATGCGATGTTAAACATTGGCGTCCTATGGGGTATTCCTTTACCCCCGCTGCTATTTTATTTCAATTCCGGGGCTCAGAAGATCCTACTGCAAAAAGTTCAGCAAAATGCGTGCAGCGGCTCTTAAGATATGCGATAATTAATATTGGCATCCTATGGGGGGTACCAATTCCCCTGCCCCTATCGAAAAAATAAGTAGCCTATTTTATTTTTAGGGCTCACGTGATGTTACTGTAAAAATTTCAGGAAAATCGGTTCAGTATAATATTGGCATCCTATGGGGGGTACCAATTCCCCTGCCCCTATCGAAAAAATAAGTAGCCTATTTTATTTTTAGGGCTCACGTGATGTTACTGTAAAAATTTCAGGAAAATCGGTTCAGTATAATATTGGCATCCTATGGGGGGTACCAATTCCCCTGCCCCTATCGAAAAAATAAGTAGCCTATTTTATTTTTAGGGCTCACGTGATGTTACTGTAAAAATTTCAGGAAAATCGGTTCAGTAGTTTCGGAGTCTATAAAGCGACAAACAAACATACAAACATACAAACATACATAATTCATTTTTATATATATAGATATCGAACGTAAAAGGTTATTTGCATAGATACATATAAGTTTGTCATGTCCGTCTGTCTGTTGAAGCAGGTTTTTCGGAGACCCCAGATAAGATGGAGTATTGATTATCATATATTCCTGCCACAGTTGCTCCGTTAAAGCCAGATCGGCACGACTGCCTTTAATTTTTTTCGTGCAATCCTATGAAAGTAACGAGATTTTTACATACCTTTTTTAAGTTGGTTTTTCATATTTTTTATTTTAAGGACTTTTGCATTTTGTTACACATAACAAATACATACATGTGCAGCGAAGTTAATTCCACGATGTCCGTCTGTTGTTCTTTATATAGAGCAAAAGTTTCCAAATTTGATACAAGCATCTCGGTTATTAAAACACAACATCCGACATAATGTGGGCGGTATTGGATAAGTGGGCGTGGCACAAAATAGATTTATTTATATTTAAAGAATGATGTTTACATAACTTTTTGTTCTTATTGCGCCATGGTGAAGGGTATATAAGATTCGACATAACCGAATATAGCACTGTTACTTGTTAAAGTTAAAACAAGTGAAATACAAGGAACAACTTTTTCATTCTTGCAGATTTGGTTTTAAATTAAGTTTTTTTTTCATTAAACGTTAAATATAGAAAATTCATATTAATGTTTTGAAAATAATTGTTTGACATACATACAGTTATGTGAACGTAAACCGTGATTAGAGGAATTTTCGTGCATCATTGGCGGACGTAAACTGAAGAATTAGCATAAGGTTTGGTTAATTATTGTTTGTTCATAATTTAATTTATGACGACTCAATAAATTAATTATGAAAAAAATATATTGGAATTACGGTTATTTGTCGCACAATCATCACGAAATTTGGCAGTGTGATTTATAATGTTATGAAACTATGACAGATCAAACTTTACTAAAAAGGCGTAGTTAGTGTGATTTCTATTTATATACTTAAAACGAATTTCAATTAAATAAATAAATAAATAAAACGAATTCGTCCAAAATTTACTGAACATCGGTCCATTTCGCCACCAATTTATAAGTTTGTTTTGGTACGAGAAATATTAATTTTTAAGGGAGGTTATTCACCATTTAGGTCCATTTCTCGTTGAATATTAAACCTTTTGTACTGGATTTAAATCCCAAACTGCTGAGGAAGCAGTAGAAACAATTCGACACCATAATTTTTCTTGTCTGTTGAGTTGTCTAAAAGTAAACGTGATTTGAACAGACGGACAGACAAGCGAACTTTAATAAATCTACTTAGATTTACTCAAGGATCCAGAATATATTCATTTTTAAGGGGTCTTAGATGAATATTAAAAAAATTTTAACAAATAATAATGAATTTTATATACACTCATTCACCACTAGTGATGGAGGGTATAACTAGTGGTTTTCGGGAGGCCATCCTCGAAATATATTATTTTATAATTTGTTATATAAAACTGTTTTATGCCAAATTTTCATTACAAAATCGGTAATTTTAAATGCATTTAATTGTTTTTCGGAATTGGGGTTTATATGGTAGTTATGGTCATAAATTATATGGCCCATTAAACATTGTACATACATACATATTTGTGGTATTTTGTGAAAATGAAATAACGAATTTAATGAGGAGTCCTCCAAAATATGAAAATATAAGTTAAAATAACTTTTACACTATAATCTAAAAGTTTCTTTATATTTTTAAAAATATTCGTTTTTTTTTAAAAAAAAAATTTAAAATTTGCATACTTCAAAAAAATTTGCATTGGATTAGAGTGGTCTCGAAACTAAGATTCTATTTATGCCACTAAAATTAGCAAGTATTTGATATAAATATGTATTTCAATATTAATTCAAATGGCATAAACTCCAACTCATTAGCTAGCGAAACCATTCCAAACACGATAACAATGGGTCTTAATAGTGATTATCAATTGAAGAGTAAAAATAAACCTCCCCTCCTTTTTAGCGCTTCCCTTTTAATGCACTTTTGATATGTCACAAATTGCATTTTTTTATTGCTAAAAGTTTTTTTTCGAGAGATAAGAAATGTGACTTATTCTATATTTAGCACAATTAATGCGTTAACAATTGAAATTTGTAAGTAGGCAAATTTCGTAAGCAATTACAACATTCTTAGGAACGTACATTGTTTGTAAATTATTTTATTTATCTCCTTCATTGGAAAAGCCCACTGTGATGTTGTTAGCGGTAAATAAAACTGAAATTTTATTTAAAATGCTTTGAAAAATAGAATAAATTCTGTACTGAAATTCTATAACTTTTCAACGATAAAAATTCGTCGTTTAGTATTCAAAATTCGTTAGTAAACGATAATTGTCGTTAAAAACTATTCTGTATTGACATTTTAACAATTTTTTTTTTTTGTTTTCATTTATTTTTTAAAATTTGATTTCCTTAAACTATGGTTATCACACAATTTACAGCGTTTTAGTTATTTAATAACTTTTCATCTAAAAAATGTATACATATTTCATTTAAAGTTTAGATTTTAATTTCAAAAATAATTTTTCAGAGGAAAATTAATAACCTCTGATATATTAAATTATTAGTATGACTACTCTCTACTATAAATTACTCTTTAAACACATGAGAATATTTTATAAAATATGTTTATATAGGGGGGATTCACAAGTTGTGCTATCAAGTCATATCGAAATAATAATGTCCTAAATAATTTTTTTTTTAAACAATTGTAAAATATTATTTAGGGCATTATGACGATATGACTTGATAGCACACCTTGTGAATCCCCCCATAGTGTTCACTAAATCTTGTAATAAAAATTAATCAAATAGACTAGAAATTAGTGGGTTATTAGATTGCCCACATAATTGTCTAAAACGTTCTGTCATGATGCGTATTGTATCGCGAATCAAATGTATATTGTTTTCGTTATGAATATCGTTAGTGGAGAAACGCCAGGGTAAATTTAGCATCGTTTTAAGTAATTTGTTTTGACAAATTTGCAATTTTTTAATGTGGGACTTAGCACATACCCCCCAAACAGGACATGCATACAAAATAATGGATTGGAAAATTACTTTAGCTATAATTATTTTATTCTCGCGACTTAAAACAGATTTTCGCCCTATTAGAGCATATAACATATTTTTTGCCAAATAAAATTTCTCTATTTGCTTTTGAATGTGCAGGTCAAAAATTAATTTTCTATCAAAGTAAACCCCTAAATATTTTACATTGGTACTAAACTGCACAGCACAGCCATTGATTCTCAATTGGTTTGTGGGATACAAATAAGAATTTCTTCTACGACTAAAGAATACTGCTTGAGTTTTATTTTCGTTAGTTTTGATTTTCCAGGTATGACAATAATCAACAAGTAACGCAGATTGTAAATTATGTACAATATTTTGGCCAAATTAATGTGATGAGATTAGACATGTCGTCGGTTGAATATTTAAATGTCGTATGTGGATTTTTTGCGCTTTTGAGTTAAGATCGATTCCTTAGGTTTTTCGGCTTGATCTTTTATTTGGCGTTGTTGAGTTTGTCGTTTGTGGTATTTGCTGAAGCAATTTTCAAATTAAATGTGTTCAAACTCAGTTTACTCGAAACTATCAGAATCCACATACGACAATTAAATTATCAGGCGACGATGTGTCGTCAGCATAGGCTGCACATTCAACTGCATTAAATTGTGGGATATCAGAACAATATAAGTTAAAAAGTAATGGTCCCAAAACTGAGCCTCGGGGGACTCCTGCCGGGATTTCTGTAATATAAGAATATTTATCATTTAGATTTACACAGAAAAATCTATTTTTTAAAAACGATTCAATGATTCTTATTACATAAAGTGGAAAATTGTATTGAATCATTTTGTATAACAGACCATTATACAAAACGGTATCGAAGGCTTTTCCGATATCAAGTGCTACTACAACTGTAGATAGTCCATTCTCAAACCCTGTATTAATATATATTTGTATATACGTTTAATCTGGTGAACAGTACTGTGAAATGGTATGAATCCAAACTGTGTAAGTGGTAAAATATTATTTTGTACAACAAACCTAAAAAGTCTTGCTTTAAGGACTTTTTCCAGAATTTTGCTTAAGCTACTTAGTAGACTAATTGGACGATAGCTATTAAGTGAATGCGGGAGTTTGTTTGGTTTTAAAATTGGTACTATTTTAGCCATTTTCCAGGCTTTTGGAAAATATGGTTTAACAATTTTTGTCGGTAAATAATATCGGTAGCTAACGACAAACAAAAAGATGTTGTTAAAAAATAATGATAACTGTTAACTGTTTAAAAATATATACAGCCGTATTCATAACAAAAAGTTAGCCACAGTTTGTACACTACGTACAACGAGCTGCTTACTAGAATGGCGATTAAGCTTAGCAGCTTGTTAGCATAGAGTTTATTAATAACAATTTTTATCCGTCTGCTAACTTTTAATAAATCAACTCTGAATATTAATGATGCCACATTATAATACTCAAAAATGCAACACGTTTTGCATTAATCATCGCTGGTGTTGTCATTTTATTTAATTTTTTTTTTATTTTCCCTCTTTATATAAAAATTTGAAATGTTTTTAAATTAAAATATATTTAAAGAAGGACTCTAAACTAAGAAAAACAGTGTGTTAAAAAAAAACAAACAAAATTATTCAACATAAAACGGCTGTTTATCACAAATTGGCAAACGTTTGTCAGCTTGTTGACAAGAGTTTAGCAAATCGTTAGCCAGAGTTTGGTAAGTGTATTATGAATGAAGTTTGTGCAAACTTCATGCCAAATTTTCGTTATGAATACGGCTGATAGTAAACAAGTAAATTTTTAGTACAAAAAAGTAAGAATGTATAGTCCACGCTACACCACATTACTTGGCACCCATGGACGATCATGTTTCCGCGAAAAAGAGTACGTTGTGAGGTTAAGATTCAAATAAGAGATCTTTGTGCCTAATATTATCTAAATATCTAACTATATTACTATGATAACACTGTGCTAGTTGAAAAAAAAACAGACAAGTTGGGGAACTGGCGTTTTAATCTTATTCGGGTACGCTGCATCCTGTGTTGCTAGCCGTTTTTATAGATTAGCTCTGGTTTTCAAGATATACCGTTATTTCGAAAATGGAGAATGTTGCACAACATATGTTCGCGTAACTCAAAAACGATTTAGCTTAATGCAAAAAACTAAAAAAAACGAAATTCCGCAATAAAATTTCCTTTAAGAAAGATACAATTTTTTTCTAATATGCGCAGTCGTTTTAGAAGCATAATTTTTTTTTTGGAATAAATATAATTTTTTTTATCAAAATTTCGGAATTTTCTGTTTTTTAAAAATTCATAAAAAATTGGAAAATGCAGCCTCTAATTTTTGCCAGACGTATTGAAAACGGAATTTCAAACAAAACAAGCCATAAATGATTAAAAATCTGTTTACAATTTTTGATTTTATTCACAAAAGACGAAAAATGTTAATTAAATATAAGAATTTCATAAAACCCAATATATGTATGGGAGCCCCAATAAGGGGTGGAGATAAAGGAAAAGTATGAGTTGAGAAAATGTTAAGGACGAAAAACTAATGGATGTCCGTCATACATTTTATCGCCCTAAGAGTTACTCCTAGGCAGTTGTGGAACCTTTTCTTCAATATATATGAAGATTATAATTTATATGGAGCCTTTCATAGGACTTTTTTTTTATTGTTAAATTCTTTATTCAACATTATGTATATATGAAGAATGTAGCAATGCAGAAAACGTATTTTCATTGACATTTTAAGTTAAATTTTGTAAATGCGGCTTTGTGCCATTTACACTAAGTACAAATACTAAAGAGACATACGCATTAAATTTGTTCTGCTGATTTAGGTTGCCACAAAATATTTTTGGGCCTAATTTAACCTAAATACCTTTAAAACAAGATGATTAATGGGCACATAAACTCTACTCCGGAAAGGAGTTTGCATGTGGGCTGTGTAAATTTAAGAACAGCTTTTCACCACTTTGAATAGGCTTCGACCTTGTGATAATAAACACATACATATGTGTCCAATTAAATCAAATTATTTTCAAAATTGCGACCTGTACTTTGAGCACAAGGTTAACTTGGACAGATAACCAGACAGCCGGATGGGAGGACGAACCTCGTTAGATCGATTCTGAAATTGATTCTGTGTCAATCGGTATAATAAACGGTGGGTCTAGAACTTTTTGTCAAATGTGTTACATATATTTGCATAAACACTAGGGATGGGCAATAAATGTCGGTATATCAAAATATCGATATTTATAAAAATTATAATCGATATATATCGCCGATAATAAAAATACCCATGTATCGATACATCAATATGTACATTTTCATAGATTCATAGTTCAGTTTTGTCTCGGTTTTTTAAGAGATAAAAAAAAAAAAAAAAAAATAATGCGAAAAAATATTCTGAAAGAGGTTTCTAGAATTATGCAAAGAATCGCCTTAATTATGGCGTATTAGCAGCAATAGACTCATGAAAGTTGGAATGTTAATAATAAAACAAATATTTTTTTATTTTTTATTTGAACATAAAATATTGCACAGTTTACTTGCAAAGTATGTGTCACAAGTTTCGTTTACCGGCAGTATATAATCCGGCATTATATAATCCCAATTAATTTTTTATTTTTTTTTAGATTTCATATGGCGCATAAATAAACATTTTTTTGTATTCTTTACTTTTTTTTTGAATTTTTTTTATTGTAAAATTAACTGCCGATTTTAAACGAAAACTTCGTTCCCTCGATTTTAAACGAAATCTTCGTTCGCATAACTTACCTTAAAAACTAAATTTTAAAATTGGTTTTTTTTTAAATAAAAGTTAAGGGAATGAAAGTTTCGTTCGAAATCGAGGGACAGGCAGTAAATTTGAAATTAAAAGAAACAATAGAACGTTAGAATGGAATTACATGTAAAATGTTTGTACATATCTAAATATGTATTGACAAAGGTATACTAAGTTTTTAAATTTGGTCGTAGTTTCAGCTTAATACGTTCGATTTATCGATATTTTTAATTAATAAATATCGATACTCTTTAAAAATATCGATACAATATACATATATCGATATATTTTTTCAGTTTGCTTATCCCTAATAAACACAAAATATCCTCTCCACATACAGTTGTGTGGGTACAAAAAAATAAAAGCAAAATGTTGTGTTAGAGTGGCACGGGCACCTCGAACTTTTTCCGTATGTATGTATATATGGGGGATTTCATGTCAAGTGACCCAACTTTTGAAATCGATGTCTTCCGATTTGGATGAAATTTGATGAAATTTTGAAAAAAATTGTTTTTGTTTTTTTTTAATTTTTTAAATTTTTTTTTTTTAAATTTAAAACTTATTTTTTTATTTTTTTTAAAACGGTAATTTTTTTTTTTTTGCTCAAAAGAATGCTTATGTAGTTTCCTTTTAGGTAGTTTTGGTCGCTTAGTGGGATGCGAGTGGGATATGTATAAAAAAAAAATAATTTCTAATTCAAGATGAGGGTTTTTCAACTTTTAGCGTATGCACTATTTTGAATTTTTTCCCTTTTGTGTGTAAGTGTTTCTAAACCTTAAAAATAAAACTTGTTCTGAGAAACTAGACAAATTAACCTTTCCGACGGTCTATACATACCTAACTAGCATTTCATTCCCTCGATACTGTAACACCCACAATATTATTTGGGTATTATTTTTTTATACATATCCCACTAGAATCCCACTAAGCGACCAAAACTACCTAAAAGGAAAATACATAAGCTTTCTTTTGTGCAAAAAAAAAAAAAAAAAAAAAAATAAAAAAAAAATACCGTTTTCAAAAAAAATAAAAAATAAGTTTTAAATATAAAACAAAAAAAAATTTTAAAATATTTTTTTCAAAAGCTTGAAGAAATAGCTATCTAATTTGTTTAGGATAAATTTTGCTAACACCAATAGATAATAAGTTACATGGATGAGAAAGAACACCGGTTTGGCCAAAATGTTAAATTTTGACCCCCTCTAACTCAGAAACTTTTTGACCTGCAAACTTCATCCAAATCGGAAGACATCGATTTCAAAAGTTGGGTCACTTGACATGAAATCCCCCATATATAAAGATTTGAAACTTACATATTTGTAAGGAAATATAATCAATATTTACTCGATTTCATTCATGATTTATTAAAAAGAAAAATTACAAGCTAATTTTTTTTTTTATTTTATTAATTATAAAAAGTTTCAACTTTGACGTTTTTTCATTTTTACCGACATTTGTCCTTAATACGAGTATGTATTTCTAAACGAAAATTTTTGTTTATTTAAAATAGAGAATAACAAATTCGTTAAGATTACCGATATTTATCGTTACTTAACGAAATCGGTAGCTAAATTCAAAAAGTTACAGAACTGCGGTACTGATATATTCTAACGTCACTTTACGTTTAAGTAAACAGTATTGCTTTCGCTGTATAAGCAATATTTGTTCTTTATTTATTGAAAATTTTTACTATAATATTATTTGTAAAACTGCGCTAGGCGGGAAAGCAGCTCGCGCGGCAATGGGATTATCTTTTATGGGCAATCAGACTGTCCTTGGTTGTCTGCCATTCGCGCGTTTTGCGCTTCAATTCGTATTTGCTAATGGCTTGGCCTTGTATAACTGAACCGCGTTACAGTTTTTGCGGTTTGCAACATTAACCTTATGCAACTTTTTGTTAAAAACTAGAAACATAAACTTTGGCACATAAATATGCTCACGAAATGCTTATGACATAAATTTAAATAATTATCTCTTGTAAAGAACAGGGAAAGGGGATAAGAGTTTGTACACTCAATTAAATTGACCACCTAAGGAACGCGAGAACGTAACAGTTTTTAGAGTTTTAAAGATTTAATATTAACTAATTAAAATGATTTCCTTATGAAAAATTTAATAAATTTTCTCTTTTCGTTAACGAGTTCTTATCATCCACTTGATTAATGAATAATTAACTTCGCAAAAGCCATAGAATTTATTGTTATAAATTTTTGTTAGGGTTTTCTTTTGCTGTTTCTTTCAATTGATTTTAAAAACAACAATAAAAACTATATATGACTAAAAAAAAACCATAAAAACAAATTTCCAAAAAATAGATAAAATGAAAATTTGGGGACGAACTTGTTGGCTCGAATACCAACGGAAACAAAATTCTAATGTTTTGATTTCCTCAGTCAGGTACATTCGAAGCCATACAAGTTACGATAAGAGTTGCAGCTGAAAGTGGCATAAGAATCGTTTGCAAACTTTTGACTATTTATTTGATAGAGAAATTCAGTATAAATAAAAAAAAGCTTTTTTTCTAAAAGTTTGTTACTAAAAATAGATTTTTTAGTTAAACTGTTATCTTTGATAGAAGTTCAGTTAGACTAGGGTACAAGAAGTTGCCAGATCGGTAGAAATGGAAAACGATCTGTTAAGGTTTTTTTTTATTTCCCGATAAAAGGGAAACATTTCAGATTAGTGAATAGTTTTTTTTTATTGAATATATGTAATTAAGTCGTTGTGCTTGAATTATTTTGTGAATTTTATTTAAAAATTATCTGTGTTTGTATGTAAAGTACATATCTGGCCATTAAAAAGGGTTTCTATCGTTAGTTTTTGTTGGTACCATATTGTGATTCATTTCATAACTTTTGTTTTATATTTTATCCACGTTGGTTCTGGAACTGATAAGAAAAGTTTAGTTTGGATGATTTGCAGTATAAAGCGTTTACTTAACAGTCTTATCTAAAACGTGATCTTATTGTTATTTATAAAAGTTTTTGAATCGGAGATAGTGTTGCTAGATTTATATAACTAATTTTTTTATTTTGTTCAGTCGTGAGCACTTTTTTTTTTAAGTTTTTAAACAATTTATATATTTTTAATTAGGCTTAGGTTCATTGAATTTAATTTTCATTAAACTATTTTTATGAAGACAGAAATTTTACAACATGAAATCAATTAAAATTTTTATTGATAATTTTTCATTCTTGACTCCGCTGAGATTTGAACCCAGGCTTTCACGGACAGGTTGCCCAAACTAGTTTCGATTGTTATTACAGAATCTCTTCAGTGGGGTTTGCCGTTTTGCTCACTCGGCTATTGAAGCCGGATGACGTTAATAGGTAAACATCATTCTTTAAACCAAATGGTATTTGACCTTGGTAGATCGAAATTTGCTTTTAGAATGAATGATTATCTATTTTAATTGATCTACGAAATGATTGTACTTTAAAAACTTGATGTATTTAACTTGATATTTTTAACAAATAGAATTTGGGAATTTTTGCTTCTTATTTAACAGTAAACAAATTTAAATTATGTATATTATTCTTCTTATAGTGTTATTGTTGTTTCTACACAAAACAATCAAATCGTTTTTAGCTTCTTCTGCAGTGTTGTCGTTGTTTAAACAACAAACTTTTACAAACACACGCGTATGCACTAGGGTGTTCAGCCGATTAATTCTTGTTCGATTAATTGAACAATTTAAGGCGATTAATTGTTCGATTACTTTAAAATTTTTGTTTCGATTAAAGGATTAATCGAAGAATTTATGTCGATTAATCGAATAACAATACATATGAAATTTCATTTAATATTCCTCAACACGTTCATCTCGAAATTTTATCCCGTTATCTGTCAAATTTTTCAGAGCGAATTAAGGCGATGCTGACCCTCTTACAATAATGTGTAACACATTCAATCAATTATATAGATTTATAGATTTTTCATTGGAACCAAAGTCAATAAGTAGATTAATAATTGATATTCTAAATTGATACGCAGTAAAATAAATGTAATCCAATCAAATGTTAGTTCATAGTCTATTAAATTTGTAAAATGTCTGTAAGGAAAAATCCATAGACAATTAAATAAATGAATAAATATATGGATTTTCTGTCAAATGTATAATTTTTAAAAGTTTTAATTCAAATAAGCAAACCAAATGTATGGTCCGTTGGAATTTAAAAAAAAACAGTCATGTTTACTGAGTAATTCACATACATGGGCGTACTGCTTACTGAAACATTTTTCAGTAACCAGTAAATTTTTACTGATTACTGAAATAATGCAGTTATCCGTTAATTTTTACTTATTATTGAAACAAATGCAAAAAAATAGTTATAGCCCTGGAGCCACACGTTCAATACATAAGTTGTTCACAAAAACTGCTTGTCAAAACTTGTTTGAATTGGCAGCTGTGTCACAGGTTGCACTCAATTTTATAGTCAATTTCATTTTTACTATTTACAAGTCAAAATATTAGCATTACTCAAAGTATTTTGTTAAAAAATTAACAAGAATTTTTTAAAACACATTTTTTTTTTTAAAAAAGCACATTTATTTTTTAAGAAATATATTTTTTATAAAGAAAGCGTCAAAGTTAATTTGTGGTCAGTTGTTAAACTGAATGTAAAATTGACAAACAAATGGATAGGTAAAATTGAGAGCAATCTCGTGGTCAATTTAAAAAGTGTGAGTGGGCTAGTAAAAAAGTGAGAAAGTATAGCAAATTAAAAGGAAAGACAAAACTTGATCGTGTGGCTTCCAAGTAAAGCAATCAATTTAAGCAACGTTTTATTGTTAACAGTATGTATTGTTGATGAAAGATTAAAACATTCAGACATTTATGACAAAGACAACTATGAACTAGCTCTGCGAAC
Source organism: Pollenia amentaria (assembly GCA_943735925.1). Classification (NCBI taxonomy): domain Eukaryota; kingdom Metazoa; phylum Arthropoda; class Insecta; order Diptera; family Polleniidae; genus Pollenia; species Pollenia amentaria. The sequence goes on from OX031009.1 coordinate 39,181,988, forward strand.
AAATGACACAATTTACAAATTATTTAGCAATACTAAATCTAGATTAGCAAAAGAGGACAAATCCAACTTGGTTTACAAAATAACATGTAAAGGTGACAAGTCTAATGTATGCCAAAAGGCATATGTCGGCACAACCAAATCCAAATTAAAAACTAGAATTTCATCTCACAAATCAGACATAAAGGCGGTAAACAGGCCATTGGAACAAAAAACTGCACTGGCAGCCCACTGTGCATTGAGTTAACATCAACCAGATTTTGAGAATGTAAAATTATTGGTACAAGAGAATAACTACAATAGAAGATATACACTTGAAATGCTGCACATTACAAACTTACCAGAAGAGAAAAAATTAAACTAAAAAGAGACACTGAGAACGTAGCTCAGATTTTTAAACACACCATAAACAAATATAGATATAAATGCCACACAAAACAACACTAGCAATCCAAAGCTTACAGCGCACAGTGACAACAAGAATTTTTTTAATTTTTTAATTTGTTTTTTATTTAAATAAGTATGTTTTTATTGTTATTTGCTATTTATTGTTTGATGTTTCTAATAATTTATAAACAATAAATTTGTGTATATATTTTTGATTAGATCCCCTGAAGATGAGCAACGGAGTTGCCTCGAAATATTGGGTACAAAAATAAAAATATTAAAAATTAAATTCAAAATTGTTTTTTAATTTATAATAAATGAGCTCAAGCCGAACCAAGTATAACCTACAGCAACGTTTTATTTTTAAAAGATTATTTTAAAAGATCTGTTTAATTGTTTGTACATATAAAATTATACGATCTCAACACATGTTTTATTTTTGTTGTCGTTGTAAAGGTTTTATCAATTAGTATGAATTATTACGTTTGTTTTGTTGTTATTTACTCAAGTACCAATTTTTTTCTAAAATTATCGAAAAAAATCCCTTAATTTTTAAAATTTCTGGATTTTGAATTATTTGATTAATTTTAACATTTTATTCGTTTAATCGAATAAGTCAAAAATGCCAAATATCGATTAATCGTTTAATCGAAGAAAAACAAAAAGCCGATTAATTGAACACCGTAGTATATACGTATATTGGTTTTCAAACGTTATCCCATTTCGAAAGTTGTCGCCTTTGGTGCAAGACTATTTACACCAAGCACATTCTTTATAACACACAGTGTTATTCTATAGATAGATACATCATTTAATCTAGAAAAAAATGCAAAATGAAAATTTCCAAAAAAAACCTAAAAATCCCAAAATCTACTTTGTTACCCCTATTTTCAAAATAAAATACCCAATTCAGGGATAAATCTGACATCACTGGAGTAAAATATTTCTACTTGTTCCATTTCGTGGCTGATGCTTATTTGTAAAACAAAACATTGAAGTAACTATTTTTTCCAGCTAAATCTTAAACAAACTCTCTATATTGCTTAACCCTCTAAAGAAAAATTTCCACTTTTAGCGTAGTATAATTAGTAGGCTGTCTTTTGCTGGTTTAAAACTACTTAAGAGTTTATCACACACCAATGAGCTACCTCAAACTTACAGCGAAAAACGCTAAAACCCAAGGCAAACAAACAGACAAACAAATGAGTAAACGAACAATCTTAAAACTAACAACTTTACACATTAAAATTTAATTAGATGACAGTCTCCGAAAAAAAACAAAAAAAAAAAATAAAAAAAAAATTACAACTGAAAAAAATTTTAACTACCACAAAATAAATTTCCTTCCAAATTACAAGGAAAACAGCATTAAAGAAAATTTAAGACTTGAAAAAGATGATGGCAGTAGTTGAATTGGAACTACAATTGAAAATAAGCAGCAGAGGGGAAAAGGCAGTAGCGAGGATGTAAAAATAATGAGTTTGGAACGAAAAATTAAGATAAAACATATTTTCTTTAAGCTTATCTATTTAAAAAAATAACTAAACTTGCTAAATATGTTTGTGTGTATGTTTTGTGTTTTGCTATGTGAGTAATTCTCTTTTGTTTCCCAGTTGGCCATAACTTCAAGACTACATCGAAGACTACTGCAGGAAAATTTTAAATTCTTAATGACAGTTTTCTGTTGGCCATGCCTTTAAGACAATATTGAAGACGGATGCAGGACCAGCACTCAGGGGATGACTCCTACTGATGCGTTGCATTTTGTTGGAACTAGGAAAATAGATTATGGGAAGGAGGAAAGAAGGAGTAGTGCATGTGAACATTCGACTTGAATTTATTCATTTTGAAAGTGAGAGGGAAGACTTCAGCCAAATACGAACAGTCTGGCCAAAAAACGAATTTTCCCTATAATGCGTTGTACGATTCACCAGCCAATCGACCACAAAAGGATGGGCTCTTGAGGAAAATTGTTTATTACAAACAAAGGTATGGGTTTCGGGAACCAAATCCCTAATTTCATCAGAACACATTCCGTTGTAGTAATGATAAAATAGGCAAATACAGCCCACATTGCGACGGTGCTCAAGGGAGTCAGTAGAATTGGATACCCTACTGTCGCCAATGAGAACCTTCGCCCTCTCCTGCACATTCGCGGTCGGATAAAGGTGGTATAAATAGTAAAGAGATCAGATGAAGTGAAGTATATCTTTCACCGTTTCAAAAAACCGAGGTGCTTGAATGCTTCTTTCGACACCTTAAATATATGTTCTGTCCATCGGACATCACATTGTATCCTCAGGCTCAGAACATCAAGAGATTCTGTTTCCTCAATAATTATACCACCCATATACAGATGAGGCACCTTGATCCGTCGCGCGTTTATGCTTCAGCACACACATTGGGTCTTTCGGGCATTAAATTCGACCCTATTCACACGACCCCATTCTGAGATTATTATGTATAGGTCTCGGCCAAGCGTATCATTCATGTTCTGCCTCATAGCACCAATATCGGACACGTTTGGTCTGTAATCAAATGAATACGAATGGCAAAGGTTGCTGTCATCTGCAAAAGAATAGATAGGGTTGGAAGTTTGACATAAGAGGTCATTAAGAAAAATAAGAAATAGAGTAGGAGAAAGAACGGAGCCTTGCGGCACCACTGAATGAATCTTGAACTCGTATGATGAAACCCCATCTATAACAACTCGTATAGTGCGATTTCTGAGAAAGCTCGATATAAATCGAGAGAAATTATCACTGACACCAAATGCAACAAGTTTAGACAAGCGTCCACCATGCAAGACTCTGTCAAACGCCTTGAAAATATCTAAAGCAATTACCTTACTTTCGGCAAAATGGTGAATGGAACGACATCATTTTTCTGATAACAGGGCCAGTAGGTCTCCAGTAGAACGACTTCTACGAAAGCCATACTGGCGGTCGCTTAATAGGTAATTTGACTCTAAACATTTTACAAGATGGGGATTTACCATACTCTCCATAACTTTGAAAAGTGCCGATCAAATTGCAATTGGACGGTAATTTTCAGGGTTATTAGCCACTCCTTTTTTAGAAATTGGCGTTACATTAGCAACTTCCCAGCAGACGGGAAATTCCCCGGCATGGTATAAAGTGCGAAAAGGAACGGCACCTAAGTCACAAACGACCATATGACCAAAAATAACTTTCATAATGTCGTTATCGGTGTTGTTCTTAAAGTTGGCGTTGGTGGCAAATTAAACGTCGATATTAGCGACAAAGCCACCAACGCCACTAAAAAAGACACTTTCAATAACAAAAATGACCCTTTTGCTTTAAAATGTTTAGATTGGTGATTCCATTAATGACACTATTCCTTATCTACTCGCCAAAGTATTTGAAAACAGAACCAACTGCAAGCAATTGTTGCTTATTTGACAGGCGTATTTAATCGCCAATGCGGATCAATCCAGGACAACTTGAACGATATTGTTTCTAAACGTGTCATCGTATGTAATATATATACAAATACAAATTCTGAAATGTTCTGAAGTTATAATCGATGACAATTTGTTAAACATATGTATGCCGATCTGGTCAACGGCGTCTTCTACGAATTAAGAGAAACTTGTGCAAAAATGTCTTTAAAGTTTTGTTCTGGATTTACCCATAATTTGCCGTCAGGAATTTTAAATTGCCATATACCCATTCTAAAGGATGGCTGAAAGCCATGGTCAACTGGATCACTTATATGTTTTTGTGTGTGTAAAAGTTTTATAACAAATATAACAAAAACAATTAATCAAGATGATAGAAAACACAAAACAACAACAAATAACTAAATAATTAAAAAACAAGTTAGAGTGCTATATTCGGCTGTGCCGAATCTTTGATACCCTCCACCTTCAGGAGTGGGCTCTATATGATATCTACATATATATTATTAACTAATCTTCATTAAAACGAACGTCAGCCTTAAAATTGGTTGCGGTTTAGACCTGTATTAAATTATTAACCGGTAATAAGAAAGTTTTGGTGGGGTGCTTTAAAACCATGGGAGATAAGGCCATGATGACTTTATCTCTCATTCAAAAGGGAGATAAAGTCTTTTATTTTTTTTTGTTCATTTGAATGGGAGATAAAGCCATCATGGCCTTATCTCACATTAGCGATATTAGAAAAAGGCTTTATCTCTCATTTCAGTTTTGAAGAACTTTTGCATTTTACATTGATTAATAGTTTTCACTTCCGGAAACACTAAAGTCAAGTATTGAAATCTGGCTTCGCATACTAAAGTTTTTCTGCGGTGCGGCCTGCGGCATCGCTTAGGGGTTTTTTCCTCCAGTAGGACACGGCAGGTGGCTTCGCTGAATAAAGTTCTAAGGATTTTCCCTTTTACAGAATGTTTACACCATGCATAACAATATTCTGAGCAAATATGGTTTTATCTCTCATTTGCGAAAAAAAATATGGCTATATCTCTCATTTCGCAAAATTTTAAATATGACATTATCTCTCAATGATTGGGCAATAAGGCCATTATGGCTTTATCTCCCATTCAATTGAGCAATAAAGCCATCATGGCCTTATCTCCCATGGTTTTAAAGCACCCCACCGAAAGTTTTATGCTTTTCTTTTTAGAACTTTGAACTGGCTTGAGTAAAATATTATGATTCGTAACAGTTTAAGCCGAACTAAAATGATTTTTAGGAGGGTAATTTGTGTTCTGGAACTATGGTAAATTATAGACCAATCAGCCCAAAATACTGAAGACTGATTTCTGGTATTACAAAAAATAAATTAAAATAAATTTCAATACAGCAGTGTAATTATTTTTTCTGGCCATATAAATCTAAGTTGAAAGAAATTTTATCGCACTATATCTGTTATATTTTCAGGTAAATTCAATTATTTTCCTAAACAGGGCTTTATTTGGTTTCAGGTGCAATAAACTGTTTTCCGAGAGTAGGGTTTATATGGGGCCTAGGGCTAATTATGGACCGATATTCAAAAAATTTTACAGTGTGATTCCTGGTCCTATAAAACTGTGACGTACCAAATTTTAGTATGATAGCGTTATTTATTACGGTTTTAGGCGTACTGAAATATTTTCCGGGAGTAGGGTTTATATGGGTCTAGGGTTAATTATAAACCGATCCTTACAAAATTAAGCAGTATGATTTCTAGTCCTATAAAACTGTGACGTACCAAATTTTAGTATGATAACGTTATTTATTACGGTTTTAGGCGTACTGAACTATTTTCCGCGAGTAGGGTTTTTATGGGGCCTATGGTCAATAATGGACCGCTCTTCACGAAATGTAACAGTATGATTCGCAGTCGTATAAAGCGAATTCGTGCAAAATTTTATAACATTTCGTGCTTTATTCCACCATTTATGTTAGTTTTTGTATCAAAATTATAATTTTTTTAGGGTGGTGGTTCCACATTTTGATCCTACTGAGCCAATGTTGCTGGATTTTAATCCCAAATTGCTTAGCAATTTGAGACCAAGTTTGTTCTTTTCTTTTGCTTTTTTCGAAAGTGAGCGTGTTTTCAACAGATGGTCAGACGGACAGACAGACGAACATGGCTAAATCGACTTAGAATTACTCAAGGAGCCAGAATATATATAGCTTATGGGGTCTTAGATGTATAATAAAAAAGTTTCACACGGAATGACAAACTTAGTATACCCTCATTCGCCACTACTGGTGGTGGAGGGTATAAAAAACCGTTTAAAATGCAATATAAGGCTGTGTCAAATTTTGTATACCCTCCATTAAGAATATAAATTTTGTATATATTATGAATATAATTTTTCCTGAGTACAAAAAATATGAAGACATCAACAGAAAACTGCTCGGGAATTAAATGGGGCCTATACAAGCGACTAGGTGACTTAGAATACGCCGATGACATCTGTCTCCTGTCAAACACGTTGGCGAAATGTCTCGAAAGCTAAAGCTTCTAAAAGCGGTGACAGCGAAAGCAGGATTTAAAATAAACATATGCAAGACTAAATCCATGCGTGTTAACACAGGCAGTCCCTTGAGATGAACGGCACCGTGCTTGAGGATATTAACAGCTTCCGCTATCGCGGCAGCATTATCAACTGTGCCCGGCGGTCCTTTGGCCTCCTGCGTTCTGTACGGAAGGCTTCCCATATAGCAAGGAAAACGGAAAGAAGCTTATTCAACTCCAGCGTAAAGTCAACCTAATTGTATGGATTTAAGACTTGGAATACTGCTGCCTGCGACATAAATTCACTTCAAGTTATTACCAACAAATATCTGAGTAGAATTTTAAAAATATTTTGGCCAAATTTGATATCAAACTTCGACCTAGAGACAGTTACAAATAACGCAGACGCGGATCCAGCTTGAGCCGTAGGGGGGGGGGGGGGGGTATTTTTTATGATACAAAACAAGTAAAAAATTTGTTTTTAAAAGTTTATTAAAAACGATATGCTTATATTATATTAAAAAAAAATCAACAATAAGGTCAAATAAAATATAAGATCAGTTCAATATAAATTAAAATAAATTTATCTTTTTAAATAACGTTTTGGTTATTAAAATAATTTTATTTATTTTTAAAGTTTTTTTTTTAATTGAAACAATTTGTTTGACTACATCATACTAAATTGTTTGACAAATTTTTCGACAAAAAAAAAAAAAAAAATACACATGCAATTGTTAACAAAATTTTGGAAGAATTTATGAATTTTAGTCGAACTGTTTGGGTTTTAATCTAAAGATACGTATATAATTATTCTGGTTTAATTTTATTACAGCTAATTTTTTTATTTAAATTATTTTTATTTAGAAAGGAATTTTAAAGCTTATAACAATAGAAAGACAAAAATAATTTTGGCTGCACATACATACATACATATTTTTTAAAATTGAGTTTTTGATGCAGTTCAATGGAGTAAACAAAAATACATCGTTTGCGGAAAAAATACAAATATTTTTTTCTAGTTCTTGTTTTGCAACGATATGTAAAAGTTCTAAGCCCAAAAATGCTAAAGAAAAAGCGCAAGGGCCCATTAAAATTTGAAAATTTCAATAAAAAATTTGTTAATATTTGTTAATAGCAAACATTGAAATAAATAAAATAATTTTATAGTATATTTTATTTTTTGTTAATTGACATACTAAAATTTACATTAAAACTATAAAATATATAATAGAAAAGGTGATAAATCATAAAAAGCTACGTAAAACATAAATGTATTATTTTTAGTTGGTTTGCAAGCCAATAAAGAGTCGGCAATGAAGCAAAACTGGATTTACAGACTTAAAATATATTCAGAACTAAAGACCTTAGAAAGTTTTTTTCTCTCCTATAAAATTTATATATTGGACTACATCCTTTTCGACTGAAGGTAATGATACATACTTATATAGGTACATTATATTAAAAAAAAATTACGGACTCACCATTGTTTCACTCATTTTTATGTATTTTTGTATATCAAAGATCTTTTCTTATTAATGCACTTGAAATTTGACAGTTATACAATTCTTCTTTGGTGAACTTTTACTAGACCAATACATATTTTCATATGTATATATGGGAAGGTAGAATGCATATACTAAGGCTTATTAATAATTCAACAGCTCGCATTTTCAACCCAAACGTTTATTTTTCGGATATAAATGGCACTTGCTGGGATTCCATGTAGAATAATATGTATTTAAATACAGTAAACCAGATGTTTCATTGGAAATATATAATAAATAGCTATAAGGATAAATACTTGGATACTTATTGAAAATTTGATTAGAGATTCTATAAAAAACAAAAAAAAAAAGCTTGATGGGATTTCCAAAAATTGTGTACATTCGGAAATTCGTGTATTATCGAAATAAGCAAAACATATTGTTATAATTTAGGGGGGGGGGATTTCCGTTTTTCACCCCCCCTGAATCCGCGCCTGCTAAGACGTAAATGGAATTGGTTGGATCACACACTACGTAAACCAGTAGATGACCTAACACGGGATTGGAATCGACAGGGTACTAGAAAACAATTAACACCCGCCCACACATAGAGAAGACAGTTGGATTCTGAAGCAGCCACTACAGGAAAATCATAGAACGTAATTAAACTAATCGTGTATCTAAGAGAGAAATTTAGGTGCTTCTTCCCCTTATTAGGAAGACGAATTAGTTGAATTCTGCACTGACGCTGTGCATTACAAAGGGACCACTGAAATACCCAAGTAAGCTGTCTTCTTGACTGCTGCCCAGGGCACCTTATCTAACCTAATCAAAGTTTTCGTATTTTTATCCGTCTAGAGGATCATATGGGTAAAACTTAAATTTATGAACTTCTTTCTGTAGCTTAAGTATCTTTTTAACCTTTTAAAAATATATTAACATAAAATTTGTTTTTTTTACTCTCTTATGGTACACAAATTCATTCTACACGAAAATAGGCACCAACTAAAAGAATAGTGTAAAGCTGGTGTAACAAAAGTATATTGTTCGTAATTTTGGTCTTATATAATACATATTTATAAAACATAACAGTAATCTACGAAATAGACATATTTTTCGTGGAGATTGGTCTGCATTTTAGTTAATAACGTTTTTTGGTTGAACCAACTTGGCTGAATTTCAAACCCAAACTGCTAAGGCGAACTTTTTTTTATTTTTTTTTTAATTTAGCGTGTTTTCACAGCTAAACGTTAAATTTCAGCAAGATCTGGAAAATATACTTCATGCGATTTAAGGTAAATCTTTTTTAAATGTTACACACGAAATGATTAACTTAATGTTCCCTTATTTATCACTTGTGGTCGTGGAATATATGAAAACTAAAACCACGGCATCAATTGATATAGAGAGCAGAAGGAAACGTATGAATGTAATAAATATGTTCATTTAGAAATCAATCATCTATATGTATTCTTGTTTCATTAAGAGAGTCATCAGAATGGCAGTTGGAGAGCCAGGAAAAAAAGGTTGCTTGTAGTGGTGGAAACCCAATTAATAAACAAGCCCATAGAAAACGACTAGAACAGAAAGAGAGAGAGAAGAAAAAACTTTCTCACGAAAAAACTAGCCACTTTTGGAATAATAACACTATGCTAGTTGAAAAAACAGACAAGCCGGCCACATAGCGTTTTAACATAATTCGGGTACGCTGAATCCAATGAATGAATCCGCATTTTCCAATTTTTTATGAATTTTTAAAAAACAAAAATTTCGAAATTTTGTTAAAAAAATTATGTTTCTAAAACGACTGCGAATATTAGAATGAGGTTTTACTTTTCTTAAAGGAAATTTTATTGCGGAATTTCGGTTTTCTAAGTTTTTTCTATTAGGTAAAGGGTTTTTGAGTTATGCGAACATATGTTGTGCAACCTCCTCCATTTTCGAAATAACGGTATATCTCGAAAACCAGAGCCAATCTTAAAAAACCGCGGGCACCACTGGATTAAGCGTACCCGAGTTATGTTAAAACGCCAGGTGCCCAGCTTGTCACGAAAAAAAGTGTAAATTTCTTGCACAGTGTAATCGAAACAATTACTTTTTTTTCAATATTTGAACCCTAATATGTTTGAGTAACTTTTAATTTATAAAAAAAAAATTTATAAAAGAAAAAAGAAATCAAAAGCAAACATTTTTTAAGTTTCTGAAACTCTATTTATTTGACGGAAATACTTAAACAAAATTTTGTATGAAAATAAACGATTTCGGTTAATAACAATATATTCCAAAAAATGCATTTGATTTACGGTCTCCGATTAAAATAACCTTCATCTTTGGATCAAAACAATAACTTTTAATTATAAAGTTTACTCACTTGAGTGGATTAGAAAATGGTTTTAATTTTTTTGTGATCTCTATGCTAATGTATGAATAATTATTATAGGATCGTAATAATCAGTGTAAACGCAGGGTATAATAGCGTATCTTTGCTCAGAAACGTTTAAAGCGACACTTATTCAAAGGTTGTTAACTTGCTCGCAGCTGTAACAGCCGTATTTTTCGTTTTTGGATTGGAAGAACTCTCTACATCAATCAAACCTTGCAATAACTTTTTTTCACTATTTATTGCGCAATTTTATATGGTTTTGAATAATTTAGGACCAAGAGCTGAATCTTTTTTGGTTTCACTAGTGGTAACACTTCTCATCTGTCAAACACTGGCTGCCTAACAGTCTTCTATGTCCATGTTCTCACTGTACTGGCATGTTCTCTTCTCGTCTCATCAATAAACTCAAACTTTTTGCAAAACAACTTTCATGGTGCAAACCAGAGTTCGAAACTAAACAGTAAAGTACAACAAGGTTTTCTGAATTTTTGTGAATTTGTACACAAACCACTTACGAATGTGCACAAACAATTATACATATTAACACCAAAGCATACTCTTTACACGTTACAACTGATCTTTATTAAAAATGTTATTTTCTCTGCTGCATACCTGCGTTGACCTGCTATTACAATATCGCAATTGCTTTTTTTATTTTGAATACATCCATTTGCATCAACAATTTAATATACCAAAATCAAAACAAAATACGTTATAAAATTATGATCAACACACCCACGTATAAAAAGGTCTACCCTTATAATAGATAACTTGACTGTTTTAAATAAATTTCTTAATACACAAACGCACCTTTGGTTTTTTGAGCGACTGTTACAAACACCCATTTAGAATTATTTTTTGATTTAAATACTATATTTTATTCAAAGATTAGTATACTTTTGCATGTTTCTTATATTTTTGCACTCCTGTTATAAAACTCCACTTTATTTTTATATTTTGATTTATTATTATTTTAAAAAAAGAAGTATGTACATTAAGTGTTCACTACGCAGACACAAAAAAAAATATATCATGTTAGCTAAAATTTCACTATGTGTTCACTAAAAAATACAGAACAAGTACCCCAAAAAAACATTACACGTACTCTATACTAAGTTCGGATAGTTATTAAAGTGTTTGTGTTCGTCAGCTCACAATTGATGTGCACCATATTTTGTTTGTGTACAAATTCACAAACACAAAAATAAGATTTAGAGTTTGTGTCTTAAATACACAACACTACGTAAGTGTACAGTTTTTTTTCGAACTCTTGTGTAAACCCAGACTGTGATTGGGTTAATAGGAAATGTGTTTATTTTGTTCCTGTGAATTGAAACGTTAAACATTGTAAAAGATTTATTTTTATTGTTTTAAAAGAGTTTCTTCTCTAGTTGTTTTCCTCATAAACAAAATACTCATATAAGACCATTAAGGTCTGTAAATTTAAGCTTTGAGGATGGAAAAATAAAGTAAGAGATTGTATGTTTAGCAATTTGTACGTGTTATTTATTTTGACAAATTTGTTTGTATTCTAAAAATATTTAGTTGTTTCCGTTGTAAATAAATTTGTCTTTAAATTGTTATAAGAATTATATTAATCATTTATACTAATGAGGGTTTTATGTGAATACAGTGGGTTATAGACAATAGAATTTTGTATAAAACAAAAATCGAAAAGTTTTTCGAAAAGTGTGGAGAAACACTTATTTAAATAAAAATTCTTTAATAAAATTAGTTCTTCATTGACAAAAAAGAAAATTAGAATAATCAAATGATTAAAAAATAAAAATACAAAAATGTAAGAATAATTTATAACAAGTAAAATTAAAACAAGTGCTTCTCCACAGAGGTGCTTCATTAGAAAAACCTTAATTTCATGTATTGACAACACTAAATACCGACCAAAAATTTGCATAAAATTTGATATTTTATAAAATGAGGCATAGGTACCCACATTTTCGAGATTGTACTTTATTTGGGACCTATGACCATTCATGGACCCGGTAAAAGTAAATAATATTATAGGGTTAAAATTAATATAAGAGTTCTTTGTGCCGAATATTATTTAAATAACAATATGAGATTTTTTCGTCTTAAAGCACTTTTGGAGAGGGGATTTTTATGGCACCCATAGTTTATTTTGGACATACTAGTACAAAGTTTTGCCATGACATAGTCATTATAAAATAATTAACCATTGAAAAAGTTTAGTGTGCGTTGGAGGCATATGCGGATATAGGCTCCAGAATATGTATTAAAATTCATTACCAGCACGCTCATTAAGATGTTTTCCCAGACAATCTAAGCCAATACTTAATAGCAAAAATTTTTAGCTTGTAGCACATATTCCAAGCTGCATTAACATTTAAGATCTACCCACAAAATAGTTTCTTAGTTTTAATATATTTCTTTTCATCAGACATTTTTGTGAGTGTCTAATAAAAGATGCCGTTAAAACACAAGAAATGTTATAAAAAATTGTTATTTTCCGTTCATTTTACACAAATTACACTTTTTTTTCGAAAATCAAAAAAAAAAAAAAAATAGGGAAGAGGAAAATATTTAAAATTTTTTTTTATTTTTTTCGATAATATATCTGTAAAATTTTGCTCAATCTAAAATTGTTTTAGTGTACTTGTAAAGCCTGACTGTTCCTCTATTAAACACCGTTTAAATCTTCTAAATCGGTGCAAAAATAACCAAGTTAAAAATTGTTTAGTACACCCAAGGGCGCATCTGTACTCGGAGACCAAAGCAGTCCAATGTGAATCCCTTCAGTATAGGAAAAGAGAAAAAAGAGAAGTAAAGAAGGAAATAGTTGACAGGTTCAAGCCAGATAAAAAGATACTACGTGTCCTGGTGACCAACACAGCCTTATTTGTGAATGCCAAGATTAGCTCCCTCAGAGCATTCCTACACCGTGCGACCAGGCACGATCGCACCGTATAATTTGACAATACTCTTAGCGCAGCCTGACTATCGACGTAAATTGTCACCACAGACCCCCCAAAGATGTGACCCAGTATTATCTCCGTCGCACTCCAGTTCGCAATGATGCCAGTCTGGAAGACACTGCACTCATCCGGAAGTCTCAATGACCTTTCCAGTCAGTGTCCGAAATACAAACACCGGCACCAATGCCAGTGTCCATCTTGGACCCGTCCGTAAATACTGCCCAACCCTAAAACCGTTCGTTGGATCCACGCCAAAGTTCCCTACCAAGGAAATCCACCGGTGGTGTTACACCGAAGTCCAAGGTCATAATCCTATGATCCGAGATTCCCGCCTACTACCCTGAACAAGCAGACCCACTTCGTATAGAATCCTTGTGTGGTCATCCCGCCTAGGTCTAATCAACGAAAACTCGTAGAGTCAAAATAAGTTCCTAGCAGCCACACTCCTCATATAATGTTCAATTGTTGACAGAGGCAGTAGGATATCCACAGCCGCCTATGGCGTGCTTTTCCGCAGCGCATAAATGTGCGCTTACTTTTTAAAAGATGTGCTTCGCCAAATAAGAAATTTTTTTACACAGAAAAAAGTGTTTTATCAAATAAAAAAATGGTTTAAAAAGTATTTGAATTTAATTAATGTGATAATTGAATCAATTATTTTTTTAGTTGAAAGAAAATTAAAAATTTAATTTTCATTTAATAAACACTTTAGTTGTTTTGAAATAAATTTTCAATTATAATTTTAATTAAATAACAAAAAATCTTAATTGATTTTTTCGTTTAAAATAAAATAATTTAAACATGGAGAATTGTTGTTGGGAATTGTCAATATTTATTTAAATAAATTAACACATTGTTTAAAATGGCAAAGTTTTTTGATCACTTTTTTAATTAAAATTAAATATATTATTTATTGAAAATATTTTTTCAAAATTTTAAAATTTTTAGTAATCAATATAATCATTTTGGTTATAGGTGCAAAATTAACATCTTGTTTGCTTGATATTATGAATTTAGAATAAATTTGGTCATTGGAGAAATTTAATAATTATTTCTGTGTATTGGGTATGGATGTAGATTGTATAATTACGTAAAAAAGTATGCCAGTTAGTATACCAAAAAAATTATAAACAATCTATATCAATCCGTAAGTGGTTAAAAATATTTTGATTTGGGTCTTTTATACTGTCCAAAATTCATCAATTCTTGGACTTGTAAATGATTATTACTGATGATTGGACAATTTTGTACCATTTACAAGCGAAACCCATAAAATCCTTATTTCAGATTTTTAATAGTTCTTATTCAGTTGCTCAATTAAACTATTAAAACTTTAAGAAACGATCAATGTAATAAACATTATGTCGAGAATTAGTTATACAATAATTATCTCATTTTCTTCTATTGCTTGCGAATATTCTATTGTTAAAAATAAAAAAGTTTCCTACATGACCAATTTTCGTACAAAAGTCACTTAAAAAAAATCCCATGTAGTCTCCACTGTGTAACAAATTTGTTAAACACCTCCATTAATGGCCTTACACAACTTGCCAAACTTATTGACTCAATTTTGTCTTAAAAACTTAACACCGTACAATTTCTTGTAACGTCTTTCATTATTGACATTTCTTGTGTTTTAACGGCTTCTTTTATTAGACACTCACAAAAATTTTATAGTAAAAAGAGATTCATTTCAACATTGGAGGGAAATTTAAGAAATGCCTAATGAAAAGATATTTATTGAAACAAAGAAATTATTTTGAGGGCAGATCTTAAATGTTGATGCAGCTTGGCATATGTGCTACAAGTTACAAATTTTCCTATTAAGTCTCGGCTTAATTACATATAAACATCCACTGCTATATCTAAAAACTTTATTCTATAAATTCTCTATATTATCTCGGAATACGGATTAATTTATTCCCGTTTCTAGCGTTTTTGAAGGCCGGAGAATTGACAGGGTACGGCATTTAAAATCCCTAGAACCTTCTCCAAAAGTGCACTGCAGTCAGTCGTCGGGAAGCCAATAACATTACTGCCTTGATGGGCTGTTTTGTGAGTTTCAAGCAAATGGATAATTGTGGAAGAAATCTATGGGAAATCTTAGGGGAGTATGTAGTTAGGCCATGATGGGTACCTGGTGACTGCAACATCACCGGTAATGAAATGGCCGATGAGTTGGCGAGACTGGGCTCGGAAATAGGGAATACTGACTGTGTGGAAACAGTCACAGCTCCAATAGGCTTTTGGTTGGGAAGGATTAGGGAACTAGTTCTTAACTTTACATATTTCGATGTAGTCTGCAGGGACATTATTTGTTTGTGCTCATGACCAGTGTGGCCAGGTCTAAATCTGACATTAAACATGGCCAAAAAATGCTAAAAATTATTTTAAAAAATGCTAAAAATAATGCTAAAGTTTTTTTTTAAAGATCTTTTTTAACTTATTACCAGTATGAAATTTTATTCGAAACTAAAAACATTTTAGTGACTTATTTTTTAATGAAATTGAAATAAATGGTTATATTTAAGCAAGTGGCTAGATTTTGGTAATGCATCTGATACATATATATATGTAGCACAGCTAGTTGAGATTAAATAAATTTAGGCGCCCGCAAACCTTTGATATATGCAAAACTTAAACGATTTTTTTTCTATGATATTCAAAATTTTTTAGATCATTTTATTTTTTATAGTTTAAGAAAAGTTGATGCTTTAAAATAATTATTTTGTCAGCAGTTTAGAGCAAACAATTTTTTTCAAACATTAACACTATTGAATTTTAATCTACACTGCATCAAGAAGGTACTTGGAGACAACGAAAATTTACGTTTAGCAAACGAAAAATTGATTAATTTTAGTCGAATGAATTTGTTCATTGTGACAATGAATAACCGTTCCTAAAAAGATTTGATATTAATTGTTTGCTACACGCAAAGAAAAAACATGGTTGATACAATCACAAACGCAAACTATCATTAATGTTTGTGGTTGTGATTGATTGTGTCAAACACGTCTTAAGCAACAATAAATGTTCAGACATAATGTTTTTAGCTAATTATTGTCTCAAATATATCATTATGTTCAGAAGAACAAGGCAAACGATCTTTCAACCCATGTTTATATAGTTCTCAACACAATGCAAAATGTCATTTTTGACATGTTATATGCTTCTCACAATAAAAACAATAAAAGATTTAATATAAAAAAATTTATGTTTTATTACAAATATACAGCATATATTAATAAATAATATATAGTATATATTAAAAAATAAAATTCAATACATACATGTGTGTGTGTTTTAATTTTTAAATTATATATATTATATTTTGTGGCACAAATTTACCCAAAAAATAAGTGTTCTACGTAGCCTTACTTCAGCATGCAATAACACTTTTCAATATTTTTATCCGCGCACTTAAGACTTGTAAAAAAAGTCAAACTAAACTAACCTTTTATTTTTTTTTATGAAATATACCATATCAATATGCTGTTGAACAGTTATTGAAAAAAGTCGGGGCTTATGACAACATTTTGTTTCAAAATTTATAAGCCGGTTTCAGTATCGTAGGTTCTTTGGCTGCAAAAAAGACAAAGTAATTGCTTGTTTATATATTTTTATAACTATATATAAATAACTTACCTGTTTCAATAAACGTATAATAATTTATATCGTTAATTTTGCAAGGTAGCATGGCCTTTTTCTCCCTGAAAAATATGTTAATGATTTTGTTAACATTCATGTTTTCTGATTAACTAACGCTCGCGGACGGAGAAAATTGTATTTTCTTTATAAGCACACACTGTTTGTTTCGACAATAAATGTTTGCTCACTAAGAGAATGTTGAAAATATAGTGGAAAAACTGTATATATTAGTAGCAAACATGTCAAATAATATAATATGTTTAGCTAGATCAGAGTAAATTGTTAGGTGTTAAAGACCATATCATATTATTATAGCGAATTTAAACATGTTA
The DNA here is from genome assembly GCA_943735925.1 of Pollenia amentaria. NCBI lineage: Eukaryota > Metazoa > Arthropoda > Insecta > Diptera > Polleniidae > Pollenia > Pollenia amentaria. Next base: position 39,199,121 of record OX031009.1, read on the forward strand.
AGGTCAAAAAACAATTTTTAAGGATATATTATGACTATAAAAAATTTATTAGGGTAAACATATTAGGCAAATATGAATAAACATAGTCGTAGTGACCATTCCATAATCATATTTCTTCTCTGCGTGTTATATAAGAACAATTTTTATTAATTTAACGAACACACATCGTCAATACTATGTTCTTTAAATTAATAATTTAATGAAAGAATATTTGAATCCAATGAACTTTTTCGTTAATTCATCGAATAATTTTGTTTTTAAAATTTGTTGACTCAACGAACACAGTGCTTTGCCGCAATGAATCATGTTTTTTAAATCTCTTCACGCAACATTATACCACCCCCCTCACAATTCACTTCTGTAACCCTATATAAAATAAAAAAAATCATAATTGAAATGTATATATTTTTGACAAAAATTTTGCAAATTAATTATAGTATTTATATATATGATGATATTAATATCAAATTTTACAACGTTTATTGCCAATTACCGCAACGCTTTAGGACTTCAATATGCACTCCAACAGATGCTGCAACGTAAACAAACGATTCCTGAGAATCCTTAATTGTAAATTTTGAAGTTGGTTTTTTTCACTTAAATCTTTGCGCATAAATTTCATTGTAGGAATCAGGTTACAATGCAAAGCTCAAAGCATTGCCGCATCTCGACTATCTGCAAAAATAATATAAAAATCTGACATTAATTGAAATCTGACAATAATTGAATGCTTATATTTAATGATTAATTTTTTATAGTATTAGAAATAAAAGTTTGGAATTATTAAAAACTTAAAACACTTCACCACAAGAATCTTCAATACATCTAAAAGTACTGTACGTAATTAAACTATGTTTTTTTAATGAACTATCAATAAATCCACCGAACTTAATTTTAATTTTTACAGATAGAATATTATTTTACTTAATTTAATTCAACTTACTTAGGCAATTTTATTTTATATGAGAAAGTATTAATTGTATTTAATTAATTGTACAATTTAAATTTACACTGTACTTCTTTTTTTGTTTAAATAATATCTTAAAAACAACCAGTTCGACTAGAAGTATAATACGAAATGCCAAAAGATGGTAAACTAACACTGTTTTAAGAATCAACTTAACAAACGTTACGTTGCCCTCATGTAACTTTTTTAACTTCAACGTACCAATTCGTTAAGCCAACGAATCAATTGTAAATTTTAGCTCAACGAACATTTTCTTAATGTTAACGAACGAGTTCCACGGGACAACGAATATATTATAAAATTCACGCACTTTGTGTTAACATGACTTAATAAATGTTTCATTAGCTCAACGAATATTTTATTAACTTTAACGTACATTTCAATTGAGGCGATATATGAAATAGTTAATTTCAATGAACTATTCTTTTAGCAAATGTAAGATTTATTAATTTTTAAGAACATTCATCATTACAACAAATACATTACATTATTTATGAGCAATTCCATATGAAAACGATCAAAATTGGCAAATTTTTGGACGACCCCTCTCCGATTTTAAAATAAATAGTCTCAATCGATTGCCCAGCAAAAAATAATGTACCTACATATTTTTTTTTTTTTTATAGTGACTGGTTTAGTGGTGGTTTACACCACTGTCATTTGACAAAATTGAAGAATTCTTCATAAGGAACCTCATTGAAAGTTGTTTAAAAAAAAACTACTAAAGCGATCGCAACGAGTGATAGCTCGTTGGAAAGGTATTGAAAAATAAAATTTTCCTAATTTTTCTTAGAAATTTACCTTTAAATTTTCCCAAGAAAATGAAATTTTCCGATTTTCCACAGAAGCTCCTAAATTTTCCGGCTAATTTTTTTTTTTGGATTCCTCATAATTTTTGCTTTAAGAATCAGCAATAAAAAAATGGGCCCCGACTCCTTGTTTGGACAGGAGAAGAGCATTTAAGAGACCACCTTGTTAAAAATACATTTTAAAAATTATTTTACAGTTAAAAATACATTTATGAAGAAAAAATCAATTTTTTTTTAAGAGCCCCAAGTTGAGTGTGTAGTGAATATGGTCTGCCTGCCTTCACAAAATCGGCCATAAATCCATGGATAATAGCAGCAGTGGCATGTAATGGCACACCAAACCCGACTGAGGCTACAGGTCATAAATTGTTTTGTAAATTTTTTAAATTACCAGGTAATAAATATTTCGCCTAAAATGACACGTGCATAAACAAGTCATAAAACACGGATTTTCCATAAAAATGGCGAAATATTTATTACCTGGTAATTTAAAAAATTTGCAAAACATTTTATGACCTGTGGTCGGCTTATTGGCAGTAACCAATTAAGTCCCTTTTAAAAAACATTTTATGACCAGTAGTTCACCCAAATTTCCCTATTAAAGAAAAGCAAATATCGCTTATTTTTTTTTACCTATTTTTTACCAAAAAATAAATATAAATACTTCACACACTCTGAGTCAAATTTCAGTTGAATACTAAACGTGAAAGTGTTAAAGTGTTTTTTTTTTTTGTAAAGTAAAGAGTGAAGCTGTAAAGACAATTTAAAGTAAAATGAATAAATTTTGCTGCAATCCGTTTAACAAGAGTGGACATCGTTCGAAAAAGATAAAAGTATTAAAATTAACTGGTGTTTCGAAGCGATACATGAATGAATTAAATATACAATACGGTGAAGAAGCAGAATTCATTTGCCCCAAGTGTAAAATCGATTTGTCTCAACAAGCAAATGCATTGAAACAAATGCAGCCACAATCCGAGAGTGAAATGACAAGTGAACAAAATGTTTCATCTGATAGTGAGGCAGACATTCCGATGGTCAATATGTCTTTGAGTCCTTTGAATGAGGCTATTACCACTTTAGGTGAAACGCCTATTAGAAAAAGAAAGTTGCGAAGTGAAACATACAGGAAAGAGAAAAAAGGCAAGGTTATGAGTGCAATCGCGACAATATTTGATGAAGGCTCTGATAACGAATGCAGTCAAGCAGATGACGTTGATGACGGCAAACAAATGATTGAGCAGTTGAAAAGAAAATTCAATTTAGCGACCACTTTTCCGGAGAAATATCTCATTTTATCTGTGCTGCCTCAATCATGGTCTATACGCAAGATTTCTGAACAGTTTCAAACATCTTTTTACATCGCGAGAAGAAGCAAAGAATTAGTTCGACAGAAGGGCATATTGGCGACTCCCACCAAGAAATTTGGCTCAAGGACCCTCAGCGAAGCAACGGTGAAATTGATTCAAGATTTTTACTGCAATGATGACAACAGCCGCGCCTGCCCAGGTACACGTGACTATGTTATCACACGTGAAGATGGAGAAAAAGTACACAAGCAGCGCAGATTATTATTATGTAATCTATCCGAAGCATACCATCAGTTCAATGAGAAATACCCAGCAGAAAAAGTGGGATTTTCTAAGTTTGCCATCCTACGACCAAAAGAATGCGTGCTGGCATTAGACAGGCACGGAACGCATTCAGTCTGCGTTTGCATGTTTCATCAAAACATCAAATTAATTTTCTTTCCATGCAAGAAATTAAAAGTATTTCACGGTGAAATTGAAACATATAGGGACCTCCTGTCGAAGTCGTTGTGCGCATACCCCACGGAAAATTGTCATCTGTCCAAATGCGACAATTGTCCGAAGATTGACGAGCTAGAGCAATATTTTGCGGAAAAGTTTGAACAGCTGTTAATTCAGGAGGTGCATTTCAAACAGTGGATAATTAGCAGCGGCAGATGTTCCCTTGAGACCGTGGTAAAGCAGATTCCGGAATTCATCAAGGAATTCGGATTCAAGTTGAATGAACTGAAGGCGCACCATTTCATATCCGAGATGCAATCGAAATTTCTAAAGGAAAGTAAGGAGAAATTAGCCCAAAATGAATTCATTGTGATAAGCGACTTTGCCGAGAATTACACTTTTCTCGTTCAGGATGAAATTCAGGCTTATCACTAGGCAAACGACCAGTGCACGGTGCATCCTTTTTGCATTTATTTCAAAAACGAAGATAACGAACTACAGACCGTAAGCCTTGTTGTTGTCGCGGAGAGTTTAGCTCATAATTATGTGTCCGTTTATTTATTTCAAATGAAACTGTTTGAATTCTTAAGATCAAAATTCGATGCAATCGACAAAGTAACGTTTTTCTCAGACGGCGCGGCTTCTCAGTACAAGAATAAAAAAAATTTTTACCATCTTTGCATAATTGAAGAAGAACAAAACTGCAAGGTCGAGTGGCACTTTTTCGCGACGTCCCACGGTAAGGGCCCATGCGATGCGTTAGGGGGAACCCTAAAACTGACCAGATCTTAAATGTACAACATTTGTTTTCGTGGATTCAAAGCAAGGAAATTGCCATTAACACAGTTTTATGCACTCAAAAAGAACACGATGCCATGGAGCGACGAATTCAAAACAGATATAATAATGTCAAAACTATAACTGGAACGCAAAAGTTTCATTGCTTCATACCAAATATTTCTGATATGTCAATTAATGTAAGGCGGTACTCTTCGTCTGCCGACGTGCTAAATTTAAAGTTACTTTAATTTTATAATGATGCCAAGACAATTGAAATTTTTAATAAATATTGTAATTAAGTATAAGCAGCAAAATAAGAAAGATTTTTTCTTCATAAATGTATTTTTAACTGTAAAATAATTTTTAAAATGTATTTTTAACAAGGTGGTCTCTTAAATGCTCTTCTCCTGTCCAAACAAGGAGTCGGGGCCCATTTTTTTATTGCTGATTCTTAAAGCAAAAATTATGAGGAATCCAAAAAAAATTAGCCGGAAAATTTAGGAGCTTCTGTGGAAAATCGGAAAATTTAATTTTCTTGGGAAAATTTAAAGTTAAATTTCTAAGAAAAATTAGGAAAGCGATCGCTTTAGTAGTTTTTTTTTAAAACAAGTTTCAGTGAGGTCCCTTATGAAGAATTCTTCAATTTTGTCACATGACAGTGGTGTACACCACCACTAAACCAGTCACTATAAAAAAAAAAAAAAATATGTAGGTACATTATTTTTTGCAGGGCAATCGATTGAGACTATTTATTTTAAAATCGGAGAGGGGTCGTCCAAAAGGTGATCGCTTTCATATGGAATTGCTCTTATTATGAATCTATGTCAACGAAAAATTTAATAAATCCCTTAATATACAAATCGGATAAATTTTATATACTGAAAATTTTCTTCAAATCTCCCAATCACTAAGATCATTCTTTGGCTGTACGATTGTTTTGTTGTTGCGTAAAATCGATTTTCTTTATTATTTAGACGTTACTTACAAAGTGAGTTTGAGTAAAGGTGTCTGACCCTGGCCATATTTTACCTTAATTCATTTCAATTTTGTTTCTTTCTTTTTTTATTCATTGTATGTATTTTTTCTTTTTTTAGTAATTTTCAATAATCTCCACCTTATTCCTGACAACATGCATACACTCTAGTACATTGTACATACATATGTACAAACACGACCGACTGGCCACTCAGTCTACTCAATTTCTTTACACTTACAGGGACAGAAATATACCTGATTGGCATGCACACACAAAAGTTATTTACAATACCTGTCTGTTTAAGCGGTAAATATGAGTGTGAGATCTGGTTGGTTTCTTTATTTTGTTCGCCCGTTATAGTACGCTTCTCATCTGATAAGCTTTTTGAAGGTTCATTTCACGGCAAACTCACTCGCAATTATAAACAAACAAGCAAACACACACAATTTACGATTGTTGGCTTTAGTGATGCCAACTTAGCCCTTTTCGGGCTAGGTTTAGCTCTTTATAGTACCTAACGTGGGTTTTATACATGAAAGTACTTTTTTGCAAGTACGGGACAAGTTTTTTTGCAGATTGGGAATAAGAATAAATTTACAAAACTTACTTTATTCACAATCTTTAACAAAAAATTGGCACAATGTAATCAGTAACAACACCAAAACAAAAATTTTTTCATCGTTAGGCCGCTCTAAATATGACTGCAAAATAATACTTAAAACATTCATACTTCGATCATCTGCATGATCAATTTATGATTGCGCACAATCAGTATATTTTGTTTTTGTTTTTTAGGCGAATTCATTTTTCAGGTGGCGTTAAAAGCACAGCTGTGCTACTTTTTTTTCTTAAGGGCATAATAAACCACACAAATTGCTTGGCAAACGTGCACTTTGCTTTTGCTTCTGTTTGCCAATAAACATCACAATCATATTTCGTACAAACATAAATTTCTTATTTTTATATTGATTTTAATGAATGCTGACGACCATTGTGCTGCGGCAATTTTGCTTGCTATTTGTTTTAAACGCAGAAGAAATATAAAATAAAGAAAAATAATTTATAGGAAAGAGTGCTCTAAACAAAAAGCTGTTTTGGGGCAAACAATGCGGCAAAAAAATTAGAATTTACGGCTAAAAATGATTTTATTGCTTCTTCTTCTACGTCTTTACTCTTCAAAGTTTTCGCTTAAATGACTACTTTTTGTACTAGTCACCATAAAAAGTTTGACAAATATCCAACATGTCTGCCAAATATTAAAAATTTTTAATATTTCTACAAACATTGCTTCAAATGCTTGTCCAAACAGCAAACACCCCAATTAACATCCTTTTGAAACTTTATTACATCCCGAAAAAATTACCCTTTGGTGCGGCTAACATGCCGAAGCCATCCTCTTTTTGCTTTAAGCCCGAAACCGGTGACAACATTACCGTGAATGGCGAACGCTACAAGCAAATTATTCGTGATTTTTTTATTCCTCATGTTATTGCAAATTATTTAGAAGAGAAATGGTTTCTTTGTTGAGCCAAACGCTTGTTGGCCGAATTATCTCAAGAAAAGGACCTGTAAATTATGCATCTCATTAGTGTGATTTAAGCACTTTTGGACTATTTTTTTTGGTATACGTTAAACCTCTAGTCTTTGCACATAAACCAGAAACGATTGATCATTTAGAAGCCAACATTCCATGCACTATTGAGGAAATAAGACCGGGTATGCTCAATTAATTGGTGCAAAATCAGACCGACAGGATGGCCTTTATAAGGCGCTGGCGCGGAAACCATATGCCAGAAATAAGTTTAAAGCATTTTGGTTTTTCCATTGAATTTGTTGTGTTTTATTTTTTAAAAAAGTTCTCTGCCTCTACAAACGACCTTTAATTGCATTTACAAAGAAAAAGAAAAAGTACTTTTTTCTTGTACTGTAGTTTGACGCGATAACTGGAATTTTGGGCTGTAGTTGTCTCATACTGTTGTAAATATGTCATTAACTTAAGGGTATTTTAGTGTTGTTCGGTGTTGCGCGAACGAACGTGTTTGCTATAAACGAGTATGAGGTTGAGTTTGATTTGTAGGCGAATTATGAAATGTACCTGAATTTGTTCTTGTATTTCGAAAATTGTTAGTTAGGCAACCAGCTAACAAATACAGCAAATTGCTTATAAATATGTACAACAAAAAGTTTAAGAACTGAAGATAATTTTTATTTTCAAAAGGACTAAAAAGTATAATTGTATACACATTGTAATAAATTAGTATTTGTTCTTTAAATGGCATTATTTACATAAGTAAAAAACTGGATTCTAAAATAAAAAAATACTTTCATTAGCGAGTCAGAATACTTCATTCGGCTGTGCCGGATCTTTGATACTATCAACCGAGAACTAGAATTTTTTAAGAGTGACCCTTTTATGGGATCTGTGGTAAATTATAAATCAATCCTAAGAGTTTGTGCTGAGAGCACGTTTTTTATGATACCCAAATGTTGAATTTTGAGCCCAGTATTACGAAATTTTATAGTTTTTGTTCTAGACATATAAAGCTTAATTGGACAAATATATTCAGACCAATCACGGATAAAAACGCCGAGGAAAATTTTTCTCTTTCCTCACTCCTATTGTAAAAAAAAATCCTAATAAAATTTGTCACTTTTTCCAAAAAAAAAAAAAAAAACAAAAAAAAAATTCCCTGTAATTTTAGAGATTTTGTATGATAGGCACATCAAATAAAAATTAAGGAAATATATATTTTTTCATGATTATTATGACCGATTTTTTAGAGTTAAAATTAAAAAAAACTTTTGTCAATAACGGATTAATTCCTGGCTTTAATCAAAATAAAAATAAGTTTTTTGTTTTTCAATTTAGTGCACAATTTTGAGTTGCAATCAAATGAATGGAAAACAAAAAATTTGCAATAAACTGATGTTTGCTTCTTTTTAGTTAAATCAAACAACTTTCTTTTAGTGCAAAAGTCTTAAACATTACAATCACTCGTGTTTAGTAGGCCTGCTAATTTTCAATTCATTCCGTTTTGCACTATCCCCAAGCGTGCGTTGAAACTGCAAAATTAGTGCACTACCCCCATCTATCTTAATCCTTAGGGTATGCTACCCGATTAACTGCTTACTACCCGATTAACTGATCGGTTAATTTAAAATAGGCTATTTTCGATTAACGATTAAACTGGTTAATTTCAGTCGATTAACCCATGTAATTTTAATTTTAAATTTTTTGTAGTATTATAACATATTTTTTTTGAGTTTTTAATTATTTTTTTCGTCCTGTATACAAAAGTTATGTGATTAGAAAATATTTTTTCATACAAACAAATAAGCTGTTTAGTGATCTTCATTTTAAGTAAGTGTTTGCTGTCAGCAGATTTTTGCTTCGCGTACTTTTTTTTAACCGAAACAATTAGAAGATTTTTATCTTTAGAGAAATCCAGGAAAAGGCATCTACTATAAATGAAAGAATTTTTCCAAGTCAAATTTTATCAAAACTAATAGCCTATTTCCTACATTAAAAACAAAAACAAATTCTAAAAACTTTGTGTTAAATGTATTTGTACGAAAGAAAAAATTCGTTCGCACATCGGAAATAGGCAGTAAAGAAAAAAATACCTTAAATCCTAAACATTTAAACCAAATTATTTGTTTAAAAGAATATTTTAAAAGATCTTCTTAAACTATTGAAATAACTAATAAAATGATCTTACAGTTTATTTTATAGTTCAAGTTGTAGCACAGCGTAATTTTTTTTTATAAATATGTAATAAATATTACATAATTATTAATACATATTGGGGGGATTCACAAGGTGTGCTATCAAGTCATATCGCCATAATGTCCTAAATAATATTTTACAATTTTAAAAAAAAAAAATATTTTTTTATGTTGTTTGAAACACAACAATATTTTTTTTTTTAAACAATTGTAAAATATTATTTAGGACATTATGACGATATGACTTGATAGCACACCTTGTGAATCCCCCCATTATGTATTAAATATATTATACATAATATGTTTTAATAATTATGTAATTACATATTTATGAAAAAAAATTACACTGTGCTAGAATTTGACAGGCCAGGCACCGTTTTTTTAGGTTAGCTCTTGTTTTCGAGATATACCGTAAGCTTAGCTGCATTTTTTTAATTTTTTATGAATTTTTAAAAAACAAAAATTTCAAAAAAATTATGTTTCTAAAACGACTGCGCATATTAACAAAAATTTAACCTTTCGGTTTTTTTTTTGTAATTTCAATAGACTAAACCATTTCTGAGTTACGCGAATATATGTTGTGCAACCTCCTCCATTTTCGAAATAACGGTATATCTCGAAAACAAGAGTTAGGTTAAAACGCCAGGTGCCTGGCTTGTCTGTTTTTTTCAACTGGCACAGTGTTATCAATAAATTTGAATTAATTTCATGTTGTAAAATTCCTTCCTTCATAAAAATAATTTAATGAACTTTTAAATTAAAAATATGAAAATTTGGATTAAAAACCAGTTCAACAAAATAACCACAACACTAATTAAATTATTATTACAAAGTTAACCGATTAAGCCAAAACCTCGCTTAATTAATCGAGCGATTAACCGATTAAAGCAAAAGACCGATTAAATTAATCCCCTACTAATTAGTTAGTTCGCCTAAGGCCGAAGTTGATTAGGAGATGTGGATTAGGCTTAAACTTAGTTTAATGTACTTTGAAACTCGGATTTTTTGAGCGATGTATTTAGCTTAATATCTCAATTAGCAGGTCGCAAGTGGTCAAGTTTTATAAACCATTGGATGCTGCTTCAAAAACTATTTTCGATGATACCAAATTTTATTTATGTCGTCTAGGAGCAAAGTACAAAAAAATTCGAAAATATGAATCCTGAAATATTTTCTTTAACCCCGAGTCCCGGGATTCAGAAAAACCAGTCACGATTGGAAGCCCTAATATGTATGAAAGTATTATTTAGAATGTGGCCTCAGTTCTACAACCACCAAATACGACTTACAATTGTTTTCTTCGTGTTGTGACGTTTGGTGTCTTTGTTTTGTTTATTTACATTTTTTATTAAGTCATTTTGACATTCACCGTCGCAATTTTAGCAACAAAATGACTGTTGTTTTTTTTAGTGATGCATTGTTGTAGTAGTGAGGTTACTTTATTAATTCATTTTGGTTTTATTTATGCTTATTTTTCAAATTCCTAATATTCCCTATAACTGCAACTTAACATAACACACTACGGTGCGACTCTGTTAAATTGTTTAAGGGTTCCCAAATTCATTCATGCTGCTTGCGACTGTTATGATGGAAAAAAACAAACCCTATTAAAATGTTAAACATGACAGTTTTAATTAAACACTTAAATTTTATTCTTTACTTTTTATCCACACTTCTTTTATATTTCCAAAATAAAAGTGTGGAGGGGTTGTTTGAAAAAAGAAAAATCGCCGCTTAAATCTAATAATTATAACACGAAACATTGAAATGAACCACATTGAAGGGGAGTAAAAATAACGAAATGCAACAAAAAAAAAAATTAAATGACAGAACAGGATAAGGAGTCAAAGAGCAAATATGCGTAAAAAGTATGACAGAAAGAAACAATAGAAAATATTTACTATCATGAGGGTGGAAAACTAAAATTCATGTATGAAAAGGGCTCCATAAGCTTATCATTTTGAAACGAAATATTAGTTAACGGAGAGCAGCAGGATACGAAGGTGGTTGTTTGACTAGAAAAAAGGACAAGAAAAAGAAAACAACCAACAGCCAAATATAAATATTGAATTGAATGAGAGCGGTAAAAATGTGAAAATCTAACAAGAATATTAAGTGATTTTTGAAAAAAAAAAAAAACAAAAAGGCGGGAGAGCCTTAAAATTTATTTGAAAATAAACATGTGTTTGCTATTTTAATAATTTATAGTGCTTTTCTTTTTCAATATTCGGTTAAAATACAATATTTTTAAAGAAAAATCTTGTTCGAGCTGTCAAAGAGTGTTTTTTTTTTTGTTCGTTGCTTATTTTATACTACCAATCCTTCGTATACGTTTATGCTTTTCTATTCACCGTTAGAAATTTACAAAAGTTCTCTACAGTTATCTCTCTCTAACCTAATAACGAAGGCCAAGGAAAAAAATAATCGATAACTTAGTTGTAGAGTTACTGTGTGGCCATTATTCATAAACTCTTTGCGGTTCAAATTTAAACGTGATGTGAGAGTTTTAAATGTGGTAAATGAAAGAGCGTGAATGTTAAATTTAAGATAAAATTTGCTTGAACGAAACCAACGAGTTATTGAAATTTACTGTAAATTCGTAAACTCGTTATATTTAAAAGAACTTATTTGAATTTTGATCACTGCTTGGATTAAACGTTTTGACGGAACTTTTCTCTATGAAAATCTTTAAAATCCAACAAATTCTAAAAAAATTCTATAATCAAACAAAACGGAAACGCGTCGTGTTATAAAATTTAAAAAAAATTAGTTGGAATTGTTCTTAAAATATAAAATCTTTAAAAAAATAAAATTTAGTTTAAATTATCCATGAAAATTATAGAAAGTTGTAAAGAAATAAAAAGTTATAATCAAATTTGTGTATCATCAAGTAAAGTGGAAATTAAGAAAAATATTAAAACATATGTAAAAGCTGCTGTTTTAAGAAAATTAATTTAATTACAGTTCTAATTGGATTTAAAAAAGTTCACTTGCAGGACCGAAAAATACTGGTAAATTAATTAATCTTTAAATAAATTTTCTTTTTTTTCTTTTTTACTTTTCTAATACATTTTTATCTGTTCCTCTTTATTCTCTTGTTTTTAACCATTCTCTTTTTATTTGATGTAATCTTTATAAAATTGTAATGAAATTCACCTCTACTTTGACAAAATAATTCTTCTTCTTTTTGCTCTTGTATCCTTTTTATCTCCTTAAGTAATTGGTTTTTTTTTTCTTGCTTAATTGACAAATCATACCCAGCAATATAATTTCATTTATTTCTGGAAGTTGTGTTCTTTTGTAACTCAGTTGAAAAAAAATATATTTAATTTCTCCCTCTTAAAAAAACAACAAACAATTTAATAAAAAATTTTACAGCACATCCTGTATTGTAAAATACTACAGTTCTGTTAATTAACCAATCATTCATACTATAACATTTATGTTAAATGCTTAACAGTAAACCAAATTATGTTATTTTGCTCTCAGTGTGTTCCTGGCTGTCAAATTTGCATATTTTTTTTTAAACTTAAGGATTAAAAATATAATCATTAATTCCTAATTAATCCTATAAGCTATTGGCCATGTATGATGATTTTTATACTACAAGAATTTTCTTTGGGTTAAATGAAGGTCCATGTAAAGAATTTAAATTTTCATTACATAAAAAATTTCTGAAACTATTTGTAAATGAAGCATTAAGCGATTCAAGTCACATTAACCATCATAAATTGATTTTTTTATTTTGTGACATATTTTGATTTATATAATCTTTTTTTATAGTCAAAATTTCTTTAAGATCTGGTTATATTGCTATTAATCATTTAATCTTTGTTGGCTCCCACACTTTACATATGTTTTTAGGGTTGTCAAATGTTTTTTTTTTACTGGAATTTCTAGTATACGTATTAAAAAGGTAAAATACCTGTCGCTCAAATATTTTGTATTTCGAATACTTATGGTCTCAAATATATTTTCCCAAAAAATATTTACTAATAATAAATAAAAAAATTGTCTTATACATTTAGTTCTTTGGCCACTACGGACTAAAATAATATCACAGAAAGAGTCCTTATTTATCATTTATTAAATACACTTTTTTATGAAATGTTTTCAGATGCCCCAAATCAGTCGAAGTTATAATAGACCATCTGGAACACAAGCTATTATGTTATTCTCTCGACTTTTATCGAGCTATCTTAAAGATCGCACTTTACGAGTTATTATAGATGGGGTTTTGTCAAACGAGTTTTATATAATGTTAATTTTCATATAAACTTAAATCGTATTTAAATACAGATTAATTTTTTGAGTTTTATTGGAAAAGTCTTATTTATTAAGATAAAAGTATGGAAGCACTACTAAATACAAAAAAATATTATAAAAAAGTGTAGTTATTTACAAGGTGGTCTCAAAAAACAGTTGGCTTTTATTGCTTTGCCTGTTGTTGTTGTATTGATGTGATATTGAGTCCACCTTGCTAAGTTAATCCAATGGGAATTTAAGTTGAATTTAAATGTACCACATCGGTGAATTAAGTTTCATTTAAGTGTTTAGTGAAGAAGATAATTTTGTATTTAAAACGACTTTAAACATACATGTGTTTTAGAGGGTTTTTTTCTAAATCACTTCACCTTGCGTTGAGAAATTTTTCATATAAAATTTTTTTGAATTTTTAAAAATTTGTATGTAAATATTTTTCAAGTGGGGTGAAGTGCTTTAGAAAATAACCCCCTTAATGCCAATCCTGAAAATTGGCCATAAGTCAAATTACAATTTATAAAGCTTTCATACTTTAATAGTCTTATTCCTTCCAGAAATATTTTCTATTCACTATCAAAATTTTTGTTGGTATATTTCTGTTACGAGGCTTACCTTAACTATCCTTTGGCTAGCCATGAAGTAAATTGTATAGAAAATTAATACAACTATTAAGCTAGGGTTACACGATTGCCGCAATGCACCAATTTTTAACAATTTTTATTGTGCTAATTTGGAGGACAATAAATCGATTGTCTCAATCAAATTTTCTGCAGTTACACGATTGCCTCAAATTTCATAAATTTGGTTGCCGTAAACTGGCGCACAACGATTAATGGCCAATAATTGCCGACTTCCAGTTACACGATTGCTATGGTATGCGGCAACACTGAAAAACAGCCGTTCTCTTTAATTAACATAAATACCACAGAATACAATAAATATTTTTAAATCTGTAAAAAATTTATTTAATTAAGTGAAAATGATTTCTTCTCAAAAGAAAATTGCAGCTGCTATAATTATTTTGTGTGAATTGGATACAAAGAAATATGAAAAAAGTGTGTTAAAAGAAGTATTTGGGTCAGAGAGTGGCTCCCAAAAAGAAAAAACATAAATGAGGTTTAGAGAAATCGAAAATCAAAAGTTTTTATTTAAAAATGTCATACGTATGGCCGAACAAACCTTTAAGGAATTGTTGAAACTAATGTCTCCACTTATTAAAAAACAAGACATATAAATAATAATTAATTTATTTACAACAGTAAAAATTAATTTTACTTACAGATATAATATTCCACCACTAAAGCAAAAATTAATATTGGCGCTTATTGCCCACTTTGATTGCCGCTCAAGAAACCAATAAATATTGGCGCAATTAACACATTTCATTGCCGCATTATTGTCTATCGAGCAGTTACACGATTGCCGTACCAGGGCTGCATTTGAGATTGGGCCAAATAAGAATATTATTGTCGAAGGTTGCCGTATGAGCCAATAAATTGTAAAATTACACGATTGGTGCATAAAGAAGACCAATAATTGGTGCATTGCGGCAATCGTGTAATCCTACCTTTAGATACCAGCAGAATGTAATGCATTTTCTGGACCGCCAGCATTCTTTGTATCTTATAACTGGATAGTGCTAATTGTAAATTTTATGTACTTAACTTAATTATTTTAACAAATTGAATCTGGGAATCTTGTATGCCAACAACCTACCTTCACGTCATCGTTGATGACGTAGGTATTCTTGGTGGAAAGAAAATTGAGTTGGTCAACTCGGTCAAACATCTGGGTGTGTTTTTCAATAGCACACTTACCTGGTCTGACCACATTAC
Source organism: Pollenia amentaria (assembly GCA_943735925.1). Taxonomy (NCBI): domain Eukaryota; kingdom Metazoa; phylum Arthropoda; class Insecta; order Diptera; family Polleniidae; genus Pollenia; species Pollenia amentaria. The sequence continues at coordinate 39,214,228 of OX031009.1, forward strand.
TTAAACGTGAGGCAGAGTATATGGTATGCTCAGAAGTCTATGGTATATTCAACCGTTAACACCATCGAACTTAAGAATGGTGATAGCTAGGACATACCTAATACAAAACCTTACTTATTCTTCTGAAGTTTTCGCCAGGTGCAATGCTAATGACAAACGAAGGCTAAATACTACGTTTAATCACATTATACGTTACATTTTTGCTATACCCAGGTTTGCGAGTGTAACAACATACTCCAGACGAATCCTTGGAATGACTTTCGATAACTATCGGAAGTTTAAGAATTAAATTTTTCTACACAAAATTATTATTACTAAGGAACACAGATACCTATACAAAAAGCTAACATTTACTGCGTCTGCAAGAAATAATTGCATTATCACCTTTACATATAGAAACAGCGTATCTTGTAACCAACTTTTCGTTTACACAAACATCTCTGGAACCATCTTCCTGCAAATATTCAACTCACCAGCAACGCAATGAGATTAAAAAAATTATAAATGACGTACTATGCATAAAGTTTTTATTATATATAATCTTTTTATTTTTTTATTTTATACTACTTTGTACTCCAAGTTTAATATGTTTAAAATTTTTAATGTTTATTTATGTCAAATTACACCTGATGAGTATACGAGTAAATTCAACAAATGTTATTTTACCAATATTATATCTGATAACCTCATCTGATTCTAGAGCTGTTTTTCATAAGATTTTATATCTTGCTGCTTTAGAAAATAAAAATTTTAGTTCTCATGTTGAGTATAATTTTTTTATTATATGTGTATAAATGTATTCTAAGTCTAATTACAATTTATAAAGCATTCATACTTAAATAGTCTTATTAATATAAAAATTTAAATTAAAAAACAAATAAAAAATGACATGAGAACTAAAATTCCCAGATTCTATTTTTTAAAATAATATGTTTAAGAGCAACAAAATTCTGGTTACTTTGCTCTCTACAATAGTTGAATGCTATTCAATTACATATATGTAGCAAGTGTACTTGCTTGGGTTGCTTGGGTTGCTTACAATTCTCAATAATTTTATTTTAATTATTGATTAAAAAAATAAATCTACGTAGCAGTATAAATAAGTAAAACAGAAAAAAGTCTAAGGAAGGTCGTCACAGGCTGGAAAATAAATTGAAAGTCAAAAAGAACACGTAACAGGAATTAAAATACGAAATAAAATTATAACTTGACAACTAATAAGCCAATAAAAAAATGGCTGAAATAAATAACCATAATATATCTGAATAATATTCGGCACAAATAACTTTTATATAATTCTTAACCTCATGGCATTATTCTGTTCTGCCGACCATGATTGCCAATGTATCGAAAAAAGGCTACATTCTCAATTTTTTTTAAATATTATGGTGTAGGGTATTATATGGTCAGTCTTGACATACCATACTTTCTAAATTGTTTGTTTTAAGTTTTTGTATACATACATATATTAACCAAAAATATATTTCATACCTTGTAAATACTATAAGAGAAAAATATGTCACATACGGTAATCACGAGCGATATTACATATTGTTCATTATAAAAAAATCCGGAAAATTTTTTTTATTTCCAATTACGGATTATAAAGGAAAAATATGTGGTTTAATGCAAAAAACTAAAAAAGGAAAAATACCTCCCACAACTCGCATTTTTTTACATTCCTCCAAAAATCACTTCCGTTTTATGTCACGTACGATATGCACCTATTTTGCTAGATATTTTGGACAACAATGTTTCGCATATGATATTTTTTTTATACATGAAACATTATGTTTAAAAAAAATTTCCAGTTACGCCTATTTGTGCAAAATCTCTATCACTCTAAATGCGTACAAATTTCACGTACGATGACACAAACATGCCCATATGCGAGTTTTTGTGGGAACTTCGACTCTGACTCCGGTACGAAAACCTCAACTCCGACTCTTCTACTCCGACTCCACAGCCCTGAATTTAATGCTGTACTGCTTAGGAGAGTTAAGAAAACTATTTGCCATTAAAAATATTTTTTTTTTCTGTTAAATGTATTTTCAACAGAAGGACAGAAGCACTGCCGTGGTTAAACCAACGTAAGGAAGCGAAATTTATATCTTTATGTGTTCTTAGATCAATATTTCTTAGTGTTATATACAGAATGGCAGACTTGATATACTCTTATTCTTCACACGTAGCTTAGGGTATAAAAAGACAAACATTTTTTTTGGAGGTTGGTCCATATCGGATTAGCGAACAAGTAAGAACGTAAAGTCGGTCAAGCCCGACCATATTTCCCCTATACCACAGTTTTTACCCTGGAGGGAAGCAAACTGACACCAAAGTAGTCCCGTGATAGGTCTTTGGTGGTAGAGACCGGTTCATTTTATATGAATTGGACCTGTCACTTTTATATGGGGTAAAAGCCACCATATGAGAAGTCACACATCTATTCTCAATGAACGTGTTTATTGTTAATTACTGCAATGGAGTATTATTTCAATACAATGTACATAGAAAAAATTAAAAATTTTCTCTTATCACCAAATTTATTCCAAATTCATAATATCAAGCAAAGAGTTTGTTGATTTTGCACCTTTTTCCAAAATGATTATATGGATTACTAAAAATTTTAAAATTTTGAAATTTTTTTTAAATAAATGATATTTTTAAATAAAAAAATTTTGACAATTCCCAACAACAATTCTAAAAATTTAAATTATTTTATTTTAAATGAAAAAAATCAATTAATATTTTTTGATATTTAATTAATATTTTAATTAAACATTTATTTCAAAACAACTAAAATGTTAATTAAATCAAAATTATATTTTTAATTTTCTTTAAGCTAAAAAAATAATTAATTCAATTATCACATTTATTAAATTTAAATGCTTTTGAAGCCATTTTTTTAATTGATAAAAAACTTTTTTTTCAATAAAACAAGTCCTAGAACTGAATTTAAGAACCAAATTTAAGAAAGTCCCAAAAAATGTGTTACACCCCCGGTGAATGCTGTACTGTAATTCATTACTTTTTCTATATTTTGGTTCTTCATAAGCCAGTTAAAGGATTGGTTCTCATTTCACTGATCGTGTGTTCTTTCTTTTTTTACTTGTTCTATTTTCACAAATCCTAGGACCAGTCTACTGGAACAATTGACACAAATTTCCCGCAGGGTACTGACAAATTTTCAAGATTGTACCCTTTTTGGGACCCAGGGTAGGCATGGACCCAACAGATCCTAATTATGTTATGAGATTATATTTCATATAAAAGTTATTTGTGCCGAATATAGTCGTCATAACTCAAAAATATTATTTTTACAGAAAACGACTTTAAGGGCATGTTCGTAAATGCAGCACTGCGGTGACAATTAAAATTTAAATGCCCTAAAATACTTTTCTATAGCACATACCGCACAAACAAAGTTCAAATATGGAAAATAGCTTCAGCCATAAAGATTATCAGCAAACTTGCATTGGCAGTGTAAAACAATGTTTGATTGTGTGATGCACAGCAGTGATGCATTAACGAGCAGGACCATAAAGAGAAAAATTAGACGTGACGCAATCATAACCATGAAGCACAGCTGTTTGAACCAACCTTAAAGGCAACACTATATTTTTGATTATTGGTGACTTACCATGATGACATAATCGTAATCATAAAAACCAATTCAAATTTGGTTTGTATGGTCTTCGTTACGGCTATGGCATTATGTTTGTGGCACCTTTAATTGGACCTTAAGTCTTAAATTAACACACAACATAATGAAAGAAGCAAATTTTATTCTCTCATGAGTTCAGTTTTCTTCCAAGAGTTGAGTTTACAATATCTTCATATGAAATAATCACCACTTAATAAAACACCTGATTTACTATGCATTAGTTATATTAAGACAAAATTTCAGATTTTGGACTTATGACGTTGTTGTAGAAAATAAGCGATATATGTAATTATAGACCGCTCGCAGCCATTTCAAAAATGTTTCGTCCTAATGACAATTAAAACGTACCAAATTTCATTTAATTATCTTCAAACTTGCGACCTGTACTTTGTGTGCATAAGCTCTACATGAACAAACAATTAGTTAGCCGAATGGACATCGTTAGATCGATTTAGAAAGTGAGTCGATCGCTAAACCAAAAGGTAGGCAAAGAACTAATATTTCTATGTGTTACATACATCAGCAGAAACCCACCTACTGTTGTGTAGGGTATAAACAAAATGGTCTTATGCTTTCGCATCATTCCTTATTCACAGCCCAATTACGATACAAATTTCATTATTCGTCATAAAAAATTTTGAGAGCGAATTATCCCATTCGTACGTTATTAATTTTGACTTACTATGCCAACTACAAAAAAATCAGTATCATCATTAATTTTTATCAAGGCGAATTCATTCCAGGTAATCTCGGTAGTACAACAAGTACAACTCGTACAAAAACCACAATCAATTTGTTTTTGCAAAATCATTGTACAATGTCAAAAACCGAAAAATATCAAAGCAGAAACAAAGATAATAAACAAAATTTTGACATCCAACAATTATAAAGCTTAAGAAAAAAAGTTATCAGCAGGGGTTTTAGGATCACCTGTAATGAACTCGCCTTGATTTTTATCAAAGCTCTCTCAAAAAAAAAAAAAAAAAAAAAAATTTAAAACAACAAATAGAAATAGGAATTCTTAAATAATGAGATATTTTAAATTTTGCTTTCTTTTGTATTATTTTTCAAAGCAAAAATATGTTCAAAAATGTAAAAAAAAGACTTGTTATGAATATGCTATGTGAGCAGGGTAATTCGCATTCGTAGTTCAAAGAGCGAACAGCGTAATGCAAAATGCCGTTCGAAAATAACATTCTTCATATTCCAACCATAAAAATTAGAAAAATACTACACAGTAGGTCTTTTCTTCCCAGACAAAAGTAAAAAAAAAAAACAGTCTGAGTCTGGTGTGCAATTTGGTCAGGAGGAATCATTGAACCTTACTTCTTTGAAAATGAAAACGGCGTAACGGTAACTGTGAATGGGGAGCGATATGGTGATAGGATTGAAAATGTTTTAACGGCACAACTGCATGCTTTGGGCTTGATTGACATGTGGTATCAACAAGACGGTGCTACATCGCTTTCATTTGATCAAAAATTATAAACAAACAAAAATGTATACCTTCCCGGCGGACACCCTGTAGAAAAGAACAATTATGATGTCAAATTGTTTTTAGTTTTATTTTATTGTGAAAAGTACAAAATTTATTCAGGGGGGCCAGAAAGTCCCGTTCTTTCTTCTACTCTATTTCCAATTTTTCTAAACGACCTCATATGTCAAGCTTTCAAACCCATCTACTTCATTGCAGATGCCAGCAACATACTTTGACAAACACACGCGTATGCACGCATAAAGATTGCAATGCTGAAAGATGAGACTAATAAGTTGTATAAGCTTAAAACGCTCACTTTACTCTCAGAGTGGCACGGCCAACGAAAAGTTCAATCTTTTTTTACTTTGTTTAAGAATCTTAAACTTGTTTTAAGAAATTCCGGGATTGGGTTCCGAAAGGAATCCCACTTATAATTGTTTTAAGTACGTTTTAGTGTTATTCGTACCTAAATTTAAAATTACTCGTACTTAAAGTAAGTATAAAAACATAATTTATCCCGAGTGTTTTTCTTTCTGTGTATATAAGTGTTCCTTAGCCGAAAGAAGGAGCTTCCCAAAATTGGTGAAAGTCGATTTATACAAATGATTTTTGCTTAATAGCAAAATTTTTTTCTATCGGTGCATACTAGGGCACATTTGCCCTTAGACGTCTTTCTCCTACTCTTTTTTTTATTTTTCTAAATGACCTTCTATGTCAAACTTCCAACCCTATCAACTATTTTGCAGACAACAGCAACTTTTGCCATTTGTATTCTTTTGATTATATACCAAGCGTATTCGATGTTGGTGCTATGAGGCAAAACATCAATGATACGCTTGGTCGAGACCTTGATAGAATCTCGGAATGGGGTCGTGTCCACAGAGTTGATTTTAATGCCCGAAAGACCCAATGTCGCAGATAAGGCACAGATAAGATGTCTTTTCTGTAAATATAGTTGGTATAATTATTGAGGAATCAGAAACCCTTGCTATTCTGGGCATGAGGATACGATGTGATGTTCGATGGACAAAATATATATTCAAGGTGTCGAAAGAAGCATTCAAGTGTCTCGGTTTTTTAAAACGGTGTAAGAGATACTTCACTCCATCTGATCTCCTTAATATTTATACCACCTATATTTGACCGAGAATGGAGTACAATTTTCATGTGTTGCCGGTTGTTCAATGTCTATTTTGGAGCTTTTCGACTGCATGCAGGAGAGAGCAAAGGTTCTCATTGGTGACAGAAGGATATCCAGTTCTATTGAATTCCTTGAGAACCGTCGCACCGTCGCACTATGGGATTTCTGCTGCAAAAAAGGCATTTTTTGACTATTACTTTTAAAAAATCTAATGATGCTATTTTATAGAGAAGAGTCTGGCAAAAAAAAAATCTGCATTTCTTTTAAGATATATGTATATATATTCTTAGAAAAGATCGGTTGAAATTAGGTTAATGTTGTGAAAGGGAAATATATGGTAATTTTGTTCAAATTCAAAGATTTATATATCGAAGATGTTTCGAGCGGAAAAATCTGAGTGTCGAATTTTGTTAAATCCAAAGCCCTGTTTTAGAAAAAGTTATTGCGTACATAGTTTGGGAGATATGAGTGCATCAAAATTGTTCTTAAAAATTTAGCATTTGCTCTTTTCGTTGGAGAAAAAGTCAGTTGGATCGGTTTACCTCTGTTCTCTCAGTATAACGAAATGAAAGATAAAAGGCTCTTCTTTCGAATTAGTCAAAAAAATTCCCCAACTTTTGTCAATCTTTTAAAAAAATCCAAATTAAGTAAAAAAAGTCACGAATATTGCACCCTAGTATTTGTAATATAAACCTGCCTGTTACTGTCCACAAAATTATTATTCATGGAAAGGAGATAATATATACAGCAGTACTCCTAATTGGTATGCTCTCGGAGGAAGCAGAAGAAGCGCGTAATAAAGATTACAGGAACTATAGATTAATGTTTTCTAGAAAGTGCAGTAGAACTGCAACGAATACTGATGTTTTTCATCGTTTGCTTGAGTCGTCCGATCCATATATTAGTAGCTTAAGACGTCAACTTCATAAGAATATTTTAGAATTGGATGATGTAGTTAAAGAAATGATAGTTGATGAATAAAATGCTTTAATATTATTTACCTATATGAATATTTTTTATTCGAGCTGGGAGGGAATAACCAATTTTTAGCATTTCTTTAATTAAATATCACTAGTATTTTCAATGAGAATTATATTTATACGAAATTTTTTCATTCAGGTTACATACAAGACGACGCATTTCAACCAAAATTGTTAGTTTTTTCTTTTATCAATTAATAGGCGTGTGCCAAATTTAATCAAATTCTATTGAGAATTGTGCCCTATACATTGAAAAGAAAAATACGTGGAAAAATGGGGGTCCAAGGGAGGTACCCCTAGGAGTCGACGGATTCAAACCAAAATTAGTTGAGCTCTTTCTTGGATCAACTAATAGACGTTTGCCAAATTTCGTCAAATTCTATGAAGAATTGCGACCTATACATTGAGGACAAAAATTCGTGGAAAAATGGCGGTACAAGGGAGGTACCCCAAGGAGTCAACGGATTTTAAAAATTTTTTGAATTTTTCTTTTCTACTTAAAATTGAACAAGTGTGCAAAATTTCATTGTTGGATCACTCCTTCTATTTTTTGCAGTTATATGTATGAAGAAATACCACTGTGCGTCGCAACGTGGGTTGTATCTCCCTGTCTTATCGTTACTAAATTGGGATGTGTTTTGATGAAATAAGGGATCTGGTTCTCGTACGTTTGTTCGTAATACGCGTTTTTCTTCAAGATCGCATCCTTTTGTGGTCGATTGGCCAATGCATCGTACAATGCATTGCGGGGAAAATTCTTTCTTTGGCTGCCTGTTCGTATATTGAATAACCTTTCTGCGGAAGTCTTCCCTCTCCCTTTCAACATGAATAAATTCAATTCGAATTCCACAAACACTACTGTCTCTATTCTGCTTCCCATAACCAATTTTTTTTAGATATCATATGCAATTTGGAATAGAAGTCCAGCATAATCGGTTCAGCAGGAAAAGAGTTATGAACCGAAATGTAAAAAAAAATTACATAAATTGGCGATGGTATGATACACGGCAACAAATTCATAAAAATCGCGTAAGTGCGGGGGGGTCTGTACCGCAGACCTTCAGCCCGTTGTGGTAAACCAGACCTGAGTTACTGGCGGGAATAAAACCGCAACCTACACACCCAACTCACTGCCGAATTATCCAACATTTATTAACTTATAAAAGCTGATTTTTTTTTTTTTTTGGAAATTTTTAGCTTTTATTGTAAAATACTGATATAATATAAATTTGTTCAGAGTATTGGGCATTGTAGTTATGAAATTTTTCCATCATTCTGGCAATAAATGAATTCTGCTCCCAAAGAACTGCTTATTTTTGAGGTCTAGTCGCATGTTCCAGCCGGTTTCGGCAGATTCTCGCTTTAATTAAATTAAATGCGTTCGGTACAGGTCCCTTGTTCTCGATGCAAAATTAGTTTTTTTATGGCGTTCAAGCAGCATTTTGGACATTTGGATTTAATGTATCTCGGCTTCCACTTTTAGGCTAACCAATTTCATTGATTTTGAAGGAATCTTGCTAGTTGCAAATGTCTTGAAACGGCTGCTTGAATGCCTCTCAATGATTTTGTAAGTTCTTCTTGAATTTGACCACAATCTCTATGGATTTATGCCTTCAATTCATCATCTTAGAACTTCGAACTCATCATTGTTCATTAAAATGTATTTAAATTTAAAGTTTATTGCATTTTTAAGAACTCCTTGTTAAAATTTTAATTCTATTTTAGTATTATATATATCGCTTAATTAAAATTGTTTTGTATTTTTTTATTTATTAAAAAAATAATAATTATAATTACAACATATTGAGTATAACAAACCAAACTTAAAATGTGTCATTAAATCAAGGCTGTTTAAGTACCATTAAAAACCTTGACAACTCTGAATTTCATTTCTCGTTTCTTACAACACAAACGTGCATAAAAAACTAGCGAGTGCCAAGTTGGAAAAAAAATAAAAATTTAAATCAAATAAAACTCGCACATACAATTTAAAACTTTTATATTTGAAAAACTCATTCATCATCCTATACCCAGTTGCGTATTGTAGAATAAAAAACAACAAGAATACAAAATCCAACAACCACTTCTCTACTATTAAGTACAACAAAATTATATGATTTTACACAGTTGCAACAAACAAACAAATACAAAAAAAAAAAAAAATAAAAAAAAAACGAACGGATACAACGAAACCGCACTTTTCCATTATGCTCATTTTTCCTTTATCCTGTTGTTTGCTTTTTACTATCTCTCACTGTTAAATAAAGTATGTAAACTTAACAGTATGCACTCGTTGTTGTGGTCTGCATACGAGTTTGTGCTCATTATTTCTTTATCCTTTTTGTACTTGTTTGCTCTTTTTCTCCCTATCGCTCTCTGTTTAATTTTACACTGTTAATGTAACGGTACAGTGGTGTCAAAAAAAAAAAAAAATCGGCCATGCCGAATCTTATATACCCATGGTGCAATAAAAACAGAAAATTATATAAATATCGTTCTTTAGATAAAATTAAAATAGAATCTGGGAATTTTAGTTCTCATATTGAGTAATTTTTTTTTTTTATTATAAATTTTCATATTAATTCGAATGTGTATTCTAAGTCAAATTACAATGTGTAAAGCTTTTGTACTTTAATAGTCTTATTCCTTCAATATTTTCCAGGAATATTATCTATGCACTATCAGAACTTTTTGTTTGTATATTTCTATCCTTTGGCTAGCAATGAAGTAAATTATACAAACAAAGTATACAACTATTAGATACCACCAGAATGTAACGCATTTTCTGGCCCGCTACGAATTAATATGAAAATTTATAATAATAAAAATAAAATATTTTCAGCCACCAAACCCGTCCACATTTTGTCGGATGTGGTGTATTGATTACCAAGATGCTTGCTCTTCAGGTATACAGAAATCTAAAATGTTTTTGTATGGGAGGTGTAACGTCCACTTCTCCCATTTTGCTAGAGAGATTGTGCTTTGAGATGCTTGTATCAATTAGAGAAAAATAAATGACATTCTATTTCCCTCTTTCCTAAAAGCTCAAGACTTGACGGCTAAAACTTGAAAAGTGTGAACCAGCACTAATTTTTGTCCACAATTTTTTCTTTATAAAAAGTTTATTTAAATGGAAAAAAGGAAAAATTTGCTTGTTATTTTACCTAAGTGCTATAGAAAGATTTCCCCGATATATGCATAAGTTTTGGAATAATAAGAGTCAAGTATTTATGGGCAAAGTTAAGCATTAAACGTTTTATTATTTTACTGGTTATGCCTCAATAACTATGGAAGTACTCAGGGGAACAAAAATTTTATCAAAGAAATGGTTTCTTTTGTATATTTTCCTTACAAAAGTGGTTCAATTTGTCATTTGCTGAAGCAAAATGCGAAATTGATCGCACTTTCCGTACGGAATCAAATGTTTTTTGATTTTGTTTTTGTGTTTTTTTAATGTATTTGAGAAGCTTTTTATTAATTTTTGACAGAAGCTTAAGCAAGTTTATGCATATTATAGTTGGGCCTTTAGTTTGCTATAAAGTAAATATGGTGCAAAGCGAAGCCCTATACTGACCACACCAACAAGTACAGGTGGTAATTTGAGTGCATAGTCCGGTAGAATTATATACTTGCCACTACTAAGGGGCTATAGTGGTCTTAACACTGCTTAAATAGAGTTGGGGAAAAAATTGGCATGAGCAATTGTATGGCCCATCTCATGGTTAATCACAACCAGATTGGTGACAAGCAATACGTTTATCAATGTTTTTTTGTCAGTATATTGAAAAAATCAAGATCGTTAACGGACGGTTTATCCGTCTAATAAATTTATGTCGACATTAAGTTTGTCGATACATTGACAAAATTTTTTTTTTCGAATTTATTCAATGAAATTTAACAGTTATGTATTTTTATGCTTTTTGTAATAGTTCTATTCCTTAAATTTTTTTTTGTTTTTTTTTTAGGAATGACTATACACTACCAGACTATTATCTTGTATCTTCTTGTTACATTTTACCTTAGTATTCCGTTGGATAGCAATGAAGTATATTGTATATACAGAAAAATCTACAATTATTAGACACCAGCAGAATGTTATGCATTTTCTGGCCCGCTACGGCCTTCGTCAGCATTCTTTGTATCACACTGGATAGTGATACTTTATAAATTATATGTATTTAACTCAACTATTTAACTCAACAAATAGATATTTGGAATTATTTCTTTTCAACTTAATTATATGCAACATTTTTATTTTTCGAATTTATTCTATGAGTTAAATTTCAGTTAAAAATTTTTTTTAAGGAATATAACTATTACAAAAAGCTTTATAAAATACATAACTGAAATTTAACTCATAGAATAAATTCGAAAAATAAAAATGTTGAATTTTTAAAAAAATTAAAAAAAACCAAGCAAGTTAAAAAAAAACAAATATAGTTAAATTGCAATGTTTGCTAACTTTAATTTTTATATAGTAAAATAGTTCGGCTACTTTTTGCCCCGTCATTCGAAAGCTTCAAAAACTCAAAGTCAATCGACCTGTTGTTTTGCATTTTGTTGAGCAATATATAAGTTTGTGCCTTATTAACGGATCTTGCCCTTGAAGTTATTTTTTCCGTGTTATAAGAACTCAAATAAATTGTTTGCAGCACTGAAAAATTAATTTCGATTCGTTCAGTATCGACTGAAATAATCTATAGTAATATTATACAGAGGAAATGTTTTTCTTTGTTTGCAGGAGGTAATCTCCATAACCGCTGGACCGATCTTTATAAAATTTTATATTACTTATGGTCTGGGAGGTGCTATAGGATATATACAGGGTGGTCTGGAAATCGAAACGCAAGAATTTTGAAGTTCTTTTTAATATACTCTTAATCAAATTTTTTTAATTTTTTTTATGGAATTCTGTTTAATAGAGCAATATTTGTATTGTATTGTACTTGTGTTTCTTTTACTACAAAAATCTTATTAAAAAACGACTTTTAAATTCCTGCGCTTGGCGTTTTCGATTTCCAGAACACCCATGATATATTTTTTGAAATTTTAAGTGGGCGGGACATCTACCATACATAGACATTATAGACTTATGTATATCTGTACAACGACAAAGGCTAAAGTTTCAAAATTTAGTACGAATATCTCGGTTATGAATAGACAATATCTGACAAAATCTGAACGGGATTGGAAAAGTGGGCATGGTACCTCTCATACAAAGACATAGGTATTATCCGTAACATCTGAAACGATCTTTATGAAACTTGCGCAATTAATTTGTTTAGTCTGGAACCAGGTTTTTCTAAAGTTAAATCCCGAAAGGTGGCGTTGTTCTCGTGATATTTAAATATTTTTAATTTATGGTACGATTTGGATGAAATTCACAAAATGTATTTATTAAACAAAAATAACTTTCCTGATTAAATTTTGACCCGGTAGATAGCGCTGGGGTCATGTTATTAACGAAGCTTTTCAGAATTTAAATATTATTTGGAAAATCCCAAACAACTAGCAAGATATAAAATTGCTCTCTAATCGTAAAAGTATTCGATCACGACTGTCAGAAGTAGCCCCCTAACTAGGTTATTCATTCATTCATTAATTACTACCCGATAAACTGATCAGCTAATTTAAAATTGGCTATTTTCGATTAACGATTAAACCGGTTAATTTCAGTCGATTAACCGATTAACCGACGTAACACCATTTTTAATTTTTTGTGTATTACTACATATTTTTTTGTGTTTTTAATTATTTGTTTCGTCTATGCAAAAGGTATGCGTTTAGAAAACATTTTTCATACAAACGCGGAAGGGATCTTCATTTTAAATAGGTCTTTGCTGTCAACAGCTTTTTGTTCCACGTACTCTTTTTATGGGCATTTCCGTTGTGACGTGACGTGATATTTGTACGACAAAATGTAAAAAAATTAAACGAAGAAGTCAAATATGTAAAAAGTTTTTTTTTTGTATTACAAAGTAATAAAGCAGCACTATATTCAGAAAAAATTTACAACAATCAACCCTAAGGATTTCAACAGAAGTGGATTTTAACTTCCATTACAAAACTGCATAAATCTGCGAATTGAGCAAGGCTTTTTAAATAAACCATTTTTAAATAAGATTTGGACTTATAAAGATTTATTTTCCAAGTTATCAAATTTAAAAATCTTTGCTCGTTTTAGATACATATGGGAATTTCCAGCGAAGAGTCTACTTTTTGCAATGTAACGCCAGAAAGCAAATAAACTTGTATTTTAGGACCCTGTTGTTCAAAAGTTATCCCTTTTGTAACTTAATGTAGATCTAGTTGCGCTTTACACAACATATAAAAAAGTAAATTATTCATATACAACTTTTGATAAACGATTTAAATTACTTCTGGCGTTACGCTACAAAAAGAAGACTTTTCGCTGGAACTTCCCATATGTATTTATGTGTTTAGTTATTTGTCTCTTCTCATATTTTCTTATCTCAATCTTTTAACAGAAATAACCGAAACAATTAGAAAAGTTGAACATTTAAAAAAAAATAAAACAGGACTCTTATGACATAATGTACGATTTTATACGTTAAGAGAAATCCAGGAAAAGGACTAGGAAATAAGATATTCTGTATTATGGATTGCGTTCGATTTCTCCAACATCAACGATAAGAGAAAGAATTTTTTCCACCTCAAGATTTATCAAAACTAAAGAAAAGAATCGCTTAAATCCTAAACATTTTTCTAAAATATTATTTTTAAGGTCTCCTTAAACTATTGAAATAACTAATAAAATTATCAAACAGTTTATTTTTTAATTACTACATAATATTTATGTATTAATTGAAAAATATGTATTACATATTTATGAATTATTTGTTTGTTTGCTCGTGTTAGTTCAAGAATTGTTATGTTTTTTATGTTTTTTCCTTTTTTTTTTTAAATAAACTCCAACTAATAAATAATTTATGCATTTTTATGTATTGCAATTACTTAATTTATAAAAAAAAACTTTATTAAACGGTTTACCGATCAATTACAAGATTAACCGATTACACTGTGCAAGAAATTGACACTTTTTTTCGTGACAAACTGGGCACCTAGCGTTTTAACATAATTCGGGTACGCTGAATTCAGTGGTGCCCGCGGTTTTTTAAGATTGGATCTGGTTTTCGAGATATACCGAGATTATTTCGAAAATGGAGGAGGTTGCACAACATATATTCGCGTAACTCAAAAACCTTTTAGCTAATTGAAAAAAAGCGAAATTCCGCAATAAAATTTCCTTTAAGAAAAATAAAACTTCTTTCTAATATCCGCAGTCAATTTAGAAACATAATTTTTTTTCAGTAATTTCAATAAACTAAACTATTTTTGAGTTACGCGAATATATGTTGTGCAACCTCCTCCATTTTCGAAATATGGGTATATCTCGAAAACCAGAGCCAATCTTAAAAAACGGTGGGCACCACTGGATTCAGCGAATTATGTTAAAACGCCACGTGCCCAGCTTGTCTGTTTTTTCAACTAGCATAGTGTTATTAACCAATTAAACTAAAGCCTCGGTTAATTAATCGAGTGATTAACCGATTAAAGCAAAAGCACGATTAAATGAATACCCTACCCCTAACATTTAATACGTACGTGGAACCTATGCCCTTATTTTAAATGGATTTTTATGTGGGTTTTCGAGAAACGTATCTATCGCGTAAAAACAGAATCAAGTGCACTAATATTTTTTTTTTTTTTTTTTTTAAATATAACGTCACTGTGCAATTCCTATTATGTTCTCATTCTCTTTCAGTTTTCTTTTTTGCCTTAATTGCGCATGTCCGGCTCGTTTTCGTGTTACGCTTTTAAGATTGAATTAAATTGGCATAAAAAGCGTAAAAAGTATCAAGTATAAAATTCGGTACTTTTGTTTTGTTAGGTGTCAGCCTGGGGAGTATTTTTGGTTTTGTTGTTGTTGTTTTTTTTTTTGTTCTTGGGTGAACTTGCAGTTGTAGTAAATGACTACTACTAACTTGTAAATGTATTCCAACCCCACTCACTTATTCACTAATTCACTCACTCACTGTGTTGGGTGCGTGTGTGTAGTTTAAGCGCTCGTATCGTGTGTGTGTGTGTATTGTTTTAAAATGCCGGTTAGTTGTAGAAAAAGACAAATTAGTTGAAGTTGAATATTTATGGTCAGCAATTGTTTTTTAAACCAATTTTTGGAGTTTCGGAAAAAAGAACGGAAAAAAATAAATCGAATTTTTGTGTGTCTGTTTTGTGAAATAGAAAAAAAAACTTATTGCCAAATTAATATTTTTGTCTAAAGAGTGCCATTTAAAATTAAATCTTTGGATTAAAATTTAATCGAACAAACGAATCATTGAATTGTATTAAATAAAATGTAAGTAAATTTATTATTTAAAAAGTTTTTTTTTTTTTTTGATACTCACATATAAATAAAAGTTTTGATTGAAATATTTTATTTTAAATAACTTTGTTTTGTAAAAGTTTTTTTTTTTGCTTAAGTTTATTTAAACATTTTTTGTACAGGAATGTGTTGATTGAAATATGCTCCAGATTTTGATAAATTAAATGTGTTTGTTAAAAGTTAGTTACAATTATTTTTATATTTTTTCCATAAAAATTTTTGTAATTAAAAATTTTTAGTTTTTAAACAAATAATTTGTTATAATAAAGGAAAATTACATAAAAAATTACAAAATTTTGATGAAAAAGTTTGTCATACAAATGAAGTATGTTTATTAAACCGACCATAAAAATGGTTGATGTACTCCCCTCCAAACTAACTTGAACAGGTTTTTGAAGATTTCCCAAAATATTTTGGCTCAAGTGATTATCTCCCGTGAGCTAAGGTTCCAAAAATGGTATTTTTCATGAATGTAAAATTAGGTAAATTTTTTTTTCCAATGAATGACCAAATATAATAGATATTTAAGGATTCTTTGATTCTGCATTAAAACATTTTAAAAATCCAACCACAGGCTCGAGATAGCGAGATGTTTGTGTCAGTTTTTTAAGGCTTTTCAATTCGATTTTTAGGAAAACTTAAATAACTTTTCATTACCTATACGTCGTTAGAGAGGTGTTGATTACCGCTTGAGATTTTAGTCAAAAATTAAAACTTTACTGCACGATATTGCTTTTTTATAACATTAATTTAGACATCATTAAAACCCAATCCATTTTGTAACCACAAAAGACATATATTTGTGCAGAAAAAAAAATACTTTTTATTAATAAATTTAGCATAATAACCCGTTCATGACCAACATTTTTAAGAGGACTTTAAAAAAAAAAATTTGGAAAAAAGTTAAGTCCACTTGTATCCTTAAAAAAATGATACACATTAATGCACAAAAATTTATCAGCAATTTTTTATCAATTAAAAAAATTGTTTAAAAGTATTTCAATTTAATTAAGTGATAATTGAATCAATTATTTTTTAATTGAAAGAAAATTAAAAATTTAATATTGATTTAATTAAAATTTTAGTTGTTTGGCAATACATTTTTAATTAAAATATTAATTAAATATCAAAAAATTTTAATTGGTTTTTTTGTTTAAAATAAAATAATTTTAACTTGTAGAATTGTTGTTGGGAATTGTCAAAACCTGAGCTTTATTTAATGAAATCAAGTAACACATTGAAACGGCAAAGTTTTTTGATCATTATTTTATTTAAAATTAAAAATATCATTTATTGAATAAAAAAATATTCCAAAAATGGTTAAAAAAGTATTGAAATTTTTATTCATGTGATAATCGAATCAATTATTTTTTTAGTTGAAAGAAAACTTAAAATAGAATTTTGAATTAATTAATATTTAAGTTGTTTTGAAATACATTTTTAATTTAAATATTAATTAAATATCAAAGAATATTAATTGACCATTTCGTTTAAAATAAAATAGTTTAAGCTTGTAGAATTGTTGGGAATTATTAATATTTAATTATATAAATTAACACATTTTTTGAAAAGTCAAAGTTTTTTCATGATTTTTTAAGTTAAAATTAAAAATATAAATTATTGAAAAAAAAAATTCTCAATGGTACAATTTTTAGTATTCAATATAATCATTTTGGTAATAGGTGCAAAATCAACAATTTGTTTGCTTCATATTATGAATTTGGTATAAATTTGGTGATTAGAGACAATTTTGAATTTTTTTCTGTGTTAATATTTCAAGACCAAATTAATAGCCAAAGAGTTCAATGTTTTCTTATATAACGGCCAGAAAGAAATTTTCAATAGCCGGTCGATACTGAAATGTATCTCTTATATATTTTACTTATATTTTACTTATTTACTTATAAAACTATTTTGAAATTCATAAAGGTTGGTACATTCACAGTTCACAGCTTGATTTTGTGTACTTTCGAAATGGGCATAAAATTGTTTCGAATAGACAAAAGTTCACAAATATGTTCCTTTAGTTGTCAATATTTTCTTAGGTTCTAATGTTTTTAAAATGTTTAGACGGGCTTAAAACTATTTCAAGCGACAATTCCTTTGGCGGCTGAATAAGGCTATGTGTACTAAGACCGAACAAATATTCTTTGTAAATCACCTCAAGGTCGGTTGGTATACTAAAAGCTAAGTCTACCATACTTATTACTGAACATTGCAAACATTAGCATCTAAAGTGATATAGAGTCCAACTACACAATTTAAAAAGTAATCCCATTAATAAAAAAGAAGAACATTTAGTGGTCAATTAATATCCGCAACACTGGCGCCCCTTTTGCAATTGTGCTACTTTTTTATTCTTATATTCACTATTCAATAAAAATAAATCTTATATTGTATGACTTCATCAACAAAATCTAAGACGCCTTCATTTCTTTATAGTCGTCGTAGACGTCTTCGTCATCACAGTTGCCATCACCATCTTCACCACTGCCTTTATTTTTTATTATCAGCGTTGTAACCATATGTTTGTTGCAGTACTTTGTTTACTTTATTTTTTGCTGCCCTCAACTAGTTTCAGTTTTTGCAGCTAAACCAAATAGCAACACTTGGTTGTGCCACATAAATTCGTTCCCTTTCTAATATGTACTCTTACCAATTGGAAAACGAAATAGAAAGAATCTAAATGAAAAAAATACTTATATTTAATGATGTTTGCATATTGGTTTATTAGAATGAAGATGTTCATATGTATGAGTGAGTATATTTGAATAATTTAAAACCCCATTGCGCTAGATTCACTTCACTTATTATGGATTTCAACAGTGTCTTTCGATTTAAAATGTGTCGCTTATGCTCTGTGTTTTTTTTTCTCTTTTTATACCTACACAACCAAAATGGAGAGGGTGATATGCGTTTGTGATGATGTTTGTAACACCTAAAAATATTGGTCATGGACCCATCTTGAGCTATACCGGTCGACTCAGAATTACTTTCTGATTCGATCTCCGATGTCCGTTCTTCCGGCTGGCTGTCAATCTAAACCTTGTGCGCAAAGTACAGGTCGCTATTTTGGAGATAATTTGATAAAATTTGGTAAATCAATCTAAATTTCGATATTTTAATCAGGCTTAAGTTCATTGAATTTAATTTTCATTAAATTATTTTAATGAAGAAAGGAATTTTACAACATGCAATTAATTAAAATTTATTGATAATTTTTCATTCTTAACTGAGCTGGGATTTGAACCCAGGTTTTCACGGGCAGGTTGCCCTGACTAGTTTCGGTTGTAATCACACAATCTCTTCAGAGGGGTTTGCCGTAAAGTCTACTGATTCATATAGACATGCTTAACCACCAACAAATTAAGACTCATTCAAATTAAATTTGGGAGAATATCTCAACATTTTTCATTTTTCGAATTTATTCTATGAGTTAAATTTCAGTTATGTATTTTATAAAGCTGACGAAGGCCGTAGCGGGCCAGAAAATGCATTACATTCTGCTGGTGTCTAATAATTGTAAATTTTTCTGTACATAAATATACTTCATTGCTATCCAACGGAAAGCTAAGGTAAAATGTAACAAGAAAATACAATATAATAGTCTGGTAGTGTATAAAGTCATTTCTAAAAAAATATTTAAGGAATAGAGCTATTACAAAAAGCTTTATAAAATACATAACTGAAATTTAACTCATAGAATAAATTCGAAAAATGAAAAATGTTGAATATAATAAAGTTGCTTATGAAAAAGGAATAATTCAGAATATCTCAAATAATAAATTTTTGTAAATTCCGTTTGCACAACGTTTGGCTAGATCACAACCATCATTTAACAGTTTCTAAATTACATTATACAATTATGTACTTACAAATAAATTTTAGTAAATAAATAGAAATTGTAAAAAATAAAGCTAAAGTTTGATCAATTTACTGGTCGCACTTTTCTTAGATTTTATCCTCAAATATTTTTTAGGTCTGAACGTACCTTAAGCCATATCTATGTATTTTGTTGGTTCCTTACCTTTTTGAATTGTTCACTAAAATAAACATTTGATTACAAAAACTTGTTTGATTGTTGTAATTTTATGTCTTCGAATTAAAACCGGTAAGCCGCTAATTTTAAAAATGCTTAACCGAAAAAGGGAGTTCTTAAAATAGCAACTAATCGGAATATTCGAAAACCGGGCTTTAAAAAAAGTCGAATAATCGATCTCCCCAATGTTTACGTAACATTTTAAAAATATGGTGGCCTCAAACCGCGTCTAACGAAAGTTTACTCGGCAAATTCCCATCCAAAATTAAATTAAGAAACGTAAATAGTGGCTGGGGCAGAAAAGATGAAATCGGAAATATACAACTGCCGTGGAATGTAATCCTCAGGGACAACAAGGTGTTGGAAGACCTAGAGCGGCTTAGAGAAGAACCGTTGTCAGCGAGACCAGAAAAACTAACCAGCGTCGACACATAGCTAGGAAAAGAACACAGTGGAAGAACTTTGTAAAAAACTATTAGTTTCCTATTAGACTAACAGAGCAGTTCTGGAGATCAAAAATGCAAAACGGACGAATTTAAAAGTCTTTTTTTTAATAGAATTGTTATATTAAAATAAAAACAAATACAATACAATACAAATATTTCTCTATTAAACAGAATTCTATAAGAAAATTATTGAAAATTGGACTATGAGTATTTTAAAAAGAACGCCAAAATGCATGCGTTTTCGATTTCCAGAATACCTCTCTAAGCTCGAATTTTCATGAATTGTTAATTACGAACATGCCATGATAATAATAATATAGTAATTATGACTAAATTTGGACCAAAAATTTTTTATTACAACCTAAATCATCTTATCAAATTTTAATGGAATCTATCCACATTTAATCATAGCTCCCTCCCATACTAACACCACTCCCGAAAATAGATTTTAATGTCATAACTTCCTGATAAAAATTGGTATATATGTATATTTTTTGCAACGATGACTTTTATAATAGCTGTTATGTCACGGCAGTTTTGTACTAGTAGGTCCAGAATTGACCATAGGCCCCATGTTAACCCCTCACTTAACTCACTTGAAAACGAAAAAATCTTATATAGATGTAGATATCCAGATAATTTTCGGCATAAATAACTCTTATATAAATCTTAACCTCATGCTGCACAGAAATAAATACAAATTTATTTCAATTAAAAAATTTGTGATATTAATTAAAAAATTAATTAAATTTTCACCAGTAAACAAATTAATAGTATTAATTAAACGTTTAATGTATTTCATTATCTAAATCTTAGGCCCTAATCATGTAAAACGCAACGCAACACCATAGAATTACGTTGAAAGCACAAACAAAATCATAAATATTGTGTAATTTTGTTGTTGCTTTTAACAGAAATTCACATTGCGTTTTAAAATTTCAAACGCTGCATAGCTTGAGGCGTTGAAATTTTTAAAACGTTACATGAATTTCTGTAGAAAGCAACCACAAAATTACAAAATATTTATGACATTGTTTGTGCTTTCAATGTGATTATTTGTCGTTGCGTTGCGTTGTACATGATTAGGGCCTTAGTCTTATGCTGCACAGAAAAGAAATTTATTTTAATTAAAAAAATTGTGATATCAATTAAAAAATTAATTGAATTTGCACCAGTAAACAAATTAATAATATTAATTAAACGTTTAATTCTCTTGAGTAAACGTTTAGTTCTCTTGATTAAACGTTTAATCCACTTGATTAAACTTTTAATTTAAACTGATTTTGTTATTGATTAATGCTTTAATTTGTGAAAAACATTTCTGTGTGTCCATGGGTAACACTCAAAAAGGTAACACTCTCTTTTCTGTAGATACTGTGGTGTAGGGTATCGAAGGACATGGCTAGACCGACTTTAATTTCTTAACTCAATTACTGTAGCGTCTTATTTTCGTTTTGTTTTAATAAATAATAAGCAATTTTAAAACCTTACTCCCAGCAATATTTCAAAGTGTGATAATACCCTTTTTTGCAGCTGCGTTAACTCTTAAGTAGACACCTAATTTGTGTGGCACAAGCTGCCACCTGGGCCTGGCTGGGACCCCTTGGATTTTGTATGGAGTTTGTTGTGGCTATCGAAAAAACTTATACTAACGAACCCCTTGGCCTGGCTCGGACTACTTTTATATGTATGGAGTTTTATGGCTGTAGCAAGATTATTTTGTTATCAACTAGAATTTTTCTTCGAAATTAAAGTAAAGAAAGAAGTTTTATGTGTTTCGTATGCTTTTTGATACGTTTCGCTATTTTTTTACTACAGTACATATTTAATAGGTCAGGGCCTGACTAGGGCCTGACCATTGCCACGCCTACGGTGTTCAAATTTATACTTTTTTCGTTTTCTTGTAAAAGACAATTTGATTGAGGTATACATAAAGTTTCGTTCTAATATATTTTATAATTATATGAAAAAAACTGTAAAAAAGTCAAAACATACCTGGCCAGCCCCATGTATACACTTAAGGGTTACGTACTTTGTTATGCAAGTGTTTAGCTTATTTTCTTTATTCTTGTTTTTCGTTCAATACATTATGCCACAATATTGCGTTTGTGCAGATGTTTGTAACACCTTAAAATATTGATCCTAGACCTACCTTTAAGTACACCGATCGACTCAAAAAATCGATTTAACGATGTCCGACCGTCCGGCTGGTTAACTGACCATATAAACCTTGTGGCGCAGGTCGCAATTTTGTATATAATTTGTTAACATTTGCTACATAGGTTCTAATTCACATAAGGACCAAGCCTGTTGAAAATGGCGAGAATTGTTTTATAATTTCACATAGCCCCAAACAAGCTTCTTTCCGGATTATAGTCTTTGTGTCCATAAATCATCTTATTATGTTGGTATTTAGATTAAAATTGGCGCAAACCTATTTTGTTGCAATCTTAATTATGTTACCAAATATTATTGGAATCAGCCCATATTTGACCAAATACTACTCCCGAAATAATAACTTTTATTCCATAGCTTCCTTATAAATTATGGTATTGTCGTAAAAATTGCCGACAATAACTTTTACGGTAGCTACCATGACATGACAAAATGTTGCGCTGGTAGGTCCGAAATTGTCCTAATTCCCATATAAAGCTCCATCCTAAAATCACTTAAAGGCAAACAAATCTTAAAAACACGCAGAGAAAAAACATGTTTAAATATGGTCACCTCCAACAAAACTATTTTTAGACAAAATTTTTAAACATTATGTTTAAATTTAACCATGTTATTGTCACCGACAACCATATTATTGTTTAATTAGTCCTCCATTAAGTTATTCTTTAAAAAAATGTACGTGTTAGAATTATTCAGTCGTTTAAATAAATATTTAAAGACAACTCAATAATTATAACACGTACATTTCTTTAACGAAAAACTTTTATTTTTGCTCAAAAAAATAAAAATCAAAAAATAATTGTTATTTTTATTAAAAAAAAATAAAAATCACAAAATAACTGTTATTTTTGATCGAAAAAATAAAAATCTAAAAATAACTGTTATTTTTGTTCAAAAAATTTAAATCAAAAATAACTTACTTTTGTCCAAAAAAAATATAAATCAAAAAATAACTGTAATTTTTGATCGAAAAAATAAAAATCAAAACTTTAACAATCATAATATTTTATCATCAAAAAGATCATAAGGATCAATATGGTATACTTGAATCAGTTTGATAGCATTTACTTCTATATGCTTATTATGTTTTAAAATTTAAAAATAACTGTTTCGGTCCCTGCTAGAAAGTAATCTTTGTATAGCTTAATTAGAAATGAAGCTGTTCCATTAGCATTGTCCATTGTCTAAGTTCTGGTGCAGTATTGACAAAAAAGTCTCTGATGAATGTACGTTGGTGTAAGGTGAATGGATGAATCGGGGGTGTCAATTTAAGACTGCTGGATTTGATCTCTTTTTCCTAAATATAAAAGTTATTAACCCCAACTATAAGTAGTTATAGATTTTTTTATATATATATTTTTATATTCTTTGTTGCCTAGTCAATATTTTATTTGAAGGTTTGCAGTTTTACAAATATTTGCCCTTTTTAATACCATTTTTACATAACAAGTGCCTGTGTGTCTAAAAACATTGGTAATTGTTTTGTTTTTCTATTTATAATCAAAAGTAAAATAGACACACAAACACACATGAATTTATTTTATAAAAAGAAGAAAAGAGAAAAATATGAAATCATACATACCCGTACCAATTGGGATTTAAAATTCAATATTGCAAAGGGATGTAGTATGAACGAACACTGAAAAATTGTTCTAGACATTTTGTCCACACACAGAAATTTATTGCATTTGTTGTAGGTTAAAAACTTAAGAATATGTTCGGATTTATTGACATAGTTCGCGATTGGAAATTGTTAAGTTTTGGGGTAAAACTTTTTTTTAAATAAAGTTTTCTGAAGGGCAGGGCTGGGTTCGAAACTCAGCGCAGTCAAGAATGCAAAATTATCAATAAAATTTTAATTAATTTCATGTTGTAAAAATTCCTGCCTTCATAAAAATAATTAAATTTTTTTTTTTTTTTTTCATTATTTATTTATTGAATCTTCATATATTAAATATGAACTAACAATAATTAATCAAATCTTATCCTAATATTTACTTAATGTCCTGCCAGTGCCAGACAAAAAGATTTAGTCATCACGGGTTCTGTTTACATATCTAGGTGTTTATCGCTCATCTGATTGGGTGAGTGCTGCAGTGTCTCTTCTCCTTAATCGAGTGTGGCCGCCATAATTTAAAATATTTCGAGGTAATGGATTTGGGTGCAGTTCCAGCCTTTTTAAATATTTTACTGCATATTTCGTTATCATAGTTTTTACTAATGGCACATTGAGATCCTTGTGGCTGTGATTATTCGAAGAAGTTTATTTTGGCGCCTTTGCATTTTTTCGATGTTAGAAGCCGAGGCAGTGCCCCATAACTGAATACCGTAGCACCAAATTGGCTTTAAGATAGAGTTGTAGAGTAGAAGTTTGCAATCGAGACTAAGAACAGAATTTCTTCCAATAAGCCAATTAATTTGGATTGCTTTTAGTTTCATTTGAGTTAATTTCGCTTCTATATGCCATTTCCACGTTAAACGCCGATCTAGATGTATACCGAGGTATTTTACATGCGAGTGTTGGGGTATTATTTGATTATTTATTTTAATAGGGGGGCATGTTTCCCGACGCAATGTGAATGTTATATGTGCGCATTTTTGCTCATTGATCTTTATCCTCCATTTTTTTAACCACCTTTCTAGTTCAAATATATGATCCTGTAGATAACGAGATGCTTCTTGACAGTTTGCGTGTACGCTTAGAAAAGCTGTGTCGTCCGCAAATGTTGAGGTATGGGTGTAGCTGTTTGTTGGCAAGTCCGAAGTATAAATTAAGTATAATAGAGGGCCCAGGATGCTGCCTTGTGGGACTCCAGCGCTAATTGGCTGTGGAGAACTTAAAAATTCGCCTTCTTTTATAATAAATTGACGACCGACTAAGTAGATTTGTAACAGCTTGTGTATATTTGCTGGTAAGTTTTGCTGCAATTTCAGTAGTAAACCTTCATGCCAGACTTTATCAAAAGCTTGAGACACATCGATGAAGAGTGCTGAGCAATATTTTTTTTCTTCAAAGGCTTTTCTTATGACATTTACTATTCGATGAGTTTGTTCAATTGTGCTGTGTTTTCTTCTAAAACCGAATTGATGATTGGGAATACATCTGTTACCATTTAAAATCGGCGTTAATTTAGACACTAGAAGTTTCTCAAAAAGCTTTGATATATTAGACAATAAGCTTATAGGTCTATATGACTCAACTTTTGTGGGATCCTTTCCTGGTTTAGGTATCATGGTAACTAAGGATACTTTCCACTCTTGTGGGTAGTATTCAAGGCGTAAAATAGCATTAAAAATTAGTAGAATAATTTTCTTTGCTATGCTGGGTAGCTCCAAAAGCATTTTCTTACTGATCTTATCAAAACCAGGGGCTTTCTTGGGGTTTAAATCATGAATAGCCTTCTCGACTTCTCTTACTTCAAACCTTAGTGGAACAGCTGATCTAACAGCAACAGGTGGTAACTCGACCGCAGTATCGAAAGATGTATGAGGGGTAAATACGGTTTTCAAATGATTAACGAAAATATTTCCTTTTTCTATGTCATTTCGTGCCCAACGTCCATTTAAGTTTCTTAATGGTGGTTTAGTGATAACTGGTCTTTTAAGATTTCTAGCTGCACGCCATAATGAGTAATCAGATTGAGGAGTTGCATCAAGTTCTTTAAGATATTTTTCCAGAGAAGCCGTTTTTTGAGACTGCAGTAAGTTTCTTAGCCTTTTTGTGCACTCTTTTAGTAAATTTTTAAGTTGAGGGGATCTGTGCAATTGCCACTCTCTTCGAACTCTCCTTTAAAAATAATTTAATGAAAATTAAATTCAATGAACTTAAGCCTAATTAAAAATATCTAAATTTGGATTAAAAACCATTAACAGTTCAATAATATAACCACAATACTAATATTTCTGAAAAATACTTAACTTGAAAGTTTAAAATTCGGTAACAATGGGCCTTTTCTGGAATGCATCACTGCGCTGCATCTGATACGCAGCGGGTTCGGTTAAGCATCACTGCAAATGTCAGCTGTTCGAAAATACATAACAAATTCAGATGATTCAGTGATTCATATAAGAGTATGTTTATTTTTACAAAACATTTTTTGGGTGAGCTGCTAGTATTTTAAATTGTAGTCTCACTTACGAATAATCGGTGAAAGATTTTACTTTTTTTCATCCATGTTAAATGAATTGTTTTACATAAATATAATGGCCTTTGCGCATAGCCAAAGTAATGTATACTTTAAACTAAAACCGGCTTTATAAGCATGTAAGCACGGTTGTTCTAAAGTATACTTTAGAAAAAGTCGACTTTATTTTTGACTCCAATGATTTAAAATAATTATTTTCTCATGAATTCTTTATTAAGAACATTAAAAATTATTAGTATTGTGGTTATTTTATTGCACTGCTTATGTTTTTAATGCAAATTTTTTATATTTTACTCAGGCTAAAGTTCATTAATTTTTATTTTCATTAAATTATTTTTATGAAGAAAGGAATTCTACAACATGCACAATGACTTAAAATTTATTGATAATTTTTTATTCTTGACTGACCACTGGATGGAACCAACGTTCACGGACGAAATGATTTGAAATGTTTCGATTCCAGCAAAAATAGTTGGAATTTCTTTTTTATTTGAAATAAAAATGTTATTTTTGAAATTATTCGCAAATATTAAAAATTTAAGTTTACATATGGCAAAACTCTAGTAATAATTTTCATTTTTCTGCAAAATTGTGACTTATTTTTTTAGAGATCTATAAAAAATTAATTTTTGTTTTCAAAAACTAATTTCGAAATATCAAAATTGGGGTAAATGTTAAGGCAACAACTTTTTTTCTTTTATTATATCAAACTTAGCCTTTTCGATGCTAAATAACGTTTTCGCAATTATCTTCGAAATTTCGAACATTCACCAAACGATCTTATATTTGACAAAAATTTGTTATAACTTAAAAAGAACATTTGTCTTTTGAATTTTCCTAAAAAGTTTTGATTTCGAACATTAAAAAACTTTGCTAAAATGGGGAACAAACTAAGAAAAATTAATTTTGTCACCATAAAAAAAAAAAAAAATAAAAATATATGTTCGAAATCATGTTGGAAGTTGTGAGAGTTTATCTATTAAATATAATTGTTTATTTAAATTAAAACAAAAAAAAAATTCTTAATTTAGTGTTTAAATTTAAAACCACAAAAAAAAAATCAAACAAATCGTCAAATTTGACTAGAATTAAGTGACCGTTAAATAAATATCCTTTGTCTTGTGACTAATAAATGATATTTTTCTATTTTAACCTGCAAATTGTACCAAAAATGATTTACGTACCACAATTTTCTTCCATGTTTTTAAATAAGTAATAAGATTGAGTTCAAGCATTTTTTTATTACGTCTAGAATTTAATGGACTTTAAACAAAAATCCTCTGGAAATTTGGTTGCTGTTATAACTTTTATTGTAGCTAATAAATGATTTATTTATACTTTCATCTTCAAATTGTACCAAAAAAGTACTTATACACCACAATTTTCTGCCCTGTCTTCTAAGAATTATAACTTTTATTTTTTTTTTGTATTGGCGTGGGGCAGTAAGAGAGTGTACTCTGCTTACACAAAGCGAAACTATGAACTAGTAACGTTTTATTTTAAGTTCTCAAGTTTTGCTCTTGTCTGCCCGTTTGTCACTTGTAACCTTTTAAAATATGATGTCGTCGTCCTTCTATTACCCTTAGCCAGACTGTCATCGCCAGCATCAACCTCGTCCTGCTTTTGTTGCAGTTTGTTAATGTTTTGTTTTTGTTTCATACATTTTATGTTCCATAAAAGTGCTTGTGATGTATGTTTCTGTTTATATAAATTTACTCTAGTTTTTCTGATGGCAATTGTTCCAGAGTTCTTGTTAATCTTTGGTGGTAAATAGCTCTTTTTTTGCAAGTTTTATTTGTTAAGTTTTTCTTAATTAAAGAATTTTTGTTGTTGCTGTTTTTATGAGTTTGAGTTTTTTTAAATTACATTTATTTAACACTATTCAGGGTAATGTTGGTCAACTGACCCTTAGCGGGGTTGTTGACTCTGAAGAAGGTTGTGTTTGTATTTAAGTGTTAAAAGATGTGGGAAATAAATATAATTATACAACACTATAAATAATTCTTTATAACGTACTGTATGTTCATGGGGCCATAAAATAGCAAAGCAGTTTTTTATTTGATTCATCATTGTACAGTGTAAACGATTTGTAATTAAGATTTTCTAATAGAGTTTTTTTTTTAGTTATTTATATCTTAAGAAAAGCTAAGAAAAACTTAAAATTTAGTAAACGGAATTGCAGAAACTCTAACTGTTCAGCTTTTTTATCGTATTGATTTCTTTCACTTGATTTTAACATTTTAACGGCCAATTTCACCAAGTTCAGTAAAAACTTACTATTACCTTAACTAACAATAGGTTTTTGACAGCTATAAATGAAAGTTAATTATAACTGAATTTGGTGGCCGTAAGTTGTTTTTCTTTTCGTTTAACGCTTTTGTCTTCTATAGATGGTAAAATAGAGAATAATTTTCTTATAGTAAAATTTCCAAAAATTTTTTTTTTACACCCAGAGAAAAAACATGTTTCAATATGATCACCTCTAACAACATTATTTTTAAAGAAAATTTTAAACATATTATGTTTAATTTAACCATATTATGGTTAAATTAGTCGGCCATCAAGAAGCCATAACCATATTATGGTTGCCTGCAATCATGTTACGGTTAATAATAACTAAAGTATGTTTAACACTTGTAATAGCATGGTTGGTTTTCAAACATAGCATGTTGCTCTTGGGAAAGAGGAAAATACTTTTGGTAATTTTAAAACAAATTATTATCTTATTTTACCATAACATGTTTAGAGGCAACCATAATTTGGTTGTGGCTTCGTTAAGAAGGACCAATTTAACCCTAATATGATTGCCGCTGACAATAATATGGTTAAATTAACTATAATATGTTTAAAATTTTCTTTAACAATAGTTTTGTTGGAGGTGACCATATTTAAAGATGTTTTTTCTCTGCGTGTATGTACATTAGTGTGTCCCGAACAATTTGTTTTTGGTTTTTTGTAATGCAAGACCTTTCAAAATTTGCGGTATTGATCATAGTTTACCATAAAACCTTTTAAAATAAAATTTAACTATATCTTGAGTCCTCTACCGCGCTTTGAAGTTTTGAACATTTTTCGATTCCTGTAGATCGGTCCATAAAAAATGCAAACTAATTGATAAAACATTGACTAGTCCCGCGATTGTTTTCCTAGTAAATAAGGCGAATTCCACTAGAGGTGGTGGCAAAACTACAACAATCAAAAAACAACAGAACCAACAGAGGTATTTTGATTTGCATTGTTAGTGCTTACGGTTCCAAATGTCAACAGTTTCTAACAAAACCGAAACAAATTGGTTCGAACTGTCAGATGGCCTTTCGCCATCTAGTAACCAAATTAATTTTTTTACAATACAAGTGTAGTTGCGATTGTAACAGTGTTTAACACGGATTTAGTGATTCTTAATAATGGGCCCTAGGCGCAATGAGACTACTTTGTCTCTATTAAGAACAAAAAGAATATGACGATTGGCAACTATAAACTATAAGAGTCGACATTAAATTTATTTTATAAAAGTCTTCATTTAATTTTAGTAGTCCACTTGCAAGCCCCGCTAAGTTAAAAATAGTAAAAGTTCTGTAAAAGCTGACATTTTATTTGTTTTTTAAAATGCTTCCCTTAGCCATTCACAGAAAAAAGTGTTTTATCAATTAAAAAAATGGTTTAAAAGTATTTAAATTTAATTAATGTGATAATTGAATCAATTTTTTTTTTAGTTGAAGGAAAATTAAAAATTTTAATTTGATTTAACTAACTTTTTAGTTGTTTTGAAATAAATTTTCAATTAAAATTTTAATTAAATAACAAAAAATTTTAATTCACTTTTTTTCTTTATGATAAACTAATATAAACTTGTAGAATTGTTGTTGGGTATTGCCAATATTTAATTAAATAAACTAACACATTGTTTGAAATGGCAAAGTTTTTTGATCATTTTTTTAATTAAAATTAAAAATATCATTTATTGAAAAAAAAAATATTCACAATTTTACAATTTTTAGTAATTAATATAATAATTTTTGTAATAGGTGCAAAATCAACAAATTGTTTGCTTGATATTATGAATTTGGTATAAATTTGTTGGTTGGAGAAAATTATAAATTTTTTCTGTGTTATTTATCGCATTCAAAACTCGGTAAATTATGCGCAAGTTCTGGTTAAATGTTCAATACTCCTGAAAAATTCTCTATATCGCTTGGCATTTCAATTAAAAAAAAACGGTTTTAATTGATTTTCTCAGAATTTTCTTTTTTTTTTTAACTAAGCGGTGCTTGCAAGTGGAATACTCATTTATTTTTTTTGCCAAGAACGACCTGAAATAGAAGTATAATGGAAAGAATCCATCCAATTCAGTGATAGATCTGCAACTAGCATTGGTTGGAAGGGTGGCGTGATTTAATATTTAGAGAGGTATTTGAGGAGACCGTTACATTTGTGTTATTGTATGCGTTAGGCCAATGACTTACCCCTCCGCCATTTTTTGTTCTTAACTTTAGATGATTATATTCGGGACTTAGATAATATTCCAGATCTATTGGAAAACAGTTATTTGGCTGCGAAAATAAAATGATGGTGTATTTTTGTGTGGTGTCTGGTAATTTGCCTTCACAGAAAAAAGTGTTTTATCAATTAAAAAAATGGGTTAAAAAAGTATTTAAATTTAATTAATGTGATAATTGAATCAATTATTTTTTTAAGTTGAAAGAAAATGAAAAATTTGATTTTGATTTAATTAACATTTTAGTTGTTTTGAAATAAATTTTCAATTAAAATTTTAATTAAATAACAAAAAATTTTAATTCACTTTTTTCCTTTAAGATAAAATAATTTAAACTTGTAGAATTGTTGTTGGTAATTGTCATTATTTATTTAAAAAAAATAAAACATTGTTTTAAATGGCAAAGTTTTTTGATCACTTTTTTAATTAAAAGTAAAAATATCATTTATTGAAAATATTTTTTCAAAATTTTAAAATTTTTAGTAATCAATTTAATCACTTTGGTAATAGGTGCAAAATCAACAACTTGTTTGCTTAATATTATGAATTTGGAATAAATTTGGTGATTGGGGAAATTTAATAATTTTTTCTGGGGACAAAAACAAAAAATTTTGAACTAAGTATGGATGAAAAATATATTTATGAGATATCTCAAGTTGTATCAACTAGTTCTTGCAGTTCTGAGCTGGCAAACCGTCAACATGGCAAAATGGTGCACTTGCAATGACTTACTTAGACTGATCGTATACTCAGAATTTACGTAAGTACCCGCAATCTGTCAGATTGCAATTGCTTGTCAACTATGTAGTTAAAATATATG
This sequence comes from Pollenia amentaria, assembly GCA_943735925.1. Classification (NCBI taxonomy): domain Eukaryota; kingdom Metazoa; phylum Arthropoda; class Insecta; order Diptera; family Polleniidae; genus Pollenia; species Pollenia amentaria. Next base: position 39,246,017 of record OX031009.1, read on the forward strand.
CTCCGATTTGGTTCCTTATCAAGCAAAATACATCTTTTAAGGAAGGAGCTAAGCATATTTTTCGGCTGATCTTATACTCTCGATATTTAAACAAAAATATGAGATCTGTTGAGGATTCTGTTATCGAAAAAAAATTATTTTTTTTGCGCAGTCAGAAAAGCTATTTGCCAGTATGCTGTTTGATAAAAGAGACTACATTCGGGAGTTAGCACTACGAAGAATAATCGAAGGTGGAGAAGCTGAAAGCAGCACTAAATCCAAGATTTTTAAAAGTGAAATTTTCCAAAAATACAAATTTCGTAAAAATAGTGAAATGTTGCAAAATTTCCTATAAATGGCGAAATTAAGCAGAATTTCCTATAAATAGTGAAATTAGGCAATACTTCCTACAAATAATGAAATGCTGTACAACTTCCTATTAGAAGTGAAATTATGCAAAATTTAACAACTAGTGAAATTTTCAAAAAATTTCCTATAAATAGTAAAATGTTGCAAAATTTCCTTTATATAACTAATTTGTGCAAAAATTTCTTATAAATAATGAAAAGTTGCAGTAAAACTATTAAAAATTTCCTACAAATAGTGAAATTATGCAAAATTCCTATAAAAAGAGAAATTAAGCAGAATAACCCATAAAAAGTGGAATCAAGCAATATTTCCTACAAATAATGAAATGCTGCAAAATTTCGTATAAAAAGTAAAATTATGAAAAATTTCATATATGTATGTACATACCAAGCCTTTAACTGTGGAGTTGAAATTTTGGGACACACTTAATGACGTGGGGGTTAATTTTACCCTTCTAAATTTTACTCAAAAAAAGTTACCAAAAAATATTTTTTTATAATTATTTGTTTTTGAAAAATAATGTACTTCATTTTTAATCACAAAAAAATAAAGAAACCAAAAATTATTTTTATTTGTTTAAACAAAACAGGTACTTTTCCTCATAAGCATTTTTTTAAATATAAAAAAACGATATATCATAAACTTATCAAAGAAATATGAATTAAAAAAAAAAAACAAAAACTTAAAAGGCATTTTTCACAGTCAAACGATACACTTTAAGACATAAAATAGATCATGAAAAAATAATTAGGTGTAGAAACTACAGGTCAACCTTTTGGAGGTTTTGTACTCATCATCCCATTTTAATCTGCATTCCATACACATTGGCTTACTACATTGCAAATAAATCTGCAAGAGATAAAACTTCCAACTTTGGATGAAATATCTTGGTTATCAATGCACAACATCTGACAATATCTGGGCGGAGGAGTCGGCGTGGCACCTCTTATACAAACCCCTTATACATTTCTGTATGTCTGAAGAATGGCAAGAGTCAAAGTTTCGCGATTAGTTAAAATCATCTTGGTTAGCAATACACAATATCCGACAAAATGTGGGTGAGATTAGAGAATTGGGCGTGGCACAAAATAAATTTGCTTTGTTTGTAATAGACGGTAAGAGAAACATTTCCATATTTGGTACACACAGCTGGGTTATCAATAAACAACCCCTCTACGAAAATGGGCGGGATTGGAGAAGTGGGTGTGGCATCTCCCATACGAAGATACTATAGATTTCTGTATAACTGGAGAATGGTAACAGTAAAAGTATTCAAAATTGGTACAAACAGCTTCCTAAACAATGCACGAGACCTGTTTTTAAAAAAATTTACTTATTTTATTTTAATGAGGGTAGCGAAGCGACTGAGTTAAGCTTGTATCATATAAAAAATATTTTACCAACAAAAAAACCGACGAGAGGTAAAAATAATTCCATGAAAATATTACGTTAATTTTGATGCGGGGTAAATTTTTTTCTATCAAATCCTTACGTTAACGCTGACGTGGTGGTAAAATATTTTCGAAGAAAAAATTACGTAAATGATGACGAGTGGTAATTTTTACACCAGCATATCCGTAGCTCCGCTAGTGCAAAGTCAAGCTCAGCCAAAACACTAGTGAATAACAACGATCACGATATGAGAAGATACTAAGAGAATTAAATTAATAGAGCGCAGTGGAAGAGAGTACATATTTTAAAACATTTTTTAAAGAAAGGGTACAATTTACCACCACCTCCACAGTTAAAGGCTAGTGAAATTTTCACAAAATTTCCAATAAAAAATAATAAAATACAAAGTTTCATGTAAAAAGTGAAATTATTGAAAATTTCCTATGAAAAGTGGTATTATGCAAAATTTACTATAAATAGTAAATATACTATAAAAAGTGATATGGTGCAAAATTTCCTATAAATACACGTGCACGAGCATGACATCAAGCATTTTGACCGTGTATACCCCTACCCCTTTAAAGTAAAACCACGGGTCTATTTAGTGTATATTTTGCACTTCAATTTGATGGTCATTTAAAATTATATCTGAACAGTTTTTCTTTATTTTTCATCATCAAACCTAATTCTAAGGTTTACCCTACCTGCACTTTCCATTAGCCCAGCTTTTATTTATAGCCCAACTGAAATATTCATTAAAACTAACACACACATACATTCATATACATATAAAGTTGCATCACGTACATGCACAGACGTACACGTTTACAAATTCTAAAGCGTAAAGACAATAACAATGCAAATAAATTGGTGTAAAATTATAAACGTAATTACAAATAGGCTTTGATGTAAAAGTTACTTATTGTTGTCTCGCTACTGTTGTTATTGTTTTTGTAATACTTTTTTCATATTGTCCTAGTAACAACAATAACAACAACAATACAACACAATAGACAATAACAAATCAAAAGAAGTATGTATGTATATAGAAAAAAACGAAGGAATAAAACGTTACATAAAAAAGTAAACAGTCTACTACAAGTCATTACCCGGTAAGAGGCATATTTAAAAAAAACACACACTTCTCCATACACACATGTATTGATGTTTTCCTACATGTGTATGTATTCGCTATTGTCTTCCTTTTTTGTTTTTAACATTTAAGTTAAAAAAATTAGTCTTTAACAGTGGGCCGGGTTATCTGAAGTTTGAAAAAAGTGTTTTTGGATTTAGTAACACATCCATCTGGGGTTGCAATGGCTTGCAAGTATAGCGATGTTAATATATACACACATATGTACTTATAAATAATTATATATATATATATATATTAAATATATAGTTATAACTTGAGAATTTCGAATATATTTTGTTAGCTTTTCCGAGTGAGAATTAAATACCTCTTGGTGTTGAAGGTTTGGGGTACGTTTGTTTAGCTAATAACTAAAGCTTATGGTAGAGGGCAATCAATAATGTTTCAATAAGCCTTTAAATGATTATTGGTAAGACCTTTTCAGGTTTCCCGTGGCTTTTACCCAAATCGATGGAAGTCAAATCTTAAAGAGGCTGATTGGTTTTAACATAACTTTTACTCAGGATGAATTTGCTCTTTTTGATGTATTTCTTTGTAAGTTGTTGCTATTTGCAGTTGAGGTTGTATACTTCCAGTTCTTAATCAAAAGTTTGAATGCATAGTTTAATATCATGAACTAAAATAGTAGACTCTTTAACGCCTTTCACCTAACATAATGCAGTGTCTTAGACTACTCACCCACTAACACACATTATCAAACAGAATTAAAAAAACGTATTACGAACATGTTTACGTTTTACACATATTTCTCTATTTAGGCGGCAAATCATGAATGTAGTTGCCACAGAGACTTTTATAACAAGAATAAGAGGCAATTTTCGTTTTTTGCTCATATACAGTCATTTATGGACCGATGTGGCCAAATTTTAATAGCAAATTTTAGCGGAGCGTATCTGAAAGAAATATATAACAACATAATCCTGATTATTTCTGGGGTCTTCAGAAAATCCATTTCAACAGACAGTCGGTCAGGCAGACATCGTTATATCAACTTCGCTACTCATAAAGAACTAGAATATTTATACACTTTGTGGGGTCTAAGATCAATATTGTAGAAATTACAAACGGAGTGACAAACTTACCTGTCATTACAGTATCCGGAGATGAGCCCTTTTTAAAATTTATTTTTGAATTTTCTTGGTTTTAGTAGCAAAATGGTATCTTTGGTGTATGCGATTTATTGAAACATACAAATATTCAGATAATCTTTGTTGATTTAGTTCGGCAGTCATACGTTTTAAACAAATTTTAATAAAAATATATATATATTTTGTTTTAACATTTTTTATTTTTCGAATTTATTCTATGAGTTAAATTTCAGTTATGTAATTTATAAAGCTTGTAGTAATATTTCTATTTAGGGAATAGAGCTATTACTAAAAGCTTTATAAAATACATAACTGAAATTTAACTCATAGAATAAATTCGAAAAATAAAAAATTTTGAATATAATAAAGTTGCTTATGAAAAAGAAATAATTCCCAATATCTATTTTGTTTTAAGTTTATTTTTTTATTTCCCAATATTGCGGTCAACATTGCGGGCCATCTTAAGGGGTTTTTGAAAATATATAAAACTAAATTAATAAACAAAAAATGGGAATTTTTTAAATTTGTTTAAAACGTATGACCTTCTGCCGAACTAAATCATAAAACTTAATAACCAAAGGTCAACAATTCACAACTTTAAGCATTCAGATAATCTATAACGTTTAAATATATATTTTGCATTTTAAGATAAGATTAAACCTTTGAAGATTCATTAATGAACTCGAAATTTTTTAACGCAAGCTTTTTAATATAAAAGAACAATAAGAACATTTCTGTACATTTTTATCTGGTTATTATGATAACTAATTACAAAACACATTCATTCATAAAATATCAAAAACGAAAATATTTCGCCCGGAACCATCTAGTATTTTGTATCATAATCGAATAACTTAGGAATCAGCTTCACATGCATAATAACCGCATATGATCTCATTTTTCGATCATAAATGATACCCTCGTTGTTAGAAACTGGTACCATACCTATGAATCACCTTTAAGTATCATTTGTGATACAATTTTCTGATTCCTATTCGAGCATATGAATAAATAACATGTGAATCCTTTTTTATCGCTCTAGTTATATATACGTTTAAAATTCAAAACATTTAGAAATCTATTTGAACACATTAATAAATCATATATGAATCCTTTTTCAATCGCACAAGTAATAAATCAGTTAACAATCATCAAAAGTGATCTGAGGAGACTCATTTAGGCGATTTTTACAAAAAATTGCCACAAAAATAATCTGGGAATTTTTAGTTCTCATGTTGAGTTTAATTTTTATTTTAAATTTTTATAAATAAGGGTGTGTGTTAAATGGTAGCAAAGTACTCATGGAAGTAAAATTTTCACATTGTTTAGGTGAATAAAATTTCACTAGCCCTGAGGGCTAGTAGATTCCCCTCATGGATACGTTAGTGCACTGGTTTTATTTAGTAGAGAGTTGTACAAAGAAAGGTCAACTAGAAAGAAGACAAAAAGGAAACATAAAAAACAAATGTATTTAAGTTTTCAAGACAAAGTCTTGACAAAAAAGTACGAAAAAACAAGAAGAAGAGGGAAAAAACATGTAAATTAAAATTGAAAATTTATAATCAATTACAGCAAATTTCAATCTACCAATACCACTGGTTAAAGATTGATGTTTGACTAAAGACTGGCAGGCGCCGCAGTGGCGTAATCGGTAGAATGCAAAGAATTCTGATGATGAGAATGTGGTTATTCTCGAAACATGTAAATTCGACCCGACTTCAATCCCGTGTTCAGTCAAGAATTATCAAAGAAAAATTTTTCATTCATTTCATGTTGTAAATTCCTTACTTCAATTAAAAATAATTTAACGAAAATTAAATTTGATGAACTTAAGCCAAATTAAAATATAAAAAATTTCAGTTAAATACCAACAGTGCAATTAAAAATCACAGTAGCTTTACCCCCACATACATAAAAAATATTTTTGGTGAATAAAAGGTTTATTAAAAAAATTTTCATAGAAAATTCGTTTCATAAACCTAAAATAGTTTTTATGAATATGGGGATTAATCTTTGAAGCACATTCAAAATTTTTTACATATATGTCCATCCTATTGGTTATTTTCTGTAGCTTTACTCTCAAAAAATTATTATAGTAATTCTATAGACTTTATATTTGATCTATTTCGACATTTAGCATTTTGCATCCAAATTTCCAGTTTTGAGCCCACTGTCGATTTGTGTTATTTAAGCGTAAGTGTGTGAGTGCATCTAAAAGACAAGTAAGAAAGTTAAGTCAAGAAAACCCTACCATATCATACCCTACACCATATACTGGTTCCTTTGTGGGACCAATGAAAAATTATGGAGCTTTTGAGACAAACGCTTTGATTTTTATCGCAGTTATGCTGAATTTTATTTAAATTACAAAATCTTTAAGATATTTATCTGTTTTATGGAATTTTCGGGAAGGTGTCACATGGGACTTATTATAAATATTTTTTCAATATTTATTTATCGAATCTTCACATTTTAATTATGAACTTACAATAACACAAGGGAACAAAATTGAGCTTTTGTTGTGTTGATTGGAAGTTTTATCCAATTTTATTTTTTACTAATTTGAGGTTGCTGATTTAAAATCTTATCTCCGTTTTTCTCTATCAGCTCGCATTTTTAATTTACAGATACTAATCGTATTTTTGGCTTTTTTTTTAAAAACTAAAAGTTCAAAAAAATTATAACTTTACTCTTCATTAATCGATTTTTTCACGGCGGTCCTGATCTCTCAGTTGAAAAGGTTTTTCACAACCCTTTAATTGTGGAATTAAAGCAGGTGTGAATTGCAGAGACCCCCTGTGTCTCAGCTATTGAATGAAGCTAAAAAAAAATTAATCGATTTTTTTAAAGATGTAATAGTTTGCTTTAAAAAACAGTACATTGTTTTAAATAACCAAAAAAGGCTTAGTAATGGTTGTTTACGTAAAAATAAAAAATTCGAAATTTTGTACTTTTAAAAATCATGAAAAATCCAAAACGGGAAAAAGTTAAAGTTTTATTACTTTTACGTAAAGTCACATGTCCTATGAACAAAATGAAATATAGATCATAAAAATTGATGAACGGGTTTCGCTTTTATTCACAATTAAGTGAAGGTACCTGATTTTTAAGTGAAGGAAAAAATGTCCATAAATTGAACAGGAGCAAACACACACACATCAAAAAATTGAATTTTTGCATGGAAATCGCGATTTTTATCAATTAAGTATTCTCAGTAAATTATGAATAAAATCAAAAGTTGTGCACCGATTACAATGAAATATATCTCATTTTATTCGAAATATATTTAGCTAAATGTTTTTAGACCAAAACTGTGATTTTTGTTTTAGTTTTTATGAATTTTTAAAGAACGAAATTTGTTTTTTTTTTTAATTTTTCTTTTTTATTAAAAGATTTTGTTTGTTGTGCTTAATTCTCTTTTTTTAATAATTGATAAAAAAAAATACTGAAATTTATTGTTGGAGGATAAGCTGTTCCTATGCGCATTTCACTGGTTACTTAGGCCAGATCATCAGGAAACGTTCTCCTTAAATAATTTTAGAAAAGGCAAAGCTATCAGCAAACAAGACTACAGAGGGAATGAGAATTACCTATAAACACTCTAAAAGTCTTTTTTGCAACGATATCAAAGCTTAAACAAAATACCAAACAATAAATCAGTGAAGAGTTTATCTTTTCTTACATTCCCCACTACAATTATTTGGGATCCTCCCAACATTAATTGTAGTTGTAAGTGGGTAAAGAAAAACATATTAAAAACAAGTGCTTTTATTGTTTTCGCTAGAAATCAAAATAAAAACAATTTGCCAGTTCAGTTTTTTTATGCACGTGCACTTGCATCTTTTAATAAATAATAGTATTCTCAAGCACTTTGATAATAAAATTTTCTTGTTTTTCAAAACCTCAACTTTATCTCAGAAGCTATTGGGCAAATTTAAATGAAATGTAAGCACGGCATAAACATAATATTGTTGACGAATTTTGATTTATTTTTTAACTGAATATGGTGAACATCTTTTAAGTTATTCCAATATATGTAGCGGAAGTGCCTTAATTTTAGACATAACGATATATAAAATTTCTTGTAATAAGTGAAATGTTGCAAAATTTCCTATATATTAAGCAGAATTTCCTATAAAAAGTAAAATAAAATTGTATATCGCGAAAAATCGAGCTGATAGAAAAAAACTAAGTGCAGCTTTGGATTCAGCGTCCCAAATAACTTTAACACCATTCAGTTCTTAATCAAAAAAAAACCTTGTTTACTTGTGTAATTAATCAAATCATATTCAAGTACTGTATATTACGAGTATGTCCTGCCAGTGCCGGATGGTAAACACCGCCTAGATGTTATCTACAACAATGTTGTTCGATATGTATATGGGCTAAAAAGATATACTCACACTTCATCATTCTCTAGGAATATCTATGAAGTGACGTTTGAAAACCTAATTAAAATACGTGTTCTTTTATTCATTCATAAGATTATCTATACACAAAGGCCTAAATACCTCTTTGACAAAATCCGCTTTGCAAGATCCAGTAGGGGTAAAAAGTTGATTATTCCGAGACATCGTACCCTTGTCTCTGAATGGCAATTTTATGTGAATGCTGCTCGTCTTTGGAATCTACTACCAGAAAATTATCAACTAACCAGTAACGTAACGTATTTTAAAGAATTACTATATACTTTTTTTGATTAATTTTGTTTTTATTTTGTTTTTATTTTATTTTCAAATTAAAATTTTATTTTCAAATTAAAATTTTATTTTCAAATTAAAATTTTGCTTTTTCTTTATCTCTAAAAAAAAATTACTTTATTTTCACTTAGTTTAATTTTTAAATTTGATATGTTCCTTTTGTTATAATTTTTGTTCCTGATCCTATATTTTTTATTATTTATTTTTTTTTATTTTTTATTTTTTATAAATTTATTTTTACTATATTTATAATTATAAAGTTTGCAATCGAGATTAAGGACAGAATTTCTTCTAATAAGCAAATCACTTTAAATGGCTTTAAGTTTCATTTGAATTAATTTTAAATGGCATATCTACGATAAATGCCGATCTAGATGTATACCGAGATATCTTACATGCAAATGATGATGGTTATTGATTTCAATAGAAGGGCATTATAACCTACACATAGTGAATGTAAAATATAATCATTTTTTGTCATTGGCCTTTATCTTTTACTTATGTATAATGCCAATTTTTTTTAATCGGAAATTTATGACAGCGAAAGTCATTTTTGGGAGTCGTACTTAAGGTGCATGTACACAACATGTTTTTAACATCTGTCAACTTTCACATGTCACATGTAATTGTGCATATCTGTCAAAATTGCTATTTTACATAAGGTTTATAATATTTGGCCACACACGTACATGTAATTTGCTCCTGACATTGTCTCTATTTTTTCGCATAGTTATTGCAGAAGCCAAAGTACTTCTCGGTTTTAACATAACGTGCTGCCACCGCAACAATTTTTATTTGCGCCGTAAAAGGGTTCAGCCATCTTAACATTTTTTTCTTTAAATTCTAAGAAACTAATTTAGGATATTATAATGAAACGTTTTTTCATATACATATATGAACATAATTTCGACTCAATGGTGAAATTATCATACATATATTGGTATTGTAAAATATTAACTTCAGCCGACTAATGATTCTGTCAATAGTGCACCGCCGCTGCCGGTTTCTTCACGGCATAGATTTCTGACACAGCTGATGTCAGATGGTTTTCAGAAAAATAAAATGCATGCTCTAATTGAAATTTTGTCAGATGACTTTGCGTCTGACTTTTACAGATGCAATGTTTTAAAGGTAAAACACGACGTTGGTATTTTACAGTGGGAACTTTGACAAGTCAGATTTAAAAACATGTTGTCTACGGGCACCTTTATATGGAATTTTCTGTTAAATATGGAACGATCCCCATAAAGTTTGTAATGAAATTGTGAACATTTTTTTAAAGAGTTGGATAAGAATACCAACAGACTAAGAGGGGTTTTCCCGGAAGGGTATTTTGTATGGCGTCTAGGTCAAATCATGCATAGATTTTTGCCATTTTTAATAGGCTTAGCTAACAAAAATGTATGTACCGAATTTAATTAAATTATTTCCTAAATTTTGTTTGACCTATACTAAATACACAAGGTTTATATGGGCAGACAGACAAATGCCAGCCGATCGGACGGAAGGACAGAAACGCTTTAAATGACTCAGAAAGTTATTCTGAGTTGATCGGTACAAATACTTTTATGCGTTACAAACTCAAGCACAAACGCATTAAGCCCTTCCTGCCTGATGGTGTCGAGTATAAAAAATAGCAAAATATTTTTATGAGTGTGCATGTGTGTGTGTGTGTGTGGATAAATGGCGGCGACCTTTTGTATGGGCATGGGAGTGTATTGTTTTTAATTTTTTTGTTTTGTTTTTTTTTTTTTTAGAAATTTTATATGGCAAATGTAAATAAAATGTCCTCGTTTTTGTGTTCCTCTATTTTATTTTTTAGGAGAAAGTCAGAAAAATAAAATTTTCAAAAAAAAAAAAAAAGATACTACCAAACAAATTTCGAAGGGATTTTTCTTTTGTTTGAAAGAGGGGTAAAGGATAACTTTTATTTGGCTGGACTGGTTGAAGGTTTAGGTTTTGTTTTCGTTGTTTTAATAGTTGATGTAGTGTTCTCTTATTTAATATTACGAGTATACGTGTTGGCGTCATTTGTTGCCATTTGACTAAATTTTTTACCGGTAGTGTTGCTATTTTTCCAAATGAGTAATTTGTGCGCTGCTCTTTGGCGTTCTATTTGCCGTTGCTATTTTTGCATTTTTCTTTACACACTAAACGTTCTCAAATAGAAAGCAAAACTTTAAAAAAAATTTATACCAGAACAAAAAAATTTAAAGGGGTAGCAATTAAAAGAAAAAGACGAATAAAACGTGTTGAAATTGTGGGTGTTTTAAGGAAGGAAATTTTTATTTATTTTTTGTTTTCTTTTATTTTTTATTTTTGTGTCTGTTTTATTAAGTCAAAAACGTTTTATTTGCTAATTTCAATTTGTTGTATTCTTAAGCCTTTACTTTACTTTAAAATTCTTTAATTTTTTGCTATTTGATGTCTTTCCATTGTTGGGCCAAAACACCGAAAAATTGTTGTTGAATTTTTTTGTTTTGTTTAACTTTTATTTCAAAGGGGTTTTTTTTATATTGTAATCGGGTATACAAAATTTCAACACTTTTCTTGGTTTATATGTGTGTTTTTGTTGGCTGAATTGAATTAATATTGTTACAAATTGTTTTTGAAAGGTATTAATTTTGTTTTTTTTGTTTTTTTTGTTATTTTCTTTTAAGAAATATTTTTTTTAACAACGTTTTCTTATTTTCATAAAGTTCCAAACTTTTTTACAAGGAAGGCAAAGCGAAATAAGAGTAAAAGAATTGAAATACATGTATACTAGGGTATCCGTTATTTCTTAAAGTGGAAATATTGTTTGTCTTACCCCTCAAAAAGTTGAGGCTTGATGCAAAAATAAAATTCCAAAAATTTCACGGCCCTGGGACCATGCCTTTCGGTCGGCACCGGTTGATATTTTATCTAAATAAACTCATACGGCAGATGACCCACAAGTCGAAAAATATAATAACATCACGAAAAATCATTCTGTGCAACCAGAAATTTCTTAAAACATACTTGAAATTCTGAAACGTAATTAAAATGTTTCATCTTTTGTGAATAAAATCAAAAGTTGTAGACAGATGTTAATCATTTATGGCTTGTTTCGTTTTCTATACGCGAAACGCAGCTGCATAGCTCCAATTTTTAATGCCGTTGTAAAAAACAAAAACTTTTTAAATTTTGCTAATAAATTATTTTATTTTTCTGAAACGACTGCGCAGTTTAGAAAAAAAGTTTAGCCTTGCTTAAAGGTAATTTTGTCGGAATTTCGGTTTTTTTATAAACCGTTTTTGGGTTATGCGAATATATGTTGCGCAACCTCCTCCATTTTCGAAATAACGGTATAAAGCGAAAACAAGAGCTAACTTAAAAAATTGGTTAGCACCACTGGATTCAGTGTACGAGCCAGGTACCCAGCTTGATAGAAAAAAGTGTCAAATTCTAGCACTGCGCAATTGTTACTGGAACCAACATGGAGCATATTCTTGAGATTCCAAAACTAAATAATACATCTGGGGAAGCGGTAGAGAGCTGCTTTACCTCCCTCCCTTGTCGCCATCATATTTAGGAACACGTTTTGAAAGCGGTGTTTGAATAAAAGTTGCCCCCATCTAACAACGAATCCAGATGTGCCGTTCTTTAAGCAATATATTGCTTAAAAATATTTTTGTTACGACAACAATATTCCGTTCCTGCAGATCAGGAGGACGTAGTAGCAGACGATTGCATTTTTATCATGTTAAAGCATGGTTCAATTGCCCCAATGCATCCGGAGCTTGCGTAAATAATCTAAACTTTTTACAAACACATTTACTGTGCGATGACAACGATCCAGTCACGTCAGAGGCAGCTTTTAAGAAAGTGACTTTGGCTTTAGCATTTTTTGATGTGAGATTAAACTCCACTACAAGAGCAAATATGGTAAAGGCGTTAAAAACAGAGACAAAACTTAGCGCAAAGAAAAACTTGATACTCGATTATATAATTAAATAATATCCTATAAATACTTTTGCAATGACTGACTTTTATTCTGTGGGTTTTAGTTTTCAGGAAAACCAATCGATTTTTTTATTACTAGTAGACCCAGGCAGAAAAAGACAATCAGCACGACGCTGTGCCGATGTTGATGGGGGTATTATCACCATCAATACAACGTACTGTTTACCAAATTCACAATGCACTCACAATATTAAAATGATAACGCCAAATTTGCGTCTTCCGACTCTTGTTTTTAGTGTTGCCACAATACTATAAATTTAAATTTACAATATTGGATTCACGAATTTACAACGCAGTCACAACATTTAAATGATAACGCCAAAAAAACCGCCTTCCGACTATTGTTTTCAACACTGTCACAAAACCCTAAATTTAAATTTACAACATTGGATCAATAAACATGAAATATAAATATTAATTTAATGATGAAATAATAGATATTACTCTTTTACATAAATAATTACATGTAATGTGCATATGAATGTAACTACCTAAATTCTTTTAATCAACCAATAAAATTTGGCAGTAAATTTGTATATTTTTTCTTACCTTAAATAGATTTTTGTTTAAATTTTAATAATACATTGTAAATTAAGACTATATTTTGCAGTATAGTTTTATTGTATATACGACATACGACAAAACTTAAGTCGTATATCTGTATTTAGTGTATTGTACCGGTGTAGAATTATTGTAAAAACTTATTAAAAAGCTAAGGTTGTAATTTTGTATCTTCAGTGTTGAGATAATACAATATTTTTGGAAGAGTCAACATATTGTATTTACAGGGTCGCGGCGGTACATAATATTTAGAAGAGTCGTAATTTATGCCTGGGGAAGCATGCATTTTTTCACGGTTCAATATAGATTCCCCTTTTTTAGAAGAAGACCCTGAGAAATGGATAAATGGGAAATCTTATATCAACAGAAGGAGTTCAATTAAGAACTAAAAGGTTTTGAATGATACTGCCGAAAAAGCGGTGAAGTTAGTTAAAGTCTATCACGTACTGATAACAAAGGATGAAAGTCAGATGACATATGCAATGCAATGTGTTCAACATTAAAACGATAGACAATTTTATAATAAGTTTAACAAGAAACTACATTTTGAGATGTACTTCATGTAATGAAAATAATTTGGCACCTTATTACACAAATTTTAATTATATATCTAATGCTCTACAAAATGGCTTTGGTCCCCCTGAGTCATTTTTGTTCTTAGACAAATTTAAGATAATAGAGGACAATAATGGTATTCCAATTTTCTATCATAATTATAGACGTGCCAATGTCAAAGCAATTGATTGCAACAGTATATCAAATTTTTCAAACAGGATGCCCCGGTAGACTAGCTGGTAGTGTGTTGTCTATCAGTAGCGGGGTTGCGGGTTCGATTCCCGCCAGAGACTCTGGTCTCCTGCAGACAAGCAAAAAAAAAAAAAGTTTCGCGGGACTTAGTGTAGGAATAAACAAAAAAAAATTGATTTTAAAAAAATAAAAGTATATCTAATAAAGAATTCCTTGCATTACAAAGCACAAAAACCAAAAAGTTTTGGTGGATAATAGAATAGTAAAATATAAAACTCTCTTTTTTATTTTTTAGACTTTTGCTTTTTATTTTTGCCATATATCAGTAATGTTTTTATTCACATTTTTCATTACAAATAAAAATATAAATTTGTATTTTTAATACATAAAAATTTATTATATTTGCAAATCAAAACTAATGTTATATCCTTAATACTCGAGAACTCGTTTCTGGGACTTTGTATTTATGTAAATATGTATTATATTATACTAGGGCTTATTATAGTAGAAATTGTTAAATTTTGTAAATAAATAAACATAAAAAAAAATAATGCATTATGAACTCATTGCGCATCGAAAACTTTAGCCTAATTGAACAAACATTACGTTAAAAAAATTATGAAATTTAAACACTTTTAAAATTTTATTTTTTGGTTGCACAGAATGATTTTTCATGATGTTATTATATTTTTCGATTTGTGGCTCATCTGCCGTATGAGTGTAATTGAATAAAATGTCAACCCTAAGTCGGCACGAGAAGGCATGGTTCCAGTTGCGTGAACTATTTGGAGATTTATTTTTGCATCAAGCCTCAACTTTTTGACGGGTAAGACTTTAACATTTTCAGAAGAAAAAATTTCACATACAAAAAAACGGACTAAGTTTGTCATTCAATATAAATATTTTGGGTCCTTACGCAATTTTAAGTCGATTCCATCTGTGACAATCACGCTTTCTTTCGAACGACTCAACAGAAAAGAAAATAGAAATAGTTTGCAGTTTCTAGCAGTTTGGGATTGAAATCCAGAAGAATCGATTCAGTAGGAAAAGAGTAATACACCCAAATGTGAAATAGCCTCCCTAAAAGATTGGCAAAAACTAACATTGTTGGAGGAAGACGCCAATTGTCATTCAATTCCAAAAAATCGAGTCATAATTTAATATTACCCAACGATACACATACGATGCCTTAAGCCGTAAAATTTTTTTAATATTATTGTTAAATTATGCCCATTACATATTGATAAGGCTGGAAATAAAATTTCGTGAAAATCGGTCTTTAACTTGCGACAGGCCCCTATATAAAGCCTATTCTCGAAAATTAGCTAAAAAGAAGAGTTAATCCATAGCAAATATTAATATTGTGGTGAAATTTGGTTAGATAAAATATCTAAAGACATGTCTTTCGGTATAAACCGATGGCAGATTTTAGACCGATTAATCACTTAAAACTAAAATATACTAAAATTCATTACAATATCATTATTTGTTTCGGGCTTATGAGAATTAATGTGTTTTTTAATTCAGTGAAATAAGTCTTCTATATTGTAGAAGTTGTGGAATTACAAAGTTATATACCTTTTTATACCTTTTTATCGGTCTTTTAGGTATCACGTTGTAACCGCATAACATCGCGAGAAGGAAGGTATTAAAAAGTTGGTTCTAAGGACTAATTTTCCATCCAATGTGTGGATGGTTGGCCTGATGGCTATTGCTAATTACCAGAAGTAGCGGAGGTTAGATAACTTCAGCATTCATAAAAGGGGCAAGTGCATGATCGCATCCTGTGTGTGCTGTTGTGGTCAGTAAACTTACACATTGGGGCGCTAGCGGAAGAATTGTGTCAATCAATTATTTTCGAGAGTTAGGCCAAAATGGGAGGTGAATAGTAAAAACTGTATTAACAGTATATAAATATTAAATTTTTAGAGAAGTTGTTTCATAACTTTTATTCTATTTAATTGATTGTACTTAGGTAGGTAGGTAGGTAGAAAGGCTGGTGTGAAGTATCCTTCACACCTTCACCCAGAGACCAATATGGTCCATTGCGATGCCTTGTTTAGTGATTGTACTTAGCTTTTATCTCAAATTTCTTAGAAGAATTATAAATAATTTGACACCGAAATCATTAATTTTTGTTAAATAGGATAACTTCATGACATTGAATTAAGACTTTATGAGGCCTAAGATGGCGCTACGAACTAAGTCCCTAATGAACTAACCCCCAAAAACAAAAATGATCTACAATCTTAAAAATGTTAGCTTATTTCAAAATGATATAAGTCCCCAATCCTGAATATTGAAGCTTAAGTCAGGGAAGGCGTGGTTTGTTATACCGCAGAGGAGAAAATGCGTGCTCCCATCCAAACGCCTATGGGCATTTCCTCCGAATGGTCAACTAGAATGGAAAAATAAAATGTTGATAATCATT
The DNA here is from genome assembly GCA_943735925.1 of Pollenia amentaria. Classification (NCBI taxonomy): domain Eukaryota; kingdom Metazoa; phylum Arthropoda; class Insecta; order Diptera; family Polleniidae; genus Pollenia; species Pollenia amentaria. Next base: position 39,262,421 of record OX031009.1, read on the forward strand.
GTGTTGTTTATAATTAAAAAAAAGTCTACGTTTTTATAATAACATGGATTCATAGCATATCTCAACTGTTTTACTTAAGGAAATTGGGCTGGAAACTGGAAAATTTTATATTTTCTTTTTAAGGTACTTTTAAAGGCATTTTTATATTTAATTTTTTTACATGCAAAAAATTTTTTGTGTTTGCACTCTTTCTTCACAATCTCTCTATTATAATAAATTAAGAAGAGAAAAGTCTAAGGAGAACAAAAAAATTTCGATTAACGGGTAATTAACGGTTAAAGCATATGGAAAAATCGTACGTTCGCGACCGGTACTTAAGCCAATTAAACAAAACCCAATTTTATTGTGTAAATACTAGATAGAGGCCTACATTAATACACTTTTTAAATAAATTAATCACGTTTGGATATTCCGTTCCATTTCGCAGATTTTTACATTTCACTACTGTCAGCCAAAGTTGAATTCTATTTTGCGTACGTTCGTGACCACATGTTTATAACTATCATTATGAAAACTTAGAGCTACCAAAATGCTATCGAATCGCAAAAAAAAATTTAGGAAAAGTTTTGTTTTCTATATTATTTTTACATCAAAAGCGTACGAACGTACGTTCATGACCCCAGGAAATTCCCATATTTCTTGGTGTTTTACAAGGAGTGATAAACTTAATATGTTCTTATTTACCACTCGTATGGGTTGAGGTTATAAAAAGAGCGAAAAGATTTTTGTCTCTCTATCGAATTTTTGATGTAGAATAATCTTAACATTATACTCGTAACATTGAATAAAATTGTTTTTAGTTCATTAAAACACAGTGTTCTAAACAGTGCCTGGGTAAAATAACAAATTGATTATGGTCTTTACGTAAAACCTAAAGGTAGCCCACGAATTAAAAGTACATAACTATAATTTCCCAGAGCCTGCAGGTTCCGTGGCACTCATAATATGTGCTCAAGATTTCGATTAGTTACCTTTCCGCTCTTCACGCCGGGTACACTATTACCTCGACCAAGCATTTGCACAGATTCGTCGTAAGAGCGGATTCTGTTAAATACAAAGCAAAGAAGGCGATGTTCGGTATGCGGGAGAAATATACGTTTAAAGATATTTAGCACCAATTTAATCCTGATAGCTCTCTTTAATTTTCCGCAGATTTAATAGAGCGAAACTTTTATAATTTCCTTCTAATTGACTTTTTCAAAACTTCATTTTCAGATTTTGTTTTTTAAATTTTTCTTCATTTCTCACATTACTAAATGAAAAAAAAAAGACTTTTTATTTAGTAAAGCTAGTAAATTGTTTAATATTCAATTTAATCTTAAATCCCCTTTCGATGAGATTTAAAATGCGCTAAGCATTAAACGTTTTTATTTGGATTTAAATCAACAACAATTCCAATTCCTTTTCCTCTTCCACTTAAAAAATAATAGTAATAAAAAAAAAAAGATTTTCATTTAATCTTTTTTTACGTTTTTTTTTTTTTATATTTCTCTGGTAGTATTTCATCTTGTAGAGATTTTTAAGTAACTGGTCTAGTTCTTTTAAGTAAAATTCATCGTAGATTTTTAGATGGAATTGTTTTACCAGAAAGCAAAATTAAGCTTTTGTTAAGCCGATTAGTTTATTTTTTTTTTTTATTTTAAAACGTTTATATAGATGGCAATGTGTCGTTGCACAGTGGTATAAATTTAAAAAAAAGTTATAGTAAGCATAGAACTTCCCACCTATTTAGATAGTTTACTTAATGCAGTGTGTATCTAAGTATACTGGCTTTTAGTTTATTATAACTTATTGCCTAAGTATTCTAAATTTTAGTTTATTATAACTTATCGCCTGTTTTTAGAACATGAGCCCAAAAATCTCAATATTATAATATCTCAAATTATAATAATCAAGAATTTTAGGTTCTTAGCTCGCTTAATGCAAATCGGCTAACAATTTTTTAATTCCTTTATCATAATTTTTCGATTATTTTGAATTGATACACTTGTTATAACACTCTTGATATTGGGGTATCGCAATTATGAAATTTAAGAATTAAAGATTCTTAGCTACAAAATACCGATTGTTTTATGAAATTAAATCAAAATGTTTCTTTTAGAAAGATTTCATGTACTCCATTATTGCACTATGTGATATAACAGCGTATCTGAAATAATAATCATGCGCACGTTTAGGTTCTTAGCTGCCAACTAAACTTCGTTTATTGCAAGCTATACAGTTTCGAAATTCTATACCTAGCGTATTCTTTTATTATGATTTGCTACATCCTGTTATGGCACTCTGTGATATAATAGCGTATCTACAATTAAATTCTAAATCAGTTTAGATTCTTATTAGTTTCGAAATTTCATAACTACATTTCGTTTATATTGACTAAATGCTTCCTGAAATATTAAAAGCAAACAAACCCTGGTGTGCTAATATGCTAGTGTTATTTTCTAATGGATGGATTAGTCAACTTACTCCAAAAAGGCTTAACAATAGATTTACCGAAAACTGTGACCTCCGAGAATGTAAAAACTGGCATGGGATTTCACTCCTGAGCACCATTCATAAATTACTGGCAGTAACAATCTTGGAACGACTTTCCCCACTAAATCAACCGATAAGATAAGAACACGCTGTCTTTTGCGAAGGTAGATTATGTGTTGACCATATTTCTCCGATCAGAATTATTATCGCGCAGGCAATCGAGAACAGATCATCCACATACTTATTATTTGTTGACTTTGAACGAGTATTCCACACTTTTTTAAAGTAGTACATATGGAAATCTCTAGAATGCAAGAACACCATAACGTATTATACACGTATTATAATGTAGTAAATAATATTCTTTATGGACAAACTTCGAAAGTCTTTTCAGTCATAATTTAAGTCCGCAATTCCTGCGTCCTTTCCCCCACTCCTATTTCTGCTCGTACTGGATGTAGTAATAATGGCGACAAACGCAGCAGCTAATAATGGCCAGAAGTAAGCTCCATTCATAAAATTAATTGACTTGGACTATGCAGACGATCTATGTTTACTCGGACATAGTTTTGAGCATATAAAACCCAAAGATCATGTCCATCAACAAAATGTACTTATACTGATAGAAAATGCATTTTGACATCTGTACTATGAAAAGCGTCATCGTTTTTGATCCCATAACATTTTTCATCATTGCGATGTCAGCCTAAACATCACTTGGCCAAATTCCCATCAGGGTCAACAAATTAAATTATATCATTAATGGGATGACACATCGGCATCACAGAAATGATGAATCAGAGTCAGTTTAATTAAACATACCATCAGTGCGATGACTCAGTAACATCGTAGAAAGGACTCATTAGGCTCAATTTAATGACAAGCTTTCATTAAATTTAGTTATTGGAATTGACTTAAGTCAAAGTGAGAGAATATTATTATTTACAAAGCCGTTACAACTGTTTGTTTCACTTTTGTTGTATTCCGCCCTTTGTTTACAGAAGAACTCTCAATTATAAGAAACCAGCAGCATGCCCGATATGAATTTTGTAGTCATTCTACATTTTAATGAAATAATTTAAAAAATAAAATATGGAAATTTTTTCTTCTCATTTAACTTTGCAAACATGAAAATAGTGTTAATAATACACAAAATGTGGCATCGAGTTCATGTCACTGTAGTCACAGCATAGATGACGCATAAAATATGACAACATTTTATGATGACGTTCGTCATTGGATTAATGTCACTTTTTGCCTCATTGATGACATTTGTAATAACATTGATGTCACAGTTCTGATGTTAGGGCATCATCAATATGAAGATGCATTTTTCTATGAATGTAGGGTTGGATTTTGCAACATAAAGTCAACAAAGGTCATGAGCAATGTGGCCAGGTCTCAGAAAATTTTACAGCTAAATCTGGCATTAGATATGGCCAAAAAATGCTAAAAATTATTTTAAAAAATGCCAAAAATAATGCTAAAATTTTTTAAAGATTTTTTTTTTAAAAATTTATTACCAGTATGAAAGTTTATTCGAAACTAAATACATTTTAGTGACTAATTTTGTAATGAAATTGAAATAAATTGTTATATTCAAGCAAGTAGCTAGATTTTGGTAAAGCATGTGATACATATAAATATGTAGCACAGGTAGGTAAGATTAAACGGTTAGTTTAGGGGCCCTTCAAACCTCTGATATATGCAAAATTTACACGAATTATTTCTATGATGTACAAAATTTTTAGATCATTTTATTTTTTATAGTTTAAGAAATGTTGAAGCTTTAAAATAATAATCTTTTTAGCAGTTAAGAGCAAACAATTTTTTCAAACTTTAACACTATTGAATTTTTATCTAAATACTAAATTATTCATTTTTAGACGAAATTTCATTTGGGTACAACTTTTTTTAGTCAAAATTTATTTTTATTTATAATTTTTTTTTTATGAAATTCAATAAAACTATTCGTCCAAATTTTTCAAATAAGTAATGCTAAAAAAAGCTAAAATTGTTATCCAAAAATGCTAAATAAAACGCCAAGTGCTTAATGAAAATTTTGCAGCTAAATAAACATTTTTAAAGCTAAATTTAGCTGCAAAAATGCCAAAATGACCAGACTGGTCATGAGACTGAATGCGCAAATCGGAAAGAAAAGCTAGTAAGGCTACGTACTCGCAAAGATGGGTTTGGATATAAACCTTGACCTTAAGCTAAAAATTAATAACACCTGCATTAAGCCTACCCACCTCTATGGATATTAAAAATCCAGGCTCTAAATAAACACGCCACAAAGAGGCTCCAAACATTTGCCAACCCATGACTTCGCCGTACCATCCGATGATTTTGACCAAACACGATTTGAAACTTTGGGATTATTTACACGGCAAGGCAGATACCAATCCACTAAGGCATCTTAAGGTGAAAATTCTGATGGATTAGCCACCCTGTCAGATCAGCAAACACAATCGGAAAGACTGCCCTAACAGGGTTCCCGTCGACGAGGGAACGTACATCAACGTTAGAGCAACAAACATCATCACAATTTACAAGGAACGAAGCTGTGCAAATAGTCCCCGATCGAAATCTGTAATTAAGGCCGTTTGCCCGCAAGCTGGAGAATAGCGGAACATCATCTTGAGCTTCTTAGATGCTAAGCATTAACCATTCCGTTTAATATAAATTGATATACCTTGTTATAGTTTCTTTTTAGCTACAAATACAGTTAATCTATGGTCATACTTAAACTCATTTAATACAAGTCTTAAGTACTTTAACGAAAATGCTTTCCTGATTATTTTATTATTGTTTGAAAATTTTCAAAAAACCAAAACAACTTAACATGACAGGGTTGTATTTTTATTTAAATACTTAAGACTTGTATTATAGTGTGTAACTGCCTCTAATAAATATTTCATTCGCTCATTATTGGTTGGACCTACCGACCATTTTAAAAAATTTAGGTAGGTATGGGGTAAATATATTTCGAATGCCCCATTTCTGATTCCAAAACTGGCTTCACAAAATTTTTTATCGTTTCTGAAATATTAATTTTGTTTCATGGTATTAATTTTGCTTCATATCAAATACTTTAAAGTTTATTTAGTATTGTTTTGCTCTACACGCCACTGCTTGGCGAATGCTGCAAATTTCTCATACAAAAACGTACAAAATAAATTTCACTCTTGCTTTGCTCCATTGCCGTAAGAAAAACATGTGGTTTAACCGGATTCAAAATAAAATGACAGAAAGACAATAAATCGTACTCTTTTTTCGCTTCATTGCCGTAAGAAAAAAAGTAGTAAAGAAAATGCAAAATAAAATGTCAACAACTCAATACACAATAGTATGTATACGTATGCAGCACCACAAGCTAATTTTTAGAAATAAATTTAGAAAAGTGGCGTATGCTGCTCTTAACAAAAATTTTCCCTTTCAATAAAATATTATTAACTTCTAAGTTCGATCATGAACGGTAACAAAAATTAAAATTTTTCTTCAAAACAGATGTCAAAAGCATTGGTGAAAATACAAAACAAAAATCTATAGGGCATATTTTTAAAAAACTTTATGTAAACCTGCATTGTCGTTTTTCTCCAAGACGCAGCACAGAAAGCTTATTTTTAGAAATAAATTAAGAAAATAAAATATTATTTACTTTTAAGTTCGTTCATGAACGGTAATACAAATTTAAATTTTTCTTCAAAACAGATGTCAAAAGCATTGGTGAATATACAAAACAAAAATCTATCGGGCATATTTTTATAAAAACTTTATGTAAACCTGCATTGTCGTTTTTCTCTAAGACGACTTTTTGGCATATGAGCCAAACCAATAATGAGCTGATGATTTGACGTAACCCCTACGTTTTCTGACCATTTTTTATGCTTCATAACCTTTGCCAACAATTAATTAATAACATTTTGCTAATCTTTTTTTTTTAGAAATAAAGTTATACAAATCAACACAAATTCTTAAAAAGGGAGTTAAAAGTGAATTAAGAGGTTACGTTTTTCGTCAAATATTTGTTAAGTGTGAACATACCTTTAGTTTTATGCAAATCGGCTAAATGGTTTAGTTATAGTATATCTAAACTTCTCATTTATTATGATTTGAAACAGAAATTAGGAATTTATTACCACCACGTTTTTCTTATATAACGCCACTGTGCGTTGTTATATCTTGTGCTCTATTTATTATATTTTTATTTTCCTTTTTTCCCCATAAAGTGATTTAAATTATTTTTTTTAAGATTTTTGTTTTTCTTTTCTTTAATTTGTGCTGGCCATTTTTACAGAAATAAAGTACAATTTAAAAAACGCAAGAAAAGAAATTAAAAAAAAAAAACACAAAAAGCAAAACGAAGTAAAGTTCTCTACACTGTTTAAAGTACTTGCACTTTTAAAATTTATTATTTTAGTAGTTAGTTATTGTATTGTTCTATTTTTTGTATTTTATTTTTCATCATTATTGTTGTAGTTGTTTCATTTGAAAGCCAATATGAAATTGCCAACCAACATGAAATGAAAAAAAAAAATTAACCTGGACGACTAAAAACCTACAAAATGTACAACTTTGTATGAAGTTAGACTACAAATTTTTAGATTAAGGACACATTACATTCAAAAAGTGACTCTAAAGGGTTTTAATATTCATCAAATTAAAATTTCTGTAAACCGAAAAAGGCATGGCTTATGTATATTTAAGCGAAAACTGTTGTACATTATACGAAACATGGAGTGAAACAGAGAAATATTTTCGTTAAATGTACAAAATTATTCGAAATATTTTAAACGAGCTCAAGGCTTATTAAGAGACTAAGGTTAGGTGAGGTTGTGGCCTGTGGTTCATTTCTTAGAAACATGAAGAATTAGCGAGCGGTTAAGTTCCGGCGTAAAGAAACTCAGTTTCCGGCACGTAACTCCCTGAAATTTTCCAGTCAAAGTTCCCTAGGTATCTTAAGACCAATATGACATTACTCCCGCAGTATTTGGATCTCAATTCGACAAAGGCAATGAAAGAGAAACCCCCTCACCCCATGCTCTATACTTCTCACATTCTGCCCGTCTAATTTGGTGCAGTTGTTCCAGTAGTCCTGTATGACCGGTAAGGATACGCACCATCATAGTAACTTTGGACTTACTCCTATTGAAGACTCTTCTTGTCCTCTTTTAGTGTAGCATAATCCATAAAATCTTAGCAGTCCTACCCATAGTTCAATTATTTCAACTGGTCGTGTGAATTTCTGTAGCCCACGCTTTAAAATCCATTTAATTATTAAGAGAGTTACAAATACAATTACAAATTATATTCTAACTAAAATAGCACCTGAGACCATCAGCATATTGAAGTAAAACAGACCAGAGCCTCTGGCGTGAATCGAACTAGCAACTCTACTGACAGACTTGCTCACTACCAACTAGCCCATGGGGCACTCAAACAGTCAAAATATTCAGTATTTATGTTTAGCGGGTGTCCTTACGACATCAAAGTTAACTTCAGAATAGCGGATATATCTATAGAATATTGCAAGACATTCTAAGGTTACGCTGGTATGGGTGCCCCGGTAGGCTAGCTGGTAGTGAGCTAGTCTATCAGTACCGAGGTTGCGGGTTCGATTCCCGCCAGAGACTCTGGTATCCTGCAGACAAGCAAAAAGCTTCGCGGGATTTAGTATAGGAATAATAAAAAAAAAAAAAAAAAAAAACCCAAGACACTGTGTGTGTTGAAGAAATCACACTCCATACGATATAGCCAAATAGGATTGTCTTCTTGAACAACCTATGTGACATTCCAATGGCTCGTTGCAGTATTCTTATTAAAAAAAAGTCGTATAGCAAGGTCTGCATGGACCAAAGAAAGCCGAAATTTTAATTAAATTATTTCAAGTTATTTTGCATAAAAAAATCTTGTACTTTTTTCTCCAAAAAGAACTTTTTAAGTACCATTTATAGATCTTAAAACTTTTTCATAGTATCAAGGATGATAGCTGCAGCTATGGCAAGAGTTTTAAGTCAAAAAGATCAATTAAAGGGAATTCTGTCGGGTTCTATTGTTTAATTAGATTTTAATTAATTCAAACTACTCCGTTTTTTTCTGATCAATATTATCGCCAAAATAGACAGAAAATCTTAATTGATTTTTTCTTTAAAAATAAAATAACTTAAACTTGTGAAATTGTTGCTGGGATTTGTCAAAACCTAAGCTATATTTAATTAAATCAATTAACACATTGTTTGAAACGGCAAAGTTTTTGAATAATTTTTTTAATTAAAATTAAAAATATTAAAAATATGATTATTAAAAATATTGCTTTCCAACGGAAAGCAAAGGTAAAGATACAATATAATAGTCTGGTAGTGTATAAAGTCATTTCTAAAAATTTAAGGAATATAACTATTACAAAAAGCTTTATAAAATACATAACTGAAATTAAACTCATAGAATAAATTCGAAAACTAAAAAAAATGTTGAATATATTAAAAATATTATTTATTGAAAAAAAAAAAAATATTCAAAATTAATTTTTTCTATGAATTTGGTATGAATTTAATGATAAGAGACAATTTTTATTTTTTTCTGTGTTTAGCTTTATGATAAATTGCTATTTTAACTATATCTTTATATGAAAATAAACAAATAAAAAATAAAACTCAATCGTATAATTAAAACAAAAATACAACACTATGCTATTAGACGATTACACAACGAATACGACGTAAGTGCGAGCTTGTGAAAAGGACAATTGTTTTTTTTTTAATTTGAAAATTACCCCCACTAGTAAAAATCTCATTCAAATTAAGTTAAAAGGAGATGCAAGTAACTTAAAAAATTTTAAATTATGAAATTCAAAAAACAAAGTGTTAGTTAATAATGTGCTAGAAAAAACTCGATGTCTTAAATTTTATATATTTAATTAACAAGCTTTTCCTATCCAAATCACCCGCAGTGTCTTCATTTACAATTGCTTCAATACATTCATAGATCTTTTATGTTTGTGTTGCAGACTTCTTGCTCCTTTTGCACTTGTTGTTGTTGCTGTTGTTGTATTATAGTGGCCGTACATTTCCGTAGAATAGTAGAGAATAAAAACGCATTTGTTGGCAGGTTTCTATTTTATTGTTTTGTAGTTAATTTTAATTGAAATTTGGCTCTCGGTGATATAATAGTTGGTGAATATGAATGGTGAAAAGAGCAAATATATCACTATATAGTACTCGTACTAACTTATTTATATAGTACTTTATATACTATAGTATTTGAGTTGTGGGACGGGTTTTATAAAACTAAACTAAAGAAAATTTCATTGTGCTGTGATTTTTTTTTACTATAAGCTCTCCTTTGTACCTGCAAAATAAAAAATACCTTTACAGATGTGCAAATTTATTAATTAAATAATTGGGAAGAATGCCGAAAGGGGAATATGGGATATTATGAGTATTTCAAGGAAAATTAAATATATGTATGAATGTATGTAAAATTAATAAAAGTAAAGTTCAAACGATTTTGAGAAATGTGTGAGTTTGCAAAAAATCTGCAGTTTTCAAGAAATATTCAAGTTGTCTTATTAATATTAAATTAGATTTCTAATTGTATAAATAATAATCTCGAATTCAAATAACACAAAAGATCTTAAAAGAAATCCAGCTGACAGAATTTTTTTTGTCAACTGGAAATAAAAAACTTTGTTTAATTAATACAACTTTCCTTCAATCCTTCGTCTTATTTTACACTTAATAAATAGATTGCTAGTCAAATTTTTGGTTATTATTATACTCAGCCAGCTTAGTAAGAGCAATATTTTAAAACTTTAATTAAACTATTTAACATGAATTATTATTAAAAAGTATATTCAGCCATCTGAATATTTGATATTTATAAAATGTTGTTGCAATTTCCTAAACTAAATAAATTTGAAAAAAAAAAAATATAAAAATTTTTTAGTTAATGTACAAGAACTTGTTTGAGTAAACGTGTAAAGTTCTTTTAGCATACGAGTTCTATATTTTCCGGCGACCTCTTTTACATGCAATATAATTTATTAAAAACCCCAAATGCAGCAAACGTATAGGCAGCACAACACGTTTAATAATAGTTCATTACGCGTTCACAAAAAATAATAAAACCCGTGCGCTAAAAGAACACTACATGTACGCTTAAACAAGACCGGTGGGTATCTCGGTTTTTGTGATCGTTATCTCGCAATCGTTGTGTACCGTATTTTGTTTGTGTACAAGTTCACAAACACAAACATAAGCTTGAGAGTTTTGTATTTTCAAAAACTACACTACGTAGTTATACAGGTTTTTCCGAATTCTGATTTTAGTTCCTTTATTTCCAAAAAAAATCTTTTTTTTAGACAACGTGGATTGCATTAATTAAATTTAATGTGCTGTGTCTAAATAACAGGCAAGTAATTGTGTAGTAAAATTTATATGAAAATCTTTAAATATAACTGAGTGGATTTTATATAAATTTGACTACACAATCACTTGGCTGTCATTTGGAAGCAGCGCATAAGTTCCAAGACGTATGAGCAATAAACACAATTATTAAAGATCAACCATATTCCTCATACGCCAACGTGCTCCGAAAAAAATTTAATTTTTATACACTTATTTTTTTAACTTAATTTACCAATGCGCCAAATATTAAAATTCACTAAAAATCATATAAGTTGTATGAATGGCGTGTTAATTAAGTAAATAAAAAATAAATTACGAATAAAAGTGCTTGCAGCATAAAGTAACACTCCGTAAATAAATAGTATTTAAGTAGGTTTACCTGATGCTGTGACTATTGCTGTACCTGTTCGCATAAGGATACCAATAAAATAAATGCAAAATAATAAAAAAAAGCAAATAAACAGGAATAAGAGAAAACGACACAAATTTGAAATTAAAGAACAAACAGTAAAATAGAGTACCATATTAAAAAAAAAAACATAAAAATACTCTTTAATACTTGAATACAGATTTTATTTTCGGTATTTAAATAGCTACTTGCTATAGTTGATGTAAAAGCTCTGGGGAAAATTAAAAAAAAAAATCCAAAATAAATCACAAGGTCGGTTTCAAAAATAGTTTAATGAAATTTGACGCAGGTTTCTATTGACTCAAGCATAAAAGTGATGTTCTTCAGGAATATGTTCAGTTTAAAACTGTTGTATTACAACTCAAAATATATTATACAATTCAAAATTTAACCATTGCTTCAATACAAAGGCTACACTCGAAAAAATAAATCTAAAAATATAGTATAAATCTTATAAATTTTGGAGAAGGCTTTATGATATGCCTTTGGATAAATCGTTTTGCTTTATAACGTATTTAAAGATTTTCTCAGAGAGCAAAATACGGCATTCGATATCGATCGATTTTTTTTTTCAATATTTATTTATTGAATCTGGAATATATTAAATATATGGCCTAATATATGAATAAATGAATAAATATGAACTAGCAATAACACTGTACATTGAATTTGATGCTTTTTGAACAGGCTGGGCACCCTACCAGTGAAGCTTATTTGAATACGCTGACTTAAATGGTGCTTGTAATTTTTTTAATTAAAAATTTTCATACTAATGCATCATAAAACTTAATTTTTTATACTTATTTATTCAATGCTCAATTAAAAAGAATCGAAATCTGTTAAAAAACAATTATTTTGGCCGTTTTCTCATTAGGCGATTATCTGTTTTCCCAATGAAAAACTGCTCATTAAAGAAATTTGGTTTTCTCAAAGTCTCATTTGCGTCTATGCTGTCGCAAAGCTAACCGGCCTCATCAGCCAATTATTTGCTGTTTATCTGTCAGATAAATTCAATCAGCTGACTGCCAACTTTAACATGTGTTTTGAGAGGTGTTGCCAACTGAAGACAATATTTTTTTGTCGGTATCTATATATAAATCGGCAAAGGCAAAACGGTTAAGAACACTTTCCGTCTCTGTTTGTCAACCGATTTAAACAAAAAACACACCATTAAAAAGGCATTTACTTACAGAAGTGCACTTTGTATATTTTATTAAGAGTGTAAAAAGGGTAAAAATCCGGTGACTTCATATCTCCAAAACTAATAGAAACCCAAAAAAAAAAAATATACTTATCGTTGTTCATTAAAAAAATAAGCGGTTAGGTGTCTGGTTCTCTTTGCAATTCAGCCCTTTCAGAGAGTAAACTGGTTTAACCTCTATTTTGGAACTTTTGGGTTCCCATTTAGCTTTTAAACCAATAAGTATAGGAATAAAGGCTATACCAAATTCGTATCTTATCTAAAAAATACAAATATAAATTTGATACTTTTTCGAAATTCGAACGTGCTGCGTGTGGTAATTTTTAAAAATGTTGGCACTTTTTTGTTTTTCAACTGGTACTTTTTGAATTTAGTTAATATTGGACCTAGAAACATAAAATTAAGCATGCATTGTTCTGACTGAATAATTATCTGTAAGGGAGAGGTTCTACAACTGGTACTTTTTTTTAATTTCCTTTAATATTGGACCTAGAAACATAAAACTAAACCTGCAATGTCTCGAATGGGTGAGAATATAAGAGGGAGCTTTTTTGGTCTTCAAATGGTACTTTTTGCATTTCCGTTAGTATTGGACCTAGAAACATAAAATTAAACATGCATGGCTCTGAGTGAATAAGAATTTGAATTCTTAATAATACTGAACATAGAAACATAAAATTCAGCGTGCAGAGTCCTGAGTGATTGAGAAACTATCAGGGGTGTTACGCAAATCGAAAACGCAACATATATACTTATATGTATGTTTTCTTCATATTTGCATAAATAATTATGGTCGAATTTCGACCACTTGGCAAAGTCTAGTATCGTTAACGGACGGTTTATCCGTCTAATAAATTTATGCAGTTTGTCGATACATTAAGAAAATTTGCAGTAGTTATTGGTTTTCGCGGAAATTATTTTTTATCGATTTTTTTTCCAAAGAAATTTTTTTTTGTGAAGTCTAGGGCTGTCAGATTTGGCGATATTTCGCCAAACGTGTCAATTTATAAACCTATTTGGCGATGAAATTTTGCGTTTGGCGCGTGGCGAAGTTAAAAAAACTGGCGATTATTTTGGCGATTTCTAAAATGCATTTTACTGTTTTTCTTCTTACTTATATGAAAAAGTTTATGAGTATGGGTTGAGTGTTTTCTTTGAATTTCTAACAAATTTTTACATCGCAATACAAATCTGATTGTTTTAGATGTTATATTATTAGTATTGTCAGATAATTAAATTGAAAACATTAAAAAGTTTTTGCTATAGAAATTTAGAATACAGCTTAAGCTTTATGAGATTTTTAGACATTTTCCTTATCAGAAGTTATCAATCATCGGATCTCCAACAAAAATAAATTCTAAAAACTGAATTGGTCGATAACCAACCAGTGAAATATGCATAGCAACAGCTTATCCTCCAACAATTAATTTCAGTATTTTTTTTTTATCAATTATAAAAATAGGGAATTAAGCAGAACAAATAAAATCTTAATAAATAATTGTATTCCCAAAAACAACTTTGATAATAAATTTCTAAAATTTAAACAATAATATTGTATACTGGGTAGTATGCAAAAATAGTTGAACTAATGGAGAAAGTAAATCCCGTTTAAAAAAAATTACATTGATAACAGGTTTTGTTTAAAGTGTTGCAACACCGAATTGAATTGTAATTTGATGGCAACACGGTTTAATACAACACTGTTTCTTATTTCGTTTACTTGTCAAATTATTTTTATATATATAGTAGTCTTAAGTTAACCTCCTTTAAATAAACATCCTTGACCGTTCGTTCGTCATTTTATTTGTGAGTTGGTGTCGGTTGGTAATATAATTTTAACAGGTTATGGACCCAGGTCACATAACATCGCGCCGGAAAAGGAGGACAATAGATTCTGAGTGAATTTGTAACTTTTAAAACAAAGGTCAATTAAAGACAAAATATTCTGTGTGAATAATTAATTTTTTTTTTGTGTGAAAAGAAGTAAAATGAATTTTATGCAAATTGAGAAGTTGGATGATTCCAAGTATGGAAAATAAGCTGTCCACATGAAGAGTGTTCTAATTCATTTTTATTTATGGTCTGTAACGTGTGGTCGAGAGGTAAAGCCCGAAGAAGCAAACGCTGCTGCAATTTTTGACAGCAGAGATGAAAAGGCTTTGGCTGCAATTTTACTTTGTGTTAAGCCAACTCAAATTAACAATTTAAAAACGTGCGCAACGGCAGCAGATGCACGGAAAAAGTTAAGGAAGATCCATCAACCAAAGGGGCCAGACAGGAAGATCATGTTATTTAAAAAGATTTTATACATGAAAATGGCTGAGGGCTCAAGTGTAGTTGATCATCTTAATGAATTTAGTAATACAATGGAAAATTTGGCTGAAATGGTTATTATTTTATTTGTGAGTTGTTGTCGGTTGGTAATAGTATTTGAACAGGTTTTATATACTATCAAGCGTATTTTTCAATGTGGTGTGCAGAGCGAAAAGGTCACAGTTTTTGATATATTTTGACTCGAGTTTTTACGAAATAAAATCAAAAATTTCTTATTAACATTTCACTTAAAATTATTGAAAACCATGATTTTAGTTAGAGTCGAAAACGAATCGGGGTTAGAAGTTAATTTTCCAAAAATTTCATGTAATGAAATTGCTTAGAAGACATTACTTAATCCATACTTAAGTAATGTCTTCTAAGCAATTTCATTAGAAGACATAGTTGACTTTATTATTCAAATCCAATTCCAAATATCTAATTTGAATACAACTTTTAAGACATTTATCCTTTGCTTCATTTCTTGTTAAAGTAACATTAAGTTTTAATGAAAATCAAATACAAAATTTTACCATATTCTGACTTATTTTCACATAGAAACTCGAATCATTTTGTATACTTGATATTTCTTTAAAATTCAATTAACTGATCTCACAAGTTTTAGGTTTAAAGATATTCACCCTTGTTATGACAAGCACGATTTAAAATTGCAAAACGCCAGATTAATTTCGCGGTGTTCTGCAACTCGTGCATTTTGCTTGCGATCTGCCATAGTTTCTTAAAAATATTCTAGTTCCCTTCAGCCTACTTTTGCAATTTGAAGTGGTCAAAGTTCTTGCGATTGCGATTTACAAAGCACCTATTGTGCAATTTCAAGTCGGAATCGCGAATGTTAAGCGTTTTGCGATTATGAGAACATTCCCGATTTATTCTACACGTTAAAAATACTAAAATATAAGTACACTAATAGAATAAATACACCTGTACTCCTATTTGGCGATTTTTGGCGAATATTTTTTACAAAAAATCTAAAAAAATAAATATTTGGCGATTTTCGGTATACTATTTGCTGTATCTGACAACCCTGTGTGTTGGTAGCAAATTGTTACACGCTGGTCACCCTACTGGTAAAGCTAATTTGAGTACACTGAAGTCAAGGTTAGCGCTCCTATTTGCGAATAAAAAATGTTAAGTGTTTAATGCAAATTTTGTTTCGCCAAAATTTTTTATGACTTGATTTTTTATGAATATTTTTAATTATTTTTTTTTTTTGGAAAATCGTGACAAAGATTTTTTCCTCATAGAAAATAACAAAAATTTTATTTGAAGGAGTTGATGTGATTTAAATTTAAAGATGATCTAAAAGTATAAAAAATATCATTTCAAGGTACATAAATTAGCATTAGCGCAAACTTTGAAAAACGGCTGTCACCATTGAATTCAGCATGAAAAAAAAAAGCTTTACTAGAAGGGTTGTTAAAATTTGCGCCTAGCACAGTATAGTTAGTAAAATCTTATTCTGATAGGCCCTTTTATATCCTGCCAGTGCCGGATGAAAATTTTTTCCATCACAGTTTTTGTTCACATATGTAGGTCGGATGCGTCTGCAGCATCTCTTCTCCGTAAGCGTAAGCATCATTTAGAATATTTTAAGCTAATGGAATTCGGTGCAATTAAAGCCTTTTTAAAAATTTTACTACATATTTCGTGATCATAGTTTTTACTAAAGGTCTTTGTTAATATTTGAGTTTTTAATATGCCAGGTGGCGGCTGTGATTATACGAAGCAGTTTATTTTGGCGCTTTTTGATTTTTTCAATATTAGAGGCCGAGGCACACAGAAAAAGTTTTGCCCCAATTAAAGCATTAATCAAAAATAGAAACAGTTTAATTCACTAGAGTAAACGTTTAATTCACTAGATTAAACATTTGATTCAGTTGATTAAATTTTTATTTAAAACTGATTTTATTTCAATTCACTTGATTTAACGTTTAATTCACTTAATTAAACGTTTAATTCACTTAATTAAATTTTTAATTCACTTAATTAAATTTTTAATTAAAACTGATTTTGTTTTTGATTAATGCAGTTTTAAATAAAAATGAAATCAAGTGAATTATACTTTTAATACTTGATTAAACATTTAATTCACTTGGTTAAACGTTTAATTCACTTAATTAAATTTTTAATTAAAACTGATTTTATTTATAATTAATGCTTTAATTGGGGCAACATTTTTTTCTGTGCAGTGCCCCTTAACTGAATAACGTAGCGCCTGATTGGCTCTTAGATAGAGTTGTAAAGTAAGGATGGAATTTCTTTTGATAAGCCAATTTTAAACAGCTTTAAGATTCGTTTGAGTTAATTTAGCCTCTATATGGCGTTTCCACAGCGATCAATATGTATACCGATTTATTACATGCAAATGTTAAGGAATTATTTGATTATTGATTTTAATAGGAGGCAGAATTTTCGACGTAAAGTGATTGTTAATGTACGCATTTGCTCATTGACCTGTATTTTCCATTGTTTTATCACCATTTCGATCTAAAATATATGATCCTATAAGAAACGAGATGCTTCATGATGGTTTTTGTGTACGCTGAGAAAAGCTGTATCATCCTTAAATGTTGAAGTTTGGGTGTAGTTGTTAGTTTGCATGCCCGAAGTATATACGAAGTACTAAATATGGCCCAGGATGCTTCCTTATGGGACTCCAGTTGGCACTCAATGGGACTCAATTGTCTAAGGAGAAGTTACAAAATGGTCTCCTTCAATAATACATTTTTGACCAGCTAAGTAGCTTTCAAATAGCTTATATGTGCTTACTGGTTAATTAAGATTCAATTTATGTAATAAGCCTTTATGGCAGACTTTATCAAAAGCTTAAGAAATATAAATATTTTCTTTCTTTAAGTTATTGGCTTGGAATAAATTGTTTTTTATTTTAAGTAGGGGTTAATATTGATTTAAGCGTACTGAATCCAGGTCTGGTCTAGCACGTCTTGTTTAACATATTATTTACGTATTAATTATGAAAAAATTGAAAAATCTTACACATAAATGACTTCTAGTATATAAATTAAAATCTTAAATTAATTTAAATACTAATATAACAATAAAAATAAAAAATTTGTTGGTAGTTCATTTTCTTTTATAAGTTTTATTTGGTGTTTTACAATTGATATGCCAGCACACATCAGCTTACACGGCTGGGTAGCTCTCTTTTCCCAGTCTTATCTTAATGGAACCTCTCACCCTGCTCATCAGGTACGGCGCGAAGGTTTTCTCGGAAAAAAATCTAAGTGGGAATGCAAGATAATGTTATGTTATATTTGCCTTGTTGATATGAAACAAGTAGTTCTTGAACCAGTTCTTTGTATTTCCAAGGAAATTGTGTCAAACATATATTTTGAAAAGCTACCCATGCTTTCATTCGTGTCTGCTTGATTAACCAGCTAATGGTGTTTTCTTTTCTACAAAAGATACTAGGTGCATGTATAAAATGTTTTGCCAGCCCTGTAATAATTATATTTGTTATTTGACGAGGACTAAACACAAGCTATGAAAAAGTGGAATGCCCTGTTTTTTAATTTTTAAAAATCTCATCAATTTTATAACACCGAATCCACTTAGGTTTGATTTAACTGACAACCTACCATTATGTCTCTCTATAAGATAAAATAACGTTAAAATCTTAACTTTTTTACTGCTCTGATTTGGGTGCCCCGGTAGGCTAGCTGGTAGTGAGATGGTCTATCAGTACCCGGGTTGCGGGTTTGATTCCCGCCAGAGACTCTGGTCTCCTGCAGACAAGCAAAAAGCTTCGCGTGACTTAGTGTAGGAATAATAAAAAAAAAAATCTATGTAGCAACACTGCTCTCAGACTCAGTTTGAAGAAGTTTTAGAGGGTCAGTGCAATCAACAAATTCTTGACTTTTGAAAAACAGCTAAGAGAACTGAGAGTGTGTTTTCCTGCAAAACGAAATATTTTTGCATTTTTTTAAATAGACCTCTGTTGTTATCTGGAACAAAAAAGTTGGGTCTTAGATTTCGATATTTCCAAATCGCCTTCTTGTCTACTATTTTTATGCAAATCCATTAGTGAACGCACCAAACCACATGGCACTCCCGGAAAAAGCATATAAGAATGTTGTAGTTGTTGCAAAGTTTTTTTTTAATAAAGTAAGCATCGCTTGTTTTTGTGGTTGTTGATACGAGTGTGTCTTTTTTAAGTCCTTAATTTTTTTCACAAATATCGCTGTCAGTAATCAATTATAATGAAAACAAAAATTGCTTATAGCATCAAGACTGTTGGAGCTAGATAAATTCTGATTTGGATTAAGCATGTCGATATTTATCAATTCCACATATACATTTAGATGCCGTCTAGTGTTATTCACCCATTTTCCCCTTCAGAAAATCACCTTAGCATAACAAATTCTCATTGAAATGTAGATATTTCGAACAAATTTGCTACAAACAAATTTAAATGAACCGATTACCACTATTTTGAACGGAACGTTTTCACCGAATAACTAGCAGAACCATTTTTTTTACCAAAAAAAAAAAATCTTTGAAATTTAATCTTAGATTTAAAGAATTTTGCCACAATTTATAAACGTTTATGTGTCCCATTTATGCAGACAATTTATCATTCCATATCTATTCCCTGCTGTTTATTGCCTGGTACTTATTTTCATTTTCCCTATAAATACTCGTTTTTCTATTTGAAATGACTTACAGACAAATCCATAGATTTTTACCATAGATAATTGAAAATCTATGGTTTGTTTCCCTAAACCGAAAATAATGTAAAAAAATAGAAAATAAAAGTACCAGAAAACGACATAAACTTGTTGATGTTTACAAAAATCTAATGAAAAATCAATTAAAATCCAAGCAATTTTCTTCTCACATCTTCCGATTTTTTTTTTTTTTTTAGTTTTCAAATCTATTTTCACACAGATGCACAGAGTAATACAAATACCAACAAGAAGTCATTTGAAGCTGGTGTTGGTGAAATATTAAATTAGGAAATACGACAGACAAACTAAAATTTCAATATAATTGATTTTCATTTTAGATTTTTGTTTTCATTTTAGGTTTATATGAAGACATTATCTTCAAAACGATTATGGCTGTTAAATATATGGAGTCTTATTTTAAGATAAATGTTTTAGGGCTCAAATGAGCCAGTCAATGGATGAAATGTGTATTTTTGTTTAAAAGGGAGAGAATTTATAAATAAATGTTAGACTATTTAGCAAACAGAAGATATACATATGTCTTCAAATGACTAATGAGTCATTTTAAGGGATATTAGGAAAATCGAAAATTAAAAGAGACTGGAAATTTTTATTTAATTTCTTTCCGTTAAGCAACATTTTTGGAAGATAATTTTAAGGAGAGAAAAATAGAATCTACTGCAAACTATTGGCAACATTTTAAAAAAGTAAAAAGTCGGTCAAATCCGACCCCTTGATAGCCTAACCACAGTTTATAAAGACACATTTTCGAGATTGTACCCGATTGTATTTAGGATTAATGTCCCATCATGGATCCGGCAAAATAAAATTATTGTATGAGGATATTTATAAATTATTCCTTGTATGGAATAATTTATAAATATTTATCAACATTTATATAAGATTTGTTTGTCTTAAAGCGATTTTAGGGAAGGGGTTTGTATATGACCTACTGGTACATGGTATTGATACAATTTCGGCAAAAATAAATTTTTAAATTGCTTTTATGTCATACACTGGTATGTCCAAAAGTTTCCAAAGGTCCATAATTAACATAATTGCCTGAAATCTAGATTCATGATTACCCAGAGGTATCAGATAGGATTCACTCTTGAAAATTTATCGGTATATATTGTGGTGTAGGGTATCCAATGGTAGGTCTTGACCAACAATACTTTCTTACTTGTTCTTATATCGATTCAAGGATCTGGTCGTCATTTAGTTATAAAATAATCGTATATTTGACGAGCCCTACTGTAAGGTTTGAGCTTTAATTTAAACTTGTGTTTGCGTTGTGGTCGAAATTCGACCATAATTATTTATGATAGTATAAAGAAAATATACATATAAGTATAAATTAATGTACATGTTTCGAGCATTTGTTTTTCCGTCTTGGTGGAACGATTAAGCGATGTTAATCTATATATAAATCG
Organism: Pollenia amentaria; assembly: GCA_943735925.1. Lineage (NCBI taxonomy): Eukaryota > Metazoa > Arthropoda > Insecta > Diptera > Polleniidae > Pollenia > Pollenia amentaria. Next base: position 39,283,369 of record OX031009.1, read on the forward strand.
GCAAAGGCAAAACGGTTAAGAACACTTTCCGTCTCTGTTTGTCCACCGATTTAAACAAAAAATACACCATTAAAAAGGCATTTACTTACAGAAGTGCACATTGTATATTTTATTAAGAGTGTTAAAAGGGTAAAAATTCTGTGACTTCATATCTCCAAAACTAATAGAAACCCAAAAAAAAAAAAACAATTTATACTTATCGTTGTTTATTAAAAAAATAAGCGGTAAGGTGTCTGGTTCTCTTTGCAATTCGGCCCTTTCAGAGAGTAAACTGGTTTAACCTCTACTTTGGAACTTTTTCCCCATTTAGCTTTTAAACCAATAAGTATAGGAATAAAGGCTATACCAAATTCGTATCTTATCTAAAAAATACATATATAAATTTGGTACTTTTTCGAAATTCGAACGTTTAAGGGGTGAAATTGGTTTTTATTCTTGGAAACTTTCCCATGTTCAAAGTTCATAAAAATATTTCCTTTAATATACCCCATACTTTGAGGACCACTTTCGTCTACCTTAACTACTTTTCAAATCAGTGGGTAAATTACGACATTCGATATCGATCGAAATTACAATACAATTTAAATGAAAATTTCGATCGATATCGAATGCCGTAATTTGCCACCAGGAAAAGTTACGTGAATTTTTACAAAAATGTAATTGAAAATTTTCATCGTTTTAAATTCCACGTGTTTTCGATCAAATGTCTCCGAAAATACGAATATCTAAATAGCATAAACATAGCACTACACATCGGGTCCATTCATACATACACAAAAGAATACATACCTCTTGAAGTGCCGGAGAATTAGAACAAAATGAAAAAAGTTTGTTAACCCTTAGATTCTCGGTAACTTTTTACCACTAAGTTATCCTCTTGGTCTGGCCAGACCACAATTAGAACCGCTAATAAACCGAATTAAATAAAAAGTAAATTAATATATTTTTTTATTGAACTTATGCTTATTATTTAAGATAATTTGAATTTATAACATAATTTTATTATTTTATTTCACATTGAATGTCATCGAATATGTAGTCTTTAGTTATGCACATTGCTTTTTCGCATCAACCACAGCTGAAACGAGTTTTGCGTTTGGTTTTTGTACTTCAGTTGAACTAAGCGCATGATGGTCCGTAGTTTTCTGATTTGATTCAAACTTGCTTCATTCGATTCGGAACATATCATTGATAGAATTCACATTTCTGTTTTTTTGATATTTTTTTCTATTCGAAGGATATTGCAAACCAAAAAAAAATTTGGTCTGGTCAGACCAAGAGGGTAATTTCAAAGCCTTTTATATAAATATGGAATTTTACCTCACTTATTTGCTTCAATCGAATCCAAATAAGTTTCATTCGATTTAGCACATATCATTTTTTTGATTTTTTGCCATATTCGAAAAATATTGCAATTAAAACACAAATTTGGTCCAAGACGGTAATCCTTAATAAGTTGACCCCAGCGCTATCTGCCGGGGCAAAATTTTATCAGGAAGCTTATTTTTGTTTAATAAATATATTTTGTGAATTTCAGCCAAATCGTACCATAAATAAAAAAAAATTGAATATCAATAGAACAGAATTACCTATCCGGATTAAGCTTAAAGAGATCGGAAAGGGAAAAAGTAGCAATTTGATCCCTATATTCTAATCTGGACCATATTTAATATGTAACTAAATTTATCCAAAATGGAAGAAGTACACAATGTAGATAACAAATTTTATATTTTAATCTTTACCATATGCTTTTCGTCCACCCAATTTTACTTTAATATTTATAATAATTCTAGGATTATATTCTATTATGGATCAATCGTCCCTATTTCTTACTATCTTGTTATTTTAATTGGTAAGTTTCATCGCAATATTATTTTGTTAGATTGTGCTTTTCTATAGTGTAGCTCTGATTTATGATGGACCTACGACACCGATATTTTATGACGGGATTTTCACTTGCACTAAATTCTATCCTACAACAAATTTGTTCTGATAATTTTTGAAACCTCTGTAAAGAAGACTCGATTTGTTTAGCACAAGCTTAAAATAGGCAGAAAAGCTGGTGCGAAATTAATCTTCACACGCTCACCCAGGGACCAATATGCCCATTGTAGCGCCTTAGGCAATTAAAGAAGACTAAGGCTGGGTTTTTTGAGATTTCAGTTAAACTAGGCTTAGTTAATCTGAAAACATATTTGTGCCGCCATTAACAAGTTTGTATACACAATTTTAACGGAACAGCTAAGTTTTGCTTTAGATATTGGTCTGTAATGAAATAATAAAAACAAATTTACATTACGCCGGAAAAATCCGAGTTTTTGGCTACGTTGAACTAGGTTTAAACTTAATCCACATTTCAAAAACCCGGCCCAAGAAGAAAATAAAGAGCGACAGCTAAAATCGGCACAAAGAAAATCAACCCTCAATCTTGTTTAGAGAAAGTTTGTATCGAAATTTATCTCAAAAGAAATATTATGTTTTTATATTCATGGCGGTAGAAGTGATTTGTGCTAGTGCGGGTATATTCGGTTGCTTTTGGTCTACTATAGACCAACCACTACTAAACTTGGTTAAAAGGTATATTAATGTATTTTACCTGAGGTTAGAATGAATATAAAGTCTTATTCTTACAAAACGATTGTGGAGGGACTAGGTCAAATTATTGACCGATTTTTATCAATTTCAGTAAGCTTTGACTGTAGGCCAAATAGTTTTCATATATATTGAATTTAAATAATTATCATTATAATAGTGAACTGATGGTTTGACTAAAAGGTTTACATGAAATGACAGACGTCAGGCAAAGGAACAGACATGGTTAAATCGACTCAATAAATAACTTCGATTTTGATTTTGAGTTTAATAAGGTTTATTTGATCGAGTTTGTAAGTAATTAAGTTGTGGTCGGTATTTATATTATATCTTATTTGTCAATAAATCGAGAATATTTTACTTGATAAATCCAAATTTTTTTTGGAATTGACAACCCTTTTTAGCACTAGTTCATTAAAAAGCTTATTTTAGTACTCTTTTTGTTCCTTCATTGATTAATCCTAATACTGTAGAAATAGAAGACGTATGATTAATATAAACTAACAAGGGGATATTAAATATCACTCATACGCCTGAGTAATTTTTTCCAATATCTTTTACATTTTGTTTGACTAAAAATCGTTCTAATAATACCATTTAATTGCTTTTTTTGCTGCATTTGCAGCAATGCAGCTACAAGAAAGCAAATATTTAATAACGTTTATACATAGAAGAAGAAAAAATATTGTCCAAAATAAAATTCAATATTATAAAGAAATTCTGACAGTGTTTTTTTTCTTGCAGGAAAATTAAGTTGAAAAAAACATGGTTAATTGCTAAACAATGAATAGAAACCAAGTTAAAAGGAGAAATGATAACAAAAAAACAACAAAACTAAAAAACTAAACAGCAGAAGGGCTGAAGAGACAGAAGAGACAGAAGAAGGAAGAGTGAATAAACATACAAGGACAAGGCAAAAGCAATAGTAGCAAGATAGAGAAGAACATTTTTAAAACATGTTACAACCAACATCATGTGGCCCAGGGCCACCGGATAAGACATTTGAATTCAATAATAATAAAAATGAATTGAAGCAAAAACATAAAATGGAACGGCAAGAAAAACCAAAAGTAAACGAAGAAAAATCAAAGCATTTAAATAAAAACTATCAAATTGGAGAGAAAATAGAAGATGATTATGATTATAGTTATGCTGACAGTTTTGTTAATTATAATGATGATGATGATGATAATGTTGAAAGAAACATAAAAAGCAAGGAAAAGCAAACTATCAAATTCAACACAAATAACATGAAATATAACAACTACAACTGCCATTTAAAAAACATGAAATTATATTTTAGCAAAATAGCAAAAATAACAAACAAAAAAGGATCGACCACAACAACTAGAATTATTGCTGAAACAAACTCTTTGTGTAGTAGAGAATCTCTAAATTCAAATAATAATTTTGCTCACTCCTCCAATTTGGCTACACTGGCATTATCAAGAACTCCTACTGCCACCGTGGCGACAACAACAACTTCTACTATCCCAGCTATTTGCTCCAGTACTCGTATTTTTGCTACTACTACAACATCATCACCACCACCATCATCATCAGCATTACAACTAATAACATCGGTAGCAACAGTAGCCGTAAAAAATGTTGCCAACAACTTGAATAAGTTTTATTGCAACTTTACACAAGCAACTACTACGACAACTACAACTTCAATAAAATGGATTTTAATGTTTCTAATGCTTTTTAACATTTTGGCACAAACATCGCATCAAGTGGCAGCTGAAAAGAGCAAACACTGTAAGTAGCACAAACTCCTTCTTATACTACTCTCAACATACGAGTATTTTGGAAACAAGTTTTTATGTTTTTCTTCCATTTTTTCACAGTTGACCAATAAATATTGATTAAAGTTATTATAAGTTTTTTCCCTTTAGCTTTTTTTACAGCATTCGTTTTGAAAATTTTTAGCAAACAAAAAAGTTTTTACTGAAAATAAAAATAAAATCAAACTAAAATTTATTATAGAAGTAGCAAAAAAAAAAAAAATATAGGATTCTAAGAAAGGAAACTTATGAAATGAAAAACTCTGTGGGCGGTATTTTTTTTATTAGGAAACCATCATCATGTCCTCATGTGCTTGGAAAGTGTGTGAGAGTCTAGCTTGAATTTTAAATCAGTAGGAATCATGTTTAATTTTATATATTGGTTATTAGGTTGGCACTGTCTCCTTAACTGTTTTTCATTTTGCTGATTTTAAAGATTGAATTTAAATTATAAATTTATTAGAATTAAAGTTCCCAATAAATATAGTAATTTTTTTTTTTTGTTTAACACAAGAAGAAAAAAATTAGACTAGACAACATTTATACAAGTGTTTGTTGCTTTTGATCATAATTTTTTTATAATCACGATAACGTTAACATAATTCTTTTTGTTGCGATAATCGATTAATCTGACTGTGATGAATTTGGCATTTCGATTTGAAATTACAACAAATGATTTTTTTTTTTGCAAAATTTCCACTTTAGATAGTGTAACATAAACATCTTAAATATTTTGCAAAAAAAAAAGTATAACTTACGCAAGTTAATCTTTCATTTAAAGAAATCTTGCTTTCTATTAAATCTTAAATGTACACCCAAAAGAAAAATCAATCCAAATATACTTTAATCAATCCGAAGCGGTTTTAATAGTGTGGCAGGTACGGATTTTCTTGAATCAAGTATAGAAAGACTTATTTAAGTACGGATTATTCAAGTGCGAGATACTTAACTTAACCATATTTATTCGCGAATTCGTACTCGAAATAATACGAAAATGAGATTTATTTAAGTAAGACTAAGATTTAATCCATCATAAAATGCGCTTGATTCAAGTGTTATGATTTAATTCCGAATACCGAAGTGATATTTAATTGATTCTTACCTAAAACACTTCCCCAGAGAACCAGAGACAGAAGTAGAATATTCTTATGATTGATTTACGTACCCGTTTTACACTTGTTTGTTTTACTTTTGTTGTAGTTCCTCCTTTGTTTAAAAAAATTCCCATTATAAATCACCAGCACTGAGCCCGACATGGTTTCTGCTTTAAAAATTTTTTGTATTTAATTAAATATAAACTAAATGGGAACTTTTGCTTTTTATTTTACATTTTAATCATGAAAATAATGTATGTTTTTCTTTTTGTTCTGTTGTTCTTATTGTTTCTGCACAAATCGTTTTTTACCTACTTGTGTTGTGTTGTGTTGTTGTAGTTTCTACAAAAAACTTTGACAAGCATACGCGTACACATATAGAATTCCAATGCTGAGTGATGAGACTAATAAGTTGTATGAGATTAAAACACTCACTTTGTAATTTTACTCTCAGAGTGACACTACCAACGAAAAGTTTAATCTTCTTTTACTTTGTTTAAGAATTTATACTTATTTTAAGAAATTTGGGGATTGGTTTTCGAAAGTAATCCCCATTTAGGATTGTTTTGAGTACATTAGAGTGTTATTCGTACTTAAAGTTTTAATTACGACTTGTTCTTAAAGTAATTTTAAAAAACCTAAATTATCCCGAGTATTTTTCTTACTGTGATGAAGGGCATTAGAGCATAACTCTAGATAATGGACTCGAAATTTTTTTTAAAAGTGCAACTTTGGCATCTAAAAATAGGTCGATAGTATTTAAAAAATTTATATAAATTACGAAATGTTTGGCTTTAGATTTTCGAAGTGGGTCTTATTTCAACACAATCCAATAAAAAATGGAACTTCTAACGAATCAGGTTTGTAAGAGAGAAACGTAAAAGTTTCGCTTACCATATCGCTAACGGAAGACATGAGTTTTATATGGCGAGTTGCCACTTTGAAGCAATACAGTTTTGACACAGAAAGCGCTTTATTCAGCGCATACTAAAATTGGTTAATGGAACAATCAGTTTTGCACACTGAATTTTTTTTACCGTTATTCTTTTATATGCTCCCTTACACGCGGTTCAGACGGTGATTTTTTTCCATGTCTTTTAAGACATGATTTTTGGTGTTTGTTGGCGAACGGAGTAGAGGAGCAAGAGGGGTAGAGAAAAAAACACGTTCTCTGTTCTCTGTGTGTTTTTTATATTTTTCTTTGCACACATTCGTATTTTTGTTATATTGCTTCATTTTATTTTTTATTTAAATGTGGCAATTGTTTGTTTTTATAAATAAGCAAGTAAAGAAGAATTAGCGATAATGGGGAAAAAATCAACCCTTAAATCATGGCGAAAAAATCTTCGTTTGAATCATGTCTTTTTTTTAATTCCTTTCAAAATTTTTAAATCACGGTCTGACTCTAGTGCATCAAACCTGCTTCGTAGTAAGGGAATGCCGTGGATCTTCAAATTTTATATATTTTTTTAAAAATATGTTAAGAATTCGTTCACTTGCCTTACTGCATCTCTGTATGTCTTATTGCTTAGCGTATAAATGTGTGCTTACTTTTTTAAATGTACCATTAGTGCTTCGCAAAATAAGAAATTTTTTTATTGGGTATTGAGAGTTCTATATCCAGCTGTACCGAATCTTTAATACCCTCCAATATTTCAGGAGTGGGCCTTATATTAGATCTATTAATAATTATCCAATCTTAAAAACCTGACTTCACAGTATTATACTTCGTTGCCTTCATAAAATAAAATATCTTGGTTTGTCTCAAAACATTGAAATATAATAGATATTGGGAATTATTTCCTTTTCATAAGCAACTTTATTATATTCAACATTTTTCATTTTTCGAATTTATTCTATGAGTTAAATTTCAGTTATGTATTTTATAAAGCTTTTTGTAATAGCTCTATTCCTTAAATTTTTCAGAAATGACTTTATACACTACCAGACTATTAAATGTAATTTCCTGTTACATTTTACCTTAGCTTTCCGTTGGATAGCAATGAAGTATATTTATGTACAGAAAAATTTACAATTATTAGACACCAGCAGAATGTAATGCATTTTCTGGCCCGCTACGGCCTTCGTCAGCATTCTTTGTGTCACACTGGATAGTGATATTTTATAAATTGAATGTATTTAACTCAACTATTTTAACAAATAGATATTGGGAATTATTTCCTTTTCATAAGAGTGACACTACCAACGAAAAGTTTAATCTTCTTTTACTTTGTTTAAGAATTTATACTTATTTTAAGAAATTTCGGGATTGGTTTTCGAAAGTAATCCCCATTTAGGATTGTTTTGAGTACATTTCTGAAAAATTTTAGGAATAGAGCTATTACAAAAAGCTTTATAAAATACATAACTGAAATTTAACTCATAGAATAAATTCGAAAAATGAAAAATGTTGAATGGAAATATAATGGTATAACTTATAATATGCATACAAACCCCCTTATTCATAAAGGATTATTAAATTTAACAAACGTTTATTAAGGAAAGTTTTCATAGAAAATTTGTTTCGTTAAGCTTTATTAAATTTTAAACAATAACCGATTAGCGAAGCTGATAGCCGGCTAAACAACAATACTGACTGGGTCGATACTCCAAGAGCAAGCAAAAGTGAAATCGAACATGGGAAGACGCGAAAACAACCGCAACAAATCGTATAAGATGGAGATGCTTTGATAAATAACTCTCTTTTTGAGAGTTTTATTCGACCTTGTATTTTTACGTTGAAAAATAACTCTTAACTGTGGAGTTGAGACCGCCATATGGCTGTTTTGACTGTAACATGAAGAGTTTTTAAGTTTTAATTGTTTGAATAACTGTTATTTACGGTTCCTGCTTTAAACACAGCTTAGGCCTGACATGGTGATATACACAGGGTGCACAAAAGATCCGCTGGGTCGTGGTGCGTATGGCCTTCTTCATATCTACACGCAGAGAAAAACCATTTTTCAATATGATCACCTCAAACAAGACTATGATTACCGAACATTTTTAAACATATTATCGGTAATTTAACCATATTATATTCACCGGCAACCATATTATGGTTAAGTTAGCCATCCATCACGAAGCCACAACCATATTATGGTTGCCTCTAAACATGTTATGGTTAAATATGACAATAATGTGTTTTTAAATTAACAATTGTATTTTCCTCTTTTCTAAGAGCAACATACTATGGATGAAAAAGAACCATGCTATTATAAGTGTTAAACATATTTTTATTATAGTTAATCATAACATGTCTGGAGGCAACCATAATATGGTTGTGGCTTCGTGATGGATGAGTAATTAAACCATAATATGGTTGCCGGTAAATATAATATGGTTAAATTAATCATAATATGTTTAAAAAATTTCGGTAATCGTAGTCTTGTTTGAGGTGATCATATTGAAAAATGGGGTTTCTCTGCGTGTATATATGTGACAGCGCATAGAGAAAGGGACCAGTAAGGTAAAGGGAACAGTAAAAACCAACTACACAAAATAAGAGGTAGGGACGACCTACGCCCGTTTTCAAGGTTGACCAACACGTTCCTGACGTCAGGAGATGTGTCGCTTTCGAATGAGACCAAAACGCTCAGTGATGGTACATTAAAGATACACGTATTTAAATCTTTAAAATGGCTCTCCTGAACAAAACCATTAGGTCCCTTTCTATTTTGCGCGTCACATATATGAATCTTAACTTTATAACATAATTTTGTATTGGCGGGTCCATCATTGGCAACGGGTTGCAAATAGGCTGCACTCTCAAAATTTTTTCTTTAAATGCCGTGGTGTAGGGTATTATATGGTCGTTCTTGACCGACTATATTTTTTACTTTTTAATTTTATTATATAATATATAGGTAAAATAATTTAACAATAATATTTTGATCATAAAATCTTGCGGATTATTACATATTTCCCCATTTTTCCCCTTTAAGAGATTTTGCGATCTCTAGTGGCAAGCAAACAACATCAAAAGTTTGTATTTTCTTATATAGTTTTTTTTCACATAAACTTACTCTTTGCTTTGATAGAAACTATAACTTTCTTAGTAACTTTCTTAATTTATCAAATAAATAAAAATTTAACGTCGAAAGGAAGCAAAGAACACAGAGGAAAACAACATGATTATTAAACAAAATTGAAAACAAACTTTAATAAGGTCAATCATATTTCTTTATAGCACAGAACTTTATTTAATTGAAAAAATATTGCAAGTTAATGTCTGTATTCATAAAAATGTTTTAAATTCAATAAAAGCTTACAAAACTAATTTTCTACGAACATTTTCCTAAATAAACGCTCATTAAATTTAATAATCGTTTTTTAAGATTAATAAAAAAACTTCAAGATAAAAAAAGCTGCAGAAAGTTTAGGCTTTTACTGCAAACAGTGAATTTGAAACATCCCTGTCCTCATACAGTGCATTTTGGGAATTCTACAATACAAGTGCAAGTATTTCATGGCATATAAAAAATATATTTTTATCTCATGACTAATATAAAAAAATGCATAAAAACCTGAAAGGGAAAATTGATAAAAAAAAAAAAATTTTATTGCTTGTCATAGTCGGCTTAAAATGAATATAACTAGATAGATATGAAGAAGGCCATACGCACGGCGACCCAGAGTATATTTTGTGCAGCCTGTGTATATCACCAAGTCAGGTTCGACTACGTGTAAAGCATATTACCCTGCCCAGTGAAAGATCGTAGGCTTCAGTTGGGCCTTTCATTTTCTTCCCGAAAATTTCCGCCTGGAAGTCCCCAAAGCGCGACAGCAGCAAAGGAGATGTTCCGACGTTTCGTCATCAACCTCACAAAATCTGCATATCTTGGTACTAACATTACCCATTATATATTGATTGTATCTGTAAATAGATATATAATAATACGATAGCGTAGATCTCTGCCTGGAAGAGTGAAGGCTGTTTGCAATTGGCAAGCCACTTTAGAAACCCGGGCCCATAATGCCCGCTCCAGTATCAACATTCGTCTGTTTCGAACCATCGGTGAACCAGACCTGATCCGCGCGCCACCAGAATTGGTCCGCCCATTGGTCTCTATCAGATATAAGGTCATTAAAGTTCATATCCAATATCAGACGAGGAAGCATGTGATCACTTACCAAGATAAATGGATCGTTTTTGAGAAGAATCCGCATGTGACCCACATAGTCCCCCGCCCTGTATTCGACAACGCGCGTCATCCTGCTGGCATACCTGCAGGCCTCCTCCTTTACAGATATGTGTAGCGGAGGAATGCGCAGGATAGCCCGGAAAGCCAGAATGGGAGAGGTCTTCATGGCGCCCGTGATTGATATGCTATCAGACGATAAACCTTATCGAGTATCACTCAAGCTTTGGCCTGTTCGGTTTTTTTACACCACGGCATATGTCAAGATCGGTTTAATTATCGTAACAAAAGACCAGTAGATCATTCTAGGCTTTAGTCCCCATGTCTTCCCAAAGACTCTTTGCAGGCATATAATGCCGTTGTTGTCCTTCTGGTGAAATGGGATAACTGAGCGCTCCAGTTAAGAGAATCCGATAAAAATACCGTTCAAGGCCGGTACTTTAAGTGCCCGTTATATTAATCTTAACCACATAAGTTATCGCACTTCTTCAACAAAACTGTGTTAACTCCAAATTTAAAAATTTTCAGAATAAGCAAAATTAAATTTGTTGATTTAGTTCGGCAGTAGGTCATACGTTTTAAACAAATATAAATAAAAATATAAATATTTTGTTTTAAATTTATTATTTTATTTCCCAATATTTCGGTCAACATTGTTGACCATCTTCAGGGGTTCTATATAAAAATACAAAAATTTTACATCAATTATTGTAAAAATTAAACAAAAACATTTAGAAAAACAAAAAGTGTAATTACTTTGAAAACATATAAAAATAAATAAATAAATAAAAAATTCCACTTTATTGTAGCCGTAAGCTTTTGTCAACTGATGTTTTTTTATATTTTATTTTGGTCTTTTTTTTTGTATCGTGTGTTTGTATGTGTATGCTGAGATGTTTTCTGTATCTATTTTGTAGTTTAGTCTCTCATTTGTGTCTAAGGCCTGGAACAGAATAAAGTAGTTGTAGTAGAAGCTGACGAATGCTCTGTAGCGCAACAAAGTTCAAAATTTCGAACTTTGCGCTTCAACTTCAACTGCAACGACAACAACACTACGTATTCTCTTGACACTACTTTCAAACTGCCGTTTTTAACTTTTAACAATTTGCAGCGCTATTCGTCACGTTGTACTACAGCGACTATTCTGTTCCTCACTTAAATCATGTTTGTGTAGATCTCCAAAGTAAATCTCTTTTCATAATTATTCTCCAAAAAATATTTTTTAATTTAGTTTTAAAATCATATGAAAAAAAAATATTAAAACCAGCCGTTTCATTACCAAAATAAAAATTTCGAGTTAATACACTATTGTTGAACAACTGCGATAAGTTATAAGGTTAAGATTAATAAAAATTTTGTTCTAGTAGGTTCATGACTGCCCATGAGTCTCAAATAGAGTGCACTTAAACATAATTTTGTTTAATATTGTGGTGTAGGGTATTGTATGGATGACCGACTTTAATTTTTAATTGTTTCTGCAGTTGTGTGTTTGAAAACAAATCTTTTGCTTTCCATTTCGTTTAAATAACGAAATTTCTATTATATTCAGATTACATTTTCTTGCAAATCTTATTCAATTAAATTTAATAACTGTAATACTGCAGTCTACAAATACAGTGTAAAAAAATATGTACATAAATTGATAAACCTTTTTTCAATTTTTTATTTTCCAGTAGGACTACAATACAAGTGCAAGTATTTCATGGCATATAAAAAATATATTTTTATCTCATGACTAATATAAAAAAAAAATGCATAAAAAACTGAAAGGAAAAATTGATAAAAAAAAATTATATTGGTTGTCATAGTCGGCTTAAAATGAATATAACTCGCGCAAAATCCTGTAGATGGAGAGAGTATATTTAATTTTTATTTCATATTTTTTTAACCTTCATAAACGTATTGTAATATTCGTCGGTGTATTAAAAACTTATAAACTTTATATTTTTTTTATGTAAATTTTGTTTTATCAATGTTAAAATAATTTGCATTACATGTGGCATTTAATTAAAAAATTAAAACAGAAACTTTGATAAATTCTTCTATGCAATTGAAAGTACGAGTATTAAAATTTAAGCGCTGAAATTTTTTTCAGATATAAATTTTAAAGTGAAGAGTTTTACCGATAAAATTGCGTATTGGGGATTAAAATTAAGAGGAGTATTTAAGGACTATCAAAGAAAAATGCTGTAGTTTTGCTTAAACAATATTTTAGAATAAATCTTTAACTGGTCCATAAAAATGTTTAAAAAAGATTTAAATTTAGCTAGCAAAATAGTTCGAAGTCTTCCGAATACCTGAGAGAAACGTCAACAAAAAAAGTCGGAATTGTGTACGAATTCTGTCAGATTTCTGACCTTAAAATGTAAGAACTGTTTGACACGAATTCTGGCAGACATGTCGCATTTTTTGCCGGCCTTTCTCATAGAAATTCTGATGTGTTGGCCGACATTCTTATTGTTTTCCGACAGATAACAATATTGCAAAATGAGTAGTGTCTGTGGTTATTTAATTTGAACTTTTCCAAATTGTAGCCGACTGGGAAGACTTCTGCCGGGAGTCTATTCCACATACGGCTAGTTCGACCGAGAAACGAATTTTCTCTGTAATGCGTTGTGCGATACATTGGACAGTCGACAACAAACGGATGTGATCTGCTGGAAAGGCGAGTATTATGGGCATGTACCCGCGTCTCAGGGATGAGTTCACCCATTTCCGCTAAACACGTACCGTGGTAATATCGATTGAACAATAACACACAACCCACATTCCGAAGATGCTCCAATGAGTCAAAAGAACTGGAAACCCTACTGTCATTGATGAGCTCTCAAGCACTCCTTTGCACCCGATCCATAAGCTTCAAGATAGACCTTGAAACATCAGCCCAGATATGGGAGTTGTATTCCATTTTCGATCGGATATAGGCGGTATAAATAGTGAGGATATCATACGGAGTGAAGTAGTTTTTGCACCGTCTTATTAAATCAGAACACTTCTTCTTTGCTTCTCTCGACACTTGAAAAACATGTTGGTTCCAACGAACATTACACTGAATTTTCATGCCCAGAACATCAAGAGTGTCTGATTCCACAATAGCTATACCTCCCATAAATACAGGTGACGCTGACTCCATAAGAAGTCTGTGGGTCAACATACAAGATTGGGTCTAACGAGCCTTAAAATCGATCCCATTCGCAAAAGCCCACTCGGAGATTGTCGTTGGGCCATTATTGAGTGTGTCGTTCATATTCTGCCTCATAGCTTCAACCTCAGTAAGGCTTGGTCTATGATTAAAGGATAATGAATGACAAATTCTGATGTGTTCTGCGAAAGAAAAGATAGAATTGGAAGTTAGAACCAGGAAGTCGTTAAGAAAAAATAAGATAAAGTGTAGGAGATAGAACAGATCCATGCGATACACCTGCGTTAATTAAAATACCTGCGTTGTGAACACATCTATAACAACACGTATAGAGCGATCCTTGATAAATATCGATATAAATTGAGAGAAATCTCTACCGACACCAAACGCAGTACGATTCGAAACGAGTGCACCGTGACACACACGATCAAACCCTTTAGAAATATCTACAGCAACCACTTTTTCTTTCACCAAATTGGTGAATAACACGACTCCCACGTTCCGAAAGAAAAGCTAACCGGCCTCCAGTAGAACGACTTCTAGGAAAGCCATACTGTCTATCAAACAAAAGTGAATTAGACTCTAGATAATTTACCAAGTAGTGATTGATCATGATCTTCATGACCTTCGAGAGCGTAGAGCAAATTGCTATTGGGTTGGAAGCCCTACCCTTTTTTGGGATTGGCTGGACGTTGGCCACCTTCCAGCAAAATGGAAAAACTCCTAACCGATACGAGTAGCTAAATAATGTTGCCAAAAGACGAGACAACGACAGTGCACACTTCTTCAGGACTACAGCCATAATTCCATCCTGCCCCAGGGATTTGTATGCGTTGAGCTCTTCAACTTTTTAATTGTCATTATTTTCACACAAAAATTTAGTCTCGTTAGACAGATCTATATTGATTTAGTCAGATATCTATTGGACATATCGGCACATAAATTCCCCCTAATATATCCATGGCAAATCGATCACGTTCAAAAGATCAACAATAATGGGTTTGAAGACCTTTTGAAAGGCCTAAAGCGCTTATAATTTCTTTCGATGGGCATATGCACAAAATAATGCTTAAAAATTAATGCTATATCGAGCCCGTACCACAAAAATAGCTTAAGCGACATCATTTAAAATTTCAGTTTTTTTTTTAAATGAATTCATTGGCAGCACTTGCATCATCTTCTTAAATGTCATGGTCACATAAGGTAACGTTACGTTACGTTATAGCAAATACAATTTTGGCTTAAGCGCCAACCTTCATATAAAATTTTTATGAAATATAATAAAAAAAACCTTCTCCTGTAAAATTGTGTTATTGTCGCTTAAGTTTTTTTTTGCGGTAAGGGCTTTTTTGAGCCTTTTTCGATCTTTCGAATACATACATTTTTTTAATAAAATTGTATATTTTGTGTTATTTTTTTACAATTTTAAGTTCTATCGGTCTTAAAAAAACACCCTTTATTACAATTTTCTGTTTTTTCTCCACTTGAGAGCACACGAAACACTTCTAAATTGCTTTTAATTACTTGTCACAAATTATATTTAAATTTTAAACTCAAATTATAGGCGTTAAAAATTTAGTGTAACTATAGCATAATTTAAGACTCCTTAGATACGTAAATAACTTTTAGATATTAAAAAAAAAAAAACATAAAAATTTAAATCCAATACAATTTTTACTTTTCTCTTCATGCTTGCATGCTTTTTCAGTATCTCACAAATTCTATCATCCATAAATCTATTTTATATTTATTATTTGGTAACATATTTTCCATAAAGGTTTATCATTTTTATCAACTGTAAGTATCACTGTCTAACCGAACGTTGCAAAAAAACAACAAAACTTTATTAGGGAATAAGATAAGAGGGGAAAAAATCTAATGTATATTGTTGTATTATGTATATTTATTGGCGACCATATTAAATATAAGTATCAACACAAAAAAAAAAAGATGTATGACTATGACGAAACATGATGGATATTAAGCAGAGCTGAAAAAAACTGCAATCAATTGGAATTTGTTTAAAAACGATTTCAACCAAAACTAACTATTTTTGATTTCAAAATGAACTCTTGTTAAAATTGCAATATTTTGAGATTACAAAAATTTTGCCATCATTCTTTTTAAATATCATTGAATGCAATCAATTCGATTGCAATCAAACTTTTGTTGAAATCAATTCCTCTGAAATCACAACTAAAGTAAAAGTCCAACGAAATAATATATGTGACCTGTACCCATGTTCTGTAACTTTGGTGAGAACTTCTCGCGTCGAAAACATGTGAAACAAAATATTCCATCGTTTCTCGAAAAGTGAGAAAAAATTGTGTCTGAAACTCATGTCGAAAACTATCAAAAGAGATTGCGTCATATTATTCCACTCGAAGCCGATATGAAATTGCAGATGTTGAGAAGGCCAGTCAAACATATCGATGACGGCGACCAAAATTGACTAAAATTGAAAAATGATCAACGACGGCGGCGAAAATACCGCCTATATTAATACATACAGGCTACACCAAGAAATGTAAAGTGTGACTTTAATGTTTGTTGATTAAACACTTGCTTTGGAAACATTCGTATATTTTTCAAAAATTTTAAAAGCAAAGTAATTAAACAATGAAAATCACTGCCAAGAACAAAATAATTATCTCTTCCGTGTTCATATTCATTGCAATTTTCATTTTTAATTTATTTTTTAGTGTTAAAATTTTTTCTCACCCCATTTTTATGCGTGATATTATATTTGACAGTTCAAAGCGGGAATTTTCCCACAACACTTTTTCAGTATATTGGCGTGTAATTTTCTTACGTAACAGCTATTACTCGCTAAAAATGTTACAGACGCAGTTAAGTGAGTAAAACAGCTGTTTGTTTCAATTTATGGCATTTGTGTTTCATTTTCCACATTTCAATCGAAAAGTTTCTCTACGCGGGAGTTACAGAACATGGGCACTGGTCTATGAAAATGGACCTTACGTGTCAAAAAAATTATTTTTCACTTTCTTGTCGATTCGGATCGAGTTTCGGACTCTCTTTCACGTGGTGAAATCCATATAACATATTTGGCAATTCAAAATGATCAGGGTCAGCTTTATTTCTAGAAGAAGGAGTTTCTTTTAAAGAGAACGAAGATTTTGCTGCAGATTTGTTTTTGATTGCAATACCTGCATTTGAATAAAGTATTGCAAATCTATTGCAATCAAATTTGTATATGAATTGATTTAAAAACGTTTTGACCGAGTTGATATCACTATTTAAAATTGAAATTATAGTACACAGAAATATTCTTACCAATTTTTTTTCAATTTAATAGGGCATTTACATTTCATTGAAATCTAGTAGATTTCATTTGAAATCTTCCTCCAAATCTAGTTCGTTTTCATTATACTTGTTTGACATTAGCGAGATTTAGTTTTCACAACAAAAACCGCCGACTGAAAGTTTTTTGTGTAACACATTTAAACATTTGCTTTACATTTTCTTTATAATCAACTTCATTTATTTTATCAATATTATTTGTCATTTGCATTTTTTTTACTATTTTACAAAATTTTTGAATTTTTTAACAATTTTAACAAGCAGCAATTATTGTTTTGTTTTGTTTTTTGTTAAATTGTCATTTTTTTCTTGTGCAGGGAAGTAGTTTTTAGTGCTATATGGGGAAAAACATAGTTGCATCACTAAGTACTACTAGATTTCGTCAAAATCTAGTCACGGAGTAGATTTTGTTTTGTACGGGAAATCTAGACAAAAACCACTAGATTTGGCTTGAAATCTCGAAAGTTCTAGATTTCGTTGTAGTGTAAATTGGCTATAACAATTATTAAAAAAAATAAAATCGTTTTTCATTGAATATTTAAGTTTTAAAAAAATTTAGGTTTTAATTGAAAATTTTATTTAAGGTGAATTCAACGTTTACTTATATCAACAATATTAATGCGGAAAATGTTGTTAAAATCAAAAAATGTTTAATTGATAATATTAATTTGTTTACTGGCGCAAATTTAATAAACTTTTTAATTAATATCACAAATTTGTTTATTGTAATCAAGTTTTATTTTATTCTGCGTACAAGCAATTTACGATTATAATTTAATCGATTCCAATCTTTTATAGCTCTGGTATTTAAGCATGCATGCATGCTCGCCTGTTCACCGATAAACACATACAACTGTACTGTCATACACATGTATAAAAATCTCCTGTTTAACATATTCAAAATTGGGAAGGTGGAATATAATGTTGATGTAGGATAAAATAAATAAATTATTATTTGGTGGAGACCTCGATTTGTTAAATCTGTTCGCTATTGTCTAACACATCCCTCGTTGACCCAATCGTACAGAAACTCTAATCAACAAATTTAAATAAGTAAAAATAAAATTTTTTTTTTTGTAATATTCATAGTTTCAAATTGTTTATCCAGAGAATCTCTTAAGGGGGCTTACACAGAAAAAATTAAAAATTGTCTCTTTTCATAAAATTTACACCAAATTCATAAAATCAAGCAAACAAATTGTTGAAAATTTGTAAAAATTGTATATTGTGAATATTGTTTTTTTTAATAAATGATATTTTAAATTTTAGTTAAAAAAATGCCTCTGTGTAGACGGTAATACAAGTCGTACGATACACAGAGGGTTGAAAATGACTAAAAGTTGGATTAATTCAAAAGCTGAACTTTATCCTGCACAGTCATTTTTGGTATTGTGTAAAAGTAAATAAAATTCTACATCACTAATTGCGAAAACAACTGCCACTTAAACTTAATTTATTGGCGGTGAGCGGTTAAAATCAAATAATTTGTACAAATTGGTTACAATTGAAAATTTAGATATTTCGAGTGATAGTATTTTCTATTAAGGCTTCTTAAAGTAAGAATATTATAATGGAACCATCAACTTCAGGTATTAAAGTGTCTAACTAAATATATTTTTTTTTTTTGTTAAATGTTTCGGAAATATTTTTAATGTTTTTTTTTAGAAGTGCTCCACAAATGGGGTATTTTGGATTTACACATTGAATTTCAAAAATTTCATTGATTTCATTGATTTATTGATTGCTCTTCTAGTATGAGATTTTAGCTTATATATAAAAAACCCCCGTTTTTCTTCGAATTTCAATTACTGTGAAAGAATTTCAGTTGCTTAAAATATATGCTGAAAACTGCAGTATATATAGAAAAAACAAAATTTTATGTATTTTGGGGCGTGGCAAACAAAAAAATTTTATGGTTCTAGAAATATCATTGATATTATCTTTCATTCTAGGGCGTGGCTGGGGCAAATTTTTTGTTTTGTATTGGGTTCGACCTGGTTTAATGTAACATGTATGTGAAAAAGGGCCCCAATTTGAGGCGCGTAATAGAAGTGAGTATTTTTAAAGTTTTAGAAGGGCTTTATTGCCAAGTGCAAAAAAGTTTTTTTTATACTCCCTATGCTAATCCCGCGAAGCTCTACAGTTGTCTACAGGACACCAGAGTTTCTGGCGGGGATCCAATCCGCAACCCCAACACTGATAGACTAGCTCACTACTAGCTAGCCTACCGGGGCACCCCGGTGGACCGGTGGTTTTAAATGGGAATTGTGGCATAGGTGGCGTACAGATGTCGGATTAAAAATTCACCCAAGGCCAAAATGAGGCCATTGATAAGCTATACAAATTACGATTTGCAATACGTTATGATCGGACTACATATGGTGATGCAGTGTACAAAAAAACTACAAGTATCTAGAGGCGTGGCGGTATCTAGAGGCGTGGTAAAAAATTAAAAATATTTCTGGAATTGTTTTTAACTAGTTTTTCATCCTAGGAGGTGACTTGTTCTACTTAACCCTTTCCGTGTTTTTGTCGAATATATTCGACATTACATTGTACTCTGATTCTATGCGCTTAAACGGTATACAAATTTAAAGTTTATTATAATATAGAGATTGCATTTGTTTCTTTATTTTTGAGCGGCGATGGCCAAGATGAAAATTACTATTTTTCCTGGCTCAGCACCATCATATTACCTTAAATATAAGTTTTTAGATTTTAAGCTCGACTTAAATTATTTTTGACCCGGAAAGGGTTAATGTTTAGAAGGACTATTATGTAGATACACACCGTTTCCTAAAACTATAAAAGCCGGCTGTTAATTTTGACACTAGTAGTTTCTCAAATAGCTTTGAAATATTAGATAATAAGCTAATAGGCCTGTATGACTCAACTTCTGTGTGACCCTTTCCTGGCTTTGGTATTTGGTATCACGGTTACTAAGGAAACCTTCCATTCTTGAGGGTAGTAATGAAGCATTTAAAATAATATGAATAATTTTCTTTGCTATACTTGGTAGCTCCAAAAGCATTTTATTACTGATCTTATATAAAACCGGGTGCCTTCTGGGTGTTTAAACCACAAATATCCTCTTCGATTTCTCTTAACTCGAATCTAAGGGGAATATCTGCTCTAACATTTACAGGCGGTAACTCGACTGCTATATCGTGAGATATATTAAGGGTAAATACATTTTTCAGATGATGAACAAACAAATTTCCTTTTTCAATATCATTTATTGCCCAACTTCCATTCAAGTTTCTCAATGGTGGCATAGAGATAACTGGTCTCTTGAGACTTTTAGCTATGAATATGGGGGTAAGACCTTATATATAAAAAATATTATATATGTATAAGTATCTAATACATTTTCCTGTTCAAACGATATATGGCTTTCTGAATTATAACCAATAATTTCTAAATACCAGCCACATATAATTCAGTTTTCCAATGAAAATGTATATAAATGTTTATTCGACTTCATACACACACAGATGCACTCATTTATCTGAGAATACTTGTAATATTTTATAAAAAAAAAAAAAAAAAATTTTGTCAGATGCTTTTTATTTTGAGAGTTTTTAATATTTTGTTATTAAATGTATATATTTTGCTCTCCTTTTTTATTTGTCGTATGCTGAACACTTTCATGGTAAATCGTGCTGTAATGGCACTTTTTCCCTTTTGGCACAAAAAAAAAAAAAAGAATTTAAACAAAATGAAACAAAAACCCAGACAAACTCCACTCACTGAATCAGTTTATATGAACATTATAAATATATGGAAATGGGTATAATTTACTAAAGTTTTTTCTTGTCGCTTTTTTGGTTTTTTTTTTACTCGGTAGCATTAAGTATGATGCTGCTTGCCACAGTTATTGCTACTATGAGCAATATTATTATATGTATTGGCTTTTTATGCTTTATGCTCTCACATACTATACAAAATTTTTTTTTTGATTTTTTTGAACACGATGTCCTTTTATTTTTTGAGCGGATAGTGGAAAGTGATGGGGTTGGTGCAGGAGATGGAGTCGAGGTTTAATAAATTTGCCTTTAATATGTTTTCAATATTTTAACAAATCGCGTTTTGAGGCTTGTGTTATTTAGTTTAATACTTTTATGGTAAAAAGGACTTTATACTTTTATAATTTATATATTCGATAGGTTGTTTAAAATGTTACATAGTTGAACAAGCCATTTTTTGCTAAATTTAAGGATTTTTCGAATTGTACGTTTGAACTTAAATCGAAGCTGAGCAATTATTGCTCTGCTATATAGTTGTAGCATTAAAAGGAAGCCGTCCACCAAGTCAAATATTAGAGACCCCTCTTTAAAGCAATTAAGGTTGAGCCACTGCGTCATCACCGAACGTTTCTCATTCGGAAACAGTTCTTCTGGGGTCTACTAGTTCCCATAGTATTTGATTGCATGTCTTTTGACCTACGATTTTTGAAAAATCTATTAATTTAAACGTCAAGTAACACTGTGGTATTAGCTTTAACCTTATACTTTAAAATTTCTTCTTTGAAATACGTATTCATCTCAAGGAAGATAAGAACAAACCCAAGAGACTCGGGAGTAAAGTTTTATGGCAAGGAAGAACATAAAGGGATTACATTTGGGTTAGAAAGGTAGAAAGGCTGTTACGAAGTTAACTTCATACCCTCACCCAGAGACCAATATGATCAATTGTGACACCTTAGTTAGTGATAGAATCCCAGTAATAGAAGAATAGGAGAAATAAAGAGTAAGAGCTCAAGAATAGAGAAAGTAGTGGAAGATATAAATCGGACAACACAAGCAAACAATTAAACTAAACAGAATACCACATGTGCCCATTCCCCAGCCTCCTGCTGCGCAGCCTGGTCATTCCCATTACGAATCCCGTCAGATGCTCGAGCCCGCAGTCCGAGAAACCTCCGAATTCACGCAGGAATCTATTACCTAGTTATCTCAGCCTGCTGTATCCTGGGATAGTGGCACAGAAAGTTCTCAATCGTCTCCAACTCATCTGTGTCTTCACATAACTCATCTGTGTCTTCAATCGCGCTGCCATCCTGCCTGTCATACAGTGGACCGTATTAATACCTATCATTGTCCTGATGCAGACCCTACTCCTGCCCGGCAGCGAATCAGAATCGGATTTCCTTAGCACCGGCCACAGTCCACACGATATCCTGCTGTCCGTGCGGACTCGATTAGTTCTGCTCAGAACTAAATTAAGCTC
Source organism: Pollenia amentaria (assembly GCA_943735925.1). Lineage (NCBI taxonomy): Eukaryota > Metazoa > Arthropoda > Insecta > Diptera > Polleniidae > Pollenia > Pollenia amentaria. The sequence goes on from OX031009.1 coordinate 39,305,675, forward strand.
ATGAAGATTTATTTCTTGATAGAACTCTAATTTCGTCAATAAAAATTAGACACAGTTTGGTTGGAATAGTTTTTGTTCAGAAAGTTTTTTTAGGCATATAAACTAAAAATAAAACTTAATTTCCAGGGTATCAGACAAATTAGGAGACTAGTCCAAAGTCATCGGTCGGCGTAAGCCTTTGTATAGGACAGCGAATCCCCTGCTGACTATTTAGTCTACAAAAGTAATCAATTTTTATTTCAATGGTATTCTGTCTGAATTTTAAATGGCCCTCCACCAAGTGAAATCGAGTTATATATGGTTCTCTACCAGACAAAGAGGTTAAAATAGTAAACAATCGAATAACTATACCTGTTAACAGTAAAACGCCAAGCGTTAAGCCAATGAGAAGCAGAACTCACGAAAAGCAGACAAACAAGAAAAGCTTGATTGTCCTTAAAAAATAATGACACGCCAATGACATTAAAAGCTTTTTTCTAAAATTTAATGTTGCGTGCTGACGCATAAACTCGCGACGAATGTGCCTCATCTGAATATATGGGTGGTATAATTATTGAGGAATCAGAATCTCTTGATGTTCTGGGCATGAAAATTCAATGTGATGTCCGATGGACAGAATATATATTCAAGATGTCGAAAGAAGCATTCAAGTGCCTCGGTTTTAAAAATAGTGTAAGATATACTTCACTGTTTCTGATCTCCTTACTATTTATAGCACCTATATACGACCTGTTATGGAATACAACTCTCATGTATGGTGCTTCAAAGTATATTTTTGAGCTTTTCGACCGCGTGCAGGAGAGGGCGAAGGTTCTCGTTAATGACAGTAGGGTATCTAATTCTATTGACTTCCTAAAGCACCGTCGCAATGTGGGTTGTATTTGCCTGGTTTATCGTTACTACAAGGGGATGTGTTCTTATGAAATTATATACGTTTGTTCGTAATACACGTGTTTCCTCAAGAGCCAATTCTTTTCTGGTCGAATGGACACTGCGTCGTACACCGCATTACAGGTAAAATTATTTTTTGGCCGGACTGTTCATATGTGGAATAATCTTCCTTCCCTCTCACTATCAACATGAATAAATTCAAGTCGAATGTTCACAAACCTCCTACCCATAACCTATTTTCCTAGTTCCAACACAACGAAATGCATAAGTCAGGGGCCATCCCCTGAGTGCTGGTCCTAACAAAAACAAAAGCTATTTTCGGGAGTGATTTTCAATGGGAGCCATGGCCCAAGATGAACCAACTGATTCCAAAAAAATTTGCTAAGGTAATTTAGGCTGCAGTAAAATATATTCGGACGAATTAAATCCAAACAAGAACATAAAGGCTTATGAGTACAAAGTTTCTATTCCGGAAGAATATTTGAATGAGAGCTTCGTGATATTATAAACCGATACTCACCATTTTGAATAGGCTACGAAATGACGCCAATTAGAATGTTTTTACCAAATGATCTCATAAATTTCGGGCTGTTTTTGCGCAAAAGGTTTACATGGCCAAGCAACCAGCCAGCCAGACGGACGGTCAAACATTTACCATAAGATCCATTGGAAAGTTGATTCAGAGTCGATCAGTATACCAGCAAATGATTTCAGAGTTAATATGTCTATGTGTTACACACAACAGCACAAGCGTATTATACCCTTCCCACCAATGATCGTGTAGGGCAATAAAATAACACCATCATTAAGATTACATTTTATTTTTATACACCAGTGAAATTGATACAGTAAAAGAGTGCTAAGAAGAGCATTAAACACTCAAACTTTTGCATTACAAAACATCTCTAATAGATGTGTGTTGTGCCTGTTATTTAATGCCACCTCTTTACTTCGAGGCCAAGGGATTATTATCAAGAAATTTTAGAATATTTTCCATTTATTTTTTTATATTTATTGTAAAATTTATTACTTATACAGTAGATTTACAAAATAATATGGCTTTAAAAGTCATAAATCACATAAATTTTCAATGGTAAAATATCCAATTGAAAATTTTGTTTATGTTCTCTTCTTTGTTGTCGTTTGACCAAACAATGTCTATAATGCCCGTTATTTATGGAGAGCAATGAATGGCTATATAAACAGTTAGAAAAGCGTTAAAAAAAATATTATAAATAATAATGATAATATTGTAATGAATGGTAATAAAGAATGTACTTAGAAATAATGATGATTATAAAATGTATTAAGTATACATATTAACTTTCCAGGGTTATGAGTTATTTTAAGTTTTTCTGTGGAAAACTTGTGTATCCACTTTAAAAATTAAGGATATAATATTGGTCGTTTAATCTTTTTCAGATTTTAAATAAATGTTTTTCAAATCTCAAATCATAACCATTTTTTACTGTCTCCCAGGGGTCCTATGTTACCTGGCTGCAGGTATTTTTACTCAGCCAACCAGTAGATTTAAGGAAGGAGTGGATCCTATTCAAATCAATATCAAAGAGACAAGTTTTGTGCTTAAGGGCTCTTTGACCGGTTAAAGTCTTAGGTCTCCAAATGCCTGGCAATGACAGAGAAGGTATTCCATAGACGCGTCTTCTTCCTAGTCGTCGCAACTTCTACACAATTCATTGTAAGGGAGCCCTTTGGGCTTGTTTCCCAATAGGCCAATAACCATCTATAACCACAATTACGTTCCTAAGATGAAGTCTGGTCAGCTTTAAAGCTTTTTCCATCTATAATGGACCTGACCAGATTTTACTAGTTTCCCCACAGTTAATTTCATTGAACAATCTCTGAGCAGCAATAAGATGAAATTTGTATGCCGTAAGTTGCTTACTCTTCGAGAACAAAATACCATTATCATATGTTGAACCGTTCAAATTCAAGGTGGTGCCTGCATGCGCCAACGAGTCAGCCAGACAGTTTCCATGCATGCCCCTGGTCCCAGCCGCCCATTCTAGGGTAATTATAGAATTATTAATTACCTTTAAGATATGCTTCAACGCACAAGGGATCTAAGAACTATCTTCAATTTTACAAACACTACTTTGACCACCCTCCTACTTTTTTTAGTTGAAAATAAATCATTTAATAATAATGGTGGCTGGCACATCCACTTATTCCATAATTAAAATTTATTTAAAGTATTATAGAGATTCTTATTCTTTCTGGCCATTTCAACTTGAAACACCAAAAAGCAAAAAACAATCGCTACAGCTCTTGAAGCAGTAGCAACACAAAATTTTAAAGCCCACATAATTGTCAATTAAAGTTAAAAAAAAGTTTTCTTTACGGTGTGTCTGATTGCTCAACATAAAAAAACTCCCCAAAAACACTAACACAAAAAAAAAAACAAAAATTAAACAGCCACATTTAAACTCAGCATTCGATATAACGGTAAAGTTGGCAACCGATACCGTTATTTGTGTTGTTACCGCTTACATACCGTTTAAAATAACGGTATTGATACCGAAATGGCAATTGGGAATGGTAAATGGATTTCAAAAATCGATTTTTCGATCGACTTTTTTATTTCGATTTTTGCAATCGATTTTTGGCACCTCAAAATCGATTTCAATAGTTTAAGATAAATTTCCAAACTGATACCTTATATTACAAAGGGGGCTACTAGAGCAATTGAACTAAGATTTTTACAGTGGGTAGGTATGACTACTTTTTATCGTTTTCCTGCAAATGTGAAAATGTGTAAATTTCGAGTTAAATCCCTTTAGAGGAATCAGTGCGATATGTGTGCATATTTCAGATATTAAAAATGTGAATTCAAATTCAGAATTTTAGCAAAATTTTTTATAATAAATTAAATACTGTAAATTAGTCAATGTATGGAAAGTACTTCAAAGCATTATGTCAGTTCGGTTCTTGTTCGGTGACGACCGTTTCTTTGCTGTTACTATTAAGTTAACTTCAGAAGTCAAACGTTTTCATGTCATTGATGTCAGAAGGATGATATAATAGATTTTGTATTTGTTCGGATTCATTTTTTTCTGTTTTTCCACTCTATTAATAACTACACAGAAAAAATTGAAAGTTGTCTCTAATCACAAAATTCAAAGAATCAAGCAAACTATTTGTTGATTTTGCACTCATTACCAAAATCATTATATGGGTTACTAAAAATTTATAGATTTAAAATTGTGATTATTTTTTTTTCAATAAATAAAATTTGAAATTTTAATTAAAAAAATGATAAAAAAAACTATGCCGTTTCAAGCGGTTGTATTTTTGCCACGATATGTGTTACTAGCGTTCTCCGCGTCTGCAAGTTCACATCGGCTTCGAGTGGAATATTATGACATTTATAACGTAATAACGTAATCTCTTTTAATAGTTTTCGACATAAGTTTCAGACACAATTTTTTCTCACTTTTCGAGAAACGATGGAATATTTTGTTTCACATCTTTTCGATGCGAGAAGTTCTCACCAAAGTTACGGAACATGGGTACAGGCTATGACAATTTCCAACAACAATTCTGCAAGTTTAATTGATTTTATTTTAAACGAAAAAGTCAATTAAGATTTTTTTGATATTTCATTAAAAATTTATTTCAAAACAAATAAAATGTAAATTAAATCAAAATTTTAATTTTAATTTTCTTTCAACTAAAAAAATAATTGATTCAATTATCACATTATTCATTAAAAATATTTCAATTTTAATAATTTTAGCCGTCGCACAGTGGCGCCCGTAGAGCAACCGAGGTTGCAAAAATCAAAATTTTCATGAGTGCCGACGAAGTTTTGAATAAACCCATGTTATAGGAAACTTTTCAACGATTTCAAATATGCCACTCTTAATAATATCACATTTTTAGTTTAGAAGATATAACCGTTCAAAGTTGACCGACTTTCGGTTTTCAAAAAAACACACAATTTTTAGTCAATTTGTTGCGATTTCAGGTGTAATATCACGAAAAATAGGTAACGAATCGCCTTATTTTTTGTTTGTATTGATTGATGTATTTATTAAATGTATAATGATAAAAAAAAATTAACTGTTTGCTTTGTGTTTCTCCTGGTAAATCAATATTTAAAAACTATCCGTTTTTTCACTATTTTTCAACTTTGACGGAAAATAAAAAAAAACTATATGTTTCTATATTTGCCATATTTGCAAAACCTGTTCTTTGATTATTTCTTTACATAATTCAAAAAGTTTTATCTGCCCGTACGTGCCCGTTTGGCTTCTAGAGGTAAAAAAGTTTAAAAAGACATGGTTGCAGAAATTGTATGGCGTCCATCCCTTATATGTTTTGACGGACAGTAGTTTGATCTAATAGTTTGAAAAAAACTACTCATTGAAATTAGCAGGTACGTACCTCACATAAACAATACTTTGGCGTACAAATGGTCAGGAACAATATTGACTTATGGTCCCTACAGGTAGGCACAAATCTTATTTGGACACGTGCATAATATCAAAATTGCATTATTCAGCCTAAATCCATATGTATGCAGGGAACAGGTAAATTTTTAGGCATGGTAGCATAAGCCTATATATTGCAAAATAAGCATAATGCCTGGATTAGTCTACGCCTGAAAGTTGGCGCAACAATTACTGAAACCATTAAACAATTTAAGTATTGAAAACATGGCGTTGAACAATTTAAAATTATTTGAACTGTTTAGAAAGTCAACCACACCAAAGTTTTTCACGGAAGTGAAAATTCTTCCTGAGAAGTTGACAGTGATCAGCAAATGGGGCTGCGATGGATCATCCGGACAAAGCGTTTATAAGCAAAGGATATCTTCCGATGACGCTACAATATCGGACGGAAATATGTTTATGGCATCTGTTGTTCCTTTGCGGCTAAAATCGGATGATTCCCTACACTGGAAAAATCCACGTCCGTCATCAGTGCATTATTGCCGACCAATAATGTTTCAGTTTGCAAGGGAATCGGCAGAACTCATAAGGACTGCGGTGAAGGACATTGAAGAACAAATAAGCAAGATTAAGCCTACAAAGCTGCAAATTGGAGAAGGAAAATATATTGAATGCAATTACGAGTTCCACCTGACCATGGTTGACGGAAAAGTCGTAAACGAACTGACAGGAACAACCTCAACAATGTCATGCCCGATTTGCAAAAAGAGTCAGAAGAACTTTTTTCAATTCAATTTATTTCATATATAATATGTGACATCTCAATTTTATATAATTAGTTGTAAAGAGTTTAAGATTAGTATCTTTTTCTGCTTAATTATAATATATTTCAATTAGTTATCATATACATATATATAGACAGAATTATATTGGAGGTAAAAATTTAGCAAAAACCTATTTAAACCCCTTTTTTCGTTTTATTTTTATATTTTTTTTATCGATTTTATATTATTATTTGTCAGAAGAACTTTGGTAATTTAAACGATTCTACAAATGAGGAGAATTACGAATATGGAATGTCACCATTGCACGCAAGGATAAGGTGTATGGAATTCTTGCTAAAACTGGCATATACCCTACCACAAGAGGAGGAAAACTTCGATGAAAATACATCAATAAAGGATAAGGAAAAGATCAGAAAGAAGCAAATACAGGATGCTTTTTTTAAACACGTTGGACTAAAAGTAGACTGTCCCAAGCACGGATACGGTAACTCAAACGATGGAAACACTTCTAGGAGATTTTTTGAAAATGATGAGGCAGTAACTAGAATCATTGGAATTGACAATCAAATCGTGAAAATTGAGTACCAGTCTTTGCCAATTGGAGAGCTTTCTGAAGAAGCACAGGAGTCTCTTAACAAATTTTATAAAAAATATAGATTGCAGAACACATTCAAAGCATCAAGGGTAAGGCAAAATAAGGACCTCTTCAACATGTTGGCAGCATCTTCCGATCCACTTATTTCTTCCCTGCGGTATGTGAAGTCACGAATAGAGTTACAAAATAATTATAGTTTAGAAATGGTTAGTCTTTTAGATATACCTTCTCTTACGAATTGTGATGAATATTTTACAGAAAATTGAAAAAATAAATTTAAAAAAAAATAATTTTTTTTTTAATTTGTTGGGTAATAATTTAAAACATAAAACCCTTAAGAAAAAAAATAAAAACAATCTAAAAATGTAAAAATAATTTTTTTTAGTTACCATAAAATTGATTTTTCTACTAATTTTAACTTTGATAACCCATAAATAGGCCCCTACAAAGCGTAGCACCCTTTCCAAACGCTCATTTCATAGGCTGAACAGTTATCTATCATATGCTGTTTAAACTGTTCAATTATCTTATTCGGTTCAAAAGATATGATTTTTGCAACGAAAAAACTCAAATGGCGCCACTGTGCGTCGTCAACGATATGTGTTACTAGCGTTCTAAACGTCTGCAAGTTCATATCGGCTTTGAGTGGAATATTATGACATTTATAACGTAACGACGTAATCTCTTTTGATAGTTTTCGATATGAGTTACAGACACACTTCTTTCTCATTTTGCGAGAAACGATGGAATATTTTGTTTCTTTTCGATGCGAGAAGTTCTCACCAAAGTTACGGAACATGGTTACAGGCTATGATAATTCCCAACAACAATTATGGAAGTTTAAATGATTTTATTTTAAACGAAAAAATCAATAAAGATTTTTTTGATATTTCATTAAAAATTTATTTCAAAACAACTAAAATTTTAATTAAATCAAAATTATAATTTTCATTTTCTTTAAAATAAAAAAATAATTGATTCAATTATCACATTAAATTGAAATACTTTTTAAACAATTTTTTTAATGGATAAAAATCTACTGATAATTTTTTCTGTGTGAAATTAATTTTGTTTTAAAATAAAAAAAAAAACTTCCGGTTTTCGAAGCGTGTCCAGTCCACTTCCATTTTCTTCTTCATATTTGCCCTGTCACTGGAATCCCATTGATTCTGTTAAACAGCGCACTGTTTAAATTATATTCGGCCCAAAATCCGACATATATGGCGCCGGAGCTTATATATTTGTAACTGAATCTTTTTAACCGATTGCGCCCGTTGTAAGGCATCCCTTTCATATAACAGCTCGGATTTTACACAGGCGGTGAAAATGCGTATCTTAGCTTCGAGAGATATTTGTGGTAAACGCCATTTATGGTAAAATCTTACAAATGCCGACCTGGCTTTGCCTTATTTATAATATATATCTCATTCAATACAGCCAGGCACAGATAAAATACACCCAACATAGCAGAAAGTGGCCACATTTTGGATTTTTTTGTCGTTTAAGCCTAGAATACATGGAGTGTGAAAATCCACATGCGCATTTGGTTCAGCCGTAATTCTAAGGTCATTACACAGCCCATAGAGGCTACTGTGGCTTTGTAATGATTTCAGAATTACTTCAGAACCACATGCGCATGTGGCTTTTTACATTCCATGTACTCTAGGCTTAAACGACAAAAAAATCCAAAATGTGGCCACTTTCTGCTATGTTGGGTGTATTTTATCTGTGCCTGCCTACTCAAAGCCTTACTTTAAATGTATTGCTCAGTGCAAACCGAACATTATTTACCCTACGGTACACACACACAGAAACGCTATCTATTTTCCATAATACCGTTCATCACTATTTTCATTTAATATCAAGTATTATGAAGTTTTCGGCTTTTTTATTTTAATATTCTGTAGTGTTTTTTGTACATTGATGAAGGAATGATGAAACCAAAAATTTTAGAAACGCTTCCCAGTAGCATTGTTGTTGTCGATTGGCAATTTGCACGACCACAGCACGAATAGCCTGTATGTGTTTGGTATACATGTTTTGTTTTTGTAAAAAAAATTTTGTCGGCTGTTTGTTTTTTTTCGTCAAAAACACATATTGCACTTGTTCAACAATACTGTATTAACTCAAAATATAAAAATTTTCAGTAGAAGCAAAATAATTTTTAGTTTACATAAAAGGTATATGAAAAATAAGTTTTAAGCCACCAATTTCATTACCAAAGAGTTAACAAAATAGCACGATACTTTTAAAGCGATTATATATAAATATTGTGTGTCCATTTTTTCCAAAAAGTGCAAAAAAAAATTTTGGGGTTTTACACTTTTGTTGAACAAGTGCGATGTGTATTTTATTTTTGTAAACAAATTTTTGTTGTTTTTACCAGCCAAAAGGGCGCTGGGCACAACTGAAAAAAAAACATTAATGTGCTGAACCGAACACAACGAAGTTTTGGGTTTTTTTTTACGAAAACCCGAACGCAATGAGATGTTCTTAATTTTATGTTGTTATCGTTCATCACTTTAAACATTCTTTTTAATTTTTTTGTAGCACTGCACAAAAATATAAATATTGCGAAGCAAATAAAATTTTTACAATATTTTAGAGACAAATCCCTTTGATTATTGCCACCATGTAAAAAATTTCTCATCTCGTTTACACCCTTTTATGAACCTTAACATTCTTGTTTAGTTATTGTAATTAAATTGTAAAACCAATATTCCTATATCGGTGATAAAGTTCCTGTATCAGTATATCGATAAATCAAATACCGATACGGATGCCGAAATAGCAATTAATTTAAACCGAAATCTAAATAAAAAATATTTAAATACTGTGACCGAAACTCGTTTCGGTTACCAGCCTTGGTTCGTACACATACATAAAGTACTCGTACTTCGAAAACACCACTTTTATAATAATAAAAAAACTGAAATAAACTTTTGTAGTGCTTCAAAGAAGACGAACTCAACGACGACTATAAACTAAAGAGAAATGAAAATGAACGAAAGGAACAAAAGGGAAACGAAACGGGATACGTTTTCCGTTCGTTCATGTAAATTGTATAAATGTGTCATCTACATACATTATTTTATTTGAAATTAATTACAAAACTTTTATGGTTAAAAATGTAAAAAATACACAAAAATATAAATTTGTATGCTTACCCAGTACACAATTTGATTTACTGCCTGGCCCACAATGTCGAAAAGAACATTTTTTTCGTATATTTATATTGAAACAAAAATTTTAGTTTTTTATTATTGTTTTCAATATAAATATTCGAAAGAAAAATTCTTGTCGACATTGTTGGACTGGCAGTTGATTTTCAATTAAGAATTACTTGAAAGCAAGCCCTTTCACAAATGCTGAAACGTTTTCAAGACAATCGGATTCTCTAATCACCAAATTGATACCAAATTCATAGAATCAAACAAATAATTTGTTGATTTTTCATCTATTACCAAAATGATTATATGATAGATTTCTAAAAATTGAAAATTGTGAATATTTTTTTTTCAATAAATGATATTTTTCATTTTTATACAAAAAAAAGTTGTCAATTTTACAAGTTAAAGCTATTTTATTTTAAACGAAAAAAATTAAGATTTTTTGTTATTTAATAAATATTTTAATTTAAAATTTATTTCAAAACAACTAAATAGTTAATTAAATCAAAATTATATTTTAAGTTTTCTTTCAACTAAAAAATAATTGTTTCAATTATCACATTTTTTAAATTGAAATACTTTTTAAGCAATTTGTGCTTCAAGTTGTGCTGAAAAAGGTCAACAAGAAAAAAGGAGGACAAAAACATGAAAAACAAAAAATGTACTTTGGATTTCAAGAAGAATTCTTGACAAAAAGTACGAAAAACAGAAGTTAGGAAGAACATGTAAATCAATTAAATAGATGATTATCTTCATTCAAAGCTAATTTCGATCTACAAAGGTAAAATACCATTTGGTTTAAAGATTGATTGATGAGCAAAAACGGTAAACCCCTTCGAAGAGATTGTGTGGTTACAATCGAAACTAGTCTGGGCAACCTGTCCGTGAAAGCCTGGTTTCAATTCTCAGCGCAGTCAAGAATGAAAAATTATCAATAAATTTTAATTAATTTCATGTTGTAAAATTCCTGTCTTCATAAAAATAATTTAATGAAAATTAAATTCAATAAACTTAAGCCTAATTAAAAATATCGAAATTCGGATTAAAAACCATTAACAGTTCAATAAAATAACCAAAATACTAATTATTGCAATTTTTTTAATTGATAAAAAAATCTAATGATAATTTTTACTGTGTAAGAAGATTTCAATTTATATTTCGGTCTTATATGAAATACAATTAACAATAACCTTTGAGAAAAAGTTGAGAATCATGTTTATTCTCATAAACGCAAAAAGTTATCGTTTTTTTTTTTTTTTTTGTTAAAAAAAATCCTTTTTTCATATGAATTTCGAATGTTTAAAATGGCATTTAAAAAAGGGGTTGCTTTTAAATCAATTTTTACTTTAGATCAAGAACCGAGTTTTGTAGAAAACTGTTTGTTGGGTTACGCCAGGATATTTTTTCTTTTTAACATCGACTATGTGTTTGTATGCGTGAGCATGTTACCACAAAATTTATTATATGTTTTACGACCAAGTTACCAGATTTATAAGATACTAGATGTGGCTTAATAGTTGTTGTATTTTACGAACCAATTTTTATACACTCTACGACTTTTATTTACACAAACTTTTTTTTTTTTTTTTTGGTTTTAAATATTTCATTAAAATTTAATAAATATGAATGTAATTTATGGAATTTTTGTTTCTTTATGTAATTACGTAATTAATTTGATTTTTGTTGAATTGTTAATAACAAAAACATTCTAATGATGGACTTATGACCTTAAGAAAGTTAATGCTAAGAAATAAACAATGAAAAAAAATGATATATAGAGCAAAAAATTAAATTTTAGTATTTGCGGAATTAGAGAATACAATCTTACAGAGCAGTGAGGAAAATTATTATAAGTAAAGTAACAAAAAAATTTAAAAACAATATAAAAGTTTAATAAAATATATGTATAAAATATATTTTTAGAAAAGTTCATATTATCTAACTAATACACAAAAACCCTTTCACTTTTGCTGAGCTTAATGTGTTGGTTAACTAATGTGATCTTTAGCTTTGTTTGCATAAGCGGGTTAATGCTTTCAAAATTCTATTTTGTCTTTTTTTTTTTAAGACAGCCTTATTTTAATTGATTTCTCTGCCGAGAATTGAACCCGTAACCGTAACTACCAAGTAGCCTACCCGTGCATCTAGGAATTTCTTAAATATTCACTTTAAAAGATTTTATAGATGGGTAAAAATTAGAAAAATTAGTTGCCGTAATTTGCTCATGTCTTAGTCATTTATGGATCGATCTGGCTAGATTTTTTTAGCAAACCTTAACGAAGTATATGTGAGATAAATATATAATAACAAAGCTCCTATCATTTCTGGGATCTTCGGAAAACATATTTCCACCTTGAACATTGTGGAAATTACAAACGGATGAGAATCCTTTATAAACTTTTTCCACCTGTGTTAAAGGGTACAAAAATGCCATTTCTCTTATATAGAATATGCGCCTATAGGCCAAGTGTATGCCAAGTTGTTTAACATGCATAACTCTTAACTCGGATATTAATTAACTAAACTTAAAGTCTTTCAAAAGAGTATTAAGGTCTTATTTTGGAAGAACTTTTGCACGGGGGCTAAAAGAAGTACCCCAGTATGCAAACTCTTTTTTCTGAAAATTTGCGTCTCGTTCTCTACATTTCCGTGTTTATATTTTACTTTAATTCACTTATTAACATATCGTTATCTAAAACGCAAAAGGCCCTAACTAACCAAAAATTAAAAATCGATTGATTCTGATGTATAGCACCAACACAAATAAATGTCCACAACAAATTTAGTCATCTTGCCACAAAAGTTAGCAGTTTTATTAACAAAAAAAAAAAAAAAAACAAAAAGTCCTATCTACCAAATATTTTACGATAAACGCTAAAAGACATAACGAACAGCTTGCATTACAGGCAACATTATTATTTGTCAAAACCACTGTAAGGTTTTACAAGAAAAATAGAAGAAAAACTAATTATAAGCAGTTTAAGGCAATTTATCAATTCCATAAATTTAATTTTTTTCCCGCAACCCCCTCGCTGGTAGAGTATGTAACGTCATTGTTAATTTTTCCCTTAGTAGGTTCCGATTAAAATTTTTAATTGCAGATTTGAATATTTGTTCAGGTCACGTTATAACTGACCCCGCCATGTCCCACCTCTTTGGTAAAGCTACCACCATGATTATATTTAGGGCAAGTTAAAATATAATCCCGAAAGAAAATTGAAGAACTTACTACTATAAATTAAGTCCTTCATTTTCCCCACTCAAATAAAGACAAAATGAGCAGACAAATTGAGCCCCGCTAGACTTGCTGATAGTGAGCTAGTCTATCAGTACCGGAGTTGTGGGTTCGATTCCCGCCACAGACTCTGGGCTGGATTAGCGTAGGAATAAAAAAAATTTTTAAACTAAGTAAAATATAATCTTTATTTCAAAAACAATTCAAAGTTATTAACATATTTTTTCCCCGAAAGAAGTTTGTATGGACTATTGGTGCTGTTCGTCCTTATGACGATGGCTAGTGGTACCATACGAAAAGACACGTTTAAAAATATATGTTAATTTGATATATTGTGTAAAAGCTTGATGTGTAGAAGCTTCGTGTGTAAAGGCTTCATAATTTTTAAACGCATATATTAAAGTTATGAATTAACTATTTGATAATTGTGCAAAAAAAAAAAAATAGTTTTTGCTAAAAATATTAAAAATAAAAAATCGTGTAAATTAAGGTCATTTTCACATCCCTCGATGTAAACGAAAACCAAAAAAAATCGTGTAAAAGTGAAATCGTGCAAAAAAGTATCGTATAAATTGAGGGACAGGTGTATTATAAATTTTCCTCAATATATATTAAATTGAATTAAAGTAAAAGGAGTTACAGATAAAAACAAATTATTAAAAATATTAGCTATTAATTAAACAATATTAAATTAAAAAAAACCAATTTAAACATATGAGCTCATATACGTAAATTATTTAGAACATTAATTAACATTAAATAAGAAATAAATTTTTCTAAAAAATTCCTTCTTCCACACTTAGTTACACTGGCTACATAACGTTCGTCACATTATATTTTTGTTTCATAAATTAATTTAATTATCGAACAGACAAGATTTCCGATAGAAGGACTTCTAGGATATTACGATCCTCTATAGTTTTCATCTTTATTAACTTTCGTTATTAAATATTCAGTTTCTTTTTATTTCCCAAATTTTTGAACTATTGAAAATAAGTTTTATTTTGACACTCACAGATTTTACACACAAGGGATATTCTCGGTTTCATTAAAGTTTTTCCTATTTTAAGTCTTTTCTTGTAGCCTTTAATTTTTAGGATTTTTTTTTTGTATATTTAACCTCGACTTCCAATTTAAATTTAAAATTGAACATTTTTTCCTGTTTCTCTTATAATAATTTTTTTATTTAAATATGCAAGGATATTTAAAGTTTTTTTCCCAAAAAAATTTTAATTTATTTTACATATCCTTTTTTATAAATTTTTTTTCTATAGTTTTTATATTTCAGTAACCAATTTTTTTCTCTATTTACAAATGTTAACTTTTTATTTCTCGTACTCGACTTAAAAAAAAATGTTCCTAAATTCAAAGATAATATATCAAAAACTTCCAATAAATTTTGGCTACCAGATTTAAAATTTTCAAATCGCAAGTAGAATAAACAATTTAAATAATTTCGAATTTTCTTTCAATCAATATTCCTCAATTTAATTATTTTTCAAATAAAAAAAAATATATATAAAGATAACTACACTAGATTCAGACCGTGATTTAAAAATCATGTCTTTTCTTAATTCCTTTTTAAAGTTGCTTCCAAAAACACAAACGATTCAAACGAAGATTTTTGCCCCATTATCGGTAATTCTTCAATGTTTTGTATTGTGTTTTTTCGTACCTTTTGTCAAGAATTCTTCTTGAAATCCAAAGTACATTTTTTTTTTGTTTTTCATGTTTTTTGTCTTTCTTTTTTCTTGTTGACCTTTTTCAGCACAACTTGAAGGACAAATGTAAACATAGCTCGTGCCTTAGCTGATAACAATACTAGTATTGTGGTTATTTTGTTGAACTGTTAATGGTTTTTAATCGAAATTTAGATATATTTTTAATTAGGCTTAAGTTCATTGAATTTAATTTTCATTAAATTATTTTTTATGAAGACAGGAATTTAACAACATGAAATCAATCTTGACAAAAGGTACGAAAAAACAGAAGTTAGGAAGAACATGTAAATCAATTAAAATAGATAATCATTCATTCAAAAAGCAAATTTCGATCTACTAAGGTGAAATACCATTTGGTTTAAGGATTGATGTTTGACTATTGACGTCGCCCGGCCTCAATAGCCGAGTGAGTAAAACGGCAAACCCCACCGACGAGATTGTGTGGTTACAATCGAAACTAGTATGGGCAACCTGTCCGTGAAAGCCTGGGTTCAAATCTCAGCGCAGTCAAGAATGAAAAATTATCAATAAAAATTTTAATTGATTTCATGTTGTTAAATTCCTGTCTTCATAAAAAATAATTTAATGAAAATTAAATTCAATGAACTTAAGCCTAATTAAAAAAATATCTAAATTTCGACTAAAACCCATTAACAGTTCAACAAAATAACCACAATACTAGTATATTTAATTAATATTTTAATTAAAAATTGATTTCAGAACAACTAAAATGATGATTAAATCAAATTTAAATTTTAAATTTTCTTTCAACTAAAAAAATAATTGATTCAATTATCACATTAATTAAATCTAAATACTATTAAATCCTTTTTTATTAATTGACAAGTGTACAAACCAAAACATTTTAAGGTTTCTAACTCATATGTACACAAGCAAGATGAGCAAAAACAGAAAAAAAGGTAAATATTTTCCAAAAATTACCAAAAGAAAATGGCGCATAAACTCGCAACGTTTTTTTCTTGTGTCTTACAGTAGAGGCTTTAAATTGTATCGTGGTGTACAACATTAGGCGAGCGAATACCTTCACTTTCAAAAACCTTTTAAATTTTTTTCGTTATTTCTAATTTCGAACGATTTATTTATCATAAAAATTTTCTAAAAACTACTTTTAGCATCTGTTATTATAGAATTTCACAGAAAAAAAATCAATGTAAAATCTTTATTCGTTTAGCCACAACATAATATTTTGTAAGCCTCTCAAAACCGTAAAAAGTCAATGAACATGGCCAATAAAAAATGGAGCTTCCACCGAAGCAGGTTTGTAAGGGAGAAACGTAAAAGTCCGCTTACGGAAAACATGAATTTTAAATGGGGAGTTCCCAATTTAAAGCAATACATTTTTTACACAGAAAGTGCTTTTTTTAGCGCATATAAAAATTGGTGAATGTAACGATCAGCTTTGCACACTGAATTTTTTGTTACCGTTATTCATTAATATGCTCCTTTACAAACCTGCTTCGTAGTAAGGGAATGTCGTGGCTCTTAAAATTTTATATATTTTTTAAATGTATTATGATTTCTTTCACTTGCCTTACTGCATCTTTGTATGTCTTATTGAGTAGATCATAAATGTGTGCTTACTTTTTAAAATGTGCCATTAGTGCTTCGGAAAATAAGAAAATTTTTTATTGGGCGCATGCAATTTACTGTACTTTCCATACTTTAACAGTGCCCCAAAAACAAATCTCAAGAAAAAGACTGGAAAATTCACTATACGATGCAGAATTTTGTTCTTTGTCGAGCTGCGTACTTAAATTTTTTTACATATCTAAAATTTTATTTTATTATTTTTTTATTTATACATAAACTCAGGAAGTGGCCATTTGAGCGATATAATTTTTACTTTCAAAAAACTTTTCACAGAGCTCTTTATTTTCATTTATAGTTAAATGTCAGCTAATTTAAATTATTTTTGCGCACCTTTTATATATTTTCTTTAAAGTATTTTTTGTATGCCCTCGATGCCGATATCCAAATTGATCTAAGAAATTTTTAATATTTCGGCTTAGTTTTGCTCTTGAAGCCACATAAAAATTACGCTTGAGACAAATCCGTCTTTTCAACATTGTGCATGGATATTCTTCCACAAACGGCAGTTTCATAAAACTTAATGAAAAGGTACCTTAAGTTCAAATTGGTTTGACACATATTATTAATATTCGCAGTTGCTTAAGACTGCTCATGCACTTTACGGTGTGACCCTTAGACTTAATTCTGGAGCGGCGAGCATTTTTCTTTGAAGGATATATGGAAGGAACCAAAGCAAATTCACTTAAAGGTGAGGCCAACTCTACAATAACACTGCTAGTGAATTCGCCTTGGGAAGGAACAATAGATTTAGAAACACACAAGTTAAAGCCAAGAGATGTTGAAAGACGACTTTTTAGGCTAAAAAAAAGCTGCTTGAACGTCATTAAAAGAAGTAATTAAATTGGCGATGAAAATTGGATCCTTAACAATAACTCGAAGTGCAGGAAGTCGTATGTGACTCCATCCCTTTAGCTTTCTTCTTAATATGCGTGCATTTAGATTTTCACATTCCAGAATCATAAACACGTGGTAGCCCCGATTTTAAATATGCCAAAACCGAATATTAATAAACTGATGGTAGTGCTCTGTACTTGGTAAAATCAAAAGGGCTTTAATTCATATGAGCTCCAAGAATAGAGTCTAACGATTGCAGGGGGAAGACCATTGATTCAAGCATTGGCCGAAAAACTCCCGAAATATGGGACTAGATGCATAAAGCCATAACATTTCATCATAACAACGCACAACCACATGTAACATGAGTTCCTGAAAACTATTCGGTAACAAGTGATTGGGAGTCATTGCTTCATCTGCCTGGTAGTCCAGACTTTGCCCGATCGACTATGATTTGTTTTGATCATTGCAGATTGCTTTAACAGGAATCTGCTTCGGTTCCAAACAGGGTATCCGAAATTTGCTTAATTTTAATTTGACCATGAAATCCTTGTTCCTTGAGATTGAGGAGCTAAGTAAATATCTAAGCAGGTGGATGATTGGAAAATTTTAAAATTCAATTGGACAAATATTTAAATACATTTGCATAACTTTAAAATATATATTACCGATTTTAAAATACATTTGAAAACTATTTAAAACACATTTGGAGACTTTTAAAACACAATTGAAAATTATGCACATATTTCGAACTTTTAAAAGGAGTGTACTAAATACTAAGTTCAAGTAGTTTCTTAAGAATTGTAAAGCATCCATTGTTGTATTTGCTAAACACGAAAGAATTTTGTTGTTAAAATATTATGCAGTTGAAAAACTCTTTCGCACTCAACAATCGTTAATAGAATTGTTTGTAAATATTGAATAAAATTTAAGAATAATAAAAAAATATTAAAAAAATCGGGATCCCGAAAATACTGGGATTGAAAATCAAAAATCCCGGGAATCGGTATTCGGCTAATCCCGTAAATCTTGGGATTTCTGGGATCGGGATTTCCCGATTGGAAGCCCTAATGAACACTAATGGAAGTAGTTAATATATTTCTCTCCAGTTTAAGCTTTGCAAGCCATTTGGTAACGAAGACAAACTGAAAAACCAATTTTTGTAAAATCGTTTTCTCTACCTAAAACTATTTAACCCACTGTTGAATGCCCCAAAGCCTGATTTTCCTAAATTCCATTAGTTATACCTTAACCTTAAAAAGGATTAATGCTTAAATAAGTAGGTTTTTCCATTAACTTTGTAAACGTACGTTTATTTAATGAAATAAATGAGCAAAAACTATGCAACACGCAAAATGAACATTAGAAAAAAGGCTTTTAAAAGGAGTAAAGAATTCATTGATAATAAACAAATTACAGATCGTCTGAAAAACTTAATGAGTTTTTCTGACTTTGTATAGAAACTGTAAGGTCGTGCAATTAGCTATTCATATTTGTCAGGTCGACGAAATTGTGTTTCGACAATTAAGTTTAATTGATTTAAAGGAATTTTAATAATTGATAAGAGTTGCCGTAATATGTATATTGAACGGAAGCAACAAGTGAAGAATATTTGCAGGGTCATAAGAAAAGTATTTAACAAAGTCCTTGACAGGCAGCAAATTTGCAATACCCACTACCAAATTGCTTAATAGAGATTAAAATATTTTCAAGGAAACTCTATCCATATGTTTCCAAAATGCATTAAAAAAAATTTGAACCTTTTTTTACATCTTAACGTAGAATTTCTCTGATTCAAATTTTTTTAATGGCATCTCTGTCAAGTATTTAAAGTATAATTTCCCCTTCCATAAAAGTTTCTTTTTAATAAAACTCTGTTCATCATCCCATTCACCCCTACTTCCTCAAGAGAGTGTGTGAGTAGTACTTGTTACTTACGAATAAATACAACAATTTTGTAACACTGTTTAACTTATTTCAAAGATTTTCAAGATATTTTCGTCTTTTTTTTTAAACAACTTTGCAATGTTTACCAGAAATTGTTGCAAGACAAAAAAAAACTTTTTTCTTTTAGCTCTTCATATTTTTGGCTTAAAACGACTGAAGGGAAATTACTAAAAATAACTTCCGTATTTGAGAGAGAATGTGTGTGTGTGTGTGCATTGACTTTGGAAGACACAAACTCACACAAAATTCTTTTCGGAGGGAATATAATTCATGATTACAATTTTACAAACATCCTTTTGAAAAAAAAAATTATTAAATAAAATTTTATATCTGCAGGATTTTTATTTTTGCTAAACTTAATAAGTGCAGATTATGAGTATGAACAGATTGAAATAAAATATTAACAAATAGAAATATATTTAACCCATTTTCCGGTTAATGTCATCTTTATATTAAAAACGGCTTCGAAAGTTACAAACTTATAGAAACTATAATTCTCCATAGAAAAAGCAAACCCCAGAAATTTGTTTAGTTAGGTAAAGGTCTGTGCTATCTAACAAAATGTGTCCATTATAAAACTAGAAACCCTTATTTAAGCAAATAGTCCTGACAATTAAATCACAAAAAATAGTGATCTAGAGCTGACCATTCATGAGAGGTAAATTTTTAAATAAGTAGATTGTCTTTGAAAGCAAAATACAAAGACAAAGACTTGACAGAAAGAATACGAGAAAAACAGAGGAAAGGAGGCAACATGTAATTTGAAATTTAAGTGATAATAACAGCAAATTTCGAACCACCAGTACTACTGGTTAAAGGATTGATATTTGACTGATGGTTAACAGGCACCGCAGTGGTGCAGTGGGTAGAACTCAAAGATCTTCTGACGATAGCATGTGGTGATTCTTGAAACATGTAAAGATCAACCCGGGTTCGAATCCCACGTCAGCCAAGAAAAATTATCAATAAATTTTAATAAAAATTCCAAGTTGTAAAATTCCTTCCTCAGTAAAAATAATTTAATGAAAATTAAATTTGATGAACTCGAGCCTAATTAAAAAATATCAAAGAATTAGCAAAATAAATATTTGAAAAAAAACGTTACAAATCTTGATATTTTTGGCAATAGACGCAGCACTAGAAAAGCTTTCAAATGATACCAAATAATAATCAAAAGTAATTTTCGTGAATACAAAATGAATTATTAATAAAATTTCTCTATGACGTGCTAAATTCCCAATTTTTATTTTTGATAAAAACACTAAAATATATTGTTGAGGGAAAGCTATTTTCTATGCGCATTTCGCTGGTTGCCAAGGACAGCTCGTCAGAAAACTTTTTCCAAAGATTTTAAAAAAGATAAAAATTTTATACAAATAAGACTGTAAAGTGAATAAGAATTTTAAACACACAGGTCTTACTTATAACAATATCAAATAATAATAATGTCGTCTTGGGAAATAATGGACCTTTTTAAAAGCAGTGCAGCTTATAAGCGGACAGAACAAGACCAAAACTATTTTAGTAATAATCAAAAAAGTTGTTTTTGGGAATACATAATTTTTTTCATTAAAAGATTTAATTTATTGTGCTTAATTTCCTTTTTTAATAATTGATTAAAATACTGAAATTTAGGAATCATTGTAATATTAACTACACACCGTCCAGACTAAACATTATTATGTGTGCACAAGAAAAACCCTTTGTTAGAATTGGCGATACACAACTGTCTATTTTCTGAGGTATGGCACGATAATTCATATAAAAAGTAACACTAGCAATTAAGATGACTTTAAATTTATGTGGCAATACTGCAGTGATGATAGACATCGTTGTGCGAATAAATGTTTTAACAACGCTGTTTTAATTGAAGCAAAATATAGACAAGAGCCGTCCTTACTATCCAAATTTATGTGCGGACAAGAAGATGTTTGTTGTTTTAGCATAGCGATGGTTTATTGTGATTATGATTTACACGAGCATCTGCCAAATGGCCTTATCTCATGTTGGATCCAAAATTGGTGATTCAATTAAAGTATTTATTAAGTGCCCCTGGGTGGGCCAGGGTAACAGTCAGACACATTTCGCAATTTGAGTACATAATCTGAAAAAATTATACATTCGACTTTTGTTTAGGAGTCGAAGCTATCTAACCCCCACTGCTAAATTTATCCAGCAGCTCCTGTTGAATAGCAACTGCACATATGACTGATTTAAACATCGCAGATTTAAACACCACAAGTGGTAGTTCCCCCGAGAATAATGACTCCTTTACTGCGATTTAAGGTTTAAACCATGGCCACTACGTGATTCCAGAAAGTATCCCTCCTAAGAAGAGCAATGCAATCGCAAAGGCAATCTTCCAAACCTTCGGAATTAAGGTGGCATTTCTCGCAAGAAGCATACTAACGGAGGCCTCAGCGTATAGTCAGACCAGTACCAAAGTACTAGGGTTAGTGACACCCGTAGTGCCAGATGATAATAGATTACTCTGGTGAGTATCCCGGATTCAAGAAAACCGAAAACTTCAAGATAAAAAAAACTTCATTTTGAAAGTTTACCGCAGCTTATGTATACATGTAACTGATCGCTCTCCATAGATTTTCAATGTCCAAGGAGAGAATACCGACACAACAGAAACTGTCATGCACCTCTAGCCCACTACAATATCCCTGTTCTAAAAAAATTCCATAAAAGTACGTCTATAAAACGGAAAAGATAAATCTTCCGATACCTCTCGACGCCTTTTCGATGAACGCGGGCATGTTGCCAGGTATTTAGTCAATTTTGAATTCTTTCGGATTCCAGGCATTGACCTCAACTGAATTTTCCGGGAGGATGGAACAC
This sequence comes from Pollenia amentaria, assembly GCA_943735925.1. Taxonomy (NCBI): domain Eukaryota; kingdom Metazoa; phylum Arthropoda; class Insecta; order Diptera; family Polleniidae; genus Pollenia; species Pollenia amentaria. Next base: position 39,327,726 of record OX031009.1, read on the forward strand.
CAAATGATGAAATATCCCTAAGATGATCTCTACAATGCCCGTGGGAGTCGATTGCTAATCTAGACGGCCTGTAAGTATTTCTTAGTTCTTAGTACTGCATAAAGCCATATACCAAACTAGTTATTTTTTGGCTTCGAGTAAGTATATTGTAAGTATTTACAATTCAACTTACTGTTAGTTAAATAATAACTAGATATTTTGTGACTTCTAGTAAGTCTGTGGACAACTCGAACAAAAACAAGTAGTTATTCAGCCGATAAATAAGTAGTGTTTATATTTCTCCAACATTACTTGCTAACTTACCAGGTAAGTAAAGTTTTTGCTGGGAAGGCTCAGATTTTAAAGTAGACTTTATTAAGTTTAGACTTTAAATCAAGTTTAAGTTTGGGTCTTAGATCACATTTTATCTCAGGTTCTAGATCAGATTTAAGTTCAGGTTCTATCTTGGATTCAAGCTCAGGTTCTTGTTCAGGTTTAAATTTTGTTTCCAGTTCAGACTCTATTTAACTAAGGCTCTAGTTCAGTTTTTAGAGTAGACTTTATTAAGTTTAGACTTTAGTTCAAGATTAAGTTTGGGTCCCACTTCAGATTTTATGTCAGGTTCTAGATCAGCTTTAAGTTCAGGTCCTAGCTCAGGTTTAAGTTAAGGTTCTATCTTGGATTCAAGCTCAGGTTCTTGTTCAGGTTTAAATTTAGTTTCCAGTTCAGGCTCTATTTAACTAAGGCTCTAGTTCAGTTTTTAGAGTAGACTTTATTAAGTTTAGACTTTAGTTCAAGTTTAAGGTTGGGTCCCACTTCAGATTTTATGTCAGGTTCTAGTTCAAATTTAAGTTCAGGTCCTAGCTCAGGCTTAAGTTTAGGTTCTATCTTAGATACTAGTCTAGGTTCTAGTTCAGCTCTAGTTTAGTTCAAGTTTAGAACTAGTTTAGTTCTAGTTCAACTCTAGTTAAGTTCAGGATAAGTTTTAATTAAATCCTCGCTTTTGAAAGTGCATTGTATTATGCTGCAACAGATTTATTTTGTATCACTACAGTGTACTAACAGCGTATTGAATAAATAGAAGTTTGATGTTGTATGGAATTAAATTGGAGCATTGAAAGATAATCGTTTCCTCAAATACTGAATATTTCTAAATTTGTTGGTATTGAACTTGTCGTTTATGAAGGGAAATTTTGTAATTAATGTTTCTTTTTTCATTATTTCCAACTTTAATGGTGTTGAGTAACAAATTTATTTTTTATTGTACATTTAAAATAATTAAAATTACTTTTGCACGGTACGACATTAAATATGCTTTTTATTTTACTTTCCCAACGCAATAAAACAGTAACTATGTATACATATTTTTTATATATATAGATAAAAATTTGTCGAATGAATTATTTCAATTTTTACACCACTTGGAAAATTAGGTTTTTATTGCTATTGTGTTTTATATTTAAACGTTGCACCGACACGTAAATGATTAACGAATCGAGATACATACATAGCTCAAGACTATTTTACCAGATATTTACTGTGCATTAGGGGTGTTCAGCGTTTGGTGCAAGCGGTCTTAAATCCAACATACACAATGTTTCCGTTAGATTTCTTAAACTGCAACGATATTTTGCATATGCTATTTACCAAGAGCCGTTGCATATCGAATTTTATTTAACGAATTTTATCCTTCTGCTAACTTTTAATAAATCAACTCTGAATAATCATGATGTCACATTATAGTGCTCAAAAATGCAACACGTTTTGCATAAATCATCGTTGGTTTTGTCATTTCATATCATAATTTTTAAATTTTTTTGTTTTTGCATCCCCATATAAAAAAGTAAAATGTTTTTAAATTAAAATACATTTAAAAAAAGACTTAATTAAAAAAAAGACAGTGAATTAGAAAAAAACAAACAAAATTATTCAACATTAAACGCCTGTTTTTCACAAGGTGGCAAACGTTTGGCAGCTCGTTAACAAGAGTTTAGCAAATCGTTAGCTGGAGTTTGGTTAGTGTATTATAAATGAACTTTGTGCTAACTTAATGCCAAATTTTCGTTATGAATTCGGCTGTTAGTGTCTAAATAATCGAATGCAGACTTTCAAAATATAATTGAAAGACTAAAGCTGTGATCACACGATTGCCGCAATGCACCAATTTTCACACTTTTTAATAGCCCAATCGTGTGACTACACAATCAAATGCCTTATGTACCAATCGAGTACAATATTGTGCTTACTTTTACTAATAAAATGCAACCCTGGTGCGGCAATCGTGTGACTACTTGATATGCAACCGCGCGTCAATAAAAATGACAAAAATGTACCATTATTTATTGGCTTCTTGTGCGGCAATTAAACAACACAATACGCGCCAATATTTTCCTTTTTTAATAAATTTACTTTTGTGTGTTTCTTTTAGTAGGAATAAACTAAAAAAAAAAATAAATTTATCAAAAATAAAAATTGGGAATTTAGCAAGTCATTAATAAATAAATAATTAATAAATTTTGTATTCCCGAAAATAACTTTTGATATACATATATTGTTTTTTAAATTAGTGCAATAGTAGTTCAGGACAATATAAAAGAATATATACAGGAAAACGGAGAAATATGTATTGAAATTCTTTAAAGCGAATTTATTTTTAAATAAAATATTCTCTATTTCTTTATATATTTAAAATAGAATTTTACCTAGTTAATTTTTTGGAATTTCATATATTTTACTTAAAAAATTTTAAATAAAACTATTCAAGAAAAATTTGCTTGAATATATGATACAATTTTCTTTTTTTTAATAAACAAGCCAACTAGATCTTTCAAACAAATAAAAAAGCTACCACAACAGCTGTTTTCGCAGTTGAAAAAAATAAGAACAATCGTGTGACAGTGCTGCGGCAATTATTGTACTCATTTCGCTTTGTACCAACAAGCGGCAATTAAATTTGTATAAAACAGGGCAATCGTGTGATTTCAGAATATTTTATTGGGGCAATTTCATTATTGTGCGTCAATAAAGCACAATAAAAATTGTGTCATATTGGTGCATTTGCGGCAATCGTGTGATCCCATCTTAAAGCGTAACCACTAGTTTTATTAACCCCTTCAGATTTATTTTTCTCTTATTAAATCCATAACGATCATTATGGGAGATCGATTATTCGACTTTTTTCAAAAACCGGTTTTTGATTATTCCAAATAGTTGCCATTTAAAAAACCCGGGCTTCTGTTAATCATTTAAACAATAGCTGATTAACCGGTTTTAGTTCGAATAAATAAAAACACAAAAATCAAACTAGTTTTAGAAATAAATAGTTAATTTGATTAAAAACAAAATAATTGACAAAGTTAAGGAACCTACAAAATACAAAGTTATGGCTTAGAAATTTTAAAGAACTTTTGTTTTAAAAAATTACTATAGGAATTTTATGATTTTATTATTTGAGATACTCTCCAAATATTTAGAATAAGTTTTAATTTATTGGAGGTTAAGAATGTCTATACAAATCGGTAGACTTCAACCATATTTTTTTGAAACGTTGCAAACAAAACCTCTTAGCCAGGATTATATATGTATTTCAAATGATTTTGTTTTAGCATTATAGAAAGGAACAGTATTATGAACATATTTTTGTTATGAAATATCTGTCGATTTGTCGTCCACAATTTAAAACTTTGCATGGCTGTGTTTGATTTCTTCAATTTTGATTTTTAAAATTCGTACAGACGGTGGTCAGATCTTACAAGAATGTAGGGTATTCTTAAAAACAGAAATTCGAGTAAAACCTGTATCATATAAAATTACAGAATTCCATGAAATAACTGAAAATTCATTTGTTTTTACGGAATTGGTGGTTAATTTTTTATGGAAGTCGCGGTTGAATTTTTGACAGTAAAAATTAAATTAACTTTTCGTTAAAATAAAATCCAAAATAAGTAGATCGGGTTTTAAGTAAATTTACTGTGGTTTTAAATGTCATTTTCATTTAATTTTACATACAGATTACTTTTACTTAATCAACTGACAATATTAAATGCAACCGAAAATCCATATTAATATGCACTTAGTTTTTTGAATAAATGTAAGAATCAGTTAAAAATAAATTAGCTTGGAATTTTAAATTTTATTTATTTAAAAATGACTGAACGGAATACTTCTTGAATAACGTACAGCCCGTGACTGTAATAATATTGTGAGTGAACCAAAGAAACATTACCACCAAAAGTAATTTGTCAGTTCAGACGATTGTAAGAAAACCATAAAATTTTATTGGCAGACAAATGTCTGACAATTAATTCATCTGCCATCAAAAATTGTTAGTTCACATGGTTGTGAGAAAATTGTATGTTAAGAACTGCCAGATCTGTTTTTAGACATTGTCAGTGTATTTTAATAATTTGGAAAAGTGGAAATATTGTTAATGAAGGGGAAAAGCAATAGCAAGGTTTTTAATTTTTATTATGTTGTTTTTAATAGGTTTATTTAAATTAATTTTAATTTTGGAAAAATTTACCGTTCTGTTTTTTTTCTTTTCACTCATGTATATCAGGGATGGAAACTATGTTGCAGTTCTACGTTTTTTTTTTGATATATTGGTGGCTATCTTTAAAAAATTCTAATACTTAATAAAAAATCTTTTTTTTAAATATATATATATATATATCAAGAGATGAGCCAAAAATTATATAATTGGTACCGTTTTAGTCTCAAAACTACATTTTGTTATTGAAGTTAATACAAAATCCGAAAACCCATTTTCCATCCCTGATACGTATTTAATTGCAGCTTTGCCAAAAGAAAATGGTCTCTGAAAATTATGCCATTGTCAGACGCATAAACTTCGCATATCTGACAATAAGTGCTGGTTCACACTGTTCAAGTTTAAGCCGTCAAGTCTTGAACTTTTATGAGAGAAGGGAAAAGGGAATGCTATTCTTTTCCTCACTCTCCTAAAAACTCAAGACTTGACGGCTAAAGGCCCAACCATAATATGCATAGCCTCTCTTAACCTACTGTCAAAAATTAACAAAAAGTCTCTCAAATGTATTTAAGAAAACAAAAACAAAATAAAAAAACATTTGATTCCGTAAGGAATGTGCGATCAGTTTCGCACTTTGCTTAAGCAAATGACAAATTCATAAAACTTAACAAAACGTTTCCTTAAGTTCAATATGGTTTGCATACCCAATAATTCATTTTTGGCAGCATATTTTAGTACTGTATTATTTGTCTTCTCTTATTAACTACTTTGAAATTTATTTGGCACACATTTATGTCAAGCTTGTGGTATAATTAAAGGTGATTAAAAAGTCGTGACATCGAAAACCATTAAAACTTATCCCGTTCGAATTACCTCCAGATGTCATCTGTATAAAGATATATTTAATATTTAGAATACTCTCACACAAATTGCTATTTACCATTTTAACCAAGGGGTTGTTTTTTTTTTTATTTTGGTTAGTATTTGGAATTGTTTTTAGTTTTTTTAACTGTAATCTTGTCACTTTTATAAGCGCTTATTCGATATTCGAAAAATGTACATTTTAAAAAAACCGTCTTGGGCAAAACTAAAGTAACCTTTGCGATCCCCTATGCGCCGCCCTGTATTATTGATTTTAAAAAAATTATACGAGAAATAGTACGATGATCATATAAATATTCATGTTATGAATATTATTCAAATGGTTTTAATGGTTTTTCGGTTTGTTTCTTTTTTCATATTTATTTATAAAAAAAAAATATGTTTGCATATCGATGTCTACTATAAAAATATATGTTTATTTTAATATTGGGGTTAATTCTATAGGGATTTTGGTAGTTTTATGTTATTATTATTGCTTTTTTTACAAGTTTTTTCTCTTACTTTTTCTCTAGTAAAATTACAGTTATTATTTGAATTTGATTCTGCAAATATTGAAAATAATATTTATGTACTTTTTTGGTTTTGTTGCTATTGAAAGAAAGTAGGAGCATAAAATTAATTCGTGAAATGTCTCAAGGGTAATTTTGTTAAAATAAAAATTTTACTACCAATAAATACAACGGGAAGAAAATTATATGGATATTAATTTTCTTAATAATGAATTTATATTGAAGTAATCATTAATAAATGACATTGTAATTATTTAGGTAAATTAAAAGGAAATGGCAGCCAAATTAACTTAAGATTTTGACTTAGACGAATGTTATTTGTATCGAATTTACTTTCGCCACCGAAATGTTTGTAATTGTTATTAATTTGAACATATTGCCTATAATTTTTGTGTCACTTTGAATAATTATTTAAAATGTATGGCTTTTGTTTATGTTTGTTAGGTTAAAGGCCACAAATTAATTTTCTTAAGTTTTGGAATAAGATAGATTAAGAAGAAAAAGCAAGAACTCATGACCAGTGAAAGGAGAACCAATCATTTAACTGGTATATGAATGACAAAAAGGTAGAAAAAGTAATGAATTACAGTACAGTATTCACCGGTGGTGTGCCACATTTCTTTGGGACTTTCTATAACTTGGTTCTTAAATGTAGTTATAGGACTTGTTTTGTTGAAATAATACAACATTAATTGTTAGGTGTTAATTGACCCACTCAATGACAACCCCATGTACCGTTCTCCAGTCTATATCATCAAACCTCTATTACGGGACAACTTTTGTGGCAGTCCGCTTCCCTCTAGTGCAACTCTTTCTCGTTTGAAATTTCTCCAAGTTCCTATCGAAACCAACAAGCCCAATTTGCGTTTTGCTAGGTTAGCTGCCGCTCGGATATTATGGCCTCATGAGCATCTTGGCTCAAACTTAATTTCTCCGAAGAATATGTTATTTTTTTATATCTATATCTCGGAAACCAATTAGAATTTTGTATATCTGCCTTCGCCAAAAATAAACTGGGAGAAAGAAAGTGTAAAAAAACTAACCCGAAAAAAACTTCATTTGCTAAAATGCATCAAAATTGCTAAAAAAAAAAATTTTATATCCTTTTCATAATTTTTGACCCATAGCCTAAATTTTTAAAGTCATCCAGTGCAAATTAGTTCTAATGGGGATTTTTTCGAGGGATTTCTATCGAAACTAACAAAACTCTATTTGCGTTTTGCTAATTTAGCTGCCATTTTGGATTTTATGGCCTTATAAATATTTTGGCTAAAACATGATTTTACCGCAGAACATGCCATTTTTCGCACGTCTTTATCTCGGAAATCAGTTAATATTTTGTCTGTTGTAGGCTGGGAGAAAAAAACTAGAGCAAACTAATACGAAAAAATACAGCTAAACTTCAAAACATTTTTTTTTTAATCTTTTTCACAATTTTTGGCCCATAGCTGCCAAACCGTGAAAGACAGTACACAGAAAAAAAATTTAAAATTTTCTCTAATTACCAAAGTTCATAGAATCAAGCAAACAAGTTGTTGATTTTGCACCTATTACCAAAATGATTATATTGGTTACTAAAAATTGTACAAATTTTAAAATTTTAATATGTTTTTAGTTAATTAATTTCATTAAATATAGCTCAGGTTTCACAATTCCGAACAACAATTTAATTATTATTTTAATTAAAAATTTATTTCAAGACAACTTAAATGTTAATTAAATGAAAATTATATTCTTAATTTTCTTTCAACTAAAAAATAATTGATTCAATTATCACATTAATTAAATTGAAATACTTTTGAAACAATTTTTTTAATTGATAAAAAGAAACTACTGATGATTTTTTCTGTGTAAAGAAATCTTGAAAAAAATATTCCATATAATTTTTAATCCAATTTTCGATATTTTAATCAGGCTTAAGTTCACAATTCTACATATTTAAATTATTTTATTTTAAACGAAAAAAATTAATTAATATTTTTTGTTATTTAATTAAGCATTTATTTCAAAACAACTAAAATATTAATTAAATGAAAATTGTATTTTTAATTTTCTTTCAACTAAAAAAAATAATTGATTCAATTATCACATTAATTTAATTGAAATACTTTTGAAACAATTTTTTTAATTGATAAAAAAACCAATAATAATTTTTTCTGTGTAAAAAAATCTTGAGAAAAAATATTCCATATAATTTTTAATCCAATTTTTGATATTTTAATCAGGCTTAAGTTCATTCAATTTGATTTTCATTAAATTATTTTTTTTTTTTTTTTTTTTTTTTTTCTCAGTATTTATTTATTGAATCTTCATATACTAAATATGAACTAACAATAATTAATCAAATCTTAACCTAATATTTGATTTATGTCCTGCCAGTGCCGGACAAAAAAGATTTCGTCATCACGGTTTCTGTTCACATATGTAGGTGTTTACCGCTCATCTGATTGGGTGAGTGCTGCAGTGTCTCTTCTTCTTAATCGAGTGTGGCCGCCATAATTTAAAATATTTCGTGCTAATGGGTTTGGGTGCAGTTCCAGCCTTTTTAAATATTTTACTGCATATTTCGTTATCATAGTTTTTACTAATGGCACATTGAGATCCTTGTGGATATTTGAGTTTTTGACGTACCAGGGGGCGGCCGTGATTATTCGAAGAAGTTTATTTTGGCGCCTTTGAATTTTTTCGATGTTAGAAGCCGAGGCAGTGCCCCATAACTGAATACCGTAGCACCAAATTGGCTTTAAGATAGAGTTGTAAAGAAGAAGTTTGCAATCGAGGCTGAGAACAGAATTTCTTCCAATAAGCCAATTTATTTGAATTGCTTTTAGTTTCATTTGAGTTAATTTAGCTTCTATATGCCATTTCCACGTTAAACGCCGATCTAGATGTATACCGAGGTATTTTACATGCGAGTGTTGGGGTATTATTTGATTATTGATTTTAATAGGGGGGCATGTTTCCCGACGCAATGTGAATGTTATATGTGCGCATTTTTGCTCATTGATCTTTATCCTCCATTGTTTTAACCACCTTTCCAGTTCAAATATGTGATCCTGTAAGTAACGAGATGCTTCTTGACAATTTGCGTGTACGCTTAGAAAAGCTGTATCGTCCGCAAATGTTGAGGTATGGGTGTAGCTGTTTGTTGGCAAGTCCGATGTATAAATTAAGTATAATAGAGGGCCCAGGATGCTGCCTTGTGGGACTCCGGCGTTAATTGGCTGAGGAGAACTTAAAAAATCGCCTTCTTTAATAATAAAATGACGCCCGACTAAGTAGCTTTCTAACAGCTTGTGTATGTTTGCTGGTAAGTTTTGCTGCAACTTCAGTAGTAACCCTTTATGCCAGACTTTATCAAAAGCTTGAGACACATCGATGAAGAGTGCAGAGCAATATTTTTTTTCTTCAAAGGCTTTTCTTATGACATTTACTATTCGATGAGTTTGTTCAATTGTGCTGTGTTTTCTTCTAAAACCGAATTGATGATTGGGAATACATCTGTTTTCATTTAAAATCGGCGTTAATTTTGACACTAGTAGTTTCTCAAATAGCTTTGATATATTAGACAATAGGCTTATAGGTCTATATGACGCAACTTTTGTGGGATCCTTTCCTGGTTTAGGTATCATGGTAACTAAAGATACTTTCCACTCTTGTGGGTAGTATTCAAGGCGTAAAATAGTATTAAAAATTAGTAGAATAATTTTCTTTGCTATGCGGGGTAGCTCCAAAAGCATTTTGTTACTGATGTTATCAAAACCAGGGGCTTTCTTGGGGTTTAAATCATGAATAGCCTTTTCGATTTCTCTTATCTCAAATCTTAGTGGAACAGCTGATCTAACAACAACAGGTGGTAACTCGACCGCAGTATCGAAAGATGTATGAGGGGTAAATACGGTTTTCAAATGATTAACCAAAATATTTCCTTTTTCTATATCATTTCGTGCCCAACTTCCATTTAAGTTTCTTAATGGCGGTTTAGTGATAACTGGTCTTTTTAGATTTCTAGCTGCACGCCATAATGAGTAGTCAGATTGAGGAGTTGCATCAAGTTCCTTAAGATATTTTTCCAGAGAAGCCGTTTTTTGAGACTGCAGTAAGATTCTTAGCCTTTTTGTGCACTCTTTTAGTAAATTTTTAAGTTGAGGGGATCTGTGCAATTGCCACTCCCTTCGAGCTCTCCTTTTTTCAGTCAAGAGACGCTCGACATCTGTAGAATATATTTTACTATTTTTGATGTTTTTGCGGGCTATGCTAGAATGTTGAACAGCTAGTTTGAGATAATTGTCAAAATTTACAATAGAAAGATTCACATTCTCCGGTGTTCTAAGCGGAATATTTTCAGTGCAGTGGGTACTGAGATATTTTTTATATTTTAACCAGTTTATTTGTGTTGCTGACGTCACTAAGTATCCACACGGAGATACAATTCTATTAGGGTTTGCTATAGTTAGAAGTGTAGGTGTGTGATCAGAAGATAATTCTAAAGAAGCTTCAACATGAATCGTTTCTGCGGGGATGTTTTTAACCACGCCAAAATCGATGACATCTGGAATTTTTTGCTGATCAGTAGGCCAATAAGTTGGTTGACCACTCGCGACCACATTTAAATCCATTTTAGACATTGTATTGTACAAAACACGACCCTTTGGTGTTATGAGCCGTGACCCCCAGAAGGTATGTTTAGCGTTGTAATCGCCAGCGGCTAGGAAACAGGGTCCTAATGATTTAAAATATTTATAATATTGGCTTTCTGATATTGAAAATCTAGGTGGAGAGTATAATGATGAAAGTACTAAGTTTCGATTTAGCTCTTCAACACAAATGTTCGTTGCCTGCAGATAATCTTCACGATAATCACACATTAAGTAGTGTTTGATTCGGGCTTTTATCAAAATAGCAGAGCCTCCACAAGCTCTATCTCGAGGGTCCTTGGTATCATATAATATATAACCATTAATTTTAAACGTATTTCTTGAGGTCAAATGAGTTTCAGAAACCATCATTACATCAATTTGTTTACTTTTAAGAAAGTATTCTAGTTCATTTTTATGTTGGCGAATGCCGTTTGCGTTCCAAAAACAAATTTTTAAACAATTCATGGCTTGTTTAGTACAGCCTGCAATAACATCGATTGCATTCTTAACATTTCCTGCATCATATTACCCATTGTGTTCGTAAAGTTAGTTACTGTTTGCACTAGTGTTTCCATGGTTTTTTCTAGACGACTTAAATTAGAAACTGGAGTCTCATCATTATTTGGTAATTCACCTTGAATTGGAATATGGTTTGATTTTAGGACGTTTGCGTAGGATGTTCTGTTATTACTAGGCTGCGGCACTTGAATGTCATTAGTGTTAACTTGATGTGATACCTGCATTTGAGGGGGATTAGGTTTCGGTCCAACCGAGCGCTTGACTATAGAGTATACAGGGCATCCTCTATAGTTGGCAGTGTGATTACCACCACAGTTGCTGCATTTTTTTACATTGGGGTCGTTTTTAGACTTATCGCAGAGAGCTGTACCATGCAACTCTCCACATACAACGCAAACAGGGGTTAAATGGCAGTATGCCTTAGTGTGACCAAATTCTTGGCAGTTTAAACATTGCACGGGACCGTTCCTTTTGTGCGGCTCCTCTATCGTTATTTTCCTATACAGGATATATTTCAGACTGTAAATGGGATGCGTTTCGTTTTTTTTAAGCTTAACGTCGCCGGGTTCTAACTCCACTCGAAATAGTGGCTGGGGATTTTTTCTCTATTTTTAATATTTATTACGTTTTTTATTTTGAAGCCCTTCTCTTCTAAAAACGTTTTTATCTCACTTGGGTCTAAGCATGAATCAATGCCCTTTATCACTACCTGGAGACCTTTACTGCTCTTCAGTTGGTATGTATAAAAGTTTTTTTTTAGTGCCTCTAATTTCGTAATTACCTTACGAAAGTCATCTTCACGATTAACTTGTATTTTTGTCTCATTTATACTACCCCGCTTAATTGCAAATACATAAAAAGAATTTTCACCTATTACCGAGATCAAATTCTTTATTAGGTCATTTGAGTTTTGCTCTCTAAGATATATCGGCGGTGGCTTAGAAGATTTGATAACGTTTTGTGCTTCCGGAGATTCCTCATCCAGAATAGCAAAACGATTTTGAGAACTTGTTTTATCAGCTGTACCATCTTTTAAGACTTTTGAGACCGAAGCAACTGCTGAAGAGGTTGGGCTGCGACCCCGTTTAAGCACTGTTATGTACCTATCAATACCTACTTGTACTGGAGGCTTTTGACCACTTTTTACTTGTGAAGCTGAGTTTTCCATCATGCCTGATTTGGGGGTAATATTTTCATCACTTATTACAATCGTTCTTGCCGCTGAGGCACCGCTTGCAGGTTTTATATTTTTTATTGTATTAATATCAACCGTATTATTAGACACCGAAGGTGATACTGAGTTTTCTATTATGCCTGATTGGGGGTTAATATTTACATCACTTATTAAAATTGTTTTTGTTGTTGAGGCAACGCTAGCAGGTTTTATATTTGTTATTGTATCAACCGTGTTACCAAATACAGACGGCGAGAGGGATCGCGTGCGAGTAATAGGTTTAGCCGTTAGGTATTTGCTATCATCGATTCTTTTTTTTATTTCTGCATTTGTTTCATTAACACTCACTGTGATATATGCATTTCTACTGTTTGCACTCATAAGAGTTTTTTTTTTTTTTTTTTTTTTACTGTTTACAGTTGTGCTCTTATTATTATGTTGTTATTGTTTATCAACACCGAGAATAAAAAAATGTGTGTTTATGTATGTATGTACATACATGTATTTTTTTTTTCTTTTTCTTGTATTTACTTTTTAAATACACAAATCAATAATCACGTTTTAAAAATTAAAAAATAAACCGTATGCCGAGCTTAGAAAACACGTCTATCTTCAACGAGCGCGAGAGACAGAATCATGAGCTACTAGCAATTATTTTTATGAAGAAAGGAATTTTACAACATGAAATTAATTAAAATTTATTGATAATTATTCATTCTTAATTGAGCTGGGAATTGAACCCAAGTTTTCACGGACAGATTACCCTGACTAGTTTCGATTGTAACCACACAATCTCTTCAGAGGGGCTTGCCGTTCACTCACCGCCATTAGCGACAGATGACGTCAATAGGCAAACATCAATCCTTAAACCAAAATGGTATTTTACCTTGGTAGATCGAAATTTGCTTTGAATGAATGATTACCTTTTTTAATTGATTTAAATGTTCTGCCTAACTTCTGTTTTACGTACTTTTTGTCAATTCTTCTTGAAATCCAAAGTTTTAAATTTTTTTTTTTTTTTTTTTTTATTATTATTCAATCTATCTTAAATATATAAAAGAAAGTGGCGTTAGTTACTACGTTTATAACTAAAGAACGGCTGGACCTATTTCGATGATTCGTACCAATTCGGAATGGTCTCTGACCAAGTAAGAAGAATAGAAAAAAAAATCTAAAATAGGTGGCGCCATTGAAAATTACTCAGTATGAATTAAATCGTAAACTCTGCATTTGACGATGCTATGATCTTTAGCAAAGTTGTTGAGCATGAGCCGGCGAAGGTTTATAAGTTGATATGACCAATTTCAGACAGGTGACGCCACTGAAAATGAGTTAAATCATAAACTGTGCATTTGATCATGCTATGATCTTTAGCACAGCTGTTGAGCATTAGCATACAAAGGTTTCTAGGTTGGTATGACCAATTTCCGATAGGCGGCACCATTGAAAAACTCAAAATAAATTAGATCATTTGATCATGCTATGGTCTTTAGTAAAGTTGTTGCGCATGAGCCGGCAAAGGTTTCTATGTTGGTATGAACAATTTCCGACAAGAAATGCCATTGAAAATGAATCAAATCGTAAGCTATGCAATTGATCATGCTTTGATCTGTATCAAAGTAGTTGTGCATGAGCCGACGGAGGTTTCTAAATTGATGTCATGATATCACCGCACGTATATTCAGGCAAAAAATCCGGTTGTTGATGGATTATATTGTTAAGCATCGTGTCTTCGGTGATACTCGATGTTGGATGTACTCAATTGAATGGCAAAAAAGAGGCTTGCCGCATGCGCACATTCTCATTTGGTTTGTCGAAAGAATTCAACCAGACCAAATTGACGAAGCCAATTTCCAATTCGTCTCGCATTCGCCATGACAATCAACAAATCCCAAGGGCAATCATTGAGTGTTTGGGGCCTAAATTTGGAGAACGACTGTTTTTCACACGGTCAACTCTATGTCGCATGTTCCCGTGTCGGAAAGCCATCCTCTTTGTTCATTTTCGCACCTGACAACAAAACGAAAAATATTGTTTATCACGAAGTGCTTCAATAATATTCTCTTAACTTATTCAATAGTTTACTTATAATTCACATTTTCACATTTTTTTTTTTTTTTTTTTTTGTAAATAAAGTTAAATTATCTGCACCGAATATTACCTGTACCTGATTCTGTATCTGTATTTTAAATATACACAAAAGCAATACTTTTCTAGGCAAAACAACGTTTGCCGGGTCAGCTAGTATAATATAATTCATAGTTCTTCAGAACATTATAATAATGGAAAATGCCTTTTTCACATTTTCCAGTTGTATTTTACATCGAAAATCCGGGAAATATCTGAAATATGTAGCAAAAAGTGAAAAAGGAATTAATCAAAACTAATTTTTCAGGTTTTAACAAAAAAAGTACCAACATTTTAAAGTTTTTGTTACCTTAATTTCCATCCTAATGAAGTATAAAAAATTCAATATAATTTAATAAGTATATGACAATAAATAGATAAAAATATCTAGTTAAGTGTTTCAATTTGGAAATGGTACCAAATTAATATATGTTTTTTTTATATACGAATATGATGAAATTTTTATATCTATTTTTCCTGGTTATAGATGGGGTGACAAAAAATCCCCAACATTTCAAAACAGTACAAGGCACCTGTCCGCTTATTTTAAAATGAACAACGATTAGTATTACATTTTTTGTGTCTCGTTTAGTTTAGGAGATATGAGCTTACCGAATTTATACGTTTTTCTTTTTACCCTCTAAACATTCGAATCTCCAAAAATTCCGTCTTAGTGGATCGGTTTGACGATTCCACCTCTGGTCCAAATTTTGTTTTGCCGGGTGCAATATAGTGCACACTCTCAAATAGTTTCTCTTAATGCTATGGTCGGGCTTGACTTTCCTACTTGTTTTTAAGTTGTGCTGTTATTTCAAATTTTTTAAAAAATATTAGAAATATTTTTAATTAAATCGTTGTAAACACTTTATTAACACTCTATACAAATTATAACATAATTAGAAAAAACGTATATTTTTGATTTTCCTGTACACTTTCTTATTATTTATAATTTTTCCCTTAACTCGAATTTCTATTTTAAGAAAATATGTAACCTTATCTTTAATGTAAAATAATTTAATACGAAAAACAAATTCATTACCAATCTTTAAATAATTATATACAAGAGGAAAACTCCACACAATTATCCCATTCTATAAATGAGTATTATGGTATCATTCATATCTAGACTTTATAATTCCCTGGAAAATAAACTACAATAAACATATGCATAGTTAGTAAAAAGTAAAAAAAAAACACCAAGAAAGACATACGTGGTATGTATATGAGAGTGTATGTGAAGGACGACCAGGAGCCTTAAAGAAGTCCTACTTTTGAAGAAACTTTTAACATCTGAGAACTGTTTAGCAGCTGTGTTTCCAAATTTCTGTAAGGAAAATGTAAGATATTTTCCATTTATGAATATAAGAAAATTCTTTAAATATTATGTGCCCCTTTTAAAGGCCTTAAAATTGATATTCTTGCATTTAATCCCGCCTTTTGTGTAAACACAATCACACATTTCCACAACTTAATTTTGTCTATTACCAATTGTTGACACAAGTCGACTACACGTCATTGAAAAGAAAATTCATAAAATACGTGTACACGAATGATGACAGAGAAAGCAATAGAAAAATTAAGAGATTTTTTTCACGAGGGTGAATTGTTAAAGAGAAATTCTTTTACCTTAACAAAAAACATATTTAATTAAAACAAGAGGTTACAAAAATACTGTGAATTTTTTATTTTCATTAAAAAAAGAAATCAGTCTCCTGCCGGCTTCAAACTGTAATATTTTATAAACAGAGCGAGTACTTCGTCAAAAAGGAGGGGGGAAATATTTAAAGTCTTAAACGGGACGCCGAATTTAAAAGAAATTTAAGATGAATTTTGTAGAGTTCCTGAAGGACTTCACTTTAAATTTAAAATGTTAACTACATATTAAAATAAAATATGTCAGAGAAAAGTTAAAACGTTACAATATTTTTTAAACCCTGCCTTGCCACGGGTGGAAAATATATTCCCGTTTAAAACTTTTTATTTGCGCTGATGTCGGCAACGAGAAAAATTAAAAATCTTTCATTCAATTGTAAGTATTTTAATTGGCTAGAAATTTCGTTCTTAAATGATCAGATCATGTCCGTCTGTTCATATGAATCTTGTAATCAAAGAACTGATCGCAATTTTTTAAATATCAAGGAAACATATAAATTTATGTACATAGAGGGGCTCAAAGTATAACCGGCTTAAGTGCTTTTTTTTTGAATTAAGATTAGATATGGAATTAGTGAAGTTCAAGAAGTAGAAGTTCAAGACACAAGAGGTAAATGTGGAATTCTCATCTGGTAGCGAGATATGGCGACCAATTCTAGCAGTTGTCATTAAAATACCTGTTTCGCTTGGAGCACACGGGGTATATGAGCACTATACGTATGAAATAATTTAATAGACATAAGCTCTTACTGTTAATGCTTAGAACAAATAATTTCCATATATATATATATAAGGTATATATAATTTTTGGTAATTTCTTTGAGGTTAATGTTGTTGACTAGAAGAGCTAAAATATTGCCATATATTATATTCTTGTAAAATGTTTTTTAAAAAAATAGTCAGATGCTAAGAAATTAAATTTGAATAAATGGGCTTGAGGCCAACTTTTAGGGGCGGACGAACCCCTAACAGACAACTTATCGCTATGAAATTTTTTTTTTTTGGGGGAGAGAATATAAGAAATCAAAATATAAAAATAACGGCCACGCTAATCTTTATAGCTTTGTGGAAGGAGACAAATATCATCCGCAAACTCAAGCCTCTCGAGTTATTGGTTAATACCACTATTAGCTTGAGTAGCACTACGAACTTTAACATCTAGCACGATGTTAAAAAACAAGGGAGACAGCACGCAGCCCTGGCGGACATCAGCTTCAACATCAAAACTACTGCTCAGAGCGTTATTGTGGATCAGATGACTTTAACATCGTTGGTATAGAGTTTGAGTAAGGTTTATGATTTTGGATGGAACCCTTTGCAAGCAAGAGCGCTCCATAACGCGTATCGATTCTGCGTATCAAATGCTTTTTCAAATTCGAGAAACAACAGGTCAAGCGGAGAATGAAGCTCTGCAGATTGCTCTTTAATTATTCGTAGACTATTGATGCGGCCTATACAGGATTTTTGGGGCCGCAAGCCAGCTTTTTCCGCCCTTAAATCCCTTAGTACAGTGTCGGATATTCTCAGGAAAATTATTTTCTTAATGATCTTATTCAGTGCATTAAGGATCGTTATGCCTCGACAGGTCTTATAGTTCGTCAGGTTACCCTTTTTGGGGATATTCACCATGTGAGCCAGAAAAATAAGGGGAAGCAATATGTTCGCTGCAGTATGGCGGTCGGCTTTAAGTCGGCTCCAGCGGTCTTTTCCGTTTATAGGTGATTTAAGGCAAAACAATATAAGTAAATAAACTATATCGCCATCGTTTTAGGCGTACAAATCTACCTTGGATAGGATATATTTGGAAAAATTTAAATCGGCAATTTTTTTTATATGCCTAATAAAAAAACCTTAAAAAGTAACGAAAAAATTTTTTCTACAAAATCTCGTCCAAAATCTCAAGAAAAACATTTTTTGGGAAAGACTGCTATCGCCATCGTTTTAAGCGTACAGTTTCACGTTGGAAAGGGAATATTTAAAAAAAATTATATCAGCCGAATTTTTTTAATTACCTACAAAAAAAAACCTTAAAAATAAAAGTTGAGAAAAATTTAAAAAAAAATAAATTTGGGCACCTCGAAAATTATTTTTTTGATATGTCGTAGTGGAACTTTTTTTCGAAATCGATGGCACAATATCGACAAATTTTCTACTTTTGACAATTCTGACTAATATTCAGCGGACAATTTTACATAAAGATTAGGTGTCAGATTCATTTGGTCAAAAAATTGTCACGTAGTGTAATAGGATGGAAGTAAGCAGCAGACAAGAAAAAAGAAACTAATAAAGAAAATTATGATAATGAGCCAGGTGCCATTGTACATCCACGACAAACCTTGCTATAATATCGCTATCATCTGCTGATCAAAACATACCGTCAGCGTCACCGTTACCTAATATTGAACATAATATAATTATAATTGTAGAACCTGCGTCGCGACTTTCATCAGAATCTTCATATGTTCAACTGACAAAACCTGGCTTGACTAGGAAAAGAAACATATGAACTAGGGATTGCTGTTCGGTTTTAGCCGAAGTCGAAACCGCGGTTTTGAATGCCTTAAACCCAAAACCGAAAACCGAACAGCTTTTACTTTAAAAATATATATATGCTTAAAGAAATTACAAATTATACATAACACTCGTACTTGTTAAACTTTATACATTACAGCCAGCAACAATGGCAAGGTGTTTCAAAAATTCTTAAAATTAAAAAAAGTACTGAGAAGGTGCTGCATCGGTTCAAAATGGGGGATCAATTGTCGAAATCTCGAAAAATCTTGTATTTTAAGCAAAGCACCAAAAGAATTTATTTATAAATAGAAAAAAAATTTTTATTTATAGATTGAAAAATTTTTGTGTGCATTGATAAATTTTTTGAAGAACTTGTTTTTATAGTATGGAAATGAAAAAATCACTCAAAAATGCCAACCAAAATATGCAATAATATGCAAAAGAAAAATTGAACCCATTTTAACGCAAATTAATTGATTTGGAAAGATAATTAGTCGACATCGTTCTTAGTCTATCGACAAAGAACATGCATTTGCATGGAAATCGCAGCCATAAATTTGATAAATTAAATTCAAATTATCAGTCAAACAAAACAATATGCAAGATTTGTAAGTAAAATCGAAAGCCGAACCGAAACCGACCAGGCTTAATCATTTAAACCGAAGCCGACCAGGTTTAATCATTTAAACCGAAACCGCGGTTTCACATTTTTACGGATTTTAGCAAACTCTAATAAAAACAACATCTTCAAATTTTGAACTTTTTGGTTCAAATTGGTTTTCATAAGATTTATTATTTTTTTTTTTAAAGATTTTGTTTGTTGTGCTTAATTCCCTTTTTAAATAATTGATAAAAAATACTGAAATTTATTGTTGGAGGATAAGCTGTTCCTATGCGCATTTCACTGGTTGCTTAGGCCAGATCATCAGGAAACGTTCTCCTAAATAATTTTAGAAAAGCCAAAGCTATCAGCAAACAAAACTACAGAGGGAATGAGAATTACCTACAAACACTCAAAAAGTCTTGTTTGCAACGATATCAAAGCTTAAACAAAATACCAAACAACAAATCAGTGATGAGTTTTATCTTTTCTTACATTTAAAAAGGGAATTAAGCACAACAAACAAAATCTTTTAATAAATAATAGTATTCCCACAAACAACTTTGATAATAAATAATTTTTTTTTTTTTTTTTTTTTTTTTTTTTTTTTGAGAGACTACATATACTAGGAAAAAAGTCATAAGTCCATTTTCTCTTCTCTATCATCAAAATGTCCCATGTCTGTTCCGTTAATAAACTCGAATCAAATAATATATTTTTAATTAAATTTAGAGATTTTTCAAATATATTAAATTTTAAGACGCGAAAGATAACAAAACCTAAATATCTCAAAACTACTACTAAAATAAAGATGTGACTATCTTTCTTAGGAAGGCATTATTGTGGTTTTGGTCTTAATATATGAAATAGGTCTTTAGCTAAGAACTTCAGTCTGTTTCATCTAACTGGAATAAATTATTTAAAAATTACATAATTTTTGCATTACACGATGCTATAAATTTTAATGCCCTTTAGATTTAGAACAGGGTGCTCTAAAATACAGAGTGTCCGCCGGGAAGGTATACTAATTTGTTTGTTTATAATTTTTGAGTAAATGAAAGAGCATGGATCTTATATTGATAAATGTCTTATTTAATGCCGGCAATTATGTATGGAATACAATATCAGATAAATGTCCGCCTCTGTTAGCCTCACGAATGCGAGCCCTTTCGAGCACATATTTCATTATGGCCCTAATCATATAAAACGCAGCGCAACGCCAAAGATAACATTGAAAGCACAAACAATGTCATAAATATTTTGTAATTTTGTTGTTGGTTCCTACAGAAATTCACATTGCGTTTTAAAATTTCAAACGCTCCATTGCTGGTGTCGTTGAAAATTTTAAAACGGTACATAAATTTCTATTTTAAGCAACAACAAAATTACAAAATATTTATGACATTGTTTGTGCTTTCAATGTTATTCTTCGGCGTTGCGCTGCTTAATACATGATTAGGGCCTATATTTTCACACATGTTACGCGGTATTTTATTAATTGCATCACGAATATTTTGTTTGAGTTGCTCAAGTGTTTCTGATTTGTTTGCATAAGCCTTGGTTTTCAGATATTCCCACAAAAAAAAGTCCGGAGCATTCATATAAGGCTACCGTGGGCTAATCAACATCACCATTTCTTGAAAGAACTTGTTGTGGAAAGACGTCTCGCAGTAATCCCATTGTAACCCTGGCTGTATGCGATGTGACACCGTCTTGTTTATACCACATATTAATCAAACTCAAAGTATGCAGTTGTGGCGTTAAAAAGTTTTCAATCATATCACGATATCGCTCCCCATTCACAGTTGCCGTTACGTCGTTTTCATTTTCAAAGAAGTAAGGTCCAATGATTCCTCCTGACCAAATTGCACACCAGACTCAGACTGTCACTTTTAATGAATGCAAAGGTGACTGATGAATAATTTGAAGATTTTCCATTGCCCAGAACCGACTATTCGGTTTATTCACATATCCATTCAAATGAAAATGTGCCTCGTCACTCATTATGATTTTTTCATGAAAATCGGGGATGTCATAGGCAAGCTGTAACATCCTATTGGCATATGTACGGCGGCGTAAATGGCCGAATAATTTTCCATACTGAATTTGCCACGTGTCTACTTCACGACTGCCAAATATAAACTGTCAAGAGTAATATTTACCAAAATGGCGGCAAATACGGCGGACACCCTGTATACAACTCTAACAAACTCACCCTCGTTTTTACAACCTACCGACAGCTAAAGGCAGGAGCTTATCGGCCATATAAAAAGTGTTACATTATTACAATTTTTCTTTAACGTGCCAGGTATGGTAAACCTTCTTTTAACATATCGCTCACTTTAGGTTAAAGTAAAGTTGTAATAATGGAACAGGTTTTATGCGGCCGAAAAAATCCTGCCTCTAGCTATCGGTAAGTTGTGAAAACGGGCCTTAGTCTTCAGGTTTGACACTATCAGCTAACTTATTTTAATTGTACACTACTTTGTTTAGTACATTTACATTTCTCTTAAATACTTAACAGCCTACCCTCGCATTACAAAAAAATGTGTCCCTTTAGTAAGCTTTTTTCCTACTTTCTAAGGTTTCAAATATGCCAACAACTAAATGAGAAAAAAATATTAAGCAAAATATTTAAGATGACAGAACTATACACTCTTCTCCACAACTACCACTGGCAGCAAACTCCAGCCATCACCATTATCGCCAACAACACACAACCACTACCATCATCAGCACAACAACCAACTAAGCTACGCCAATATTATAAAAGACTGATTGCAGGGTGAAACGTAACTATGTAGATACATTTACACAGTCGCACATACTTCAGCATACAAAGATACTTTTAGCTGACAGTCGAACTGTGTTTACTTTAGTATTATATTAAAAAGATACTAAAAATTTCCCAACTTTTTTTGTAGTTACTTCTCCATTCTTTTCATGTTTAAATCATACCATTCCGCTCTATTCCATCAACTTACACTTGAGATGCTTCTTAAGTTTGTCCATATTGAAGGAATGGAAAAATAAGACGTAATACATAGAAGAACGTTATTTTCCCTTAAGATTTTTTTTTTATTTATATGTATAAAGAAAAAAACAAACACGTACAAATTAAAATCTAAGGAAATAAAATGACCATTTGGAAAAATCTTTTACGTTTCAATGCTTGACAAAGCTAAAAATAGATTTTTTCATAGTAAAATTTAAAAACAGTAAAAACGGCTGTAGTTTCTAAAATAACGGACCAATCGAAAAAAGGACAATAATCTGAAATTACTTGTATTTTTTTAGGGAGCATTACTATATACCTAATACCACAAAGTAAGGCTGATATAATGCGGCCCCTAAACGTTGCAACAAGTCGTACAATTGAGTTAAATAAACGAGGGATGTACCGATACGATATTAATACCGATACTGAAAGAGACATATCGCCGATATAGTTACCGATACGAATTTTAAATTTAAATTCAAGGTAAAATTAACAAAACTCAAGAAGAGTAATTTCTCTATTACACAAAATTACAGTGTAAGAAGAGATTATTAATATTTAATATTGATTTTAATAAGAGTTTAAAAACAACGAAATGAATTTAAATTCATGGTAAAATTTATTTATTTTTTTACAAAATAAATAGAGTAATAGGTTATTAATATTCAAAATTAATATTAATAAGATTTTTGTTAAAAAAACAAAGTATTCTTAAATTTTGCGGAGATAATTTCGCCACTCTGTTTGAACTCATTTGACAAATTAAGTATTTCTGCGCCGTATTCTTAAATGTTGAGTATAATATTTAATAGCGCCAGTAAACAAACGGATCTGCGTTTCTAGAAAAATTAGAAGATCTAAGGTATAACAAGACTTCTTATTTTGCTAATAATGTTCGAAGACTGTTAACTATCGAAATTGCGTCAGAAAATTAAGCACTGGCTATGCTTATGAATTTTGTGGTCTCTTTGAAGTAACGCAAAATTTGTAGCGAAATGGTTTTATTTTCACAAAAATCATTAAAAATTAGCAGAAAATTCTTAAAACGTTCAATTACATACAAGATTTATCAATGGGAGAACGTTTTACCTTAACGGTGCAAAGCTGATACTGCAGATCCACACCAAGTGTTCAATGCGTTTATGCATCAGACCGAAAAGTCGTAGTGTAAAATGGTATGTACATGCTACACAGCAAACGCGTTAAATGCATATCGTTTCGAAAGCATTAATAGGATAACTTTCTACTTTAGCATGCGTCTCTAAAAAGGAAAAATGCGTGGTGTGGACCGACCTTCTGCTTAAGAATTAAAAGAAACAGTGTATTATTATAAGCATTGAAAATTAAATTATTTGTAAATAAAAAACCATAAAAAAAGTATCGGCGAATGCGATACAGCTATATCGGCACACGTGAAGTATCACCGATATATCGGTATCGGTATTCGTGACATCGCTAAAATAAACCAGTCGAATAAATCAAATTGTTTTGATTATTTTTATTCAACCGTTGACCAGCCATACCTTAAATATAGGTTAGGTTAGGTTCCATGGGCAGCCATCGAGAGACAGCTCACTTGGGTCCTTCAGCGGTCCCTTTGTGATATCCAGCGCCAATGCCCATCCCATAGAGCAGTAACTCAGATGGCTTCACTGCAGAGTTAGGCCAATTCTCCTTCGTGATGAACAGAAGAATAAATCTAAGTTCTACAGTAGATAGATACTCCAAGCAGGAAAACACCGGCAACACTCCCAGGAAAACACTGGCAACACTCAGAGAAAGCGAAGCACAGTCTCCTCTTCCTTCTCATCATGACAACTTCTGCAATAGTCATTGAATTTCAGACCCGTTCCCCTAGCATGAGTCCCAACAGACCAGTGTCCAGTTACAACCGTCACCGCAGTCCTGATTTGGTCCCTATTGAACCTAAGTAGAGATTTAGTTCTCCATTCATCATAACCAGGCCAAAGTGCCCTGGATATGTAGCGGGTGGACTCACAGGTCCATCCCTCTTGCGCAATCCTATAATACTCGCGCCTGATGAGTGACTTACAGTGAGCACTTGCAAGACCAATGAATTGATCAATGAATTTGTCATCAATGAGCCCACCTCCCTTAGCCAGCTCATCTGCTATCTGGTTTCCCGGGCAGTCTGAGTGCCCTGGTATCCATATTAGCGTTACCCTTGAATGCTTTCTATCAGTTAATATACGTATATCTTCCGATACGCGATAATACTTTAGCCAGTTGGCCATCCGCCTTATAGCCGAGATTTCCGCCTGCAGGACACTACACAGTTCCTCTATGTACAAACCTCCGCCAACTTTTTCCCCCTTCCTCGAAGCATCAGTACTCCTAGGTCCGGTTCATAGAAGGCGCTCATGACCGAGAGCGCATTGCCGTGCGCCATATATTTCGCATACCTCGCACCAAAGAAAGGCTCCGGGCTACAGTAGTCCACTCCCTCAGGGACAATCGCGCATCCAATTATCCTTGAGTGGCCATAATAACAATTGACGAAATTATACAACGTCATGGTTGGGACCGCATTAAAAGAAGTCTTAAAAGGCAAACGATAAACATCATAACGAGCTTGTTTCAAATCAATGTGAGATTAAACTGACAAATGATCCTAGTAACAGTTCGTACTTATATTCTTGGCAATCTATGGATACACTATACAAGGATTTCTCGGCTTTTTTTGATAAATTTTGCGTTGAACGATGTATTTACGTTTACAAAACAGTAATCGCCCAATAACTCAATTTTCACACATGTCACGCAGTATTTTATTAATTTCATCACGAATATTTTGTTTGAGTTGCTCAAGCGTTTCTGATTTGTTTGCATAAGCCTTGGTTTTCGGATTTTGGATGTTTTGTTGGTAGACTTGTTTCTGAAATTACCGATTAAATTCTGGTTTTCATTAATTCTCTATTGAACCCGGGTGTACTTCCGGGTGAATGAACTTTGTTATTCCGTTTCAGAGACTATATAGTTTATATACCATGGGTGATATATTTTTATTAACGTAGATGTCCGTCTGTCGTTTTGTTTTA
The DNA here is from genome assembly GCA_943735925.1 of Pollenia amentaria. NCBI lineage: Eukaryota > Metazoa > Arthropoda > Insecta > Diptera > Polleniidae > Pollenia > Pollenia amentaria. Next base: position 39,352,870 of record OX031009.1, read on the forward strand.
TAGCAAGAGTTTTTTAGAGGCATAAAACTTTTTTTAAAAATACAAAACAAGAAATTTAACGTAATGACCAAAATTTTGGCTGTATAAGTTCAGAAATTTCATGGCATTTAATGTTTCAAAATAACGTTTGGCTCATGTCCTCCGCAACTGCGCCTTTTGTACGCCATTCTGTCGGTTTTTTCACCATATTTTCGAGCATACCCGGTTCTATTTCGTCAATAGTGAGTCTAATGCTGGGTGCTAATGATCAATCGTTGTTAGTTTATGCGCAAACACCAGAGACTTTTTCACCCTCACAAAAAGTATTCCGAATGTGTCAAATCCTACGAGGAATCCTAATCCAATTCAGAGGTCTATTTCTTGAGATAATTCAGTCACTAAACGTTTGGCTAAACAGAGTGATGGTTTCAAGAGCAGTATGTCATATTGTAATGACATGAGAAATAAAAGAATTATGAATCATTTGCCTTTTGCGTTCGCAATTCATGGTAACACCGTTTTCGGCTCTAAAGCCAAATGTCGCGATGGCGCTTTCGGCATGCAAACCGTACCAAGCAGTAATTTTTTCGGGATGTAATGGAGTTTCAGGATTCTCACGAGGATTGTGCTCTCTCCAAAAACGACAATTTTGATTGTTTACATACCCGCTTATCCAGAAAAGAGCCTGATCACTGAAGATGACTTAAAGATATAAATTATGTTCAACTTCTAGTTGAAACTCAGTCCACACAAAAAAAAAGTTATCAGTAGTTTTTTATCAATTAAAAAAATTGTTTTAAAAATATTGCAATTTTATTAATCACAAAAAAAATTATTAAATTTCTCCTATCACCAAACGTGTTCTAAATTCATAATATCAAGCTAACAAGTTGTTGATTTTGCACCCATTACCAAAATGATTATATTGATTACTAAAAATTTTAAAATTTTGAAAAAATATTTTCAATAAATGATATTTTTAATTAAAAATGTGATCAAAAAACTTTGAAATTTTAAACAATGTGTTAATTTATTTAAATAAATATTGACAATTCCCAACAACAATTCTACATGTTTAAATTATTTTATTTTAAACGAAAAAAGTCAATTAAGATTTTTTGTTATTTAATTAAAATTTTAATTGAAAATTTATTTCAAAACAACTTAAATGTTAATTAAATCAAAATTAAATTTTTAAAATTTTTCAGCTAAAAAATTAGTGAATTATTGACATTAATTAAATTAAAATACTTTTTAAACCATTTTTTTAATTGATAAAACACTTTTTTCTGTGATGTTATAATTGAATCAATTAGTTTCTTAGTTGAAAGAAAATTAAATTTATAATTTTGATTTAATTAACATTTTATTTGTTTAAAAAAAAAAATTATAATTAAAATATTAATTAAATGACAAAAAATCTTAATTGATTTTTTTCGTTTAAAATAAAATAACTTTGTTGTTGGGAATTCCCATCATCAGAATTATTTGTTTTCTTTGGTTATTCTCGAAACATTTAAATTCGACCCGAGTTCAATCAAATCAAAGAATTATCATAAAAAATTTAATTAATTTCATGATGTAAATTCCTTCCTTCAATAAAAATAATTTAATGAAAATTAAATTTGATGAACTTAAGCCTAATTAAAATATCAAAAACTTCAATTAAAAACCAACAGCTCAATTAAAAATCACAGTTGTTAATTTTAAATATTTTTTTTTTTAATAAATAATATATTTCATTTTAGTTAAAAAAATTATAAAAAACTTTGGCGTTTCAAACAATGTGTTAATCAATTTAATTAAATATAGCTCAGTTTTTGACTATTTCCAACAACAATTCTACAAGTTAAAATTATTTTATTTTCAACAAAAGAACAATTAAGATTTTTTGTTGTTTAATTAATATTTTAATTAAAAATTTATTTCAAAACAACTAAAATTTAATTAAATCAAAATTTTATTTTCAATTTTCTTAAATTAAAAAAATAATTGATTCAATTATTACATTAGTTTAATTGTAATACTTTTTTAACAATTTTTTTAATAGGTAAAAAACTACTGATCATTTTTCTGTGAATAGAGCATTTCGTTAATATTGTTGATTTTAGAAAGGTGGGTTGCTGGCCCACTTTTCCTAGATTGATGATAGTGTTGATATCTGTGTGAACTCACGTTGCAGTCATGCTACAGCATACATTTTGTAACCGTTTACCTTTTTGCCCGAGACATTTTGATGTACTCTAAACATTCAGGCTGCATGACTGTTCGCCTTCCCGCTCTATCTAGCTTTCAGCAGAAGCTCGTAAACCATTGCCCGGGGACTTCTTGGTCTTTGACCGGAAGTAGTGAGTTGCTTACACAGTCTGGCAGAGGAATCATTTCTGGTCACTCCCAAGTGAATGATAGTCAGAAATGTTCCGCTCTACGTTCACCTCTGTTGGAAGTCTCAGTTCTTTAGATTTAATAAAGGATGGTTCAAGATTTACCACCGATCTTATATAAAGTCCGTATCCGATCAAATCTATATGAGGATATCAAAAATTCCTCAGATCCGAATGAAGCATTTTGATTTATTAAATTTCTAGAATTTATAAGGATAATCTTGGATTTTGTAGATTTTTTTCATAAACATCATTTCGATAATTCGAACATTATAGGAGACCATATAAAGTTTTAAATCTCTAGGCAAAAAACAGGAAGAAAAGTTAGAAAATACCCAAAAAAAAAAAACAAAAATCCATTTAAGTACCAAGAATACACCAACAAGAAGAATCCAAAATGTTTCCTAGCTGGCATTAATGCTGGAAATAAATGTTAAATTATATTAGACATTAAGGAAAAGACGAAACAAAATGAAAAGAGAAATCACCTAAGTAAACATAATCTGTGACAAAGTCAAACGTTAAAGGTAAAATACAACGTATTGGACAACCAACTATAGTTTGCCTCCCCTTCCATCACAATTTCAAAGATATTAAATGCCAAAAAAGGCCAAAAAAAAACGCTTAAAGTTTACTTAGAGTTGGCGTGTAGTTAGTTTTCATACTAAAACATGGTAGACTAAGAAGAAAGAAAAATCAAATCTTTTTTATTGTATATTTAAGCTGATACCTTTTCCCTACCTTAAAAGAAATTTAAGAAAAAAAAAATTAAAAAGGAAAAAAAGCATAAACCATCACATCCCTAAAGAAAGAGCTGAAATATTTGACTAAGTGTTAAAATCTTGAAAAGTTGATGTGCAAAATAAAATCAGCTTTCATACGCATACAGAAGGAAAAAAAGTGGAAGGAATTTTGGTACATCGCTTTATGCTGGCAGCAACCTTACTGCTCAAGACTCATACATCCAAATCAACAAATTTTTGTAGTTTAAAGAGCTTTTTTCAAAGTTGACTAAATACATAATATAGACATCATCAGTATTTTAACAAACATTATCAACGTTATTACCATCTCCAACTCCATCATCATCAACATCCGTATTATCTGTCATCTTCATCTGGGTAAATGCTAAACACCAGTGTTTAGTGTCTACTCAAATTGGTATGGGAAGCTTGATGGCCATTGCCAATTGCAGTGTTTATTTTCTTCTTTCTTTTTTTTTTTTTGCTTCTTTCATAAATTTTTGGAGATTTTTCCTTAACCAGTATCCCCTTTAGCTTAGTTTGGGGTTATAGTTTAGGTTTTCTATGTTTTGTTAATTTTTTCAAAAGCAAATGGCATTATTAGAGCAAATTCTGCTGAAGAATTATAAATGTAAAATTGTCTCTTTTATATCAAGCGTTAAAATTAGAAAGTGTTGGACACTTATTATTCAAGTTTAAGCATATTAATATACTTTTGATAAACCTACTAATTAGTTCACCACTTTAAAGCGCCCATTCTTAATTACTCGACAGTCGTCATCAGGCAACCATATTTTGGTCATGTGACAATATGAGGGTATTTTTACAATTTGTATTCCCTTCACAACTAGTTGTAAAAAGGGTATACTAAGTTTTTTTCATAATCATCATAATAGTCAACTACACAGAAGAAATTAATAATTTTCTTTAATAACCAAATTTATACCAAATTCATAGAAACAAGCAAACAATTTGTTGATTTTGCACTTATTACCGAAATTATTATATTGATTACTAAACACTTAAAATTTTTAATATTTAAATGAAAATACTCAAGCTCCGAGGTCTGTTGTATGTAAAAAATTCTTTATTTGTTTCCAATATTTCGATATTCTTTGAATATCATCATCAGGGAATGTTTAATTGAAATTTGAAAAAAAACTTAGTAAATTTTAATTAAACATTCCATCAGTGTAGCTTTTGATGCAGGGAATGCTTAATTAAAATTTACATAAACTACAATAAAGGAGTTATAGCTCTTCACGTCTCAGCATTAAAAACTACCCCATCAGTGAAGTTTTTGATGCTGAAACGTGAAGAGCTATTACTCCTTTATTGAAGTTTATGTAAATTTTAATTAAACATTCCCTGATGATGATATTCAAAGAATATCAAAATATTGGAAATAAATGAAGAACATGTTACGTACAACAGACCTCGGAGCTTGAGTATTTTCATTTAATATTGAAGTTTGAAGGTCGAATAAAAATATAACTTAATGAAAATATTTTTAATATTTTTTTTTTTTCAATAAATAATAGTTTTAATATTAATAAAAAAAAATTATCAAAAAACTTTGCCATTTCAAACAATGTGTTAATTGATATCATTAAATATAGTTCAAACTTTGACAAATTCCAACAATAACTCTAGAAGTTTAAATCATTTTATTTTAAACGAAAATAATTAATTAAGATTTTTTGATATTTAGTTATTATTTTAATAAAAAATTTATTTCAAAACAACAAAAATGATAAAAAAAAACCATAATTAAATTTTTCATTTTCTTTCAAATAAAAAAATAATTGATTCATTTATTACATTAATATAATTGAAATACTTTTAAAAAAATTAAATAATTGATAAAAAACTACTGATAATTTTTTCGCTGATACAAAAAGTATAGACATATACAGGCCTGTCACGGAAATCAATTCCGATCGAAAGTGGAAGTGATTTCGTATCATGCTTCCCCAAAAACGGAATCACTTTCGATCGGAGTCAATTTCTGTGACAGGCTTGATAAAATTCTGTATCCTTGTGTAATTATAAGTCGATCTAGCAATGCCCATCTGTCTGTCCGTCTATTTTAACCATGCTTACTTTCACACGACTCAAAAGAAAAGAAGAATTTTGGTTTTAAATTCTTTCCTCTTGTGTTATGCAGTTTGGGATTGAAATCCAACACAAGTGATTTAGTAGGAAATGAGTTATGAATTCAACTACCCTAAGAAATTTATATTTCTGTTCGAAAACTAACATTAATATGGAATATACTAAGTTTTTCATTCCATGTAAAATTTTTTCATATTTATAAGACTCCAAAAAGTATGTGTATATACTCTGCGTCCTTGAGTAATTTAAGTGGACCTAGCCATGTCCGTCTGTGACCAAGCCACGACTCAAATTTTATGTCATTATTCGTTTCGCTTCAAAATTAGTTAAAGAGATTTAAGGGAGAGTAGTAGGGTATTCATTTAATCGAACTTGTGCTTTAATCGGTTAATCGCTCGATTAATTAACCGAGGTTTTGGTTTAATCGGTTAAAAATCGGTTAATTTTGTATTGATTGGTTAACCGATTAATAAAGTTTTTTTTTATAAATTAAGTAATCTCAATATATAAAAATGCATAAATTATTTGTTATTTGGAGTTTATTAATAAAAAAAAAACAATACATAAGACACAACAATTCTTGAACTAAAACGAGCAAAAAAAAGAGTAATTCCTAAATGGGTAATTCATGTCACATCGACCAAGAGTGGGACCCGACCCCCTTCGATTTGAATGAAATTTGGTGTGAAGTTTCCTTTCATCCTATAAGGAACATATATTACGAAAAAAAAATTTAAAAATGTTTTTGCAAAAGTTACGTCATATTCAAAATGTCATAATTTCGCCGAATTAGCCGAATGTGTTGAGTTTATTTTTTCAATATCTCAAAAACTACTACACATACAAAGATGATTTGTATGTCGTTTTAAAGAGAATACTTGGGGCTACAAATTATATATTAAAAAAAAATTTTTTTTTTAAATGTAATATCTACAAAATATTAAATTTTAAAAATGGACTAAGTCAAAAACCTATTTTTTTTTGGCTGATTTTTTTTTATGTTATTCCTCAAACTGTTCTTTAAAAATCCTGAAACTTTGAAGGATGTGTTTTTTTTCTTTTTTAAGATATGATTTTTTTTTCTTCTGCAACCTGTAAAATATAATACTAAAATAAAATTTTAATATTGTAATTTTGAGAAATAAGTATTTATTAAATCTGATTTGTGTGATGGTGTTAAAAAAGTAACGACATTGAAACAGTTTTTTATGTTTTGTTGCATTTTTTGTTGGAGCTCAATGTGGGCACCTTCAAAGAAAGGACACTTTTTGTCACGTTACGTCACCAAGAAATTAATTGAGTTTTGTATATTATTTAATCTTTTAGACAAATAATTTGGTTTAAATGTTTAGGATTTAAGCGATTGTTTTCTTTAGTTTTGATAAAACTTGACTTTGAAAAATTCTTTAATTTATCGTAGATGTTGGAGAAATCAAAAGCAACCCATAATAGAGAATATATTATTTCTCAGTCCTCTTCCTGGATCTTTCTTAACATACAAAATCCTCAATAACGTCATTAGAGTCCTGCTTTAATTTGTTTTAAATGTTTAGCAGTTCTAATTGTTTCGATTAATTCTGTTAAAAGATTGATTTGAAAGGATATGAAAAGAAACAACTTACTAAACGCGTACATATTAAAAGTACATGAAACAAAAAGCTGTTCACAGCAAACACTTATTTAATATGAAGACCGCCCTTCATTTTTTGTATGAAAAACTATTTTCTAAACACATACCTTTTGTATATGAGAACAAACAAATAATTAAAAACACAAAAAATATGTTATAATACTACAAAAAGTTAAAAATTTTGTTACATCGGCTAATCGGTTAATTGACTGAAGTTAACCGGTTAAATCGTTAATCGAAAATAGGCGATTTTAAATTAACCGATCATTTAATCGGGTAGTAATTAAACGAATGAATACCCTAGAGAGTACACATTAACCCGGCGTCGGGCACGTGATAAAAGAAACACCGACAGTCAGGTGGGTAAATATGACCCTAGTTTTTTTGACATTGTATTTTGCATAATTTTCAAAATTTGACTCGTTTAACTATTTGTTATGTGCAAAAAAAAAAACATATTTAAACTGTTTTCCATTTTTTCATTTATTAATTTAAAAAAAAACAATAAACGAACTTAAAAATATAAAGAACTTCAATCAGTCTAATGCTCTAAACTTAAAATCTAAAAAAAACAAAAAATAATTGCTAAATTCATCACATGTGTGTTAATTATATATTAAAAAGTGTAATTTTCTTTATCTTTCTGCAAGGAGTTTGAGCATTCGTTGCAATAAGGAGCTATATGTTCAGACCAGGTTGGGTCACATTTACCTTTTCTTAGTTGACGGTCAACTATCTCTGCTCACGTTCAATCATCAACTGAAACGAAATAATAAACAACATGCAAAAACGATACACTCCAGCTACTGAGAAATTTGGCAGCGTCGCAAAACGTTGAAAAAAGTTACACAGCAATTTAAGAGCATATGGGTCATAATGACCCAACCTGCATGACGCCGGGTTAAAAAGAACCTATTAATCAATTAGTCAATAGTCTAAAAAATTTCCAAAAACGAATTAGTTTTATAAAGCAATTAAAAAAAATTATTTTGTCTTTGCTCTTAAAGCGTAAGCGACTGGAATTCGATTGAACTACTTTATTTGTGTACCTATTTATACCAGAGTTGTCAGAATTAAAAAATCCCTACATTATATTAGCGTATGGAAATAGTAGCGAATGGAAAAAAATCTGGCAACACTGATTCGTACTGATATAAGGTTTTTCTCTTTCCTTTTCGGTAAAATTAAAATAAATGATGAAACAGAATTGAGTCTTCAACTTCTGGCAAAAAATTCTAAAGCCCACAATTAAAACGTCGACAGTAACTCAAAGTCTCTCTCATTTCCTTCGTTTTCTTTTGTTCTTTTTTTTATGTTTAAAAATGTATGATATTGAAAGAAAGTATGGTAGCATTATAGGGAGAATAATTATCTCTATGTGAGAGTATTAGAAAAAACTTTTCAAAAATAAATTGATTTTATTTCTCGACCGCATTCTCTGGCATAATTTTATGTCAAACTGTATGGAAAACATCGTCAAGCCCCAGTTCTGTTTCATCATTAAATGGTTATACACTGAGAGGCCAAAAAGTTCAAAAATTACTGAAACGAAAAACTAGTGTTTTTCATACGGGATTTTCGGAAAAAAATCCCTGGAAATTTGTGCGGAAATTTCTGCGATTTTTTAAAATAAATGAACTTTAAACACCCAGATTTATTTTATAAAAAAAAACAGTTATTCAATTGCAGAGTAGCTACATAAAAGATTTTTGAACTAGATTCTGAAAATTCAGTAAATACTATTCTGGTGATGGGAAAAGTGCCAAATAAACAGAAAATTTTGAATGCAACAATAAGCTACGAAAACTCGATACCCAATAGCGTGGGTCAAAGGGAGTTTCTAGCATGATCCGCTATTAAAACATAAAATCAAATATTCCTGTGCCATACCAAAATGAAAATGATAAATATGGTAAATATGAAGTCAACCACAGCGGTGGCTTATAAATGGCAGTTCTATTTTCCAAATAACTTGATTTTGTCACACTGTGCAAACTTAAATTAAATAAATTAGAACAAACAGTAGATCTACTTAAGAAGATTTCGTTTATATATATTTTAATACTTCCCAAATGTATGACTACATGTCTCCTTATTATGTTTACTTTGTTGCCATTAAGAGTTTAGAAAATTTGTTGCAACTTTAGCAATCAAATGCCGGAGATTGCCAAGCAAACATTAAAGTTTGTTGTCAAAATAAAAAAAAAAAACTTAACATTAATTTTTCCACAAAAACTTTAAAATCATTACAAAAAGAGAAGCTTTTAGCTATCAACGAAAGGCTCTTTTCTAAATGTTGAAATTTTTGTTTGCTGGGCATTTGTATTTCGTAGATGTGTGTCATAGAATAAGTACTTTTGTTAAAGTTTTCTTTATTCCAGGCATATTTGTTTGCTATTGTTTGTTTATTTTGAGTGATTTTATTTTATTAATTTCTTGTCAATTCGTTAAATAACATTGTGGAGGCTTTAGAAAATAAACCAGCAATTTTATATGACAAACATGGAATTTTGATTGAAATTAGGAAAGTTCATTTGATTTAATATAAGATATATTAAGAGTTGAAAATAATTGAAAGGAAGAAGATGCTATAACATCTTCAATTGAATAATTTAAAAACTTTTAAAAATTTTAAAAAATTATTTTTCACTATTGTTTTTTACATAGAAAATCTTGTGATATATAAAAACCATAATATGATTGGATTGATCATCCTTTTGGTTAATGGATCTTAATATGATTAGATCAGCCCTGCAGCAAAAATATCAAGTGTTTCGTTACACAAAAAATGGTGTTGGTTGCATCAGTATTTTATATGATTATCTTCCTCTTCTATCAGGTTTTATTCATCGTAATGCTTGAACATAATTTTTGCACTTCCATATTTGTTATACCGCACAATGGGTTGATACATTGGTAATTATTATCGATATTTAAATTTTTTAAGTATGAATTAGTAAAAAAATGGTCTTGAAAAAATTGATAGAAAATATTTTTTATTTAAAAAAGAATAGAAAAAGTATGTGCATTCGTCAACGTTTTTTTTTTTTTTTTTTTAAAGCTTTCTTATTTTGTTTATTGGATCTTTTCTTTGAGAAAAATAACAATAAGTATTAATATCTTAAACTAAATGTATATTGTGGCCCTGATGCCAGCGCATAAGTGACCAATGAGTGTTAACAGGTTTTGTGTTTTTTTTACTGGTGAGCTATAGCCAATGTATCTACTCTATTTAAACGACTATGTCCTCTAAATAGGAGTAGGGTCTGTGCTAAAGGATTTGGGTGTGTTGACAATTTACGCACGTATTTAGAGCAATATTTCTGTATTTCTTCACGGATGTATGGGATGCTAAGATCTTTGTGTATGTTTTCGTTGCGGATAAACCACGGGCTGCCAGTTATAAGGCGTAATATTTTGGATTGCCTTCTTTGCAATTTTTCAACATTGGATACTGATGCAGTTCCCCATAGTTGTATTCCATAAGTCCAGATTGGCTTGAGGATGGCTTTGTATAATAGGACCTTAAGTTCAAGATTGAGGGTGGAGTGAGAGTTTAGGAGCCAGAGCAACTGAGAAGTTTTAAGTTTTAGTTGTGTACATTTTGAGTCAATATGTTGAGACCAAGTGAGACGTCGGTCGAGGTGAATTCCCAGATATTTTATATGCGACTTCTCAGGGACATTGACATTGTTTTTTGTTATATTAGGGCAGTTTTCCCTTCTTAAGGTAAATGTAACCTGGGCACATTTCGAAGGATTTACCATTATTTTCCATTTAGTGAGCCATTTTTCAACTTCATAAATGTGAGTTTGCAAGTTGTAAGAAGCAATATTAGGATTTTTATCTATGCAAAGAAATGCGGTGTCGTCTGCAAAGGTTGCAATATGTGTAAGGGCACATAAGGGCATATCTGCAGTGTATAGTATATACATAAGGGGACCAAGAATACTGCCTTGGGGAACACCAGCCGAAATTTGTCTGGGGCTTGAGAATATGTCTTTGACCTTGACCACGAATGTTCTGTCGGTTAAGTAACTTTTTAGAAGTTTGTGTGTATTTTGGGGTAACAGCGAAACTATTTTATATATTAACCCTTTGTGCCAGACTTTGTCAAAGGCTTGAGAAATATCAATAAATAATGAAGTGCAATATAGCTTTTCCTCAAATGTTCTTCTGATAAGAGTCACTATTCGATGAATTTGTTCTACTGTACTGTGGTCTTTTCGGAACCCAAATTGGTGAGCGGGGATGATTTGGTGATCGTTAAGGAATGGAGTTAGTGCATTTAGAAATAATTTTTCAAAAAGCTTTGATAAAATAGAGAGAAGACTAATTGGCCTGTATGAGCTTACTTGACTGGGATCTTTTCCTGGCTTTGGAATCATTATAATCTCGGATATTTTCCAAGAGGAAGGGTAAAAGCCTATACGCAGAATTGCGTTAAATATATAAAGCATAAGTCTTAGGGCATTGCTAGGTAGTTCGCATAACATTTTTGCTGTAATTTTGTCTTGACCAGGAGATTTCTTTATGTTTAGATTTCGTACAGCTGTTATTATGTTAGGAAATCGAAGTTTCATGGGGGAAACTACTTTCTCATTTATCTGTGGGACAATTATGTCGGAGTTGGTGTTATTGGGTGTGAACACTTGTTCTAGGTGGTCCGCAAAAGCTTTAGATTTGCCATTTGGACTTCTGGCCCAACTGCCGTCAATAAGGCGAACTGGAGACTCGTAACTTGTAGGACAGTTTAGATTTTTAGTGGCTTTCCATAGGCTGTAGTTTGTTCTTTCTGTTGGATCAAGATTTTGTAGATATCTTTGGAGGGATGATACTTTGTTTTCCAGGAGAACTTTGCGGAGTGCTCTTTGACATTGGTTAAGTTGGAGTTTTAAAGCTGGAGATCTATGTTGCTGCCATAATCTTCTAAGGTTTCTTTTTTCTCTGATCAGAGTTTGAACGTTTTGTGGGCATTGTGCTTTTTTCGTAGTCTGATTTATAGTCGGTGTAGAAACATTTGCTGCGATATAAATTGTATCTGTAAACTTGCTTATTGCTTCTTGCACTTCTTCTTCATTTTTCAATGAGATATTAGAGGGTAAGTGTGAACTTATATACTTTTTATATTTAAGCCAATTAGTCATCCTGTTTGGGAAATACCGGTGCTTGGGGATCGGATGTTCCGGAAAGACCGTCAATATTGAAGGCGAATGGTCGGACGAGAGATCTAGAGATGTGACTATAGAAATGTGTTCACGATTAATGTTCTTTAATACCGTAAAGTCGAGAATATCTGGAATCTTGTTTGGGTCTGATGGCCAATGAGTTGGCTGACCCCCGGAGATAACATCTAGTTTGCATGAGACTATCGATTTTAAAAGCTGTCTCCCTTTAGTGTTATTGAGTCGAGAACCCCAGTGCGTGTGCTTTGCGTTGTAATCTCCAGCTGCAATAAATTTGGTACCTAAGGTTTTGTAGTAATGGGTGTATTGGGATTCCGTTATGCTATGTTTAGGAGGACAATAAACATAAGAAATTGTTAGATTTTCTGCCATAAGGGTAATGGAAGTTGCTTGGATGTGTTCTGTTTTGTATTCGTTCAATGGAAAATGACTCAGTTTTTCTTTTATAATTATGGCGGAGCCACCACACGCTTTTCCACTGGGGTGTTTAGTATCGTATATTGAGTATCCTTTGATTCTAAAGCAGTTTTTAACAGTAAAATGTGTCTCAGATATTAGCAGTATGTCAATTTCTTGGGAACTCAAGAAGTGTTCTACTTCTTGTTTATTGACGTAACAACACAAAAATTCGAAATTTAGTTTTTGTTGGAATTTTGTTTGTTTTATAGAACTACATGCTCAACCAAATTTGTAGATAACTGCGATCAAATATGACAACTTTATTTAAGAAACACCAAGAACACTTTGTTATTATTGAGTTCGTAAAGGTTTTTGCTTCTCCTGTAAAAAAATAAAAATGTTGCGTCCGTTTGCCCCGGTATGCTAGCTGGTAGTGTGCTAGTCTATCAGTACAGGGGTTATGGGTTCGATTCCTGACAGAGACTCTGGTCTCCTGCAGACAAGCGAAGAGCTTCGCGGGATTAGCGTAGGAATAAAGAAAATATATATATATTTATATGCATTAGGGTGGTTCTAAAAATTAAGTTGAGCCAGTCACCCCCTGGGATTAAAGATTAGTTAAAACAATTCCAGAAATATTTTTTTTTTATTTATTTGCCACCCCTCTGGATACCGGCGTTTTAGTTGTTTTTACAGTGCGTCGCCAATTGTAGTCCTATCATAACATATGCATATCGTTTTTTATGGGTTGTATATGGCTTCATTTTTGCCTTTTGTGACTTTTCAATCCGACATCAAATGCTTGTCGTGGAGGATCCGAGATGGCATAATTCGAGCTTTCAAAATATAAACTTCTATGACACCTTCCAAATTGAGGCCCTTTTTCTTTTTCACATACATGTTACATTAAACCAAGTCCTACCCAATACTAAACCAAAAAAAAATTGCACCAATTACGCCCTAGAATAAAAGGCCTATAAATGACGTTTCTAGAACTGTAAATTTTTGTATTGTTTGCCACGCCCTTGTTTTTATATATACCGCAACGGCAGGACATTTTCAGCATATCGATGCCTTACTTTCTCAACCTCGTATCTTAAAAAAATATGGTTTGGACTTTTTCATATAAAACGATTGTTTTTTTTTTTTGTGTTCTATTACTGCAACAACTTATTATTTCAATACTTTGTCTCCCTATAGTACAATTCAACTTCAACTTTAATACCGAAAATAAGCAAAAACTCAAAAGGTGGTTTGAGGGTTAATTATATCTATTTAATTTTCGTACGACACTATTACATTTTAAATACAGCGTTGGCGTCGTTCTGATACTAGAACATATTTTGTGTCTCAAGCCAGAAAATTATGCCAAAATGCAGGGTGGCGCAGAATGAATTAAACGATTAAAATCCTTTTTAGTTTTTCTTCTTAATATTTTCCTGTGTTTTTTCAGCACTTTCCGAAGAAGACCTGGAGAATTCAATATGAATAACTACACAATAAAGGAACGTAACAAAAGAATTTAATTGAAAAAGTAGAAGAAAATCTAAACATTATTAACAATTGTGAAATAAGCGATGAAACCCATTTTCTATTAAACAAGCTTAACTGCTGGATTTGGGAGACGAAGAATACAAGAGAATACAAGAATAACACCCATTTACCCAAGAATAATGTCTGTGGCGAAAGGATAAATAGCCCTTTTTTTAAAAAATTTTATTTTTCTTTCAATCTCTGTCAACGGTTGTGCAACGGTCGGACTACGTTGAAAAATAAAGTTAGGTCAGCTCTTTAAATCCTTTAAATCTTTTGGTTTTAACAAGATAAAGTCATGGGTCATGAATCAGGTGCTTCATTAGCTTAGGTAAGGGACATATAGGGCATTAGTTTGCTCACAATCGATTTGACTGGCATCCACGTTCACCGGCTTTCACAGTATTTCGGAGCTTTCTTTGACATATTTGGAAATTAAATTTGCATTAAAAAAAAAAATAATAAGCAATTGAAGCCATAGCTTATTTTGCGCAACTCTGTAATAGCTCTGCTATATATTTGACCTGCTAAGGGCACGGATCTAAAATAATTAACAAAAGTAATATTTTCAATATCATCCGGCTATTCTTCAAAAGAAAATTTAAAGGACACTGTCAAAAGGCCAACTCGTTGACATAAATCTTGTTCCAATATATAAAAATGAACATTTGTCGGTGCGTATGCTATGCGAGGCTAAACCGAACCAAACTTTATCTCGATAAAATTTGGTCCACCTATTTACATATATTTTTTTTTAATTTTAAGTTGGCGTGGCACCTCTAATACAAAGACAATAATTTCTGTATATCTCGAGTACGACAAGAGCTAAAGTTTCCAAATTTAGTACAAATATCTTGGTAATCAATGCCCAGTGAGAGTGGTAGCTCCTTTACAAAGATTTATGTATATGGCACACATATCTTGGTTATCAATACTCAATATCTGGAAGGATGTTGCCGATTAGAATAGTGGGCGTGGCACAAAATAGATTTATTTATATCTATTAAACGGTACGAGAAAAAAATTTTCGAATCTTGTTCACATAGCTGGGTTGTCAATACACAACATCCGTCAAAAAGTGTGTGTTATTGGATAGGTGGGTGTCGCCCATCCCATACAAAGGCAATATGGTTTTCATATATCTTAAGAATGGCAATAGGTAAAGTTTCCCAATTTAGTGCAAATAGCTTGGTTATCAATATACAGCAACTTGGAATTAGTGGGCGGGATCAAATATGTGGCCGTGGCACAAAATATAAATCTGTGTATCTGGTAAAAGAAAATATAAAGAAATAAATAGGCATGTCTACTCCCATACAATGACATTATAGATTTCAGTATATCTAGAGAACGTTAACAGCTAAAGTATTCAAATTTGTTACAAATAGCTTGGATATTAATACGCAACATCCGTTAAAAAGTTAGCTACCCAGCAAAAACTAGGTAATCACTTGCAATTACTGAACCACTTTCTTTTCAATGACAACTTAATACCATCTGCATTACATAGAAGTAGTTTAGTAATGACTGATACATAAGCAGTTGCTTATTAGCTGATTAACGAAATTTATAATTAATTCATAATAAAATGCATTTGAGGTTTTATTTATTCAAATCTTATACAACTTGATTTTAAATACATATTTGTTCTTACAGTTTTTTTTTTCATTTCTTTTAAATGACAAACCATTTGTGATAGATTTGAACTCCAACATTCCAAATTCATAGAATCAAGCAAACAATTTGTTGATTTTTCACCTATTACCAAAATGATTATATCGATTGCTAAAAATTGTAAAAATGGAAAATTGTGAATATTTTTTTCAATAAATGATATTTTCAATTTTAATTAAAAAAATTATCAAAATACTTTGCCATTTCAAACATTATGTTAATTTATTTAATTAAATATTGACAATTCCCAACAACAATTCTACAAGTTTAAATTATTTTATTTAAACGAAAAAGTCAATTAATATTTTTTGATATTTAATTAATATTTTAATCAAAAATTTATTTCAAAATAACTTAAATATTAATTAAATCAAACGTATATTATTAATTTTCTTTCAACTAAAAAAATTATTTATTCAATTAATTAAATTTAAAAAGTTTTGAACCATTTTATTAAGTGATAACAACTTTTTTCTGTCTATGAAAAATTTAAATTCTTAATGGATGTCCTTAATGAAGCGTAGTAAAATTTTGCATTAGAAAGTAAATTAAATTTAAAAGCACAATTTGTGTGACAAATTCAGTTTTGTTGATACCAATGTTAAGTACATATTTATAAGCGTACGTGGTAATGACTTATTTAACTCCCTATTTGTAAGCAAAGGTGGTAAGTACTTGCCTCCAATGACATCACCGTGTTATAATAATGAGTTAAAATGCCAATGTATACGTAGTGAAGAGTAGTTATAATAGCTTTTTAACTTATTACTTTTCAATGTAAGTTTTTGCTGGGTAAATTTTATAAGGGTGCGTGATACCTTCCATACAAAGACAATATAAACTTCTTTATCTCTAAAAAACGATTACTTCAAAACTTGCATAATTTGGTACAAATAACTTCGTTACTCAACGAGATCTATATTTAAAACATTTTATGAGGGTAGCGATGCACACTGAGTTAAGTTAGTCTCTTATAAATTTGGGTATCGGGATTTATCAGAGTTTAGAATTTACCATAAGAATGGTCCCTTTTTTGAAAATCGCTTTAACTTGATTACATCTCCTACAAATTTGTTTAACTATAAAAAATACCGTACAAAAAAACTTCACATAAACAATTTCTGCAAAACTTTAATATTTTTGCTTTAATGAAAAAAAACTGCATTAATAAGCCAGCAAACATCTGGAGAAGGTCAGCGGATGTGAAAGCAGCAAGTAAGGGCCGAAGTTGGAGTGAAATAAAGTATCTAGCATTAAAACGACATGAAAATTAAGTAGAATTTCAAAATTATCTGCTCATGGCGAACCCATCTGTAGACTATTGGAGAGACCAGTAGATTATCACGTGGTATCTCAAGCAGAGTCTTAGAGGTGACTTCGATATGAAAGGACCCCACTACTTGCCAAAAACGGTATGTAATGTCAGTGTGCGAACTACTAGACCTAAGATATCATAATAGATCAACAACTGTAATCTCTAGGGTTTCAAGTAGTTTAAGACTTGTTTTACCTTAAATAAATTTTAAATGTTCATGAATTTCTTATAATTATAAACATGAATTTTCCATTCGTTAATGTTTTCTCTTTCTCTTCTTCAAGTTGTTAATGTCACAAGTTGCGCTTGTTTTTAAAAACAAGACAAATTTCATATATGTAATTTCCTTCTTGTTTATGTTGACTTCAGTACAACTTGTTTCATTGACTTCTAAACTAATATCTTATATTAAAACAAAAATTTGTGTACTGGCAGACATTCACTCACTCACTAACTCACACATGCATTTTGGTATTTGTAAACATATCGAAATGCAATAATTTTAAAAAGTTTTTCGAAGAGAACAAGGATCGTACATATTTTATACATTTAAATGACAACAATGTTTCGAAAATTTTTGCTACACACGAAACGGAATTGTTTGTTCAAAATTGTATATAAAATACATGAATGTTTTTTATTTTTTTGTGAAACTTGTTTATATGGAATACATTGTGACAGTTTAACTTCTTGTAGTATGCTACATTATATTTTCTTTCTCTTGTTTGCATTAGTGTTAAAGTTTTCCTTTTTTTTTTTTGAATAAACACAAATACAGGAATGCCTGCTTACATGTTTAACTATAATGGTAACGCACAGTGGGTGTTTTAGGAAAAAAAATGAGAAATAAATAAAACGTTTAGTAAAAGAAAATCGTCTGATTTTGTTTTAAAAATTATATGTCTGTAGATTAATTCACGGAAAATTCATAATAATGCTTATTTGGATCCGTTTTGAAAGTTTTACTGTTTCGAAAACCTACAAGTCAGGATCTACAAAAAAAACTATTTTGGACGTATAATTTATATTTGACAAGTTACAATATGTTTGATTTGTTTTTAATAAGAAACATGGTCCTTATGTATTCCTACGATAGAAGCCTGACTTTTTAGTTATATGTATATTAAATCGCGATGTAAATTAAATACTTATAAGAGGGGCCATGTAGTCGTCAAAAAATAGTTCAAACTTAGACTTCAACTACGACTCATACTCTTACACTGATGCTAAACGTATATGAAACTGGTTCTTATTTGACTTTAAACTATTTTTTTAGTGCAGTATCTTTTAAATGGTTAAGTATAGCAAAAAAAAAAAATTGTTCTATAAATATTTCGAATCGATATATTAAATATTGCATCGTCAATTTTAAAGAATTTTTATTTTGGAAAATTTTAGAAAATCTTATTTAATTTTGGAATCGGATTCGCGAGTTTTTGTGGGTACTTCGACTCCGAGTCCGACTCCGGTACAAGAAACTCAACTCCGACTACACAGCCCTGCTTATAAGTACTTTATAATATTTTTACAAGCTCATGTTATGTTTTTTTTTTCAAAAGAAATCCAGCCGCTCTCCAATGTCTTTGTGCAAAATATAAATAAATCATGTTTTTTTGTTAATTCGATGAAATTTTGTCCGCGAATATCCGCGGCCAAAAATAAGACAAGTTGTTGGCACATCTCCCCAATTTTAATTTTAAAGTCCCCAAAAAATCCCCATATCGAAACATAAACTCCTAATCTTTTAAATTAATAAAACATTTGGGAAAATATGTTAAGCTTTAATTAAATTTGTAAAATTATAATTAAAAAATTAAAATGTTTTTAATCCAAATTTTTAATCTGGTTCATCAAATTTAATTTTCATTAAATTATTTTAATAAAGAAAGGAATTTTATAACATGAAATGAAATAAAATTTATTAATAATTTTCTTTTCTTAACTGAATGCGGTATTGAACCCATGGTTTGACATGTTTCGATAGTAACCACACTATCTCTTCAGAAATCTCTGACCGTAATAAACGACGGCTGGCCGCCAATAGTGAAACATCAATCTTTAAACCAAATGGTATTTTACTTGGTTCGAAATTTGTTGTTGTGAATGATTATCAATTTTTTTAATTGATTTACATGTTTTTTTTTTCTTTTACTTCTGTTTTTTCATACTTTTTGTCAAGAATTCTTCTTGAAGTCCAAAGTATATTTTTTGTTTTTATTTAAATAACGACATTGCGGCTTCTTGACATAAGAAATAGATTGTTGTCCGAACGCTCGTTGATATTGTGTTTTTGAAAAGAAAATCGGTACTTCGGGTCCGCAAAAAGTTGTCACAATTTTCTATATTTTACGTTCTAAGATTTTCAGTTAACAAGACAAATATGATTTCGTATTTGTAAACCGAAAATCAATTTTTTAAAAGAGAATCAGATTTTTAAAAGAAAATAAATTTTGTTATAAGGGACAAAAGCGTTAACAAATTTGCACCCATTACATGTCACAAAGTTTTTAGAAAAATTGCTTTAAACTAGAAAATTGTATTCAATTGCTGCATTTTCCAAAAATTTTCAAATCCCCGCTCTTGAAAATATGTAACCAACTAATATTTAAATCCCCAATGTGGGGACACTCATTATATGGCAATACTGCACACACAATCATAGCGTCAGCCGAAATTCGTCCTTCGCGGCGAACTTTGCAATATATTTATTTATATTTTAAACGCAGACGATCGACAAACAAATCAGTGCCAGGACACAATGTGTTGTTTTAGTTTTCAAGTGTGTTAGGAAATAAAGATACTTTTAACTTAAAAGACATTGGTTGTTGTACTTAATTCCCTTATTTTATTCTTGATAAAAAATACTTCAATTTATAGTGGATAAGCTGTTTCTATGCGCATTTCACTGGTTGCTTAGGCCAGATCATAAGGAAATTTTTTCCCAAAAAAGTTTAGAAAAGCCAAAAATATCAGTTAACAAGACTGTAGAGGGAATGAGAGTTACCAACACTCATAAAGTCTTATTTGCAACGATATCAAAGCTTAAACAAAATTCCAACAATAAAACAGTGAAATGCGCATATAAACAGCTTAACCTCCAACAATAATTTTCAGTATTTTCATCAAGAATAGAAATAGGGAATAAAGCACAACAAATAAAATCTTTTAATGAAAAATTATCTAATCCCAAAAACAACTTTGATGATACCTTTAACTTTTATAATTTTTTTTTATAGCACTCAAAAAAAATATATGTTAATATAGTCTTTAGCTGCGAGGTTGATAACGAAATATTTTTTTTTTTTTTTAAGAATTATATTATTTATATGGTCACACAAATTCTCTCTCTTTGCACAAACAGTAAACAACTTTCTCAATTGGTTCAGCTGCTATTTTTCGTCATTATTGTGCTTCAAACGGCGAATTTATACAGCGAATTTTGACTGAAAATTAAATTCCTTCTTATTTAAAAAAAAATTTTAAACATTTTCAAAATTGCTTATGAAAATTTTATTAAAGAAAAGTGAAGTGATTTGCAAAATTAGAGCTAACACTTTTTTTCCTAATAACGAACAATTAAAAAATTTGGTTCAGAAATAAAATAATTACAACATATAAACTTGTTTTCTTACTTACATTTTTTTTAAGTTATTGCATTAGTAAAGAGTAGAGACAATTTTCATGCAATGATAAATGATTATATTTTTATCTGGGTGTTTTTCAGCGAGGTCCAGTCCAAGGAATCGTTCTATTTATTTTGGGTTAATCCAAAAGCCCATTGCACACAGCGAAGTAGGGTTGGCTCGCAGAAATTTTATCAGCACCTTATCGCCTCCGTGTTTTTTATTATTGGCAAAGAAAATGACATATTATAAACAAATTTAGAAAGTGCAGATTTATATCTCCTTTTTTTCTAAAACTCCCCCACTGTGTAACGGTACAAGTAGTGCATTTGAGAGTTCAAGTTGTTGTCATTATTCGCAACATACTTTTGGACACATAAATTGTGTCTTTTGAAGATAGTGTTGCTGCTGGTGTTGGTTGGTGCAAGAAGTGTCAGTGTTCTGAAGTAGAAGAGATAAAAAAGATGATTTGTCATGCTTGTATTAGTTTAGAAACTGTATTTGTTGACAAATGCATATACAATAAAATATTGAATGGTTGTATGCTTAGTTTAGTTTCCATATAAGGATAATGTAAAGATTCATACTTTCCCTAAATGTTATTGGTTTTAAATTATTAAAATATAAATATATTTAGATAAAAGTAATTACTTTTAAAAAAGGTATAGTAAAGCAATTTATTTTCTTTTGTGTAATTTAATAGGCATTCAAAATTACATGATTTTAAGATAAACTTGATTTATTATACCACTAGTGGTGAATGAGGGTATACTTAGTTTATCATTTCTTGTAAAACGTTTGAAATATTCATCTAAGAGTACATAAAGTATACATATACTAGTCCTTGAGTCAATTTAGCCATGCCCGTCTGTCTGTCTATCCGTCTGTTGAAATCACGCTAACTTTCGAACGAGCCAATAGGAAAAAGCAATTTTGATGTCAAGTTCTTTTTAGTTCTCTCAAGCAGTTGGGAATTGTAGTCCAGCAGTATCAGTTCAGAATAAAAAGCGTTATTAGTTGAAAAACCATCCTAGGTTAGGTTCCATTGACAGACGTAATCAAGCACAGCTCACGTAAGTCCAGGAATTAGTTTTCGTTGTATTTCCACGTTTCACTGTCTCCCAGGGTTACTATGTTCACCCGGCTGCCGATATTTTAACGCAGCCAACCGTTTGATTTAATGAAGGAGTGGAACATATTCAAATCAATGTCGGAGAGACAAGTTTTGTGTCTAAGTGTTCTTGGACCAACCACCCTAAAAACTTGATATTTCTGTTACAAAAACTAACATAAATTTTTGAAGGAATGAACCGGTTGTTATTAAATTTGGCACACAACCGTTTAATATGACTTGAAATCATACTACATAATTAACCGTAAACCATTTATAACGTCCACTGTCGGAAAACACTTAAGTACATTCAGGCTCTAATCACGTTTTGTACAGAAATTTATATACCGTTTTAAAATTGTCAACGCCCCAAGATATGCAGCGTTTGAAATTTTAAAATGCAATGTGAATTTCTGTAGAAAGCAACAACAAACTTACAAAATATTTATGACTTTGTTTTTACTTTCCATGTAATTCTTTGGCGTTGCGTTACGTTTTACATGATTAGGGCCTAAGTCTTTAGTTAAGCAAATAATGCTATTATTTGGACTATCATATTTCCATAAGACTAGACAACACATAGTCAAATATCGTAAAGATCGGATTCGGAAACAAATTTTAAATTTCCATTTTTTAAAAGATTTTTTTTGTTGGGCTTAATTCCCTTTTTTAATAATTGATAAAAAAAAATACTGAAATTTATTGTTGGAGGATAAGCTGTTCCTATGCGCATTTCACTGGTTGCTTAGGCCAGATCATCAGGAAACATTATCCTTAATAATTTTAGAAAAGCCAAAGCTATCAGCAAATAATACTACAATTATTGTTGGGAGAATTCCAAATAATTGTAGCGGGAAATGTAAGGAAAAATAAACTCATCACTGATTTATTGTTTGGTATTTTGTTTAAGCTTTGATATCGTTGCAAAAAAGACTTTTTGAGTGTTTGTAGGTAATTCTCATTTCCTCTGTATTCGTGTTTGCTGATAGCTTTGGCTTTTCTAAAATTATTTAGGAGAACGTTTCCTGATGATCTGGCCTAAGCAACCAGTGAAATGCGCATTAGAACAGCTTATCCTCCAACAATAAATTTCAGTATTTTTTTTTTTAACAATTATTAAAAAAGGAAATTAAGCACAACAAACAAAATCATGTAATAAATAATAGTATTCCCAAAAACAACTTTGATAATTTCCATTTTTTTTTTTTTTTTTTTTTTTTTTTTTTGTAGTATTGTATATAACGCCCTAGTACTGCCACCATTATCAATTCACAATGGACAGTACTGTCTAACTCTACATTCAATAGGTGATAGTCGGTAGTGAGCGAAAATCGTTTATCGATTGCAACTCATGATAGGGGTTATCGACAGCAAAGAAGATAAACTAAAATCGAAAGATAAAGAAAAAAATCATTACAAAGCTGTCAAAATTTTTAATTGCATGGTTGTGCTACTAAGAAACTTGCACACTTTGTTTTTAATTTGATATGAAATTTTATCTTATATTGTATTTTATTCGACCTTAATAATATACAAATAAAAGAACTTATTTTGAGCTCGAGGTCTTTTTTAATTATTTTTATTTTATAATAATTTATTAAATTTTGCCGATATTTAATTTTTCATTGAAAAACATCTTCACAATTAGACATAATAATAATTATAGCCCAGAAGATGTTTTTCAATGAAAAACGAAATATCGGCAAAATATAATAAATTTTCATAAAATAAAAATAATTAAATAAGACCTCGAGCCCAAAATAAGTTCTTTTATTTATTTTGTTATGAATTTTTTTTTTTTATTTTGTCAAATTTTTTATTTCGAATAAGAAACACAATTTCAATGAGACCGAATTTAAATTGTTGTCCAGAGAAAATAAACTTTTGTTTTAATAACAAAATAATCAACATAAAATGACCATTTATTGAGAAAAAATTAAAATGGGTGGGCGAGGCGACAAAGTGGTGTAAACAAGCAACTGGAACACATGTGACAAAGTATTAAAATGTAGCAATTTGTTGTGGCATTCTTATTCATTATTATATACATATTTTTTTGCACACAAAGACAAAAATCAAACATTTGTATAAAATTAAAAAAAAACCACCCCAGAGACAAAGAAGGAAGTAAAGGGAGGACCATAAACAAAAGACCCAAAGTGCGGACAGGCTATTATTAAAACAGCAATAATACCTATTAAAGCAAATAATATGACTACACAAGCAAACAAATAAGCAGACAGATAGAATAGGGCAGACATTCGAAGAGCCAGACTCTTCTTATTAAAAATAAATTTGCTTGCCAAACAAAAATGTGTTAAAAAAGAAATGTTACAATATTCATGTAAATGAGTAAGACCTTGTAATTTTATTTGTGTTTGTTTGGTACGTGATTAAATTTACATACACACATAATTCCGAATATCCCAGTTGGCCGCTTCTTTAAGACAAAGAAAGTACAAAACAAGAGAAAGTCGTAGAAGACACACTAAGGAAAGCTCAATACAAATCTTCCACGAAATTTTCATATAAATGGCGGCGAGGTCACACAAGACGTTGACGTTTTGCAATGACATTTTCTTTAATATTTTCGTCGACAGTTATATACACGACAATATCTCCTTATTTGTCGTCCACGACTCAATGCTTGACAATGTTTTCGATTTTGTCGTCCAAGAAAAAATTTATAATATGGTTATTTACTTCAGCAAATTTTTCAATGTGCTATTTTAGTATAGTTGCAAGTTTATTTCGCTTATGTTATTCCTGTTATATGTCATATATATTCGACTTTTATAAGGAATTGTTAAATTGACAGTGCAGTAAACTTCATGTTATCAATATCGCGACTACCTTGATCAGCTTATTATTATTATTAGTTTATTAGTAAAATAAAACAATAACATAATAAACATAAGAAGAAATGAGCAAACAAAAATATAATTCATAAATTTGTTATACATATTTTTTAATTAATACATATATATTAGGTACGTATTAATTGAAAAATAAACTGTGAGATCATTTCATTAGTTATTTCAATAGTTTAAGAAGATCTTATAAAATAATCTTTTAGACAAATAATTTGGTTTAAATGTTTAGAATTTAAGCGATTGTTTTATTTTAGTTTTGATAAATTTTGACTTGGAAAAAATTCTTTCACTTACAGAATATCTTATTTCTCAGTCCTTTTCCTGGATTTCTCTAAACATATGAAATCTTCCATCATGTCATTAGAGTCCTGATTTATTTTTTTAAAATTTTAACACTTCTAATTGTTTTGGTTATATTAGAATATATGAGAAGAAACAACTATCTAAGCACTTACATATAAATAGTACGTGAAACAAAAAGATGTTGACAGCAAACTCTTCCCAGCTAACATTTTGTATCATAATCGAATTTTTTAGGAATCAGCAAAATAACCTCATATGAGTTCATTTTCATACTCTCCTTGTGAGAAAATGGTACCCTACCGATAAATCAACTCAAAAAATTATTTGTGATACAATTTGCTGATTTCTTTTTTATCATATGTGAATCGCTCAAGTGATAAATTAGTTTTTAATCTCAAAAGTAATCTGAAAAGGCTCCTTTAGGTTATTTTTACCAAAAATTATCACCCATATACTAGCTGGGTTATTTAAAATAAAGATCACTAACAGCTTCTTTGTTTGTATGAAAAAATATTTTCTTAACACATACCTTTTGTATATGAGACGAAATATATTGGTTACATCGGTTAATCGACTGAAATTAGCCGGTTTAATCGTTAATCGAAAAAAGCCAAGTTTAAATTAACCGATCACTTAATCGGGTAGTAATTAATGAATGATAAATAATAAATGAATACCCTAATATTTAGGCATTTAAATCAATAATAAAAAAAAAAATTTGAAAATGTTAAGCAAACCAAACTAAGTAATTGAAAAGCATTCAACAACGACAGAAGAAGTCAATAAACTTTAATAAATTAATAGAAATAAAGTTGAGCTATCTCTTTAAAAAAGGGTTGCCAGCTGCATGGTTTGGGAACGTAGCGATTCACTTATGTGCTGAATTAGTGCATGCGCTTGCTTCTTCTCGGCATGCGTAATAAGACACTGCTGGAATGTTAGTGCTGACGTTGCGGCTCGTGTATGGCAGTTGTAATGTGTTATGTGTTAAATTATACAAGACAACTTACAAGACAATGTCGCTTATACTGCCCCACATAAAGTTTGATAGAAATTAACTCCTAAGACACTGGCCTTTATAATGTCCCTCATAGATTTTGATAGAAGACAACTTATAAGACAATGTCGCTTATTCTGTCCTTCATTAAATATAATAGGGGACATCCAACAAGACGTTGTCGGTAATACTTTCTGGCTCGCCGATTTCCTATAGGGGACAAGTCGTGCATATATTATCAACGATGGTGTCGTCAACGACAAGCTGGACAACTGGGATGCGTGTAAGATGGTCAAAGTATGTGTGGGTATGACAACAGCTTCTAAAGCCTAGAAACAAGCAGAAGAGCAGAGTTCAGTGTTTGGTGCAAATCGTGATGCGGAAAATCAAAGCATTGTAGCTCTTTTATGAACTCTAACGGAAACTCTGCGTTTTTTGTTGAACTTAACAAAAAAGCTATGATATTTTTCATTTGCTCTTTCGCAAGACCATTTACACCAAATACTGAACTGTGCTAATGTTTTGTGTACTCTGCCTGTGCAAATGCTGGATATTCGCTGCTAAAGGATTGCGTTTTCTTTTATCGCATATTTGGTTCATTTATTGTTAATCTTAATTCGCTCTTTTAAAATGTCTAAAAAAATAACTACCCTAACTTTAAATTCATACTAAAATGCAACCGGTGAGAAATATGGTTAAAGTAATCGCTTTAAAGATTAATTTAGTTATCTGTTATTAAAATAACGGTTTTAATAACCCGTAATTTCTACAAAAATTAATCTGGTCTCGTCTTCGTACCTAAGAGATTTCTTTACCTATTTCACTGCTCATTTGGCCCACCTTAAGTTTTCTTTTAAAATTGCCAGCATTTCCACCATATATTTCTATACACAGCTAGATTTTTATTTGTAACAATTACGGACATTACAATTCTATGTTTAAAACACTTCCTTTCAGGTCTATAACAATCAGTTATTCATTAAAGGATTATTTTAATTTTTGCAACAATATCATTCGTGACCTTAGGACAACCAGATTTTATTTGCACCTAAGATGCATGTAAAATAGAACCTATTTGTCCTAAGGTTTCGCACTGTTGCCAGTATCATAAAATAAAGGAAATTTTCCTTTTGAAATATAAGCGAGAACTTTTCATTATCTAAATCATATACTCCTGACATTGAACGCCATATGAAATAAGGAACTAATTATTTTCATTTTAATACCAAACCTACTTATAATATAATAAAATTTGAGAATAGTTTCATTCCCTTGATAATATAATAAGGGGGACGGACATGTGTTTTCAAAACCTTTACTAGGTAGGAGTCTTATGGGGAAAATCATAAGGTTTGGCATGTTTTTATTTATTTTTCAGTCAAATCCTAAGGAAAATTTAAAAATAAGCAACCTTTTTTTACCGTTCTATCTAACGCTTTTTTCCAAGGGTTAAAATCGATTTTCTGCTTCAAGCAAACTTTTTTGAAATCCATACAATTTTTATTCCTAAAAACGATGGATCATTGTTGCTTATAAAATTGTTTTCCTTTTGGCTTATAATTCGAATAATTTTATCTTTATACCATCTCACCACAATACTGGAGAGGGGACTACAAATATTCTAGACCCACCTTAAGTATACTGTTCCACTCAGAATCATTTTCTAGAACGATCTTACGTTGGCTGGCTGAATGTCTATCCTTGTGAACCTTGTACGTAACGTACAGGTCGTTATTTGGAAGATATATTAATGAGGTTTGATGCATTTGCTTCTATTCTCATAAAAACGAAGTTTTTTGCAAATGGTGCAAATCGGTCAATAATGAATACAAACTTTTTTCAGGAATATAAAACATCTTAATATGCTGGTATTCAAATAAAATTTGGCGCAAAAATATTTTATCGCAATCTGTCCTTATTTCACCATGGCTCTCATGTAAATACTACTACCGAAAATAGTGTTTTATGCTATCACTTCCTTATGAAGGTTGGTATTGAAACTCTTACGATAACTTTTATAACAGCTCATATTACATGAAAAAATCTTTTGCTGGTATCTAATCTAATTAAAACCCATTAAGCCTTAAAAATCGCTTAAGGACGAAAAAATTTCATATACATAGATGTAGCTATCTTGATAGTGTTTGACACAAAGGCACATTTTTAGATCAGCTGGAAAAATAGCAGCAGAAACTTAGTTTTATTGGCTTTGTGCAAAGAAGAACAAAGTTTCTTCAAATAGTCTTTAGGAGAGCCTTAGAAATGGTAAGCGATTTTATATTTTGCATCACACACGATCGCGCGTGCATTTTTTATATGGCAATCGCGCTTACTCTCTAAACTTATGGCATACGGACTCCTTTAGTTTATTACGTATAAAAATATGGACAAATCGGCCCATTATTTCGCCCAAAGCCTTTACAAATAGCTCTGGAATAAGTGGACTATAAGGGGAAGAGTAAGGAAAGAGAATTTTAGTGCAAACATTTCCGGTTCCGGTTTATAGTCTATCCCTCGTATTTATAAACCATTTTTAAACACACGTTTGTTAAGTAAAATTTCATAATGGACCGCATTGGTCTCCGAGTGGAGGTGCGCCTTGGGCGCATAACCCTTCTTAACCTAAGTAAAATTTTTATATATAATTTGTTTTATAACCCTTTCTCAAATTAAAAATATTTTTATGAATACGGCAATATACATATCTTTGAAATTACAAAGGCTGTGGAGTCGTCAAAAATAGTTCTAACTCCGACTCCAACCGCTGAAATTTTTTAAGTCCAACTCCGACTCCTACTGCCACCCTGATGCTAAAGGCCGTGTCAGATACAACTTTGTCGCTTTGCTTGACGTTTCTACCTTCGGCAGAAAAACGCAAAGCAAAAGGTGTATGCCACAATGAAAACTTTGACAACACTCACGCATTGTTTGTTTACTTATAAAAGCGGTTGGTAATTTGTACATTTAATTATTTGTTACAAAAATAAAAGTTAAAAATTTAATTGGACGGTTTTTTTTGATTGAATTTGGCAAAAAAATTAAAAAACAAAAGAAAATTATACTAGCCAATTGTCAAAGCGCGCAAAAAGATGAGAGTTGGCTAACTTTTTGCTTCGCTCCGCTTTGAAAGTACTTTATGTGACATGTTTCGTATAAGTACGTATATTTTATCTTAGATGTCAAAGCGAATCGGTAACGCAACGCGAAGCAAAAGTTTTATCTGACATGGCCTTAAATGTGTATGAAAAATGTTCCAAATCCGACTCCAACCGCTGAAATTTTTTAATTCCGACTCCGACTCGGTGTTAGAATCCAAATCTCCAACTCCGACTCCTACTCCAACCCTGATGCTAAATGTGAATGAAAAATTTTCCAAATCCGACTCCAACCGCTGAAATTTTTTAAGTCCGACTCCGACCCGGTGTTAGACTCCAAATCTCCAACTCCGACTCCTACTCCAACCCTGATGCTAAATGTGCATGAAAAATGTTCCAAATCCGACTCCAACCGCTGAAATTTTTTAAGTCCGACTCCGACTCGGTGTTAGAATCCAAATCTCCAACTCCGACTCATACTCCAACCCTGATGCTAAATTTGTATGAAAAATGTTCCAAATCCGACTCCAACCGCTGAAATTTTTTAAGTCCAACTCCGACTCCTACTCCAACCCTGATGCTAAATGTGTATGAAAAAAGTTCCAAATCCGACTCCAACCGCTGAAATTTTTTAAGTCCGACTCCGACTTGATGTTCGACTCTAAATCTCCAACTCCGACTCCTACTCTGCTGATGCTAAATATGAAAGAGACTGGTTCCTATTTGACTTCAAAGTCTTTTTTTAATGCAATACCTTTTACATAATAAAATATAGCAAGAATATAATTCCGTAAAAATTACAAATCGATATTTTAATTCTATCTATATTTAATTCTATTGTTCTTAAAGCACTTATTCCGTGACCAGTGAACTCAATATTATAAAAAAAGGATCGAATATTATAAACAATATTATAAAAATAGGAACGAATTGTGATAGGTGAAACCAGACATATCACTTAATCTGTTTAAAGTGTAGTTACTCCGGAGGAAAGGTAATTGACCCAAAACTAGTCGTGTGACTGGATTTTTTGCGGTATGATGATATCGGTTTTTATTATTTTATATAATGGAGATCTATCATATTAATGTGGTTCACTCGGGACAATATCTGCAACAGACGTTATTTAAACCAAAATTAAATATGTACATTTAGGTTATTTCAGTGACCTGTTACAATGTGTCGAAAAGGTGTCAATTTACCCCCTCCTAGGACATCACGATGGTAAAGTGACAAGTCCCCTTTATATTAACTGTTAGAACTAGAACTGGCCCCTACCATTTAGAATTGTCACGTGACACGTTTAGTGTTAGTTCCCTTTCCCCTAGGGATAGTTATTTATATATCTAAAGTAGAAAAATTTTGGAATCGGAGTCAGGAGTTTTTGTGGGTACTTCGACTTCGACTCCGGTACAAAAACCTCAACTCCGACACCACAGCCCTGGAAATAAAATTTTTATAATATTAATATTGTCTATTACTTTTAACACATTTAAGAATTTTAATTCATTAGAAATATATTTGAACATAAATCTCGTGCAATCAATCTATAATATGGGTAATTCCATAGGTTTTAAGTAAATACTGCCGAAATGGTTAACAAATATCAAGAGAACAAAAAAAGATTCTTCAAAAAAATTTTTTTTTCTTAATTTTGCTTAAATGCGTAATTGTTCGTAAAGATAACAAAGTATATTTACCACTTTTTGAATAATAGAACACTCCATAATATTCACACAAACACACTCATACCAAAACATATTTTTATATCCAAGTTTCAGTATGTCGGAGCATAATGTGTTAGTTTTAGGTTGTATAAATGTTTGTTTTATATTTTCTTAGATGCATTTATGTGAATGTGTATGTGTATATCCTTACAATATGAGTGTATGTAACAAAACGTATGTATGTATATATGTGTGTGGTAGTAAAAGTTTACATTAATGTCCTTCTTGTGTCATTTCAAACCCTAAGCATACGTGTCGTTGTATATCTTTACAATAAGCAGAAAAATGAAAATGAAATTCAGGCAGGAAATTAAAGGATTATCATGGCAAAATAGGAAATTCATTGGTTTATTATAGACAAGTGAAGTGTTGTAATTTCTATGATTACAAATGTCATATGGTTATTATTATTGTATTGAATTTTTTTTTTTCTTCCTTTCTATCATTTTCTTGTTAACATTCTCCTTTTCCTTCTTGTCTTCCTTTAGCACATATACATAAATTGGTTTTAATGTAGGGCTCACAAAAATACTTACATACATATTTTCCAAGGATATGAAATATTAAAATAAATCAAAATTTATTTATTATTCTTTTGTATGCATAACAAATCTATTTATTTAGATTAAAATTTGAAAGGAAAATCTTATTTACACATATTTCCATATGAATAATTTTTTGTTGAAAACAAAACTTGGGGTTTCATGATTTGGTGAGATTAATATTTTTGAAATTTACTATGATACTATCGAATTAAATTAAAACTTATGAAAAGTGTTTAGAAGACTAATTACTTTGTAAAAGAAATAAGTTTGAAAATTAACACTAAAATATATATCCTAACGAATTATATATATTTCTTATATTAAATTAAATATTATTCCTTCAACGTTTTTTATAATTAAAAATAAAAAGTTTTTTGCCGAGCTCGAGGCCAATTATTTGTAAAAAATTATTTATTCATTAATTTTCTCGAATATTTCGATATCCAAATATATTTGTAACTCATTCCTTGATAATGTTATCCGATGGATATCGAAATATTGGAGAAAATTATGAATATATAATTTTTTACAAGTAATTGGCCTCGAGCTCGAAAAAAACTTTTTATTTTTATCTTTCTTATATTTTAAAGTACTTATTTATAAATAATAAAACAGGTTTTTAAATGGTCTATGAAACGGATTTTGTATGATAATCCTTCATTAACCTGTTTTATTTTTTTTTATAAATAAGGCCATGAAAGTTTAAATTCTATCAATAAGTTTAAAATCGCTTAATAACTCTTGAAGCGCCAGATTTGACCCAGAAAAATAAGTAAAGGGTATTTTTAAGCCCGATAGATTTTACTTGTAAAAAACGACACAAAAAATTTAAAATTTATCAAAAAATAATTGTTATTCAAAAGACCAATATATGGCATTAACATTTGTAAATTATTTCAAGCATATGGGTACTGCATGGCGTCTGTTCTTGACGAAGCTTTCGAGTTTTGCTGACCGAAGGTAAGGAATAACACTAAAGACCCAACCGTAATATGCATAAGGTCGCTTAAGGTCAACTTAAACAATTGTGCGAATACATATGCAAGGCTTAAAGCACAAGGGGTTTAAGTGCTTTTTTAAATTGAGATTACATATGGAACTAGTGGGTGAAGTTCAGAGAAGTTCGGAGCACAAGAGGTGAATGTGGAGTTCTCATCTGGTAGCGAGATATTGCTACCAGATGATTGGATTGTGGTTCGATTGGAGCACACGGGGTATATAAGCACTTTATTTCAATTATTTTTAAAAAGGCACTTAAACCCCTTGTGCTGTAAGCTCCTATAAAATATATGAGGCCAACTATAATGTACATAATGAAACTTTTTATTTAGTTTCGCCAAATGTCATTTGCTTAGTCAAAGTGCTGGACTGAACGCACATTCCGTACGGAATCAGCTGTAAAAATAAATAAATTAAATAGATAAAAAAAGGTGCAATCAGTTTTATTTTCAATTTAATTGAAAAAGTTGCAAAAATAACTGCCTGCATTTTATTATTTCACCAATTAAATTTATTTTCTACGCAACTGCATTATTTAATTAAGCAACTATAGTTTTTGTAACATCTCTGTTTACAAAATGTTAAAATAAACGAAAAGCCCAAAAGAGAATAAAGAAAAAAACAGCTGAAATTGTGATTGATTTACTGTTTTTATATTTTATTTTGTGAATTTTACATTTAGAATTTTTTGTAAATTTTTAATTTAGAATTTTATGTATGTAAGAAGTCGGGCATCAGCCACTTTTAACATAAAATACACTTTATCGATTAAATAAACACAACGTAAATTACTGTCGTTGAAATAAAGAAAAAAATGCTTAAAGTAACAGTCGACTTTAATCGACAGCGAATATCGTTAAAAATGTTATAAAAAAAGGTTAGTCTCTATTTACACGTTTCATCATTTGATGCTCAACTTCTTTTCGATTCCCTTTTGAAGATGCCATTATGTTCACACGCAGCAACCGGTTTCAACTTTTTTTGCTTCAAAACAACAACACTTTTATTCAAAGCGAACCAAAGAGAAAAAGAAAAGAAAAAATTTACATGCCGCCATTATTGTGCATATACCTACGAATGAGAACACGAAGCGTACTGCCCAAGTACAGGCATCACCGTACCAACCCCTTTTCTTCTTGCTTCCCTCTCCTTAAAACACAAGAGTTGAGCATCAAAAGATGAAACGTGTGAATGTAGACTTAGTGAATCGCACTACTGAACAGTGCGTATGAGTACAGTGCGTATGACTACTCGTTTTGGTAATAAACAATACTCATACGTTTCCACGTGGCTTGCAAATACATAAAGTTAAAATAAACAAATTGCAAATTAAATAAAACACAAAATAAACAAACACAGGGCTGTGATTTTTGGGACTTTCTAAATACTCGCAGAAAACAAAATTTTACACACATATGCAACATCGGTAGCATGGACCGTCAGATCATGGAAATATATTATGTCTACCTAAAAGTCTTTTTAAATTTTCTTATGCATTTGGCAGACTTTTCGTTAATTTTTGACTGTAGCTTAAGCTACCTTATACACATTATGGTGGGGCCTTAACTATTATGTTGGACTTCAAGGCAACGGTCGACCTTGGAGTCAATTAACAGGTCAAATTCTCGAAATCAACTTATCACCAAAATTTGATTTCAATAAGTCGACGTAGCACCATCCTGTTGAAACCACTTCTCAACCGAATAAATTTCATACAAATTTTTGGACAACAAATCATTGATCATGGTCTAGTAACGATTCCCATTTAAAGAAACGTGAGCTCCGGCTTCATTTTTGAAGAAATAAGGTCCGATAATGCCACACGATGTAAGCCGCATTAAACGGTGAATATATTCTTAGATGTAATGAAGTCCGTAGGGTCTGTTGTGAATTGGTATCACTCAATATTTGTTGAAATTTTTTTATTAACAAGCCCGTTTTGGCAAAAGTCAGCAATGCGCCATAAAAATCACGTCTTTAAGTTGCGCGAATGGCTAATGACTTATTTTCAAAGTAAATTTAGATAATTTGATAACATTGTTGAAGTGGGAATCTATTCATCATAATTTGCCAGAGTATTCTAATAATAAATGTCAAACCGTAAGCGCAGTATGAAAGTTCGTTTGAGGGCTTATCTTTCTTAAGTTCTTTTGGGCTTAAAAACCCTTGACTACACAGAAATTGTATCTCAAGCAGCAAAATGTAATGCTTTCTTGAACCGGCCATAGTTTCGGCAAATTCCAACACGGAAACTCATGATGAATAGCTTCTTAAATACAGAGGAAAGCAGAAAAGTACTCATACTTTATCCTCCTCTCCCTTCATTATCCCCTCAACTGAATTTCACCCAAGAATCATGAGGTACATTGTTCTTTCTTCAGATGTAGCACCCACTTTTAAAATACAAAACAGGCAACTGAACTATGGGAGCTTGAATATCTCTTTGGGCTACACAGAAAAAAAAATAATCAGTAATTTTTTATCAATTTAAAAATTGTTGAAAAATTATTTCAATTAAATAATTGTGATAATTGAATCAATTGTTTTTTTATTTGAAATAAAATTAAAAATATAATTTTGATTTAATTAACATTTTAGTTGTTTTAAAATAAATTTTTAATTAAAATATTAATTTAATTACAAAAAATCTTAATTGATCTTTTTCGTTTGAAATAAAATAATTTAAACTTATAGAATTATTGTTGGGAATTGTCAAAACCTGAGCTGTATTTAATTAAATCAATAAACACATTGTTTGAAACGGCAAAGTTGTTTTGATAATTTTTTAAATAAAATTAAAATTATCATTTGTTGAAAAAAAAATTTTCACAATTCTGCACTTTTACAATTTTTAAGTAATCTATATAATCATTTTGGTAATAGGTGCAAAATCAACAAATTATTTGCTTGATTCTAAGAATTTGGTGATTAGAGACAATTTTTAATTTTATTTGTGTAATTGTATTCGATTTCATTTTAAATAGTTTTTTATTTATTTGCTGAAAACCAAAGGAACCTGACTTTCATGTCGTTTAAGCCTTTTTATGTACATTTATGCAAATTTTTAGATGTAACGATATTCGAGCTAAAGCCTTAAATATGGACAAGACTGTATACAAAGCTGTCTGCAGTATTTGCTAACTTATGTACAACCAAGAGGTCATGATCATCAGAAAACTCACTTGTCCTGTAACCACGTCTTTTTCAGAGTATCCAAAAAAAATCCAATGCAATATCGGTGTCGAATTAGGGAGCCAGATATCGTACTTTACTTTATTACTCAAGAATAGATCCAGGATTATCTCTAAGCTGGCTCTATAAGTCATACCTTCAGTTATGAATATTACAAGAATAAGGAATTCACATGTCGTAGTGAAGAATTAACTATTGATTACGAGGAAGGCGCACAGTGGGAGATTTAATAAATGGAAATAATTCTGGATTTTGTAAAAAGTTAGTACGATTGGAACTTAATTTCAAGTGGCAATTAAAGACTTATATTAAAGTCTAAATTTTGGATTTGCAGTCTATAGACATAGTATCAAGAGCGCCGCCAAAGGTGGCCAAGGTAATGCCGACCTAGAATTCCTTATGTTAGCCCAATATAAAAATTTTTTATTAATTAAATGTTCCAGTCGATTTCTACAACAAACTTGGCGACCAACCGATTACAAAATCCAGTATCTTTTAAAATTTTTTTTTTTAATAAATCTCCCACTATACGGCCATATATTCGTAAGCAAACATCTTTATGCTATTCCCTCTAAACATTAAGACTATTCCATTTCCGTAACGATATAGAGCAAATCCTGACCATGTCCGCTCTTGCACAATAAGTTACGATGAGATCGAGTTTCGTACGAATATGCCAATTTATACCTGCAGGTCCCACGAAAAGTATTTAAAAAAAAACACTCTAAACAGATAAGGTCAAGGTGATTAATGATTATTTATATACAAATTGATGCAAATAAATTTTGTATGCCAAAAAATTGTGCAACAAAATTTTGTAAAAATCAATTCCTAATTAAATATAGAGACCATATGTGAGATCCATATATGAAAAATTCCTAATAGATATTTAGTTAGAAAATATTGGCTTACATTTCGGTGCTGTTGTTTGAAAAATAAATTGCATAAATCTAGGAAACTTGAGGAAATTAGATCTTAATGACTTTGGTAAGCGAATATAAGAAAGATGCTTGTTTTTTAACGAAATGTTGCCATTCGAACAAAGACTAATCGATTAATGAAGAAAAAAGAACATCCCTTTTCTTTAAATAAACAAAAATAAACTTTATAAATAACATTCAAGTAATAAACCATCATATTCTCGAAACTGGAGCTTTATTCTTTAAGAAACCCCAAAGATTTAACTTTATAAATCCTTTTGCATTTTTAGTTTATAACATAAACACAGCCTTTTTGAAAAGTTGTTGTATACAATTTTTCTACCAAATGAAAATAAAGAAAATTGTTGCTTTGAACACCTTAATGTATATTTAATAAATGGTGGTAAACAATAAAGAGAAAACATTTTCCTATTATCCTTTTAAGCTAATTATACATACATATTCATAAATTAATTTAAAAAAAAAACGAAAACTTTTATAAACATCCTCTAAGAAATTTAGCTGATTGTTTGGCTGCATGGCGAGGGAATTTCTAATGTTAAGCAAGAAAAACAGCAGCAAGTCTGCCAATGGAAGTGGCAGCTAACAAACACCTTAAGCCACTTAAAAAAGCTTTAAACAAAATAATTTTGTAAAAGTTTTAAAAGAAAAAACTTTTAAAGTTTTAAAGAAAATCATAAAGCATTAGAAGAAGGAATGAGAGAAGTATAAAAAAGCTGTCAGTTGGCCAAGCTGACAATTTTCTCACACGTCATGAGCACTTTAATCATCTTCTAAGTTTCATAAATAAGTATAATATTAAGTAAACTGTTCAAGATATTAGCAAATTATTAGAACTTTTGTAGTAAAATTTTTATTCCACTAGAAAACATCAAACAGTAAGAATTTTTTAAAGAAAAAAAATTCACAAATGTTTTTCAAAATAATCTACATTATTTATTTAAAAGCAAAATAAAACAAACCATTTAAACCCCTGATTCCCTTATAAAGCCATTTAACTAAAAACTTATTTCTATACGCTTCGCCGAATGTATAAGTTTGTCATTCCGTTTATTCTTTATACAATATTGATCGTAGACGCTTTAAAGTAATATGTTCCCGTCGTTCCTATAGGGACCATAGGGCCTCAACAAAATCTTTCCATCTTGATCTATTCATAGAGATGTTTTTTAGTTCGTTCCATCTCGATTGTATATTTGACGCTTCGGTATCAATTTGGCTTCGTCATGTATGAACTGGTCGACCTCTACTAAGGCTGCCCTGAGGATTCCACTTGATCGCTGTTCTGGCAATATCTGTGACCGGTTGTCGTATAGTGTGACCAATTAAGATCCATTTTCGCCTTTGTATTTCAATTGTTTTGGGGGATAGATTCGTTTGATGCCATAGTCTGTTGTTTGATATGTATTGTGGCCAAAAGACTCGTAGGATTCTTCTTATGCATTTGGCATGCATATCACGAGGGGCCGCATTGCACGTTTCGCATCCGTATAATAATGTAGATCGGACATTTGAGTTAAAGATTTTTAATTTAACACGGCGAGAGAGAGTTGAAGAGTTCCATATCTTATTAAGTTGGCCATAGACTTGAGTCGCCTTTTTTATTCGATTGGCAATATCTGCACCTGATGTTGTTAAGACAGCTTCGAGGTAACAAAATAAATTAACCTCCTCCAGAGGAACATTAGCAATTGTAAAGATGTTAGAGTTTTCCTTGTTCATTCGCATTAATTTAGTTTTCCCAATATTAATCTTAAGAGTAGCGTTCTTGGCCAGCTCTGTAAGACGTTGCAGTGGCATGTTCATATTGGAGTATCGGTGAGAGAGAAGGCAAATCTCAACAGCATATTCAAGATCATTTAACAGATTTAAAAGTCCCCAACTAATACCTATATTGCTCGACATAGCTTGGCTCATGACAATATCCAACACAATGTTAAATAAAAGTGGTGAAATCACGCAACCTTGCCGCACTCCTATTGTAGTGTACCTCATAAGTCGCCACCGCATACCCTTAAACTTCTCTTAAACCAACAATTACCAACTTATATAGAGTAGGGTATTTTAAATATCAAATAACGGTATAGACAAATGACGACAATCGGCATGTAAGTGAATGACACCACATTGAGTGAGAATTGAGTGCATTCCAACTTCCAACATTCTGATTGGCGAGAATAGTCACGAGGGTTTGTTATTGTTACAATTTATTGATATCTCCATATGACTGACAAAGACACACAGAATAATGTAAATAATTAAAATAAGGTAGAACGGTTAAGTTAAAAATTCATGTATAGTATATAAGCACTTGTAAATTTAAAATAAATCAGACTTGAGATTAACTACTTAATCCGGCAATAAATTGCCTAGTTTTAATTAAGAGCCTCAAATAATTCGGCAGTTTTTTTGAACGCCTTCCAAATCAGCATTAATCTTTCTGCTCAGGTTGTATTCGTGCTGAATACGACAACTTGCACTAACATACATGTTTTTGGTTGGATTATTATTTTGGGACACCTTTACATTGAATGAATTTTCAAATGACATTGTGATTAAGAGTATCGAATGCTTTTTCGAATTCAATGAATTTTAGATATAGAGGAGACCACCATTCGACCGACTGTTCCACTATTATTCTGAGTGTGTTGATATGATCAATACATGGCAACGCAACGCCAAAGAATTACATTGAAAGCACAAATAAAATCATAAATACTTTGTAATTTTGCTGTTGCGTTCTACAGGAATTCATGTACCGTTTTAAAATTTTCAACACCACAAGCTATGAAGCGTTTGAAATTTTAAATCGCATTGTGAATTTCTGTAGAAAGCAACAACAAAATTACAAAATATTTATAATTTTGTTTGTGCATTCAATGTAATTCTTTGGCGTTGCATTGCGTTTTACATGATTAGGGCCTTTAGTATATATGAAATCCTTAAAAAGATCGCTTTTGTTATAAAATTACCCAAATTACGTTCAACAAATTGACAGTTGATGCTGTAAGTTTTTTTTATAAGAATCGGTCCATAATTAGCTATAGCCACTTTAATTGTCTACTATCGAAAATTTGTACAAAGAGTTAAAAGAAAATGTCTGTTTATAAATATGAGGATCGATCCATAACGATCAAAACTTCTTTATAGAACTTAGTTTCACAAGACAGAATCGGCTCATAATAAAACCCACTCTTACAAATAAAATTTATACGTCTTGAAGTTACATACATGACAATTTTTGAAGTTCGGCTATTAATCGACTTAGTTTTCATATCAGGGAACGGTTTGGTGCTCTATTTTAAGTACTTGAATACAATCTCAAAAAAAAGAGCCTCTTGTTGACAATATAAGTCAATTCCGCAAAATAACGCATGACACTATTCAGAAAACGGAGTATTACGAAAAGTAATGCATTGAAAAATTTAAACTAACACTCCCATAAGCACCGATAATTATGCCAACAATCATATGGCTAACCACTTTAAAAACTCTTTAAAAAAAAACAAAATTATTTTTTTTAGATTTCAAACCTTTAAAGCCAAAAACTTCCTAAGAAATTCTAATTCTAAGTACTTCAATGCTTTAAATTTCCCTCCCAATTTGTATACGAAATACAGAAACTGTAAATATACTCGACAATTTTTTATTTTTAATTTCTTTCTATTCCTTCTGTCGTCTATCTAATCATGATTCATGCTTAATTTGAAGTCCTTTGTTGTAACATCAATTGCCAATTGTTACAACAGAATAGTGGCCGAGTGTTGCTAGTGGTGATGGCATTTGTTGCAAATGTTGCTGATAATCATGGCGATGATGACAACTACAACGCAGTAGTGGTTTTTTTTTTTTTTTAAGTTTTAGTTTTCGTTTGTCATTGTTATTTGCTGCAGTTTTGTGGCAAAATGTAAAAAGGCCACAAAAACAATGACAGATCAAAGCAAATGTTGTCAACAATGTGAATTGAAATAAAAATGTTCGAATGTAAGTAAAAAGCAGGCAATATATAGAGTTAGAGAAATGCCGTTTCCCATAGTGGATTTTGAAATTGAAAAAATAAAAATAAAAATATAGAAACGAACAAGAACGTGCAAAAGGCCAAATAAGGTATTGCGTGATGTTACCTTAGAGAGGTGAAATTGCAAACCCATTTAAAAGTCGTAAGCAGGACGCTATATAACATATAGAATTTATTATATACACATTAACTATAGTTAAAGCCCAGCAAACAAATGGAAGATATCCCCTAAAGCAATAATTAAGCAATATCCCCAAATTGTCAACTAGAAGAAAATAATCAAAGTAATTTTTTTTATTTACCTTCTTTTATAGTTAAAAAAAAAAAATTACAAAATACAGAGAAAAAATTTAAATTATTTATTAATATACAAGATAGTAGTCTGGTAGTGTATAACGTCATTCCTAAAAAAAAATTTAAGGAATAGAACTATTACAAAAAGCTTTATAAAATACATAACTGAAATTTAGATCATAGAATAAATTCGAAAAATAAAAAATTTTGACGTTTATACTCGGATGTACATTTTATGTATGAATACCAAAAATTTAAAATAAGAGCGTAGTTTTAAAATTATAAATATTACAGATATTAGAGATCTAAGCAAAAGACAAACTGCAAAATTTATGGACAAAGATTAAACTCAAGTGTCGTACATGGGCTAAATAAAGATAATGTTTGTTCGTTTCTATATATTCAATATAATACTTTATCGTTCTCTATTCTTTCTCTATTTTTGCTATTTATACTGCATGTCTTTATTTTAATTATAAATTAAATAAATTGTAAATGTAATTTATGTAAGAAACAATCTCTTTTAAAATAAAAATGTATGTTTATTAGGGTATTCATTCGGTTAACCGTTAATCGGTTAACTGAGATTATTTTATAAGATTTTCTTAAACTATTGAAATAACTAATAATATTATCTTAGAGTTTATTGTTTAAATAATACATAATACGAGTATATATTAATTAAAAAATATGTATTACATATTTATTAATTAATTTTTGTTGGCTCGTTTTAGTTCAAGAATTGTTATGTTTGTTTTATAATTTTGGTTTTTTTTTTTACTTATAAACACTAAATAAAAAATAATTTTTGCATTTTTCTATATTGAAATTACTTAATTGATTAATTTATTAATCGGTTAACCGATAAAAAATTTTTAAGCGTTAAACTCAAAACGTTTTTAAATTTAACTCAAATTACTCTTGTAATTTTCACTAAAATTATTTTGCGGTAACCGGAGAACAGAATCAAGTAGTAGGTGAATTTCGCGTAAAGCGTTTAGCAAAAACGCTATAACTCCAGAACTACTTAAGCGTTTGAAATCTGTTTAGCTTAATCTTGTAGATTTTGAAGCGGGGTTTTTTCAGCCTTTCAATTTTTGTCAGAAATCCTCGCTCACCGTATGTTGTTAAGCTTTTTATCTAAAAAAAACGCTTGCAAAACCGTGGCTAACTAGTAAGCGTTTTACATTTTTTTTTACACGATAACTCCTACACGCTTTTTTCTGCTTAGCATAAAATTTTTAAGCGTTAATCTCAAAGCGGTTGTAAATTTAACTCAAATTACTCTTGTAATTTTCACTAAAATTATTTTGAGGTAACCGGAGAACAGAATCAAGTAGTAGGTGAATTTCGCGTAAAGCTTTTAGCAAAAACGCTATAACTCCAGAACTACTTAAGCGTTTGAAATCAGTTTTGCTTAATCTTGTAGATTTTTAAGCGGGGTTTTTTCAGCCTATCAATCTTTGTCCAAAATCCTCGCTCACCGTATGTTGTTAAGCTTTTTATCTAAAAAACGCTTGCAAAACCGTGGCTAACTAGTAAGCGTTTACATTTTTTTTACACGATACCTCCTACACGCTTTTTTCTGCTTAGCATAAAATTTTTAAGCGTTAATCTCAAAGCGTTTTTAAATTTAACTTAAATTACTCTTGTAATTTTCACTAAAATTATTTTGAGGTAACCGGAGAACAGAATCAAGTAGTAGGTGAATTTCGCGTAAAGCTTTTAGCAAAAACGCTATAACTCCAGAACTACTTAAGCGTTTGAAATCAGTTTTGCTTAATCTTGTAGATTTTTAAGCGGGGTTTTTTCAGCCTATCAATCTTTGTCCAAAATCCTCGCTCACCGTATGTTGTTAAGCTTTTTATCTAAAAAACGCTTCCAAAACAGTGGCTAACTAGTAAGCGTTTACATTTTTTTTACACGATACCTCCTACACGCTTTTTTCTGCTTAGCATAAAATTTTTAAGCGTTAATCTCAAAGCGTTTTTAAATTTAACTTAAATTACTCTTGTAATTTTCACTAAAATTATTTTGAGGTAACCGGAGAACAGAATCCAGTAGTAGGTGAATTTCGCGTAAAGCTTTTAGCAAAAACGCTATAACTCCAGAACTACTTAAGCGTTTGAAATCAGTTTTGCTTAATCTTGTAGATTTTTAAGCGGGGTTTTTTCAGCCTATCAATCTTTGTCCAAAATCCTCGCTCACCGTATGTTGTTAAGCTTTTTATCTAAAAAACGCTTGCAAAACCGTGGCTAACTAGTAAGCGTTTACATTTTTTTTACACGATACCTCCTACACGCTTTTTTCTGCTTAGCATAAAATTTTTAAGCTTTAATCTCAAAGCGTTTTTAAATTTAACTCAAATTACTCTTGTAATTTTCACTAAAATTATTTTGAGGTAACCGGAGAACAGAATCAAGTAGTAGGTGAATTTCGCGTAAAGCTTTTAGCAAAAACGCTATAACTCCAGAACTACTTAAGCGTTTGAAATCTGTTTTGCTTAATCTTGTAGATTTTTAAGCGGGGTTTTTTCAGCCTATCAATCTTTGTCCAAAATCCTCGCTCACCGTATGTTGTTAAGCTTTTTATCTAAAAAACGCTTCCAAAACAGTGGCTAACTAGTAAGCGTTTACATTTTTTTTACACGATACCTCCTACACGCTTTTTTCTGCTTAGCATAAAATTTTTAAGCGTTAATCTCAAAGCGTTTTTAAATTTAACTTAAATTACTCTTGTAATTTTCACTAAAATTATTTTGAGGTAACCGGAGAACAGAATCCAGTAGTAGGTGAATTTCGCGTAAAG
Source organism: Pollenia amentaria (assembly GCA_943735925.1). Lineage (NCBI taxonomy): Eukaryota > Metazoa > Arthropoda > Insecta > Diptera > Polleniidae > Pollenia > Pollenia amentaria. Next base: position 39,396,354 of record OX031009.1, read on the forward strand.
CTTTTAGCAAAAACGCTATAACTCCAGAACTACTTAAGCGTTTGAAATCAGTTTTGCTTAATCTTGTAGATTTTTAAGCGGGGTTTTTTCAGCCTATCAATCTTTGTCCAAAATCCTCGCTCACCGTATGTTGTTAAGCTTTTTATCTAAAAAACGCTTGCAAAACCGTGGCTAACTAGTAAGCGTTTACATTTTTTTTACACGATACCTCCTACACGCTTTTTTCTGCTTAGCATAAAATTTTTAAGCTTTAATCTCAAAGCGTTTTTAAATTTAACTCAAATTACTCTTGTAATTTTCACTAAAATTATTTTGAGGTAACCGGAGAACAGAATCATTTAGTAGGTGAATTTCGCGTAAAGCTTTTAGCAAAAACGCTATAACTCCAGAACTACTTAAGCGTTTGAAATCTGTTTTGCTTAATCTTGTAGATTTTTAAGCGGGGTTTTTTCAGCCTATCAATTTTTGTCCAAAATCCTCGCTCACCGTATGTTGTTAAGCTTTTTATCTTAAAAACGCTTGCAAAACAGTGGCTAACTAGTAAGCGTTTACATTTTTTTTACACGATAACTCCTACACGCTTTTTTCTGCTTAGCATAAAATTTTTAAGCGTTAATCTCAAAGCGTTTTTAAATTTAACTCAAATTACTCTTGTAATTTTCACTTAAATTATTTTGAGGTAACCGGAGAACAGAATCATTTAGTAGGTGAATTTCGCGTAAAGCTTTTAGCAAAAACGCTATAACTCCAGAACTACTTAAGCGTTTGAAATCTGTTTAGCTTAATCTTGTAGATTTTTAAGCGGGGTTTTTTCAGCCTATCAATTTTTGTCCAAAATCCTCGCTCACCGTATGTTGTTAAGCTTTTTATCTTAAAAACGCTTGCAAAACAGTGGCTAACTAGTAAACGTTTACATTTTTTTTACACGATAACTCCTACACGCTTTTTTCTGCTTAGCATAAAATTTTTAAGCGTTAATCTCAAAGCGTTTTTAAATTTAACTCAAATTACTCTTGTAATTTTCACTTAAATTATTTTGAGGTAACCGGAGAACAGAATCATTTAGTAGGTGAATTTCGCGTAAAGCTTTTAGCAAAAACGCTATAACTCCAGAACTACTTAAGCGTTTGAAATCTGTTTAGCTTAATCTTGTAGATTTTTAAGCGGGGTTTTTTCAGCCTATCAATTTTTGTCCAAAATCCTCGCTCACCGTATGTTGTTAAGCTTTTTATCTTAAAAACGCTTGCAAAACAGTGGCTAACTAGTAAGCGTTTACATTTTTTTTACACGATAACTCCTACACGCTTTTTTCTGCTTAGCATAAAATTTTTAAGCGTTAATCTCAAAGCGTTTTTAAATTTAACTCAAATTACTCTTGTAATTTTCACTAAAATTATTTTGAGGTAACCGGAGAACAGAATCATTTAGTAGGTGAATTTCGCGTAAAGCTTTTAGCAAAAACGCTATAACTCCAGAACTACTTAAGCGTTTGAAATCTGTTTAGCTTAATCTTGTAGATTTTTAAGCGGGTTTTTTTCAGCCTATCAATTTTTGTCCAAAATCCTCGCTCACCGTATGTTGTTAAACTTTTTATCTTAAAAACGCTTGCAAAACCGTGGCTAACTAGTAAGCGTTTACATTTTTTTTACACGATACCTCCTACACGCTTTTTTCTGCTTAGCATAAAATTTTTAAGCTTTAATCTCAAAGCGTTTTTAAATTTAACTCAAATTACTCTTGTAATTTTCACTAAAATTATTTTGAGGTAACCGGAGAACAGAATCAAGTAGTAGGTGAATTTCGCGTAAAGCTTTTAGCAAAAACGCTATAACTCCAGAACTACTTAAGCGTTTGAAATCTGTTTAGCTTAATCTTGTAGATTTTTAAGCGGCGTTTTTTCAGCCTATCAATTTTTGTCCAAAATCCTCGCTCACCGTATGTTGTTAAACTTTTTATCTTAAAAACGCTTGCAAAACCGTGGCTAACTAGTAAGCGTTTACATTTTTTTTACACGATACCTCCTACACGCTTTTTTCTGCTTAGCATAAAATTTTTAAGCTTTAATCTCAAAGCGTTTTTAAATTTAACTCAAATTACTCTTGTAATTTTCACTAAAATTATTTTGAGGTAACCGGTGAACAGAATCAAGTAGTAGGTGAATTTCGCGTAAAGCTTTTAGCAAAAACGCTATAACTCCAGAACTACTTAAGCGTTTGAAATCTGTTTAGCTTAATCTTGTAGATTTTTAAGCGGCGTTTTTTCAGCCTATCAATTTTTGTCCAAAATCCTCGCTCACCGTATGTTGTTAAACTTTTTATCTTAAAAACGCTTGCAAAACCGTGGCTAACTAGTAAGCGTTTACATTTTTTTTTACACGATAACTCCTACACGCTTTTTTCTGCTTAGCATAAAATTTTTAAGCGTTAATCTCAAAGCGTTTTTAAATTTAACTCAAATTACTCTTGTAATTTTCACTAAAATTATTTTGAGGTAACCGGAGAACAGAATCAAGTATTAGGTGAATTTCGCGTAAAGCTTTTAGCAAAAACGCTATAACTCCAGAACTACTTAAGCGTTTGAAATCTGTTTAGCTTAATCTTGTAGATTTTTAAGCGGGGTTTTTTCAGCTTATCAATCTTTGTCCAAAATCCTCGCTCACCGTATGTTGTTAAGCTTTTTATCTAAAAAACGCTTGCAAAACCGTGGCTAACTAGTAAGCGTTTACATTTTTTTTACACGATACATCCTACACGCTTTTTTCTGCTTAGCATAAAATTTTTAAGCGTTAATCTCAAAGCGTTTTTAAATTTAACTCAAATTACTCTTGTAATTTTCACTAAAATTATTTTGAGGTAACCGGAGAACAGAATCAAGTAGTAGGTGAATTTCGCGTAAAGCTTTTAGCAAAAACGCTATAACTCCAGAACTACTTAAGCGTTTGAAATCTGTTTAGCTTAATCTTGTAGATTTTTAAGCGGGGGTTTTTCAGCCTATAAATTGTTGTCCAAAATCCTCGCTCACCGTATGTTGTTAAGCTTTTTATCTAAAAAACGCTTGCAAAACCGTGGCTAACTAGTAAGCGTTTACATTTTTTTTACACGATACATCCTACACGCTTTTTTCTGCTTAGCATAAAATTTTTAAGCGTTAATCTCAAAGCGTTTTTAAATTTAACTCAAATTACTCTTGTAATTTTCACTAAAATTATTTTGAGGTAACCGGAGAACAGAATCAAGTAGTAGGTGAATTTCGCGTAAAGCTTTTAGCAAAAACGCTATAACTCCAGAACTACTTAAGCGTTTGAAATCTGTTTAGCTTAATCTTGTAGATTTTTAAGCGGGGGTTTTTCAGCCTATAAATTGTTGTCCAAAATCCTCGCTCACCGTATGTTGTTAAGCTTTTTATCTTAAAAACGCTTCCAAAACCGTGGCTAACTAGTAAGCGTTTTACATTTTTTTTTTTAACGATAACTCCTACACGCTTTTTTCTGCTTAGCATAAAATTTTTAAGCGTTAATCTCAAAGCGTTTTTAAATTTAACTCAAATTACTCTTGTAATTTTCACTAAAATTATTTTGAGGTAACCGGTGAACAGAATCAAGTAGTAGGTGAATTTCGCGTAAAGCTTTTAGCAAAAACGCTATAACTCCAGAACTACTTAAGCGTTTGAAATCTGTTTAGCTTAATCTTGTAGATTTTTAAGCGGGGTTTTTTCAGCTTATCAATCTTTGTCCAAAATCCTCGCTCACCGTATGTTGTTAAGCTTTTTATCTAAAAAACGCTTGCAAAACCGTGGCTAACTAGTAAGCGTTTACATTTTTTTTTACACGATACATCCTACACGCTTTTTTCTGCTTAGCATAAAATTTTTAAGCGTTAATCTCAAAGCGTTTTTAAATTTAACTCAAATTACTCTTGTAATTTTCACTAAAATTATTTTGAGGTAACCGGAGAACAGAATCAAGTAGTAGGTGAATTTCGCGTAAAGCTTTTAGCAAAAACGCTATAACTCCAGAACTACTTAAGCGTTTGAAATCTGTTTTGCTTAATCTTGTAGATTTTTAAGCGGGGTTTTTTCAGCCTATCAATTTTTGTCAGAAATCCTCGCTCACCGTATGTTGTTAAGCTTTTTATCTTAAAAACGCTTGCAAAACCGTGGCTAACTAGTAAGCGTTTACATTTTTTTTTACACGATAACTCCTACACGCTTTTTTCTGCTTAGCATAAAATTTTTAAGCGTTAATCTCAAAGCGTTTTTAAATTTAACTCAAATTACTCTTGTTATTTGCACTAAAATTATTTTGAGGTAACCGGAGAACAGAATCAAGTAGTAGGTGAATTTCGCGTAAAGCTTTTAGCAAAAACGCTATAACTCCAGAACTACTTAAGCGTTTGAAATCTGTTTAGCTTAATCTTGTAGATTTTTAAGCGGGGGTTTTTCAGCCTATAAATTGTTGTCCAAAATCCTCGCTCACCGTATGTTGTTAAGCTTTTTATCTTAAAAACGCTTCCAAAACCGTGGCTAACTAGTAAGCGTTTTACATTTTTTTTTTTAACGATAACTCCTACACGCTTTTTTCTGCTTAGCATAAAATTTTTAAGCGTTAATCTCAAAGCGTTTTTCAATTTAACTCAAATTACTCTTGTAATTTTCACTAAAATTATTTTGAGGTAACCGGAGAACAGAATCAAGTAGTAGGTGAATTTCGCGTAAAGCTTTTAGCAAAAACGCTATAACTCCAGAACTACTTAAGCGTTTGAAATCTGTTTTGCTTAATCTTGTAGATTTTTAAGCGGGGTTTTTTCAGCCTATCAATTTTTGTCAGAAATCCTCGCTCACCGTATGTTGTTAAGCTTTTTATCTTAAAAACGCTTGCAAAACCGTGGCTAACTAGTAAGCGTTTACATTTTTTTTTACACGATAACTCCTACACGCTTTTTTCTGCTTAGCATAAAATTTTTAAGCGTTAATCTCAAAGCGTTTTTAAATTTAACTCAAATTACTCTTGTAATTTGCACTAAAATTATTTTGAGGTAACCGGAGAACAGAATCAAGTAGTAGGTGAATTTCGCGTAAAGCTTTTAGCAAAAACGCTATAACTCCAGAACTACTTAAGCGTTTGAAATCTGTTTAGCTTAATCTTGTAGATTTTTAAGCGGGGGTTTTTCAGCCTATAAATTGTTGTCCAAAATCCTCGCTCACCGTATGTTGTTAAGCTTTTTATCTAAAAAACGCTTGCAAAACCGTGGCTAACTAGTAAGCGTTTACATTTTTTTTTACACGATAACTCCTACACGCTTTTTTCTGCTTAGCATAAAATTTTTAAGCGTTAATCTCAAAGCGTTTTTAAATTTAACTCAAATTACTCTTGTAATTTTCACTAAAATTATTTTGAGGTAACCGGAGAACAGAATCAAGTAGTAGGTGAATTTCGCGTAAAGCTTTTAGCAAAAACGCTATAACTCCAGAACTACTTAAGCGTTTGAAATCTGTTTTGCTTAATCTTGTAGATTTTTAAGCGGGGTTTTTTCAGCCTATCAATTTTTGTCAGAAATCCTCGCTCACCGTATGTTGTTAAGCTTTTTATCTTAAAAACGCTTGCAAAACCGTGGCTAACTAGTAAGCGTTTACATTTTTTTTTACACGATAACTCCTACACGCTTTTTTCTGCTTAGCATAAAATTTTTAAGCGTTAATCTCAAAGCGTTTTTAAATTTAACTCAAATTACTCTTGTAATTTTCACTAAAATTATTTTGAGGTAACCGGAGAACAGAATCAAGTAGTAGGTGAATTTCGCGTAAAGCTTTTAGCAAAAACGCTATAACTCCAGAACTACTTAAGCGTTTGAAATCTGTTTTGCTTAATCTTGTAGATTTTTAAGCGGGGTTTTTTCAGCCTATCAATTTTTGTCAGAAATCCTCGCTCACCGTATGTTGTTAAGCTTTTTATCTTAAAAACGCTTGCAAAACCGTGGCTAACTAGTAAGCGTTTACATTTTTTTTTACACGATAACTCCTACACGCTTTTTTCTGCTTAGCATAAAATTTTTAAGCGTTAATCTCAAAGCGTTTTTAAATTTAACTCAAATTACTCTTGTAATTTGCACTAAAATTATTTTGAGGTAACCGGAGAACAGAATCAAGTAGTAGGTGAATTTCGCGTAAAGCTTTTAGCAAAAACGCTATAACTCCAGAACTACTTAAGCGTTTGAAATCTATTTTGCTTAATCTTGTAGATTTTTAAGCGGGGTTTTTTCAGCCTATCAATTTTTGTCAGAAATCCTCGCTCACCGTATGTTGTTAAGCTTTTTATCTTAAAAACGCTTGCAAAACCGTGGCTAACTAGTAAGCGTTTACATTTTTTTTTACACGATAACTCCTACACGCTTTTTTCTGCTTAGCATAAAATTTTTAAGCGTTAATCTCAAAGCGTTTTTAAATTTAACTCAAATTACTCTTGTAATTTTCACTAAAATTATTTTGAGGTAACCGGTGAACAGAATCAAGTAGTAGGTGAATTTTGCGTAATGCTTTTAGCAAAAACGCTATAACTCCAGAACTACTTAAGCGTTTGAAATCTGTTTAGCTTAATCTTGTAGATTTTTAAGCGGGGTTTTTTCAGCCTATCAATCTTTGTCAGAAATCCTCGCTCACCGTATGTTGTTAAGCTTTTTATCTTAAAAACGCTTGCAAAACCGTGGCTAACTAGTAAGCGTTTACATTTTTTTTACACGATAACTCCTACACGCTTTTTTCTGCTTAGCATAAAATTTTTAAGCGTTAATCTCAAAGCGTTTTTAAATTTAACTCAAATTACTCTTGTAATTTTCACTAAAATTATTTTGAGGTAACCGGTGAACAGAATCAAGTAGTAGGTGAATTTCGCGTAAAGCTTTTAGCAAAAACGCTATAACTCCAGAACTACTTAAGCGTTTGAAATCTGTTTAGCTTAATCTTGTAGATTTTTAAGCGGGGTTTTTTCAGCCTATCAATTTTTGTCAGAAATCCTCGCTCACCGTATGTTGTTAAGCTTTTTATCTTAAAAACGCTTGCAAAACCGTGGCTAACTAGTAAGCGTTTACATTTTTTTTACACGATAACTCCTACACGCTTTTTTCTGCTTAGCATAAAATTTTTAAGCGTTAATCTCAAAGCGTTTTTAAATTTAACTCAAATTACTCTTGTAATTTTCACTAAAATTATTTTGAGGTAACCGGAGAACAGAATCAAGTAGTAGGTGAATTTCGCGTAAAGCTTTAAGCAAAAACGCTATAACTCCAGAACTACTTAAACGTTTGAAATCTGTTTTGCTTAATCTTGTAGATTTTTAAGCGGGGTTTTTTCAGCCTATCAATTTTTGTCAGAAATCCTCGCTCACCGTATGTTGTTAAGCTTTTTATCTTAAAAACGCTTGCAAAACCGTGGCTAACTAGTAAGCGTTTACATTTTGTTTACACGATAACTCCTACACGCTTTTTTCTGCTTAGCATAAAATTTTTAAGCGTTAATCTCAAAGCGTTTTTAAATTTAACTCAAATTACTCTTGTAATTTTCACTAAAATTATTTTGAGGTAACCGGAGAACAGAATCAAGTAGTAGGTGAATTTCGCGTAAAGCTTTAAGCAAAAACGCTATAACTCCAGAACTACTTAAGCGTTTGAAATCTGTTTTGCTTAATCTTGTAGATTTTTAAGCGGGGTTTTTTCAGCCTATCAATTTTTGTCCAAAATCCTCGCTCACCGTATTTTGTTAAGCTTTGTATCTTAAAAACGCTTGCAAAACCGTGGCTAACTAGTAAGCGTTTACATTTTTTTTTACACGATAACTCCTACACGCTTTTTTCTGCTTAGCATAAAATTTTTAAGCGTTAATCTCAAAGCGTTTTTAAATTTAACTCAAATTACTCTTGTAATTTTCACTAAAATTATTTTGAGGTAACCAGGGAACAGAATCAAGTAGTAGGTGAATTTCGCGTAAAGCTTTAAGCAAAAACGCTATAACTCCAGAACTACTTAAGCGTTTGAAATCTGTTTTGCTTAATCTTGTAGATTTTTAAGCGGGGTTTTTTCAGCCTATCAATTTTTGTCCAAAATCCTCGCTCACCGTATTTTGTTAAGCTTTGTATCTTAAAAACGCTTGCAAAACCGTGGCTAACTAGTAAGCGTTTACATTTTTTTTTACACGATAACTCCTACACGCTTTTTTCTGCTTAGCATAAAATTTTTAAGCGTTAATCTCAAAGCGTTTTTAAATTTAACTCAAATTACTCTTGTAATTTTCACTAAAATTATTTTGAGGTAACCAGGGAACAGAATCAAGTAGTAGGTGAATTTCGCGTAAAGCTTTAAGCAAAAACGCTATAACTCCAGAACTACTTAAGCGTTTGAAATCTGTTTTGCTTAATCTTGTAGATTTTTAAGCGGGGTTTTTTCAGCCTATCAATTTTTGTCCAAAATCCTCGCTCACCGTATTTTGTTAAGCTTTGTATCTTAAAAACGCTTGCAAAACCGTGGCTAACTAGTAAGCGTTTACATTTTTTTTTACACGATAACTCCTACACGCTTTTTTCTGCTTAGCATAAAATTTTTAAGCGTTAATCTCAAAGCGTTTTTAAATTTAACTCAAATTACTCTTGTAATTTTCACTAAAATTATTTTGAGGTAACCAGGGAACAGAATCAAGTAGTAGGTGAATTTCGCGTAAAGCTTTAAGCAAAAACGCTATAACTCCAGAACTACTTAAGCGTTTGAAATCTGTTTTGCTTAATCTTGTAGATTTTTAAGCGGGGTTTTTTCAGCCTATCAATTTTTGTCAGAAATCCTCGCTCACCGTATGTTGTTAAGCTTTTTATCTTAAAAACGCTTGCAAAACAGTGGCTAACTAGTAAGCGTTTACATTTTTTTTACACGATAACTCCTACACGCTTTTTTCTGCTTAGCATAAAATTTTTAAGCGTTAATCTCAAAGCGTTTTTAAATTTAACTCAAATTACTCTTGTAATTTTCACTAAAATTATTTTGAGGTAACCGGTGAACAGAATCAAGTAGTAGGTGAATTTCGCGTAAAGCTTTTAGCAAAAACGCTATAACTCCAGAACTACTTAAGCGTTTGAAATCTGTTTAGCTTAATCTTGTAGATTTTTAAGCGGGGTTTTTTCAGCCTATCAATTTTTGTCAGAAATCCTCGCTCACCGTATGTTGTTAAGCTTTTTATCTTAAAAACGCTTGCAAAACCGTGGCTAACTAGTAAGCGTTTACATTTTTTTTACACGATAACTCCTACACGCTTTTTTCTGCTTAGCATAAAATTTTTAAGCGTTAATCTCAAAGCGTTTTTAAATTTAACTCAAATTACTCTTGTAATTTTCACTAAAATTATTTTGAGGTAACCGGTGAACAGAATCAAGTAGTAGGTGAATTTCGCGTAAAGCTTTTAGCAAAAACGCTATAACTCCAGAACTACTTAAGCGTTTGAAATCTGTTTTGCTTAATCTTGTAGATTTTTAAGCGGGGTTTTTTCAGCCTATCAATTTTTGTCAGAAATCCTCGCTCACCGTATGTTGTTAAGCTTTTTATCTTAAAAACGCTTGCAAAACCGTGGCTAACTAGTAAGCGTTTACATTTTTTTTACACGATAACTCCTACACGCTTTTTTCTGCTTAGCATAAAATTTTTAAGCGTTAATCTCAAAGCGTTTTTAAATTTAACTCAAATTACTCTTGTAATTTTCACTAAAATTATTTTGAGGTAACCGGAGAACAGAATCAAGTAGTAGGTGAATTTCGCGTAAAGCTTTTAGCAAAAACGCTATAACTCCAGAACAACTTAAGCGTTTGAAATCTGTTTTGCTTAATCTTGTAGATTTTTAAGCGGGGTTTTTTCAGCCTATCAATTTTTGTCCAAAATCCTCGCTCACCGTATGTTAATAAGCTTTTTATCTTAAAAACGCTTGCAAAACCGTGGCTAACTAGTAAGCGTTTACATTTTTTTTACACGATAACTCCTACACGCTTTTTTCTGCTTAGCATAAAATTTTTAAGCGTTAATCTCAAAGCGTTTTTAAATTTAACTCAAATTACTCTTGTAATTTTCACTAAAATTATTTTGAGGTAACCGGTGAACAGAATCAAGTAGTAGGTGAATTTCGCGTAAAGCTTTTAGCAAAAACGCTATAACTCCAGAACTACTTAAGCGTTTGAAATCTGTTTTGCTTAATCTTGTAGATTTTTAAGCGGGGTTTTTTCAGCCTATCAATTTTTGTCCAAAATCCTCGCTCACCGTATGTTGTTAAGCTTTTTATCTTAAAAACGCTTGCAAAACCGTGGCTAACTAGTAAGCGTTTACATTTTTTTTACACGATAACTCCTACACGCTTTTTTCTGCTTAGCATAAAATTTTTAAGCGTTAATCTCAAAGCGTTTTTAAATTTAACTCAAATTACTCTTGTAATTTTCACTAAAATTATTTTGAGGAAACCGGAGAACAGAATCCAGTAGTAGGTGAATTTCGCGTAAAGCTTTTAGCAAAAACGCTATAACTCCAGAACTACTTAAGCGTTTGAAATCTGTTTTGCTTAATCTTGTAGATTTTTAAGCGGGGTTTTTTCAGCCTATCAATTTTTGTCCAAAATCCTCGCTCACCGTATGTTGTTAAGCTTTTGATCTTAAAAACGCTTGCAAAACCGTGGCTAACTAGTAAGCGTTTACATTTTTTTTACACGATAACTCCTACACGCTTTTTTCTGCTTAGCATAAAATTTTTAAGCGTTAATCTCAAAGCGTTTTTAAATTTAACTCAAATTACTCTTGTAATTTTCACTAAAATTATTTTGAGGTAACCGGAGAACAGAATCCAGTAGTAGGTGAATTTCGCGTAAAGCTTTTAGCAAAAACGCTATAACTCCAGAACTACTTAAGCGTTTGAAATCTGTTTTGCTTAATCTTGCAGATTTTTAAGCGGGGTTTTTTCAGCCTATCAATTTTTGTCCAAAATCCTCGCTCACCGTATGTTGTTAAGCTTTTTATCTTAAAAACGCTTGCAAAACCGTGGCTAACTAGTAAGCGTTTACATTTTTTTTACACGATAACTCCTACACGCTTTTTTCTGCTTAGCATAAAATTTTTAAGCGTTAATCTCAAAGCGTTTTTAAATTTAACTCAAATTACTCTTGTAATTTTCACTAAAATTATTTTGAGGTAACCGGTGAACAGAATCAAGTAGTAGGTGAATTTCGCGTAAAGCTTTTAGCAAAAACGCTATAACTCCAGAACTACTTAAGCGTTTGAAATCTGTTTTGCTTAATCTTGTAGATTTTTAAGCGGGGTTTTTTCAGCCTATCAATTTTTGTCCAAAATCCTCGCTCACCGTATGTTGTTAAGCTTTTTATCTTAAAAACGCTTGCAAAACCGTGGCTAACTAGTAAGCGTTTACATTTTTTTTACACGATAACTCCTACACGCTTTTTTCTGCTTAGCATAAAATTTTTAAGCGTTAATCTCAAAGCGTTTTTAAATTTAACTCAAATTACTCTTGTAATTTTCACTAAAATTATTTTGAGGAAACCGGAGAACAGAATCCAGTAGTAGGTGAATTTCGCGTAAAGCTTTTAGCAAAAACGCTATAACTCCAGAACTACTTAAGCGTTTGAAATCTGTTTTGCTTAATCTTGTAGATTTTTAAGCGGGGTTTTTTCAGCCGATCAATTTTTGTCCAAAATCCTCGCTCACCGTATGTTGTTAAGCTTTTTATCTTAAAAACGCTTGCAAAACCGTGGCTAACTAGTAAGCGTTTACATTTTTTTTACACGATAACTCCTACACGCTTTTATCTGCTTAGCATAAAATTTTTAAGCGTTAATCTCAAAGCGTTTTTAAATTTAACTCAAATTACTCTTGTAATTTTCACTAAAATTATTTTGAGGTAACCGGAGAACAGAATCCAGTAGTAGGTGAATTTCGCGTAAAGCTTTTAGCAAAAACGCTATAACTCCAGAACTACTTAAGCGTTTGAAATCTGTTTTGCTTAATCTTGTAGATTTTTAAGCGGGGTTTTTTCAGCCTATCAATTTTTGTCCAAAATCCTCGCTCAGCGTATGTTGTTAAGCTTTTTATCTTAAAAACGCTTGCAAAACCGTGGCTAACTAGTAAGCGTTTACATTTTTTTTACACGATAACTCCTACACGCTTTTTTCTGCTTAGCATAAAATTTTTAAGCGTTAATCTCAAAGCGTTTTTAAATTTAACTCAAATTACTCTTGTAATTTTCACTAAAATTATTTTGAGGTAACCGGTGAACAGAATCAAGTAGTAGGTGAATTTCGCGTAAAGCTTTTAGCAAAAACGCTATAACTCCAGAACTACTTAAGCGTTTGAAATCTGTTTTGCTTAATCTTGTAGATTTTTAAGCGGGGTTTTTTCAGCCTATCAATTTTTGTCCAAAATCCTCGCTCACCGTATGTTGTTAAGCTTTTTATCTTAAAAACGCTTGCAAAACCGTGGCTAACTAGTAAGCGTTTACATTTTTTTTACACGATAACTCCTACACGCTTTTTTCTGCTTAGCATAAAATTTTTAAGCGTTAATCTCAAAGCGTTTTTAAATTTAACTCAAATTACTCTTGTAATTTTCACTAAAATTATTTTGAGGTAACCGGTGAACAGAATCAAGTAGTAGGTGAATTTCGCGTAAAGCTTTTAGCAAAAACGCTATAACTCCAGAACTACTTAAGCGTTTGAAATCTGTTTTGCTTAATCTTGCAGATTTTTAAGCGGGGTTTTTTCAGCCTATCAATTTTTGTCCAAAATCCTCGCTCACCGTATGTTGTTAAGCTTTTTATCTTAAAAACGCTTGCAAAACCGTGGCTAACTAGTAAGCGTTTACATTTTTTTTACACGATAACTCCTACACGCTTTTTTCTGCTTAGCATAAAATTTTTAAGCGTTAATCTCAAAGTTTTAAAATGCGAAATCTTCTTTTTATCATCCTACTGATATTTTGGCAATATCTTCCTATTTTCTTTAAGTGCTAATCTGGCAATATTGGTGGTTTGTCATCTAGCAGAATCTCTTTTGTAGAGAGACACGTTTCTTCCTGAAGGAAGTATTTTCTGCAATACGAAATCGATTATTGCCGCAATAATATTTTTCATCCAGACAATACGTTTGAAAAAACACATGAAGAATTTCTGTATTTTGCTGGGAATTTTTATAATTTTCTTGCTTTACTTTATTCGATAGTGTCGAATCTCAAACACTTTTCTCAGGTTATTTAGAGTAGTGGTTGTAAAAGACCTATTTTAAATAAGCGAACGATTTATTAAAGATCATAATAAAACTTATTAAACTTTGATTACCGAATAGCTTATGTCGGAGCTAAGAGAAAAAAATAATGGAAAAAAGTATGCTGAGTGTAAGACGATTTTCCGATAGAGGGACAGCTTTTTCAGTTTAAGAAATTATTTTGGGTAGAAGACGTTAGTATACGAAGTAAGCGTATATAAACATAAGACGATAGTTTATTTATGAAATGTTTTTCTGTGTATATGACTGTTGTCTGTGTAGAAAGTTATGTGCTGAATATAGATGTCAATTAAAAAATTTGTGATATTAATTAATTAAATTTGCACCAGTAAACAAATTAATAGTATGAATTAAATATATATTCATTAAATTATTAAAAAAAAATTTTATTAAATAATAATAATATTAACAATTTAATATTATCAAAAATTATTTTTGGGAATACAAAATTTATTATTAATTAGATTTCTGTATGACGTGCTAAAGTCCCAATTTTTATTTTTGATAAAAACCCTGAAATGTTTTGTTGTGGGAAAGCTAGTTAATATGCGCATTTCGCTGGTTGCTTACACAAAAAAAAGTGTTTTATCAATTAAAAAAATGGGTTAAAAAATGATTTAAATTTAATTAATGTGATAATTGAATCAATAATTTTTTTTTTTTTTTTTGAAAATTAACATTTTGGTTGTTTTGAAATAAATTTTCAATTAAAATATTAATTAAATAACAAAAAATCTTAATTTACTTTTTTTGTTTAAAATAAAAATATTTAAATATGTAGAATTGTTGTTGGGAATTGTCAATATTTATTTAAATAAATTAACACATTGTTTGAAGTGGCAAAGTTTTTTGATCACTTTTTTTTTTTAATTAAAATTAAAAATATCATTTATTTAAGAATTTAAGAATTTCTTGCTTATCCTACACAACAAGATATAAATCTTATAGTTAAAGTGCACGAATTATATTTGTTTAAAACATAAATAGGTTATCACAATTCAACGATAAAGTTTAAAAAGAAGAAAAAAAAACAAAAAACAGGGTACATTATATCAAAATGGAAAGGAATTAAACACTTAATTTAAAGAATGATTACTTTTAAATTGATTGAGTGTAATATATAAGTTATTAATTAAAAATAAACTAAACTAAACTAAATAAATAAATAGCTTTGATGGCAAAAATTAATTTTATTAGTTTTATAGGTTTTATCTTATGAAATGATGGACTAATTGATTTCTAAAATTGTTCTCATTGTTGTTTGTTTGGACATGATTGGGCAGTAGGTTCCAAAGACGGATAGAATGAATAAAAAATTGATATTCAGATATCAGGCTGAGGTGAGTAAAGGGAATTATTTTATTACCCCTGTTAGACCTCGCAAAGGTTAATTTGTTGTACAGATATGGAGGATTCTTCGTATAAATTATTTTATGTAGCATTTGCAATACCCTCATATCTAAAAGGTTTTTAAGTGTCATGCCATAAAGTTTATTTGTGAACTGTGATATACTATCGTATTTTCCTAAACCAAAAACATATCTGATTATATTGTTATATGTTTTCTGTAACACGTTTTTGCTACGAAAGTCGCAACTTGAGAACAACTCGCAACCATATAAAAGTCGTGGCATTAAGTATGTTTTGGCGATAAGTATTTTAATTTTTAAAGGCGTAAAGTATTGGGTAGGCCAAAGTTCACGTAATCTTAGGTAAATGTTCGATGCAGTTTTATTAATATGGTCAGACCAATCTAAATTATTATTCAATATAACACCAAGATTTTTTTCCGAGCGTACACATTCAATTTTTTCATTTTTAAGCATAATGTCAATGTTGATATTAAAACGGGTCGTTTAACGGTGAATGATAATGCATTTGGATTTGTGGGGATTTATTAGAAGTCTATTAGCGGTTGCCCAGCTATAAACACTATCTAAGTCCTTATTTAATTTACGTACGTTATCTGCAATATCTTCGACAGAACTGCCAATGTAAATTTGTACATCATCGGCATATAAATGTAACTTAGAATATGATAAAGTTTGAGAAAGATCATTAACATACAATGAAAACAAAAGTGGTCCCAAAATAGATCCCTGTGGAACACCTTTGGTGACAGGGAGTGCAGACGAGTAGCTACCGTTAATAAATACTGATTGCTAACGATTACTAAGATATGATTGAAGTAGATTATTCGAGGTCCCTGATAGACCAAATAGCTTTTTGAGTTTGAGGCAAAGCAGAGAATGGTCAATTGCATCGAAAGCTTTGGAGTCACCCAAAAGCACTAGTATATTAACTTTCCCGATATCTATATCGTTTCGAATATCCTCACTCAGATTTATTAATGCTGTAACACAGCTATGCTTAGCTCGAAAGCCAGATTGGTGGGGCGTGAGCAAATTATGCCGATCAATAAATTCATTTATTTGTGTATACATAAGCTTTTCCATTATTTTGGAAAGATAAGGCAGAATTGCAATAGGCCTAAACTCCGAGTTATTTTTAGGGACCGGAATAATCTTAGCATGTTTCCAGCTACTTGGAAAGATGTTAGTGGTAAATATTGTGTTAAAAATGTGGGTTAAATAAGGTAGTAATCTTGGCAACAATATTCTTACAAATCGAGGGTCTAAATTGTCATATCCGATTGCATTTGATTTTACAGATTTTAAGCAAGTCAAGACTTCATCATTATAGACACATCGAAAATTAAATGGGATATTAATTATACTATCATCCAATGAGTTTAAATACTCATTTGAGTATGAGTCATCGTTTGATGAGGGTATTGACGAAAATATAACGTTGTGGTCGTCCGCTGATAAATTGCTGTCAATATCCTTGGTATGATTACCGATTCCAATATCGCGTATAGTTCGCCACGTTGTTTTACTGTCAATAGCACTTTTAAATCGTTCAGCATAGAAAGACGTTTTAGTTTTTTTTATTTCCCGATTAACTTCCATTCTAATTCTACGAAATTCATCGTATAAAATTGGGATTTTTAAACGCTTCCAGCGAGAATGCGCAACATCTCTTTTCTTCATTAAATTTTGTATGATTGGATTGAACCAGGGCCTAGTATTAACCTTGATAGTTTTTGTTTTGATTGGAACAAAGCGTTCATATAAATCAGAAATGTTATTCTCAAGAAAAGTGGTTTGCTGATTAGAAGATATCATATAAAATATATTATCCCAATTGATGGCTGAGACATGCTCATCTAGCATTTCAAAGTTAATGTTTTTGAAGTCACGATATGAAAAGGTTTGGTCACAATGTTTTAAATCAAAATCATACGAAGTGAAAATTAGGTCATGTTTGGAAAAACAAGGAGCAGAAAGTTGCTCATAGACTTGAACTTTTGAGATGTTACAAACTAGAAATAGATCTAGGAGAGTGTTGCATGTAGTAGTATAATGAGTTGGTGTATAACGGTTACTAGATTCAATGCCAATCGATAATAGGTTATCTGAGAGTGTGGTTTCACTTAATAAATTTGATTTAAAATCTCCAGCAATGACACAGTCCGCGTATAATAACAAAAGTTGTTCGAGATAATTAAAAAAGGTGTCAGTGGAAATATTTCGATTAGGCCGATACACACAGCCAACAAGCAATTTTCTGTTTGAGGATACAATTTCAACGAACAAGTATTCAATTTTTGTTTTTACATTGGAGTTTGCAAGGTTTGAGGATATAAAATTACATTTTATATTATTTTTTATAAAAATTGCAACACCGCCACCACGAGTCTTACGATCAGCTCTAAAAATTTTATAACCTTTAAGATTTATTAAAGTTCCAGCAGTTGATTGATTGATTTAGCCAATATCATTGAAAATATTTTTTAAAAATTTTCAAATTTTTAGTAATCAATATAATCATTTTGGTAATAGGTGCAAAATCAACCACTAGTTTGCTTGATATTATGAATTTGGAATAAGTGTGGTGATTGGAGAAATTTAAAAATTTTTTCTGTAGTCCGTCAGGAAACATTTTCCAAAGACTTAAAAAAAGCTAAACATATTATACATATAAAACTATAAAGTAAATAAAAATTTTAAACACTCAGGTCTTACTTGTAACAATATCAAAGCTTCAACAAAGCAACAACAATAACCAGTGAGTTTATATTTTCTTACATTCACAATTGGCTGGTTTTTCTGACGCAAATGGGTAAAAAAAGAAAAAACAAAATAAAAGAAATAATTTGCTTAATAAAGCAACTTGCCAGTTCAGTTTTTTGCGCGGGCACATCCAAATTTATTATCAAAAATAATTTTTGGGAATACAAAATTTATTATTAATAAGATTTCTATATGACGTGCTTAAGTTCCAATTCATATTCGTTTAGGATCAAAGAATGAATGGAAAGATTATCCATTATAGCATAGCTATACAGTGAGTCTCATAATTATTTTGCATATAATAAATATAAACTTTTTAGAAAAAAACTTGACTGACATCCATTTACTTATTTTATTAAACTGGAATTACTTTTTATTAATGTGTTGTGAGAAACACAAAGAATTAAAATATTAAAAAAAATTAAGAATATATTTATTAATATACTCTTTCTACGAGATTTTAGAATTAGTGCATTTTTAAGGTCACAAAAGTATTTTGCTTATTAAATATATCACGTCTTTTTTTACGTATAACAATGGATATGTCACTGTTAATACTTTGGGGCATATCCGTTATTTTTAGAAACTGCAGCTAATTGTCATGGTAT
Organism: Pollenia amentaria; assembly: GCA_943735925.1. NCBI lineage: Eukaryota > Metazoa > Arthropoda > Insecta > Diptera > Polleniidae > Pollenia > Pollenia amentaria. The sequence continues at coordinate 39,414,394 of OX031009.1, forward strand.
AAATTCAACCAAATTTCGGCACTTTTCTTGAGGTATTTTTTTTCATTCTTCTAGCAAAACTTGTTTCAACGTAGTTCTCGAAGATATGTGGTGTTCACGAATATTTTCCTCCAAATACGCCCATTGATTTTTTTATTGGGTTCAAGTCCGGGCTTTGAGGAGGCGTTGGCAAATGTTTAGTGCTATAAAGTATACACAGTTTAACATCTTAGGCTGTATATTTGGGATCGTTGTCCTGTGGGCAGATAAACATGTCTGTCTATAGTTCCATCTATTAAGTCTAGATTTCCAACTCCTGATGCTGACAGACCGCCCCAAACCATAACAGAACCTCCTCCATGTTTTACTGTCGGCTTGATATTTTTTATATTAAGGGACTCATTCGACTTTCTCTAAACCATGCGTCGTCCATCAGACCCAAAAATAAAATATTTGCTTTCATCGCTAAAAATAACGGATTTCCAAAAGTCATAACCTTTGGTTATATGTTGATTAAGGAAGGATAATCGCTTATTTCTATTTATTACTGAAATAAGAGGTTTTTTTCTTGCAACTCGGCCATTGAAGTTGTTTGATCGTAGTACTCTACGAAGTGTTTCGTTGCATGGAGTTCCTTTCCGCTTATCATTCAGTTTTGGAGCCGATAAATGCGGGTTTTCACAAATTTCGTTAAGTATTTTCCTTTCATTTCTGGCTGATAGCAATTTCAGGCGGCCATGTCGTGCCAAATTTTCAATATTTCCACGTTCTTTTGCACGCTTAATTATATTTTCTATTGTTTGACGACACCTCTCAAACATTTGAGATATAAAATAAACTTTTTTACCTTGGTCATTAAGGTGCAAGATGATTTTCCTCTCGGCAAAGTTTAGTGCCTTTCCTTTCGGCATTAGATAAATAATGCCGAAAATAACTAGAAAATGTTACCTTATTCGAACGAAAATATGATTGAAACGTATAAACGAAGCAAACCAACATAAAATGAAAAAAATTTTTAACAATATTTGCAAGGCTTAGATGATTTTTTTTAAAGCAAAATACTTTTGGGAGTTTTAATTAGAGGGTCAAAATAGTCTTAATGTCACAAAAAGACCATGAAATTACAAGTTTTTGTTATTTTATTATCATATTTACGTATTTACCTGAGTAATTAATGGACAATTTTCGCAAATATTAAACGGCTTGTACTTCATTTTGAGAAATTTTTTAAAATTTTATGGAGTAAAAAAATATGCAAAATATTTTTGAGACTCACTGTATATATTTAAGCATATTTGGTATATCTATAAATGTTTTTATAAAAAAGATTGTCATAAAACTCCAGCGGCACTTGCTTTAGGAGAAGAGGTACTGCAGGACTCATCCGATTAGAAAAGCTTTAAGCACCGTGGCAGGATATAAAATAAATATACACAGAAAAAATTATTAAATTTCTCCAATCACCAAATTTATTCCAAATTCATAATATCAAGCAAACAAGTTCTTGATTTTGCACCTATTAACAAAATGATTATATTGATTACTAAATATTTCAAAATTTTAAAAAAATATTTTCAGTAAATGATATTTTTAATTTTAATTAAAAAAGTGATCGAAAAACTTTGCCATTTCCAACAATGTGTTAATTTATTTAAATAAATATTGACAATTCCTAACAACAATTCTACATGTTAAAATTATTTTATTTTAAACTAAAAAAGTCAGTTAAGATTTTTTTTCTTAATTTTATTTAATTAAAATTTAAATTGAAAATTTATTTCAAAACAACTAAAATGTTAATTAAATTTTTAATTTTCTTTCAACAACAAAAATAATTGATTCAATTATTACATTTATTACAATTAAATACTTTTTAAACCATTTTTTTAATTGATAAAACTCTATTTTCTGTGTAGATAGAAGATTCCACTTATAATTAAATGTTAAGTCTATGCCATTTTTGCTCGAAAGAAGAAGACTGATTAAAATAGAAACTCATTGAACGCAAACCCCAAACAATCTCTCAGCGAAAATGTTGGTTTTCAAATGATCCAACGGCACCAAATCGCATCATCTTGGCGACCAATTCACACCAGCAAAACGTGAAATTACGTGGTCTAAAAACTTCCCATGCAATAAAGCCAAAATTGGTTGTGTTGTGTGGTTCGCGTCACCGTCTCGTTGAATCAACCAATTTGGTTCATTCTTCAGTTGTGATACGATCCATATTCGTAAATGCATGCCTTTCACTCAATAAATGACACTTCAGATGACAGCTTTGCCAGACCGTCGGCTTTGAAACCACTAAATGGATAACACTGTATGATCTACGCGTAAGAGAGTAGTCCGAGTACAAGACATTAAATTTCGATATCTGACAATTCCGTATAAAAAAAAATTTTAATTTAGTTTTACAGTATGGGAGAAATATTATCTATCAAAAATTTTTCCCTGTGTATAAAAAGAATGTCATAAGAAAATAATACATAGACTTAGTTCCAAAACATCATGATACCTTGCAGTCAAAGCCAACAATGTAACATCAAGTTTAACGATGCACAGTTTGCTTTTTATATAAGCATTGAAAACTCCTTTTCTTCGGCTTCCCTGTGGATCCCAGTGAAGCGCCGATCTTGTCAGGCCATCTTGTTATTTGCGCAACGTATGTCAAAATCAGTTCCACTTGCGTCTTAGGATTCCGGTTGCCAGGGGGATTCTTGTGTAGGTGTCCATTGATCTCTGTAAGATATTGTCGAAAGATCGATTTTGGATAAGATAACATTTTTAACGGTTGCATTTTAGAAAGTGATATTTTTTTGGAATTGTATTACAACTGGGATTTTAGAACTCATCTATTCTTATGTATATAAAAAATTTACTAGAGTTTTAGGTAAATAATTACACATTTGTATACCTCTAGGTCAAGTTAATTTAACAACAATTAGCAGTTTTAGATTCGGTTGAGCTCTCTAGCTCGTTTAAGATCCTTATAATACGTATAGATAACATTTATTTTGTCCTCCAAAACAATTTGCAAAAAGTGTTTGGTTGTGGTCAGCAATTGTATTCAGTTTCTACGACATTTAGTTTTTTTTTCTATACGTTTCTAAAGGAAAACACAAAAGAAATTTAAAATGAAACGGGACAACAACGGAAACGGAAGTACCTTCACAACTTAAAACAAAAAAAATATCAAACGAGTAAAGTAAAGGAAATCGTTGCAAAATGAGCCTTATTGTTTTAAAAAAGACACACACAAAAACACATCTTCACATACATACGTATATACATTAGGAACTAACACACATTTGTTAGACATTTTTAGTGTGCATGTGTGTGTATTTAGAATCTATGAGTCTGTGTTTCTTTTATCTTTGTTGTTGGTTTTAAGAGTATTAGGTAAAAAGAAAGGAATGAAGGAAATCTATTCAATCGTAAACGATTTTTCAATTTGAAAATACTATTATGTTTAAATGTTAACTTACAATTACAATTACATTAAAATTCAATTACATCCAATTGAATTTTGGTATAAACGACATTACAAAAAAAAAAGTTGAAGAAAGTAAGAAGAATGTAAAACAAGAATTTGCCTTAATTTTAAAAATTTAATTTAGTTTGAAAAAGGTTAGAAGATTTTGTACTGATTTTGCACAGAAGAAGAAAAATTCTTAAATATTATTAATTATTTATAATAAATGACTTCTTTCACAAGCTATAAATGTAAAAATTAAAAATGAACATTTATTATGAAATATTGGTAGAAGTTTATAAAAAGTATTGAGCTTTTCCCAATATTCTGGAAACGTATGGACTACGCGCCAAAAAAAAACTGGCCCTTTTTGTTGAGGCCAAGACGAATAGATTTCGGACACCCTGTTCTTTAGTTAATCGTATTACAATGAACGTAGGTACTTCATATTTATATGCCAAAGTGTATGCTTCAATGTTTTAATAAAAAAGTACCAAATTTTTCATCTTATAGGTACACTTTCACTCAGGACCCTGCACCTAAAAAAATACCACATGTAGAACGGAAAAGCAAAAGAAAGAAATTAAGGCCGTAATCATGTAAAACGCAACGTAACGCCAAAAATTATATATAAAGCACAAACAATGTCATAAATATTTTGTAATTTTGTTGTTGCTTTCTACAGAAAATATTCGAAGCCGCAATCTAGCAGCGTTTGAAATTTTAAAATGCAATGTGGATTCTGTAGAAAGCAACAACAAAATTACAAAATATTTATGACATTTTTTGTGCTTTCAATGTAATTTTTGGCGTTGCGTTGCGTTTTGTATGATCAGGGCCTTTATTTCCCCTTTTTGATACTTTTTTCCTCCCCGTTGAAGTATCAAAAATGTCACTGTTGTAGTGAGTGTAGAGCCCATAATTTAATATGTCAATCAATGGAAAATCATGTTTTGCTAAAAAGAGGTATCAAAAATAAGTACGATTTTTACCGCTTAAACGTTTGAATTTCAAAAAAGTACTAAAGTTATATTTGAATTTTTGAAATAAGTTACGATTGTAATATAATTTTAATTTCTATTCTTATTGGTTTAACCCATTTGCGCCCAATTTTTATTTTAAAGATCGTTAGCTATATTCGAAAAATATAATTTTATTTATTCAATTTATTCAATTATTATAATTCAATTATTTGTGCATATTCCCAATTGGCATCGTTGGACGTTAATAGGCTTAATGATAGATAGGGTGATAAAAAATTTCCAAAATACAGGTCTTACCCGTTTACTCCGCCAAAGTGATCCACACACTTGTCCGCTTATTCTTTTAAAGCCAATCCCACGAAGTCACACGTTAACGTTCGCATAGAAAATTGTTTTTGTTATAAATGTAATTTTTGTATCTTTTAGGAGATACGTTTTTCACCCTCTTTATTTTTAGCTTTTAAGCTTCAGGCGTTTATGCTGTGCGATGATGAATCAGTCAGTCAGTAACGCTACAATTTTATATATGAGGCCGTCAGCGCAAAAGTGGTGTAGTACTATACCTAAACTTTTTGAAAAATGAATAACAGAATATTTATATTATCTATCCTCAAACCGAAAATCTCCATTTCAACACGGATTTAAAAAAGGCTGCTCTAGCTCTACAAACTTTCTTGAACTCACAATTGCAATCAATCGTGGTTTTTTCGTAAGGAATAAAACAGGTGTTATCTACATTGATTTCCGCAAAGCTTTTGATAAAGTCAATCATTTTCTTTTAGTCAAGAAACTTCAATTTATGGGGTTTACAAATCTTAGCTTAAAGTGGATTTACTTTTATTTATCGAATAGGCTCCACACCGTCCTTCTTAATAAAACGTTTTCTAGAAGAATAAATGTGCCATCAGGTGTAACCCGAGGCAGCCACCTTGGGCCGTGCATGAAATTTTCAAATTTTCAAATTTTAAAAATTTTTTATTTTTCGAATATATTCTATGAAATTGAACTCATAAAATAAATTCGAAAATAAGAAATGTTTAATATAATAAAGTTGCTTATAAAAAGAAATAATTCCCAATATTTATTTTCAAATTTTATTATAAATTTTTATATTAATCCGAATGTGTATTGTAAGTCAAATTACAATTTATTAAGTTTTCATATTTAATTAGAAATTTCTTAATTCCTTCAATATTTTTCAAGAATATTTTCTATGCACTATCAACATGAGAACTTAAATTCCCAGATTCTATTTGTTTTCTAATGTTTTTATGTATGCTGACGATGCTAAAATTTTTTAAACTTACAGTCATGTGTTAGATCGACCATAAACGTCTCCTAAATTATCTAAATTGTTTTTATGAATGGTGTGAAGCAAACTTAAAGGAGCTAAATTTAAAAAATGTAAACTAATGCGTTTTTTGCGAAATAATCCAGATAGAGTAAAGTACTTCCTAGGAGGTATTCAAGTTGATATAGTTAAAAACTTCTTTGATCTTAGAATACTACTTGACCCTAAACTGATTATGAATTCGCATAAAACGTTTATGATAAATAAAGCCAAAGAGCTATATGACCCATATATTACAAAAACCTTATATATGGCACTTGTTAGGCCAATTATTGAATATGGATTGATTATATGGGACCCCATTTACCGAACGTATTCTTATTCAATCGAATCGGTACAGAAACAATTCCTGCGCTTCTGTCTTCGCGGATTACATTTAAACTCATATATAATACTTTTTTTTAGTATACAAAATTATAGTGTTAATATGATTTAAAAAACATTTTAACACTATATTTATTTGATTTTATGGTATATATGATTTTATGATTTAAAATTAGTAATATTTTTATAGAAAATAACAGTGTAAGAGAAACATGAAAAAACAAACAATGCACTTTGGATCTCAAGAAGAATTCGTGACAAAAAGTACGAAAATCAGAAGATAGGAAGAACATGTAAATCAATTAAATAGATAATCATTCATTCAAAGTAAATTTCGATCTACCAAGGTAAAATACCATTTGGTTTAAAGATTGATGTTTGACTATTGACGTCATCCGGCTTCAGTGGCGGTGAGTGTAAAACGGCAAGCCCCTCCGAAGAGATTGTGTGGTAACAATCGAAACTAGTCACGGCAACCTGTCCGTGAAAGCCTGGATTCAATGCACAGCTCAGTCAAGAAGGAAAAATTATCAATAAATTTTAATTAATTTCATGTTGTAAAATTTCTTTCTTCATCAAAATAATTTAATGAAGATTAAATTCAATGACCTTAAGCCTAATTAAAATATCGAGATTTGGATTAAAACCCATTAACAGTTCAAAATAACCACAATACTAATTATTGAGATTATAAATAATTAAAATTGAAATTAATAAGATTTTTGATAAAAATTAAAGGTCGATCGCAAGTCCTTTTGAACCAGATCTGCAGTGGAAAATAGTCTCTCAGATGCGACAGAACTGATTTGAAAGCTGAAGTATTTCTGCAACCAGCGGATATGCGTCTCTAGTAATATTAGGAGATCTAAGGTACATCTCGACTTCTTCTTTAGCAGAACCACAGCTGAGTATGGACAGAGGCTCATTCTTTACGGATTTTCCTATAATTTTGCCATTTTTACTGTATACGATCGAAGACGATTGTCTTTAAAATATTTGAAGAATTTTAGATAAACAAAAGATTTCATTGTTCTCTAAACCTTCTAATCATTTATTTAGAACTAATGCTAAGTAAGTCGTCAATTTTTGGTCCTTTGAACTATTTTCTATCTCATATTATTCATTTTTAATATTGTGTAATAATGTTCGAAGACTGTTAACGCAAGGCTACAAAATCTGGTAGCCTCTTCGAATTAACCTAAAATTTTAAGCAAAATGATTTTTATTCTCACAAACATCTCATTAAAAATAAGCAATAAAATCTAAAAATGCAAAAAATTTGTACGTTTTTGTATTAAAAACACATAAAAGTTTTTTAAGCGATTGAACATTTCCCTACTATGGTGCAAAGCAAAGTAACCTTATCTGGAGGTACACGCTACGCGTTCAATTCATTTGATGCGTCTAAGCATCTGTGAAAAAAGGAGAATCAGTGTAAAATTGTATTGCCAAGTTACACAACAAACGCGTATAATGCATATACGTATAGAACGAATTAAGTGGGATTACTTTCCACATTTGCATGCGCCTTGAAAAAAGATCAAGAAAGTGTCAAACACATAGAACGCATTTTGTGTACCTCCAGTTAAAGAATTAAAAGAAACAATTTGTTATTCTGTTTTGATTTTATGTTCTGCTTTTAAATGTGTTATTTTATTTACCCGGAGTTCGAAAAACTCAATACACTCACACATTTTTACTAACACCATCACATTTTTCGTACTTGCAGCCCAACTTGCAAGAGAATTTGCTTGCACGTAAATTTTTGACACTTACAGCAAGTAAAATGACAAATAAAGAAACAGTGTTACCGTGGATGCCTTTGGTATTAATTTACTAGTATTTAGTTATATAAAAGTTATGTTTATATCTGATTTTTCGTGTAATTATATAAATAAAAAGCAAAACAAAAACAAAGCAAACCATCTTCAGGGTATTTTAAAACATAAATTGCAAGCATTTAAAAAAATTGTTAATCAAAATATTTTCTCAGAAATTGTACATCGTTAACTACGGCAATACTGGATTCACATATTTTAAAAATAAACATACAAACATAAGTTTTTTATCAAGATGGACTAAAACTAAAATAAAGAAACAACTAAATAATTTATATATAATATTATTAAATAAATTTCGTGATAATAATTACATGATAATGTTTTTTAAACCCAAAAATAAAGCTTTTTCATAAGATGTTTTCGCTTCGAGAACATTTGAAAAAATAAACTTACAACTGGCTGTGTAAACACTCAAGCTACTTGAAAGACTTTCGGCTATTTCTTCGAAATTTTCGTTGATAATACATATACACTACTTGCAAGTAATTACTTGCATGTGTAAAGGCAGGGTTAGTTGTTATGGAAAAAATAAGCATTGAAAATTTAGTTGTTTTTTCAAAAAAAGAACTCTAAAAAAAGTATCGGTGTATCGACAGTAAAATATCGCCGAAACTGATATACCGGCAAACTTTAAGTATTACTGATATATTGGTATCGGCATCGGTATTCGTTACATCCCTTATTTAAACCCACTAACGCTGCCTTCGACTGGCTCTGATAAAGCTCCCTACTCGTAGAACACTGTTGAATTTGTCTTTCACTTTGGACATTATTAATGTTGATATCTGCGCTAGATTTTTAATTAATGAGATTATATTTAATGTTCCTCAACGATCATATAGAAATTTCATACCGTTATCCCACAAATTCTTCACAGCTTATTATGGTGATGTTGACCCTCTTGGAAGAACGTGTTGATTTATTGATTTTTCATTGGATCCCAAGTCAATAAGTAGATTAATAATTTCTTTTCTTAATTTATAGTAAAATTAATGTAATATAATTAAATGTATAAGATAACATTTAATTATATTACATTTATTTAAGTCTATTTTATTTCAGTGCAATTTTAAATTTGTAAATTGACTGAAGGAAAAAGTCCATAGACAATTAATAAATAAATAAGAAGGAAATAAAAAAGACTACATTTTATATATCCTCCCTTATCTACGACAAATTAATTAAAACTTCCTAAAAATATAATTGTAAACTAGTTTATCTCTTGTTTTTTAAATCATTAACAGATAGCGTTACAAAAGTTTGTTTTACATTTATTTATTTTTGCTCTGCTAATAATGAAAAAGTAGCCCTAAACCACACAAATATTTAATATATCGTTACCTTAATATAAAAAGGCCCCAACTCATCAAAAACACTTTTTACAGGAGAAGGAAAAAACTTAATAAGAGCTGAAATAATATAGCTACACAACCATTGTCAAAAAACATCTTTATTAAAATTAAACGAGGAATTCAGATTGAAATACATAATATGTATTTCTTTCGAAAAATTGTGTGTATGAGTTAGGCCTTTTTTTCTTTAGAAAAATTGTGTGTATGAGTTAGGGCTTTTTGTATTCTGCTTATAACTTCTTTATTTTTAATCTAATTTGCTTGAAATTTTAATAGAATGTGTATTAGCAACCATTCTACAATAATCAATAAAAAAACGGATTTCCAAAAAAAATGAGTTGGGGCCTTTTTATATTAAGGTAACGATATGTAGTATGGGTTTCAACACTTTTGCGCTGACGGCCTGGCCTCATATATACTTAGGTGTTATGTATAATTATTTAAACAAATTTAAAGTAAAAATATGAGTGAAAATCAAAGAGTGTTTTTCCTGTTCAAAAAACAATGTGTCCCGGACAATGTCTTCGTTATTTAAACAGATATTTCAACAATCAGTTAAGCGAAAGAAAGTTAAAATAAAAATCACCCCAAAACCCCTGAGACTTATTACAACTGTCATTTGGGCAATTCATGTTCATTGCATTTGAACTTGTTCATTCAACAAAGTTTCAAATTCAATGCCATTTAACACAAAATTCCAGTAACAAACAAATTCTAACGAACAGACAACAGCAGCAATAATAATTTTAACATTTTTGAAGAGCGTGTAAGAAATTACAACAAAACTAAAAAAAGAAACCAACAAAATTCATATCTTAAACTTAAACAAAATTAGAATGCTTTATTCGTCTGTGGCGAATTTTGATACCCTATGCCAAGAATTTTAATTTTCAGAATTTGTCTTTTTACGGAATCTGTGATAAATTATGAACCCGGCTTTATAAAATCTGACAGCAGAATTTCTAGTCATAAAATATAATTTGTGCTCAAATTTTTAACAGTACTTTGATTGGTTCTGCTTGTAAACGTGTGTAAGTGAAATTTTATTTGAGACTAAATACATTTTAATGACTTATTTTATTCGAAATAATTGGTAATACAGTAGATTTTGGTTAATCATTACATACATATAACTATGTAGCACAGGTAGTTGAGATAAAATTTTAGATTTAGGGGGCCCGCAAACTTCTGATACATGCAAAATTAAAACGATTTAAATTCTATCATATAAATATTTTTTAAGATCATTATATTTCTTATAGTTTAACAAAAGTTTAAAAATTATTATTTTTTCCAGCAGTTGAGAGCAAAAAAAGTTTTCAAACATTTACTTTAGAATTTTTATCTAAATACACAATTAAATTTCTTTGTACTTTTATAACGTAATATCAAAGGGCAAATAATATTTTCAATCAACATGATGACGCCATTTCTAATATTCCCTTAATATTCTATTTTTTAACAAGACAAGTTAGATATCAAACATAACATAACATAAGAATTATCCATTGTCATACGAAATTTTATTTTGGCTACAATATTTTTAGTCAAAGTTTATAATAATTTATAAAAAAAATTTAAGTAAAATAAGTAAAACTATTCGTCCAAATTTTTAAATTAGGTGTAAAAAAGCTAAAACCATTTTCTAAAAATGTTAAATAAAATGACAAGTGCAAAATGAAAATTTTGCAGCTAAATAAACATTTTAAATGCTTAATTTTGCTACAAAAATGCTTAAATGGCCACACCGATTCCGAGATTGGGCTTTATATGAGAGCTATGGTAAATCATATATCGATCATTACACAACTTTGGGGTATCGTTTGTAGTCATATAGAGTTAAATTAAGAGTAAACAAAAATTTTTCACACTGTTAATATTTGTTAGAGTTAAAGGCATAAAAATGTGTGTTTTCAAGAGTGGGCTTTATGTGGGACGTTTGGTTGAATATAGACCAATCACAACATCGCAACATTTTGCAGTATGACTGTTTGCTGTATAAAACTAAAATTCACAACATTTTATCACAATTCGCTATTTTACACGTAAAGAAAACACATTATTCTAAATGGCGACCTTTAAGACAACTATTTTTAAACTAAACTAAAGTTTATGTATTAAACCTATAATACCCTTCTTACCTATGGTGATGTAGGGTATAACAAGAAGACAAACATAAAAAGTAAAATTGTGCAATGCCAGGGAACGGAGTTGGGTAACACTTTACAAAATTAACGTTGAATTATGTATATTCGCACTTAATTAAAGGAAACAAAAAGAAGAAAAACTGAATGTTAGAAATAAAATTTTTATATGAAAAAGTTTTCCACTTTATTTTAACAAGTGATTGACAGTTTAAGTAGGCAAATGTCATAAGAAATATAAAATATAAAAGAAGAGGAACAACTTTTCATTCCCTCCCTATTCATTGCTGTTTTTTTTTTTTTGTTACTAGAATAAAAAACTTTAGGTGAAAAAAGAAACATAATGAATTTTTCTGTTTCTCTTAAAAAAACTGCAAGAAGAAAAAAAAATTGTTTTATAAAATTTAATTACATTTTATGACAGGCAATCTTCGTAGAACAGGTTATTATAATTAATGAGTTATAAACTTTAAAAAATGTATTTTATTTGAATAAAGAAAAAGATAAAACAAACTTTTATAGCTTTGCTTCGAAGAAACATTTCATTATTGTAGATTTTGATATTTTGAGCAAATATAAAAAAAATAATTAAGTTTAAGTAAAATTATCAACAGGGAACTAATAGCAGAGCTATAACATTAAACCGGTAGATGTTGCCGTTCCTAAAAAAAGTTAAAGCAAGAAATTCGTTGTAATGCCTGATTAAGCAGCAAGTAAAAGCTGGAAGGAACTTTTTTGAGGCCTTTAATATTGCATTTGTCAATCACATTCCACAGTTCCAAACAGGGAACTAGTAGCAGAGCTATAACATTAAACCGGTAGATGTTGCCGTTCCTAAAAAAAAGTTAAAGCAAGAACTTCGTTGTAATGCCTGGTTAAGCAGCAAGTAAAAGCTGGAAGGAACTCATTTGAGGCCTTTAATATTGCATTTGACAATCACATTCCACAGTTCCACAGGTCAGCAGAAAACTATAAAATTCGTACCAATTTCTATTTTTAAAAACCAATGAGTTTATGGAACCGACAACAACAGACAACGAAAAACAAAATGAATAGGTTATGAGTGAGAGAGAGTTATGTCAATGACAAAAAATACAACGACAATTTTGACTTGAAATTCAGTGTACTCTTCTCAGTACGGACTGAATTAGAAGCCAACAAGAAAACACCTACAAAGCGAACATCTGTTTTTGCAATGGAAAAAAACAACAGTTGAACAAATTCAAAAGTAAGGCATTAAGAACAACAAATTATGTTATTGTTTTTTCATTATACATACTGTTGTTTTTATTTTAAAATTTCTTTTCTTTTCTTCTATATCGTTACCTTAATATAAAAAGGCCCCAACTCATCAAAAACACTTTTTACAGGAGAAGGAAAAAACTTAATAAAAGCTGAAATAATATAGCTACACAACCATTGTCAAAAAACATCTTTATTAAAATTAAACGAGGAATTCAGATTGAAATACATAATATGTATTTCTTTCGAAAAATTGTGTGTATGAGTTAGGCCTTTTTTTCTTTAGAAAAATTGTGTGTATGAGTTAGGGCTTTTTGTATTCTGCTTATAACTTCTTTATTTTTAATCTTATTTGCTTGAAATTTTAATAGAATGTGTATTAGCAACCATTCTACAATAATCAATAAAAAAACGGATTTCCAAAAATAATGAGTTGGGGCCTTTTTATATTAAGGTAACGATATGCAGCATTAGCAAAAGAAGTCTTTAAATTTACAATCAAAAATGTTTTACAGCAACAGAATGTTATTTCTTAAAATCGTTTTCCGTAAAGTTAAAAATTAAGGAAAATTCTGTTGTTGTTTAATTAAACAAATTTTGAAACTGTTTACACATGTTGTTCCAAAAACAAACTTCAAAAAAAAACAATAGCGGGATTCAAAAGGTGTGCTATCAAGTCATATCGTCATAATATCCTAAATAATATTTTACAATTGTTTAAAAAAATATTGTTGTGTTTCAAACAAAATAAAAATTTTAATGCTGTGTTCATTAGGGAGATCGATTATTCAACTTTTTTTAATAACCGGTTTTCGAATATTACGAATAGTTGATATATAAAAAACCCGGGTTTCGGTTAAACATTTTTAAAATAACCGGTTAACCGGTTTTATTTCGAATACATAAAAACACAAAAACCAAATAAGTTTTTTAAATAAAACGTTAATTTGAATAAACACAAACAAATCGCAAAGATGAGGAACCAACAAAGTAAAAAGTTATGACTTAAGGTTTGTTCAGACCTTAAGTCATTTGACGATAAAATCAAAAAAAAAAACGAGAACGGAAAATTGATAAAACTGTAACCTTATTTTTAAAATTGTATAAGTGTAATTTAAAACTTTTAAATTATGTTTGATCTAGAAAAACGTTTTGCAAAAGCGAATAGAAAATTATAGGAATTTGATAAATTTATTATTTGAGATATTCTACCAAATTTATTTTAAATGAGTAATTTATTGATGGTTACATTAACAATATTTTTGATAAATTGCAAACAAAACGTCTTAGCCAGGATTATATATTTCAAATTATTTTGTTTCAACATTAGAAAAACGAATAGTAATTTGAACATGCTTTTTGTATGAAATATTTGTCAATTCTTCGACCACAATTTAAAACCGTCCATGACTTTGGTTCAATTTATTTTTTATTTCTTATTTTTTTAATAAATAAAACTGATGATTTTTTTTCATATCGTTGATTCCGCCGGAATGTTGTTTTAAGCATGAAGATATGCTAGAACTACTTAAGAGTTTTTAATGCCTTAACGGGCATTCTGTTCTCGGCAACACATCGAGCTACAATTACACCCAATGGTGTCATTTTGCGTAATGGCTGCGTACTTTAGTATTATTTGTCATCTCTTTAGAACTACTTCAAACGCAGTTAAGAGTTCCAAGTTTTACTTGGAGTACATTAATATCAAGCATGTGTACTAATTAAAGGTGATTAATAATTCGTGACGTGGAAAACCGTTTGCAACTTATTATTTTAGGGCACTTCAAGCACCTAACTTTGTCTTCTTAATCCCTTTCGAAATATCTCCTAAGATAACATCTATATAAAAATATGGTAAATATCTAGAAGTCTCTCGCACAAATTACTATTTACTTTTTAACTGGACACGTTATTGTAGCAGTTTGAATAGTTTTTGGGTTTTTTACAAGAACACAGGCACTTATAAGCGATTTGTATTTACATTCTTCATAAAAAGTTTAAGTTTGCTCAATATGCAATAAGAAAAATACTTAAATTCCGGATACATTTGCAACAAGAGTAAGTAAAATGTATTTAAATTACACATTATTAAAGTAACCGGTTTATTATACCAAAATAACCGGTTTATTCGATATTCGAAAAATTGACATTTTAAAAAAACCGACTTGGGCAAAACTGAAATAACCGGTTAAAACCGGTCGAAAAATAACCGTTCGACCTCCCCATTGATTCATCATAACTGTACAGTAGAAATCTAAATTATAAGTGGCTGCCCACAGAAGTCATATATATTTCTAGTAATTATTTTAGGACATATGACTTTACAACTTTATGACGACTTTGTGAATACCCCAAATGATTTTTTGTTCTGTAAATATGTTCAGTTATTTTGTATGCATTAAATAAAACTAAAATACTTGAGTTTATTGGTGATAGGGGTGCGAAGATTGTGGATGTGTACTCAGTTTCATGTGCTCTGCAATTCCGTTTTGTTTATTCTTAAATCCCAACCATAATAAGCGACATCATGCGCTTAAGTCAACTTAAGACACTGTGCGAATACATATAACACATATGTGGCCAACTGTAATGTACTTAATAAAACTTTTCGTTAAGTTTCATCAAGTGTCATTTGCTCAAGCAAAGTGCCAAACTGAACGCACATTCCGTACGGAATCAGCTGTTTGTACAATATTTAAAATAATAAAATAAATTGAAATGGATTAAGAAAAATAAGAAAAAAGAAACAGGAATTTTACATACATATCTTAATTTTGTATCCATTTTTAATTAATAAGTATGTACAACAAACAGTATTTTTTTTTTTTTTTTATTTTAAAAAGTTACTTGCAAATTCATTAAAACAAAAAAAAACAAATACAGGTCTGTAATTATTGGTACTTTTTAATTTGAAGTACTCGCAAGAAAACAAAATATTGCACAAATATGCAACATGGATCTCAAGTTTATGTAAGAATAATATGGCCACCTGAAAGTCTTCTTTAATTTACTTATGCATTTGACAGACTTATCGTTAATTTTTAACAGTACCTTAAGTTAACTTATGCATATTATGGTTGGGCCTTTAGGCTTTTAAACTTTAAAATGGCTGTAGGTGTATTTGTTTTTATATATAAGATGTAAGAGGGTGAAGAGGCAAAACAAGATAAAAAATAAAAAAAATTTCAAAACTATAATTTCATAATCTGGGCACTTATGCAATTGCAAAGCAGAAATTTTAAAAATTGCAGCAACAAAAGTTGCAATTCTGGACGATGACTAAATAATTTAACAAATAGAATATGGGAGCTTTTGCTTATTATTTTACTTTTAAAACATGAAAATAATGTATGGTTTTCTTCTTTTATTTAGTGTTGTTGTTGTTTCTAGACAAAAAAAACCATATGGTTTTTTTTACCTACTTGTAGTGCTGCCACCAGCAAAATTCTGAATTACACTTTAAACCAATCAAAATTACTCGATTAAAATGAAATTACTCATAAATATCAAATTAACATTTTATTTAAAAAAAAACTCAAACAAATGATTTAAAGGAGATCGATCAATATTAACTTAAAATAAATTTAAAAAAAATTAAAATAAAAAATTTAAAATAATGACGAATTCCTCGAGCTGTGAGAAGGAGATCAAGTTGAGCTGGTAAAATACGACATCTGATCCTCTAAGCGAAGAGGACTGCCAAGAACTAGAATAATGCACCTACGGCACATAGGCATCCGTAACTGCCAACAAAAGCACAGTCCGATATGTAACGCGATAAGAGAAATATCTAGGAAAGCTTCAAAATCTTCATTGTCGTTCCTTTGCATTTCTTTTTCAGTTAAAAAGATTCTATTATATTTTCAAACGACAGTTTGTTTCTCAAATCAGTTGAACAAATATTATTTAGCACCCTTGACATTTGTTAATATTCTATTAACTGAAACCTTTAAAAATGTCAAACAAAAATTTATTACTTTTTGTTATATTGATTATTTTTTAGTTAAAATACTTTTTTCTAATAAACTTGTGGTTCTTTATCACTATGAAGATCATATTTATCGAAATATAAGAGTCGATACTGGCACCATTTTCTAACAAGCTTTTGAAAATCTGTATTAAACGATAAAAAATCTGTTCTTGATAAAAAATATTTAAAATATCATAAATTTCATCACTACAATTAAATCTCGATTTTATTTGGGTAACTTCTTGGGATGTAACGATACGCCTTTTTACGGTTACGATACCGATACTCAAAAAGAAATATCGGCTATACGGATACGAACAATATATTTAAATTCGAGGTAAAATTATTAAACTCAATGTAGAGTAATTTTTTTATTAAACAAAATTACAGTGTTAGAGATGATTAATATATAAAATGGATATTATTAAGATTTAAAAAACAACGAATTGAATTTGAATTCATGGTAAAATTTACAAAAATTAAATTATTTTTTAAATAAAAAAACAGGGTAAAAAATAATTAATATTTAAAATAAAAATTAAAAAAACAAAGTACTCCCAAGTTTTGCGGAGATAGACGATTTCGCAAATCCCTTTGAAACAGACTTGCAGTGGATAATAGTCTTACGATGCGACAGAACTCATTTGAAAACTTAAGATTTCTGAACCATGTTCTTAGATTTTGGGTCTAACATTTCATTGCACCAGAAAGGAAGCGGATATGCGTTACTAGAAAAATTTGAAGATCTAATGTGTCTCTAGACTTCTTCTTTAGCTGAACCACAGCGTATTATGGACAGAGGACAATCGGTCTAGAGATTTCTTATAAGATTTAGTTTTAAGATCAGTTCTTGTAGACTCATCAGAACATTTACTAGGTGTAGGGGTGACCGTGTCTTTAGCACTTTCGAAATGTAAAGTCATGTCAAGTAGCTCAACAAGCCGTTTTTTTTTTCAATCCATTTAATTCGAAATTTTCGAGCTTTTTGGCCCCAATCTTACATTCATTGAAATTGAAGACTAAGGTTGTCGGCAATTTTTGGGACTCTGAACTATTCTGCATATCAGCTTATTTATTTGTCGTATTTTCTCATAATGTTCGAAGACTGTTAGATAGCGAAATAGCTTATGGATTTTGTGGTCTGTTCGAAGTAACCCAAAATTTGTTGGGAAATAATTTTTATTCTCACACAAAAATCACTAAAAAATAAGCACAGAAATCATAACACGTATGTACATTAAGGGTATAACCAAAATAAGAACCTATCATTACGGTATGGGCAATGTTATACTGATATTAAAAATCGATATCAGGGGTCATTTCGGTCCAAAAACCTTCGGCACCGAATGCAATTTCTAAAACACTAAACATTTTTTTTTTTTTTTAATTTTTATTACAAAGTAAAAAAAATTAAAACAAGCTTAATTAAATAACTTATACATTATTGTTGTACATTATAAACTTCAAATTGAGAGTTCGTGTTGATTTACAGAACGAAAAAATGTCTTGAACAACTTTCACCGCCCGCTCAGCGCATATATTGCTGCGCTGCTGTTTAAAAATTCTTGATGGCTCCTTAACCCAGTGTCGAAGAAAACAGTTGTGAGCGTTATTAAATGTTTCCAATGACTGACTTAAAATTTCAAAGTTTTTTCATCATAAAAATAGTCCGAAAACCAAACTTCATACCATGCTCCACAAATAAATTCACAAATTGATTTAAATTCAGTTCGGTAATTTGGAATAAGTATATATGCTAACATTGCTAGTATAGCACGAGAGTTCCAACGAGCATTGCTTATTGGGGGTATAGATTTAAAATGTATGTATGGAAATATGTTATTTTTTTTGTAATATCTGTATGCTTTGCCGAGCTCATACAAATATTGCATGTCATCACGCCATTTTATATTTTTAGATTCGATGCGTTCTTCATTTTGCTTGTAATTTATTTTTAAATAATCGTAATCACTAATTAATTCATCAACAAAATTGTATGAAATATTTGGGGATGATGTTTTTCCGTCTAGCACCTCATCCATTACATGCCTTAACACTAAATCGAGTACATGGTGTTGGCAACCAATATATTGTGGGGGTGGAAGTTCAATTGTTTTAAAATAAATTGTAATATAAATTTTTATGGTGGGTATCCTTCCCTTGTACCGTTTTTTTTGTTTCTTTTTTTGGAATACAAGGAATCGCCATTTCATAAAAAAAACACGAAATGCAAAGACCAGCATGGCTTTCGACGTTAGAATTATGGATTTCCTGTAAAACTGAAAAAAATTATAAGCTAAAACTTCATCGCGATCGGTGCCGAACCTTTTAGAACGCTCGCGACCTATCTCACTATGATAGGTCCTTTTTGATATTTCCAAAAAAATGCAAATGGTTATATCCCTAATGTACATATTCATTAGACCGTCTCATTTTTTATACTTTTTTTTTGAAATTCCTTCATGACCATCGATTTTCTTTATCTACTATAAAAACCAAGAATTTTGGTGTATAACACTTAAATATTGATGAACGGGAAGTGGTCTCTCAAATGGTTTTTTTTTTCATTTTTTTAGGCAAAATGCCTTTTTTCCAAAAAATGAAAAAATCTTGATTTAGTAATTTGCGTCAAACTCAAGCAGTTCTGAATGGATTTGTACATAATTACATGCATTAGAAAGCTTATTAAATTAAAAAGTTTGTTCTGGCGCGTCCGTGACTACCCATGGCCTCAAAATAGGGTACACTCTCTAAATTTTGTCTCTAATTATTGTGGTGAATTGTCGGACTTAACCAACTATTTTTTTTACTGATTCATGTTTAATATTTATTTTTCCTTGAAAAGTTTTTGCATTTTTCGAGAAAAAGAACAAAAATTATGCCTTTAGCTTAAATATTTTTACATTTTTCTTTCATTATCTTTACATTCTTTATTCTTTTGTTTTTTTTTCGTTTATTTGGCTTATTCAGAATAGTTTTTTTTTAACAGGACCTTAAACTATGCTTTAAATTTACACTATTTTTTTTTTTAAAGTAACAGGACTTTTGTTGTTACTTTCTTCCCTTATTAAATTTGATACACAAAATCTTTTCTAAAAAAAACTTTTCTCTTTTTCCCATATTCCTTAACTCTTTCACGTACTTTTAATAGTTAATAAATGCTTTGTATCGGGATATTAAAGAGAACTTTAACGAAGTCATAAAACAAGTAAAAAGCAAGGCTGATGATAATGATGATAACAGAATACAATGTGAAAATAGAAAAGAAAGAAAGAAATTCAATGCAAAATTATTCATCTATGAACAATGTTGCATAAATTTTTGTTTTTTTTTTTTCAAAAAAATTTCTTTAAAGTATTTTTTTCTCTTTGTTAATGATAGTTTTGTAAGTTAGCTGTACTTTATACAGGTATAATAGTATAAAAAAGTTTTATTAGTTTATACAAAAGGATAGTAGTGCTAAAAAGAGCTAAAAAAAAGGAATACCATAAAAAAGCAGTTTTAAAAATAGACAAAATTAAAATCAAAAATTACTAAACATCTTCTTAGCATTTCCATATGCTGATGCTTAAGACATGTAGGACTATTATTACCTCAATGAGAAAAATTTAGTATTAGTATTTTATGTAAAAAGTTTTGTAAGACTACTTACTTTTTTTAGCACATATTTCTTAAAAAAAACAACTGACTCGTTTCTTATTTCCTTACCAGAGAAAAAAAATCCAAATCTACATGTTGCATTTTCAAACCCACAAAAAAGTTTTTTTATTCTCCATAAAAACTTAAGAAGAAACAAAACAAAAAAACTCTAAACGAAATTTTGCTTTAATCCTGGTCTTGAGACAAAACTTTTATATTTTCCAAAAACAAACTTTGTTTTAGGTAGTTTTACCTAAAATACTTTTTCCAAAGTAATCGATGAAATATAATTTTGACATAAGGGTGATTAGAATAGCTTTTGTTTTTCCTTATCTATTTTTGTTTTTCTCCCTTTTTTATCCTTTCCTATTGATATTACAATCCTTGTATCAAATAGCAATCAGTTTTGTTAAGAATTAAGGCCTGTATTTGTTTTTCCTTTTTTATTTGTTTGTCTCTTTAGGAATCAAGGCATAATAATAAAGACTAATGTGTGTCAATTTTGTACAACCTATCACTTAAAGAAACAAATTAAGGATGAAATGATTAAAAATATGTTGAAGGAAATTGAAAAGATTTAATTTAAAGAGGTTTGGAAGTTCCATAAGAAAAGAGAGTATTATATTAACCCTTCTTTTTAATTAGTGTGTTTTTGCAACTGCCCTTGTTCCACTAGTAGGGAAAATAGTCGCAAATTTCTCGTACAAAATTAGGAACTAAACCGACTACATCGATTGATAGATTTTATTTAACGCTTGACAAATATTCCTCCAGAATTCCAGGTTCTAGCACAAAATCTTAATAAACAAAAAAAGTTCTGTATTTGCGCTGTGCCTATTCTTATATATACGCTTAATTCAATTGACAGCAGGATGGACAGGCAGACATCATTAAATTATCATCTTCTTGTCTCACAAGAATCAAGAATATATTTCCGTTATTGGGGTCTCAGATCAATATTGTAGAAATGGAATGCCAAACTTATATGTATCGGGTGATTTATCGTCAGGTTTGATTAATAGCACTATGCTAGTTGAAAAAACAGACAAGCCGGGCACATGGCGTTTTAACATAATTTGGGTACGCTGAATCCAGTGGTGCCCGCGGTTTTTTAAGATTTGCTCTAATTTTCTAGATATACCGTTATTTCGAAAATGGAGGAGGTTGCACAACATATATTCGCGTACCTCAAAAACGGTTTAGTTTATTGAAATTACTAAAAAACCGAAATTCTGCAATAAAATTTCATTTCAGAAAAGTAAAACTTTTTTTCTAATATGAGTAGTCGTTATTGAAACATAATTTTTTTTTTGAAAAAAAAATTAATTTTTTTTTTATTAAAATGTAGAAATTTTTGTTTTTTAAAAATTCATAAAAAATTAAAAAATGCAGCTAGGCAGACATATAAAAAACGAAGCTGCAAACAAAAAAAGCCATAAATGATTAAAATCTGTTAGCAACTTTTGATTTTATTCACAAAAGTCGAATAGTAAATAACATTTAAAACAAAAACAAAATTTCAAAAATTGTTTTTGTTTTAAATGTAATTTTCTATGCGAACGCTAACGTTCGATATCGGCGAACGGGCAGTTAATCTCTTATGTGATTGCCTAGTATTTAATTTAACACAACATGGACTATTTGGCAATTACTTTCTACAACGACTGAGAAAACGCGGGTGAAACTCGGCAATTTGGTAATATATATCAACGTAATAAGCTGGCTCTAGCTGCCTTAGTATTGCCCTGGGTCACGCTTTGAATCGGAGTCCCTACTCTTGACGAGTTGTGTGGGTTCAAAGCGGAGTCACTGTTGACTCTACTTGCAGCACGCCTAGCTTGGGGCGTGCTATCACGTTAACCAACCAACACCGCTTCAGGAGAAAAATTTATATAATAACACAATATTTGTTTATCTTCATTTTGAAAATGTGTGAATGCAGCTGCTCGGAGTATAATGATTAGAGTATCCAATTATTTTACTTTTGGTTTTGTTCGAGTAAGGAATTGATAGATTTTTAAATTTTAATTTTACTCGATTAATCGAATAAGAGTTTTAATATGTTCGAATAACTCGAATTATTCAAATAATTATATCCCATGAAAAAACATACATGTCTTTTTGATTTGATACTTTTATTATATTAATAAACAGAAAAAAAACCATAAAATAAAAATATAGTTAAAAAATAAACAATAAAATAACAATTCATATATATGTATATATACCACGTATACAGTTTTAAAACTTAAATAAAATAAATAATTAAAAAATCAAAAACACTTCTACAAAATATACAGTTTTTAACGCGCTAAAGAGACCGAAACATGTTTAAGGAAATAAAGTAAAAATAAACTATAAAAAAAGTAAACACTACTTCGGTTGAACAGACTATTAAATGATCTGAAAGTCAAAGCTTGATACATGCACTACGTTTAGCAGCAATCGGGTTCCATTAATTTTATTTCAGCGTATAATTTGCAATTATGTCCCGCCTGCTAAACTTAATACGGGAATTCAACATAGGCTTCCATCTCATATTTTTACAAACTATTTTTTAATTATTTATTTTATTTTAGACGTTTTTGTCGCAGTATTTTTATGAGAGTTCCAGCCTATTTAAACAAATTCATTATTTGTATAAAAATATATCATTCCTGAAAATCAAGTAAAATTGAAATCAATTGAAATTCTCAGTTAATTTTTTTTAAATCTCGGTATTTTCCTGATTTTAAGAGAAATTTTGGTTAAAATAAAAACTCAAAGTATGAAGAAACTTTTTAAACTGGATCGTTTTCAAAGTTTGTTCGATTTTAATTTTACTCATATGTATTCGATTTACCGAACATGGCTGATAACTTTATTTTTCTTCATTTAAAAGTTCTATTCTAAAGGTTTATTCTATTCTAAAGGGTAATTTGTTTCTTTAACGTATTACTATTTTGCGCCAACAATCCGTGATTTGGGTTTCAACTACTTATCTAATAACACTTCGATTTTTAGGACGAATCTAACAATACATAAAATGTCAAGATAAATGGTAAGAGGTAATAAAGAAATTGAAGGTAGGGTAAAAACAGGTTACCCATAATATGACAGTGCATGGTTTACATATTTGTAAATGCTGATGAATTTTTTACAATGAACGTCAAACTCAATATGAAAAAGTGCTTTTTTTGTACGAAAATGCATACGTATAAAATAAGTAGTTAATTGTTTATTACAAGATTTGCCTCACACACACCCACTTCTTAAAAGGGAATAAAATATGTTCAGAATATATACAGAATATAACAACATGTTATTTAGTTGTTATGTATTTTATTAGTTAGAAATCAAAAAAAAATAAATATTTATATTTAAAAAAATTAGAATTTTCTAATAAATTAATTTTATTTGATTAATTGACATAAATTGTTCGAGTTATTCGTTATTTGAAATTGGCTATTTTAATTATTCAATAAAATAATGGCGAAAAATTTCTTCGATTAATCGAACAACGATTAATTTAGTGGATACTCTAAAAATGATATCGAAATTTCTGATTTCCAAAATGTTTAATTTATATGATTTCCAATGGCCAACCGACATGTATTCGCAGGCACATATAGAAAGAAGAAGATTTTCAATTCATATATTAATCTTGATGAAATATTTTCGTTTTAGTTCTATCACCCAATTTTCACGAGGATTTTTTCCCCTATTTTTAAATCATGTCTTTTTTCGTTCGTAAAGCCGGCCACTCACGTACAGTTTTAACTGTCAGTTTCAACCGTTCAGTTAAAACTGTCCGTTAAAACTGTCCGTTAAAACTGTACGTATGTGGGTAATAACTAACAGTTCAACTCAACGGTTCAGTCTAACTGAGAAATATAAAATTTTTATATTTTTAACAGTTTTAACCGAACAGTTGAAACTGACAGTTAAAACTGTACGTGAGTGGCCGGCTTTAGCGATCGGGGTAGAGAACTAAGCACGGTAGAAAAAAAGACATGAATCGAAATTTCTGTGTTTCTTTTTTAACATTCCTCTTTGAACTTATTTGTGTTTTTTTAATTTATGTTTTATTCTTATTGCAAAGTGACAAATGCTTATTAGTATATAGAAAAATAAAAAAATTTTATTAGAAAAAAAAAAAAATCAAAACATATCAAAATTTTGTGGATTAACGAAATTTTAAATATTTTTATACGAATAAGGAACTAAGGAAATCAGAAAAAATCAATTCTGATTGAAAAAAAGAAACATGCTAAAAATTTAACAATTTTTTGGAAGTTTCTTTCAAAAAAGAAATACAAAAAATACATGTCTTTTAAATCATCGTGAAAATTGGGCGTATGAATGAATGTGTTTTCTAATTTGTAATCTACATTAATAAACAGATAAAAATTTACCTTAACGTTCTTATTGTTCCTTTATAATAAAAAGCTTTCGTTGAAAATGTTGTCTACTCTTATTAAAATTTACAAGTTTTTAAATGAATCTTCAAAGGGGTAAGTTAATCTTAACTTAAAATGCAAAATATATATTTAACCCCATATTCATAATATTTTAGGTTTATAGCAGGTTTATGAAAAGAATTTTCAATGAAAATTTGTTTAATAAATTTTTTATTAATCAAAAATATTTTTTATAAATATGGGGGTTAAATGTTATAGATTAGCTGAATATTGGTGCGTTTCAATAAATCAATAAATTGCATACACTAAGGCCTAGGCCACGCAATGAGCGGCTAAGCGGCGAGCATCTGAGCGGTGAGTGGCAGAGCGGCGAGTTTGAGCGACAAGTAGCTTATTACTCGGCGTCATTTCTGAGCGGTTAGTTATTAAAATGCCATTGTCAAGAGGGGTTTGTTTAATGTTTTAACGCGAAAATCGTATTCACATTTATAAGAATTTAATGCGTCTAAGAAAAAAAAGAAGATTTTGTGTTCATTCTATAAATCAAACAACTCGATATTTCGGCGAATTTAACCATTTATATACAAATCTTCGCAAATTTTCAGACAGATTTTGGCAATACTGCCGTTATCTGTGAAATCCTTTGATTTGCAAAAAGTTAACAACAGATTAACAAAACAAAGAAAAGCAATTTCTGCAGAGCAAAGGCTTGTTTTAACTTTGACGTTTGTTTATAAGTTAGTTTTTTATTTATTTGCTTTGGATTGTGTATGTACATATGTATTATTTGCAGATTTATAGCTACAGGACATTTATTTCGCGATTTGGTGTTTGCTTTTCGAATGGGTAGAAGCACCGTCAGCAATATAATTTCAGAGACATGCATTATTATATGGGAAGAACTTGTCCAGTAAAACATGCGTATACCAACAGAAGAGTACTTAAAAAAAAGTGATAAGCGAATATTACAGGCGTTGGAGGGTTCCAACTGTTTTGAAAGCATTGATGAAAAACACTGTCAAATTAAATGTTCGTCGAATTCTGAATCGCATTTTTTAAATTATGGTTTATTATATAATAATTGCCATATTAATTCTTTGCCGATCAGAAAACAACTTAAAATTAGAACATGTTTTATTCTTGAGCGGTGTCGACTAGCCGCTTAGAAATGCCGCTTAGCCGCTCAGAAATGCCGCTCAATGCGTGGCCACTTCAGTAGCATTTCATATGTTTTAATTTTTTGCCGCTTCCCGCTCAGCTGCTTAGCCGCTCATTGTGTGTCCTCGGCCTAAAGATACCATTTTGCTACTACAGTACTTTTTGCTTGTTGTCCACCACTACTATAGTTGCACAAGTTTTGTGGACTATAAGCGAATTTTGATTATAATCGATTGTTTTTATACGCCTTTTTATGAATAATAAATAAATCCTACTATAATCCACATTTTGGACTATATAAAAAAAATTTTCGTCAATATAACACGCTTACTAATTTTTGCTACTTTCATGACCAAAACCAAAATTTGACATTTATAAAAGTTGCCAGAAAGGTAAAAATAAACATTTTGTTAAAAAAAAATTTAAAAAGCAGAGTGGACTGTAAGCGATTTTTTTTTTTTTTTTTTTTTTTTTTTTGAATAAAGTATTATTTACGCATGCAAAGAAAAAGTGGCTTTTAAACAAAAAAGGGACTACAAGCCCAATGGACCTTAGAACAAATAATTTGTATGAAATTTGAAAAAATCTGCAAGTGAATATGCAAGTTTTGGCTTAAATCCGTTTTTGGCCTTTAAGCGGAATGGATTTTAAACGAAAAGTGCTGTAAAACCACGAAAATTCAAAAATATTTCGAAAAGGGCTCATCCCCGGAAACTTAAAATAAATTTTTGTTTTTACTAAATATTATAACATAAACAAAGGATAAAAATTTAAGGAAAAAAAACTCTTCTTCAAATCAAATGGTTTAAGAGATATTTAGTTTTTTTGGGTCTCCTGAACATTTTGTATATTTTTTTTTCGAAATAAATGATTCAAATATTTATACATAATTAATTCTTTATTAACTTATGTTAATTTTTGTTATGTTTTTCAATTTCAGATTACATGCAATCGTTATGTAAAAATCATTTTCTTCAACAATTGTATCGTAAAATTGATGGTGCCGTGCTTTGGTCACAGAACGAACGTAATCTGGACTGCATCATCACCTTTCAAACGCATTCAATATTACAGAGATTCATGTTACGCTTCGATATGTTGCAATTGGATTGCAATGATCATTTGTATGTGTATGATGGTGCACATGCTGTGGCAACACCCAAGGTAAGTGCAACAGAAAGAAAAAAATACCAACTAACAGACAAGAGGGCTTCTTATTCAATACAAATTACACAAAATTTAACACAACTCCATTGAAATATTTATGTTTGAAACAAACACACGTACACACACATGTTTGCATTAGTATTTGCATTTTTGAATTTTGCATGCAAATGTGTGCACATTTGCACATCTTCCAGAGAATCTCTTTTATTTCTTCCGTTTTTGTTGTTGTTTGAAAAATTCGTTTACTCGAATAAAAAAAGTTTCATCCCAATTTAGCTAAAGCTATAACAGAAGCACCAAAATTACATATTCATAAATGGTGTAGAGTGGAGTTTAAGTAGCAGTTGTAA
Source organism: Pollenia amentaria (assembly GCA_943735925.1). Taxonomy (NCBI): domain Eukaryota; kingdom Metazoa; phylum Arthropoda; class Insecta; order Diptera; family Polleniidae; genus Pollenia; species Pollenia amentaria. Next base: position 39,441,766 of record OX031009.1, read on the forward strand.
GAGTTTATACTTCGATGTTGTTGCCTTATTCGTATTATTATTATTATTATTATTATTATTACTCCTTTTTATGTGGAGAGATCGTACAAGTAAATGATTCTTTCATATTTGCACACGTGACAAACACCAACTATATAAATACATTGTTATTCGAGTGTTTGTTAAAATAGCAAAATAAGTTTGTTGCAAAAATACTTTATTAAATTGTTGAATAACAAATAAACGTGACTAAACTTTATGCACTAAAGTCTTCTAGTGCTAGTATTTCGGGAAATGGCTAAGACATTGTAGCCAAGTTTGGTACAAAAATTTGAAAATAAAAGACAGACATAATTGGTAGCACATACTACATTTTATTGAAACTGCGTTTGGTAGCACAATTATAACAAAAAGAATCACACTGAGTAGCAGTCATTGTAATTAAAACTAGCAACGTTTACTAGCAAGCAAATTTGCTATAGATACATGTTAAATAGCCTTGTTAAGTAGAATATATTTAAGTTAGATACGTTTTGGAGAAGAAATAAAATAAAACGTTTGATAGCAAATACACAAATTATTTATTAAAATAGCCAAGTTAAGAAGCAAAAATTAAAGTTTGAATACGCCAAAATTGGCAGCAAACATATCAAAAATAATCAGATTTTGTAGCAAACATTTAGGTTAGAGAAATAAATTTGGTATCAAAAATAAAAGCAAGCGAGGGTCATGTTTGGTAGCATTAAAAGAATCAGAGTTTAAAGAAAAAGTTATATTAAAGAAAGACACATTTAGTACAAAACATTATACATAATGAAAAAGGCAAACATACGATAGAAATTTTATTTAATTTTTTTTTTTTTTTTTTTTTTAATAAAGGGCCCTTTTTGGAAGAAAAACATAATTATCAAGAAATACAAAATTTGGTAACAAAAAACTTAGACTAAACAAAGGTATCAAAAATTTTTATTTGACATTCTAGCTATTAATGTTCGCTACTCCCAAAACACCTTAATTTAAATTAGGCCCTAATCATATAAAACGCAGCGCAACGCCAAAGAATAACATTGAAAGCACAAACAATGTCATAAATAATTTGTAATTTTGTTGTTGCTTCCTACAGAAATTCACATTGCGTTTCAAAATTTCAAACGCTCTATTGCTTGTGTCATTGAAAATTTTAAAACGGTACATGAATTTCTGTTGAAAGCAACAACAAAATTACAAAATATTTATTTCATTGTTTGTGCTTTCAATGTTATTCTTTGGCCTTGCGCTGCGTTTTATATGATTAGGACCTTAATTTCAATCTTGCAACACCATTTCAACTGCGAAAAAAAAATTTCATAATACTTATGTCATTTATATTTATTTAACGAAAGTTAATTGCCAAGAAGCGTTTTGGCACCTTCGCCATTCTTGTTCTCTGGTTAGAAAGTGAGGTTGCGAGGTGACCTAGACGATGAAGCCAAGGGAAATTTCTTTTTTTTTTCTTTTTTTTCTGTTTCCAGTAATTTTCATGCCAAAAAGTATGTAAGATTATTTAAAGTTATATTTTTAAATATTTTAAATTTTTTATATTTTATAATTGTTTTAAAGGAATTTTAATATACCCCAGCAAAAACTTTACTTACATGGTAAGTTAGCAAGTAACATTGGAGACATATGAACACTACTTATTTTTCGGCTGAATAACTACTTATTTTTGTTCGAGTTGTCCACAGAATTCAGTAGTTACAATACACTTACTAGAAGTCACAAAATATCTAGTTATTATTTAACTACCAGTAAGTTGAATTGTAAGTACTTACAATATACTTACTAGAAGCCAAAAAATAACTAGTTTTTATTTAATTTGCGCTAGTTAATAGACCTAATAATTAGTTATAGAGCTAGTTACCAGTAAGTAAATATTCAGTACTGAAAACCAGACAACAAATAAGTAGTTATTTAGCTGATTATTAGTAAGCAAATATTCATAACTGAAAATAATAGTAGTGAAAAGTACTTACTAAGGTCATTACTAGCAAGTACTTATTGAGGTTTTCAGAATAATGATAATTGTAATGACAACTACTTACCAGGTAACGTATGAAATAACTACGACCTATTACCAAAATCCAAAAAGTTTTTCCTGGGACATAGAATTGCATGGTATATCAAGACTTTTATTGAACCTTTGTATTTTATTCAAAATCGCGTGGAAATTGCTGGCTCGACCGATAGCATTCGCAACAAATCTCAAATTTGGGAAGAACCTTGTTCGGTAGTAAAATCTTTTTTAAAATACGAGAAATAGCCATAATATGTTTTGGCTGGGCTTGTAAAACTAATATGCAACAAAATAAATTTAAGTCAGGTTTGAGAGCATAAATGTATAAAGTAGCGTGTTATACAGTCCGTCGCAATTATAGCAAAGTTCTTTTAACTCCGAAAAGGATTTCTTTTACTTCCACAATTTTAATATCAAGGGCTTACCCTGAATATTTTCAATCATTTTTAACGGGCGCGGGATGGCTTGTAAGGTTTTACACAGAAGCAAACAAAAAATTAGAAGAATATGAACCGAAAAATGATGAAATATTAGATAAAGATTGTTACCAAGGTCATGTTGAACTTGCAAGTTTATTGGGAGCTACTTAAGAAGCAATTTTAAGACGTTTTCAGGCAGTATGAAACATTCAAAAGCAAGCAAATTGTGTACCACATAAGTGGAAGCCCACACGCAGAGAAAAAACATGTTTAAATATGGTCACCTCCAACAAAACTATTTTTAAATAAAATTACAAACATATTATGGTTATTTTAACCATATTATTGGCATCGACAACAATAATATGGTTAAATAAGTCCTCCATCGAAAAAGCACAACCATATTTTGGTTGTCTCCGAACATGTTTTGGTTAATAATAACAAAAATATGTTTAACACTTATAATAGCATGGTTGGTTTTCAACAGCAACATGCTAGCTTTTTGAAAAGATGAAAATACTATTGTTAATTTAAAAACAAATTATTGTCATATTTAACCATAACATGTTTAGAGGCAACCATAATATGGTTGTGGCTTCTTGATGGAGGATTAATTCAACAATAATATGTATGTCGGTGACAATAATACGGTTAAATTAAACATAATATGTTTAAAATTTTTTTGAAAAATAGTTTTGTTGGATGTGACCATATTGAAATATGGTTTTTCTCTGCGTGCACAGACGTTGAACGATGACGGCGATGAAAACTATAAATCCATTACGACAAATCTGAAGCTTGAGAAATTATATGTGAAGCCCGGCCAACCGGCCGAAAAGACAATATCCGCAGAAGCAATCGTGTATGTACTTATTCTCACTTGTAGTAATTGGCCCTATTTAAAAATTATTTATTTATTAAATATTACAAATACCATGGCCCAATTAGTAGGTCCGCTCGAAACGCCTGATGATTTGTTATAGAGTTGTGTTTTAATCGGGCAATTGTTTTTGTAGCAATTGTTTTTGACATCTTGTTCATTTTATGCACAAACAAATGCACTGGGTTTTGACATCTTTAACATAATTTACACAAACGAAATGCGTGTTGTTTTTTCTATTGTTTCATTGTTGTAGTTAAGCACAGACCTTCTAACTGGGTCATGGCAAATATAATTAGATGTTATATTTTTACAATGTCGATCTTAAAACCCATAAAGTATATATTCCGGGTCGAAATGAGTAGCGAAGTCGATTTAACGATATTCACCTTTCCATTTGTACAATGTATAATGAAATGGGCTTTCCAAAGGTCCCCGAAATGATGGGGACTAAGCTGTTATATATTCTTATCACATGTATTCTGTTAAAGTCTGCTATAAAAATCGGCCAGATCGGTCAGCACCTGGCTGAGATATGAGCAAAAAACACGATTACCTCCAATTTTTACGCTTAAAATCCCTTGTTGCTGATGTTTTTTTTCAATTTGTACAATTTTTTGCATTTTTTACACATACATACATACACTTTTTGCCGCTTAAATAGACAAATGTGTTTTAAACCATTTTTTGCCGGACCAAGTAAACTGACAATATAATAACGAAATAAGATTTTAAGTGACTGACAAAAAAATAAACGTTGCAAAAAAAAAGAGTGTGATTATAATCACCGGTCAGCAAAAAATGGGTTTAACCGAAAATTGTACCTACGCAACAAATTTTATTTTAATGATGGTGGTCTAATGTGCGGCACCGTGGTGTAGGGTATATAAGATTCGGCGCAGCAGCCTTTACTTAAACTTTACTTTTTTTTTAATCAGAATATGAAAGTTTAAATTTTGTTATGAAAAGTTTTGGATGGAAAGTACTGCCTTTCATATTAAAAATTTTGCTCAGAAAAATCTACGTTTACTAATTCAGATTTTGTACAGAGAGATCCACGCTGGCTTTTTCTGTATAGAAAAAGTCAAGCTGGCAATTTAAATTTTGTACCAAAAAACTTACGCTGGTTATACAAAATATTTCATAAAAATAACCATGCTTACTTTTAAGGATTTGGTAAGAAAATAACCCTGCTGGCTGTTAATTTTTTTTCATTTATTTTTTTATTTTTTTTTTTTTTTGCTGAAAACCAACTCCTTCTGCATTTTACCACCTCCAGGAACAACTAAGTCTTTTGAAAACTCCTCTTAAGTGGAAGAATAAACTAGTAAATGAAAAAAAGTTTAAAGTTAACTTCACCCGGCGTAAGTAAAGGGAAGAAAAACTGAAGTTTTGAATGCCGTAAACGTTGCCAAAGTCTCTTATAAAAGATGAATGAAGCAGACCCAAAGTAAATGAGGTTTTTTCTTTGTTGCTGCTTTTCTTTTTTATTATTATTTTTTTTCTTGTCGGTATTTTTTCAACTTAATAAAAGTAACACATGCTACTTCTATACACACGATCCATAAATGGAAAGACGTGTATGAACTTCAATGCAACTCTCAAGCACACAATTGTGCTTGATATTGCCACAAAAAGTCTCAATAATATTATAGACTGGATGGGGCTGGAGCAACAGTCATTTGAATAAAAATAAGGTTAAAAAAAATTTTGCGAATTTTAGAAATTAATAATCAATTAATACTCCAATACTCGCATGAAAAATACCTCGGTATACATCTAGATTGGCGTTTAACGTGGAAATGGCATATAGAAGCTAAATTAACTCAAATAAAACTAAAAGCAATTCAAATTAATTGGCTTATTAAAAAAAATTCTGTTCTAAGTCTTGATTGCGAACTTCTTCTTTACAACTCTTTCTTCAAGGCAATTTGGTGATACGGTATTCAGTTATGGAGCACTGCCTCGGCTTCTAATATCGAAAAATTTCAAGGGCGCCAAAATAAACCTCTTCGAATAATCACAGCCGCTCTCTGGTATGTTAAAAACTCAAATATCTTCAAGGATCTCAATGTGCCATTAGTAAAAACTATGATGACGAAATGTGTAGTAAAATATTTAAAAAGGCCGGAATTACACCCAAGTCCACTTGCTTGAAATATTTTAAATTATGGCGACCATACTCATTTAAGAAGAAGAGACACTGCAGCACTCAACCAATTGGAAGAGCGATAAACACCTACATATGTGAACAGAAACGGTGATGATGAAAATTTTTGTCTGCAGGACATAAAGTAAACATAAGGATAAGATTTGATTAATTATTGTAAGTTCATATTTAATATATGAAGATTCAATAAATAAATACTGAAAAGCAAAAAAAATTTTGAAAATGTATATATATTTTATAAGCTTCAAAGGTACCGCTATTATCACAAAAGGGCCGCTCTTAGGACCCAGTGCGCCGTCCATATGCCGGCTGCCCATTGAACCCAATGATATATCCAGAGAAAAAAAAATTTAGATATTTTAATTAGGCTTAAGTTCATTGAATTTAATTTGCATTAAATTATTTTTATGAAGAAAGGAATTTTTACAACATGGAAGATTAATTAAAATTGTTATTGATAATTTTCATTCTTGACTGACCTGGGATTCGAAGCCAGGCTGTCTGGCGTGTGATTCGAACCCAGGCGGCTGGTTACCCTGACATGTTTCGACCTCAACCACTAGGTCTTCTCAAAGGGATTTGCCGTCTTACACTCGCAGCCATCGAAGACTGCTGACGTCAGTAGTCAAACATCAATCCTTAAACCAAATTGTATTTTAACCTTTGGTAGATCGAAATTTGCTTTTTGAATGATTATCCATTTTTAATTGATCTCACATGTTTTCCTTACTTCTGTTTTTTCGTACTTTTGTCAAGAATTCTTCTTGAAGTCCAAAGTACATTTTTTTGTTTTTCCTGTTTTTGTCTTTCTTTTTAGTTGACCTTTTTCAGCACAACTTGAAGGACAAATGTAAACATAGCTCGTGCCTTAGCTGTTAACAATAATTAGTATTGTGGTTATTTTATTGAACTGTTAATGGCTTTAATCCAAATTTAGATATTTTAATTAGGCTTAAGTTCATTGAATTTAATTTGCATTAAATTATTTTTATGAAGAAAGGAATTTTTACAACATGGAAGATTAATTAAAATTGTTATTGATAATTTTCATTCTTGACTGATCTGGGATTCGAAGCCAGGCTGTCTGGCGTGTGATTCGAACCCAGGCGGCTGGTTACCCTGACATGTTTCGACCTCAACCACTAGGTCTTCTCAAAGGGATTTGCCGTCTTACACTCGCAGCCATCGAAGACTGCTGACGTCAGTAGTCAAACATCAATCCTTAAACCAAATTGTATTTTAACCTTTGGTAGATCGAAATTTGCTTTTTGAATGATTATCCATTTTTAATTGATCTCACATGTTTTCCTTACTTCTGTTTTTTCGTACTTTTGTCAAGAATTCTTCTTGAAGCCCAAAGTACATTTTTTTGTTTTTCCTGTTTTTGTCTTTCTTTTTAGTTGACCTTTTTCAGCACAACTTGAAGGACAAATGTAAACATAGCTCGTGCCTTAGCTGTTAACAATAATTAGTATTGTGGTTATTTTATTGAACTGTTAATGGTTTTAATCCAAATTTAGATATTTTAATTAGGCTTAAGTTCATTGAATTTAATTTGCATTAAATTATTTTTATGAAGAAAGGAATTTTTACAACATGGAAGATTAATTAAATACTAATTATTGTTAACAGCTAAGGCACGAGCTATGTTTACATTTGTCCTTCAAGTTGTGCTGAAAAAGGTCAACTAAAAAGAAAGACAAAAACAGGAAAAACAAAAAAATTCACTTTGGACTTCAAGAAGAATTCTTGACAAAAGTACGAAAAAACAGAAGTAAGGAAAACATGTGAGATCAATTAAAAATGGATAATCATTCAAAAAGCAAATTTCGATCTACCAAAGGTTAAAATACAATTTGGTTTAAGGATTGATGTTTGACTACTGACGTCAGCAGTCTTCGATGGCTGCGAGTGTAAGACGGCAAATCCCTTTGAGAAGACCTAGTGGTTGAGGTCGAAACATGTCAGGGTAACCAGCCGCCTGGGTTCGAATCACACGCCAGACAGCCTGGCTTCGAATCCCAGGTCAGTCAAGAATGAAAATTATCAATAACAATTTTAATTAATCTTCCATGTTGTAAAAATTCCTTTCTTCATAAAAATAATTTAATGCAAATTAAATTCAATGAACTTAAGCCTAATTAAAATATCTAAATTTGGATTAAAACCATTAACAGTTCAATAAAATAACCACAATACTAATTATTGTTAACAGCTAAGGCACGAGCTATGTTTACATTTGTCCTTCAAGTTGTGCTGGAAAAGGTCAACTAAAAAGAAAGACAAAAACAGGAAAAACAAAAAAATGTACTTTGGACTTCAAGAAGAATTCTTGACAAAAGTACGAAAAAACAGAAGTAAGGAAAACATGTGAGATCAATTAAAAATGGATAATCATTCAAAAAGCAAATTTCGATCTACCAAAGGTTAAAATACAATTTGGTTTAAGGATTGATGTTTGACTACTGACGTCAGCAGTCTTCGATGGCTGCGAGTGTAAGACGGCAAATCCCTTTGAGAAGACCTAGTGGTTGAGGTCGAAACATGTCAGGGTAACCAGCCGCCTGGGTTCGAATCACACGCCAGACAGCCTGGCTTCGAATCCCAGGTCAGTCAAGAATGAAAATTATCAATAACAATTTTAATTAATCTTCCATGTTGTAAAAATTCCTTTCTTCATAAAAATAATTTAATGCAAATTAAATTCAATGAACTTAAGCCTAATTAAAATATCTAAATTTGGATTAAAACCATTAACAGTTCAATAAAATAACCACAATACTAATTATTGTTAACAGCTAAGGCACGAGCTATGTTTACATTTGTCCTTCAAGTTGTGCTGAAAAAGGTCAACTAAAAAGAAAGACAAAAACAGGAAAAACAAAAAAATGTACTTTGGACTTCAAGAAGAATTCTTGACAAAAGTACGAAAAAACAGAAGTAAGGAAAACATGTGAGATCAATTAAAAATGGATAATCATTCAAAAAGCAAATTTCGATCTACCAAAGGTTAAAATACAATTTGGTTTAAGGATTGATGTTTGACTACTGACGTCAGCAGTCTTCGATGGCTGCGAGTGTAAGACGGCAAATCCCTTTGAGAAGACCTAGTGGTTGAGGTCGAAACATGTCAGGGTAACCAGCCGCCTGGGTTCGAATCACACGCCAGACAGCCTGGCTTCGAATCCCAGGTCAGTCAAGAATGAAAATTATCAATAACAATTTTAATTAATCTTCCATGTTGTAAAAATTCCTTTCTTCATAAAAATAATTTAATGCAAATTAAATTCAATGAACTTAAGCCTAATTAAAATATCTAAATTTGGATTAAAACCATTAACAGTTCAATAAAATAACCACAATACTAATTATTGAAAAAAAAATTTTAATATGGTCACATGCAACTAAATTATTTTTAACGAAAATTTTTAGCCATAATTTGGTTACTTCAACCATATTGTTCATCACCGATAACCGAATTATGGTTAAAGTATTACTTCATCTAGAAGCCACAACCATCCTATAGTTGCAAACTATAAGATTACTTCATCTAGGAGCTCCAAAGATGTTATGGTAAATAATAAGAAAAATATGTTTAACACATATAATTACAAAGTTGCTTTTTGAAAAGAGCAACATACTATTGTTTATTGAAAGCCAAACAATTAAAGCCAAATTATTATTGTCATATTAAACCTTAACTTGATTAGAGAGAATCGTAGAGTAAGTGCGGGTAATGTGGTACATTGCCTTTTATCTTAAACTAACAAATCAAGCGTAATGAAACCAATCTAAATGGTTTGCCGCTCTCAAAAAATTAAGAAAAATTTGATCTGTTTTATTTTTGAAAGTCAATTTACTCTGAGTGTCGAAAAATTCGATTGACTGCGAAGTCGACTTTTTTGGTTGCTGTTAAAAAATAAGGTTTTGTTGTCAAGGTGCATTTAAAAGTTTTAACTAAAGTAATTGGAAAGTACCAAATTAGTGAACAATACATGCAATTACTTAATAGCTGTTGTAAATAAATTAAAATTAATAAATATCTGCATTAACCTCAAGTGCGCCTAATGTGGTATACCTTAGATCAGCTAATTTGTTATAGTATACCACATTACCTGTCAAATAAAATATTAATGAAATTGTTGTTTGTTTACATGAATTGTTGTTGTTTTCTTGTTTTTTTTTTTTTTTGCAAAAAAGTAAAAATGTATATATAACACGCCTAATTTTAAAGAAAATACTATGATTTGGTAAAGTAGTTCACTATACCACATTACCCGCACATTTTTTAAAGTCGTATCTAATGAGATTTGCAATATTTTCTTATATTCGTCTGAAAGTGTGGGTTTAATATTTTTCGCAAATGGCTTTGTGGGAGCCTAACATATGAAGCATGTTAATAGGTTAATCATATTTTAATCAGACAAAAATTAAAAATTTGTCAATCCAAAAACAAATAGGTATACCACATTACCCGCACTTCCTCTAATATGGTTGTGGTTTCTTGATAGTGGAACAATTTAACCAAAATATGGTTGACGGTAACAATAATATGTTTAAATTAATCATAATATGTTTAAACAATTTTTGTTTTGAATAGTTTTGCTGTGTGTAATGTTTTTTTTCTGTATGTATAAGCTTTTTAGTTTTGAAATTCATTAGATTTTTTCAATACCTTTTTTTCTTAAAAGTGTGTCCTTGTTTGAATAGAGGCAACCATTATATGGTTGTAGTTTTTTAATGGTGGAACAGTTTAACCATAATATGGTTGCCGGTGAGAATAATTTTTGCTTAGATAGTTTTGCTGCGTGTAATGTTTTATTCTGCATGTATAAGTTCTTTAGTTTTGAAATTCATCAGATTTTTTCAATACCTTTTTTCTGAAAAGGTTGTCCTTGCTTGCCTTTTATTTATACTCAGTAGTATATTTACTCATATGAATTTGTCTACAGTTTACAGTATTTTCCCCACATAACACACAAGGTTATTACTTTGTGTGGTTTTTTTCTCGCTGCTGTTCCACTTACTGCGTTTTGTTGCTCGGGCAACAACTTTCATTCATTATGTTTGTTTTGCTTGCTGCTGGAGAAGGAATACAATTTTTTTATTCACCAGTTTATTAATATTTTCTTTTCTTAATATTTCATGTGAATTTATTTATTTTTTTTTTATACATTTTCTTTTATTAAATTGGTTTAATGCATCAATTGTGTTTTGTTTTCAGTATTTTTCTTGTGGCATTGAATGGCGAAATCTTCATGTAAACTATCTGCTTAATTGACATGTTCAATTAAAAATAAAAACTCTTAATAATTGTAAATAAAATCTGGTTGATTTTATATATTTATATGCTTGTTTGATTTGCCATTTATTTTGCAGTTACGAACATATTTTATTAAAGAATTAAAATTTGTTTTAAATAAATTATTAAAATCCTTAAAACTTTATATTTAAGATCACAAAATATTAATATATTGCCATTTTACTCAAAACATTAGCCAATCATATATATATTTTTGTTGATCTTTCCATTAATATTTTAAATAGCAATAATACCTCCTATTTTGCTTCTAATATTGGCTAGTTTTATTCTTTATTTTTATAACAATTGTAACAATCCTGCCTCCTTTTGTACAATATTTAGAATAAAGCTCGATGCTTCTTTTAGTCAAATCCTATTAAGTAGAAATAACGGCTTTTTGTATTCACAGAAAAAATTATTAAATTTCTCGAATCACTAAATTTATTCCAAACTCATAATATCAAGCAAACAAGTTGTTGATTTTGCACCCATTACCAAAATGATTATATTGATTACTCTAAATTTTAAAATTTTAAATAAATATTTTCAATAAATGATATTTTTAATTTCAATTAAAAAAGTGATTAAAAAACTTTGCCATTTCAAGCAATGTGTTAATTTATTTAAATAAATATTGACAATTCCCAACAATAATTCTACATGTTTAAATTATTTTATTTTAAACGAAAAAAGTCAATTAAGATTTTTTTTCTATTTAATTAAAATTTTAATTGAAAATTTATTTCAAAACAACTAAAATGTTTATTAAATCAATATTGAATTTTTAATTTTCTTTCAACTAAGAAAATAATTGATTAAATTATCACATTAATTAAAGTTAAATACTTTTAAACCATTTTTTTAATTGAGAAAACACCTTTTTCTGTGTTGTATGCAATATTTTTATAACTTTGTCATTTAATTTTTTAAGAAACGATCAAGGCTACTTTTTTAAAAAATCGTAGCTTTTTTTTCTTTATGTTCTTAGTAGCAATTGTGACTCTCTCTAAACCATAATATTTGTATAATCCGTTGCTTCATTTGAACAAAATTTTTAATATTTTAGGTAGGTGCCGTAGCCTACTTTCTATACCCTATTTGTAGATATCTGTGTCTTTTTTATAGCTTAGTATCTTTTGTCTCTTTTAACAACTTTCGTAACTATTCCTATACAATATATTTTACTATTGACTTAACATAATTTTTGTAGCAATATCGTTCTGTTTGGCAGCATAGTGGGCTACTTTATATAGTACTTTATTTAGCCATCGTGCTAAATATTGTACAATGTTTTTAAGTAAAAATTATAGCTCTTTTTATATATTTAAATCGCGCCTTTTCCTATAGAATTTATCTTGGTAACAATTTAACCTTTTTTCCTACGACTAAGTACCAATAGTGGCGTCTAATAGACAATATAATTTGGTAGCAAACGTAGGTTATTGTATACAGTACTCTATGTTGAGAAGGAGCTAACTTATTCACAATATTTTTGGTAGCTATATTGGCTCTTGCTATACATTACTTTTAGCTGGCAAGTATTGCATTTTCTTTTAATATTCGCCTATATTTCTTTATTCCTTTTAAATTTACAATATTTGAATATCAATAATGGCCTATATTATCATTCTTAATCTACAATATCTTTGCTACTTATAGTGGTAGTATTTTTGATAGTAATACTGCTTCCTCTATAAAATATTCACTTAGCAATTGTTGTACTTTTCTTCAATATTCGTCTATATTATCGCTTTTTCAATAATGTATTTTTTTATTAGTAAAAAATGTTATTATATAATAATACTGTACAATATTTTTAGTTAGCAATCGTTGCTACCTTTTTACAATATTCGTCTGTATTCTGATTCCTGCTATTACATGACTTTAGTATCATAAGCGGCTTCTACTATAGAGCAATTTATTGTCGCAGGCATGGCTACCTTTTAATAATTATTATTGTGTTCTTATTTCTTCTTTATAATAGTATAATAGTAGAACTTTAAGTTATAACTCTGCTCTCTTTTTAAATTATTTTGAAAAAGCAATTAAAGATGTTTTTATTTTGGCATAAAAAGTGCTTCTTTTGGACAAAATTAATGGTAGCCATAGTGACTCCTTATATACAATATTTTTGGTAACAATTATAGCACTTTTTAAATAATAGTTTAAAAAACGGCTAAATTTACTGGAAAAAAGGCTAAACAGAGACTAAAAAATTGCCAAAACTTTGTTATATAAAAAAACATTTAAATGTAATAACAAAACAATAATAACTCGTTAAACATTTTTTACAATAAAATTGTAAACTGAATTCAAAAAACTATAGCATTTAAAATATTAAATCATCAAAAAATGAGATGTCGTTATTGTTCATCTCATAGGCATCACTTGTGCCTATTAGTTTAAAATATTTTGAAGGTAAATCATAATCATGACAACATTTACCCATCCCTTTAAGTCCAAATCTAAAATAAAAAATATTTTATTGTTATGGTAAAAATATTTCCCTGATTGATAAAATCGAATTAACGGTTGCTAAATGTAACCTATTTCTCAAATTACTTTTAACGATGTTTACTTGACTAAATACTACTTTAGCATTAGACTTTTGAAGTGAGGGCAACTTCATAGTAAATTCTAAAGTTTCTTAAAGTTTTTTGTTACCGCCTACATCTTTATATTGGTCGACCATTTGATCCATTTTTTAAATTAAATATTGGAATAAATACTGTTCCTTTATTTTGAAAGATTTTTCATCATCATCGTTTATAGCGATTTTCAACATTTATAAAAGTTATGATTTAAATTAACTGCCAGGCCCACAATGTCGACAAGAACATTTCTTTCGCATTTTTATATTGAAAATTTGTTTTTGTTTTCAATATAAATATAAGAAAGAAATGATCTTGTCGACATTGTGGGCCAGGCAGTAAATGCGTTGTAAATGTTAAAAATGTTTATTTTACTTTTATCAATTTTATATTTTTATAAGAAAATTAAATTTATTATTTTAAAGGAAAATGACAAAAAAAATTTATGGCTAAGTTGAAAAATGGCTAATAACTAAACTCATTTTTTAATGGCTAAACAAGAAGAAAATGGCTAAATCTAGCCACTAAATGGCTAAATTGGCATCACTGACTAAAAGTGACAGCAAAAAGCAATATTTGTTCTTTTGAATGTACCTTATTCTATACACAAATTTTGAGAACAATTGTTGCTCTTTCTATGCAGTATTTGTATGTAAAATGTGTTAATATATGATCACTTTATGCAATATTTAAAGTAGCAATCGCGACTTTTTCCATTCATTAATTCCGTTACTCGTCGCGGATTAATTTACCGAATATTTATGATGTCGCTTGTTGCTCTTTCTGTACAATATTTTAAGTGTTAATAGTGGTTTCATTTATAAAAATAGTATCATTCGTTGCTCCATCTACACAATATTTATTTATTGTAAAATTAGCACTTGTTGCACTTTGTACATTTATTATGAGAATAAATAAATAAATAGAATAAATAAATAATAAGCAATAAATGTATTTGAGGCAGTAATCACGGTGCTTTATACACTATCCTATTAGTAGCCATCATAGTTATTACACAACTTATTTGAAGTAGCCACCATCGTGGTTTTTAGAATGTAAGCTATTTTACAAAAATCATTGCTATTAATACACAATATTTTGCAAGCTCTGTATCTTCAACTTTTTAGAAGCCACTATTTTTATAATATGTTTTTTTTTTATTAGAAATTGAGCCTTTTTTAAACGAACTTTGAAATCAAGAATTTAATATAACAAATTTTTTGGTAGCAATGGTGACACATAACATAAATATTGTAGTTGCTAAAGTGATGCCAATTATGAGTTTTATTATAAATTAAAATAACCAGTAGGTGCTTCTTGTACACAAACTTGTATCTAATTATTGTGGCTCAAATTTTGGTAGCAATCGTGGTTTTTCATTCATAAACTATTTGAAAGCAACCACAGCTTTTTAAATACAACTAAGGCAATCTTTGATCTTTATCAGTGTTGCCAATTTAGCCATTTAACGGCTAGATTTAGCCATTTTTCCTCTAGCTTAACCGTGTTTTTATCAATGTAGCCATTTTTTTAACCAATTTTTTTCAAGTTTTAAAAATTTAAAGACCAAAAAATTTTATAAATACAGCATTAGCATTAGTTAATTCTGTGGTCACAAGCAATAACCGCCTTAGTCGAAATAATTTTGAGAAAAGGCACTTTATATTTATGCTTGCGTTTCTGAAAAAATTAATTGGCTTAAAAAAAAAAGTAGTTCAGAATCAAAGATTCTTATCCCCACAATGCTTAGATGAAAAAATTATAAAGAAAGTTGTATTTATTTCAGAAATATTTAATAAAAACAAATATAAAATCAATTGTGTCTTAAGTTGACTTAGGCGGTTATCGCTTGTGACCACAGAATTAGTTAACGCAAATGACTTTTTTGATAAATTGAATTTTTGTAATTCAAATAATGTTATTATTTGGCAATTCACAAAGTGGTCTATTGTGTCATATTTTATATAATTATATGAAAGTGATATTTATAAAATTATAGCAAATATAACCAATATGGCGCAGTAGAATCCTTTGTGAATTGTCTTTATGTTTATCTTATTATTAGCATAAATGTATTAATACAAACAAAATAATCTCTTATGTGCATTTTTATAAATTTTGTAAGTTTTTTATTAATATTGATGCGTTTTTTGCAATAAACTCTGGCTAAGCTATTTTATAGCAACCATTTCACCATTCTTTGCTAGTTGGCATCACCGTTCTTTATACGCAAACTTATTGGTAGCAATCGTTACCTTTTTTGGCAAATATTTGTGGTTGCAGTAATTTTAAGTAACTGTTACTTATTCTAGCTCTTTATCGACAAATATTTTGGTAGCATTCGTTGATTGTCATACTTCCTTGTTTTTATTATATATTTTCTTGGTAGTACAAAGCACATCCTTTTTTGTTTCTTGGAATCGTAGATCTTTATAAAAAAACTTTTCGTTAGCTACCATAGCCCTTTTTGTGTAAATTTTTTTCTCATTAAAAAAACATACTTATGCCATTTTAAAAACAAAGTTTCCAGCAGAATTTTTCAATCTTTTTACTTAAACTTGTTAGTAGAAATTATTGTTTTTTCAACAAACCTTAATGAAAATTCATTGTAGTGGCAATCGTGACTTTTTATACATGAAGCTCTTGGTAGATTTTTAGTAGCAACCAGAGCTATTTCTAACAAACTTTCCAGAAGCGTTCTTTGCCTAAGCTTCTTTTCTAAAAATCGTAGATTTAAGCAGTTCGTTTTGTGGTTATTTAACCCCGTTGTCTCGAAACGTCTTAGTATAAATCGAGACTTTTAATGTACATACATACTTTGTAGCATAATTCGCTGCATAGCATTTTTGCTAGCAAACGTGGCTCTTCATATACAACATTTATATATATACCACCTTTGTATATAAGAATATTTAATTGTTTCTTTTTCTTCCTAATTATATTTGTACACGTAAAAATCCTTGAGTGCTAGTTTATCAGTTTGTTAACAGTTGAATAAATTATATATTTTTAATGTTATATGCAAACACGTTTAAATCCTAAATGATTTTAATTGCGCAAAATCTCACGGTCGAGAATTTCTTGAGCTTTTCAGTTTAATGGTAATTAAATCAAAAAAAAAAATAATATGAAAATAAATTAAAATTATACACAAGAGAAGTAATATTGAAATTAATTTTGTCACTCTTTATTTTGTCAGACGGATGAGTAATATTCACATTTGAAATGCAAATAAAAATATTAATCATACGCAGGTAGGGAAAGTAGTGAATACAGGTGAATGTGTGTACTAAAATACAAATTTAAATAAAGCTAATTAAAAATTATTACAACTTCAAATTACTTTTAAAAGGTATTAAAAGGATAAGGTTAACGTCTTGAACATAAAATATTTGAAGATTTAAAGGTCTTGGACAGCTATCTAGTATAATATGGATTCAGCCAGTAGTCTTGAGATATCCTAGATGTAAATAAGAATCTCTGTTGCCAATTAAACATTTTAAAGCTTTATCTAGCGTTTCTTAATTTCATTTAGCATGAAAAAAATGCTTCTAGCAAATAGCACTTTTACAGCATTTGCCCAAAATTATTTAGCACTCGTTTTAGCATTTTTTAGTTTAAGCGATATATTAATATTTTTTCCATTAATTTACAGCCTGTTACTACACCCAGAGAAAAACTATATTTAAATATGGTCACCTCCAACAAAACTATTTTTAAAGAAAATTGTAAACATATTATGGTTAAATTTAACCATATTATTATCACCGACAACAATATTATGGTTAAATGTGTCCTCCATCCAGAAGGCACAACCATATTATGGTTGCCTCCGAACATGTTTTGGGCAATAATAACTAAAATATGTTTAACACTTATAATAGCATGGTTGGTTTTCAACCATAGCTTGCTGCTCTTGGAGAAGAGGAAAATACTATTGTTAATATAAAAACTAATTATTGTCATATTTAACCATAACATGTTTAGAGACAACCATAATATGGTTGTGGTTTCTTGATGGAGGACACATATAACCATTATATGGTTGTCAGTGATAATAATATGGTTAAATTTAAACATAATATGTTTAAAATGTTCTTTAAAAATAGTTTTGTTGGAGGTGACCATATTTAAACAAGTTTTTTCTTTGCGTGTAGACATACAAACATGTACATAAATACTAATACTGTTTTTTTTTTCAGATATAAAATTTTTAATATTTGAAAAATAAATTGTGAACTAACTGGAATTTAATTGCTTTAACCAAATTAACTTTTAAATGTCATTCAACATGAATTTTTTAAAGCTGCGTTAATTTTTATTTACTAAAGATAAATCTTCGCATCTATTTTTATTTATTTTTAATGTAATAAAATGACGGGATTTGTATACCCTCTACCACTAGTGGTGATAACTTACTTCTGTGATTCCGTGTGAAACTTTTTTAATGTTCATCTAAGACCCTTGATCCTTGTGTAGTTCTTAGTCAATTTAGACATGTCCTGCCTGTCCGTCTGTTTGAAACACGCTTATTTTCGAAAGAATCAACAGAAAAGAACAATATTGATGTTAAACTTATGCAGTTTGGAATTGATACTAGGGATGTAACGAGCACCGATACCGATAGTTCACGTTTGCCGATATATCGGTATCGGCGATATTTTACTACATTATTTTACTACGTTTGCTAGTCGAATAATAAATTGTTTCTTTTAATTCTTAAGCTGGGTGTCGGTAAACGCCACGCATATTTCTTTTTTTCGAGACGCATGCTAAAGAAGAAAGTAATCCTACTTCAGGCCTTCGATATGTTTATGCATTTTACGCGTTTGCTATGATACTTATCAATACAATTTTAAACTACGACTTTTTGGACTGATGCATAAACACATTAAACGCGTTGTGGACCTGCAGCATCAGCCGTTTTGTTTTTTACCATAATGGTAAAACATTTTCCCATTGATAAATCTTGTATGTATTTGTACGTTTTAAGAATTTTCTGCTAATATTTAATGATTTTTGTGAAAATAAAAATCATTTCGCTACAAATTTTGTGTTACTTTAAAGAGACGACAAAATCCAAAAGCAAAGTCACTGCTACATTTTCTGACGCTATTTCGCCAGTTAACAGTCTTCGAACATTATAATGAAATACAAATAATGAATAAACTGGGATCTAGAATAGTTCACAGTCCCAAAAATTGGCGACTTACGTAGCATTTGCGCTGAGCGAAAGATTTGAGAGTTAAGAGAATAATGAAATATATTGTTTATCTACAATTCTTTACCTTCGATACAAAGCTGGACAATATCAAAAACAATTGATCGTAAAAACGTTTTATTGAGCTACTGAACATGACACGGTCAATCCTACACCTAGTAAAAGTTCTGATAAGTCTACAAGAACTAACCTTTGAAACGTTTGTGAAAATCTTATAAGAACATTTGTAGAAAGGTGATCCTCTGTCGACCCTACGCTGTGTGGCTCAACTAAAGAAGAAGTCTAGATATACCTTAGATTTTGTAATTTTTCTAGAGACGCTTGTTTACTGGCGCAATTAAAAGTTATACTCAATTAAAAGAAATACTTAAGTTGTCAAATGAGTTCAGTCACATCTGAGAACCGATTTTTTACTACAGGTCTGCTTTAAATAGAGTTGCAAAATTATCTCCGCAAAAGTTTAGAATACTTTGTTGCTTAAACAAAAGTCTTATTAATATTAATTTTTAACATTAATAATCTCTTGCACTGTTTTAAAATTAAATTCATTTCGTTGTTTTTAAAATCTTATTAAAATCAATTTTAAATAAAAAAAGATAACAAATATATACACTAGGGCGGGTCGATTTAAAAATCGTCCAAGTGACAAGGTTGCCCCCCCCCACTAACGTTGGAGGGCCGGTCATACAGTTAGGCTCTATTGGGGCACTTTAAATGTGTCAAAGTGACCCTTTTGGGTCAAAATAAGGAATACTTGAATTCATTTTAGAGGTATGGTTCCTTGGGCAAAGTTTTTTATTTTGATACTTAGAATACGATTTTCCTTGCCACTTGGGCAATTTTTAAACCGACCAGCCACCAGCCCTAATGTAAATACATACTTGAAAAGAAAGGCCTGTTCGGAAATTCATCACTGCGCTGCATCTAGTGGGCAGCGCGTTTGTTAAAGCACCACTACAAGTGTCAGCTATTCGAAAATACATAATAAATCCAGATGATGCGTAAACAAATCTAAAGCACGCATCACAAAAATATCTTATGCATATTGTGTTCAATAATATAACCAAACTGGGCAGCAAAGAACTGATGCCAAGGTGATGGGCATCAAATTCAGCGCAGTGATGCATTTCCGAACAGACCCTAATTCTCCATTTTTTACATTGCATTTTTAAAGTACATAAAAAAACAATAAAAATTTTCTTTGCATTTTACTTATTATTAAGGCAAAGAGGTAATATTTTATGGAAAATATTAAAAAAGCTATAAACTCAAAAATAATCTCAAAAACAAACAAAAAAATATAACAAAGCCAACAATATCATTGCCAACTAAATAACAGTAGCAGCAGCAACTGTACAAGAAACTCTGCAGAGTGAAAAAAATATTATAAATTAAAAAAAAGAAAAAAACTTATTTATTTATGCATTTGTATTTTAGCGGCAAACTTAAACAACATGAATGACAATAGAAGTATGTAAAGTAGCTTGTGTGGTTATATAAATGTTTTTGTGTACACTAAACTGCACACACACACTTATTCATTTACCCACACATATTTTTAAAATATGCACCTGTTTATATATTTATAAGTGCACACACACACTCATATATATAACATATATGTAGTGCATGTATATTTCAAAGAAAATCATGTAGGAATATAATGAAATATAATGAATATTTATGTGCAAACATGCAAACAATACAGTGTCGATTAAAGTCATTGCATACTGTTTTATTACATGAAAATAAGTCTTTATAAAAGTAAGAGTGCTTTATTCGTCTATGCCGAATTTCATATACCCTTCACTCCACCCCCACTCCTACAATCTTGGCAATACTTTTTCGGATGTTGTGTATTGATAACCAAGATATTTGTACCAAATTTGAAAACTTATGCCTTTGCCGTTCTCCATATATACAGCAATATTTATTGTCTTTGTATGGGAAAAAAATATTTAGCCTATAGTTCCTTCCAGACCATAAGTAATAACGACAGCTCAATTTCAAAACCTTCTAAGTCGACTTAGCATAAGAGTATTAATTTAATCAGGCTTTTGCGTTAATCAGTTAATCGCTCGATGAATTAATCGATGTTTTGGTTTAATCGGTTAACATTCGGTTAATTTTGTAATTGAGCGGTTAACCGATTAATAAAGATTTTTTATAAATTAAGTAATTTCAGTAAATAAAAATGGTTATGGGTGACAATAATATGGTTAAATTAAACATAATATGTTTAACATTTTTTTAAAAAGAGCTTTGTTAGAGGTGACCATATTAAAACATGTTTTTTCTTTGGGTCTGTGACAATTTAGATATTATAAAAGCCTGTTAAGTCAAACATGGGCCGTAAGCCATAAAAATTACGAAGCGCTGACTGATTTTTTTTTTTTTTTTTTGTTAAATTAGAATTGTGTAATTTGGTTGAGTTGTTTAAGCTTGAATCTTATCATGATGATTTGACAAAGTGTATTGATCATAAATATCAAAAACTCAGCGCAGTATGACAGTTCGTTTGACAGCTATTGCCTTCTATTCTAGTTCTATTGGGCTTAAAAAATACCTCTTACATTTAAAAATATAGTGATGGTTAAAGGAAATACTAGTTTGGTGCAGGGGCTTCGACTTAACTGATTATCAAATAGAAATATGTTAATTGTACATTAATTTAAAATAAAAAAAATATTTGGTATTTCACTTACACAGAAAAAATTATTAAATTTCTCCAATCACCAAATTTATTCCAAATTCATAATATCAAGCAAACAAGTTGTTGATTTTGCACCTATTACCAAAATTATTATATTGATTACTAAAAATTTGAAAATTTTGAAAAAATATTTCAATAAATAATGATATTTTTAATTGTAGTTAAAAAATTGATCAAAAAACTTCGCCATTTCAAGCAAAATTTAAATAAATGTTGACAATTCCCAACAACAATTCCACATGTTTAAATTATTTTATTTTAAACGAAAAAAATCAATTAAGATTTTTTGTTATTTCATTAAAATTTTAATTGAAAATTTATTTCAAAACAACTAAAATGTTAATTAAATCAAAATTAAATTTTTAATTTTCTTTCAACTAAAAAAATAATTGATTCAATTATCACATTTTTTAAATTTAAATACTTTTTAAACCAGATTTTTAATTGATAAATCACTTTTTGGCAAAATATGTACAAAACTGCAACATATTATGTTTAACAATATTATATTTCGAATTTTGTGTTTTTTTAAAATAAAAAGGCTTTTATAGTTTTTATTTTAAAAGTTTTAAATTTTTCAATAACTTGATTTTTAACATTCTGTTTGCGGACGGCCCTATTATTAATAATATCACAAACAAATATTTTTTTTATTTTTCGTCCCTTATTCACTTATTCTCTTTTATGTTGCATTATATAGAAAAACATGCATTAGTGTAAAGAATAGAAAAAAAAAATATTACATTATACACTACTCTTTCTCTAACTAGTACAAATTGTTTTCTTATCATATTAAAATGAGCTAAATACGAGTATATTTATGTAAAAACTCATACTAGAAAATAAAAACAATTTTTTTCAGTGTTCTATAAAAAAGAAAATCCTGCAAACAAACTAAATCAAAAGAAAATGTTTTAAAAACATACTTGAAAACAAAATGCAAATGTTTAAGTAGTATTTAAAATATTTTACAGAATAATCTGAAGAGATATACAAACGATTTTTAATCCAGCTGACTTGAAACCCTGCGAAATATAAAGAGGTGCCGGTATTAACGAAATTTTTTTTCAATTTACTATATAAAATTAAAACTATCGGGAAGACGCTTATAAACGACCCCCTTGAATCGCAATCCCTGAAATAAACTTAAAAGTAAAACCCATTGAATAGAACTATTACAAAAAAAGCTTTATAAATTACATAACTGAAATTTAGCTCATCGAATAAATTCGAAAAATAAAAAAAATGTTGAATATAAAAAAGTAACTTATGAATAAGAAATAATGCTCAGATTCTATTTGTTAAATAGTTGAGGTAAATACATTCAATTTATAAAGTATTTCTATTTAGTGTGACACAAAGAATGCTGGCAAAGGCCGTAGCTGGCCAGAAAATACATTAAATTCTGCTGGTGTCGTATAATTGTAAATGTTTCTGTACATACAATATACTTCATTGCTATCCAAAGGATAGCTAAGGTAAAATGTAACAGGAAGATACAAGATAAAAGTCTGGTAGTTTATAAAGTCATTCCCAAAAATTGAAGGAATAGAACTATTACAAAAAAAAAAGCTTTATAAAATACATAACTGAAATTGAGTTCATAGAATAAATTCGAAAAACCAAAAAAAAATTTTGAATATAATAAAGTAACTTATGAAAAAGAAATAATTCCCAGATTCTTTTTGTTAAAATCATTTTAAATGCAAAATTCTGCTCTTCGCTAAATACTTAAAAGAAACTAAAGCTTCGTACAGACGGTGATCTGATTTTACAATATAGTAAGGTCTGGCAATGCGCTAACAAAGAAAAATTGCCACCACTAGTTAATTGGCAGTTCAGACGATTGTAAGAAAACCATACAATATAATTGGACGACAAATGTCTGACAATAAATTCATCTGCCAACAGAAAATCGTCAGTTCAGACGGTTTCAGATAATTGCAAGGCAAGAATTGCCAGATTTGTTTTATGGTTCGATTACGGAGGACAACTGAACAAAAGTTGAGTTGTTAGCATCGAAATTAGACAATGCCACTGATGTTAAAATATACAAAAAAAATATTGTTTATTTTATATTTTAACATGAGCGGCGTTGCCTGATTTTATGTCTGGCAACTCAAATTCAGTTCAGTCGTCATCCGTAATCGACCCATTAGACATTGTATGTGTCACGGTTCAGACTTGCAATTTTTCTTGGAGCAATTCTTAATTTTATTGCACAGAAAAATGATCAATATTCTCCAATCACCAAAATTATACCAAATTCATAATATCCAACAAACAATTTGTTGATTTTGCACCTATTACCAAAATGATTATATTGATTACTAAAAATTGTAAAATTGTGAATATTTATTTCATTAAAATAAATATTGACAATTTCCAACAACAATTCTACATGTTTAAATTATTTTTTTTTAAACGAAAAAAGTCAATTAAGATTTTTTGTTATTTAATTAAAATTTTTATTGAAAATTTATTTCAAAACAACTAAAATGATAATTAAATCAAAATTAAATTTTAAATTTTCTTTCAACTAAAAAACTAATTGAGTCAATTATCACATTAATTAAATTTAAATACTTTTTAAACCATTTTTTTAACTGATAAGATACTTTATTCAGTGTGATCAGATGAGTACCCCTCCAAAATTTTCAGACCTCTCCCACCAATAAACTCAAGAATTGCTGCAACAAAAATTGCAAGTCTGAACCATGACTATGGAAATGAAAATTGCGTGTATTTTTATAAATTGGAAGAGTGGCAAAATTTTGCTCTTAAAGGGAAAAAGCGATAGTAAAAATTTTAACTTTTTTTTGTGGTTTTAAATAGGGGTAGTTGATGTTCATTAAAATTAATTTGAATATTGCAAATTTAAACTTTTTTGTTTTATCATTTTACTTATGCATATCAGGGATGGAAACTATGCTGCAGATGTACTTTTTTTGGTATATTGGTGGCTATCTGTAATAAATAAAAAGTCTTTTTTCTAAATACATATATCAAGAGATGATCCAGAAAATATAAAATTGTTAACTTTTTTTATTGTTGAAGTTGATACAAAAACCAAACCCCCATTTGCCATCCCTGATACGTATGTATTTGCAGTGTTGCCAATAAAAAAGCTCTCGGGCAATGATGCCATTGTGAGATGCATAAACTTCGCATACCAGACAATAAAAAAAGGCTTCCAACGTCTGACAATGATCTGCCATTGGCAAAGAAGAGTGTTCACACGATTGTCAGCTATCTAACAATATTGTTTTTTTACAATGGACTGACAATGCTTTTTCTGCCAACGTTGTCAAAAAAAATTGCAAGTTCAAACTGTTGTAAGAAATTTTTAGCACATTTTACTGACAATATTGTTAGACCTGATCACCGTCTGCACGAAGCTTAAATTCACCAAGCTGGTAAATTATAATCCAATTCAATTACCCTTGTGTATAACTAAGCAAGGTGGGCTCAATATCACAACAATAAAACAACAATATGCAAAGCAATAACATTCAGCTGTTTTTGAAACCACTACTTTTTAGGATTTTTTTTTTTTATATATATAGTTGTGCCACCACACTTTGATCTTAATTCAATAAGACTTTTTTAATAACATTGAAAAAGCCAAACTGTATTTAAATAGGATTGAAGTTTATGTAAAACTTAACAAAATATAGATTAAATAATATCCTAAAAATTGGACATTAGACCTAAATATTGTCTTATTGTTTGATGCACACGTTGCTTAGTCACATTAAAACAAAGTTCCACTTTTATTTGCCTACAACTCATATGGTTAATGGATGCTAACTGATGTATGCGTCGTTTGCTCCGATCATCAATGCATATGCGGCCGCTACGTTTATTAACACCATAGTTATTCGAAGTTTTTAAAGATTTTGTTGTCGTATTTCGCCGTACTTTGACTAACTTTCTTGCCGGATTGACTTATTATTCCTTTACTGCTATACTCACTTAGAAATTATTTTCTCGGCTTGCAACTCCGTATGTCTCCTCTTGGCCGCTTAAATCTCTAATAAAACGATAATAAATATTTTCTGAATATAGAAGGTTTAGCTGCCCTGAACCCTATCCTAAGTTAGTACCAATTAGAGAAATTCAAAGTACCAAAAATATCCCTCTTACAGATTCTCATTCACTCAGGATCTTGCATGCTTAGTTTTATGTTTGCAGCTCCAATACTAATGAAAATTTAAAAAAACTACCAGTTAAAGAACAAAAAAGTACCAAAAAGATCTCTTTAAAGATTCGCATTCACTCAGGAGCTTGCATGTTAAATTTTATGTTTTAAGTCCAATAATAACGGAAATTCAAAAAGTACCAGTTAAAGACTAAAAAAGTGCCAAAACGTTCCCGTATTGAGTCTTTTCACTCAGGAAATTGCATGTTGAATTTTATTTTTCTAGGTCCAATATTAACGGTAATTAAAAAAAGTACCAGTTGTATGACCAAAAAGGTATAGAAAGAAAATTAGTTTTTCGTATTTCCCCCTTTTTGATACTTTTATTCTCCCCATTGAAGTATCAAAAATTTCAATATTGTATTAGGAGCCCATTTAATACGCATATGCCAAAGAACGGAGAAAAAAGTATTAATAACAGTTGCAAATTTCACCACTTAAACGTTCGAACTTCTAAAAAGTACCAAATTTGTATTTGAATTTTTTAGATAAGTTTTGAACGTAATATGTTTATTTTTACATTTATTGCTTTAAAAGATAGACTGGGTGACAAAAAAGTACCAAAATTCAGGTTTTAGCCGTTAACTCCCTAAAAGGGCCGCATTTCAAAAAATACCAGACACCTGTCTGCTTATTTTTCTAAAAAACAACGATAAGTTTTACATTTTTTTCTGTCTCTTTTACTTTTGGAGGTTTGGAGTTTTAGGAGGTTTAGCGCTTCTGAACCATATCCTAAGCACAGTGGAGCCTTATATAGCCTATGTCCGTTAGGAGGTTCCATTCTTCATTTTGTTGAAGAAATTTTAGAGGAGATAACCTCTTAAAAGCATACAAACTTTTCAGCTTTATAATATCAATATAGATATTTATTTATATTTTTAGGTTAATACTTATTTTTATGCATTTATGTACATCAGTTGAAATCGATTTGAGCAAATCTGAAGATATTGAGGTGTCAAAACAGTGTAACTTTTAAAGTTTTAAATAATCTCTTGTGTGCAATCTCTAGTGTGGAATTCATTTTATAAGCGATTTTGGACTTTTGTTTTATTTAGGTTCACCTGACCAAGTATTCTCTCGACATTTGCCGATAAATGTGCTAAAATCTTTTTATTCTGAAAAAAACATTAGTTAGAGTAGTTTGATTTCAAAATTCTTTTTTAGGACATTTAAATTTATTTCTTCGTTGTTTTACCCTCATCCAGTCCACCTGTGACTTTCAGATACATTTTTAATTTTAAAATGTTGTATCTTTCATTAGTATTATGGTCATTTTATTGAACTGTTAATGGTTTTTAACCCAAATTTTGATATTTTAAACAGGCTTAAATTCATTGAATTTAATTTTCATTAAATTATTTTTATGAAGAAAGGAATTTTACAACATGAAATTAATTAAAATTTATTGATAATTTTTCATTCTTAACTGAACTGGGAATTGAAACCAGGTTTTCACGGACAGGTTGCCCAGACTAGCTTCGATTGTAACCACACAATCTCTTCAGTGGGGTTTGCCGTTTAAGCTTTCACCGCCATTGATGACGGATGACGACATTATTCAAAAATCAATCTTTAAACCAAATGGTATTTTACCTTGGTAGATCGAAATTTACTTTGAATGAATGATTACCTATTTAACTTTCTTAAATATAAATTAAGCTTTTTACTACTCTTTGAATTCCTACTTTAATGTGTTTTGTTAAAGATTTTAAAATTTTTAGTTGGAACTGTATTTTTTATTTTTTATGAATTTCTTATAAATCACAAATGCCCTTAAATCTGTCATTATGCGCCTAATCAAATCAGATAAATATGCGACGTAGATGATAAATTTGCCAGCGTTCACAGAATATTCAAGCAGTCCTGCAGTATTTGTCTAGAAAAATAATTGTAACACCCATCGTTAAAGATTCTCAGTTGCTTAAAGTGCAAAATTACACAAAAATGGGAGTTCATACCATATTAATGTGCCACCTTTTGACTGGATTCGTTACAAGGTTCTCCTGACTTGATTAAGGATTGAAGATATTGTAAAAGTTGAACAGTTTTGGCTCTTTAAACTCAGAATCCACTGCCCACGATCTGTAACTCCTGCGTCGAGAAACTTTTCGATTGAAATGTGAAAAATTAAACAAAAATATCATAGGTAGAAACAAACAGCTGTTTTACTCACTTAATTGCGTCTGTAACATTTTTGGCGAGTAATAGCTATTACTTAAGGAAATTTCTCGACAATGTACTGAAAACGTGTGTCTGTAAAATTTTTGTGAGAAATTTTCCGCTTTGAACTGTTAAATAAACTCACGCATAAAAACGGGGTGAGAAAAAATGTTAACACTAAAAAAGATATTAGAAATGCAAAATGCAATGAATAATAACTAGGAAGATGTAAGTATTTTGTTCTTGTCAGATTTTTTCATTGTTTAATTAATTTGCTTTTAACATTTTCGAAAAATATACGTTTAGATGTTTAGAAAGCAATTTTTTAAACAACAAACATTAAAGTCACACTTTACATTATTTGGTTTAACCGACGGTTGTATTTTCGCCGCCGTTGTTAAAAAATTTTCAATTTTAGTAAGTTTTGGTCACCGTCACCGAAACGTTTGACTGGCCTTCTCAACATCTGCAATTTCACATCAGCTTCATGTGGAATATTATGACAGTTATAACGTAACGACGTAATCTATTTCCATAGTTTTCGACATGAGTTACAGATACACTTTTTTTCTCACTTTTCGAGATACGATGGAATATTTTTTTTCACATCTTTTCGCTGCGAGTAGTTTTCACCAAAGTAACAGAACATGGATACAGATAGCATTTTTTTCTATAAACAAATTTGAAAAATATTTCGCAATATTGAAAATTGAATTAGAGTGACCACCCAGTAAATAATGGAGCTTCCAACGAATCATGTTTGTAAGAGCGAAACGTAAAAGTTTCGCTTACAATACCGCTTACGGAAGACATGAATTTTATATGGCGAGTTCCCACTTTGAAGCAATAAATTTTTGACACAGAAAGTGCTTTATTCAGCGCAAATAAAAATTTGGTGAATATAATGATCAGCTTTGCACACTGAATTTTTTGATCGTTATTCTCTAATATGCTCCCTTACAAACCGGCTTCGTAGTAAGGGACGACATTCCCTTACTACGAAACCGGTTATTAAAATTTTGTATATATTTTTTTTAATTTATTAAGAATTCGTTCGCTTAGCTTACTGCATCTCTGTATGTCTTATTGCATAGCACATAAATGTGTGCTTCCTTTTTAAAATGTATTATTAGTGCTCCGCAAAAAAAAAGAAAATTTTTAATTGTGCACTAATTATTAAATATGGACTTATAATATTAAGCGATTTCTTTTAAAAACTTGATTCAACAATACAATGTAAAATTGGATAAAATCATTAGTTATTTTTTGTACATCAAACGTAAAAATATTAAAAAGTTTTTTAGCTGCATAGATTTTGAGATAAACACATTCATAATTTAGAAAACTCATAAGATTTTTGTAATCTACAGACAGGATTTATTCCTTTTGTAACAGATCTTGTTTCAAAATTTGCTCATTACTATTTTTATTAATTTTTCAATTTGGATATATAGATTGCGGATCTTAGTCTTAAAAAATAAATTGTATATGTTTTGTTTAGATTATTCTAAACGTGAAAACCTGGGTTCAATTCCCAGCTCAGTCAAGAATGAAAAATTATCAAAAAATTTTAATTCATTTCATGTTGTAAAAATCCTTTCTTCATAAAAATAATTTAATGAAAATTAAATACAATGAACTTAAGCCTGATTAAAATATCGAAATTTGGATTAAAAACCATTAACAATTCAATAAAATAACTACAATACTTATTATTCTATAATTATGTTAAAAAAAAACTGCTTTTTTCGGTCAAAAATCTTTAAATCTGCATTTTCATATTTTAGGGGCATGAAATTGCAAAATGGAAATTAATCTGCACTTCTGGCAACAGTGCTACTGCACCGTTAGCAGAACACAGAAAGAGAAATGTAGAATTGTTGTTGGGAATTGCTAAAAAAAACTGAGCTATATTTAATTAAATCAATTAACACATTGTTTGAGACGTAAAATTTTTTTTTATCATTTTTTTTAATTAAAATTAAAAATATCATTTATTGAATCAAAAAATATCCACAATTTTTAGTAATCAATATAATCATTTTGGTTATAAGGGCAAAATCAACAAATTGATTGCTTGATTCTATAAATCTGGTATGAATTTTGTAATTAGAGGCAATTTTTAGTTTTTTCTGTGGAGTTGTTATTTTTGCCATTTTGAAATCTAAAATTAAGGAAATATAAACATAAACTTAAAAAACGTAAACATTTTATAAAAAATATTCTTTCTTATTAGTTTTGCCGCCTTCTTCACTTTAAAAAAATATAAGCAGCAACTACAAGTTTATGGTTGTCAATATGTTAATAATATGGCAACAGAAATAAGAAGCTATTAGTTGACAGTTGTCATGCGTAATATAAGTAATAACAACTTCAGTTATGCTGCCATCCGTAATCGACCCATTAATCTCATGTAAATAGTGTAACATTTTTTTAAAATCGTAGCCTAGGTTGGCCATCGAAACGATTTTCGGTATACGTATCGGTATTAACGTATTTGTTATTTCGGTACACAAAATCAACATCGATTCAAGAAAATCTCTGATTATTACAGATCTTTTTTATATTCGTAAGGTCAATTTTAAAATATTTTATACCACTCAGTAAACCCAACATGCTAGCAAAATTCCAATTAGCGTACACATTTTGGAAAAAATGTCAAGCAGGTATTGCCACAAATATTTTTTTCTTTAACAAAAAAATTTAACAAACAAAGCCCAAGTACATGAAAGAAACTTGAAAAAACAACAAAAAAAGAAAAAACTTGTACTCAACTACATATAAAAAAATATGCCATTTAAGAATTTACAACTATGGCAACATGCCTTAGTTAATGCCTCAACAATGGCAAAAGCTACAACAACAAATGCAAGAATAAAGTAGATATATAAAAAATTTAAATAATCTTAGTAGCAACAGGTAAATATTTCTATGTTTTCATAAAAATAAAATGTATTTGCTGCTTATTGATGTTATTTATCTACTGTGAACTAAATTACATAAAAAACATATTTGCAAATTATTTAGTATCAAGGATAAATGACAACAGCAAAAGAGAAAATAAAATCACAGTGGTTCAATTAATTGGAAGAAATACCAAAAATGTTTTAAGTTGAAACATCAAGTACATACGTACGTGACTTTGGTACTATTTTACTAAGAAAAGTATGAAACGAAGTGGTATTTCTGGTGATCAATATAGAAGGAGTGCGTATTTTTTATCATCATAGTCCCTTGCTAAAGTCTCAAAGGACAAGAAAGTAATGGATATATACTATGCCCTGAACTCTTAAGATGGTAGGAAGTCTGGCAAGCTAATTCGCCTAAGTTTCCGTTGGAAAATAGATGATCCTAATGTTAAACACCTCATTCACCTTTGTTAACAATAAACGACAATCAACAACTTTTTTAGCTCAAAAGGGGGAAGAATTAAAGTCCATAAAGGCAGTAGAACTAATAATGTAAATATTTAGAGCAGTTAATATCAAAGCCAATTAAGATCTTCTTTTATCTTAAGAATATCTACCAAAAGAGAATGGCAGTGCTCTGAAAGAGTAAAGTTTTTTAGAATATATTCAAAATCTACAACTTCCTATCATTTTTTTTTTTATTCCTACGCTAATCCCGCGAAGCTCTTCGCTTGTCTGCAGGAGACCAGAGTCTCTGGCGGGAATCGAACCCGCAACCCCGGTACTGATGGACCAGCTCACTACTAGCTAGCCTACCGGGGCACATGAAACAAAGAATACAAGATAACGCATTGCGCAGGTCCGTTATCTGTATACAGACATTTGTGATGTCACTGTAGTAAATAAATTTTAACGGAAGCAAACTGTCAGCACACTTCATACTCATGCTTGTGTGATGGTGTTATTCCTAATTAGAATTCCTAAGTAGAATTAGAATGTTTTCACAATTTAAATGCGATATCTTTATTCCATGATTTCCTGGGTTATTACACTATTCGTTTACAAATTCACGCTTTTCTCCAGCTGAAATGTTGGATATGAAATCATTGTATTATAGCAGATATCGGCAAAGCGTCTATGCAGGGTTATCAGATGTGGCGATTTCTTACTAAACGTGGCGATTTTAAAACTTGTTTGGTGACTTAATTTTCGATTTGGCGACATGGCGCCAAATGTTTTAAATGTAAGTTGAGCAAGTCAGTTGAGCAAGTAAATTATGTTGAAATGGCTGATGATGATAAATCATGAAAATCTTCGAAAAAATTGTTTGTAATATTTAAAAGAGATCTTGAACTAATCAATAAATTGAATACCTTAAAACATTAATATATATAAAGTTTATGAACATTTTTCCATTATTAAAATCCTTCCATTGTTAAAAATATTTAAAGATTTTTTTGAATCCTATCGTGCCTTTGGATATTTATGAAACACAATAGAAAAAACTACCGTTTGTTAATTGGAAAGAGTTTTTTAATAATGATATTCCATCTAATTTAAATTAGTTTAGGCCAAAATTGTATATATATATAAGGATACGGCAGTTACGTACCATTTAAAGAAACTTGCTTTAGCTGTTCCTTAAATGCTAGTAATACTAGTAATGCATTTGTTGAAATAATGAACTACAATAAAACTCCACTTCGAAGTAGAATCAAATACGAGCTTCTAGATACGTAATAGCACATGATGCACTCCTTTTATGCCTGCGTTAAATAAATGTAATTCCCTCACAATGTATCTCACAGCGTTTTATTGTATACTAGAAATCAAACAACACACAAATCGTCACCTTAAATGCAAAAGGGCGTAACAATGCTTTTTATTTTTTTACCAGAGAAACTTTACAAATTTAATAATAACAAGGTGTACTTGGCGTTTGCATTTCTTTAATACGGTCGCCATTTTTGAACATTATTTCGAAATTTTTTGTTCTTACGCGCGTTTACAATTAAGGTGACGAAATGTATATCCAATATTTGTTTAATACTGAAGGCAAAAAATCTTTATTTGTTGCTTAAAGTGAACTACTATAAAATATTTTAAATTAAACTTTCTAAATAAAGATTAAACAATATATATATCATGGCGAATTTATTTGAATTTTTGGCGAATTATAGCGTTACAGAACATATTTTTTTTAGAATTTATAAAAAAATATTCTTAATAATGTTGTTGTTTATTTGTTTGGCTTAAGATCATAAAAAATTATAAATAAAAACCCAGTTGATGAAAACATGTTAAGTTGTTAGGACGTATCAACTTGTATGTAGTTTTTTAATTTTTACAGTGTTTTAATTCCCCTGAAGATGACCATCGATGTATGGTCGAAATATCGGATGAAAAATAAAATACAAAATTAAAAATATAAAAATTGGAAAAAAAAATTTTATTTATAATTTTTTATGACCTTAAGCCAAACAAATAAACAACAACATAGATAATCGACACAGGTCAACAACAAATATTGAACATATTGTTAATAATTTAAAAAATTTATTTTTTATTGTCAAAAACTAAAAAAAATAAGGGCTTTGGCGATTTTGGCGTTTTTGAAATTAAATTTGCCGAAAAGGTCCAAATCAATCTGACAACCCTGCTTCTACACCGTGTTTTTATATCTGCTTAAATATTAAATAGAACCATATGCGCTTGAATTTTCACACGAGACGCTTGGATAATCGCTTGTGGCCTGCATTCAATGTTGCCATTTTTGATTTTTTTATAGTTTTTTATAAAAAAAGACGTAATATGTCACGAACCCCAAGAGGTCTGCCGAGCCCCAGTGGAAGCAGTTTGTTAAACGATTTTTTTCTAAAGTATTTGGAAAAAGTTTCCTGACGAGCTGGCCTAAGCAACCAGCGAAATGCGCATAGAAACTAGCTTTCCCACAACAATAAATTTTAGTGTTTTTAATCATAAATAAAGATTGGGCTTATTAGCACATCACTAATAAATGAATAAATTAATAATAAATATGTCATTCTCGAAAATAACTTTTGATTTTAGTTTTCTTTTTAATCGATTTTTGAAGAATTTTCTATCAATTTAGTAATACAATAAAAGTCTTTTGGCAAAGACTTTTCATGGCAGCCGGAATGATCATCTCTCAAGTTAGAAATTAAAATATCAATTACCTTACAGTATCCCCAGTTATTCCCATTCTAAAATTAGAACTTTCTTAGATTTAATAGAAAATTAAACTCATAGTAAGATACATGTAGACGAGAGGTACATATTGAAGCAATTTTATTGAAGCACCTTTCTTAATATTCGTTTTTATTTATTTATTTGCTAAGAGTTGCAAATACAATTACAAATTATACTCTAACCTTATTATACGAGCAATAGTAACTTAGACATTCAGCTCGTTGTAGTGAAACAGACCAGAGTCTCTGGCAATAATCGAACCAGCAACCCCCGCACTGATAGACTAGCTCACTATCAACTGGCCTACCGGGGCACCTTTCGTTTTTTAAATAATTGTTTTTTCTTTAAAATTGGTCATCATACAAAATTTTCCGCATAGGAAATTAGAAAAAAAATATAGGTGTGTAGATTAGAATGGTTCAAAAAAAAAGTTCTTGTGCACTATATTTCACCGTCCCAGATTGGTCAAACCCCCAATTGAATCGCTAAGTGCAGAAGGGGAACTACTGACATTTTTGGTCGAAATAAATTAATAATGTATACATAAAGATTCGAGTACGCTCTACACAGAAAAAATTATTAATTTTCTCCAATCACCAAATTTATAAAGAAGTCATAATATCAAGCAAACAATTTGTTGATTTTGCACCTATTACCAAAATGATTATATTGATTACAAAAAATTGTAAAATTGTGAATATTTTTTTTTCAATAAATGATATTTTAAATTTTAATTAAAAAAATTATCAAAAAACTTTGCCATTCCAAACAATGGGGGGATTCACAAGGTGTGCTATCAAGTCATATCGTCATAATGTCCTAAATAATATTTTACAATTGTTTAAAAAAAAATATTTTTTTATGTTGTTTGAAACACAACAATATATTTTTTTTTAAACAATTGTAAAATATTATTTAGGACATTATGACGATATGACTTGATAGCACACCTTGTGAATCCCCTCAATGTGTTAATTTATTTAATTGAATATTGACAATTCCCAACAACAATTCTACATGTTTAAATTATGTTATTTTAAACGAAAAAAGTAAATTAAGATTTTTGTTATATAATTAAAATGTTACTTGAAAATTTATTTCAAAGCAACTAAAATGTTAATTAAATCAAAATTAAATTTTTAATTTTTTAATCCAAATTTAGATATTTTTATTTAGGTTTAAGTTCATTGAATTTAATTTTCATTAAATTATTTTTATGAAGACAGAAATTTTACAACATGAAATTAATTAAAATTTTTTTATTGATAATTTTTCATTCTTGACTGCGCTGAGATTTGAACCCAGGCGTTCACGGACAGGTTGCCCAGACTAGTTTCGATTGTAACCACACAATCTCGTCGGTGGGGTTTGCCGTTTTACTCACTCGGCTATTGAGGCCGGGCGACGTCAATAGTCAAACATCAATCCTTAAACCAAATGGTATTTCACTTTGGTAGATCGAAATTTGCTTTTTGAATGAATGATTATCTATTTTAATTGATTTACATGTTCTTCCTAACTTCTGTTTTTTCGTACTTTTTGTCAAGAATTCTTCTTGAAGTCCAAAGTACATTTTTTTTATTTTTTAATGTTTTTGTCTTTCTTTTTTCTTGTTGACCTTTTTCAGCACAACTTGAAGGACAAATGTAAACATAGCTCGTGCCTTAGCTGTTAACAATAATTAGTATTGTGATTATTTTATTGAACTGTTAATGGTTTTTAATCCAAATTTAGATATTTTTATTTAGGCTTAAGTTCATTGAATTTAATTTTCATTAAATTATTTTTATGAAGACAGGAATTTTACAACATGAAATTAATTAAAATTTTTTTATTGATAATTTTTCATTCTTGACTGCGCTGAGAAAGAAAATTTCGATCTACCAAAGTGAAATACCATTTGGTTTAAGGATTGATGTTTGACTATTGACGTCGCCCGGCCTCAATAGCCGAGTGAGTAAAACGGCAAACCCCACCGACGAGATTGTGTGGTTACAATCGAAACTAGTCTGGGCAACCTGTCCGTGAACGCCTGGGTTCAAATCTCAGCGCAGTCAAGAATGAAAAATTATCAATAAAAAAATTTTAATTAATTTCATGTTGTAAAATTCCTGTCTTCATAAAAATAATTTAATGAAAATTAAATTCAATGAACTTAAGCCTAAATAAAAATATCTAAATTTGGATTAAAAACCATTAACAGCTCAATAAAATAATCACAATACTAATTATTAAATTTTTAATTTTCTAAAAAAATTATTGATTCAGTTATCACATTAATTAAATTTAAATACTTTTTAAACCATTTTTTTAATTGATAAAACTAAGAAAGTACCGAAAAAATTATTTGTTCAAAAATATTTATAATTTTATAAGTTTTAAAATTTCCATTAAGTGTAAAAAGAGGACATCTTCAGCAGTAGACTCCTTTCTGCACTTAATCGATAATTTTTTGGGTTTCATATAGTTTCGTTATATCGCTGAACAGATTTTCTAATATTTCTTAATTTTATTATTTAAAGTAATATGCATAAACTGTTATGTCAATGACCGGATTTCACACCTTCTACTCGACAATAATAACACAGTTTTTGTTATTATTAGACAAAATTTAAATTGCAGTGGCTATTTATACAGATAAAATCGTCATGAACTAAAAGAAAATCAAAGATGTGAATTAAGATAAACAATATATTCCCGATGACCACGATTACTTTCATAAGTAACTGCTTGAATTGCCTGTGACAGAAGCAAAAGAGGATGATTCTTATGAATAGCTAAATATTAAAGCCAGTTCTAAAATTCTAATCTATAACACAATATTTGTTCAAGTAGTTAGTAACGTGTTACTTGAATTTTATTGCTATTAAGTGCAGAAAGAGGCTTACTTCATGTACCTTATTTGAGTATTGCTGAGAAATTTCAGGACTTAAAGAAATATTAAGTCTGAAGTTTTTTTTGTCAATTTTTTCAAAATGTATGGCAAACATCCTAATATTTTCCTGCAAATATTTTGAATAATCCTTATTTTTTTTTTTTTAGAATAAAGTCAAAGGGGGCTTTTTTCTTTGGAGTCAGCTTGCAGTTATACTTGCGTCATCGTTTTTGAAGTAAAGGTTATCTGACACAAATTTCTATAACTTAAAAAATCGCAAGTTATTGCAGAAAATAATACAACAATATGATTCAACAGACTACGATTATTTTTAGATTTTGGTTCTAGTTGGAAATATTTGGGCATTTGCTTTTTAATTTCTTTGAACAAATCAAAATTTCAAGCATTCTCAAATATGCATTCAATAAGGGCATGTTTTTCTAAATTTAAAATTATTATGAACTTGGTGAACCAACCTTCAGCTTCATTATACATTAAAAAATTGTTCTAAACTTTTTATTGACAAGCTAAAACGCAATTCGACCAAACAGCTAAAATTCACTACTTGCACTGGATTCTTGAACGATACTAAAAAGTTCGCTGTTTATCGCTCTGCTGATTAACGATAAATAACAGTTTATAAAAACAAAATAAATTGTTTGACGTCTTGATTTTTTTTTTTTTGTCTCACAATAATAACAAAAACATGCTAAGAATTAAAATGAAAAATTACGATTTAGCCAGGAAAATTGATCTTTGGGCCATCGTGGGTCCTTGAGTAATATCTTGGCCGAATTTCGCAACAAGTTTATCATACCTTTCGAATGTAGTGTTGATTCTATAAGAAATCTTTGTAGTTAAATTTTAGCATTTTCCTAATGGTCCCAGAGATCTTTTCGATCCACTGTATTCTATAGATATGACTATAAGATGCTAAAAACTATGACAAATATTAAACATAAATATTTCCCAGAATACAATCATCCATCTCAGCCTAAATAAACAGGCAAACAACCTTCTTAAGTACTTTAGCTTTAATATTTTTTTATTTTCTCTTTCTCTCTCTCACTCTCTTTCTTTTTATGTGTATAAAAAAGTTATTAAGACCATCATTAATATTGGCAGTGATACAAGAAAAATATGTGTATAAAGTAGAAACAAATAAAAAAAATATTAATGATGGTTTTTATGGAAATTTTATCTATTTCCATCCCAACAAAAGTGCGTTAGAGTAATTGTATGTATGTATGTGTGTGTGTGTGTGGAAATGTTCTCAATTCAAATTAAACTAAAATAATCCATATGGACGTATGAGTGGTATTATTTGCAACAAAGAGAAGCATAATAATATCGTTCATACGTCTGTAGTGTTTGACAAAGTGTTTTTGAATTAAATTTTCTAGTTTTGTAGTAACATGGAAAAATTTTATTGTAAAAAAACTGCTGCTTCCTTGGCTTTTTTATTAATATTGACTAATTTTTACTCTTTCTGCCGTTAAAATGGGGGAGTAAAAATTAGTTTCAATTATTTTGTTTTAACCATTCAGTATTTTTAAAATTTGCTGCCTTGTGCAAAAAATTTATATGAACTTGGAGTCTTCGTTTTCTTTAACGAACACTTCAAATCGACAATAATTTTTTTTCCATAGCGCCGTTGGTCTTTAATCTTGATAAAGTTTTTTAAATATTGGCAAAAATTTTTATTCAATTTGGTTAACATTTTGAAACTTTTAAAGAAAATTTCAAACGAATTAAAAAAAATACTAGAAAAATAATCAAAATGCCCAAAATTTATTTTTTAGGTAAAACTCCAAGTTAAAATTAACTGTGTTAAATTATTTAAAAGTAATTTTAAATAGTTTTTCTATACAATTTCCTATATGCTGGCTTTCAAGGTCAAAGTAATTTTTGTAAAGTTATTAATTTTTTATATAATTAAAATTAAGTTAAAGTTTAGGTATTATACAGATTTAAGTAAATCATTTGATTAAGTAAATCATGACAGTCGTATGTACAAGTTGGATAAAATCGGACTCTATCCTATAGTTCTTAAATTTTTCCACATAGTTCCACATTTTTTATAGACAATTTTGTGAAATTGTTTGTTTAAGATTTAATTTTTAAAAGATATTTTTAAATTTAATTTCTAAAAGAATATAACTTTAAATATAAAAACAATGCAAAACCCCACAGCTTAAAGGACTAACTTTTGGGTGTTAACGACTACCCTTTTTCGTTATGCTTTTCTCTTGTTTTGTATTATTTTCTGCTCTTAACATTGAGGTCAGTACTTTTTTGGTGTTTCTTTGATAAACAACAAGTGAATGTCCCAATTAGCCAAATCGTTAAGGACAACATTGTTGTGGGTTTTTGAAGGAAGCTTTTAAATTTAAATCTTTTTTTATCTTTATGGCTTTACAAGACAAATCTTAAATGGTTTACGCAAAGAAAATATATTTTGCAATATGGTCACCGATAAGAAAATTAATCCTTACCAAAAAATGTTTAAACATATTATTGTCACAGGTGGTCATATAATGGTTAAAAGAACCATCCAATCATGTAATTCATGGATAAAGAAGGCTCTATATATCTATAAAATTAATAATAATAATGAGAACAAAAATAATACAATACGGTAGTAATAAAAATAATTTTAGTAATAATATTAAGGAATGTGCGATTAATTGGTTAATTAAAATTTTGATTAATCGGAATTTTATTTAGGCCCTAATTATGTAAAACGCAACGCCAAAGAATTACATTGAAAGCAAAAACAAAATCATAAATATTTTGTAATTTTGTTGTTGCTTTCTACAGAAATTTACATTGTGTTTTAAAATTTCAAACGCTGCATAGATTGTGGCGTTAAGAATTTTAAAACGTTACATGAATTTCAGTAGAAAGCAACAACAAAATATTTATAAATTTGTTTTTGCTTTCAATGTAATTCTTTGGTGTTGCGTTGCGTTTTACATGATTAGGGCCTTAATCAATTATCTGATTTATCAACTTATCTGATGTAAAAGAATTTTGTTTATAACAATTGTGGTTTATAATTGAA
Organism: Pollenia amentaria; assembly: GCA_943735925.1. Taxonomy (NCBI): domain Eukaryota; kingdom Metazoa; phylum Arthropoda; class Insecta; order Diptera; family Polleniidae; genus Pollenia; species Pollenia amentaria. The sequence continues at coordinate 39,481,513 of OX031009.1, forward strand.
CCCTTGGTTTTAAATTGAAGAATTATCAAAAAAAAATTAATTCATTTCATGTCGTAAATTCCTTCCTTCAATAAAAATTATTTAATGAAAATTAATTTGGACGAACTTTAGCCTAATTAAATTATCAAAAACTTCGAGTTTCGATTATTTAAAAACCTTTATTCAAAAATTCTTAAAATGGAGAAGTTAAACAAAACACAACCTTTGAATTAAATAATAAAATGTATTACCATGGGCCTGTCATATTGCATACGATGGTAATATTGTAAACAAAACGCACAATATAAAAAAATATATAATATATATAAAGATTTGAATTTAAATTAATCGATTAATTAAGAAGAATTTCAGTAAAAAAAAATTTCAACCAACAAAAAACTATTTTTATATTCTTCAACATTTTTCTTAAAGTGTATCTCAAGCAACCAGCGTAATATAACCTGCTTGTACGAATGTTTATGCGAGAGTAAATTATTGTCTTACATATGTGTGTTTAAGTTCATGTAAATAAGAGAACAACAAAGCACCCGTGGGCGGCATTTTACCTATCTCTGGTTTAGAACAGCGATGTCCAAAGTTTAAACTGCGGTTGTATTGCTGCAAAATAGTATTAGTGAAGAGAGCGAGTTTACCCAACAAACGCAAAGTCAACCATTTCAAATATTATGCTGCATTAAATATCCTTAGGTTGAAAAAATATTTTGTTAAAAGCGGAAAGTTAAAAGTTTGTCAAGTTAGAAGACATTAACACTTTTTTCGCGTTTTACGATTTTCGTGACATACTTCTTAAATAACATTGCCTAAGTTTCGTTTTTGTTATCCCCCATTTGTCATCTGAAATGAAACGGCATAGGCATTAATCTAGGACAATATCTTGAAAACATGGCCAACATTGTTATTTCTGTTGCGTAAAAATGCATAAACGTTCTTGCCAACGGGGAAAAAGAAGTGGTACAAAGGCCTCTTAACTGGCCTTATATCAATTTCGATTTGCTTTGGAACATCTGTTAAAAATTCATACACATCCCTTTCTAAGTACTGCACTAATAGAATATCTCGAAAAATCTTAAAATCTAAAATAATTTAAAAGGCTTTCAGGAAGCAGAATGGACTAAATACTTTCCTTAACAACAAGTACCCTTTAAAAGTGAATGCCTTTTAAAGGGTATACAAAACCATTGACACTGACTTTTCTTCCGCTGGGTCCCTGTAAAGGTGGAAGTGTATGTGTGTGTGAGTGTATGTTATGTTTTCGCTAGAGATTTAGGGTTGACATTGTTCTTGCAATTGTTGTTCTTTTGTGTATTCTTTTTTGAATTTGTTTATAGCTTTTGTTGTTCTACATATAAACCACACTTTAACAAAGCTCTTCTTTAACTACTAAACTTTTCTAGGATTTTTTTGTTTTTTTTTGTAGGTTTGCGGTTTTTTTTATAGAAGTAAACATGGAAAACAGTTAGCTTTTAAGTTGCACAGTGGAGAAATAATGTCTACGATTTCTTTATTACATATCTCCCAAGCAAAAGTATCTAAGAATTAAAATTTTGAAGTTGGAGTACAAATGAATAAAAGGCAAGGTCGCGCCGTAAGTTAAAAGCAGAATTTTAAATGGTGTTAGGTACTTCTCTACTTAAAAATACAAATGATGAAAACATTTTTACAAATTCTTTTTTAATGGGATTTAAGTTATTTATCGTTTTTTTCATTATTAATTAATTGAATCTTCATACATTAAATGATCTAACAATAATTATTCAAATCTTATACTAATACTTTATTTTTGTTCTGCCAATGCCAGACGAAAATTTTTCTCCTCACGGTTTCTGTTCACATATTGCTTAGCGCTCTTCTCGTCGGATGAGTCCTGCAGTATCTCTTCTCCTTAATCTAGAGTGGCCGCTGTCATTTAAAATATTTCGAGCTAGTGGATTTGGGTGCGAATCAAGCCTTTTTAAATATTTTGCTGCGTACTTCGTAATAAAAGTTTTTACTAATGGCACATTGAGATCCTTGTGAATATTTGAGTTTTTAGCATACCAGGAAGCGACTGTGATTATTTGAAGAAGTTTATTTTGGCGCCTTTGAATTTTTTCGATATTTGAAGCCGAGGCAGTGCCCCATAACTGAATACCGTAACACCAAATTGACTTTAAGATAGAGTTGTAAAGTAGAAGTTTGCAATCGAGGCTAAGAACAGAAATTCTTCCAATAAGCCAATTAAGTTGAATTGCTTTTAGTTTCATTTGTGTTAGTTTTGCTTCTATATGGCATTTCCATGTTAAACGCCGATCTAGATGAATTCCGAGATATTTTACATGCGATTGTTGGGGCACTAATTGATTATTGATTTTAATAGGGGAACATGACTCCCGACGCAATGTTATATGTACGCATTTTTGCTCATTAACCTTTATCCTCCATTGTTTTAACCACTTTTCCAGTTCAAATATATGATCCTGCAAGTAGCGAGAAGCTTCATGACAGTTTTCGTGCACGCTTAAAAAAGCTGTATCATCAGCAAATGTTGATGTTAGGGTGTGGTTGTTTGTTGGCATGTCTGAGGTATATATTAGGTATAACAGTGGGCCCATGATGCTTCCCTGAGGGACTCCAGCGTCAATTGGCTGAGGAGAACTTATAAAATCACCTTCTTTAATAATAAACTTTCGACCGACTAAGTAGCTTTCTAACAGCTTGTGTGTGTTTACTGGTAAATTTAGCTTCAATTTATGTAATAAGCCTTCATGCCAGACTTTATCAAAAGCTTGAGAAACATCGATGAAGAGGGCGGAACAATATTTTTTTTCTTCAAAGGTTTTTCTTATGGCGTTTACTATATGATGGGTTTGTTCAATTGTGCTATGTTCTCTTCTAAAGCCGAATTGATGGTTTGGAATACATCTATTTACATTTAAAATTTGGGTTAATTTTGACACTAACAGCTTCTCAAACAGCTTTGATATATTAGACAATAAGCTTATAGGTCTATATGACTCGACTTTTGAGGGATCCTTTCCTGGTTAATGTATCATGGTAACTAAGGATACTTTACACTCTTGTGGTAAGTATTCAAGGCGTAGTATAGCATTTAAATTAATAGAATAATTTTCTATGCTGGGTAGCTCCGAAAGCATTTTGTTACTGATCTTATCAAAACCAGGGGCTTTCTTGGGGTTTAAATCATGAATAGCCTTTACGATTTCTCTTATCTGAAATCTTCGTGGAACAGCTGCTCTAACAGCAACAGGTGGTAACTCATTTATCGTTTTTAAAGAACATACAAAAAAGACATTATTGTTTTAATTTATTTTAAAAGTAAACTCAACATAGAATATGGAAAAAATAATTTAAAATTTTTTCTTGCAGTAAGAACGAGAGTTACAGCCTGGCCCACTATGTTGACCGCTATACAGAAAAAATTTTCGACAATTTTTTTTTTTCAATTAAACCATAATCAGAAAACTAAACGTTTACTCATATCAACAACATTACTGCAGAAAATGTTGCTTAAATAAAAAATATTTAATTGATACCATTAATTAGTTTTCTGATGCAAATTTAATATAATTTTTAATTAATATCAGAAAATTTTTAATTTAAATTAATTTTTATTTTTTTCTGTGTATCGTTCGTTTGCATTTTCAACGACAAGCAGCTGATTTTCGCCTCACAAACAATTTTTAGCACGACACGACTATCGACAATGCAATCGAACAAATTTGCGGCCCACTAAAATTTTAAAAATCTACCAATATTGAACTATCTTATAAAAAAAACTGCAGTTTTACTTTACCTTTCATTAATACTTTTTACTTTTTTGTAATAGCCAATGTACTTTTTAATACTCAAATCTTTGGTATGTCCCATTTTCTATAAGATGGTTTTTAGTACACTATGTGTCATAAGTTGTTCTAAAAAAGGTGAAAAGTTCATACAATTCAAATCAAATCATTTTAATAATAATTTTATTATTTTGGTATTTCGATTAAATTTAACCCACTGTATTTTATAATACTCAAATCTTTGGTATGTCCCATTTTCTATAAGATGGTACTTAGTGCACTATGGGCCATAAGTTGTTCTAAAAGAGGTAAAAAATTCAGAAAATTCTTTTAAATCATTTTATTATATTGGTATTTAGATTAAACTAGTTTCGCCCGGTGGCCGAAATTCGACCACTTGACATTTACTTTCAAGATAACCTGTGCGTTGTACAAAAGAAACGTACACATTTTAAGAAAACAACATTCTGTACTCTTTTCACCCATGTGTTTGCGTATTTGTTTTCGTTTTGCAACCACCGTTAATACAAGTGTGTTCTTGTGTTTGCAAAATAAATTAAGACGTTTTTAAACACTTTATTTCTAAAAATGTAGAAAATAAATTTATATTTTGCATATCAACACACAACTACTTTTTAAACAATATATTTCTCATTAAAATCTGTGGACGATAAGATACTTAAAAATCAACTTCATAAAAATTGTTCCCGTAAACTAAATAATCTTGACAAAATATATTAAATCCGGTCCACAGCTTTCAAACAAATAACAATCTTGAAAAAAGCTTTGAATGCCATAAATTTTTAAAAATTTTGGTTTTGATATAAAATATGATGACATGTACATCTATAACGGGTGCTCGTCGATCCAAAATCGACCATTGGTCTCACATAAAATCTCTCTCTAAAGTCACTTTAAATCGAAAAATCTCATACAGATGTAAATATCTAAAAATTATTCTGATAGGAATCTTAACTTCAACACATAATTTCGTTTTGGAATTTCCATGATTGCTTATGGGTACCCTTTCGAAAATTTATCTGAAACTTCTGTATTGTTCTGTATTCCAAGGTAGTGGTTGATCGTCGGTACTTTCTTACTTGTTTCTAATAAATATTATTATAATGCTTATTCGGAGCGTACTGAAAATTCACCACAGCCGAATAAAGTATTCCAAGTATAGTTATACCCAAACCGCAATAGTATGATGTTTGTAACACCTTAAAATATTGGTACTACACCCACCGTTAAGTATAGCGATCGACTGAGAATTACTTTCTGACTAGCTGGTCCACGTAAACTTTGTGGGCAAAGTACTGGTAACAATTTTTGGAAAAAAAATTGATGAAATTGGGTAGATAGGTTCTAATTGGCACACGGCCCAAGCCTGTTGAAAATGGGGTGAATCGGTCTATAATTTCACACAGCCTCCATATATTCTTCTCTCCAGAATAGTGTGCTTGTACCCATAAATCTTCTTATTATCTTTTGTTCAGAATTATTTAATTGCTATCTAAATCATCTTACTAAATTTTATTGGAATCGGTCCATATTTAACCATAGCTCCCATAAAGAAAGCACTCCCGAAAATAGCTTTTGGGTACTATGTCATGAAAAATGAAGTGCCGGTAGGTCCAAAACTATCCTCAGGTCCCATATGAGCTCTCATCCTAAAATCACTTAAAGGCAAACGAATCTCATTTGGATGAAAATATTTAAAGAATATGCGGCACAATGAACTTTTACATTAATCTTTATCTCATAACATAATTTTGTTCTGGCGGGTCCATGATTGCCCATGGATCCCAAATAGGGCTCAATCTCGAAAATTTGTTTTTTAATGCTGTGGTGTAGCGTATCATATGGAAGAGCTTGACCGACTATCCTTTCATACTTGTTTCTGTTGGTGTTGTATTTGTTTGTGTTTATGTTGTGTGGGAAAACAAACTTTAAAATTTAACATGCTTTGTTGTCAAAAACATACAAACAAAAATCCAGCATCTTACAACAGCAATACAAAAACTTTAGTGTTTGTAAAAAAAAATTTTTTTTTTTGCAGAAATTCTTTTAGTACTTTATTTTGTTGTTTGTATTAAAATGTATAATGAAAAGAAAAAAAAAACAACGACATATTTACAGAAATGGAATAAAAGATTTTTGTAGAATATTTCTGTTTCTTTACTTGTTTTTTTTTTTTTTTTTTTTTTTTTGTTATATTGTGGCATAATTTTGTTGCAGGTTTTTTTTTTAATTTTTACCTTAAAGTTAAAATCCAACAGATTAAAAAAAACCAGACAAAAATTGTATACAAAATGTTAGTTCTGTTGTCCTTGTTGGTTTTAATACAAGTGACAACTTGTTGTTGTTGGTTTTGTGTTGCTGGAATGTGGTCCAGTTTTTTTTATTAAAGTTTAAGTAAAAAGTTTACTAAAAAATTTGATACATTGTAGGTTAACTTGTTTAAGTAATGAAAACAACATTGAATTATACTTAAGCCAAGTTTATAACAATTTTTACGAAAATATATGCAAATAAACCGTGTCTTTTAAAGCCAGACTAGACATACGAAAAGGTGATCTATCAAACGAACTGTCTTATAGTTCTTACTTTTTGACATTTACGGTCAGTTTACTCTGACAAAATATCATAAATAGATTAACGCTTGAACAATGCTACCAAATTCTGCTTTTGTGCTAGCCGGTTCATAATTGTATTAAAAACTTTATTTTAACAAGTATAATTATATAATTTAGTCCAGCGAATTTATTTGAAAGTCGAGTGGTAATGGGTTAGCTGGACAAGTTATGAAAACTCTCGCCCCACGCTTGGCATAAGCGACGGACTGTACGGTCTAGAACAGTCAGGCCATTTCTCCAACACGACATTTATTGTGCCAAGACTTTCCTTTTTCTCATTGTCTGAAATTGGTAGGCGGCTTATTAATTCAAAACTCATGGAATAACTTGAAACCGCAGAACTAGTGGCGTTTCTATGAATTTCTTTAAAATTCATCATATAGGATGTGCGATCTTCAGGATCCTCGGAAACCGCATATTGCGCTCTTGATACCCACCCAATAAGTTTACAACAGTATGATGTTAAAATTTGGATGCGGAGTATCTCACAGCAATGGAGTAGTTTTTGTTGTAGAGATAAACAGGTTATCAAAGGTGACTCCCAAACCTTTAGGTGGTTCACAGTTCGTTTAATTTACCACAATACGTGACTGTGGTAAATTAAATAGATCGATGTATCAAGCTGCGTATTCCCCAGGAGTCTTTCTCTTATAAATTTGGAGGTTGGGTGCCCCGGTTGGCTAGCTGGTAGTGAGCTAGTCTATCAGTACCGGGGTTGCGGGTTCGATTCCTGTCAGAGAAGCAAAAAGCTTCGCGGGATTTAGTGTAGGAATAATAAAAAAAAAAAAGATATTACCCAGTAAGAACTTCGCTTACTTTTTCAAAATAAATAACTTCTTTCACTTATTATTTAGTAGCTTTCTACTATAACTACAGCTTTAATTACTTCTTTAACTACTTATTTCCCAGATGTTTGTAGGTAAAAAATAATGACTAACTGTTCTTTTAGTAGACTTGTTAGTAGTATTTTTACTTTTTCCTGATTACTCAATACATTATTTTGTAGGCGAAGTTTTTACTGGGTACGAAGACATTTTGTTGTATATCTACTTTTATAAAAAAAATTAATTGTTTATAATTCCGCATGTTACATAATTGTGGATATACAAAAAAAAGGTGTATGAAATTTAACAATTAAAAAATATTGCGTTATCTTCACGTATGTGAACAAAAAATATTTTGTTGTGCCGAAGTTTTCTTCAAGTATATCTTCCTAGGATACATTTTACAGATCTACCGATCTGCTCAATCAGGTATATATTAGTTATATTACAAATTTCGTATCACCGAATATTCTCCTATTTCGTTAAATTCGTATTCGCCAAATTCAAGCAAACATTTCGCATTATAAAGTTAAACTTGAAAAATGTTCTCCATGACTTGGTATTTTTACATAAGTCGATAAAGAACTTCAAGCACAATATCTGATCACTATTTTTCAACGTAATATTTGTATTATATTGCAAGACAGTTTACATAAATTCTTCAGCTTCAAATTTTCTTTAAATTTCTTATATCTGCAGCCAAAATTTAGGTTAAATTTCTTTATCATTTTAATTTATCTTCTGTTTATCTGCATTATAATTAAAATGAATATTGTAAAATTTTTACAACACCATTTAAGTATTTAACAATCCATCACTGCTTAAATTCTATAAAATTTAAAAAAAAAACACTAAACTAATCCACTTTAAAACTTAGATTGAAATCTTTAATGCATTTGCAAAGCCTGAATTCATGCAACAGATTGAGATTTTTGTGGATGTAGAAGTTTTCATGAAAACCGGATGCTAAATAAAAACAATACAAAACTATTGTTATAAAATACTTAATTAAATGATGAATTGAAAATGTCTGTATGTATATTGTCACAACTAACAACAATAACAAATTCAGCTAAAGCAGTAGCAACTGCAACAATAGCAACATTTACAGCAACTTCAACAAGATGCTTTTGTAGAAAGAAAAAAAAACTATAGAAACAGTAACAGAAGCCAGAAAAACAACAATTTGAAATAGAAAGTATGACAAGAAGATTTGAGAGTGTAATTAATTACTTTGCTGGCATTAACTGTGACAAAAAGACACCAATCTCACATACAAATTTGTTCACATGCCAGAACAATGACAAACGCATATAAAACATTCAAAGATGTGTGTAAATATTTGTTAAAGAATTCAAACGAGATGGATATCAACATATCGTGGTATACCCCATAATACCTTAATGTATGTACATATTTGTGTGTCTAATGATAGATGTAAGTATGTGAGAGTACAGTGATAGGAAAAAGTTTCAGAGGGAAGATTTCGGAATTTGATTAATGAATGAAGAAAATTTTACAATAATCTCGAAATTCAATTAATAAATGTTCAAGTAGGAAACTATTTTCCGGATTTTTAACGAAAATTTTAGTAATACCAAACAAAAAATTAGAAAATTCATAAAAGAAAGTTATTTTTTAATTTTTTATTTTATCTTTTATAAGCATAAGCAGGCGACGAATTCCTTTAGGAAAATACAGGTTGGCCTAAAAAAGTCCTGCCAATGTCGTTGCTGGTGGTCTTGCTGTATTAGTGTTTATACTCGTACAATTGGAATTTTGTATGGATGCATCTTTAAATTCAACTTTAAAATTCTCTGCATTGTTATTCTGGAAATGCCCAATTGGCCAGAATGACGACGATTTAAGACAGCTTCCACGTTTCCTTTAGTGCGAATATTTCCAGGAGCACCACTTGCAAGACAATCGATCACTGATTCGTGTTTCTAAAACCGGGCGACTAAATTCCTAACCATGAAGGCTATACGAGCTGATCTTGAAGTAACGCTAGAGAAGTCCCATGATAGGTCTTTGGTTGTAGAGACCGGTTCTAGTTCTTACACTTTATATGAATGGGACCTATCACTTTTACATGGGGTTGTCATTGGAGAAGGGTCAATTGACACCTAAAAGCCACCATTTGACAAGTCACACATCTATTATCAATGAGCGTGTTTAGTGTAAGTTACTACAATGGAGTATTATTTCAATAAAACAAGTCCTTGAAGTAAATTTAAGAACCAAATTTTAGAAGGTCCAAAAAAAATATGTCACACCACCGATGAATACTGTACTGTAATTTATTACCTTTTCCACCTTTCGGCTCTTCATATACCAGTTAAATGGTTGATTCTCATTTTTTTTTACACTGGTCATGAGTTCTTTCTTTTTGTACTCATTTTCATCAATCCCAGGACCAGTCTGTTGGAACAATTGACACAAATTTCCCGCAGGGCAAATATTGGCGATATCTTCGCCGCGTCACAACAATAAATCGTTGACAAGAAAAGAAAAATTATATAATTTTAATACCTTGTTTTGTAGTATTGGAACTTTTTGGGTACTCAATGCTCAAAAGTAGATACTTAATACATTCAGAGATGTACTTTTAAAGCAAATGAAACTAAAAATGTTACGGGTTTGTTTCAAAATGCAATTCTGTTGGAAAATACTACATCTGCAAAATTTAACCAACAGCCAAAAACACGCTTACAATAAAAAAGAACGAAGCTAAAGGAAAAATTTATTTATATTTTTTAAAAAGGAAAAATTTTTAGTAAAGGAAACCATAAATATGCATGTTTTTCCTTGTGCGACCAAAGAAGGCAGAAACAATATATTTATCCTTATTAGAGCTTTTTATGAATTTTGGCGGTGATTTATTGATGCATATTTTTACATATTTTATCCTTTACAGCACTTTTTGCCATAATTTAGTTAAAAGAGCATTTTTGCAGCATTTGTTAAGTTTATAGCGCATACTTTGCCTTTCTGATACATATTTTGAGACATGTTTTTTAGATGCTTTCAAAATCTTTCACAGCAAATAAAAAATTTGTTTTCTATTATTTCTGACTCTGACTCAGAATCAGTGTAGAGTGATCTAACGATTCCCATCCGTCCGTCTGGCAGGTTTTCTGGCCATGTTAACTTTGTGCGCAAAGTACAAGTTGCAATTTTATAGATGATTTTGTCAAATTTGGTAAATATATTTAATTTTTACTAAGACCGAAATCTGTAAATGGTGAGCATCGGTCTATAATTTCACATATTTACCAAAAAAAAACTTCTTTCCAAATTAGACTTTTTGTGTCCGTACATGATCCAATTATGTATTTAGATTAAATTAGAAACAAAAAATCTTTTACTGCAAATTAAATTCTTTTCGAATCCGCATACATTTGCCCAAAGCTCCCTCCCATCTATAAATAACTTAAACTTCCTTGTAAATGTTAAAATTTTTTAACAATTTTGCGACTGTTCCTGAAATCCCTTTAAGATAAAAAATTTCATATGGATGTCAATATCTACATAATATTCGACACAAATAACTCTTATGTGAACTTTAACCTCTTTCAAATAGTGTAAATTCTCGAAAATTCCTCTGGGCTTACCAATTATAATTTAAGTATTGTTTTTTTTTAATGAAAATGTTTTTAAATTGTTGAATTTTTTTTTATGTTTTGTCATTTAATTTTTTTTTTTTCGGCATATTTTTAACAATTTTTACGGCATATTTTAGAGTTATACTGCATATTTAATGCGCATAAAAAGCGTTTTTAGATCATATTTCTAGTTTCCCTGATAATAATTATACTGTTTGTAAACAAATTAAAGACAAGAATTATTAATTTAAATAAAAAACCAGTGTTTGGCTTTAAAACGTTGTTTGAAAACAAACAAATCATCCCTGCCCCCTATTGGGTAGTATTGAGTATCCAAAGGATATAATTGAGTAATGAAAAGCAGTGGAATTTGGCAGCACTATTGCTGTATACTGTATGTATTCGTTATACATTTTCAAGAAATCAGTTCAGGCAATAAGAAAAAGAAAAAAAACAATTATATTTCAAAATAAAAAAATTACACGTGTTTGTAAGTTTTATTTGATTTTGAAAGGGCATTTGCTCTGATTGTTAATGATTCGCTTAGATCTTTTTATATCCATTAGCACAGGTTTTCAAGTGTATATATGTATGTATATGTAAGCTCACTTTTATAAAGATTATTTTTTTGCAGCATAAGAATTTAAAATGATAATACAAGACAGAAATATTGTTGAAATGAAATTGTTTTATTATAATTTCAATTTCATGGCATTTATTTTTTAAATATAATTTATGGCATGGCATATGTCCGTCACGGCTACGATTTACATTTGATCAGTCCAATTTTTTGACTATCTTTTCCAATAAATCTATTCAATGCTTAAAGAGTTGCTGGCTTGTCGGCATAAACTAATGACTTAACATATCCCCATAAAAAGTATTTCAAATGCGTTAAATCGTACGTACGAAGTGCCAGTGAATAGGACCACTTCTGGAAATAAAGTTCTTACCAAATTGAAATTTTGCAATAAATCGGTTGTTAAGCCCGCTATATGTCAATTTGCGCCGTCTTGTTGAAGCCAAATGTCGTTGATTTTCATTTTTGATTATATTTTGGAAGCAAAAATTCAGACAGCATGGCTCATAGCACTCGACCCTCATCGTAATGGCAGCTCCTTGTTCATTTCGAAATAGCGTGTAAGCCGCACCAAATATTCAATTTTAATGTTTGTAATGGTGACTCTTTAACAATGTCTTCGCTCCAAATACGGCAGCTTTGTTTATTGGCCAGAAATGAGCTTCGTAAAAAGGACGAAGTGCTCTTTGAACTTCGCGAACAGATTTATTTATTTCAAAGTAAATTTCCACAATTTGAAAGGGTGGTTTAGCGTTTAACGAATTATGATGACTTGCCAAACCTTACCGAACCGCAATGTCAACACACTTTGGCATTATCTGCTGTCAAACCATAACTATCGATATTGAAAGTTCTCATGTAGGTTAAAAAAAACACCCGATATGTATGTGCATAAGTTTGTCATTCCGGCTGTAACCTTAACAACATTGATCTAAGTCCCTATAAAGTATGTATATTATAGATCATTGTGAATAACGGCGATTTAACGATACCCATCACTTTGTCTTTCCAGAAATGCTGGAGACTAGGTCGTTATTTATTTATATTATTTATGGTCCAGAATAGTTTCCTATTGAGATTCAACTAGATCGGTCCTTAGATAACGGATATATGAGCAAAAACCTGGCTCTAATTTTTACCCATAAAACTTCAGTTTTTTAAGTCTTCTTTCCATTTATAAATATTCTTCTTTCTTTTTCGCCTTAAATAAACCAAGTGGAATAATAGTAGTAAAAATTAATATTGGGTCATAAATGACCAGTGATAGAAAAATATACCTTTTTCTTAATACATGAGATTCTGTGTAAAATAGACGTTTCTTGCAACATTGTTGGTACTTTTTTTTGAACTGGCTTCGTATATAAAGGAGAATGATTAGCGTATTGGAAAAAAGAAGCAGTTTCTTATAAGATAATAATTTCTCTTGTATCAATGACTATACTAATGAATATATTTCTTACGAAAATTTTTTTGTTTATATCCTTGCGGGAAATTTGTGTCACTTGTTGCAACAGACTGGTCCTGGGATTTGTGAAAATAGAACAAGTACAAAGGGAAACAACTCATGACCAGCGAAAGGAGAATCATTTAACTGGTATATGAAGAACCAAAAGGTGGAAAAAGTAATAAATTACAGTACAGTATTCACCGGTGGTGTGACACATTTTTTGGGACTTTCTAAAATTTAGTTCTAGGACTTGTTTTATTGAAATAATACTACATTGTATTGAAATAATAATCCATTGTAGTAACTAACACTAAACACGTTCATTGAGAATGGTTGTGTGACTTGTCAAATGGTGGCTGTTAGGTGTCAATTGATCACCTTCAATGACAATCCCAGGTAAAAGTGATAGGTCCCATTCAGATAAAGTATTAGAACTAGAACCGGTAGAACCAAAGACCTATCATGGGACTACTTTGGTGGCAGTTCGCTTCCCTCTAGGGATATTTCAGAAGTACAATTTAACTCTTCACAAAAGTTCTAAAAAAAACCCTTAACACTGACAAACAATTTATTTTTAGAAATATTTATTGCAATAAGACGAAGATGAATTTTTTCAAAAAAAACATGTTGGTATACAGATGCAAAATGGTTTGGTTAACTGGGTTCACTAGAAGTCCTAGTTGTACTTAGTTTCCAAACAGTTAAAACATTGACAGTTACTGAAGTACTAAATCTATAATAATTTTCCGCGTAAATGACAAGTCCACATTTCCGTACAAAAGTGCACACACAAATGCCGACATACGCTTCTCAAAAAAATATATAGCAGCCTACGCAACAGACTTTTAGAGATACAGTTACACTAACAAATAGACAAACAAATAAACAAGTGAATATTAAAGTAATTATAAAAACAAATAAGAGTGCTATGTTCGGCTATACCCTTTGTCTTTTCTGTACATTTGATGAAGGGTATACAAAATATGTATATGCCTGCCAAGAGCCTGATATGTGTGTTTTTATTTGTATATAAAACAACCACATAAATTTATATCAATATCAACATACTCACACTCAACTACATACATTCCCACTTACAATTTTAACCTTTACATATCTGTGCAAATATGGAAAAGCAGCTTATGTCGAATATTGTAATTTGCAGATATCGTCAGTTTTGTTGAAGTTTCATTGAAGTCTGTTTATTATCGTGTTAGTAACAACTTAAATTTATGCTACAAGTAAATGTTTTAATAAACAAATTAGTAAATATGAAAAATTTTACACCTTTTCTAATTGTAATAACTCAATTTTGTCCTATGTCGACTTAAGCTACTCTTCCATATGACCACATATATATACATATCAGAGTGTTTACTAAGATGTTTTTACATACATTCATAAAATATTGTAGATCTGCATATGTATAGATGCCTTTGCAACAGTATGGAAAATGCGATTTTCCTAGTTACAATTTACATACGTCGTTCACATTCCTTTTATGATAAATTAATGTACAAATATATAGCACAGTTTTATCAAAAAAAAAAAAAAAATAATACCCAAACAAGTAAGAGTGCTATATTCGGCTAAGCCCAATCTTATATACCGTTCACCATGATGCGATAAGAACAGAAAGTTATATTAACAAATATGTACATATACATATACATTTGTAGTAGTTGAACCCGGTGGGCCCTGCTACCCCGCGACTAATCTCCTTACATACAAAAATTAATATTTGCCACGCCCATTTCTGCTAGCCCACTTACTTTTTCGGATGTCTTGTATTGGTATGGAAGCTATTAGTACCAAATTTTGTAAATTTTACTGTTATTGCTCTATTTTGTATTTGTATTGAAAGTGCTACGTCCACTTATTCAGTAACACATACTTTTTGACGGATTTTGTGCATTGACAACCCAGCTATTTGCCCACGCACTTCTCCAATCCCGACCACTTTTTGCCATTTGTCATGCAGTGACATCGAAGCTATTTGTACCAAATTTGGAAACTTTTACTGCCTCGATTATCCAGATATACAGCAATCTTTTTTTTATTTGTATGGGAGGTCCCACTCCCACTTCTCAAATACCGCTTACATTTTTCCAGATGTTGTGTATTGATAACCAATATGTTTTTACCTAATTTGGAAACTTGGGGTCTTGCCATTCTCAAGATATACAGAAATCTAATATGTCTTTGTATTGAACGTGCCACACCCACTTCTCCGATCCCACCCATTTTTTTAAAAAGATTGTTTATTGCTAATCAAGATGTTTGTACCTTATTTGAAAACCTTTGTTCTTGTCGCTCTCCAGATAAACAAAAAAAAACAAAAACAAGTAATTAATGGGTAAAATAAAAGGCAGTCTGGGGTCTTCGGAAAAAATATTTCAACAGACAGACGGACATCGTTAAATCAACTTCGATATTCATAAGAACCCAGAATATATACCTCGATATTCATAAAAAGTATTTAAGGCTTATAGCAGGTTAATGAAAAAAATTTTCTATGAAAATTTGTTTAATAAACCTTCTATTAATCGACAGATAGATTTTATAGGGTCTAAAATCAATATTGTAAAAATTACAAACAGAATGACAATCTTATATATGGGCACCTCCACAGAAGTGTCACGTTAATCCACCAAGCAATTATATATTAATTATATTAACTATTCTTTGAAAAACAAGCTTAAAAGTTTGGTGGCGTAACGTGACAAAAAGTATACTTTCCTGTGGAAACACCCATATACTCTTTTACCTTCGGTAAAGATTATAAAAGCTAATAGCTTATCCCATACCCATCTATCAAATATAATTAAGTAGATAAATATTTATGGTTAAATTACAATTTTCTATAAAAATTCTGTTATCGATAAAGTTTTAATTGAAAATTTCTGTTATCCATAAATTTTCTCTAAAAAATTTTAATAGATGAAATTGTCATAATCGATAAATTTACTATAAAACATTTCTGTAATGCAAAAAATTTAATATTGAAAAAAAATAATTTCATATAAAAAATGTTTGTTGTCTATAACACTCTATACAAAATTTATTTTGTCAATAAATTTTTCAATAATTTTATATGCAAAATTTCTGTTATCGATAAATTTTTTATAGAAAATTGATGTAATCGATCAATTTTCTATTATAAAATCCTTTTATCGATAAATTTTCTATAGAAAATTTTTATTATCGATAAGTTTTTTATAAAAAATTACTGTTTTCTAAAAATTTTCTATAGAGTGTTTCTGTTTTTATAAAATTTTCTTTAGAAAGTTTCTGTTCTCGATAAATTTTTTATAGAAAATTTCTGCAATCGATTAATTTTCTTAAGAAATAGAAACTTAAAGTAATCCCTAAATATAGGAATTAAATTATCGATAAAGTTTCTTTAAAAAACTCAAGTTATCCAAAAAATCTATAGAAAATTTCTGTTATCGATAAGTGTTTCATAGAAAATTACTGTTTTCTAAAAATTGTCAATAGAAAGTTTCTGTTTTTATAAAATTTTCTTTAGAAAGTTTCTGTTCTCGATACATTTTTTATTGAAAATTTCTGCAATCGATTAATTTTCTTAAGAAATAGAAACTTAAGGTAATCCCTAAATATAGGAATTAAATTATCGATAAAGTTTCTTTAATAAACTCAAGTTATCCAAAAACCTTCTATTAAAAATTTAAGATATCGATAAATTTTTAATGGAAAATTTTAATTATTGATATATGTTGTTTATAAAAAAAATATCAGATATTGAAATTTTTTATTTAAAATACTTGTTTTCGATATTTTATTAATTAATAATTTTTTATGGAATGTCTTGTTGCCAATAAAAAGAACTAAGGATATCCATAATTCAAATATATGATATATCAACTTCAGAAAGCACCTCTAAAATTCACCTTCACTGTAGTAAAAAAATTAAGTAAATAAAAAAATATTTAAATTATTTTTCTCTTCTTCATATTTTTATAGTAGAGTTACTACCACATACATAAAACATTGTGGTATGTGTGTATTAATGATGTAAGTAATTCCTCTTTATCCCACCGCCACCACTACAATGTACCGTCACATAGTTTGTGGCAAAAAAAAAAATTCAAATAGCATCGAAATAGCAGCAAAAACCAACAACTGCACTCGGCAGTAAAAAAGGTACGTAGCACTATCACATATACTGAAGCATTGCTATAGTTGCACTCGCATCTACAATGAATATATTTATTGTCAAACATACAGCCAGAGTCTGTACTCGTATGCATGTGGATGACATTACTGGTTAGAATTTATCCTGTGGGGGATTTTCCATCTTATCATTTGCATGCAGCAAACAAATAAACATACATTGTTGCAAAAACATATACAATGACACACATTAGATGAAAAACAAATGCTTGCGATACTAATTCGTACTCAACATCGTGCACATTAGTTTACTGCTCTATTTGCGCCAAAATCATCATTATAATCATCATCATCATCTTGTTACACTTACTTAAATAAACCCATGCTCCTTAGCGCTATTTGGTTCACAGTAGCAGTAGAGGATGCTGGCAATGAAGTTGCAAATAATAATATTGATAATGACGATGATCGCGATTGCGATTACGTTGATGATGGTAGCAATGCCACAAGCAGCCATATTAGTGATGGCTTTACTGATGGCGCTGATGATATTAAGATGATGATAATGATGTTGGTGATAATGTGCTTGCATATTGCAGCGATTGTCATACATTTTTCGTTTGTTTTTCTATTTAAACCGAAGTCTGCCGTTGATGTGTATTTAGATGACGATTAGTTTAGATTCTTGCTGCTGATGCTTTAACCATGTAGTTTACTAGGGTTTCTTTTTTCCATTGCTGCCATCACCAACAACCAACCAACTGCTGATATTATGCTGATGCAATAACCGTAGGTGTCACACAGTACGTCAAGCAAAAAAATTTCTATTTTTAACAAAAGAAAAACATTTTTAAATTATGCTCTAAACTTTTTGTATGGAATCCTTTAATTTAACAAATAAAAAAAAACATTAAATAACAAATTTTCTAGCAAAAATGGGGATACATTTGTGTGTAAAGTTATAACTAGCGATAATTTTATACAAAAACACAATAGATAATAATTGAAGTTGGATATAAGCAATAAATTTTCTATTGAAATTTGGTTCTTGCGATAATTTTCTATTGGATCTTGATGAAAGCGTTACATATTTTTTTTATTAAATTTATGTAAGCGATAATTTTTCTATTTAATATTGATGTTAGCGAACATGTTTCTATAACAAATTTGAAAGCGATAAATGTTCTATAAAAAATTAATGAAAGCGATACATAACTTAAGCAATAATTTTTGTAAGAAAATTATTGTAAGCGATAAACTTGTTACAGAAAATTTATATAAACTAGATTTTATTACAAAAAATTGATGTAAGTAATACATTTTCTTTAGAAAAAAAATTTATGTTAGCGATAAATTTTCTACAAAAAAATGTTAGTGGAAATTTGTTTAAGGAAAATTAACGTAAGAGATTAATTTTTTAACGATTAAATGTCTAAGGCTGGGATTTTGAAATCTCAGTTAAACTAGGTTCAGTTAATCTAAAAACAGGTTTCTGCCGCCATTACAAAATTTAGACGAAACAGCTTAATTTTGCTTAAAATTTTGGTCTTTAATGAAATAATAAAAAAAAATCACATTTCGCCGGAAAAATTCGAGATTCAGAGTACGTTAAACTAAGTTTAAACTCAATTCACATCTCAAAAACCCGGCCTAAATTAAATTAATGTTAGCGATAAATTATCCGTAAACAATTAACTGAATACATTTTAAAAAAATTTTTTAATAATAATATGAGCAATAAATTTACTATAGAATATGTATCTTATCGATATATAATCTTTTAAACATTTTGCTATCAATCATCAAATTGTCTTTAGAAAATTGATGTTGGCGATAAATTTTCCTTAACAAATGAATGTAAGAACTTTATCGTTGATATTTTCTTGAAGTTGTCGATAAATTTTCTATAAGAAAATAATCAATAAACTGCCTACATTAAATTCAAGTTATCGGTATAATAATAAATTTTTTTTAGAAATATAAAGCTATAGATTTTTTATTAAAAAAAAATTTTAGTAGTCAAATAGTTTTTCTTAGATAGTTCAAGATTTGGATGAATATTGTTTGGAGAATACTTATTAACCCTCGTCGAACTGATAGGGTACAATTGTTCCTCTTTCATTTTAAAATTGGAGTAATATACAACACATAATTGAAATTTTCTGACATCTTTAAACTTTTAGTTTTAATCATATTTTTCCATTTGAACCATAATTTCAAAGCAAAACTCAACTCTTTTCCCTTGATATGGAGTCTAAACAATTTTACTGCCTTTAAAGACCGTACAGGTACAATTGACTTTATATGAAGAAAAATTCATAAAACAAAATAAAGTGAATTTTTTAACTTTTTTATTAGCGCTTCAGTCTTTTTATGGAAAAATGTGTATTTTTATTGCATTTGTCTGCAAGAAATACATGTTGTAGTCTGTATTGAGTGTTTATCACAATTAGGTTTGCACAGGCATTAATAATGTTCATATGTTCGCTATAACTTGATTATCATGTTTGAGTGTAACTTTTAAATTTTTAAATTTAAGCTGAAACATAATTTGCGCTTTTAGTTTAACTTTATTTTGTGAAAAATATGTTACTTAAACTTAATTTCAATAATTTTGAATAGAAAACTTTTATGTATATGTAATAAATGTATGAAAGTACAATTGTACCTACTCCGTCAGTTTGCGTTGTAAAATTCTTCAGTTCGAAGAGGGTTAAGCAATTTCTGTTATCGATAATTTTTTAATAGAAAATGTATGCTATATAAAAAAAGAAGTTTTAAATGTTATAAAAATGTATCCACTGAAAATTCCAGTTCAAATTAAGTTCTTTTCAGTTCTTGAACTCATTTCCCTTATTTTTAGAAACATTATTATTTCGTCTTAGAATTTTTTTTTTTTTTTTTTTTTTATTTATTTATATATATATATATATATATAATATTAATTTAAAACCCCGAATTTATTTTCAAACCTTTTCGACGTGCGTTTTAACTGAATCAATTAAAGTGATTTATTATTATTATTTTTCACTTCGTCTTTCTTTTGGTTAAATTTTCTTAACCTAAACCAAAATTTAATTTGAATTTACTTTATTTTCAAAACAATTAATTCTTTACCGAATTTAAAAAAATTAAAAATATACACAAACAAATTGTAGATTTGCTTAGACAACAGTGATTGCAGTAGTGTTGGAGGGTGTATTTATGTGGCATAAAAAATCCTTTACTCTCTTTAGAAAATCATTTATTATTTAACAAGAATGTATTGTTGTGGCTTTTGTATTGCACATTATGTGTATATATGTAGGGAGAGAGTAGTATTAGTAGTTGTAGTAGTGGTAAAATACAATAGCATGGTTCATTTACAAGTATCTATAGTATTTGTTGCGCATTGACTTCTTAACCTAAATATTTTTGTTCAATGTTTATAAAAAAAAGGAAATCTATAAACACACAGACATCCATTTTATAAAATAATATACAAAGCCATACAAATTTATATGTGTGTTGGTTTTTAGATAAAAGCAAAAACCGAAAAAACCTCAAATCTCATTGTTATAACGATGACAACCTCTTTTCTTTTTTTTTAAATAATAAAAACACAAATACACAGAATCATTAATACGTACACACATACTACGGCATACTGCAACAAACACACTTATTAAAAAACACATTTTGGTTGGTGAAGTCTTAAATAGTAGGAAACAAATTACTGTAAACAGCATTTTTCGAGGAATATCTACTTATTTCCATAGAAGATAAAATTTTTTTGAAAAATTTATCGATAACATAAATTTTTATATCGAAAAGTTATCGATAACATCAAAATTCTATAAAAAATTAACCAAAAACATCAATTTTCTATAAAAAAAAATATATCGCTTATCTCTAATTTGATATAAATACTTTATCGATAACAGTTATTTTCTGTAGAAATTTAATCGATAACATTTACTTTCTGTAGAAATTGATCTATAGCATTTAATTTATCGATAACATGAATTTTTTAGAAAAAGCTTTTCGATTTTTTAATTAAAATTTAGCGATAAAATTAACTTTCTATAGAAAAATTATTGATAACATTTACTTTAAAAAGAAAATCTATCGAAAGCATTTATATCTTATAGAAAATTCATCGATAACATTTATTCTCCATAGAGATTTAAACGAAATTAATATTTATCGAACTAACTGGCGTATTCATAAAAAATAAAATAAATTTCAATAGATTTTTAAAACTAAATTTTCATACAAATTTTCCTTAAAATAGATTTCATATCCAATTTAGTTCTTTATGAATACCGCAGTTATTTTCTATAGAAAATTTAACAATAACATTAGTTTTCTATAAAAAATGTATAAGTCACTTTTATTACTTTCTATAGAAAATGTATCAATAACATTTACTTTTTATAGAAAATTTAGCATTTTTTTTATAGAAAATTTTACAATAATAAAATTTATCGATTATGTGAACTTTCTATAGAAAATTACTTCCATATTCTATAATTTAACGATAATAGTATGTATCGAAAACATTAATCTTCTATAGAAAATTTAACGATAGCATTAATTTTCTATACACAATATATCAATAACATTTACTTTCTGTAGAAAATTTATCGTTAACATGTTCCTTTTTTAGAAAATGTATCGATAACATTTATTTAAATAGAAAATTACTCGATAGCATTAACTTTTCATAGAAAATTTATCGAAATCACTTATTTTGTATAGAAAATTTATACAAATCATTTATTTTTTATAGAAAATTTAAGATACTAAAATTTATCGATAACATTATTTTTCTTTAGATATATTATCGATAACATTTACTTCGAATAAAAGATATACCAATAAAATTAACTTTCTATTGAGAATTTACTAAAAACGTACATTTTAATGGAATGTTTATTGATAGCATTAATGTTTATCGAAAGCATTAATTTTTTAATATTCTTAAAAGCATTAACATTCTGTATAAAACAAATCGATAGCATAAATTTTCTATAAAAAATTTAACTGTTTTATTTTCTAGAGAAAGTTTTAAGATATCATCCTATTTCTTTAAAACATTTATCGATAACATACTTTTTGTATGAAGAATTTATCGATAGCATTAATTTTCTATAAAAAAAAATTTCGATAGAAAATTTATCAAAGCTTTAATTTTTTATTAGTAATTTTGTCGCTTACACAAATTTTCTATAAAAGACATTTATCAACGACATCAATTTTCTAAAAAAAATTCGACGACATTAATTTTCTGTAAAATTTTATCACTTA
Organism: Pollenia amentaria; assembly: GCA_943735925.1. Taxonomy (NCBI): domain Eukaryota; kingdom Metazoa; phylum Arthropoda; class Insecta; order Diptera; family Polleniidae; genus Pollenia; species Pollenia amentaria. Next base: position 39,503,810 of record OX031009.1, read on the forward strand.
CATCCACTTTCTGTAAAAAAATTAATTGATAACTTCAGTAATATGTAGATGTATGGATAAAATCAATTTTCTGTAACAAATCGCTAATGTCAACTTTCTATAGAAAATGTATCGAGAACATAAATTTTTTTTTAGAAAAGATTCATCGTTAGCAACTATTTTCTTTAGAAAATGTACCGCTAATTTCAATTCACTAAAGAAAATGATTCGCTTTTACATATTGATTTTCGCTAAAATCAAACTAAAAGCAAACATTATTTCTTTACAGAATAAAATCGACAACATTAATTTACTATAAAAATGTATCGTTAAAATCAATTTTCTAAAAAAAATGGTTCGATACTATAACTTTTGTGTAGGAAATTTATCGATAACATAAATTTTTTAGAGAACATATAACGATATTACAACGGTGGTCGGTAAATGACTTATCGTAAATGAGAATTTCTGATGTGGATCTTAAAGATCTTAATATCAGAAATTTTTTAATCCACTGTATTTGTTCTTTATATCTGTACTTTGGCCTATTTTTGTTGTGATTATTGTAATTATTTGTTGTAGATTTTACGACTTCAAATGGCTTTTGTGTGATAAAATCACACAGATTCAAAGACATACTTCATACAAGACCTTTATATACATAATAACAATACACATACAAATTAATTTAGTATGAATCATGGTAAATGATATTGATATAATGGTGTTTTTTTTTTTGTTTTTTTTTTTTTTTTTTTTGTTTATTCTCTTAACAATTACATTCCTTTACAAAAACTTACACATAGACAGCCCAAATATAAGATGGGAATGTGAGCAAAAGTCTTTATTGGTTTACAACACTCGTATATAATCGTAAATAAGTATGTGTGTACGATCATTTATTTGTACACATGTATGTGTGAGTGCTGTTGACAACTACCGTATTGAATTGAATTAACAGGAGCAACACCGAAAAAAAATCACAAATTCTCTAACACAAAAGAACTGCTGCATTTTTACAGACCCTTCACCCACAAAATTGTTCATACTTGTACTCACACATACACTAAGCATTTTTATATTTCGTTTAGTTTCCCTTAAAAAAAAAGCCAATAAACTTTGAACTGTGTTTATAGAGGATGCTTTTTCATATACACTAATACATATGTATATGCAAACTTGTTGTTATCCCAACAAACACGAAGTCAAACCTTTGATATGCAATGACATTATCATTTGATATCAAGCACAATTCTTAAACAATTTTCAATTGATTTCAACATTTGAACTCAAATTAATAATTATTTGAATATAAACATTTATTTATTTATTTATTTATTAGTCCATGGCACTTGGAACTTGGACTTCTGAATTAAATACAAATTAATGTTAAAAAATTTATACAAATGGGACACAAAAAGTTACAAAAAGTATGGATTTAAATAGATCAATAAATTTGTTTAAATAACAGTAGGACAAGAAGAAAAGTTAATAAATTTATAAAACTTTTTGAACGCATTACCCATCCTTATTAACGGGCCAGCAATAAATACCATTATCAGCTCTAAAACTTTAACTTTAACTGATAAAAGAATCAAATGACGTGATGGGTGTTGAGAAACATTAAGGATGGGCTCTTGAGACCTCAGCTGAACTAGGTTTTCTAAAAACAAATTTATGCCGCCATTACCAAGTTTTTATACAAAATTTTGAAGGAACAGCTTAGTTTTGCTTAAAATGGAGGGGTTTAATGAAATAATCGAAAAAATCCTTAATTTAAACTTAATGCACATCTCAAAAGCCCGGCCTAAGTGTTATATTGTTTATTAAGAATCCAAACCATATGTCGCCAATAATTATGTTGAAAGTAAACGAAAGGTTCAGCACAGTTCTACGGCTTTTAAGAGTTAGCAGCTTGATGAAGGTTAGTGTAGCAGAATAAAGCCTATAGTACACGGCATGTAAAAAGACACATGCGCATGTAGTTCTGACGTAATTTTGACGTCATCACACAACACGCAATGTTTATTGTGGCTTTGCATTGACGTCAAAATTACGTCAGAACCACATGCGCATGTGTCTTTTTACAGGCCGTGTACTATAGGCTTAAGGCGTTAGATTCCATTGGTTAAAATTTAACCCACGCAGACAAAAAGTCAGATATTGTTTTTGCACTATATCAATTTGGTCGGAGTATTTTTTATATAAAGGTTCCTATATTACGAATCGTTACTCAAACATAGGACTTACAAGTGATGTACGCAGACCTTTCGTGACATATGGATCCTTGATCTTTTTTGTTAATAGTTTTACGAAACCGAATATACCCCTGCCTTTATTAGCTGTCATTGTTATATGTGCAATAAAATTTAGTTTTGAATTAAGCAGAATTCCAAGATCTTAGAAATTATCAACCGTCTCCAACTGTTACTTTCAAAAAGTAGCTTGAAGGTGTCGGACTCCTTCGTTCAAATTGTATTTAAATGTTATTCTTTAATAAAAAATAAGCTTGGCAACACTAAAGCGAAAAATAAATGTAAACATTAAAAAAATGCGCTAAACGGTAAATGTGGTTTCCAATTAACTCTGGATGGTTACAGTTCGTCGAATCGATGAAGCTCATTCCTCTATCTCATATAATTTTTTTAATTGTATTTAAATTACGCTTTTTTTTAACAACGTTATCTAGTGACGAAAGCTTTAAAAATGTAAATAATTTGGAAACACAAAAAATTGCTCAAAATCGTATCAAATTTTGAGAAGGAAAAAAACTTTTTTATACCTTCTTTTATTTTATTTTTTAATAAAATACTCAACTAAAAAAAGTTTTGTTGATTTTTTACTTTAAAAATCGTTCCCCCAGAATTTTATTTAAATAGTTCGCCGATTTGACGAAGAGTAACCTAAATGTACTTAAATGAAGAGTTACCTTTCGGGGTTAAAGAAAAATTACATATAAAGTGAATTGAAAAAATATAAATTTTTTGTAAGTAAAAAATTAATTACAATGGGTAAGAATGCGAATAAAACTAAAACTGGAAAGTGAAGAAATTATTAGTTTGTTGTACGATCGCGGCGCTACACAGAGCATGGCAATGCTCAAAATAAAAAGCAGCCAATAATTGAGGATGAAAAGAACGGTTTTTTCATCCTTCAGCATCAGCTATGCTGCCAAATGTTTAGCTGACAATTTATTTAAATAAATCATTTATGAAAATCAGGGATCGTTGCTGTTATAAGCTTTATTTAAAAAAAAACTTTTTAACCATTATTTCTTGAAGTTATTTTTTCTTATAAATAAAAGTTATTTCTTGCATTTTATTTATTCCTCGGAAAATAAATATTATTTTTGTTAATTTTTATTTTGTGAATTAATTTGTTTGCTTAGAAAAAAACTAATTTCCAAATTGAATAAAATATAAAACAATTAATTTAATTTAACAAATAAAAGTTTTTGCATTATTTCTTGATTTTTATTTTTTCCTCGGAAAAATTATTTATTTCCTAATTTAATTTTTTACTTAGAAACTATAAAAACTAATTTTTGTGTTTTATTTTTGCTTAGCAATTAACAGTTACTTTTTGAATTTGGTTTTTTTGGCTTACACAAAAAAACAAAATCATTTTCTGCGCTTAAATTAATACTAACCGACTTAAGGGCGAATTTATCCTCAGAGTCCGCACAAAAACTCTTGTTTGTTAAATTAAAAAAAAAAATTTTATATTAGATTGAATTTAGAAATTACTTTTTTCTAAGAAAAAAAATAATATGAACAAAATACCTTTTATTTTTGAGGCATAAATAAAAAATTAAAAAATTAATATTTTTGTTCTGAGGAATAAATAAAAATCAAGAAAAAGTCTTATTTGTTAAATTAAATTAATTTTTTTATATTTTATTCAATTTGAAAATGAGTTTTTTTCCAAGCAAAAAAATTAAATTCACAAAATAACTTTTATTTTTTGGGAATAAATAAAAAGCAAGAAATAACGTTTATTTTCTGAGGAATGAATAAAGTTCAAAAATAGTTTTTATTTTCTTAGCAAAAATAACATTAAAAAAATATTTTTTATTTCTGAGAAATAAATAAATAAATAGAAATAACGTTTATTTTCTAAGCAAGAAAACTCAAAAATAATTTTTAATAAGACTCAGAAAACAATCGGTAAAGTTGTGTTTTTTAATAAAACTTGAAAAACTATAAATCAATGCATATAAAGGTAGTCCATGTAACAAGGATTACATTGGTGTGTTACTTATGCACGCAGCACTTCACTTTTAGTTGAAATTTGAAATATAATCCTTTTTTGCAGTCCTTTATTAATATGAAAAAAAAAATATATTCTTCATTTATTCTTAAAAACCATTTGAGAATAACTAGAATTTGAAAGTAAGTAGAAAATAAATGTATTTTTCAGTTTGAAAATAATTTCCTCTTTCTATTAAGAATGCTATGATTTTCAAAAAATTATCAAACGTTTAAGGTTTGAGAAAATATTTGTTGGGATTGTTTTGATTATCGGGTTGTATGACAGTGTATGAGAGCATGTTTTATTATGACTTCATAATATAAAATTTTTTTTGTGTATGTGTTATTGCCATTTGTTTTGTTATCTAGTTATGTAAAGCTTTTTTTAATTTTTTTTCTCTAATTTTTATGACATTTACTCTTTGTTTACGTTTATCATTTAGTCGCCTTTTTGCTGTTTTAAATAATAATTTTTATAACTTTTTTTATGATGACATCGTCCTATAATCCACTGCACAATAGAGTATTTATGTGCTTTATTGAAATAAGAAAACAAATAAAAAAGGTAGAATAATTCTTTGGCGTTAGGTAAAAAGGTCTTAAGTCAGAAACTGCAGTTTTTCGTAATGGCAAATGGAAAATTATTTATTTAGTGAATTTCATAGACGTTTTCCCTTACTACTATTAGAAGCAGTTGTGCTACACTTAAGTTAATTATACCAAACGAAAGATAGAAAATTTGTTAAGCCATTTGTGCCACATTTTGCATCAATGACCGGTACTAATAAATGTGATGTGCTACATTTAAACGTACCCTGCAAGAAATGAATAGCCAAAACTAAAAAAAAAAAATCTTTACTAACACACTTGCAACAATTTTACATTGAATTAATAATTTAGAGAGAGAGAGAGAGACATAATGAGTTAGAGAGAGGCCAAATCACATGAACACAAGGTTTCGGTCTGCTGTTTTCATTTTGCTCTTAATAAACTAATAGAAACTATAGCCAAAATAACGGTGAGCACTACTGGTCATCTAACTAGTAAAATGACCGGTAGTCTTCTTGTAGGGGAGTTTATATTTGCAATATATAGACCACGATTTACAGGTTTTTTATGAAATTATGTAAAAAACTTTTGCATCGCAGACCTGAATAATTAATCTGTATTCTGAGTATTTTTATAATACAAAGTTTCCAATTTCTGGCAGAAAATCTTAAAAACACTTATTTTTTATTTTCATTTATTTTAAGTATCGTCAAACTTTGCTTAATATTAGGGTGGCCCAAAAAAATAATGTATTAGTTAAAATTTTTTTAAATTTTTTCTGGTTAATTAAAAAAATATTTAGTACATAAAAATTGAGATAATTTATTATGGTATCGACGAAAAAAAATGTTTATAACTTTATAGCTTCAGATTTTGCCAATAAACTACCTCTTTTTTGTTACTTAGGAAATATGACTCAAGAAGTGAATGCAATTTTTATATTTCCGGCAGAAAAATCTAGAACTTCTTTGCAGATTCATTAAAATCACTCTCAGAAGCAATTAAATATTAAATAAAAAATTGGGTACTCTGAAAAGTTAAATAACTACTATACTCTTTCAAACTTAAGTAATTTCGTGGAGTTCCTCCAATTAAAAAAAAACCCAAAATGTACGATGACACAAAAATGTTACTCAGTAATATTATAACAGTAAAAATTTCCCTTTTTTGTACTCATAGTGGCAGACAAAACTACATACGAAGTTTGAAAAGAATTAATTGAGAAATGTATTTTTGGCAACCTTTTTAGTAACTCTGGTGAGAACTTCTCGCATCAAAAAGATGTGAAGCAAAATATTCCATCGTATTTCGAAACGTGAGAAAAAAGGTGTCTGTAACTCATGTCGAAAAGTCCCCTTTGAGACTCGGCAAGTTAGTTGCGGAAGTAACTCGTCAAGTACAACAAAGTCTGCACTCAATTTTTCCCCTTACCGCGACCTTACCCCTGACATCTACATATCAAAAGTTGCGCAAGAGATTTGCGCAAGTAACTTGCCGAATCTGAAAGGTGGAAAACTGTCAAAAGAAAGAACGTCGTTACGTTATAAATTTCATAATATTCTAATCGAAGCCGATGTGAAAGTGCAGACGTTGAGAACGCCCGTACCACATATCATTGACTGCGACCAAAATTGAATAAAATTAAAAAATCTTCAATAACGGCGGCGAAAATACAACCTCCGCCATACCAAATAATGTTAACGACTTTAATGTTTGTTGTTAACAAAATTGCTTTGAAAAAATGTTAAAAGCTAAATTTATAAGCCATTGCCAATATTTTGTAACTCCCGCTTCGAGTAACTTTTCGATTGAAATGTGAGGAATGAAACAAAAATGCCACACGCAGAGAAAAAACATGTTAAAATATGGTCACCTCCAACAAAACTATATTTAGACCAAATTTTAAACATATTATGTTTAAATTTAACTATATTACTGTCACCGACAGCCATATTATTGTTGAATTAGTGATTCATCAAAAAGCCACAACCATATTATGGTTGCCTCTAAACGTGTTATTGTTAAATATGACAATAATTTGATCTTTAATTAACTATAGTATTTTCCTCTTCTTCAAGAGCAACATGCTATGGTTGAAAACCATAATATGTTTACAATTTTCTTTAAAAATAGTTTTGTTGGAGGTGACCAAATTTAAAGGTAATTTTTCTCTGGGCGCATAAAGTGAAACGTTTATTTAAGCTAAATTTATCTACTTAAACTGCAAATAAACAAATAGTATTTATACCTTATTATTATACACAGGCCCATAGTCGAGCCCTCTAGTATATTTAAGATATTTACATTTTTTCTTTTGGAAATTTTATATACTTATGTATACATATATAGTTTATTGCTTCTATGCAATCAATTAAATTTTTATGTAAAAAAAAAATATCTTCTAAAAAAAACATTACTTTTATATTGTATCTAGAACAAACAACTGTTTTTCTCACTAAACTGCGTCTGGCGAGTAAGCTGTCACGTAAGGAAAATACTCGCCAATTTAAAAGAAAAAGTGTGTCTGTAAAATTTTTGTGAGAAAGTTTCCGCATTGAACTGACCAATTCTCACGAATAAAAATGGAGTGAGAAAAAATTGGAATTTTTTTTTTTTTAAAGAAAATTATGAATTCTCCTTACAAATATATTTAAGGTTCTTTGTTAGCTTTACAAAAATGTATATTACATAAATATTATTAAGGCTCAGTTAGGCGAACGTTGCTGTACCCGTAACTTACTGTAACGGACTGCTAGCACGTTGGTGCACTTATAGAACATCTAAAAACGTGTCATATGTTTTTCACATACATACACAAAAAAGCAATAGTATACATAAAACAACACACACAGTGATGGGAAATCAAAAGGTTTAAATGGTGACCGCTGTGCAGAAAAAGTACCAGGCGATTAAAATGGTATTAAAACAGTATTTAGTGTATGTAAATAACATTAATAATTTAATATCTGATATTTAAATTATAGATTTACAATAAACAAATATGTATTTTATAAATGTGCATGGACAAAAGAATGTTTAAAGCCTTTTATCTCATTTCTATTGTATGTATATATGCATTTGTTTATTTTGTACATCTAAGCATATGTATATTATATATATGTATTGTTAGTAGTTTGGTTGAAAGTCCATAGATATACTGAAAAAAGTACCAAAACAAAGAGGGAAAATACCCCCATTCAATTTAACATAGCAGCAACCCATCACTGTTTTACAAATGTCACGTAACAACGGTATGAAATTCTGTTTTATACAGAATGAAACGTTACAGCTACGGTACATTACATTTCGGTAAGCTTTTGCATTGCCTTTCATATACCAAAAAGCGAACAGCTGATTGATACAGTACAGATACGGTACAGCAACGTTCGCATAACTGAGCCTTTAATCTTTAGTTTTGCGTATGGGACAGAGCACTGTGCGTCATATCAACAGTAAAATATCGCCGATACCGATATATCTGGAAACCTTAAGTATCGCCGATATATCGGTTACATCTCTACTTTAAATATCTAAAATAAAAAAAAAATAAATTAATGAAAAATAAATTTAAAAAAGACATTTTCTATTAAGGAGCAACACCTGTCACGTTGTAAAATAGGTTATCCAATATATCAGGCAATACAATATATTAAGTCACACCATTTTTTTTTTTTTTTTTTTAATACATGTATAAATACTCTCACATACTCATACAGGTAAATAAAAGAATATAAAACAATTTTTTCCAATAAAACTTTACAATATTTGCACACTTTTATTACATTTTTTTAACAAAAGAAAAATACCTACAAAGTTGTTCACATGGCAAAAAAAACCTGTGACGCTCGTATATTTTATATTAAAATTTTCTTTTCTCACTTTTGTCTAACAATTCCTATTCTTCTTCTTTTTTTTGCAGATTGATATATCATGTCGTCAGACAAAACAAACAGTGAGTTCAATATTGACACGTACCAATTTTGTTACACTAAAATATGTGACAGACAATTGGGGTACAGATGCGAATGGTTTCAAATTGGTTATAACATCCGTTAAAGATCCAAGTAAGTTTTAAAATTTATATATAAAATTCTCTAGAAAAAAACACAATAAAGTTATTCAGTGAAATGTTAACAATCTTATACAAAGTTAAAACACATTTTAGAAATTGTATGTACATTTTTAAACTTGTAAAAAATGAAGTATTCAGCCACTTGCATGAACAAGTGCAATACTGCACACGGTAGTATGCAAATTATGTTGTCAAATTTAATATTCATAAGTTGGGCGTGGAATTTCATGCATTCGTTATTGGAAATTATGCGCATAAAACATGCTTAAGTAAGTTCAAAATATGCCTTAAAAATTAATAAAATATTTATTTATTAGTTGCGATCCCGTACTTTTGGGTAAAGTTTGGTAAAATGAGAGTTAACAAAAATGTCTCTCGCGAATTGACAAAAATGTACAAGAGTAACAATTAAAACCAAATTTCTACCCCAAATGAATTCGTTAGAATGAAATATGTTCAAATAAGTACATAAATGATACATTATCATGTATTAAAGTAAAATTCAATCACGTTCTTACATTTTTCAACATTTTCTCTTGTTTATTTTATTAATATTTTTCATTTTAATTTCTTTGCTAATACTTGTTTGTAGTTTTTTATTGTTTATTTCCTGACACAGCTTATTGTTTAACAATATTCCCAATCAGCACAAAGAAAAAAGTACGGGTTATGCTAGGAATAGAACTGGGACGAACGACGAATTTCGCCCAACACGACAAATTTTTCAGTAAAAATTCGCTGACTAAATTCGTAGTATGAAGCACAATAACGACGAATAACAAGCATCTTTTATAATTGAGAAAGTTGATTGCTGTTCGAGCAAAGAGAGAGAAATAGTGTGAACATATTGAAAATAATGCTTAAAAATTAAAACATAATCAAAAACACAACTAAAAACTATTTTTATAGAAAAATACTTTGTATTTATATTTTAAATGTTATAAAGCGTGATCCATTTCGATGTTCCTTACATTTTTAAAGAAAAAAACACAGAAAATTCAAATTTAATTCAAAAAAATGATAAAATAAACATTTATAATTTTTTTTTTTTTTTTTTTTTTTTTTTCGTTATTTATTTATTGAATCTTCATATATTTAATATGAACTAACAATAATTTATCAAATCTTATCCTAATACATTATTTATGTCCTGCCAGTGCCATTTATAATTTGAAAGAACATTCTTTGGCATTTACTTTTGAAGATTATGTCCATCAAATGTTAGCCGTTGCTACGTCGCAGATGGTCCATCCGTTGAGTTTAATTTTCGATGACTCGTTCGAGCATTTCGACTGGTAACTGGGTATGACACGTGTGATGTTTTTCTCCAAGGCCTGAATCGAAGCGGGTTTGTCCGCATAAACTTTAGACTTTACATATCCCCACAGGAAAAAGTCTAACGGTGTGATATCACAAGATCTTGGTGGCCAATTGACCGGCCCAAAACGTGAAATTATGTGCTCACCGAAGTGTTCTCCCAATAAATCCATTGATTGATGCGATGTGTTCGGTTATTATGGCACGATAACGGTCGCCATTGACGGTAACGTTCGCACCGGCATAATTTTTAAAGAAATATGGACCGATGATTCCACCGGCCCACAAACCACACCAAACCGTTGTTTTTTCTGGATGAAGAGGCTGTTCTTGAATCTATTCAGGTTGCTCTTAGTCCCAAATGCGGCAATTTTGTTTATTTACATACCCATTGAGCCAGAAATGGGCCTCATCGCTGAACAAAATTTGCTTCGAAAACGTCGGATCTTCTTGGAACTTTTCAAGAGCCCATAGATCGAAGCGATGTCGCTTGGGAAGGTCGAGCGGCTTAAGTTGTTGCACAAGCTGTATTTTGTACGCTTTCAATTTAAGATCTCGACGTAAAATGCGCCAAGTCGTTCTATACGTTAGTCCGAGTGGCTGCGAACGGCGCCGAATCGACTCTCCACGGTCTTCGTGTACACTGTCATCTACGGCCGCTATATTTTCTTCACAGCGCGCTGGACGTGGTCTATTCGGTCGAACATCATCCAATAATGAATGCTGGGTCTAAAAATGGGTGATGGTGTTGCGAATAGTACGCTCAGTAGGCCGATTATGTTGACCATAAGGCTATTGAAAAAAGTATCTCTACTTTAATCACCCATTACAATAAAAAAAAAGTATTAAAGTAAAATGTAGCTTTATTAACTAAAATACGTATAAACTAAAACCAAATATGGTCACCTGGTAGTGATTTTTTCGTCGTTCGCCGGCGTATGAAATAGAAATAAATCAATTGCAAACGAATATTCGCGGCCAAAAATGCGTCGTTCGTACCAGTTGTGTTCCTAACATTACTTCGTGAAAGAAAAAGAAGAATATTTTTCTCTGCAAAGCTCTCTCACTTTACCAAACTTTTGAGTACGGGAACAGTTTTCGGTAAGATTGGATTCCCGCGGGCTCCCAACGTTGAGTAGGCGATCACACTTATTATTTAAAGAAAAACTGACAGTGTACTTACTGTCTTTGTTTTTTTTTTTTTTTTTTTTTTTTTTAATAGAATTAAAGTAGAATTAAGCAATGTGTTTTTTTCTTTTTTACCCACTTATAACTACAATTCGATTCGGGGAAAAATCAGCCAATTGTATTTGTTGAAGCTTTTATATTATTACAAGTAAGACTTTTGCAGGTTTATTTGCTTTTCTAAAGTCTGGAAAAAAGATATGGAAAAGATTTACACGAGCACCAGCCATACGGCCTTATTTTATAGTGAATCATTACCACTGGGAGACAAACAATGATTTTACCAACCGCCACCGAGTGTGAAAGGAACCAGCCCACCCAGGTAGCAATTAAAGTGCACAATTTGTTTAGAAAATGGAGCTTTCAAACCTCCACTGCTTTTGGAAATATGCCAGAACCCTCTGTTGTAAGAAAATGTTGCTTATTTTCTTACATACATACGTGCTCTTTTAAACATACATATTTTCCATAACTTTTCCCAAATTTATAGGTGTATTGAAGTCGGGGTTTAGTTGACAAATGGTGTAAGCTTGTTAACATACACTCTTTCTTTCTTAAAAATATCCCCAAAGAAAACTGTCACGAGCTGTTAAATCTGGTAAACGTGAAGGGCAGTTAAAATCGATTGTGTGCAAAATAGTGCGTTCGCCGAAAATGTCCCTTACCAAAGAAAATAAGGCCCCTGCAGTATGTTATCAGTATCCATCTTGTTTAAACCACAAGGTTGGATAGTTTTTCATTCCTGACCTAACAAAACTACTCTTACATTCCCCTTAGCTTAAATCCTTAAATTTTTGTTTGTGGACGTTGCCATTTGATAGCAAATGGGCTTCATCGCTCGTTATTAAATTGGGAATAAGATCCAGATTTACCTCTGCTTTTTCACAGAAAGGTATGGCATAGTCAAAGCATTGCCAATAGTCTCTGTAGTTATGACAATTAAAATTAAAACAAAAAACCAAATAATTACTAAAGGTAATAAAGCCATATAGCTTATTCTGTGTCAGCCTGTACATATATCAAAATTAATATTGGAAGGTTTCTATTCCAGAATTCGCTATGGATTTCATTTATGTTAACACCTGTTATACACAATGATGCGAAATATTTACTTGTGTACGTGCCGTGTCGGCCTACCCCACAGTGGTCTTAGCACCAGGTTGTCTCAAAGCGTCTACCAACATACACAGGCGGCAAATTGATTTATGATCCGGCTTTGCAGCTGGAGCTATTAAACATCCGCTGCTGAAAGGCAAGCAGCATATGTTGATTAGCAAGAGAATCTTAGAAGATCCTCTAGCAGGCCGAGCTTCCCCATAGTGTGTGGGAAATCAGCCATTAGAAATTACTTTTTAAGAACACCCTTCCTGCAATTTTTGGTTTAAACTATAGCCATTATGTTAATCCCTGAAGAAACTTCAACAACAACTAAGCTAAACGAAATCAAACTGGCTTCTAGTTCACATGGTGCCAGATAAGGATCTCTAGTACACCGTGAGCAACGTCTTGGTAAGCAGAAAGAACCGCCAATTTTGCTTTTGCCAAATAACGGGTAATAGCTGCACCTGTTTCCCCAACTCTTAAAAAGTAAAATATCCATAGGATGTATCCTTAAATCCCCCAGGGGGACCTGTCATACACAGTGCTTTAGCTTAGAAAATTGTTCTGAGTTCATTAGTATGGTAAAGGAGGGCCTATGATATGCATAACACTCTCAATCAGTGTCGCCAGACATTTTTTTAAATACCTCCGCATCCTTTAAAAAATTCGATTATCTCCCAAAGTTATAGAATTTATATTACTTTTAAAAAGAAATCGATAAAAAAATTCTAATTTGAATGAATAATGAATGGCAAATGGAAAAATTCAAAACAATAATTACTGGTACAGCTTGTTATTCGCGATTGAAAATTTTAAAGAAACTTTAATTTTTGTTTTTGCTAAATTTTTTCGCCAAATTTTTCTATGTCTTGATTTTGCAATTTCTTCAAGATATATACAAAAATTTCGCAAAAACACTTTAGCAGGATTCCTTAAGGCTGGATTACACTATTATACTTTGTATTAATACATGTCAAAAACTCAAGTAATATGACAAAGTGTGATAGTGTGAATGCAATGTGTCACAAGTATTACGAAAAAAGTTTGACATCCCATACGACTTAATCGTTTTTTGAAAAATTTCTAAACGCTAATACTTTTCATTGGATCAGGGTTGCATTTTAACAAAAGCATGTTCATGTGTGATAGTGTGACTACAAACTGTAATGTTACATTAGATTTTTTGACAGTCACAACAAAACTAATTAGATTTCCATCTCACAAAGTATTATGGAATACGCAAGACTTGTGAGATAGTGTAATCTAGCCTTTAACGCAGTGCTGCAAAGCATCACTAAAAACAACTGCAGCCCTTGTGCAGTGAATACGGCTACCATGCAATAATAAACTCAAGGCATTCTCTACAGAGAAGAAATGGAGCTTTTGAAGCTTTCTATTTTCATGTGGCAATGCAACATTACGTTTTGCAAATAAAAACTATAATGTAATGTGTTTTGTATATAAGCGTAGTTCAGTGTTTTGTGCAAATGATCTTAGGGAAGGACAAATGTAAAATTTCCTTGCTTTTTTATTAAATCTGACGGAAAGTCTGTGTAAATTTTTATTGAATTTAAAAAAAGAGCTTTCGCAAGATCAGTTGCAATAAGCACTAAACTCCACTTCAGTTTATTCAATACACTGGTATTTTCTCATCAGTACTATGACAAGTGTCTTCGTTTTTGATCCCATGACACTTTACATCACTGTGATGTCAGTCTTCACATCACTTGGCCAAATTGTCATCAGGGTCAAAAATTTAAATTATGTCATTAATGGGATGACACATTGTATGTAATCAGTTTGTTGACAAACTGTCATCAAATTGAGTCATTGTAATTGGCCTTCAGCCAAATTAAGAGAATATCATGTTTGTTTCACTTCTGTTGTATTCCGCCCTTTGTTAACAGAAGAACTCTCAATTATAAGACTCCAGATGCATGCCCGATATGGTTTTCGTAATAATTCTATTTTAAAAATTTGATGTATTTAAATAAATAATTTAAAAAAAATAGAATATGGGAATTTTTGCTTCTAATTTTACTTTTTAAACATGAATATAATATTAATAATATATTATGACATGATTTATTATGTCAGCGCACTGATGACAGTTTCTCATCGCATTAGTGACAGTTTGTCATTGCACTGATGGCAGTTTGTCATTGCACTGATGACAGTTTGTCATCACAGTGATAAAATTATATATTATGTCATCGCACTGATGACAGTTTGTCTGTATTGATGTCAAAATACATCAGCGTTATCAAGCCTTTTCTGCCAGTGTACACAAAATGTGGCGTCGTATTGATGTCACTGTAGACATAGCGTAGTTGATTCATAAAATATAACAACATTTTAGGATGACGTTCGCCATTGGATTTATGCCACTTTTTGCCTCATTGATGGCATTTGTAATAACATTGATGTCACAATTCTGATGTAAGGGTACCATCAATATGAAGATGCATTCTTCTATGAGTATAGTGCTTAGGAAAATACTAAATTGAGTTTAAAAAAATTTCTTTCAAGAAAAAAAATTTCGCGAAAAAAATTATTTCCGCAAAAATAAAACAACGAAAAATTTTATTCAACAGAGTTCAATTTATTTCAAATGAACAATGATCCCAAAAGAGTATAAAAATGTCGTTTTATGGTACTTTAGTATTGAAATTTTTAATCGCGTATTCGAGCGCTAACTTTAAAAAACGTCTATTGTCACCATTGAATTAACCGTAGTCGAATTTGATGTACCAGTGGGGTGCAAAGCTTGCGACAAACAGGTATTATCAAACTTGAATTTCCAATAATTGTTTGAAAAATTAAAGCAACTGACTACTAAATAAAAAAAAAATTGGTCATTAATAATAACATTTTAGGAACAACCACAGAATTTATAATTTTTATTTGCGGAAAAGAACAATCTGGCTTATTTTATTATTTGTTTCCAACTTTTATTAGCTCTGTTCTCCCCGTTTATTTGTTTGTATTAAACACATCTAAATATATCCTTTAACGTTATTAAAATCTAATTTTATTTACATTTAAATAAAATCTAACCTCAAATCACTTTTTATTACTTTTTCACCAAACCAAATTCAGTTCAAACATTTAACCCTTTTTCTTTAAAAGGAACAGGAGTTAAATATTAATACATTTTCGTTTAGTTCAACCTTATTTTTCCTTCCGGTTTCAACGCCATTTTCGCCCGCAACTATTCACACTGTAACTACTAAATTATTGTTAAAAAGTATAAAATTTTTTTTATTGCTTTCACTTTCTTAACCGCAACTAAATTATGTGTTTTACTCTTTTTTTTGTACATTTACAGAACATACATGTAAGGATTTCACCTGTGGCTCAAACGGTTTTTGTATACATCCCGATTTGCTATGTGATGGCATTAATCATTGTAGCGATAATTCCGATGAATCGGTGCATAATTTATGCCAGAGTAAGTACAAGTTGAACTCAATAAAAAAAAAAAAATATATACTTTTAAATAGCAAATAACTGCTACAAGCGATAAGTAGTGAATTGGTGAGTGAGTTAAATTATCTCAACTACATAATATCATAGAAATAACAAATGTTTTTAATACACATGTTCTCATGTACAGTGGCGTAAAATTTAAAAAAAAAAGTTTTTATAAATTAGGAACTTTTAAATTATTTCTATTTATTTTAAACGAACTGTACCTTTTAGGTGCAATGGGCAGCCGACACGAGGACGGCCTACATCCGGCCCTTTGTAGTATCCTGAGACTGTAACCAGAGTCAAGCCAGTGCTCACCAGATTATTCCGCATATAAACACGGCAATTCTGGTGTCTCAAATGTCTCATCATAATGACCCTGAGACCGGGGCATTGGCAGAGAAAGTAAAACAACGTCTCCTCCTCATCATGACAACTTCTGCAATAGTCATTATAAAATATGAGGATGGTCATACCTCATCGCATAGGTCCTTATTAACCAGTGACCCGTAATGACCGATATTTTCGTTCTAATCTTATTCCTACCAAATCCAAGTAGCACGCAGGTTTTCCCCGGCCTGGCTAAGAGCCCATAGAGTCCTGGCCATAAAACTCAGCCTGCCATTACTCCTGAGCCCTCTTGTACGACTCACATTTGATGAGAGTTCTACAACCAGACAATAACATGACGATCATGCCGTCGATGAATATGTCGTCCAAGAGGTAGCCTTGATTAGCCTGGCCATCTGCAGTTTGGCTTCCCAGGCAAACACTGTTCCCACTTCAGCGTTACTCTAAAATCTTTTGCAATCTCATTTAGTGACATCCGGCATTCCACAGTTTGTGGATGTTGTGATAACACCAGCTAGAGCGGAGATTTCCATCTGCTAGGCACTGCTGTCAGTCGGTTGCCTAAAAGGTACACAGAAAAAATTCTCGCAAATTTTTCACCAATTAAAGCATTAATCAAAAATAAAATCAGTTTTATTTAAAAATTTTATTAAGTCAATAAAATGTTTAATCAAGTGAATTAAACGTTTAATTGATTATATTAATTTGTTTACTAGGGCAACTTTAATTAACTTTTTAATTAATATCACAAATTTTTTTATTGAAATCAATATATATATATTTTTCTGTGTACCTTTATTCCCCATTCCTCGATAAAAAATGTACCTGGTTTTCTAACGAAAATGTCTGTGATCGCTATAGGAAATTTGTAATTTAAGATTTCTGTAATCAATAATAGACATATTTTACGAAAATATTTTTAACATATAAAAGAAATTTATTAACGAAAATCATTGCAATAGATCGTAAAATTTTTCTAACGAAAGTTATTGTTATCTATCAGACAAATTTCTAACGGAAGTCGATAAGAACAATCTTATAACGAAAATCTATGCAATCGATAAGAGAAATGTTTCTAACGAAAACTTTAATAAACGATAATATAAAAATATCCTAACGAAATTCTCTGTAATGGATTATAAAAATATTTTATCGAAAATCTTTGTAATCAATAATTGAAATCTTCAAACGTTATTCTCTGTAATCGATAATAAAAATTTTCTAAAGTCCTTGTAATCGATAACAGAAATGTTCTAAAGAAAGTCTCTGTGATAGATTATAATATATTTAAACAAAAATCTTTGTAATGGATAGTAGAAATTTTCAAACGAAAATCAATATATTCGGTGAAATAAATGTATTTCCGATAATTGAAATGTTGTAATCAAAATCTTTGTTATCAATAATACCGGGTGCCCCGCCCCGGTGGCGGGTTCGATTCCCGCCAGAGACTCTGGTCAAGCGTAGAGCTTTGTGGGATTAGCATAGGAAAAAAATAGAGAAAAGTAATTTTCCAACCAAATCTCTGTTAACGATAACAACAACAAAAATGTTCTTACAACAAGACGTTCTGTGATCAAACAACAAGGACTTTAAGTAGTTTTTTGTTTTTGCTTATAAAAATAAAATAAAAATCATTAAAAGTCGTATCATATTTACAAAATTTATAAGTAAGTGCGAAAGCATTTTTCACACAAGGGCATACGAGTACATAATGTTTACAAGAGGAATATTATTTTAAAGTCTAACGAAACATCTTATGTCATAATAAAGGCTTTAATTAAAGGCTAGATCATTAAAGACCACAGAACACAAATAAGCGACACAAACATTATTATTTAATGATTTCTTCTTCTCCTTCTTCACTTTGCAATATTTTCTATAAAATAAATTCAGCACAAACAGTAAACAAATATTCAACATTTTTGTAAGAGAAGTTTTGATTTTTTTTAATTATAATTTATTCAATCAGCTTTAATGAAAAGTTTATGCTCGTTCATTAGTTTATGCTTTTTTCTATTTTAACAAAATTTTCTCAAAAATTCTCTAAGCAGAGCAAACAGTTTGCAAATACATTTAACATGTTTGCACAAAAGAATGTCAAAACAAAATATAACAGAAGTAAAAATCATTCTGAACAATGTCAATACAAACCTCTTATAAAGGCGAATGTTTTTGTTAGTTAAAAAGTAAAAAATAATTTGTGCGAGAGTATTCAAAATATTAAATATATTTTTATGTAGTATTATCTCTAGAGATATTTTGAACGGAGCTAAAAAGACAAAGTTAAGTGCTTGAAGTACCCTAAAATTTATGTTGTAAAGGGTTTGCCACGTCACGATTTATTAATCACCTTTAATTAGTCCGCATGCTTGACATTAATGTACTCCAAATAAAAATTAACTTCTTTCGAAGTAGTTCTAAAGAGACAACAAACAATACTTAACTTAAAGACGCTGCCGAAAATGAATCATTGGGTGAAATATTAGCCCGTTGTGTTGCCGGGGACGGAATGCCTTTAAAGGCACTAAGAAATCTTAATAAGGTCTGGCATATCTTCATGCTTAAAACTACAACATTCCGGCGGAATCAACGATATTGAACAAATTCATCAGTTTTGTTTATTAAAACACCAAGAGCTAAAAAACTAAATTTAAGAAATCAAACAATGTCATGGAAGGTCTGAAATTGTGGTCGACGAATAGACAAATATTTCATACAAAAAGCATGTTCATATTACTATTCGTCTTTCTAATACTTTCAAAATAATTTGAAATATGGGCAAATCCCAGAAACTGTCCACCAACCGAAAATTTTTCAAATTAATCTAATAAAATTTTTTTTTTTTTTAATGTAATATTGGACTAGATGTATAATTTCAGATATATAAAAGAAAAATGTATTTCGATGGTCATAAATACAAAAATTATAACAAAATCTTACCCTACATCAGATCGTTTAATGGTATGCTAGAGATTAAAATTTTTTTAGGTGTTCATAAAAATACTTTAGTGTTAATATAGATAGTGCGATTGTAAGCTATATATTTACTCACTCAATTCTCTTAAATTTTGGTATAAAATTATTTTGTTTACTATTTTTGAAAGATTATTATTAGGTATGAAATATCAGGTCAGAGGGTTGTAGCGTTCGTCACGAAAAATAAGGTTTTTTTTATATTGTGAGTAGAAAGAATTTTTTTTCATGTCGTCTATAATTTTATTTCCTCCTTTTAAGCAAATAAAAAATTTAAATTCGACAATAAGAAAATAAAAAAATTTTGCGTATTAAATTCTGTAGCGTGCGTGACGATTTGAGTTCTTCCAGAAATTGTATTAAAAACCGGTTTAATAGATATTTTCTTTTCTTATATCTTCGCTTCTAATTACTTTTCTTTAGAGTTAGAGCTGTTGTGAAGCAAAATATTTGGCAGGTTTTTGCCAAAATTGTATACAAATAACCTTTATGTTTTAAATGTAATCATATAGATATATAAGCCAGTAAGAAAGTATAGTATGACACCCTATTGGCAATCATTGACCCGCTACAACAAAATTATGTTTTTAGCATTAGAATCATATAAGAGTCCGTTGTATTATATTATTTTAGGGATGGGCAATAAATATCGATATATCAAAATATCGATATTTAAAAAACTTATAATCGATATATATCGCCGATATTAAAAATACCCATATATCGATACATCGATATTTATTTACGACTATCGAATTCGATATTTTTAAGATCTCTTTATAATAAAATTCAACATTTTAATCGTTGCTCAACTGCTTACAATACTGTTGTTTTTTAAGAATTGCATCATAGGTTTTTTTCTTGGTTTTTTAAGAGATGACAACAAAAAAATAAACGCGGTAAAAATATTCTGGAAAGGGTTCCTAGAATTATGCAAAGAATCGACTCATGAAAGTTGGAATGTTAATAATAAAAAAATACTTTGTTTTTTTTTTTTTATTTGAGCATGTTCTTACATATTAACAATAAAATATTGCACAGTTTACTTGTATAGTATGTGTTACAAGTTTTGTTTACCGGCAGTATATAATCCGGCATTATATAATCCTACTTATTTGTTTTTAATTTCATATGGCGAATAAGTACAAACTTTTTTGTATTCTTTACTTTTTTTAAATTTTTTTTTGTAATATGTAATACGTTTGTGCCTATGTAAAAATGTATTGTCATAGGTATATTAAGTTTTTAAATTTAGTAATAATTTCAGCTTAATACGTTCGATACATCGATATATCGATATTTTTAATTGATATATATCGATACTCTTTAAAAATATCGATACGATATATATCGATATATTTTTTCAATTTGCCCATCCCTATATTATTTAGATAAATAAATGTATCAGTATGAATTTTTTCGACTTTTATGGCTAATAAATCAGTGAATGTTTAAACACAGCTTAAACTCAACAGCTGTAAACAGTGCCCCATAAATAATTTGTAGTTTAAAAAAATAATAATGCGGAAGCCCAACGATAATTATCGTTGTCATATTCATACGGTTTGTATTAGGAGTTTAAACACCAGTTTCATGCGTATAGATATTGTTTATATTTTTACTGATTTAAAGATTTGCTAGCCTAAACACATTTTAAACTAAAAAGAGAGCTTAACTTGAACTGATTTATAAGCCCTAAGAGATTTTAGGGAGGGGGTTTATCTGACATCTTTAGTAAATTCTAGACCCACCAGCACAACATATTGGAATAACATAGTAGCTATCGTAAAAGTGTTGTCGCCATATTTTTATTACCAAGAGTTATAAGGAAATTAGGGTATTAAAACACTCTTTTCCGAAAAGCAGCTTATATGGAGACTATGTGAAATTATCGAGTGATTGTCACCATTTTAAATAGGCATGGTTCTTATGACAATGCAAACGCACATACCAAATTATATCTTATATCTAAAATTGTAACTTTTACTTTGCGCACAAAGTTTACATGGACATCCAGCCATCGAAATATAAAATTCTTTAATTAGCAAATTTACATTCATTGATAAATGCATTTGTAAATAAAAAATTTGTATTTAAAAATGTTAATAAATACAAATATAAATTTTTATTTGTTAAACTAAATACAATTGTGTTTCTTTATATGTTACTGGAAAAAATATAACGTGCGTTATGTAGCGTGCGTCGCAATGGGTTCACGGCATTTGATAAAAAAAACGGCAACTTTTTTTGATTGCAAATAAGCAATTTTTTAATTCTATAATGTTCATTATTCTTTTAGGGATGAGATTTTGTGTATTTTATTATGCGAAATTCGCTAAAAAAAAAAATACGCAAAAACAGTTTAACTTTTAAAAGTACTTCCACTTTTTTTTGCGTACGTCACAAAATTCTATGATCAATTATTTCGCAACAAATACCTGCTAAGAAATTAAAATATATGCAATTCGATAGTACACAGTAATGTCACTCAGCACTATTAATAAGATGAAGCTATCTCTTTTTAAAGATCAGAAAATGTTTATATATTAATCAGAACACGCGTACGAATGTAGCATTCGCCACGCAGGATTTGCCCATATTTAATCCTGGCTAAGAGATTTTTTTTTTGCAACTTTTAAAAATATGGTTGAAGCCTACTGATTCATATAAACATGCTTTTTTTTTTTTTTTTTTTTGTAAGTTTATTTATTTAAAATATAATTCACATAACAATTGTCTCGCGCCAAAAATGGCTTAGTGAGACGAGTTGACAAAATTAGTGTATATTATAATTATGTAACAATAAATTTTATAAATATTATAAATAATTTTTTACATTTTTACATCTTTTATAAAAAGAACAAAAAAAATTATTCGAGAAGCATTTCTATTCGTTCTAATAGATATTCCTTTACATTTTTCTTAAAGATTGATAACCGATTGCACGCTTTTAAACTTTCTGGCAAATTATTGTACATTAGACTACCCGAATATTCTATTTTTTGCTTGGTTGTCTCCAGTCTGCAACGTGTCATTTTCAGATTTCCAGCATTTCTTGTGTTAAAACGATTTTGATTAATAGTAAGTTTAACTGAACGATAACCAATGTTGTTTATAGATTTATAAACGTAAAATAAAAGTTGTTTTTCGTACAAACCATGTATTGGTAAAATATTTTTACAATAATCATTAAACAATGATATAGTACTGTGTGTAAGAGGTAAATTAAAAACCCATTAAAGAGCTTTATTTTGAACTGACTGCAATGATTTTAGTTCATTACTATTTTTATATGCATAAATAATTGCAAGGTACTCGAGACGGCTGTGTATAATAGATTGATAAATTAGCATTTTTGTTCTTGTACTTAATTTTTTCTTTAATTTAACAAGCATCCCGGAGGCTGAAGCTATTTTAGTCTTTAAATATCCCATATGAACATCCCATGACAAACTGCTTTTCAAAATAACCCCCAAGTATTTTATTTCATGTTCTTCATTTACTATTGTCCCGTTGACGAAGATAGAAAAATTATTATTCAAAACTTGAGAATAAGGTCTAACCCGGCGTTTACACATGCAAGTGCAAATTCGAAAAACTCAATACACTCACACATTTTTCGCACTTGCAGCCCAACTTGCAAGAGAATTTGCTTGCAAGTAAATTTTTGACACTTGCAGCAAGTAAAATGACAAATAAAGAAACAGTGTTACCGTGGATGCCTTTGGTATTAATTTACTAGTACTTAGTAATATAAAGATTATGTTTATTGTTGATTTTCTGTGTGTTTTTAAGAATAAAAAACAAAATAAAAACACTACTATAAAGCAACACATCTTCATTGTATTTTAAAACATAAATTACAAGCATTTAAAAAAAAAATTTTAATCAAAATATTTTCTCAGAAATTTTATGATATCAGTAACTACGGCAATACTGGATTCACATATTTTAAAAATAAACATACTTTTTTCATCAAGATAGACCAAAAATAAAATAAAGAAATAATTAAATTTTTTTATATAAATAAATTTCGTGATAACATTAACATGATAATGTTTTTTTTAACCCAAAAATGAAGCTTTTTTTATAAGATGTTTTCGCTTCGAGAACATTTGAAAAATGAACTTACAACTGACTGTGTAAACACTCAAGTTACTTGCAAGACTTTCGGCTATTTCTTCGACATTTTCGTTGATAATACATATACACTACTTGCAAGTAATTACTTGCATTTGTAAAGGCAGGGTAAAACGTAGCAATTTTGTCTTATCAGCATTTAGTACATGTCGATTAAGTCTTGCAAATTCAAATAATAAAGATGAATCTCGTTCCATTTGTGTTTTAAGTGCCAAGTCAAACTTATAAGGATACAAAATCGATACATTATCAGCAAACATAACAGTTTTACCATCAAGACCAATATTATTGATATCGTTAAGATACAACATAAAAAGAAGAGGTCCTAAAACTCTGCCCTGCGGCTCACCGCACTTCACAGAAGCAATTGAACTCTTCTGTCCAAAAACATCAACATATTGTTTTCTGTTCGTTAAAAAACTTTCAATCAGTTTAAGTTCCGCTCCAAAAACGCCGTAATATTGAAGTTTTTCGATTAAAATTTTGTGATCTACCCAATTAAAAAATAAATGCTTAACACCCAACAAATTAAAACTCATTTAAAATAAATTTGGTAGAAACTTGTAAGCCGTTTTAAGGGCCATAGGTTAGGTTACTGAAATTTGTATTTAAATTTATTAAATTCCTATAATTTTTTATTTGCTTTTGGAAAACGTTTGTCTAGATCAAACATCATTTAATAGTTTTTAAATAACATTATACAATTATCTTCTTACAAAAAAAAGTTTAGTAAATAAATAGAAATTGTTAAAAAAAAGTTTAAAGTTTGATCAATTTACTGGCCATACTTTTGTTGGATTTTATCATCAAATATTTGTTAGGTCTGAACATATCTAGTCATATCTATTTTTTTTTTTTTTTTTGTTAGTTCCGCACCTTTTTGAATTGTTTTGTTTTTATTCGAATTAAAACCGGTTAACCGGTTATTTTAAAAATGCTTAACCGAAAACCGGGTTTTTTAAAATAGCAACTATTCGTAATATTCGAAAACCGGTTATTAAAAAAAGTCGAATAATCGATCTCCCTAGCTATAACCAACAGTCTACTTCATGCAAATCGTCTAAGCATTTTAAAAGTTTATTACAACTTTTTCAAATTTTTGCCACTGTGCTCTAGTATACATGCAAATCATAACGTTGGTGTAGTAGTCAACTACTACATTAACATAAGTGCAGAGATAATACATGTGAGTACTCGCTTGTACATACATACATCTTTATTTTCCCATTTGTATAGAATTTGTATTTTTGTTTTGTAGGGATTCAGTTGGCAGCAGTTTTCATTGCTACATACATACATACAAACATTATATTTGTAATTGTATTTAGTTTGTTACTTTTTCTGATTTCACTTGTTTTTTGCCTTTTACTCGATTTATTACAATATTTTTGTTTTTGTTTGGTGTTAAATGTTGTATACATGAATTTATTATCATTTATAAATTTATACAGTTCAAACACGCTCGCTTGTATTAAACCTGATACTGATCCATTCATTATCGTCATTATTGTTATTATTATTGAGTTTGTTTATTTGTTTTTGTTTATCAGCACATTTGTGTTTAAATTTCAATGTAATTGATTATTAACTTTTATGGCTGGAAATGATGTGTTGTTTTTTATAACACATTTATGTTCTCTTTTTTTTAATAAATAATAAATTTTTCATTGGAATTGGTTATATTCAATTTTGTTTTATGAAATAATAAGAAAATGTTTTGCATATATTTAGGGATATTTAATAATAATATAAAAGTGGTTCCAAGGAGTTCAAAAAAAGAGAGGCTAACTGCCTGTTTTTAAAAAATGAATACAAAATTTTGTGTTTGAAATTAAATTAAGAACGACAATAAAATACGAAAAATTGTTTTTGTTTTCATTAAAATTGTCACACGAGATTTTGTTTTAATTTTCCTTAAAGAAGCAGTAATTGATGCTGAATATCGGTAGAAAATCAAACTTTCCTTAGTTAATCATGTGGTTTTTTACAAATATCACATAAAGAGGGCCCCGAGCTGAAGCGAATCAAGTCAAAAAAGACAACTCGAATATATTTTGAGGTTGAGTAAGTGAACTGCCATTAATTTCTGGGTTTATTTCCGTAACCTTAGGAACGAAACACTTTTTGATTTAGTCCTTTACAGATCTGAATAAAGTTTAACTTTGCGGAGAATTTCGCACCAGTTTTAAGATATATATATGTATATATAACCGGGGCGGAAACAGGGGGAGGGGTAGTTTGGATTTTTATTTTTTGCAGACATAATTGTTATTTTCTAATTTATTTTTTAGCAGAAATAAAAGTTCATTATTAATTTTTTTTTTGTGTGAAATTTACTTTGGACATTCTCAGGCCATCAGCTTTACCGTTGTTATACAAAAGTATCAATTTTACCCTTTTTCGACGCTCTTGATACCTTTTATGCCCCTTTTTTAAATTGCCCTTTTGTATCATTTCATCATTTCAATTACGTGCCACTTTTTGACCCTTTTTAGAAATAGCACTTACATTTTGTTCTTTAGCAACAGCTTTTGTAAAGGCTAGTTTACACGATCACACAAGTCGTATTTTTAATTATCGTTTGAAAATTTTCCTCAAAATACGTAAGACTTTGTGATCGTGTAAACCACTCTTAAGTGGCATGTTGCAAGCACATTTTATATTCACAGCGTTGACGTTATGTCACTAAAGTGGCAAGTTTTACCCATTTTTTAAGGACCTTTATGACCCTTTTATGAAGTACGCTTTTGTAGGATTTTAAATCCATTCACTTTTCGGCTATTTTTTAATTTTATGCCAAGAAATTGTATCAAGAATTAATAAAAAAGTGACGAGAATGAATGTTTTTTAATATTTTTAAAACCCGTATTATTCAGCCATGTCACAGAGTACAATTCCGTCCGGAAACGGAATTCATTCCGTATTTTGGTGCTTCAGAAAGTTACGAAAAAACTTTGCGGAATGAAACCATTTTTGTTTTCATGAACGGTATGGGTGTTTTCTGTATCTCAAAGACCAAAAAACTATCAAAATATACTTTCTATCAATAAACAAATATGTTTTCTTCAATTCCGAACGGAATTGTACTCTGTGACATGGCTGATTATCTTGAAATTGTTTCCGAATTGAAGACATAATTTTTAAAGCAGAGGCTTTTGTCAACAAATTTAAATTATAAGAAAGTAAATTTAAATTTAAGTAAATAACAAAACGTATGAAGCCAAATGCGGAAAAGTTTAAAAGTTTGAGGTTGGAAATTTAAAAAAGCAGATGTATCAAAAATATTTACTCAAATTTAAATAAATTCGTTTTCGAAATTCGCATTGCTTAAAAACAAATTTTGAACAGACTCAAAGCAGAAATTGGCGATTCCATGCTTTCGCCTCGTAATTTATTCGAAATGGAGATGAGAGAATGGACCCCAAGTGAAGATTTAATAACAAAATAATTGTTATTGTATGTCCTGTCTATACATTTTTTTTTGTTAATTTAAAGTTGTATTAGTAAAAGAGGCATAACATAACGCAATAATTCCTCTATAAAATTTTTTTGGATAAACGAATAAAAATAATTAAAGTCAGAAGAATTAATATATTTTGTTAACACTTGTTGTGGTATAATAGTGTTCTACTATTAATAAAAATCATAAATAATTTGATTTTTCTGCCAGCTAGTTTTTTAATTATTTAGAAGACAAATTTGAAATTTTTACGTTGTGATGCGATTTTAAGTAATAATTTCGTTTTGATATGAACCCAATGGAAATCTTAAGTTTTAAAATAAACTACGTTCAGAATTATGACTTTTTCCTATTAATAATATTGTAGAGAATTGAAGAGGATTTTTTTCCATTGATGTCTAACCCACACACCAAAACAGGTATAAAATCCCAAAATCGGCTAAGAACTAGCCCAGTAACAAATAATGGCCAGACAAAAAATGTGCCAATTATTACTTGACCGAGAAATTCGAACACGCACCTTAAAGATTTTTTAAATTGATTTCCGTAATATAATTTTTTTGAATAAAAAAGAGTCAGAATTGTGAGATATGGAAAAAGGGTTTTTTTGAGGGAGTTAACCTGTCCTCAGTTGGTGTCAAAAACGGACAAAATTTTTGGGTTGTTTTTATTAATCTCCATTTTCAAATTTTTAATATGTCTGTAACAAAATCAAAGAAATTGGTATTTGCACACTAGGGACTAGTTTAAGACGTCTTAGAGAATAAAAATAAAAAAATTTGCCCTGGTTCACTTGGGTGGGGCATCGATTTGATTTTTACGGATTTCGAGGAAAAGGCTTGTTTTTTGCACAAAATTTATCAATAAGGTAAAGTTCAACTATTAGTATTAAGTTCCACTTAATGCTATTCAGAGTTCAATGACACAAGGACTATATTCAGAAAATTTTGGTCAAAATCGCAAAATCAAAATTAAGCCTTTTATGCACTTGCGGGCAAAATACTTTTTTAACGTTAAAAACGCAGTTTCAATCAAATATCTGCATAATAGAAGTAAACATTTTTAAATAAAATATTACAGATTAACTACTTAATACTTGGAATTAAATCAGCCTACAGCTAAACTAAGATTACAAAATATTAAGTGTATGCGAAATGTGAAATGAATTTTCTGGGATATTTGTATACCCGTCACCAAAGGAAAAACAATATTGATCTTAGACCCTATAAAGTATATATATTCTGGGTTCTTATGAGTAGCAAAGTTGATTTAACGATGCCTATCTGACCGTGTTTATGTTGAAATGAGTTTTTCGAAGCCCCCAAAAATTCTGGGGACCGGGTTATTATAGATTATTGACGCATATACTCCCTTAAAGTTTGCTATTGAAATTCAGCCTGATCTGTCCAAAAATTGATGAGATATGAGCAGAAAAACACGACTGCCTCTAATTTTACCCATAAATCCCTAGTTGTTGTTCTTTATCACTTCGTATAAGATATTAAGGATTTCTGTGTATCTGGAGAACGGCAAGAGCCAAAGTTTTTAAATTAGGTACGAGTATCTTGGGTATCAATAGACAACATCTGACAAAATGTGGTCGGAAGTGGAGAAGTGGGCGTGGTACAAAATAGATTTATTTATATTGTAGGAATGGTAAGAGAAAATTTTTCCAAATTTAGTACACATAGTTGGGTTATCAGTACACAACCTCTCTTAAAATATTGGCGCGATTAGAGAAGTAGGCGTGGTACTTCCCATACAAACACATTAAAGATTTCTGTATATCTGTAGAATGCCAATAGCCATAGTTTCCAAATAAGGATCAAACATCTTGGACAAAATGTGGGTGGCATTGGAATAGTGGGAGTGGCACAAAATAGATTTATTTATATCTAAAGAACGGTATTAATAAAAATGTTTGTTCTTATCGCACCATGGTGAAATGTATATCAGCACAGACATTTTCATGAGATAGTTGCTATTATCGATTACAGGTGTTTTTGTTAGGGAATTTCTATTAACGATATCGAAATTTCCATTTTCTTTGTTAATTGAATTTTTTTTAGAAAATTTCTAGTACCGATTACAGAACCTTTCATTTAACAAATTTCTTTTATCGGTAAAAGAGATTTTTTAAAACAAAGTTCCATTATCCATTACAGAGACTTTTGTTTGGAATTTCAGTTTTATAAATTTTTATAATCGATTACATAGATTTTCATTTAAAAATATTGTATAATCAATAATTTGTTACCCTGATTTTAACTGTATATCTTAACTCTCCACTCAACCATTCTCATTGCCTTCAGCAATTTAAATTTAATTCAATCAAATCAATGAACACAGCAGGATGTTAAGAATTAAGTTATAAACTTCTTTTAAGAAGAAAAATTTTTCTTTGCAAAGGACAATAATCAAATTCTTGTAAATTTCTAAGGCAGTTGATTAATAATACTTGAAACTCATCCTACAATTAAATTAATTATTTAACAAATATTTTGTGATTTTATTTTAACACATTTTGCAGGTGAGACCGCCAGTACAGTGTTTGGCATGGATATGACATGGTTCGTCATGATTGTGGTTAGTATCCTGCTGATAATAAGTGCGGCCATAGTGGGCATAACAATATGTGTGTGTAGACGACAGGAAGAAACCAATAACCAACAAAATACAGCCATACAATGTAAGTATAGAATTCTACTGCCACTCCCCATCTGCCAACATCATAACAATTAAAATTAAAATTTTTTTATCTTATGTTTAAAGTACATCACAATTTGGCTGAAACAAATGGTTCGTCGAAACATTTGCACTACACACATGGCGGCACATTAACGAGAGAACATACACAATTACCGCCCACGTCGGGAAACTGGCATCACCCTGCGGGACCATACACCGGGTACCACCGCATGCAACGCAATTACTTGAAGATGGCCACCAAAGTCCGTCCCATCTTGTGCTTAGCAAATTTCGTCAATTAGGTCAAGATCTTAATACAAATTCAGTCAATAACCTGGGCTTATCCCAAACCAATATCGCCGTCAATAATGCTGCTGCTCAAAATGCGGCCAATGCCGTGGGAGCAGCCCAAAAAGACGAATGGTTTGTTTGAGAACAGCACCTTTCTCAACAACTCCTAAGAAATTGAACTGAATTTCTTTTAAGATTTTTAATTTAGACAACAAAAACGAAAATAAGAAGAAAACTATTGAAACAAAATTACAATTATTTTTGTTCAACAAAATTTGCACAGCATTAAATGAAGTGAGTAGAATTTTAGGAATTATGTTCTGAAAATCACACCGTGCTTGTGTTTTTCGGTGTGCTTTCGGCAATTGAAAATTACACTGAAAAACACAAAAAAGGAACACCACAATATAACAAGTGTGATATTAAAAGCAAATGTGATTTTTGAAATCACGTGATTTGAAATCAGGTGATTTTCAGAACAGGCCTAATTATTTTTTTTTTTTTAAATATATTAACTAATTTTTTTTTGTTTTTCACAGGACTGTTAAATAACTTTTTAATAACAACTATTAAGTTTTGGTGGACATCATCCAGCAGGGTGTGTTAATAAGAGATTTAAAGTACCCAAATCTCTTAAGCGAAAAAAATTATAAAATAAAAAAAAAAACAACAAACACAAAAATTAAAAAAAAACAAACAAATTTATTTTCTATTTAAATAATTATAAATAATTTAAATAATGTAAATAATTTATAAATATTACATTGATTTAATTAAACTTTTAATTAACACAACTACAATTACAATTAAAAGGAAATGTCAAACTTGATTCTTTATAAAAGATTTTTAAAACGAAATAAATAATTGAGGCAGTTCACAAAGTGTTCTATTATGTCTTATTCGTTGTATTTGCTTTATTTTTATTAATGTCACATTCATAAAATTATGTCATATACAACCAATATGTCACAATAAAACACCTTTTGAATTGCCTAATTTATTTCAAAGGTTTTGAGAAAACTTTTTTTTTTCAAAAAATAAATGACAAAAATATCGATAACATGATCTATTAAATGGAGAACATAAAGGGTTAACATTGCTAGCTCTCAGTTTCTATTAAAAGTCAAAAATATTGTCGTATCATTATCGATTACAAAATTATTTCTTGATGGGAAACGTTAGAGATATCGATAAGAACTATCCCAGTAAAAAATGTGCTTCAAAAGGAGCAGGTTTTATGTATGAATTCATACCTCAAATCGCTTCAAACCTGCTGATGGGATGCCTGATTTTTGTATGGAGTGTTCCCGGATCGGAGGACTATTTTTTGCTGACAATAAGCGCTTCTTTTAACCATAATAAAAAATGCAAATAAAGCACTCCTAAAGTGCTTTTTTAAGGGCAAACTATATTAACATATTCATAAATGTTTGGATTTTACTGGTTTGAATGCCTTTTGAAGCATTTTCGTAAACCATAATATATTTTTATTTTTTTCGCTTTGAACCCTTCTTCGTTGTCGGCACTAAAATAGCAGCTTTTTTGTATATTTAATTCGTTATCATTTACTGCTGTATAAGAGCCCTCTTATTGAAGCGCTCAATTATGCGCTTTTTCTTTTAAGTGCCACAAAAAACACAAATTTTTCTTACTGGGGTAATTAAGCACCCCATAAACGTTTCAATCCCATTGGCAACTGAGTCGGTTTTTGCCCAAACGAAGGCGTGTATGGCTCTGTCAATTTACTAGTTTAACAGTTGTCGAGCTGGTTGAAGAAAAATCAAAACATTTCGATTTTTTAAAGTTGGCTAGTAAGTCTCTCAATTCGATTGTGCTGTGTGTGTTCGAGTCTCTTGATCAGCTATCAATACAAATGTTTGTAGTTTTCTTTTGCAAAAAAAAAAGTTAAGTATTTTAAAAATTGTCTTTAATTTCATTGAATTTTAAAATTAATTTAAAAATAATGAAAATCTTTCAATTCAGTTTTTGAAGTATGTGGGCAAGAATCAATGCAATTGAATGGAAACGTATATGAGGTGCTTTACTTTCATACTATTGATAACATGAGTATACATCGAAGAAAAAATTTTTTCTATACTGAAACATCAGAGTTTTCCCTCTACTTCAAAATAAATGACAACGAGTTTTAAGCAAAAAAAATAATTGCTTTTCTTCTTCACGAAAAAAATTTATTATTGATAATAGAAATTTTTTTCTTAAACGTCAAATTGATGTTAATGATAACAATATTTTTTTGCAATTTGTCATCGATGACATGATTTTATATTTTATAAGTAAATAATTTATTATTGGTAATAATTTTTCCCATATTAAAAATTTTTTATCGATAACTTGATTTTTTTAAGAAAAAAAAAATTTTTGTATACAGACTGAGATCGCTGAACTAAAAAATTCAGTTACCAAGAACAATTTTTTCAATACGATTTAGAGAGTAGTTATCGGTTATACGATTTTCTACTATATGGATAAATTTTTATCCAGCATGACGTGACTCTGCTTTATATCTATCCCTGCAAGTAATATTGGACTACTTGATCCATTTTAAGGGCATAATAAACCACACAAATTGCTTGGCAAACATGTACTTTGTTTTTGCTTCTGTTTGCCAATAAACAACACAATCATATTTCGTACAAACATCAATTTTTCATTTTTGTTTCATTTTCAATGAATGCAGACGACGATTGTGTTGCGGAAATTTGGCACGCTGTTTGATTAAAACGGAGAAAAAATGTAAATGAAAAAAAAATAAATTATTTTGGAGTAGAGTACTCTAACAACGAGCTGTTTTGGGGCAAACAATGCTATTAAAAAATTACAATATACGCTAAAAATGATTTTATGCTTCTTCTTCTACGTCTTTACTCTGCAAAGTTTTCGCTGAAATGATTACTTTTAGCACTAGACTCAACAAAAAGTTTGACAAATATCCAACATGTCTGCCAAATATTAAAAATTTTTAATATTTCTACAAACATTGCTTCAAATGTTTGTCCAAACAGCAAACACCCCAATTAACAACACAAAATATTTGTACAAACGTAAAATTGTGACATGTTTGCCAAGCTATTTGTGTGGTTTATTATGCCCTTTAGATAAAATGGACTACTTACGACATGGTCCGATGTAATGCAATCGTGGACCATGTCATTGTTAAAAAAAAATTTGTAGTTTAACGACATGTCTTTGTTTTTAAACGACATGTTTTTAAACGATTCCAAAACTAATCCTCAGGAGTATACCATGGAGTAGTTTCAAAACTAATCCAATATGTATGTATGTAATATGTATAAACATGGACTAGTTTGAAGACTAATTCGTTGTAATGCAAGGCTTGGTTATGTGGTCCAGCCCTAGAACATCGTAATGTTAAAAAGACTATGTTTTGCAATACATTTGGCTAACCTTTGGACTAATACTAGTCCCTCATTGGCTATATTTTACATGCACGTACGGACTAGTCGTATTATTTGCAGGGATTATCTAAATTACTTATCGATAATATGATTGTATGAACACAGATTTTTTCTATGCCTATCTTCGATATTTAAATTACTTCCTTATGTCTACATTCACACGTTTTATCTTTTGATGCTCAACTCTTGTGTTTTATGGAGAGGGAAGCAAGAAGGAAAGGGGTTGGTACGGAGATGCCAGTACTCGGGCAGTACGCTTTGTGTTCTAATTTTTTTCTTTTCTTTTTCTCTTTGGTTCGCTTAGAATAAAAGTGTTGTTGTTTTGAAGCAAAAAAAGTTCAAACCGGTTGCTGCGTGTGAACATAATGGCATCTTTAAAAGGGAATTGAAAAGAAGTTGAGCACCAAAAGATGAAACGTGTAAATTGAGACTATACATTTTAGGGACATTTTTTATTCTCCTCTCTCTCTCTCTCTCTCTCAAAATATTATGTGCTTTTTAAATGTTGCAAATTCTATATTTTTTACGTCGGATAGAATTCTGTCAGACGTTCTTATGAATGATCGTCCGGGAAATCTAAAAAAAATTTATTTTTATTAAAATGAATAAAAAAAATCTGTTATCGATACAACATGATTGCTCTATAGGGAAATACCCGTTTATCGTTACCACAAATTATTTTTCGTCTTTTTATCGAAAATACGAATTTCTCTGTCTAAAATTTTAGAAGTTGTTTATTTAAAAATGATCCAATTGTTCTTGAAAAATTGTTAAACCAAATTTTAAATTTTCTAAAATGTATTGTGTTAGTTAAAATAAAATTAACTTTTTATAGTTTTACAAAAAAATTCTTGGAATAAAAAAAATTTATTTATATTTTAGTTAAAACTTCAATAAACTAAATTTTCAACTTTAAAAAAATATATGTACATATATATATATTTTCAAATTTATTTTCGAACCATAAAAAATTATTTAGAAAAGGAAACGCATTTATGAAAATTTAATTATTTAAGAAGAAAAAGTAAAGCTTATAAATCATTAATTAAAACAACAAAAAAGAAAGGAAAGTAAAATATAAAATATCTGCATTTTTATTTAAAAACCCAACTCAGAACGAATATTGAAAACAAAATAAAATCTAAGTTCAAATATAATATTAAGTTTCTGTAAAATAGGAAAATTCCGACAAAATAAATTCCAAGAAAAAAATAAAGAAATAACAGTATTGAAGCTCAACTATTGAAAAAAAAAATTTTAATGATAAACCGAAGAAAACTAAATGTAAACCTTAAAAACTTCCATATTGAAAACTAAAAAAAAACACTACCACATTTAATAAAAACTCAAAATGACATAAAACAAACTACAAAAAACCTTCCTCCCCTCCAAAACAAACGATATTTAAATAAAATACTTTCAAAATAAAATAAACTTTTTTAAAAACAACAAAACTTTAAATTTTTCTTTTTTTTACGAAAAAAAAAATAAATAATTTTGGCCTGTAAACAAATTAAACCGAATTAACTCAACATTAATAGAAATAATTAAAAATAATTAAATAAAACCGTAAATTAAACAAAAACTCCATAAAAGTTATAGATTTTTTTTAATTTTTCTCTTAAATTTAACTCTAATACAGTTTTTTGTAAGAGAATAGAAAAAAAAACAACAAAATTTATTAAACATTTTTAAACAAAAATAAAATACCAAAAAAAAAAAAAACAAGGGATGTAAATAGTGGACAATACTACAATTTTGAAAATCATCATTAAATTGCTTTAAAGAAAAAGCAACATAAAAAAATCATAATTCATTCATTTAACATATAAAACATTTGGCATTAAAATTATTTTATTTAAGACAATTCATCTACGTTTTCATCTTCACAGATATTTACATGAATTCATGGAATTTCGAAATTCTCAAATATGAAACAAAGAAATATGGTTTTTTTTTATTTAAGAAGTTTCCACTTTATTTTCGTTGAAGTTATATCTGCCAGTGCATTTAATCTTAAGCGGCCAGAATTTTAAATTGAGCTGCCAGATTTGTGATTTAAACTTTAAAGGGCCTAATAAATTACACAAGCAGTTCGACAACACCATCAAGATGTCTATGTAAATATTAAAAATTTTAAATATTAACACAAACATGCTTCCCACTCATATGTTCGTGTAACCGTTTATGTGGTTTATTTGGCCCTTAAGTAATTGCTTGTAAGTTTTGTGCTTTATAAAAGGGATTTTCTTACTTAGTAGTCACAAAAGGAAAGATTGGTTTCCGTGGTTATTCGCTATTCACAAACGGGCAAGTTAAGTCAAAAGTACCCCCATTTTGTCAGGTCCACAGAAGTTTTATTTAGTGATCCCTAGAACGGGCATGAACAAGTTTGTTTTAAATTAGTACTTCCTAGGACCATTATTACAACTTATAAATAGTTATTTTTAGGATGATATCAGAGAGATAAGTAAAACGTGACTTATAAGCTAACAGCAGGTATATGCTCAACGAAACTTTACAAGCGAAGTTAAAGAATTTGAAGCTACCCTATTTTCTGCTGAAGATATGGCAACTTCAATGACAGTTTTATGCCAAATTAAATTATTCAAACTGTTTAAAAAGCAAAATTTAACATAAAAAACAAACCAATTTACTATTAAATACAAAAATAAAACACAATATTAACTTCTGTTTTTAATTAACGAAATAAACAAAAGTAAGTCGTTGCCATTACATATTTTAAACAAACTAAATTATCTACTGCAATATTGCCACAGTATTTAACCTTTTGACTGTCCAATGTATCGCATATGATGCACAGGTGTCATGATTGATACGCTTGCGCATCATATGTGATACACAATTTGTCTTATTTCCTTTAACAAAGTTTTGTATGAACTTATGAAAAGTAAAGTTATTTAACGCTCTGGGCGTGTATACAATGTTTTTTTTTTCATATAAGACCTGAATGTTTGTATGGGAGAACACTGCAAATTTCCAGGATAAAAATATTTTTTTTTTTGCAAAGAAAATAAACTTTATTCATGTTGAAAAACTTTAAAAATATAACAAAAAATAATAATAAAAATAAAACTCTACACGCGTATTTACTTCAGTGCTAAAGCAATACCGAAAATCAAATACAAGATAGTAAAGAATAAAAATGGCCTGAATCGTATGCGATGCATAGAACGCTTCAATAATAAATAGTTGAAATATTGGTCCATGTATCATATGTGATGCATGTAATTTTTACTAGATTATGTACGTGGACGTATGCTATAAAAAAAATTTTTGTTTGGGGGCAGTCATAGGGTTAAATTAAATGTTTTATTTTATCAGACAGTTGTAATAATAGAGAAAACTTAATAGTCACTTTATCGTTCACGATAGCTATTGTTCACGTTAACTATCAGGAACTGTATCATTAGGTTGTAATAATGGCCCTTAATCGGAATAAAAACAGCGCTTCCAACAACGTCCCTGTATGTAAACCTCCATACAAGTGGCAACTTTGAAACATTAAGGGTAATCACGATGGGTAGTGAAATTACATATGATATTTCGTTTCTACAGCACTGAAAACAATCTTCACGATGTTATTTTCGTTCCGTCGAGAAAATGCTAGTTTTTCGTTGCTTATCGGCGACATTGCATTCCTAATTTTTGCCACCGATTCTTGGAACGCACTTTTTTTGAGAAAATGTATGGAAATGCGTTTTCGGCGCCGATTTCGGTTTATACGGCAACGCAGTTTAACCGCCAATTGATGCAGAGCTTTCTGAACGTTTGTTAGTGACATACGGTTGTCGTTGGTGAAATGACGCCTGTCTAAAGTCCTACCAGATATGGTTTGTGGGGTGGGGGATCTTCCATCAGAATCTGATGGTTGGGGTTAATTGGGTAATGATATGCCATAAGAAACTGTTTTGTTACACCCAATTTTCACGACGATTTAAAAGCCATGTCTTTTTTGTATTTCTTTTTTAAAGAAACTTCTAAAAACTTGTTAAATTTTCACCATGTCTCGTTTTTTTTGCAGTCAGAGTTGTTACACCCAATTTTCACGATGATTTAAAAGACATGTCTTTTTTGTATTTCTTTTTTAAAGAAACTTCCAAAAACTTGGGTAATTTTCACCATGTTTCTTTTCTTTGCAGTCAGAGCTGATTTTTTCTTAGTTTCTTATTCGTAACAATATTTAAAATTTCGTTATTCCACATAATTTTGATATATTTTGAATTTTTTTTAATTCAAATTTTTTATATTTCTATATTTTAATAAGCACATGTCATTTTGAAATAAGAATAAAACAGAAATTAAAAAACACAAATAAGTGCAAAGAGGAATGTCAAAAAAGAAACACAGAAATACGATTCATGTCTTAAAAACATACTTTGTTGTCTAACGGAAAGTATCCTAGTCCCCTCGTGTACGTAGTTGTTTTTGGTTGCATGCATAGTTTGACAAACAACAGCAAAATAACAACAAATTTGCGTGTGCAGAAGTGAACGAAAGTTTAGAAGTTAGTTGAAATGGCTTTGTCAAAGTTAACTTTGCGTCTGCAATAAAAGTCAAATACTCAACCAAATGAGCAACTGAGGGAAATCTCAGTGCATATGTGTGAGTGTGGTATGCTTGTATCTTTAAAGGAGACGTATAAATAAGCATGTCAATCACCATTTATATTTTGACTTCGCATAAAGCTGGCAAGTGTTTGTGTACAACTAATTGTCTCTGCGGTTGTTGTTATGTTTTTGCATTTTTGCTTTTCGCAAGGGTGAAACTTGTGACGTAAGTTACCTTAATATATACTTATATTTTTTATCTGTGCCCTTCTTTAGTCATCGTCCAGACTTGCAATTTTTGTTGCAGCAATTCTTGAGTTTGATGGTGAGAGGGGTGAGAAGATTGTGGAGGGGTACTCGGTTTCATGTACTCTGCAATTCCGTTTTGTTTTGTAATTCTCTCACTTTTAAACTTGAAGTTGGCTGTAGGTGTATTTGTATTTATATATAAATATAAAAAGGAGAAGAAAAAAGACGATGAAAATACAAAAATTGCAAAACTAGAATTTCATAATCTGGAAAAAATACGAATGCAATTTCAAAGCAAAATTTAAAAAAATTGCAGCAAAAACAATGGCGGCAAAAACATAGCAGATTAAATTTTTTGTCAAGCCTAACAGTAGACGCATGGTGAAATTACTACGCCAGATGACGATTTTTTGCTCTTGCATTCTTTGTCCAATCTTAAGTCAAAGTTTTGTTCATGTTTACAAAAATTCAACGTTTTTTTGTACGTTCAGCAGGATGCTTTGATTATTGTTTAAAATAATATTTGACGTTAGCTGGTACTAATGCTACCTGTATTTTTTCACCATGAGTAGACCATCCAATAATCAGCCGTCGAATTAAAAGCTTTTTGATATTCATCAATCATTGCCTTCAACGCATAAGTGTAGCCAAAAAAAAAAACGACTGCATGCACACAATTTTGTGATTTATATGTCTATTTGACTGTATCAGAGCCTTTTAAAACATAAAATTAATTTTTAAACTAATTCGAGGCGAATTTATATCAGGTGGAAGTAAAAAGAGTGCAGACTTCAAAATAAATAAAAGCGCGACAAACAGAATAATTAAAATTTAATAGTTAAGCTTGAGTAATAAATAACTCAACACAACACAACATGAACACAGTAGCTGCGTTCGAGAACACAAAAGTTTTTACTATTTTTTACTGAACTTTACTTCATTTTACGAAATTGCGTTGGAGAACACAAAACGCAGTAAATAAGAACACAAGTTGAGAGCGTAAAGAGACAGTTCTTGACTGAGTACTTACAAGTTTTTACTGCAGAAATTGTTGCAGTAAAATTTAGTAAATGAAAAAACCATATGTTTCAAAAGGTACACAAATAAAAGTAACAAACAAAAAGCATACAAATTGTGAAAAATTGTTTAAAAAAAGAAAAGTGAAAATAAAACTAAAATAAAAACAAAAAGTAAATAAATTTTAATTAATTAAACCTGCTTGTGAAGCATTTATATGGCTACATACCACTTTTTTTGTTATGTTAATTTTTTGGTGTTGTAAAAGTGCCAAGTACTCGGGTACTTAGAACAGCACTTGTTTTTAAAGTAATTAATAGTAAAAAAAGTATTCATGTACTATTGATAAAATTTAGCCGGACACAAATTAGCAAAATTAAATAAAATAAAAAACAAACAAATATAAAAGATTACTTAAATAATTTGTTTGTATTTTCCAAATATGTTCGTGTTATAAAAAGGATTTAATCGAGTACCGATAAGAAAACGAGTTAAGTAGTCAAAAGTGTAAACATTTTTCAACACTTCAGTTGTTTTCCATCAGCTGTTGCCTTTATTTTACGAATTTTAACAAATTTTGCGTTCGCGTACTTTTTTGGACAACAGCTTTTTGTGAGAGCAAATTTTTAAGTTTACTCATTTACTGCATTTTACTGTAAAAGTACTCTAACGCACCTAATTTTAGGATGGCAAATGGCAACTGTTGAGTTGAGCGTAATGGCTCAGCTGAATTGTTAATGAACTTTTACTCATTTTGCTCTGCCTTCTGTAAAGGTCAAATTTCCATTCTAAGATAAGGTCTGTCAAAATCGTTCTATTAGTAGTTATGTAGGAATGTGTAGGAATTACTTGTCAAATTTTTTAAAAATTCCCAAAATCAACAATTATTAACTCACTCATCGCATTATTAGCAACAACAACTTTCCTGAAATAATTATTTTTTAAAGACTTCTAGAAGCCTATAAAGTAGATGTGAGAAGGCATGGCCATGGTCTCAAATGACACGTTGTATAGAAATAAAGTTGGAATGCAGCTGGGAAGCCGTATGTCTGAAAAAAGCCTTTTAGAAGGCCTATTTACTAGTTCTTTTCGCCGCTGGGTTTACAGATCATTATTGCATTCTACGTAGGCGGCATTTAAACGATGATTTTTAAGACATTTCTTTAAGACATGTTTTTTATATGTAGACAAATTCGGAAAAGAAAAAAAGACACGATTTTCTGGATTTATTCTTTGTGTTGTTTCTAATTTGATTTAAGTGTCATTTCAAATTTTGCTATTATGTCTTATTTTCAGTCGTTTTTTTTTCGATCATCATAAAAAAGCATTTTGGTAGCAGTTTTGAAAGAAAATTTATATAACGACATGTTTGAAAAATTATCATATAAATGCCGCTTTATACATATACACATACATTATTACAGAAGTATCATCACACCATCACACCAAAAATGACAAATTAAATACACCGAAAGCAATTCAATTGAAACATGGAAAAATCAGACACGATCGAAATCAATACTAGTCAATTGAACTACTAAAAAGGGTTTAAGAACGGTATGTATTACAACAATCTTGACAACCACAAAAACATTTATATAAGAGATAAAATTAAATATAGAAAAAAACCAACAACAATTATTAAGAAAAACATAATGACAATACAAAAATACAATTTATTAAAACCAAACAATGAAAACTCAACCAAAAAAATTTTTCTCGTTTTTTTCCAACTTTATAAAAAATCTACGAGTAGTCAATGAAAAAATTTTTAAAAAATATTCTTACCGAAATACATTTTTTATAAAATATAGAGAAAAAAAATAACAACAACTAAAAAATGTTTAATAATTGCTTATACTTTTTATATGAAAATTACTATAAAATAATGGCAAAACTTATAAAAATAAACAGGTGAAATTTTATAGATCTTAAAACATTAATTAAAACGAATAAGAAATGATAATATAACGAAATTTAACATTATTAAAGCAAAACCAAATTTATAAAATTTGTGTTCATTTTTTCTCTCTCGATTTTTTTAAATAATTAAACAGTGAAAATTAGTACTACCCGCCGTTTAAAATTAAAATACATACATACATATATAAAAATCAATAAAATTTAATAAAAAAAAAAAAAACAAATTTGAAACTGGAAAAATAAGCAATTATTGTAAGAAAAAAATAATAACCAACTAAATAAGACAATGTGATGTTTACACGGAAAGAAAAATTATTAATGAAACAAAACAAAATGGATACCCTATAAACTAAGCTTAAACCCCCAATACGGTGGATTTGTATATGTTAAAAATTTTAAATACTTTTGAAAATTAAGTTGATAGTTTATTGTAAAATTTTCCATACATTTATAGTTCATCTTTAGTTACCGTTTTTACTGACACACAGTTGGTAATATCGACAAAAAAAGGAAAATAAATCTAAAGTTTATAAAGGGCTAGAACAATTTTAAAAGAATTCGATAACAGAGTCAAGTTTAAATCTTAAATAAAAAACATATGTAAAATGATCTAGGAGACTTTAAATAAGCGAATCTAAAAAATTTAAAACGATTTAACTTCTGCCTCCATTTAAATAAATTAGTGAACTTTTTTTAAAA
Source organism: Pollenia amentaria (assembly GCA_943735925.1). Classification (NCBI taxonomy): domain Eukaryota; kingdom Metazoa; phylum Arthropoda; class Insecta; order Diptera; family Polleniidae; genus Pollenia; species Pollenia amentaria. The sequence goes on from OX031009.1 coordinate 39,545,536, forward strand.
TTTTAAACATCGTCTACTATATTTCTCCACATATTAAGACATTTATATTGTCTTTGTATGGTAGATTCCACGCTCACTATTGCCAATTAATTTTTCTTTCTGGCAGATGTTTTGTATTGACGACCAAACTTATTTTTCTAAATTTAAAATATTTTACTCCAACCATTCTGTAAGCCATTGTCCAGACTTGCAATTTTTGTTGCAGCAATTCTAAAGTTCATTGGTGAGAGGGGTGAAAAGGTTTGGGAAGGGATACTCAAGTTCATGTTCTCTGCAATTCTGTATTGTTTTTTAATTCTCACACTTTTTAACTTAAAGTTTGCTGTAGGTGTATTTTTAGTTATATATAAAATAGAAAAAAGAAGAAGAGGAAGAGGAAAGACAAGATGAAAACACAAAAATTGCAAAACTAGAATTTCATAATCTGAACACTAATGCAATTGCAAAGCTGAATTTTAAAAAACTGCAGCTATAAAAATTGCAAGTCTGTACGATGACTAACCTTACATTTACACATGCCACTGCCAGTTCGAAAAACTCAATATTCGAAAACTATTTTACAAAATATTGTGCAAAATCACGAAATTTTTGCATAAAATAAACGAAAATTTTCGAAGGTTTACAATGAAAATTAAATAAATTGTTTATGAATACTACTGTTAATGTTTTAATTAAAAACTTTTGACTACGGTTATTTCTTCTTAAAAACGGTCAATTTTAGAGGGCCCAACATCACTGTACTGTACTGTCACTGTACTTAATGGCTAAACTAGGAATACTACGTATGTGTAATAATGTAATTTTTAAATATTACTCATACGTAAAGGTATATTGAATTAGGGCCATCCTACAAACATTTAACATTGCAAATAGTTCAATATTTATTTAAAAAGCATTTCTAATTAAAGGCCGTGTCAGATACAACTTTGTCGCTTTGCGTGACGTTTCTACCTTTGGCAGAAAAACCCAAAGCAAAAGGTGTATGACACAATGAAAACTTTGACAACACTCACGCATTGTTTGTTTACTTATAAAAGCGGTTGGTAAATTGTACATTAATTTATTTGTTATAAAAATAAAAGTTTAAAATTAAATTGTACGGTTTCTTGGAATTTATTTAAATTGTCAAAGCACGCAAAAAGATGAGAGTTGGCTAACTTTTTGCTTCGCTCCGCTTTGAAAGTACTTTATGTGACATGTTTCGTATAAGTATGTATATTTTATCTTAGATGTCAAAGCGAATCGGTAACGCAACGCGAAGCAAAAGTTTTATTTGACATGCCCTTAACAGTTTCCTTGGTGTTTTGTTTTCGCTGTTTAATTTGCTGCCACGGATAGGTGGTGGATATCATAGGCTCGGTTATAACCTTTTCATATGTTATTATTCGGTTGTTTTAAGACCAGAGGTGTGGATTTCAAAAAAAGTTTCCCTTTTTACTTATCAAATCTCTGATAAAAGATTTTATCTTGTGTAACCTAGCATTTACACATGCCACTGCCGAAAAACTCAACACAACCATAATGTTTTACTAATACACCCACATTTTGTATACGAGTGGAAAATTGGCACTTGCATGCCACTAAATGTCAAAACGAAAAACAATGTTACCCTGTTAACAATGTAATGCAAATTAACTGGATTATTGTCGAATTTTAAGTTTTAACTGTTAAATGTATTATTATCATTAATTTTTTGAAACGCCCATTAAAAAAAAGCAAGTTTGTTAATTATAGAGCATTAATTTTGCTAAAATAATGCTAATATAAATAAATGTAAACTATTTCCCCAAAACTAAAGCTATGTGATGAAGCCGGTAACTCTTTTTTGTTTTATGGTACTTTTTTTAATTTGAGAAGTAAACAAATTATCTCAAGTGGACGCTTCGACGATATTTTGAAAATGAACTGGCAGTGGCATGTGTAAACAGAAAAGCAAATGGCATGAGATTTAACTATTTCGAACACTTTTTCGTTGATAATATGTTAAGAATAGTGGCATGCCACTACTTACATGTGTAAAGGCAACGTAAATAGCTGATTGTACAGTGTGGTGTTTTTAGCGGTATTTACATTGCTATGTTAGCGTGTTGATTTTTGCGGGCGGTCATCTTCTATTGGGGCTTAACACTATTTGTTGGTGTGATATATTTTGGTGTCTGCGTATGTGAAAGTATAAAAATATTTATAGCCGGATAATAAGGAAATTACCTTGAAATTTTCAGTAAAATCGGTTCAATAGTTTAGTCTATAGGAACAAGAATAAGCATTTTCATATTTAAAAATGTATTTATATAGAATATGTCCTACCATATCTGTAATTTTCTGGTCAACATTTTAGAAACCTTATAGGCACATACATATGTATGTATGTAAATATATACTTATTTATCTCCTAAAGTTCAAAAGATGTTAAATTTTAAACATTTAATTTTTTTAGCCAATTTTTACTTAAAATTGACTTAAACAGTTTCTATTTTTGCTAATCAAAGTATTGACGGGCCATAAAATTATATAAAGGAATTATGGTATAAAAAAGCTTCCAAGACAGATTGCTTAACCACGCTGTTAAAACACCTAAGACTAACACGATTTAAGTGTTAATGTTAGGAAATTTATTTGTCGTGAGGACAGGGTGTTGAGCAGGCTTAACTGTATTGAAATTTGTATTTCGTCCCCTTAAATCCAAAAGGCCGTAAGTGAGAAAATATTTGATGGTTTTTTCGCTTATCGCATAATATTTTGCTATTTTAAGTGACAACATTTATGTATTTAGTTTTACACTTAAAAAATTAAGATTCTTGTTATATATATTAATTTTTGAATTAGTTTTACTTAATTTAGTCCGTGTAGCCAGGGTTGCATTTTTTAAAAAAAATTTTGCTAATTTTTTCAAAACCTGTTTTAATGCTAAATGTAACTTTATTTGCATTTAAGATTAAATCCTTAAAAATTAAATAGAAATAATACTCGTGCTCTTATGGCTTGCCATAATTTAAGATTTTTTTATATGTAAAAAACTTTTATCTAGATTTTTTTCAAAAACAAACCATTATATAACTCGTATTCATTTTTTCATCAATATGAGAATTAGTAAATGTAGTTAATGTGTGTTGTAAGTAAGATGCATATGCAAAATGTTAGATTTTTTACATAAAACTGAAATAATTCTAGCATATTCTTTAAGAATTTTTATGATAAAATAAGACAAAAAATTAGGCAAAAGTTTAGATTTGTGGGAAGAAATTAGTAGAATTAAAAAAAAGGAAGTAATTAACTTAAATAAATTATATATTTTAAAAATTTTACATACCATATTTTTTCAAAAAATTTGTCTTCTTTTATAAAATTATTAAAAAAAAAAACAAACTAAATTAAAATTGACGTTTTGAAATATTAAAAATTTATTTAAATATTAAGACAAAAATAAATATGTTGTTAAAAATTCCACATTTAAATATTCGATTGTGCCGGATCTTATATACCCTTAACCAAAGTATGATAAAATCCATTCTTTTTTGTATAGTTCGTAATGTTTTTGTGTAACTTATCAAATATTGATAGAGGTAGTTTCAGCTAAAAATATTTTCAACTCAGCAACTTTAATTCATATTTATTAAATATTTATAAGAATATATTTGCAATAATATTGGCATTCCTGAATAAGGGCTTTGGTACGCGTTGTTTTTTATTCAACTCTTCTATTTTCGGACCGATTTTTATTGAATGTTTTTACAACTTACATCGACTTTGTTAATTTCTTCTAGAAAAATTTTCACTTTTAATCCAATGATATATAAAACCATCAATAGACTACTATAGCTAAATTTATTCTAATAATACTCATTTTCGAAGGACTTTTGCTTGGGGTCCAAATGAAACCGATTTTCATTACTAATCAAGCCAATTTCTGAACAACTCGACCATTTATAAACCGTTTTCTTTAAAATGAGTAATCAAAACAAACAAGTCTCAAGGATTTTTTAATATAAAATCTTTACAATGAAGTCCATTAATTAAATTGGGACTTTAAAAATAAATGGTAAGTGATTAATGAATAGAGTCATAGGTTTTTACCGATATCGTTATTTTTTTGGGCCGTACTGAGTGAATTTTAAATAACAATTTTCCTTGCCTATATTTTATTAAATTAAATAACAATCAAGTCCTCCAATAGATATATAGTTTCGAAAACCGCAAATAAGCTGACAGACAAACATGGTTAAATAAACTTCCGTGCTCTTGGAACAATATTGTAGAAATTACAAACGGAATCACAAACTTATACGGTAAATTGTGACTTCATTTTACATGTGGTAAAGGGTATAAAAAAGGCGCAAGCGTAACGAAGTTATAAAACAAAAACTACAATCAATTTATCTATAACACAAATAAAAAAAAATTGACATTAATAAAAAAAATTCAATTAATCGACATAAATATTTTAACCAAAAAAAATTATATATATACATATATTAATAGTTTTAAAATAATATTGAATATGAAACAATTACAATAGTCACATTAGAAGAAAATAGAAAGTGAAATTAAGCAAAATTTGGATTTAACTCAAATAAATTATCGAAACAACAAACCAAACAAAAAGTTTATAAATGGCACTTGAAGCAAAAAAGTAGTTAAAACCAAGAAAAAGAAATACCTATGTTAGAAAAAACCAACCATTAAAAATCTAAAAAATAATAAAGTAAAAAGTTTTAGAGATATAAAAATAATTTAACTTTTGGCATAATGTAAAAATCGAAAAAATCAGAAAGTATCTCCAAAATATTTACTTAATAAAAAATAAAATAAATTATTAACAGTAATAAAAGCATTTTAATTAAAAAGTTATAAAAACATATTAGTAATTAGCATGTAATTTAAATAATTAAAAAAACCCCTAAAGAAAAAAAATTACAAACTATTTATTTCCGTTAGTGTAGCAAGTGTAAACAAACAATTTACTTATACTCTAAACTTTTAATTACATTATTTTTTCTTCTTTTTTTTTGAGTGTATTTTTTTGTTTAATAGTTGGAGTATAAATAATAAAAAAAACGTACACATATTTGTAAATGTATCTATTAATTATTAAAACAAAGCAAAAATAAATCTTCTTTATAATTGTTTATTATTATGACTAAATAAAATAAACAAAAGTTTTAATATAATTTAAAATTATAAAATAATAATAAAAGATGAATAAATATTGCTTTAGCTTTGTGTTAAATTTGCTGTTAAATGTAAAACTCAAAATTAACATTTAAAAAAAATGTAAAATTATTATTTAGAGAGACATGAAGTAAAATTTGTAATGGTACTATATGTTAAATCATTTACAAATGTGACAAAACAAAACTAAATAAACAAATAAAATTCAATAAATTAAAGATATGATATAAATTATAACAAAAACATAAAAATGAATCAATAACTAATTACATATAATTTTAAATAAATGACAAATTATACAAAAACAGAAGAAAAAAATAAAAATAAATAAAATTAAGACAAAAATGTTTTTTAATTGCAATATTTAAAGGAAATTTTGGCAAAAATGCACACCAAAAAAGAACACGATTCGTTCTTTTATTCGTATTGTATGTCATTGAAAAAAGTTGAAACAGGTGTCTGCGATTGACCATTTTGGCCACTTTTAAAGGAAATTGGATATAAATTGAGAATCCAAAGTTTAAGCGTGTGAACCTAGACCGGTAACTTAACTCATTATGTCTCTCTCTTTCTAACTCAACAATTCAATGTAAAATGTTTGCAAATATGTTAGTGCTGGTTCACACTGTTCAAGTCTTAGCCATCAAGTTTTGAGTTTTTAGGAGAGAGAGATAGAAAAAAAATGCCATTACTTTTCTCCTCTCTCCTAAAAGCTCAAGACTAAATATGTTAGTACTGGTTCACACTGTTCAAGTCTTAGCCATCAAGTTTTGAGTTTTTAGGAGAGAGAGAGGTAAAAAAATGCCATTTCTTTTCCCCTCTCTCCTAAAAGCTCAAGAAGTGGCTGGATAAAATTTTTTTTTACTAAAAAAAACTTTTTTCAAATTGTGACGGGTGTAACCTCCTTATGTGACGGGTGTGACCTAGTAAGAAAACTCGGAAAGTTTAAAGAGAAAAACACATTTTATTGAATTCATGAATAAAACAAACGTAAAAATAAACTCATAAAAAAAATAGGACATAATTTTATTCGCTATCCGTACTATCATAGACAGCATGCGAGTATTTTTTTAAATTCAGATAAATATGTACAGCTAACATAAACAGACGCACATTCTGCTCTTTTGAAGTTATGCATTTTTTGAATATTGGGTATTTTTTGACGTCTTCCCACCTCTTGCTTAAAAAATTACTATTCTTAACTACTTCATCTTTAGAAGCGTGAAAAACGAGAATGTTACGTAATTTCTTTTTTTCTACTAAATTTTTAAAACAATCCAGCGGTGTTTTCATAATACTTTCTCTAGCTTTAATCGCTGCCCATAATATTCTTTTTACAGCTGCACCAATACCATCCACAGCGCCTTTACCGTTTCCAGTAGCAAAAAAATTCTAAGTCACTTCTAGTTCAAAATCCTGCGGCGCATGACAAATGATAGAAATAGTGTGCCGATTTTTGAATTGGAATGCACAACCATTCGAAAATATGTGCACAACTTTCAAATCAAACTTTGTTTTGATGTCGTAAATAATCATTTTTAAGAAAACCCAAACACTGTGTTTGTTATAGTAGGAATTTGAAATAACACAGCCTTCATGTCTAACCCAGGCGCACGCCGTAAAAACTGTAGCTTGTGGATGATTCCAATGTGCATTTTGAATTTCGTTTTGAAAAAATATCGAAACATTTTCAGAAAAATCCACTTGCAGAACAGCTTCGTTTTGGTTTAGTATCTTTTTTATGTCTTGGAAACATTGTGCTTGCATATTGTTGACGTACCAATGGGTTTTTAATTTATTTAATTTAAATTGCAAAATTTTCAAATATTCATCAACAGAATCTTCCATAACATTTATTTGAAAATGGCCATTTTCACTTACCCACTGCTTCCACGATACTGTTATATTCTCACTATAATGTAATGGTAAGAGATCTAATATACTATCACAATGAAGACAATTATTTCTCATACACTTTTCATAATTCAAATTACAGCATATTGACTGCAAGACTTTTGTACGACTGTCGGGTATTGTGGGGAAAACTGTATGAGCAACATCTATCATAAATTTAATATTTGCATGATAGATGCAAATACACATGTTAAGAGGTGTTTCCGCAACAAGGCACACATTTGGCGGGGGATATTTATAAAACAGAGATTTTCCAATTTTAATTGCTGGATTTTCTTCTTTGAATAAGTTGTAAGATCCGCCTACAGTCATGTATAGGAATCTTTTTTGAATTTTTTCACGTTATACGTCTTTCATTCCTGGTGCTTGTCGGCTAATATCATCTCTCATAAAAAAAACAATTGATTTTTTCAATGTCACCAACTGGAATTATGCTTCTTGGGCTTACTGGTGACTCTAAATTGTGTGAAGAAACCACTTTGAAGAGTTGCTTAATAACAGCAATTTTTTTTGATGGACTTCGAGGAAGGTTTTGTTTAATTTTAGTGACTGCCTTTTTTAATGTGATTTAAAACTACCAATTCTTGAAGTATTCACAACGCTTAAAATTTGGCTTTCATCCTTTTTCCGTTGTCTGCTCTTTTGCTTTCTTTCTCGATCACTTTTTCTTTTTGCATCCAATGATTTCTTATCCGTCATATTTTTCTTAGCAGCTCTTCTTTTTCTGTCCCTATCTCTTTCTAAAGTCAAATGCAGTTCATATTTTTCTTTATTTTCTCTAAGTTTCTTCCTCTGCAATTTTTGGCATCCATTGAAAAAATATGGGTTAGCCTTGGTGTGACGGGTGTGTCCAAATATTTCCTGTAACTAAATTCTAGAATACTATATAGGTGGTTCACAAAATATCATTATCTTATTAATAGCACTTACTTTGTTATTGCTGGAAAATATCAAGCATTTATTGTGTGAAGTAACAATTTCATTAAACTTTTTCAAATTTTATTGTGACAGGTGTGACCATATATTTTAATTTTTAAATTAATCTATAAAATTCTTATTATAAAACATACAAAGTAGATTTTTCAACAAAATGTAAGCAAGAGTATATTATTTCCAGATATAACGGTTTTTAATAATTCTGAGAAAGGGATTAAAAAAACTCAAAATAAACGAAGAACGTTCAAAGAGGTAGAAACGAGTGTTGTTAAATTGATAAAAAGTAAAAAATTGTACTTTTTTTATATGTTTATAACTGTCATTTTCTTCTTGACTTGAAATTACCATTTTTTTATTAAAAATATGTAAAATTTTTTTTCCTGTGAAAGGTCGTTTTGCGTGGAAATGCCCAGACAGTAAAATTGGTCAGTGATTTGACATTAACTGACACTAATTTGAAGTTTTGTTCGCAAAAGTAAAAAAATCAACAATTAAAAGAAAATTAATAAATTATGCTTTGATTTTTTATGTTTTACTTAAGTGTTATCTATGTCAACTCGAAATAGTTGTTAAATGATATTTTTAATTTGTTAAGTTCATATAAAACAAGTTTAGCTGGAACTTGCACCGCGACATTAACGTTACAAATTTTTTTTAAACTGAACTGTCTTAACTACTGTCTGGACGCCTACGTCACGAAGACAGTAAGTAGTGTTTTTGGCAACTAATATGTATTTTCTTACTGTCATGCCATTACTGGCAAATGTAAACGCTATGTTAAATAAAACATTAAAATTATGTAAGAACATTATGGCCACCTAAAAGTCTTTTTAAATTTGCTTATGCATTTGAAGGCTTTTCGTTAAGAGTACCTTGAGATAACTTATGCATATTATGGTTGGGCTTTGAATAATTTTTTATTCCAAAAACGGTACAATATTTATTGTAAAAAGTGATATACCAAAAAAAAAAATTTATATAGAATGAAAAGTTTACAAAAGGTACGTTTGGTATAATGAAATGAAAACATTAGAATAGAATTAATATGTTACGTGAAATTGTTCATATTAATATATTATAATTGTTAAACTTACTTTTATTATATATGCATTTATATAATCAATGCAGACAATCTGATAACATTTTTGGATTCAATAAGTCAAAACTACCTAGAACTGAAAACTACAAAAATACCATCTAATTTAATACAGAATTTCTGATAGCCACCATAATATAATACTTTTCAAAATAACGGTAAAATGTTCTCTTACAATTTTTGACAGTGTATTTACCACAAGTAAATGACTCTTACACTGAACATACCCCATATATGGTAAACAATGTCAGCTGATACTTTGACAGCTCTGCCACAGCTGGCAGAATCTATCCACAGATAAAACAACATTTGCAAAAAGCCACTGTCAGGCCTCGCGCAAAATAATTTTAAAGTTATTTTTTTAGTGTTACAATTATAAAAGAAAATTAGCTAAAAATATTAAATTAATACAAATAAATTATAAAACGATTAGCAAGGTGACCAGTTAATTAAGCCAGAAATGAAACAAAATTTGGATAAACGTGATATACGGCCATTTATTTATAGTGGTTTGGCATCAATTACCGCAGAACTTGGTAAAATTTTTTACAAAAATTCCAATATTGAAAAATATACATATAAAGAAAACAAACATGTTTATATTAAAAAAAAAACACATGACGCAATAAGAAATGTAACGATTGTAATTAAATGGAATGGAATGAAGTAAACAACAAAAATTATCATGTCATTATTTATAATGAAACGAAAAAACAAATCTCACTTCGTTGGGGACCTGAGGAATGTTTAATATCAAATAGCAGACGTACAAATGTGTACTGTAATATAATTTATGTTTACAAGTGTGTGTGCAATTTTTCCCGATGCCATTGTTCTAAGGCTCTCATGTATGCACTCCATTCAGTGGTCTTATCGTTTAAATTATTTGTTTTATTTTTTTACGCTAGAGTCATATTATTTTTGAATTATTGTTAACATGATTATGTGCACGTTGAAAAATCGTTAGAGGGTATTAATTTTGTTTTTGTGTTTTATTATATAGGCACTTTTCCAATTGACACGACAAAAACGCGCCTCCAGATTCAAGGTCAGAAAATTGATAAAACATTTTCACAATTACGATATCGTGGCATGACGGATGCATTTATTAAAATTAGGAAAGAAGAGGGGTTGAGAGCGTTATATTCAGGGTAAGTAGATGTTTTAAAGTTATCATAATTCCATAAGTGGTAGTGGTTCTTGTCAAGTGGTTTTTTTCTTTGGTACAAATAAAGTGTTAAAGATATAAAAGCTTTCTGTAAACAATTTTTCATTGTGTGTTCTATCATAAAAATATCTATAAAGAATAACTTTCGAAAAAATTATTTCTATAGAAACCTTTGCGAAGAAAGATTTTTGTAACAACCTTTTCGAAGAAAGAATCTTATCGAAAATTTTTGAAGAAAGATAATAAGTTCAAAGAATTTGACAAAAAAAAACTTTTAAGCAAACATTCCTATTGAAAACTTTTCAAAGAAAAATTTCTTTAGAAATCCTTATATTGAAAATTTTACAAACAAATACAAATTTCTATAGAAACATTGCTTTGTAAACTTTTAAAACAAAAAAACTAAATTGGATATGAAATCTATTTTAAGGAAAATTTGTATGGAAATTTAGTTTTAATATACGTTTGAAATCTATTTTATTTTTTATGAATACGGCAGTAAATTTTTACCAAAAATTTTCTAAAAAAAAAGATTGTAGGTTATATTTGGTTCGGCTTGAGGTCATTTATTATAAATTAAAAAACAATTTTGAATTTAATTTTTAATATTTTTATTTTTGTACCCACATATAACCTACAACAACAAAAAAAGGTCAACAATACATACTGTTAACAAAAAAAAAAGATTTTTAAAAAAATAGCTATAACATAAAGATTTTTGAAGAAAACTTTTGAAGGAAACATTTCTATAGAAAACTTTTCAATGAAAGATTTCTATAGAAAACTTTTCAATGAAAGATTTCTGTAAAAAAATTCTCAAAGAAAGATTTTTTTAACTTTGCAAAGAAATGTTTCTACATAAACATTTTCGAAGAAGAATTATTATGGGTAACTTTCCAAAAACAAATTTTTAAAGAAAAGTTGAAAAAAATAAAAAAGATTACAATAGAAAACTTAAAAAAACCAAATTTTTTTTCTTTGAAAAGTTTTTTTCTAGAAACTGTACAAAGTGAGCATTAAAATTTTACGTACATAAAATTTTTTTTATAAAACACTTTACGAACATAAAAATTTTCTATAGAAACTTCTCAAATATTAAAATGTTCTTTAACAAACTATGAGAACATAGGTATACATTTTTTATAGAAAAATTTTTTAAACACGAATGTTTTTTGTAGAAAATCATACACTTTCTATAGAAAACTTTTTTAACGTGAAAATATAAAAAAAAACGTTCGAACATTAACATTTTCTATAAAAAAACATTCGTAAATTATAATTTTCTATAAAATTCTTTTCGAGCATGAAAATTTTCTATAGATTCCTTTTTAAACATTAAATTTTTTTATTAGGAACGTCTCAAACCTAAGGAAACTGTAAAATTTTCAATAGAAAACTTTTCGTACATAAAAAGTTTTATAAAACACCTCTCGAAAGTGAAATTTTTCTAGAAAATTTTTTCAAAATGAAATTTTTTCTTAAAAACTTTTTTAAATAAAAGTTTTTTCTGAACAGAATAATAGATAAAAAATATTTTTAATAAAAAATTAAAGTGCATTGCCTCCTTAAATATAAAACTTTCAGACTCGCATATAAAAGGAACTTTTTAAATGACGCACATGCTTTGCACACAGTGTTTATTCACGTTTTTGTAAAAAATAATATATGTAAATGAAAAGCTTTCTGCATTTCTTTATTCTTATAAACAAATTTTTGTGAGCAAATAGCAAAAAATTAATAATACATATTATTCAGGCGCGGATCCAGCTTTACCGTTTGGTGGGGGAACTTTTGAGAAATTTTTATAAACAAAACAATAATAAAACAATTTTAAACAATTAATGAAACTATTAAGAAACGTCAATAAAAAAAAATCAGAAAATATTAGTATTGTGGTTATTTTATTGAGCTGTTTGTTTTTATCCCCATATTCATAAAAAATATTTTAGGTTTATAGCAGGTTTATGAAACGAATTTGTATAATACACATTTTATTAATCAAAAGATTTTTTATGAATATGGGGGTTAATATTTTAATCAGGCTAAACTTCATTAAATTTCATTTTCATTAAATTATTATTTTGAAGAAAGGAATTTTACAACATGAAATGAATTAAAATTTATTGATAATTTTTCATTCTTGACTGACCGAGGAATTGAACCCACCTTCACGGGCAAGTTGATTTGACATGTTTCAATAGTAACCACACTATCTCCTCGGAAATCTTTGTCGTTTAACACTTACCGCCATTAAAGGCGGCTGGCAATCAATAGCCAAAAAATAAATAAAACACGAAAAGTTAAATTTTGTGTCTTAAAAGAGAAATTTGCTTTGAAAAATTAAGAATTTGTTGTTTGTAATATGTTAACACTTGAATTTTTTTGGAAAAGAAAACGATAGTTAGCATAATTTAACGAATGCATAATTGAAAAACACAAGCTTTGTGTAAATGAAATGTCATACAATTTTTGACAGTTCATTTGCGAGACTTTTAAACGTTGTTATTAAGACCCTTAATGCAAATTTCGTATTAGCAGCATATTTAAATTTGGTATGATATAAAAAAGCAAAAATCAGCCATAAAACTCAGATAAAATTAAATGTATTGCTAATTGAAGTAAATAATAAATATAAGACAACAATCAGCCTTATTACGGTTGTCGATGTCGTAAACGACTAAGTCGTTTTTTGTAGTAGATTTAGGAACATAGGTTGTGTGCTAATTTAATCTAATACAAAAAACGGCACAGTCGACAACGAACACCGTGATTATGCTAAGCGACGAGTAATTTTAAATATTTGTGTATAAACATAAGAAACGAGTTCCTTATTACCTAAAATGCATGAAAAATGTCAAAAATATTATTTTCCCAAATCCTGACTGAACTATCAATCATGATCACCAAGCTTCATATGTATACATATCTTCAGGTACCGTAAATAACTATTATTTTAATTTTTAATGAAAAAATGCAATTACAAACAAGAACATATCAGGGAGCCAGTCATATACAGTAGTTTGATTATTTTTTACTAAGTTTTCATAAAATCATATGCTTTTTAAATTCATAAATTTTTTTTTTGCAGAAATAATTGTTATTGAATGGCTTTGTTATCGATCGATTTCAAAACAATCGTTTTTAAAATGTGTCCATTTCTGAATTATATGGGCATGATCTAGAAATCGAAATTAAGTGGAATTGAAACCGAGCGAGATTTTGATCTCAATTATTTACAAAATGACTGTAGCTTTTTCTGTTTATAACAGTGGTTCTTGTAAAGAATATTTGCTCTCAAAATGTGAAGTTTATAGAAAGGAATATATTTATACACTTTCTTTTCAGGCTCGTTATCAAAATTTGTACGATTTTAAATCCACTTCATTTCGATTTACAGAGCATGCCCGTATGTCTAAGTTTCTTGTTAAAAATACAGTACGATTAACTGAGGAGGTCCATAACAAAATGCTGAAGACTATTCTACATATTAAAATCTGTACAGCCATGTTATAAAACTTACCAAATGTCAATTATTAAGTTGTTGTCCACATTTAAGCAATAAACAACTTGGAAATACTAGTGAAAAGTGAGAGTTATTAACAAATAAATATTTTTATTTTCTATAAAACTTATTAATATCTAAAAAGGTAAAGTTGCAATATTATTGAAGGGAAAAGGTCATAATTCTGAACGTAGTTCAATTTAAAACGCAACATTTCCATTCCACTCCAATATGAATTTATTACTACGAATGGGATCAAAACGCAACACTTCGAAATTAGTTTTCTAAATAATTTAAAAATAACTACATTTATAATCTAAGTAAGAAAATTAAATAATTTAAAAACTAACTAAGGCAATTTATTAAGATTTTTATTAATCGAAGTTCACTATTACACCACAACAAGTTATTAAAATATATATACATCCCGCTGACTTTATATAATATTATTCGTTTATCCTAAAAATTGTTTAAATGGAATTGTTGAGTTTGGTTATGGACCTCCTTAACTTATATAACATAAAATTCAAAAGGATATAGACAGGACATAAAACAAAAATGTTTTATAAATCATGTTTAAAGATACTGAAAACAAAATTTTCCGTTTTAAATCGTTTGTTTAAAAAATCGATTTCTAATATGTACATCCCTGATTTTCTGAGTTTTATTTTCTTGGCAGACAAAACGCATTTCTGTAATTTTTATATCAGTTCTCCTTTCAGTTTTTGACTTTCGTCTATGTTCTTCAAATCGAAATGAAGTGGAATTTTAATCGAACGAGATTTACATTTCAATTATTTACAAAATGACTGTAGTTTTTTTTTTTTTTTTTTGTTCTTTTAAATAAAATTCGTACTCAAAGTATGAGGTATATAAAAGGAATATTTTTATGAACTTTGCAGGCTCGTTTTCTAAATTTTTCGATTTTAAATCCACTTCATTTCGATTTACAGAATATACCCGTTAAATTCATTATTTATTTGATGGCCTAAGAAGGTAAAAAGTGCATTTCAGAAACTTTATGGAAAAAAATCAAAATAAAAATTATGTCTGCATAAAAAATTAAAAATTAGAAAATAACAAATGAAAGGCTTTTTGTAAGAACATTATAAGCCAGTCGAATTGAAAAACTGGTTACACAGAAAAAATTAAAAATTGTCTCTAATCACCACATTCCTACCAAATTTATAGAATCAAGCAAACAATTTGTTGATTTTGAACTTATTACCAAAATGATTATATTGATTACTAAAAATTGTAAAAGTTTAACATTTTGAATATTTTTTTTTTTTTCAATAAATAATAATTAATAATTTTAATCAAAAAAAATGATCAAAAAACTTAGCCATTTTAAACAACGTGTTAATTTATATAATTAAATGTAGCTCAGGTTTTGACAATTCCCAACAACAATTCTACAAGTTTAAATTATTTTATTTTAATCGAAAAAAGTCTATTAAGATTTTTTGTTATTTAATTAATAATTTAATTAAAAATTTATTTCAAAACAACTAAAATGTTAATTAAATCAAAAATAAATTTTTGATTTTCTTTCAACTAAAAAAATAATTGATTTAATTATCACATTAATAATATTGAAATACTTTTTAAACAATTTTTTTAATTGATAAAAATCTACTGATAATTTTTTCTGTGTGTATGTGTTTTTCTAACAACATCCCCAATTACAGCTCAACCCCGTTTTGTACCAAACAAACCTTTATAAGGCGAATTCGACACCACAAGGCTGAGAATCTGATTTTATTCGATTTAAGTAAAGATATATTTTCAACAATAACTTCAACCGAATGTACTTTAAAATAAAACGCTACTTCTTGGCATATAAATGGCACATACTTGGATTTGAAAATAATTTTCGTATAAAAAATCATTTGTTATAGGCAAATAGTTTATTAGTGAAATAATTTAGTTTATTAGTGAAACCTATTTTTATCATTTTGAGGTGGAACTACTTTTTCCCCGTGGATCCACGCCTGTATAATTATAATGCATTCTTTTAAATCTTTTAATCATACTACACAATCCTTTAACGTTCTCTTTGTAAATGAAATATTTAATGTAACGTCAAATATGTTAGAAACATTTGCCAAAATTTCAAATTAATTTACAAATAAATTTTTTTATCTTTTAAAATGATTTTTGATAAATTTTTAAATTGAAAAAGTTCATTTACGATTAAGAACAATTAGAACACGTGTTTATGTGCAAATTTATAAATGTTTTTTTTTACTATTTTTTCTTTTGTTTTTTCGACACTTGTTAATAAATTATAAATGATGATTGTAGGTCTGGGGTACTTAAAAGATTTAATATAGTAATTTTCTTATCAGCATACATATAAATAGTGCAATTAAATGTTTATAGTCATCGTATGTATGTATGTATGTACATATATTGAATTAAAATCACCAATTCTGTAAAACAGGAAAATCTAGTTTATACTTTTTTCAAATAAAGTACTATAGTTATACTTTGTAACAATATTTATCGATGTACATACATACACTGAAAATAATCCATGCGATATTTTACGTAAGAAACGTTCTACTTATGGTTATTCAAATCAATCTCTAGAAAATATTAAAAATTCTTCTAAAATATTTTTAAAAATGTAATTTATGCCTTCCACGTTAATATTCCACTCTGCTGGAATATTAACGGCCTAAGTTATAAAAAATAAAACAGGTTAATAAAGAATTTATGAAACGGAATTTCATACAAAATCCGTTTCATAAACCCTTTATTAACCTGTTTTATTTTTTATAACTTAGGCCGTTAATATTTAACTACATAATTACGAAATTGTATTTTTGATTAATTTACAAAAACACAATTTTTTTCGAAAATTTTAAAAATTTATTTGGTATATTCAACATTTCTCATTTTTCGAATTTATTATATGAGTTAAATTTCAGTTATGTATTTTATAAAGCTTTATGTAATCTCTATTCCTTAAATTTTTTTTAGAAATGAAAAAGAAATAATTCCCAATATCAATTTATTTGGTATATTACTAAAGTATTTCGTAATTTGTACTCAAGCATTTCTAAAGCATTGCGTACTTTCGTACATTGCCCTCAAGAATTTCGTGGTGCAAAATTAGATACGATTTCGTACAATAAACGATAGTTTTTGTATATATAATGCATGGATTTTTTAAGTGTACATATGTTAAAATTTGTACAGTAGGTGATAGTAAACATAGTCTTTTGTTTTTTTTCTGTTTTATATTGGGCAAATGTTAAATCGAGATTTTTTAATAACAATTGAAAATGTTTATAGTCGTAAAGTTTCTATGGTTTTCTTTCTAAAAGTTTCCTCCGACAAATTTATGTTCAAAAATTTTTTATAAAGAAAATTTTCGTGTTCGAAAAGTTATCTGGAGAAAAATTACCGGTTATTATTATATTATTCTAAGGAATCATTTCTATAAACGAGCTCAAGAAGTATTTTTATATACAAATTTAATTCTTGAAAGAAAATGTTTATGTCCTAGAACTTTTCTATATAAATTTTTGTGTGTTTAAAAAGTTTTTAATAGAAAATTTTGTGTTTCAAAAGTTTTCTATAGAATTTTTTTATTTTTTTTCAAAAATTTTCTATAGAAAATTTGTGTATTCAAAATGCTTTTTACAGTTGTGTGTTCGAAAAGCTTTTTATGAAAAATTTTGTTTGTTCAGAAAGTTTTTTTAAAAAAATTTGTATGTGCTTATAGCTGCGTTACACTATCCCACAAGTCTAACGTATTTAAAATAAATACAGACCTGTCATGATAAGTTGTTATTGTTTTTTTTTTAATTTTCAAACAATAATTAGATCAGGGAAGCATTTTCGAAAAATACTTAAGACTTTGTGGGATAGTGTATAACGGCCTTTAATAAGATTTGTTTGTTACAGAAATTGTTTCCATATTAACATTAATATGGGGAAATTCAAAACAATAAAAAAGAGAATCACGACAACAAAATTAATAAGGAAGAAATTTATGTAGTTCTTTGGGTAATGTATTATTTTTAAAAATTTTATATTTATATTTATAAAAAATTTAACTAAACACCAAATAAAATGCACAAAACGTTAAAAACAGAAGAATACAAATTTAATTGCATGACAAAAACATTTTATACAAATATTAAAAACAAATCAATTTTATAGCAAAATATTTTTTTTTAATGCGCGTATCTTTTAAGTAAAAAAGTAATTTTTACCTAAAGTGCTTAAAAGTAAAAATACATACATACTTGAAAATTTTTAAGTTCGAAAACTTTAATTAGAAATTTGTTTGTTCTTAACTGAAAATTTCCATAATGCAAAAAAGTTAATAATTTTCTCTTAATTTACCAAAATGCCTAAAACAGACCCTCGTTATTTGTAAATAAATCACGTTACTAACTACAGATATCGTTTAAACTTTTAATTTGATAAGACCTGTTATAAAGTACCTCTTAGTAATTAAATTTTAATGAATTGGATTAATCTAAGTATTCAATATTAATTTAATTTAATTAATATTTATAGAAAATATATCACTTAAAATTATAACTGGAAATTATGACTGAGTTCTGAAACAATATAATACTTTGCATTCGAAGTGAAAAATGTATCATTAAGTTAACAATGCACCGTTTGATTATTGTAAACTCATTAATAACTTTTTTGTTTTACTTTGGTACAGATAACATTGTAAAATTCTACACGGTTGTGTTGTAACACTTTTGTATAGTTGCTTGGCAACTCACGTTTTGGAATTCACACTATATGTAATTATAGTTACTACAATTATTTTTAGAAAATTGTGTTTCATTATTGCTTGCATTATATACAAAATATATTATATTACGAAAATACGAGTTAAATTTCTTAAGTTATTTTAAAAGTTATGAGTTCAGTGGGACACTATACGCACGAAGCTATTTAAAAAACTGGCTACAAATTATTAATTTTTAAGTAAAACACCAAAAGTTTTTAACAGAACGATTTTTTTATATTCAGCCATGTCACAGAGCACAATTCCGTTCGGAACTGAAGAAAACATATTTGTTTAACGATAGAAAGTATCTTTTTATAGTTTTTTGGCCTCTAAGATACAGAAAACTCCCATTCCGTTCATGAAAACAAAAATGGTTTCATGCCGCAAAGTTTTTTCGTAATTTTCTGAAGCACCAAAATTCGGATTGAATTCCGTTTCCGAACGGAATTGTACTCTGTGACATGGCTGATTATTGAGAGTAAAATCATTTTACATTCAATTGAACTGTACAACCAGAATAACAAAATATGCAACCATTCCGAACCAAAAGTTAAAACAGGCTAAATAGTAAAAAAGGGCAACATTTTTGCGTTTTTTAGTTAAGGGCTAAAAGAATTTGTCGCGCTTCAGGCAAAATCCAGCCTGAAAAGGGCTATGTTGGCATCATTGTATGAGTTGGATTATTTTTTAAACAAAAATACATATTTTAAAGTAGGGAATTAAAAGATACCAATATAAGCGATACTTCAGAAAAATGAAACATAAAAAATCGAGCATAAAATCAAAACAGAATAATAAATTGTGTCTTTAAATTCTTAAGCTGTTCGTTGTATGCGTTTGATACTTTCTTGACCTTTTTTCAAGACGCATGCGACACATGAAAAAGTAGAAAGTAATCCCATTCCATGCGTTTGATACGTATAAGCAATCTACGTGCTTGCTATGTAACATGTCCATATAATTTAACACTGAATTTAATTTTTCCGCAAGATGCATAAACGCATTGAGCACGGGGTGTGGCCCTCCAACTTTAGCTTCTTTCCTTTGCACCATAGTAGTGAAATGTTCTCTCATTGCTAAATCGTTTATGTATTTGTTCGCTTTAAGGTTTTTTTCTGCCTATAATGTTAGCCTTCATGACGTCAATTGTTGCTGGTTTATCAGCATTAGCCATTAGCTTCACGAAGCCCCGCAGAAAAAAATCGAGAAGTGTAAAATCGCACAAGGACATTTTATTACTCGAAGTCAACTTATCGTCCAATTTTAATTTCAATAAGTCGATGGTTGCGGTCACCGTATAGCACGTATTGAAACCACATCTCTCTCGAATCAATGTCATCCATATTTTCAAACAGAAAATCGGTGATCATGGTGCGGTAACGACCTGCATTGACGGTAACACGAGCTCCGGCTTTTTTTAAGAAATAATGCCTGCAGCGAAAAACCGCAACAAACTGTGCATTTTTCTCAATGCAATGAAGACTGTAGGGTCTGTTCTGGATTGGTCCAGCTCCATGTGCGACAATTTTGTTTCTTAACGAACCAGTTAGCTTTTGTTAATAAAGCTCATCGCTAAACACAATTTTACGATAAAAAAATGACTGATATTTTTAAACTAAATATGCATAATTTGGTAGCAAACATTTCAAAAATTAAGCGCAGTATGGCAGTTCATTTGACAGTTAACTCTTCCGTAACTTCTATTGAGCTTAAAAAACACCCTTTATATTGTCAGAGCGAGTCGGTGAATTCTAAGTCACAACTCACAGATACAACATATTCCTTTAAAGCACTTTGTTCTAAATTAAAAAAAAATGTACCGAATTTTACAACCGATCAAAAATGGCTTTAAAGTTTCGAAAATCTCTTCTTCGCGAAAAAAAACCAGTTTAGTCCATAATCATTTGGCAATGAAATAAAGCCAAAGATTTTTTGAGAAGCGACTCAATAAACCTCCTTTTCAAAGAGATATAATAAATCGAACTCAAAGTGTTTGGCGTTTCGCACAACCGAATAGTAATTTAAAAAAATCATTTTTTTAATGATTAAAAAATAATCGGTACATACATCTATATATATAAAATTGTAACGTTACTGACTCACTGACTGACTGACTGATTCATCATCGCACAGCCTAAACGCCTGAAGCCAAAAACTTGAAATTTGGACCTCTCCTTAAATCGATCCACTAAGACGGGATTTTTTGAAATTCGAATGTTTAGGGGGTAAAAAAGGGTAAAAACGAGTAAATTCGGTAACCTTATATATACATAGATACAAAAAAAATGTAATACCTATCGTTGTTCTTTAGAAAAATAGGCGGACAGGTGTCTGGTACTTTTTGGAAATTCAGCTCTTTAACGGAGTAAACGGGTTGGTACTTTTTTGTCACCCCATCTATCTCTTAAACTCATAAACATAGAAATAAGGGTTATACCACATTTGAAACTTATCTAAAAAATCCAAATACGAATTTGGTACTTTTTCCGTAACTATTTTTGGTACTTTTTTACAAAACATTTTTTTTTTTTTATTCAAAAATTTAGTACTTATTGTTGTTCAATAAAAAAAATAATCGGACAGGTGCCTGGTACTTTTTTGAAATTCGGCCTTTTTGGGAAGTAAACGGGTAAAACCTGTATTTTGAAACTTTTTTGCTATGCCATCTATCTTTTAAACCAATAAACATTAAAATAAAAAATATATCACATTCATAACTTATCTAAAAAATACAAATTTGATGCGTTTCGAAATTCGAACGTTTAAGGGGTGAAATCGTACCTGATTCTGTTATTATTTTTTTTTTCAAAACATTTTTCTTCATCTACCTATATAATATAAAAATGTAAAGTTACTGACTGATTCGTCCTCGCACGTCCTAAACGCCTGAAGCTAAAATGTTGAAATTTGGCCGGGAGGTTGGCCTCTCGCTAAATCGATTCCCTAGGATTGGAGTTTTGAAAATTTTTATGGTTAGAGGTTAAAAAGGCTAAAAACGGGTAAATTCCTTAAACTCATGTTCTTCAAAAAAATAAGCTCATGTTCAATAAAAACTAAAAATATCACATTGGTACATTTTCGAAATTCGAACGTTTAAGAGGTGAAAATCGTACCTATTACAAAGTAGCGGGTTAAAACCTAGAAACATAAACTTTGGCGTAAAAATATGTCCACGAAAGAAAAGGAGACGCTAACGAAGTAGCGGGTTAAATGCTAGTATTTATATATTTTCCGCTCTTATTCAGCAAAATATTGGTAAACTATGTTAAATTAGATTGTGTTGAT
Organism: Pollenia amentaria; assembly: GCA_943735925.1. Taxonomy (NCBI): domain Eukaryota; kingdom Metazoa; phylum Arthropoda; class Insecta; order Diptera; family Polleniidae; genus Pollenia; species Pollenia amentaria. The sequence continues at coordinate 39,567,377 of OX031009.1, forward strand.
ACATGTGACTTTTCTTCTATATGTAAGTATACCACACCATCTGTGTGATCAGATTTAAAAAAAATTTACATCTAAATCTGGCACTAAACATGGCCAAAAAAATGCTAAAAATGATTTTAAAAAATTCTAAAAATTAATGCTAAAATTTTTTTAAAGATTTTTGCTAAAATGTATTACCAGTATGAAATTTTATTCGAAACTAAGACATTTTAGTGACTTATTTTTTAGCGAAATTGAAATGGTTATATTTAAACAAGATAGATTTTGGTAAAGCATCTGATACACATAAATATGAAGAACAGGCAGTTGAGATTAAATTTTAAATTTAGGGGCCCGCAGACCCCTGATACATGCTAAATTTAAACGATTTATTTCTATGATATACAAATGTTTTTAGATCATTTAATTTTTTATAGTTTAAGAAAAGTTGGAGCTGTTATTATTATTTTTTCAGCAGTTTAGAGCAAAAAACTTGTTCACACATTTACTCTATTGAATTTTTATCTTAATACAAAGTAAAATTTGATTGTATTTTTATATCGTAAATTTAAGGGTAAAAAATATTTAAAATCAATATGATAAGGGCTTTTCTAATATTCCCTGAATATTCTATTTTTTTTTTTAACAAGACAGGTAAGATGTTTCTTAACATACGAATTATCCCTTTTCATACGAAATTATTTTAGTTACAACTATTTTTAGTTAAAATTTATTATAATTTATAAAAAAATTTAAGTAAAATCAATAGAACTATTCGTCCAAATTTTTAAAATAAATAATGCTAAAAAAAGCTAAAAATATTTTCTAAAAATGCTAAATGAAAATGATGCAGCCAAATAACAAATGTTAATGCTAAAAATGCCAAAATGGCCACACTGCACACCATACAAACGTGAGCAGAAACAAACCGTCATGGACCTTGCCACTTTATTACACCCACAAAATGAAATGTTAATAACATCTGATTTTTTTCTCTTTGTTATTTTGGTTTATTTTCGATAATCTAAATTATTTAGAATCTGGCCAGCAGTATTAAGGCAAGCTACTTATGGCACCATTAAATTTGGCACCTACTACACACTTAAAAGTTTAGTAAACGAACATGGTCTTCTTATAGATCCCGATACAGGGACAGAAAGGGTATGGTCTAATGTTTTGTGTGCAGCTGCAGCGGGAGCGATATCATCAGCCATTGCAAATCCTACCGATGTACTGAAAGTACGCATGCAAGTGCAGGGGAGGGGTTTAATGCAGAAAAGTGTTTGGTCTTGCTTTCATGACATTTATAAATATGAAGGTTTTAAAGGTTTGTGGAGGGGTGTTGGACCCACAACGCAAAGAGCAGTGGTAATAGCTTCAGTTGAGTTGCCGGTGTATGATTTTTGTAAACTGCAGTTGATGGATTATTTTGGTGATGAAATGACAAACCATTTTATGTAAGTTAAAAGGTTTTCTTTTTAAAGCCTTATTGATTAACAATGTTATTTATTCCATATCAGCTCTAGTTTTATAGCTAGTTTAGGAAGTGCTATAGCCTCAACTCCTATAGATGTTATACGTACCCGCCTTATGAATCAACGACATGTTACGATAGTCAATGGAATGGCTACAGCAGCAACTTCTACAAAAATCTATACTGGTAGTTTAGATTGTGCTATACAGGTATTTTGAATATACTATCTTTTCTTTATCTGACTTCTAATACAACAAAAAAAAAACTTGTTTTACAGACTGTGCGTAATGAAGGTTTTCTGGCTTTATATAAGGGTTTCATACCCACTTGGGTACGCATGGGTCCCTGGAATGTTATATTCTTTATAACCTATGAGCAATTAAAAAAATATTAATACAAAACTGAATGCTCAGGTTAATATTTTCTCTCATGGCTGTTAGTTTATCAAAGAATTGAAAACATTTAGTACAAGCTAAAACAAAAACACCTCATTAGTAAAATCAGAAAAGTTTTTATCTTTTAAGACTTCTCCAAATTCATTATCATCGCCTAATGCCTTTTGCTCATTTTACACTTATTTTTTTTTATAAAAAGTTATCATTAGTTATTAAATAAAATAGTTAAACAAATAAAATATCCCATCTTTACACATAAAATTCATATAATATAATGATAATTTATATATAAATCATTGTAAAATTATATAGCTCTAAGAACTGTATTAATTTAATTTGTTTTTAAGTTTAGTGAAATTGATAACTTTTATGCCTTATAATATTCTTAAATTTCTTCTTAAAAAGTATTTATGGTTGTATTTCTTTCTTTTAAGAAAAAAGAAAATTGCATTTTCGCTATATTTTTTTGCCTCTAAAAAGTAAAATTTTATATTTAAAAAAATTCCTTTAACTTACTTCTGCCAAGTTTATCTTATTTATAATAGGAAAAAATCACTTTTTAAGTTTTTTTACATTCAAAATGCTCTTTAATTTTTTTTATTACAAAAATATGCAAGTTTTCTTTTTAATAAATGGACACAAATATATGCAAAATATAACGTTATATTTTTTTGAATAAGAATAAATGTAAAAAAAACGAAATTTACTTAATAAAATAATATAAAAAATGACTTCTAATTTGTAAAATCTACCATCATAGGTAAGGGATATTATGGATTTGTGCTCGCCGTTGTAAGACAAGGAGTTCGATGACCCTGCGTTTACTACATCAATCAACTGAGAACCACTTTTTGTCTATGCAAAAACTATAACTGCGCTGGTTAAAAGGCGCAGAGATTACAGAAAGTATACTACGAAACAATATTTCAACATTTCTTTAATTTTGATTCTGAAATCTTAAGTAAATTGTCAGAAATTATGTCTTAAAATGAAGAATGATAAAATACAAGATTACGCCATGCACATGATTTATTGTTAGATGATGTAATTAGAGACGGTAACCCTGCAATATAAAATACTTTGACGTTTATAAAAAATATATTTTGTTTATTGTGTTTAAATTACAGATTTTAGCTAACATTTAATGAAAAACAATATTAAAACAGTAAAAAATTAAAAAAAAAACGTAACAGAAGTGTGTTACAACCGTTTTAACCCAAAGAAAAACAATTAAACATTATTCTTGAGTTTGACAACTTGATTTTAGTAGCCAATAGGAAAGCAGTTTGCGATACGTCATATGTGCGACATGCGCAGAAGATTTCAATTTTGTTTTCGGAATGGCGTAATCTTCTATTCTATCATTCTTGCTTAAAATTGTATAGTTAGGGGTCATTAATATGATGTCTTTTCAGACATGTCTGTTTTTTTCATTCTCTTTTGAAAATGCTACCAATAATCTTTTTCATTTACAGGATGTCTTTAAAAGCATGTCTGTTTTCATATATATAATTGTTCAATCTTCTTTTTATGCACATTGGAAAACACGAAAAATCATATGAAGAAACATGAAAACTCATTTCGTGTCTGTCTGAAAAGACATCGTGTAATTGCCCCCTTAGTCAAGCAATTCTTTTGAAAATAAAAATATTTTCAAACGTTAATATGAATTTTCTGTTTTTCTTGTATATTATTTCGTTGAATTAAATAAAGAACTTTCATAAATTTAAAAAAAAAATGTGCAAGAATAAAAAAGTTTTTCTTTTACATATCTTACTGCTTACTTTAATATTTTAAAATATTTTTATTATGAAAAGAATGGTGTGACTAACTGTATGTATGAATAAAATTGGTTGTTTTAAATATGTATTTTTCGAAAGCGCAGGTTTATTTTTTGCGGTTACAATTAGGACCTAAATGCTTAAGTTCGATAAAGATTAAATAGGAGGACTTGATAGCAACTAAATAACGATTAAATCACCATCCAAAGCCCAATTTTGATGTAACCAAAATAAATATTTAATATCATCGTGGTTGGCGTAGAAGTATTAAGACGAAAACTTGTACATATACGCTGTCGTTATTAAAAAAAAACCTAACGACAGGTTTTGCAGCAAATACGCAATAACCTTTTTGTAATAGATTTGTAAACAGTGTCGTATTTGTTGTTGTTTTCGCTAACCACGATACCATTTTTTAAAAATGTCAATCACGATTAGGGTGATGGATAATAATCTAACTATAATAGCTGATTTCATAAACGCAGTATAACAAAGCATCACTAAAAAGAAATGCGTTCACAAGGCTTCACAAATATCAACAATGCACAAATTTCGCAACCATTTTGCAGTAAAAACCGTAACCATGCAATAACGCCCTCAAGGCCTTGTCTACAGAAAATTTTTGGAGTTTATAATGCAATTCCTTTTAGAGTTGCATTGCAGTGCTGCGCTTATGAAGACAGCCAATATCATATCAAATATGCATTAAACTGCAGTTTGAAATTTTATTTAGGTTTGGCTCTTTTAAGCCATCAATATATTTTTTAAAAGTCACAGAAAGTTATTTATGTATGTAAGTTAGAGCGACTCACCAAAAAAAGTGCTCGATGTACCCTCCTAAAAATGAACCTTGGACTTTTTTAAGATGACATTTAAAATATTTCAGCTCCAGCTTTGACCTCTCGTGAGCTGGACCATTCTGAAAAAGGGTCTATTTTTGCATGTTTTGTTAATTTGAGAATTTGTTTCCTTAACAACATATACAATATGGGTATCATAAGAAAGGTTTTTAAGGCGCGTCCAACTGTATATACAATTTGCCCAAGGACGATCATCCATGTCCTTTTTTGAAAGATATTCTGTAAAAAATAAAGGTTTTTGAATTTTTTGTTCGGGGTTGTTTGTAATAAAAATGCCAAATTAACATATTTTAATCTTTAGTCGATTTAATTAAATACGGGTCTCAGCTTTTTTTGAAATTCGTGCTAGTTCTCGTTTTGACAAAAATACAATGGGGTGATAACCCTACGTTTTAAATAGGGCAATATGGGTATTAAATTTTTTATTTTGCCAAGTACATCTTTGTATGTAAATAATTTCGATTTTTGAAAATTAGGTGCATTTTACACGGTGCTCTGGAATATATATAAATGCAAAAAAAAAACAACATATACAATATGTTGTATATGTTCGTAAGGAAACAGATTCTCGAATTAAAAAAAAACATGCAAAAATAGACTCTTTTTCAAAATGGTCCAGCTCACGAGAGATAAAAGCTGGAGCCGAAATATTTTAAAAGTCATCTTAAAAAAGTCCAAGGTTCATTTTGAGGGGGTACACCTTGAATGGATTTCGCTTCCATACAACTTGAGTCGCTCTAATGTAAGTATATGGAAACAATGTTATTTCATGAACAAATTGTCTTTAGAACAAAATAAGTTCATGTTAAAATCGTAAGATTGAATAAAAATTAATTGTATGCTACTTCTTATTATCTGTATTTATTATAAGTCTTAATCTGAACCGCAGCTATTAAGGTATAAGCAGTAAAACAAATTAACGAAATTTTCTAAATTTCAGTCGCAATATGATAAAACTTAACGATTTTTTTAGATTAGAAATAAATTTTCAATTGGGTTTTTTCATCCATCCTAAAAGTATGTTAAATTCTTATTAAAGCAAATCAAAATTGAAAGTCAAACAAGTAAAATAGTAAAGGCAGACAAGCGATATCATATGATACCCTACACCGCAGTACCTAAAAACATATTTTCAAGAGTGTACCCTATTTGGAAAATTTAATCTCAACTTACTGCGCTACAAAATCTACACACTTTTTTAAATAGAACATTTTATTTAAATTTTGTCAAAAAATAAGCCACTAAAATGTATTTAGTTTCGAATAAAATTTTATACTGGTAACAAAAAAAAATCTTAAAACAATTTAAGCATTATTTGAAGCATTTTTTAAAATAATTTTTGGCATTTTTTGGCCATGTCTTATGCCAGATTTAGCTGTAAAATTTTTTAGATCTGGTCAGACTGCGCATAATACTTTCTCCACTATTATGGTATGTAGAGTTTGCTAAAACCCGTAAAAATGTAAAACCGCGATTTCGAAATGATTAAAACCGGTCGGCTTCGGTTCGGTTTTCGGTTTTTCTTACAAATATTGCATATTGTTGTGTTTGACTGGTGCTCTAAATATTTGAAATGTTTCCAAACTCCAGATTTTTCCAGACATTTCTGAAATAAAATTAGTATAATAAAATAAGTAAAAATAGGTTTAATATGCTGCCAAATTTTATTGGTAATTATTATGGCTTCGATTTCCATGCAAATTCATGTTTTTGTCGATAGTCTAATTTGCGGTAAAATGGCATCGATTTCTTTTTCATATTGTTGCATATTTTGGTTTTTAATGCTTATATTGATATTTTTGAGTGATTATTTTGTTAATTTCCATATTATAAAAAAAGTTCTTCAAAAAATTTATATACACAAAAAAAATCTTCCAAAAAAAAAAGAATTGTTTTTTTAAATCTATAAATCTTTACCCCCTTACAACTACAATTAATGTTGGGAGAATTACAACTAATTGTAGTGGGGAATGTGAGAAAAGATAAATCCACTGTTTTATTGTTGGTATTTTGTTTAAGCTTTGATATCGTTGCAAACAAGACGTTTTGAGTGTTTGTAGGTAATTCTCATTCCCTCTGTAGTTTTGTTTGCTGATAGCTTTGGCTTTTCTAAAATTATTTAGGAAAACGTTTCCTGATGATCTGGCCTAAGCAACCAGTGAAATGCGCATAGGAACAGCTTATCCTCCAACAATAAATTTCAGTATTTTTATCAATTATAAAAAAGGGAATTAAGCACAATAGATCAAATCTGTTAATCTATAAATAAATTATTTTGGAGCTTTGCTTTAAATACAAGATATTTCAAGATTTCGACAAAATATCCTTCTATTTTTAACCGATGCAGCACTTTCTCAGTACTTGTTTTAATTTTAAGATTCTTGAAATACTTTTTTTTATTAAAAGTGCTAGTGTCATTTATAATTTGCAATTTATTTAAGCATAAATATATTTTAAAATCAAAAGCTGCAACCGGAGGTTTTTTCGTCGGTTTCGGTTTTGAATACGGATCTCCTGTAATAACGAAGCTATTTGTACAAAATTTTTATACTTTTACTGTTAGCGTTCTCCATGTATTCAAAAATACTCCAATCCAGCCAACGTGTTGGCAGATATTCAGCCTCATTATGACTTATCAACGACTGTGCCATTTTTTGTAGTAGATTTAAGAACACAGGTTGTGTATTACTTTAATCTATTACAAACAACGACATAGACGTTGACGACAACGACAATCATAATAGCGTTGATAGTGTATTGATATCCATAAAAAAAAGTTTAGAATAAGAACGCCAATTCCCTCGGATGGACTAGTACTTTAAACTTGATTTAGAATTTTTGACTCTCCAGAGTGGCTGTTGCACTGTGTAATGTTAAAATAACTTGTACAAATCTCTTTACCAACCATTTTTAATAGTAACAAAGCGGTGTGATTAAATCAAACCAGATAGCAACAAATAGCAGTGGGACATTTTAACACCTTATAAAATATAAAGTAAAAAAGAAAAAAAATTCCACTAATTAAACCGAAAAAGAGCATAAATCATCAAACTATACATCATTAATTATTTCAAGATTTTTTACAATAAAAAAAAAAATAAAATCAAAAAAAGTTAAAATAGAATTGAATGTGTTTTTTTTAAATTCTTTCAAATTAACAAAAATAATAAAATCTATTTGTTATTTGGCAATTAAGATATTTAATTTTTGTTTTAAATACATTATTCTTATACCCTTCACCACGTGTGGAATGGGTATATATAAGTTTGTTATTCCGTTTGCAATTTCTACAATATTTGATCTAAGGTCCTATAAAGTGTGTATATTCTGGGTTATTATGACTACCGAAGTAGATTTAACGATGGCCGTGTGCTTGTTGAAAAAGGTTTTCCGAAGAATCTAAATATAATGGGGACTAGGATGTTATATATTTTTATCACATATAATCCGCAATAGATTGCTATTCCAATTCAGCTACATCAGCTCATAAATCGCTGAGATATGAGCAAAAACCACGACTGCCTCTTATTTTTGCCCATAAATCTTTCTTTTTTTTCAAATATTTTATTATAATCTATGAGCTTTATTTTTTTACTTTCACCTTAAATAAACTTAGAGAATACCAGTAGTGAAAATGAACAATACCGATTTAAAAACAACTAAGTTCGACAATAAGAAAGTTTTATGCTTTTCTTTTTAGAAATTGAAACTAACTTAAGTAAAATATCATGATTCCTAACAGTTTTATCCGAGCAAAAGTGATTTTCAGGATGTGAATTTATATTGGACCCATGGTAAATTATGGATTAATCATCCCAAAATTCTGTAGAGTGATTTCTGGTATTAAAAAACAAATTAGAAGAAATTTCAATAAAGTAGTGAAATTAGGTTTAGCGTTTACAGTGAATTTCAGAAGGCTACTTAATATGGGATCTTAGGTAAATTATGGACCGTATATCACAAAATTGCATTACATTTTTTATGGCCATATGAAGCTAAGTTGGAACAAATTTTACCGCAATATCTATATCTGCTACGGTCTTAGGCGTATTTAGTAACTTTCCCAGAGTGGGCTTAATATGCGGCCTATGGTTAATTATGGACCGATCTTCGCGAAATTTACCAGTGTGATTTCTAGTCCCATAAAACTGTGACGTACTAAATGTTATTTAATTATTACGGTTTTAGGCGAACTAAACTGTTTTTCGGGATGAAGGCTTCATATAGGGCCTATGGTAAATTATATACCGACCTACATGAAATTTAACAGTGTGATTTCTAGTCATATATACCACCATTTATGTTGGTTCTTGTAACCAGATTATCAATTTCTTTGGGTAATGGTTTCACATTTTGATTCATAGCTCCGATCCTACTGAAGCGATTTTGCTGGATTTCAATTCCAAGCTGCAAAAGGTAACTACAAGCAATTTGACACTATATATATATGTAGGAGGCCATAAGCACCACGGCCCAGAAGATCTTTTGTGCAGCCCATGTAACTCACCATGTCAGGTTTAGGCTACGTATAAAGCCTATTACCCTGCCTGGTGAAAGATCTTAAATTTCAGTTGGGCTCGTCTCAGTATATGAAATTTGTTTGGTTTTACAAATCACCTAAATCGACCTTTCATTTCATCTAGCGCCAATATAAATATGCTCCCAGAATACGAATTTTGACATGATAGCTCCCATACCAAATGAGATAGGGATTTATAAGCTTTACAATACTATGGTGAAGGGCATATAAGATTCGGCAAAGTCTCTTATTCAACAAAAAGTAAAAATTTAACTTAATAGCCTTTTCAGATTCTTCAAAATTAACAAAAAAAAAAAAATTATAAAAACCATTCGCTATTGGACAATTAAGACATTTATTTTTTGCATTAAAGTTTTTTGTAATTTTTTTTAGGTTTTAAAGTGGTGAGTTTTTTTTCAGGTCCTCTATTATTTTGAAGATTTTAAATTGTTTATTTGATGATGGAGCATGTTAATTGCTAAGTCATTCATTAGTTGTTGTTTTTTTTTAATTTAATGATCTTGATAATGAATTGAATTAATTTCTTTTTTGCATATTAATTTTGTGATTGTAATTTAACACAATAAAAAATATTTATTAAGTTCTTATTGTGTATATACTCAGATTTATTTTTAGATATTATTATTACCGCTTTTTTAAAAAGTATCTTTTTGTGAAAAAGAGGTTATTAATTTTTCTAAAAAAAAACAAGTAAAAAAGTATAGTCGGTTAAGCCCGACCATATGATATGCTACACCACAGTATATAAGAACCGAAAAAAGAAGTATGTATTTCTTTGTTTATTAAATACAGGGACCGTAACAGTTACTCCTTTTTTCATAAAAGTCAAATGATTACAGTTATTTTTTGATTTTTATTTTTTTGAACAAAATTACAGTTATTTTTTGATTTTTATTTTTTTGAACAAAAATAACAGTTATTTTTTGATTTTTATTTTTTTGAACAAAAATAACAGTTATTTTTTGATTTTTATTTTTTTTTTTTTTTTGAACAAAAATAACAATTATTTTTTGATTTTTATTTTTTCGAGCAAAAATAAAAGTTATTATTTTAAGAAATGTACGTGTTATAATTATTGAGTTGTCCTTTAATATTTATTTTAATATACATATATTCTGGTTCCTTCAGTAATTCTATATTTATTTTTGCCATCGGCCGTATGTTGAAAACACGTTCAATTTCGAAAGACTCAGCTCAAAAGAAAAATTTTGGTGTCCAATTGTTATTCCAAGTAGTTAAGATCTATAGACCCAAATGTGAAACATCCTACTTGAAAAATTAATATTTCTGTTACAAAAATTAGCATAAATTTTTGGTGGAATAATTTACAATATGCCACATATAAAGCCCACCTTTTGAAAATTCTTTAGTACGTTTATAAACGTTTTAAATTGCTTTTGTAGTAAAATTTGGGCCTTCATAGCTAAATAGGACTAGAAACCGAAATCGTATAGATTGGTCTATAATCATGGACCTCCTTTAAAGCCGACAGTCGAAGAAACTTTAGTACGCTTGAAACCGTAATGGATAATGCTTTTGGGCATTACTTTAATACGCCTAAAACCGTTACCAATTATAATACTGTGAGGTCAGTTTGGTATATGATTTAAAGATTCCACATAAAACCCACTTCTGAAATATCATTGTTCTTGCTGAAGATTATCAACGATTCGTCTCAGCTGAATTAATCACTTTTACTTGTTCAATTTGAAATTTTAGGATAAGCTGGAATTCGGAAAATCGTTATAAATCAGTTTAGAAAATGTAAAAAGTAAGACCCCGTTTAAACTAATTAAAAAAAATAAATTCTATTCTATTTGAAATGTTGTAACAGTTTTATAAATATTTAAGAGGATTAATTAATAATTAAAAAAAATACTTCTGGCAATTATTTTTACTCTAAGAGCAAGTAAAATGCTACACAGAAAGAAAAAGCTCGTACCAAATTTAAGTTTTTTCCACTTATTTTTAGTTCGAGTCGTGCTTAAATATTTAAGGACGAATAGCACCAAAAAGTACTTTAAACAATCCAAAATGTGATTACTTTCGAAAACCATTGCATTCTAAAAAAAAAAATTTAACAATTTGTCATAGAAACAACAAAAGCACTATAATGTTAGGTAAAAAACGATTTGCTTGTTTTGTGTAGCAACAACAACAAAAACACTACAAAAAGAAAAACATAATTATTTTCATGTTTAAAAAGAAAAATAAAAAGAAATAATCTCCGAATTCTGTTTGTTAAAACTATTTAGTTAAATACACAAAATTTTGAAAGCAGAATGGTTACGAAAACCATATCGGGAATGTTGCTGATATCTAGTAATTGTGAGTTCTCTTATTAACAAAGGGGGGAATAAAACAATACAAAAAAAAAAATTAAAATACACTTTATTAGTGTGACAAATAGTTTAACAGGTACCCCTATCGGAAGTTTAATACGTCTAAAAACATCTGTTACATACGTTAGTAAAGACACAACCCATTTAATAGATTTTGAAGTTTTAACACTTTTATCTAACTCTAGAACTTATTATTTAAATTGCATGTCTTGTTCATATCATATACCATATCTTGTTCTCATTTCATAACCCGCTGCCTGATAAGTCTTATTATATATCTAAAGGTTTACTGCCTGTTCAACAATTTAAAACGTTAACGTTCGCATAGAAAATTTATAGGAAAAAACACTCAGTCTTAAAAACATTTTCCATATAAAATTCTATGCGAACGTTTACGTTCGAAATTGTTGGTCAGACAGTTCATTTAAATATAATTTAATGAACTAATTGAAATCATACTCGTAAATTGAAGCACAGCCGCGAATAACGTTGTAAGTTACAAAATGAATTTTTTGAGTAGAACAAAAAAACGCTTTTAACAAGCAGGATTACAATTTTTTAATTTTTCTTTTTAGATTATCAAAAATAATGACACTAAAAACTTTTATGCAAAATATCAAGAAAATCGAATTTTAAATTACATGGCAAATTTAAGTTTATAATTTTTTTTTAGTCGAAAAACGTTTCTTATCCACAATTGCGATGTCATTTAATACGTTTTTCCACTACGCAAGCGGCTTTTAAAACGTTATTCCGCGTTGCAAAGCCATTTCGTTTGTATCATTTTGTTAGTAACTTACAACGTTCTTCCAGTGGTTGACTATTTGTACCGCATTTTGAAGGCGTTAAAACGCATAATTTTGAATGATTTGATGTTCAAACAGTGTAAGAGAGTAAAGTTAACGGTAATCTGCAAAAAAACAGTTTTTGCAAAAAGTGGCTTTTACAACGTTATTCGCGGCTTTGCTTCAATTTATAAATGTTCTATATTTTTAAAGCAAGTACTTATTTGTTTAACAAAATGATTGAATTTGAATACCCTCCGAATCTTGGGAAACTAGTTATACATTTTTGTTTGTTTATCTCATTAATTTCATTTGGTTCGCTGATGCTGTTTCTTTTATTCAGATTAAAATGTCAGGGATTGATTTACATAGACGTCACGAAAAACCTTTGGGTTTTTCTATTTTTGTTTAAGATTTGTTTATTTTTTGTTTTTTGTTTTTTCTTTCTTTTTGGGGAACTTAAAACAAAGATATGTATAAAAACTAATTTTTTATTATTATTATTTTTTTTTTTTTTTTTTTTTTTTTTGCATAAATTTAAAATCAACAAAAAATGCTTTTTAATTTCGTTTTAATAACAAAACATACATAAATATTTAAAAATAATATGCAAAAAATCAAAAAAACAAGAAATAGTGTTACTCGTATATTCGGCTGTGCCGAATCTGTGATACCCTCGACCGACAGTTAGAATATTTTAGTCGTGGACTCTATAAATTATTAATTAATATGTTTAAAAACGGACTTCAGTATGGAAATAGTGAATTATGGACCAATCCTCAAAAAAATTTTACAGTGACCTGTAAAACTGTGACTTTCCAAATTTTATCGCAGTAGCATTATTTGTTACGGTTTTAGGCGTACTAAACTGTTTTCCGAGGTTAGGCTTTATATGGGACCTATAATAAATTATGAACCGATCTTCACGAAATTTTGACAGGTGATGTTTAGTCCTATAGAACTGTGACGTAACAAAGTTTATTACAATAGCATTATTTGTTACCGTAGGCGTACTAAACTGTATTCCGGGAGTGTTTTATCAATTAAAAAAAATGGTTTTAAAAGTATTTAAATTTAATTAATGTGATAATTGAATCAATTATTTTTTTAGTTGAAAGAAAATTAAAAATATAATTTTGATTTAATTAACATTTTAGTTGTTTTGAAATAAATTAAAATAAAATAATTTAAATATGAAAAATTGTCAATATTTATTAAATTAAATTAACACATTGTTTAAAATTGCACTTTTTTAGTTAAAATTAAAAATATCATTTATTGAAAATATTTTTTCAAAATTTTTATATTTTTTGTAATCAATATAATCATTTTGGTAATAGGTGCAAAATCAATTGTTTGCTTGATATTATGAACTTGGAATAAATTTGGTGATTGGAGAAATTTAATAGTTTTTTCTGTGTATGGGGCCTATGGTTAATTATGGACCGACATCCACGAAATTTCAGAGTGTGATTTCTAGAAGGAATTTGTGTATACACGCAAAGAAAAAACATGATTGATACAATCACAATCGCAAACTATCTTTAATGTTTGTGGTTATGATTGTGTCAAACACGTCTTCAGCAACAATATATGTTCAGACAGAATGTTTTTAGCTAATTATTTTCTCAAACATATTATTATGTTCAGAAGAACAACGCAAACGATTTTTCAAACCATGTTTCTTTATTTTCCAACCCCATACAAAATGTCTATTTCAGCTTGTAATATGGTTCTCGCAATAAAAACAATAAAAAAATTAATATCAAAAATTTTTGTTTTATTACTAATATACAGCATATATCTATATATATAAAATTGTCACGTTACTGACTGACTCACTGATTCATCATCGCACAGCCTAAACGCCTGAAGGCAAAAACTTGAAATTTGGACCAGGGCTTGGTCTCTCCCCAAATCGATCCACTAAGACGGGATTTTCGGAAATTCGAATGTTTAGGGGGTAAAAAAGGGCAAAAACGGCTAAATTCGGTAACCTTATATCTCTAAAACTAAAAGAGATACAAAAAAATGTAATGCCTATCGTTGTTCTTTAGAAAAATAAGCGGACAGGTGTCTGGTACTTTTTCGAAATTCAGACCTTTAACGGAGTAAACGGGTGAAACCTGCATTTTGGTACTTTTTTGTCACCCCATCTATCTTTTAAACCCATAAACATAGAAATAAGGGTTATATCAAATTTGAAACTTATCTAAAAAATCCAAGTACGAATTTGGTACTTTTTCGAAATTCGGACGTTTAAGGGGTAAAACGCGTAACTATATTTGGTACTTTTTTTTATAAAACATTTTTTTTATTTATTGACATATACGTATTAAATTATGGGCTCCCACAACAATATTGAAATTTTGTATGCTTCAATGGGGAGAAAAAAGTACCAAAAATGGGAAATAGGGATCAAACGGGTAAAATCTGTATTTTGGTACTTTTTTTTGGTATTTTAAAACTTTTTTGCTATGCCATCTATCTTTTAAACCAATAAACATTATAATAAAAAATATATCACATTCAAAACTTATCTAAAAAATACAAATTTGATCCGTTTCGAAATTCGAACGCTTAAGGGGTGAAATCGTACCTAATTCTGTTATTTTTGTTTCAAAACATTTCTCTTCATCTACCTATATAATATAAAAATGTAAAGACTGATTCATCATCGCACGTCCTAAACGCCTGAAGCTAAAATGTTGAAATTTGACCGGGAGGTTGGCCTCTCGCTAAATCGATTCCCTAGGATGGGAGTTTTGAAAATGTTTATGGTTAGAGGTTAAAAAAGCTAAAAACGGGTAAATTCCCTAACCTCATGTTCATCAAAAAAATAAGCGGATATGTGTCTGGTACTTTTTTGAAATTCGACCCTTTTGGGGAGTAAACGGGTAAAACCTGTATTTCAAAACTTTTTTACCACGCAATCTATCTATTAAACCAATAAACATTGAACGAATCTTAAAAATACAAATAAAAATTTGGTACATTTTCGAAATTCGAACGTTTAAGAGGTGAAAATCGTACCTATTACAAAGTAGCGGGTTAAAACCTAGAAACATAAACTTTGGCGTAAAAATATGTCCACGAAAGAAAAGGGGATGCTAACGAAGTAGCGGGTTAAATGCTAGTTAATAAATAATATATATTTTATATTTAAAAATAAAATTAAATACATACATTTATATTTATTTTTTTTATTTTTATTAATATTATATAATACAATAAATGACACTATATAATATGAGTTGGGAGTGCTAGCTACTATGGCCTTCGACTCCAAACATATATTTATATACATGTGTGTGTGTGTCAATTTATAAATTACAAATTATATTTTGTGGTACAAATTTATCCAAAAAAAGGAGATCTATGTAGCCTTACTTTGGCATGCAATAACACTTTTCAATATTTTTATCCGCGCACTTGAGATTTGTTAAGATAAAGTCAAATTAAACTAACCTTTTATTTCTTTTATGGAATATACTATATCAATATGCTGTTGAACAGTTATTGAAAAAAATCGGGGCTAATGACAACATCTTGTGCCAAAATGTCTATGCTGGTTTCAGTGTTGTAGGTTCTTTGGCTGCAAGAAAGACAAAGTAATTGCTTATTTATATATTTTTATAATTATATATAAATAACTTACCTGTTTCAATAAATGCATAATAATTTATATCGTTAATTTTGCAAGGCAGCATGGCATTTTCTGCCCCGGTATGCTAGCTGGTAGTGAGCTAGTCTATCAGTACCGGGGTTGCGGGTTCGATTCCCGCCAGAGACTCTGGTCTCCTGCAGACAAGCGAAAAGCTTCGTGGGATTTAGTGTAAAAATAATAAAAAAAAAAATTGTTTTGTAATCATTCATGTTTCCTGATTAACTAACGCTCGCGGATGGTTTGTTTCGACTGGTTGTTTCGACAATAAATGTTTGCTAATTGAGAGAATGTGCTTTAAAGCAAACAAAAATTATGGTATTAAAAATACCTTTTGTGCGCAGCAGTATTATGATTTTAATTGTATAGTTGAAAATATATATATTATAGTAGCAAACATATTAAATAATTTAAAATGTTTAGCTAGATCAAATTAACTTTTTAGGTGTAAAAGATCATATAATATTATTATAGCAAATTTAAAAATGTTATGGACAAATAACAATTTTAAAGATTATATTATGACTATAATGAATTTATTAGGGTAAATATATTAGGTAAATATGAATAAAAATGGTCGTAGTGACCATTCCTTAATCATTTTTTTTTTCTTTGCGTGTATCAATCCGTTTATTATACCACCATTTATGTTAGTTCTTGTAACAAAATTATCAATTTTTTTTGGAAGGTGGTTCCACATTTGGATTCATTAATCTTATCCTACTGAGCCGATTTTGTTTGATTTTAATCCGAAGCTTCTTAGAATAACTAAAAGAAATTTGACACTATTATTGTACTTTTCGTTTGAGTTGTTCGAAAGTGAGCGTGTATATAACAGACGAACAGAAGGACAGACGGACATAGCTAAATCGACTTAGAATTACTCAAGGACGCAGAATATATACTTTCTGGGGTCTGAGCTAAATAATAAAAAAGTTTCACACGGAATGACAAACTTAGTATACCCTCATTCACCACTTGTGATGGTGGAGGGGTAAAAAAACAACGTGGCTTTTAAAAAAATAAACAGTTTTAATTAATTTCTTTTTGCCCAATTTCGTTAACATTTTTAAGCCAATTTTGTTTTTAAATAATTTAGATAAGAGCCAGGAATTTTGTTTCTATTATTTCTCGAGGTGTTTATTAAATTTTATTAACAATTTTAATATTCTCGTAATTTGTAGAAGCAAATAAAAAATGTTAAAAACAAGCCAAAGTTTATTTCTTTTAGAACACATGTATAATTTTGTGAATCAAAATAAAGCCTTTTTTAGTTTTATTAAAGTTGAATGCTGTCAATGAGAAACCGCATTTTCTTTTTACGGATGTTTGCCTTTATATCCAAAAAAAAAAACATTTTATAATCTCTGGATACTTTCATTTCCCACCCCTTTTTAACAACTTGTTATTCCTTTTTAACGAGAATTATTTTCTTTGAATCGAATCCGCACTTTACTAATTGCTGCATTCAAAATTTCCTGAAATGTAAAATTTTCACTTTTGCCATCATCAATTATGGAAGAAGTATTTACTGAATTTTCAGAATCTAATCCAAAAAATCTTTAATGCAGCTGATCTACACATAAAATTGTAAAATTTTTTTTTTTTTTTTTTTTTTTTGGTCTTTAAAAAATTTTAAAATTGTGTACATTTTCACTGCTCTTTTTTAACTTGTTTGAAATTTAAAAGCATCAAACATTAAATATTGCCTTACTTATCTGAAATACTAGTATTTCAGTAAATACTACAATGAGAGAAAAGGCGTCATAACGCTGATTAATTTTGACAGTGTCTTCGTTTTTGACCCCATGACACTTTACATCACTGTGATGTCAGCCTTAACATCACTTGGCCAAATTGTGATCAGGGTCAGAAATTTAAATTATGTCATCAATGAGATGACACATTGGCATCACAGAAATGATGAATCGGAGTAGGTTTTATTAAGCATTTAATCAGTGCGAAACATTTTATGTATTTAAATAAATAATTTAAAAAAATTTAATGTGGGAATGTTTGCTTCTAATTTTAATTTTTAAACATGAAAATAATGTTAAAAATATATTATGAGATGATATATTATGTCATCGCACTGATGACAGTTTGTCATCACACTGATGACAGTTTGTCATTGCACTGATGGCAGTTTGTCATCACACTGGTGACATGTTATATTAAGTCATCGCACTGATGACAGTTTGTTATTGCACTGATGACAGTTTGTCATCACACTGATGTCATGGTGTATTATGTCATCGCACTGATGACTGTTTGTCTGTACTGATGTCAAAATACATCAAAATACTTTCTATCGGTGTACACAAAATGTGGTGTCAAATTGATGTCACTGTAGTCATAGCATAGATGACGCATAAAATATGATAAAATTTTAGGATGACGTTCGTCATTGGATTAATGTCTCTTTTTGCCTCATTGATGGCATTTTTAATAATATTGATGTCACAATTCTGATGTTAGAGCATCATCAGTATGAAGTTGCATATTTATATGAGTGTATAAGCTGATTATTTGTAATAAATGAAAATTTGTGAGAATTTCATAAAGGATCAAGTCCATTTTTAAACAGACTTTTATATCCGCCAAATTGCAGGGAGGTAAGAAACTGTGGTGATCCGTTTTTTGTGTAAGACATATAATTGGGAACTCTTAACCTACATTATCAAACATTATTTATTATGAGGGTCACTAGTTTCTATCAATGAAATATTGACTATTTGAATAGCATGAAAAAATCATGGGGTATCCTTAGCCGTTCGCAGTATACGCAGATAACAAAATTAGTTAGAAATGGTATGGATGTAGAAAATTTAAAATTATTGTGATCAATTGGATCACACAAGTATACCGCAACTAATATGATTGAATTAGTCACATGTACCATTATCACTCAATTGTTTTTATGTGATTAAAATAACAATTTGCTGTTCCTTGATAAACATGCAACTACTTTGTAGTAAACATATAAACTGTTATGACAAACACAATTTGGTCTTCTTACATATATTAATATAATTGCTATAATCATAATATGGTTAAAAAAAATATTCTTAAAATAATGTATGTAGTTATCTTTCTCCTTGCAAGGTATTACTGCTAACAATGCACATTGGTCAAAAATCCATTTTTTCTGGCCAAAATTATTTATATCGGATGATATATAATTTAAATCACTTAAGACTTTTTCTGCTCAGCAGTCACCATTTAAAAATTTTTAATTTCCATCACAGTGTGTGTTGTTTTATTTATACTATTGCATTTTTGTTTATGTATGTATGTGAAAAACATATGACACGTTTTTAGATGCACCAACGTGCTAACAGTACGGTACAGTGTGTAACGGAGACAGAAACGTTTGTCTAACTCAGCATTAATTCTTTGGCGTTGCGTTTGACATGATGAGGGCCTTAATGTCAAATATTCGCAGTATATTATATTCGTTTGGTTTTAAAAATCAGCCAAATTTACCTATTATTTCATCTAGCGGCCACTGGCACTGACATATTGGAATTTCTTAAAGAAAAAGTTAAAGTTCACATCACGTTTGCTGGGCTTAATGTGTTGGTTAGCTAATGTGAATTTAAAATTTTCTTGCTTAAGGGGGTTAAGTGCATTAAGTATACTGTTATCATATTAAAATGGGCTTATACTTAATATACCAAATATACCAGCTTAAAAATTTATTATTTATTCTGTAGGGACCAACTACAATTCGTACAGTTTATTATACTTAGTATTTAAATTACATTTGTGGTTGTAAAACTATTTTTATTAAAGAAACTACTTAATAATAGTGTATGGTCCCTCACTATCAAAATGCTTGACATCAAGGCAAATTAATATTTGGTTTGATTATCCATTAAGCATTGCCAGTGTCACACATATCACATTTTCACCAATACTAACAAGCGCTTGATGAGTAATTTTGATAAGTGTATACATACATATACATATATGGTGCCCTTTAAACTAAAGGAATAAAGCAGACATGTGGCCTTATAATTTATATGGGTTTTCCCAAAAGAAAAAAATGCTTTTAATATAATTATACAAGTTCTAATCCGGATAACTAAAATACTCTTACTAATTTTATACAAATTTGTATACCCTCCACTACTACTAGTGGTAAATGTGGTTTGTCATTCAGTGTGAAACTTTTTTATTATACATTTCAGACCCCATAAAGTATTTATATTATGGATTCTTGAGTAATTCTAATCCATTTAGCCATGTCCGTCTGTCCGTCTGTTGAAAACACGAGAGATAAGAGCAAATTTGATGCCAAATTGCTTGTCCTACGCAATTTGGAATTGAAATCCGACAAAATTGGTTCAGTAGGACCTAAGCTATGAATTAAAATGTGGAACCATCACCCAAAAAAATTTATAATTTTGTTACATAACTAACATAAATAGTGTTACATAAACGGATTGATATAAGATCTTGCATATGACCAGAAAACATGTTGTAAAATTTCGAAATTAGGCCCCATATAAGGCCTAATTTCAGAAAACGGCTAAGTAGGCCTAAAACCGTAAAAAATTATGATATTGTAATCAAAGTCTTATTGGACTAGATATCACACTGAATTTTCTGGTAGATCGGACCATAATTTACCATAGGCCCCATATAAGCTCTACTCCAGAAAATCCGTGTATTACGCCTAAAACAGTAATAAATAATGCTATCATAATAATATTTAATGCTTCAGAGTTTTATAGGACTAGAAATCACATTAACAAATTTTGTGATGATCGATCCATAATTTTCCATAGGCCCTATATAAAGTCCACTCTGGGAAATTAATAAAATACGCCTAAAACCGTAGCAGATGTAGATATTGCGGTAAAATATGTTCCAACTAAGCTTCATAAAAAATCTAATGCAATTTTGTGATATACGGTCCATAATTTACCTAAGATCCCATTTTAATTAGCCTTCTGAAATTCACTGTAAACGCTAAAACTAATTTCACTGCTGAATTGAAATTTACTCTAATTTATGTTTTACAATACCAGAAATCACTATACATAATTTTGGGATAATCGATCCATAATTTTCCATGGGTCTTATATATATTCCCCTCCTGAAAGTAATTTTTGTTCGGCTAAAACTGTTACGAATCATGATATTTTGCTCAAGCTAGTTTCAATTTCTAAAAAGAAAAGCATAAAACTTTCTGATTGTCGTTCAATAATTTAATATAGTTTAAACCGCAACCAATTTTAATGCTGACGTCCGTTTTTATAAAGATTAATTAATAATATATAGATATCATACAGAGCCCACTCCTAAAATATTCGAACTGTCGGTGGAGGGTATCAAAGATTTGGCACAGCCGAATATTGCATTCCAACTGGTTTATTCTAGAATAATAAAATTTCTTCTCAAAATCAGGTTTTAAACAAATATTTTCGTTTAAATTTATGCAAAAATTTTAAATTTGTTATTGTGTTCGATTTGTTTTATATTATAAATATAAGCAATCCATAATTTAAAAATGAACTAATAAATAATCCAGTCAAATGGCCACAAACAAAAGAAATACCAAAGTAAAGTGTTATTAAGACAAAAAAACCCCCAAAAGCCAAAACTATTTTGAAAAAAAACGAGATTTTTCAGATTTAAGCAAAAAAAAAAAAAACTAAACATAGGGAATTTCCCATTAGACAACAAAATCTGCAAAATCATAACATTTCTTTAAAAAAAATTTATGATGTTTAAATTCGCCTAAGAAATGAATAGCATATCAAAACTATTCAGATATTTGATTTTTTTTGAACTTACGTCATTAATAACCGTAAAGAATGTTTATGGCAGTTTTTATTATTTTGACCAAATTTTTTTTCAACCAATTCAAAGCGAGAAAGTGGCAAAGTTTTGTATAAAAAAATATTTTTCGGCGTCTTTGTGACGCCAAGTCTGTATCTATTTAGATGTAGACATAGACGTAAAGTTAAAAGGTGTGTTAGTCTTAAGTATTATTATTTAATTTTTTTCATCTATTTTTATACATTAATTAAATTTTTGTTAAAATTTTTTAACCCGTTTATCAAGCCATCATTGGGCGGGGAGGATAAACCATCTTTACAAACAAATTGCTCTTGTCAAGCTAAAAGCACAACAGAAATTAGTGGGAATTTTTAAAACTGCGTCAAGTCCCACTTAAATGCAATTTGTTAGCGATAACTTTCTTACAAAAATGTTGATTTACCAAATAAATAATATCTTCTACATAACAGGTTAAAACATTTTTAGGAAAATTTGTTATGAAAAAAATTGCATATATAAATTAAAAAACTGCAAATAGAACAGAAACATTTTATGATATTCTAAACAAAATTATAAATAACTCAGGTCTGCGATGAAAATCTTTTTTAAATTATTCCATATAAGTAGGTGAGTTGCAAAACTCGTTCGTTAAAAAAATTAAGGATCTAATCATGTAAAACTCAACGCAACGCCAAAGAACTACATTGTAAGCACAAACAATGTCGTAAATACCCTGTCGGATTTTTATTAGCTAGCTCAACATTTAGTTGACTTTTAGCTTACTTATTTACAACTGACTTGTAAACTAACACATAATTTGTGCAGATTTGAGTCAATTGTGTTTTGTGTGACTGACTTCTTCTCGATAAGTATTGAACTAGGTTTTGGCTAACTCAAAAGTTATGCAGAGATTAGTGAGTTGTGTTTTGTGCGACTGACTTCTTCTCGATAACTATTGAACTAGCGTTTGGCTAACTCAAAGCTGATGCAGTGGACTTTGGTAAAAAAACGTTTTGATTGTTTTGTGTACTTTTTCAAAGTTAAATAATAAGCAAAAGTTCCCATATTCTGTTTGTTAATATCATTTAGTTAAATACATCTCATTTTCAAAGTAGAATTATTATGAAAACCATATCGGGCATGCTGCTGGTGTCTTATAATTGAGAGTGTTTCTATAGACAAAGGGGCAATACAACAAAAGTGAAAGAAAACATATGTGCAATAGTCTCTGTCTCTCTTTAAAAAATAAATAAAGCAAAAATACGTAATTTTTTTTTATTCTCTTATTAAAGTCAACATATTGCATGCACCACAAGCTAACTCATAATGAGCTAACTTATGGTTATCTTAAAGTTATGCAGTGTAAGTGAGTACTGACTCGTACTGCGGACATTGCGTATAAAAACTGAATAGCTTTAACCATGTGAATCAGTTAGCTTGTGAGTCACTTTTGACTAACTTCTGATTAACCATGAGTTAACTTTAAGCTAACTCATTTTCCGACAGGGTATTTTGTAATTTTTTTGTTGTTTTCTACATAAATTCACATTGCGTTTGAAAATTTGAAACGCTGCTTAGCTTAGGGCTTTGGAAATTTTAAAACGGTACCTCAATTTCTGTAGAAAGCAACAACAAAAATTACAAAATACTTATAACATTGTTTGTGCTTTCAATGTAATTCGTTGGCGTTGCGTTTTACATGATAAGGGCCTTAAAAATCGAGATAACAATTGATTCTGACAGATCTGTTAGCACTTAATGAGAAAATATATAACCCAACAAAAATATTTCAAGATTTGGAAGCAGTAAATACGTATTCTGCATCCCAAACGCTCCCTTTTTTGCTTCTTAAAATGACTGCGTTACTCTAGTGCTGTAAGATAAGGCATACAACCCTGCAATCTTTAAATGAGATGCTGGTAGTTAGTTTTTTAAGGTGACATTTTCTACTGCTTCATTGAATCAGTAAAATCCTTATTTATATTCTAAAAAATTCTATTCTTTTCATTATTCTATAAAAAATACAACATTTTAACTCGATTTTACAACAATTAAATATAATTATATTGTATATAAAACTATAACCCTCTTATTCAAAAAAAATATTTTGGACGTATAAAAAAAATTTTAAACGCTGATATAACATTTTTCCCAATGCTTAATTTTTTTTACTTTCTTTATTCACGTAAATCATATCATATTTTAGATCGGTAAAGCTGCGACGCGAGGAATTCCAAACAAAAATCATGTAGTATTTAATAGAAGTGTAAGCGCTTCACTTCGAGTTCTCCCTTACTGTACTGCCTTCGAGCCAACAGCAGTTTTTGCTGGAAATGATTGTATCGAAGCATAAACTTTTCTATCTTCTTTTCGACAACGTCTTGATTTCTACCGATTTTCTGTATATCTGGAGAACGAAAGAAGCTAAGGTTTCGAAATTTGTTAAGAATAATATAGATTTTCAATACACAACATTTGACAAAATGTGGACGGAATTGGATAAAAGGTCGTAGCAAAAATTGATTTATTTATATCTAAAAAACAGTAAGGGAAAAATTGTCTAAGTTCAATACAAATAGCTGCATTATCAATACACAACTTCTCTAAAAAATGGGCGGGATTGGAGAAATAGGCGTGTCACTTTCCACATAAGGACATTTTAGATTTCTGTATATTTGGAGAACAACACGACCCAAAGTTTCCAAATTAGCCTACTCGAAACCGGAGAGAAACTTCAAAATATATTGTGCGCAGAATTTTTGCATTTTCGGAAATGATTCCTAATTGTGGGCCAACTTCGACTAACTAATTGGCATACTGTAGTCGTTGTGATGCATCCATAGGCAATAAATCTTGAGCAAATTGAATTTTATATGATAACATTTCCAGATAAACTTTCAGAATGAGCCTTAGAAAATTTCTTGAGATTCCTAATTAATTAGCACTTCGACTAGTAGTCTGAAATGGATCCGTATGGACACTTTCTCCTACAGTATCCACAGCTTCTCCAGTGCGAACAGTTCAAGCAACAGTTCTTCGTGGCTCATTACCTACTGATCTCTGGTTCCTAAAGAGGGAAATTTAGCTTCTTATCATGTTAACACTGGAAGTTGTTGCAGATTTAAAATGTTGACGGTATCTGTTTTTGTATTGTAATAATTGATCGACCGGAAACATAAAAAATTTAGCAATTTTTACACGTTCTTTGGCATTCTGCACGATTTAATTAATCAATTTAATTAAATTGTTTATTACCAACAAAAAAACTCTTAAAATAAACGATTTTGTTTTTGTGTTACTAAAAATTTGGACATTAAATTCCAGCGAAAGTCACTCACCTTTTTCCATATTTCTTGTTTACTTGATGAATCTTGATGAATGGGCACTTTTTGTTGGCGTTGCAAAAAATTTGAGGTATCAAAAACGTGATAGAAATAAATATAATTGATATTAGAGTATTGGGGAATGGGATAATTGCTAAAAACATTTTGAGTAACTTCAGTCCAATAAGTTTTGTTTCTAGTACCAATCCTAACGAATACATGATTTAAACTACGCTTAGGATGTTAATTTAGTACTATAATGAATCTCGCTAAAATAAAAAATACTAAATTTCTAACATGAACAATTTAAAAGGTCATTTAAAATATCCAAATGACATCGATTTATTTATTTTAATGAAAGCACTTAAAAATTAATTAATTTCTTCGTTAAACGAATTAAACATTTTAAATCTTTATCTCCATATGAACTGTTTAAGCGCCTATACTCCCATGTCTATGTGCGAAGTAAAAGTAAAGTTCAATTCGGTAGCAAAACAAGATAATTTATTAAAATGAAACTGGAATATCAATACATTTTTGTAGCGAAAAATCTACACATACATTTAAAATTATATACACACCCACTCTCACACATAGAACTGGACAATAACACGGAGGTTTGATTTAAAAAAAAAATATTTTAAATGAACTCTTTTCTCAAACGACGAATTTATGAAAATCATAGCATTCTTAATAAAAAAGGCAAATTATTTTCAACATGAGAAACGCGTTTATTTTTATTTGCTTTCAAACGTTATTTTCAAAAATTTTTCGAAAGTTGATTGCAATACAATGTGTAAAAAAAATAATTTTTTTTTTTTATTTAAATTCATTATTTTCTTAAATTAACTGTCAGCTAAATATTTGGCACGATAACTGCTGCTGAAAGACGAAATAGCGTTCTTTTATTCCTTAAATTCTTGTAAAAACGAAATACTTAGTTCCTTTTAGTTTTGAGGATTGTCATGGCCTTGTGTAGCACTGTGATTGTACAACAAACTTATAATTTCTTCATTTACCCGTTTTATTATTCGAACTCTTGCCCATTGTAATTAATTTTTTTTTTCTTACAAAAATATTTATATATTTTTTCACAAGAAATTAAGTTTTTCTAAAGGACAATACGCTTCACTTAATAAGTAATTTTTTCTTTAATCAGGTGTGTTCATTTACAGAAAATTATTGCTTTTTTCAACAATTAGTACTAGTGTTCACGTACTCGAGACAAAACTTTTTATTGAAAATTGTTGATAGTAAAATGTTAACTATCAAGAATTATTCAACCACCTGTTTCATACTTTTGCTAACAAATTTAAACTAAAATATTTTTTTTTTAGAATTTAAGACCAACATTCTTGCGCAAATAATTCAAAAAAAATTTATTTATTAAAAAATAATTTCGTATCTTTCAGCTGAATAGTGTCGATATACCTAACTTAATAGTTTTTGCTGGTAAAAAGTTTACTTTTTTATTTTTTTGTGTAATATTGAGAAAAATTTTGTAAATTTTAAATTAACTCTCTCGTTGCAAGTTTCTGCTAGAAAAGTAAATGAATACACCTGTTGTAAAAACAACATTTAACTTTGTTTTATTTTTCCCTTTAGTATTGCCAAGTTTATTTTTGATATGAGAATAACATTTGATAAAAATTTTATTTCCTATTGATGAAACATTATATATCAAAAGGATTAAAATCTGTTATCACTACCAAAATTCCATATTTTATATGAATTTTTATATGAAAACATAAAATTGCGTTTTATTCGTTAACCAGACGTCCTAGAGCTTAAAGGATTAAAATCTGCGATCACTACTAAAATTCCGTATTTTATATGAATTTTTATATGAAAACATAAAATTGCATTTTATTCGTTAACCAGACGTCCTAGAGCTTAAAGGATTAAAATCTGTGATCACTACTAAAATTCCATATTTTATATGAATTTTTATATGAAAACATAAAATTGCGTTTTATTCGTTAACTAGACGTCCTACAGCTTAAAGGATAAAAATCTGTTATCACTACCAAAATTCCATATTTTATATGAATTTTTATATTAAAACATAAAATTGCGTTTTATTCGTTAACAAGACGTCCAAGAGCTTAAAGGATTAAAATCTGTTATCACAACAAATCATTATCAATTTGAATTCAAATGTTAAAATCAAACAATTGAAAATTGTTTGAGAATAGTGATTGTTAAAAAGTGATATTCATTTTATATCAAAGGCTTGACTTCGTGTTTGTTGGGTATGTGTATCCAAAAAAACGAAAGATTTAAGAAATGAACCTTAATATGTATTTAATCAATTTGTTAAAATGTTAAAAATAAAAGTTAATTGACATCATATTTGTATATGTTTGAAAACGTGGTTATTGCTAATTTTTTGGCATAATACGTGACCAAAATATTAGTTAAATGAAAACAAATTTACGATGGTATTTATAAACAGGAAATTGTTATAGGGCTTTTTCAGAATATAAAAAAGTATACATAATTATATATAAAGTATCTAGTAAAAATCTAACGATTATAGTGTCTTTTTTATAGCATTTACCGAAGGGTATATTCCGTTTGTAATTTCTACAAAATTGATCTTAAAGCATATATATTTTCTAGGACCCCAGATATGATTTGAACTAGGTTGCCATTTATTATGTCGCATATGTTCCCGAAAAGTTTGTTATTGAAATTCATCATGATCGGTCAAATGGCTGATAAATGAATAACAAACCACGACTGCCTCTCATCTTACCCATAAATCTAGAGAACGGCAATCTTGGTTATCAATACACAATTTCCGACGAAATGTGGAGGGGATTGGAGAACAGAGCGTAGTACCTCCTATACAAAGATGTTATAGATTTCTGTATATCTGGAGAACGGCAAGAGACAAAGCATTTAAATAACATCCGACAAAATATAGGTAGGCGTGGAGAATTGGGCGTGGCATAAAACAGATTTATTTGTATTTACAGAGCCAAAAAGTAATATTTCCAAATTTGGTACACATAGCTGGGCTATCAATTAGGGTATTCATTCGGTTAACCGTTAATCGGCTAACCGATTAATTACTTCCCGATTGACTGATGGGTTAATTCAAAATTAGCTATTTCGATTAACGATTAAGCCGGTTAATTTCAGTCGATTTACCGATTAACCAATGTAACAAGATTTTCAAAGTTTTTTTTATGTAATTATTTGTTTCGTCTCATATACAAAAGGTATGTGTTTAGAAAATGTTTGTTTCATACAAACAAAGAAAATGGTCTAAATTTTAAATAAGTTTTTGCTGTCAACAGCTTTCACGTACCTTTTATATGTATGCGTTTATTTATTGGTTTCTTCTCATATCGATCTTTTAACACAATTAACCGAAACAATTAGAAGTGTTAACAATTTTAAAAAATTAAAACAGGACTCTAATGGCATAATGAAAGATTTTATATGCTTAGAGAAATCCAGGAAAAGGACTGAGAAATAAGATATTCTGTATAAAGGGCTGCTTTTGGTTTCTCCAACATCTACGATAAATAAAAGTTTAGATTTATCAAAACTAAAGAAAACATTTAAACCAAATTATTTGTTTAAAAGGTAGCTTTATAAGATGTCATTAAACTATTAAAATAACTAATAAAATGATCTAACAGTTTATTTTATAATTAAAACATAATACGTATTAATTAAAAATATGTATTACATAATTATGAATTATTTTTTTGTTTGCTCGTTGTAGTTCAAGAATGGGAGGGAGTGGGGAAGTGGGCGTGGCACAAAATATATTTATTGATATCTAAAGAACGGTATTTATATAATGTTCTGTTCTTATCAGACCATGGTGATGGTTATATTAGATATGGCATAGCCGAATATAGCACTCTTATTTGTCTGGACGAAATTTGGTAGGCATATATATGTTCCAGAATAAAGTATAAGTAAGTAGTTTTTAGTTATTAATTTTTCTCTTTTCGATAAATTTGGTACACATACAGATTATAGCCTACATTAATATACAGCGTACTTTATGGGGCCTAAAATGAGGAAAAACTGGTGCTTTTAGTACTCTTTTAAAGCTGGTACTCATTTCGAAGCATATGACCCAGATTTAATAAAATGGTACTTTTTAAGAGCTAAGAACGAAACAAATTGGTACTAGCAAAATAATATTATATATAAAAAAATATTATTTAATATATAAACAAGGTATTTTTAACATTAACACAATGTTTTTTTAAAAAATATTAGTCATCACCCAAGATAATCTCTAACATGTTTTATTATTAATTAGATTTACTTCAACTTTTTTTTAATAGTTTTGTACCAAAAATTGGTCCGTATTTTTATAAATTTTAAAAATATTTTTTCAACCCAGGAAAGGAGCATTTAAAAGGTGTATTCATCAAATCAGCTTATCAGCAGATGATTTATTTATTTTGCAAACATCAAAAGCTGTTTTTATTTAATGGTTTAAGCTTACACATACAAAGGTTGTTTTTATTGAAAACTAACATGAAATTGCAAAAAACCAAATCCCCGTTGGGTTGAGTGCACCTTGTATTAATATAGCTTTTGCCGAGGTTTCCTACTTGGAGACCCCTATAGGTATTAATAATCATGTGTTAATTAAAGTAAAATGAGGGGAAATTTTTAAAAACAATAATTTGTGCCAACATCCAAATAAACATAACAATAGTTATTTAGCAAACTGAAAAACCAATAAAAAATTTACACTTCATAAAAAACCAATTCAACAAAAAAGTACCGCTAACATTTTATTTTTTTTAAATACTTCATGTACTTTTTTGCTTGTATTTTTTTTATCAAAAACAACCCATATTTGGTTCGCAATATTGACAGACTTATAGCAAAAAAAAAAACTTAAACACAAAAACATGTTAACAAAAAATCAAAACACACTCTGTCATTCCAAATATTTAGCTAAACAAATATGGTCATGAAAAGAAAACGTTAGGCGTACGCCAAAAAATCGAGAAGACTTGAAGTAAAGGCAGCAGTGAGTTCTTTTTGTAGCCTAATGGTCAGGTTTTTTTTCATTAGTCATCAACTCAAAAGCACATTCATTTGTCTATATTGCAAATCATCCTGTATTTCAACGGAAATTGCATAAATTAATCCATAAATTAGTAAATATATTAGTGTTGTTGGTTTTCAAATATGTTTACCCACAATGTTTGGTCTTTTGAACAACATATACTTATACCACCACAAGTATTATCCGATATGTGATGATATTTGTAATAAAAAGAAATATTAGTTGAAAACTAAACTCTGTACAACCGAAAAACTTAAAACCATTTTCCTTGTCAAAAAAGTGTAGGCTTCAATTTAGAAAATTATTTAATGACAATTAGGACCAATGCGAATTTATACAGGTTTTTTTTTTTTTTTTTTTTATTATTCCTACACTAAATCTCGCGAAGCTTTTTGCTTGTCTGCAGGAGACCAGAGTCTCTGGCGGGAATCGAACCCGCAACCCCGGTGTGATAGTTTTTTTTAGATATTTCAATAGTTTAAAAATTTCTTTTAAAATAATCTTCTAGACAAATAATTTGGTTTAAATGTTTAGGATTCTTTTAAGTAATTCTTTTCATTTATTTTGATAAAACTTGACTTGGAAAAAAGTCTTTCAATTATCGTAGATGTTGGAGAAACCGAAAGCAACCCATAATACAGAATATCTAACTTCTTAGACCTTTTCCTGGATTTCCTTTAACATATAAGATCTTCCATTATGCCATTAGAGTCCTGTTTTCAGTTTTTAAAATTTTTAACACTTCTAATTGTTTCGGGTAATTCTGTTGAAAGATTGATATAAGAAAATATGAGAAGAAACAAATAACTTAAGGTACGTTCAGACTAATGAAATATTTGATAAAATATTTGTTCTGATATTTGCTTCAAACTGTGTTAAACAAAAAAATATTTTGTTTAATGTTCAAACTAAGTATAAATATTTGAAAATTTTTGTTTGTTGAAACAGTTGGAAAATATTGTTAAATAAAATAAATTAAATCATGTTTGCCATGCTATCAGACTAAAACAAATATTTGCATCAAATAATTATTAAATAAAAGTGTTTAAAAATAAAATTATATTTCACAAATAGTAAAAATGAGCGCAGAAGATAATTTATTTGTTTTATGCTGTGGAGTAGCATCTCTTATGGTGTTAGAACAGGAGAATGGTAAAGAAAAAAAATTGGAAGACAATTGGGTGAAAATTGCTTACTTAGCGGAAATTCGCATAAATTTGCACGAATAATTGCAAACTTGGAAGCAACCCCTAAAATATATTTGAAATCGGTTAAAAAACAAAATTTCGTAAAATAACAAAAAAAAAAATTTTTCCAAAAATAGCAAAAAATTCGCGAAAATTTTTAATATTTCAAACAAGCCATAAAATTGATTAAAAGTCCCTAAAGTATATAAAGTTCCGTAAAGATTGCTAAATTAGTGGATATTCGCCAAAATTTTCTAATACCGGCATGACGGCCAATTCTAATAATTATTAAAAATCGTTTAAGCTGTAAAGAATCACACGAAAAAATCGCTTCTTTCGCGAACATAACTAAAATTCGCGAAAAATTGCAAACTTGGAAGCAAACCCTAAAATTTATTTAAAATCGGTAAAAAAAAAACAAAATGTCTGAATTTAAAAAAAAAAAAAGTTTTTGCAAAAATAGCAAAAAATTCTCGAAAATTTTTAATATTTCAAACAAGCCATTAAATTGATTAAAAGTCCCTAAAAGTATATAAAGTTTCGTAAAGATTGCTAAATTAGTGGAAATTTGCACAAATATGCTGATATCGGCATGACGGACAAGTCTAATAATTATTTAATATCGGTAAAGCCGTAAAGAATTACAGGAAAAAATCGCTTCTATCACGAACATGGCTGAAATTCGCGAAAAATTGCAGCCTGGAAACAAACCCCAAAATTTATTTAAAATCGCTAAATCTATTAAAAAACAAAATGTCGGGATAAAACAAAAACAATTTTTTTGCAAAAATAGCGAAAATTCACGAAAAATGTTAATATTTCAAACAAGCGATAAAAATGGCTAAATTAGCAGAAATTCGCAAAAA
Organism: Pollenia amentaria; assembly: GCA_943735925.1. NCBI lineage: Eukaryota > Metazoa > Arthropoda > Insecta > Diptera > Polleniidae > Pollenia > Pollenia amentaria. The sequence goes on from OX031009.1 coordinate 39,599,419, forward strand.
TTTGCTAATATAATACCGGCATGATAGCAAAATCTAATAAGCTTACAGGAAAAATTGCTTATATCGGGAACATGGCTAAAGTTATTTGTCGGTGTTTGCTTTTACGATTTTTTTTAATATTAAATAAATGTTTGCTCAAAAATTACTAAAATATTTGATTTTTTGTGTTCATACTATGTTCACATTTGTCAAATATTTGTTTGCCAACAAATACTTGTATTTGCTTAAAATCAGCTGTTTTTTTATTTGACACTCAAAAATATTTTGTATTCAGACTACGTTAATGAATTATTTCATGTTTGCTTTCAAATATTTCATCAATCTGAACGTACCTTAACACATTCATATAAAAAGTACGTGAAACTAAAAACTGTTGACAGCACTGAACCTTCTTTTTATAAAAAAAATATTTTTTAAACAAATACCTTTTATTATATGAGACGAAACAAATAATTAAAAACACAAAAAACATGTTATAATACTACAAAAAATTAAAAATTTTGTTACATCGGTTAATCGGTTAATACACTGAAATAAACAGGTTTAATCGTTTATCGAAAATTGCCAATTTTAAATAAGCCGATCGCTTAATTGGGTAGTAAACAATCGGTTAACCGAATGAATACCCTAGTCAACACTATGTCAGTCCAGGGTGCAAAATTTGCCAAAAAGAAATATTTCTTATTCAAATTGAACCAAATCAGGACTCCCATACAAATGTCCTTTAGAAATTATAATTTTGACAAAAACATGTTTAATACAATGGCCGAAGAGGGCTTTCTTACTTGTTTTATATAATTTAAATGTTATTGCACTTGATAAAAAAAAAGTGTTGTAGGGTATTATAGGCTCGAATAGACTAAATTGTCTTACTTGTTTTGTTATTGTTTGCTCTCTAACAAAACCAAGTGATGGCATTATAAATTTATAAAATTTATTATAATGTGTTCGTTTTTGCAGTAGGACTTAAACCTAAATTATTTGCCAAATATGAAGCGACCGATCGATATACATGCATCTTGAAAGAAAAGACAATTATTATTCATTAAATGTTTGACGTCGTTAACTGTTTACTTTTATACGTTTCATTTTTAAAGATTTGTTCAAAAAATTTATTTGAATTCATGACGTTGCTTAAAAAAAAATTTTTTTTTTTTTTGCTTACATTTTTGATTGAAATCTTTTAATTATCTTTCATTTCGATTGTTTGCTTGCAAATTGGGAAAGTTCAAATTCAGTTGTTGTATTTGGTTATATGAATTTTTTTTTTTTTAATAATTTATAGGGGATAAAATGGGTTTTACCATTTGAACCAGCAAAATATATTTATATGTGAGTCTTTTAATAAACTTTGAATGTAAGCTAAAGGTTAATAGATGCAATCCGTTTAAAGAACCTTTCATTTCTTTGAGGAATTTTTAAAAAGTTCGTGTCTTAAGTCTTTTGTTTTGACAAGCAATTGTGAGTAGGAGCAACAAAGAGAGACAATAAAGTACAACAGACTTTAGTCACGAACTTAAATAAACTACAGAATAAAAAACTTAATGGAATTTTATTAGATACAAAGTATACAAATAAATAGTATAAAAATGCAAATAATTGTAAAGATGAACGATCGACTTGACCTGACCGATGCACGGAGGGAAAAAAGACCAATCTAGCGGCGGAAAAATAAACAACAATTATATAATTTAAAAAAAAAAAATTAGCGCATCATCTAAGTTGATTTTATTTATCACTAAGTTATCTGGTTCGGAAAATATGGTCTTTTAAGCATTGAGACAAAATTAAATTGTAATTATTTATTTATAATTTCCTTCACCGAAGGTAAAAGGGTATATTTAAGTTTGTCATGCCGTCTGTCATTTCTACAGTATGGCTCTTTGATTTGCAAAGTTAATTCAACAATTTCCATCTTTCCGTGTACTCTGATGAAGTTAAAGTTTGCCATTCATATTCATTCACCTCTTGTGCTCCGAACTTCACTGAACTGCACCTACTACTTGCATACGTAATGTCAATTTTTTAATAACCCCTTGTGCTTTAAGCCCCTCATATGTAAATAATTTTTTTGCTACCGCAATATATACACTCTAATTTCAATTAAATTTTAATAATCAAACTCTTAAGCTATCTTCACACCAATTAAATATTTGACGTCGTAAAGTTTAGTAAATCAATTGAAATTTTTAAATATAAAGCTAAAGTTTCAATTTTTGCGTAAAATATTTGTTTGGTCTGAACATACCTTTAGTAAAATTACTAATATATACAAAAAAATATATATATAAATATAGAAAATCGTATTGCTGTTCATTTTACCAACATGGGTCACCTTAAGAGGCGATGCGCCACGACTTTCCTTTATCCAATGCCCATAATTTGTTGCATACCGTATTTTTACGCAAAAGCAAACATTTCTAGGGGGAGTTACGGTCTACAACTTCAAATAAAATTTCTTCAATACACCCAAGATTACACTAATGTACATATCGCACACTAAATCCTAAACAGGTACAGCTAAAAATTAAAAAATGCTTAGTAGAGACAGAAAACTGGCTTCAAAAACATGGTTGCAATTTTTTAATCAAATTACGTTTCACAAAGGTTAAAGAAAAAAACTTTAAAATAGACAGTGGCACAATCAAAATTTCCGGGGTTGCTATAGATTTGATTTGTAAACTGGCTTATGAAAAAAAATGACTTTGATAAATTTTGAGTTGTGCCTGTTTTTTATTTAGTGTGCGATATGTATATACATTTATATAGACATTTAGCAGTGTATAATCTTCATTTAAGTCATTTTTATTGAAAAAAAAATGTCTCTTTACACAATGTGTCATGCAAATTTGTTATAAATCTTTTTAAATAAACAGTAAAAATAAATGCGATAAATACTCTACAACAGCTTCTGTTTACTGACACATTAGGATTATTAACACATCGTGTGAATATTTTCGATTCTTCATAAACTGTCACAACAGCTAAAATCACAAAACACACCCACACTTAAAACAAAAAACTCATACTGGCGTCTTTAAATGCCATGAATGTAATCAGGTTGAAATATTTTTTTAAATTTCCATAAAAAGTCATATACCGCCTAATTAACTAAAAAAAACACATATTAAATGTTACTCATCATTTAAATATTTTTAGTTAAAACAATCATTTCTTTAAACCAAATTTAGAAGAAGTGATAAAATGTTGATACGAGGATTAAAATATTTAAACTCTTTTTTTTTTGTTATAATGATGAAATAATAGAAAACGACATATGCTTTTATGCATGTTCAACATTTTCGATTTTTAAGTCCAATTGTTATTCTCAACATCCACTCGGTCTCTTAATGACGTTTTTGTGGTTTAGTTTTAAAAACTTTTTCTCTTTGTTATGCGTAATTAGAATTAAATCATTTGAAAAAAAACCAGCATAGACTGTTGTTATAGATATTTGGCTTTATTTAAAAAAGTTTATGACTATTTTTGAAACTTGGAAATGTTTTGTTGAAATTGATTTTGCTAATTTGCGGTTTTCAAAAAATAAAAAACAAACACTAAAAATGGTAGTAAAACCGCAAAAAATTTGTTATAAGATGTAGAGCGAATAGTAAAATTTGCCAATTTCTGTTAAACTCTAGCTATTCCATTTCATATTGAGGTAAAAATGCGACATTTTTTTAACACAGCAACTGTTTTGTTTGGTTAAAGTTTTCATTGAATTGAAGTTATTAATGAATAACATTTTTCTTTCTGATTTTATTTAATGTTGGCATTTATTAAAACGTACTGCCGGTTTATAGAACTCGAGCACAAACGTGACTCTTTTAACTGACATTTAAAACAAAAACAAGTTTTAAAATTTTGTTTTAAATGTAAGTTAAGTGAGTCACTTTTACGATCGCGTTCTGCAAACAGGCAGTTAGCGTATAGTTTGAAAATATGTGCGCATAAGGTTTTGAAGATAATAGCCTGCAAATGGTGCCCATTGTTTTCTTTAACCTGATGTGCTATTTCCAGAACATAACTTAGAATTTCAAGTCCCAGGGCCCTCACTTCTTCTCGGATAGACGCCCTTTAGGTAACCTCAAAGTAAAAAATCGGAATCCGTTAAAAAACGCGATATTATTCTATGCTAAAAATTCCGCACAGGGGAGCCATAGTGTCACGAGCTGTGTAAGCTGCGGTTGAAATCACAATTCTGGATTGTTTTCTTCCTCGGGCCTTAACATTTCTTCGACCATTGTCCGGATTGAATGCCATTCACATTAACCTCAACTTGTTCGTCGTTTTCATAAAAATATGGCCCAAAAAAAATATGTACATCTAAATGGGTGCATTTAATGTTCAACTATTATTTTTGGATTTTAATTGCTCCATATGCAATTCCATTTATTCACTCGACCATTGAGGTAATCTTTGTGTCTGAAAATTCGATTCCTGGCCAAAAAAAACTTTGATTCTTTGTTCTGTACTTAATTTTTCTATCACAATTTTCAAAGTCAATTCTAAAAAAAACAAAACTTAAACGAAAAATGTATTCATTCATTAAATCATAACGTTACTAATACGCTTATGAGGAGCTCCATAGCAAAACAAAATACATAAGATCACATTTTAAGTATTTAAGCTGTTTTATTAAACTTAATATTATTTACCAAAATGTACACAGAAAAAAATTAAAAATTGTCTCTAATCACCAAATTTATACAAAATTCATAGAATCAAGTAAACAGTTTGTTGATTTTGCACCTATTACCAAAATTGATTGATTAGTAAAAATTGTAAAATTTGAATATTGTGAATATTTTTTTTTTTTCAATAAATGATATTTTTAATTTTAATTAAAAAAATAATATTCAACATATTTTTATTTTTCGAATTTATTTTATGAGCTAAATTTCAGTTATGTTTTTTTTATAAAGCTTTTTGTAATAGTTCTATTCCTTAAATTTGTAGGAATGAATAAATACAAAAAGCTTTATAAAAAAAAACCTAACTGAAATTTAGCTCATAGAATACATTCGAAAAATAAAAAAATGTTGAATAAAATAAAGAAGCTTATGAAAAGAAATAATTCCCAGATTCTATTTGTTAAAAAAATTATCAAAAAACTTTGTCGTTTCAAGCAATGTGTAAGATTTTGACAATTCGCAACAACAATTCTACAAGTTTAAATTATTTTATTTTAAACGAAAAAATCAATTAAGATTTCTTGTTATTTAATTAAACATTTATTTTAAAACAACTAAAATGTTAATTAAATCAAAATTACATTTTTAATTTTCTTTCAACTAAAAAAATAATTGATTCAATTATCATATTAATTAAATATAAATAAAAACTTTTTAAACCATTTTTTTATTGATAAAAAAATTACTGATACTTTTTTCTGTGTATGTAAAAATTGTCGTTAAACGTTCCCAAGATTGGTCCGTAAAGAGGTGGTATAAAGTTTGTGGCCTACAGAGATAACGCGAAGATCGGAATTACGCTGACGACATTTGACTTTCTTCTCACAAAGTTTTTGATATGCAAGATAAAAAAGATGAGCTCGTACGACTAGTCAAACTAGACTGGCTTGATATAAATACAAATAAAACTTTGATCATGCGCCTGAACAGCAAAAGCAAAATAAATATTACGATTAGTAACTAACTTATTCCTTTCGGCGAAACACTCTGCGACTTGAATAGTATTATGGTGATTAATGAATGAATAGATTCTGATGTCAACAAGAGAGTCAACGAGGCACATATATATGGCTTAGAAAAACATGACGTAATACTCAAATTACTACAACTACCGAAACAAATGTGTTAAATAAATTTTGTTCTACGGCAGTGAAACATGATTATTTACTAAAGAAATTAGATCACAAACAGAATAAGCAACGACTGTCTATGGAGAATCAGGAACGAAGAACCAAAAAAAAACAAAGATTAAGTGAAGAAAGCAGCACTAAACAAACTAAATGCTTTATATATAAAATTATTCATCACTTGTGTTGCGGAAACCCCACATTAATGGCATTCTCTGGTGACTACATACCTAATAAATAATGTTCTTATTTTAGAATTATTAATGGTATATTTTAAAAAGTAAGCGCATAAATATGTGTAGCATGATTGTAACGGAGAATATTACAAAATAACTGAAGCGACAAAAAATTGAGCTGGTCGTTACACTCACCTGTATCTATATGCGTTTTTGTGTCAAAAATATTTTGTTATAAAGTGGAAACTTTCCCTATAAAATTCTTCATTTATCCCTTACCAACCTGCTACCTTTTTTTTCATTGGGTATGTATGGTTTGAGGACATGGACAATTACGATAACATCGATGAACAAATTTTAAATTTTTGAGATGTGGTGTTATTAGGGAGATCGAACGGTTATTATTCGACCGTTTTAACCGGTTATTTTAGCCTTGCCCAAGTCGGTTATTTTAATATAACAAACCTGTTATTTTAATGTGTAATTTATATACATTTTTCTTACTCCTGTTGTACATAGATGTACCCGCAATTTAAGTATATTTCTAATTGAATACTATTGGGCAAACTTGAACTTTTTATGAAGACTGTCAAAACAAAAAAAGTAAAAAAAAACATTATGAACAATGTAAATACAAATAGCTTATATAAGCGTGTGTTCTTGTAAAACAAAACAAAAACTATTCAAAATACTACAAAAACGTGTGCAGTTAAAAAGTAAATAGTAATTTGTGCGAGAGTATTCTAAATATCAAAGATATTTTTATATTAAGGGTGGTTGTTGATTTTGAATAAAACACAAATTATTTATAAAATTATTGTCATGTTTTTTCATTATGATAATATTGGTATGGTTCAATTATGTATGGAACAATATGGCCAAATGACCGCCGCGACTTAGGCGGCACACCTCCATCCGATGGTCCAAATTTTCGATGACGCTGAGGCATAATTGAGGTTCGATGTCTATGACCTGCCGAATTATTTCATCCTTTAGCTCTTGAATTGTTGCTGGCTTATCGACGTACACCTTTTCTTTCAAATAACCCCAAAGAAAGAAGTCCAACGGTGTCAAATCACATGATCTTTGACATCGCGTAAAAGAGCCATTGTTTCATTAGCTGTGTGGCAAGTGGCACCGTCCTGTTGAAACCACATATCGTCCATATCCATATCTTCCAATTCGGGCCATAAAAAGCTCGTTTTCATCTCATGATAGTGAACACCATTCACAGTAACTGCCTGGCCGGCATTATTTTGGAAAAAATACGGCCTGATGACGCCGCCAGCCCATAAACCGCACCAAACAGTCACTCTTTGTTATATATGTCAAATTATTTTGTTTCAGCATTCAGCGAATATAATATGAACATGCTTTTTGTATGAAATATTTGTCATTTCGTCGATCACAATTTGAAACCTTCCAAGACACAACGGGTTAATATTTCACCCAATGATTCATTTTTGGCAGCGTGTTTTAGTAAAGTATTACTTGTCGACTCCTTAGAACTATTTCGAACGGAGTTAAGTTTTATTTGGAGCATATGAATGCCAAGCATGTGGACTAATTAGATGTGATTAATAAATCGTGACGTGGAGAACACTTTGCGACTTATCATTTTAGGGCACTTCAAACACCTAACTTTGTCTTTTTAATCCCGTTCGAAATATCTCTAGAAATAACATCTAACGGGCGGTTAAATTTTGAGGGCTGATCTTGAATGTGAACCACACCTAAACGTCAAGTTTCTTCTGCATTTCATTTGACATTTCTCATTTCCAAACTAACTCAATTTGAACCATGGAAAGATACACAATCGAGCAACGCGTTAAAGTTATTCAGGCTTATTATGAAAATGGGCGTTCAACTCAAAATGCATATTTAAAATCATGTTTGGTGCAGTTTATGGACTGGCAGCATCATCGGGCCGTATTTTGTCCAAAATAAGGCCGGTGAGGCAGTTACTGTGAATGGTGTTCGCTATCGTGAGATGATAACGAACTTTTTATGGCCCGAATCGGAAGATATGGATATGGACGATATGTGGTTTCAACAGGACGGTTCCACTTGCCACACAGCTAACGAAGGTATGGCTCTTTTGCGCGACAAATTCAATGGCCGTGTTATCTCACGTGGTGGCGATGTCAATTGGCCGCCAAGATCATGTGATTTGACACCGTTGGACTTCTTTCTTTGGGGTTATTTGAAAGAAAATGTGTCGATAAGCCAGCAACTATTCAATGGCTAAAGGATGAGATAATTCGGCACATTAACGGCATAGAACCTCAATTATGCCTCAGCGTCATCGAAAATGTTGACCATCGGATGGAGGTGTGCCGCCGATGTCGCGGCGTCCATACCAATATTATCATAATAAAAAGAAATGACAATAATTTGTGTTTTATTCAAAATCAACATCGGCCCTTAAAATTGAACCACCCTTTAAAAGAAAAAGAAATTTCAATAGAAATGCAAAAGAATTTATCGAATTTCATTCAATATTGTTGCAGTTTTTTTTTAAATTTAATAGCCAATTTACAAATCTAGTTGTTTTTGGCTAGATTTCCCGTACAAAACAAAATCTACTCCGTGACTAGATTTTGACGAAATCTATTCGAAATCTAGTAGTACTTATTGATGCAACTATATTTTTCCCCATACAGCACTAAAAACTACTTCCATGCACAAGAAAAAAATGAAATTTTAACAAAACAAAAACAATAATAGCTGCTTGTTAAAATTGTTAAAAAATACAAAAATTTTCTAAAATAATAAAAAAAAATGCAAATGACAAATAATATTGATAAAATAAATGAAGTTGATTATAAAGAAAATGTAATTCAAATTTTTAAATGCCTATTTCTTTATATGTAAGTATGTGTTACACAAAAAACTTTCAGTCGGCGGTGTTTGTTGTGAAAACCAAATCTCGCTAATGTCAAACAATTATAATGTAAACGAACTAGATTTGGAGGAAGATTTCAAATGAAATCTACTAGATTTCGATGTAATGTAAATGCCCTATTACTTAGAATTTTTTTGTCGCTTTAAATATGTATATCGTTACCTTAATATAAAAAGGCCCCAACTCATCAAAAACACTTTTTACAGGAGAAGGAAAAAACTTAATAAAAGCTGAAATAATATAGCTACACAACCATTGTCAAAAAACATCTTTATTAAAATTAAACGAGGAATTCAGATTGAAATTCATAATATGTATTTCTTTCGAAAAATTGTGTGTATGAGTTAGGCCTTTTTTTCTTTAGAAAAATTGTGTGTATGAGTTAGGGCTTTTTGTATTCTGCTTATAACTTCTTTATTTTTACTCTAATTTGCTTGAAATTTTAATAGAATGTGTATTAGCAGCCATTCTACAATAATCAATAAAAAAACGGATTTCCAAAAATAATGAGTTGGGGCCTTTTTATATTAAGGTAACGATATGAACAAAAGTTACTTTTAAATATACAATTCTAAGAAAATCAACAAATATTTGACACTTTTGAGCAATGAAAACCTCAGACATAAAAAATTTCCATATACAAAGTGGTTAAAATATTTAACATTCTTCTATGCTATTTTTATTATTTTTTCGTAGTAATGATTAATTACAAAAAAAATTTTTGGCGCCAGTTATCTTTTTAGTACTTCATCATGCTCTTAAAACAATATTTACAAATATTTTTAAAATATCGTTTTTTTTTGTCTCTGCCAAAGACTTTGACCAAAAAATCAAAGTCTAAAAAACAACTTTGAAAAATGCTGTTAAAAACGTGTTTCAAAAAAGACAAATATTTTATAAACCTGATAAGGTTTTTTTTAATATGGGAAAAAAATTTTAATAAATTAATTAATTTGTGATCCAAAATATGTTAAAAAAAATAAGCTCATCTGTAATAAAACCTGTAGGCTTAGAATTATATTACTAGCAATGGATTTCCCAAGAAAATAATAAATGAATAAAAAAAAATGTGTAAGTAAAAAAGTTTCTACTTTGAACTATAAATAAAAATTGTCGTTGAAATATTTAAATGACATCTTTGAACCTTAACTCAGTCAGACATTATTCAAAGAAAAAAAGATAAAAAAAAATTTTACGTTATAAATAACAACAAAATATTTTGCCAGTGTTGTTAGGTGTGGTCTTTTTAAATATGAAAATTTATAACTATACAAATTAAGCTACTCGTATTAAGAACGCATGAAAGTCATTAAATATAATCAAACAAAGAGGTAAATTTAACACGCGTATAATAGAAGAAGACAAGTTTATATATGTATGTAAATACATAAATATCAATTCCACTTTTTATGGGTATATTATTTTAATAAAAATTTAAATAATAATGTTTTTCAGGGCTGTTAGAATTTCACAAGAACGTTTAAGTTTTAAAAAACATGCCCTTAGACTTAATTTTAGAAAAACATTTTATTAAATGATCAGTTTATGTCAATAAAGCTCGATTCACCCATGCGTTGCAACCCATATTTTTGTCCGGAAATTTTTTTTTTATATCGAGTCTTACTTTTGAGAGAAGGAGAAATTACTTTGTTCGGAAAGTTTTTTTTTTAGAATTGGTTTTATTTTAATTCTTGTTCTAAACAAAATAAACTGAGATGCCACCGTTTTTTTAATTTGTACACAAAAGTTTAATCGAGAACCACAACATATAGTGTTTTTGTATTTATATTACAACAAATGTTTTTTTGCTTAATACATATGGCGATTTCTTTTCTGGAAAATATATGTTACAGTATATACATGTAACACTTTCTAATGTTACCTATAATCACTCAAAGTGTTACATCTTGTGCAACCTCAATAGAACAAAATTAGATGCTTTTATTTACAACTATTACACTTTTATTATCAATGTACTTCATTATCGTTTTTAAAGCTATATTGGCAGTTTCTGCACGCTATTACGGCTTGGAAACATATGTTGACATCACTATTGGTTTGTGAAAAATTAAAATGATAATAAGATACACATAGATTTTTTTTTCATTTTAATATGTAAGAATTTTATATTTTGTTTTTAAGCAATCTTTTCATTAAATTATTAGCGGAATTAATTAAGACGAACAAAATAAAACATTGGGTACAAAGGAAGTAGTAACTACCAAAGTTTTCAAACAGGGCGGTATGAACACCTTAAGTAAAAGTAAGGGTAAAATATGCAACATGTTTTGCATGTTTTTCATCAACATATTCACAAAAGAACTTGAAAATTGTTCCCACTGTTGTATTTTTTGTACAATCGAACACAAACATTAAGAAAATTTGTGCGACATATTTCTCAGAAATTAAATTGCCAATAATTGAATCAAAAAATAAATATAATTAAATTAAAAGATTTTGTTCGTTGTGCTTAATTCCCTATTCGGTCGGAGCTAGTTCGGTCACTAAAATTGTAATAAGGACAAAGCCTATTGAAAGTGGTGGCAAATGTTACATGATTTCACCAAGCCCCCATCAAATGTCCTCCCGAAATAAAGCGAAATATTTCGTCCATGAGTATCGCATGTTTAAAAACTTTAGCACAAGAATAATGACAAGTTACACAATACACTTTTATGTTTAACACTTTCCTTATAGAAATCAAATTCAGCAAAAAATGTCTTGTTCCAAACTTGAACGGAATCGGCCAAAATTCGACGGTATCTCCCATACAGATTGTATGGGTACACAGGGGTAATTATAATACTTCCGAAAATAACTTTTACTTCCATTAATGTCTTATCAATGATGGTATTGTGATAAAGTTTGGCAACATTTACTTTAATAATATCCAGTATGTTAAAAAAACGGTAGCTTCAACATTGACCATTAGTCCAATAGAGACGTCCTCCCGGAAAGAACCCCACATAGATTACTGGTATCTAAAAAACAATTTGCCACAAATGCCTCTAATATAAGTCTTAACTTCTTAACAAAATTAGGATTTTTGCCTTTATGTAGGTCAAAAATAAGATCCACTCTCGAAAATAATTTTGCATAACTAAGTTGTATGGTCGAGCCTGACCGACTATACTTTCTTACTTGTTATGTCTGATTTATGTACATATTACAAAAAAAAAAATCTAAAAAAAAATATTTAATAAAGCCGATTTAAGTAGCAGCATTAAAGCGTGGTTTTACAAAATCACTTTTCAACAAACTGACATTTTTATTCTTAAAAATTTTTGATAAATAATTTAAAAAGTGCTACAAAAAAACTGTCAAAATTCAACAAATTTATTTCCAAATAAAAATTAATTTAATAACATTAATTTGATATAATATGTGTGAAATTTTTATTACAACAATAGGAATCCACTATAAATTAATTAAATAACTTTATTTTGAATGTAAATATACATATGTACATACATATGCATATCAAAAGATAAACTAGAATTTTAAAATATTCTGATTTTTTTAATTTCTTACAAATAAAAACCTGTTTAAACAAGTAAGATTAAATAGTCGTTCAAGCTGATCATATGATATCCTACACCAGAGTATTTACAAAAATTTTTGGATACGTGTACTCTATTTGCGGGTCGCAAGCATGGACCTGCCAAAACAAAATTATTAGCCTGGCGTTTACACATGAAAGTACTTTCCTGAAGAAACAGCCGGTTTGCTGAATGTATACAAATTGTGTGTATGTCAGTTAAAAAAGTGGGAGTGCATTGCGATTTTCGAGAAATTACTTTCATGTGTAAATGCTAGGTAGGATTCATATATGTAAGAGTTATTTGTGGCGAATATATCGATATGCGATTTTTTCGACCTTTGGTGATTTTAACAGGGGCTGTATGTTAGACTTGTTAGCAATTCTAAACCATTCAGCACAAAACTAACATAATATTATAGCACTTTTCGTTGCCAAGTTTCAAAGCAACGTCTACAAGAAAGTTATAGCATTAAAAGATATTTATGGAAGTAGTTTTTAATGGGAGCTATTGCTCCCATGATTTAGGTTCAATAAAATGTTTCTCGAACCAATTTAATTTAAATGCCAGCATAATAATATGGCTTATGGAGACAAAGACTCTATTCCAGAAATAAGTTTGTATAGGGGCTATGCAAAACTTTCATAGTCCATGCGTCAGTTTATAGGTACTACATTTCATCAAAATATCTCCAAAATTGCTACCTACACTTTCATGTATTACACACATTAGCAGAAACGGTGGTGTGGGTATAACAAGTAAGAATGTGCCGAATATTTAGTACCCTGCACCAAAGGATGCTACTCAAAATCATTATAGGTTACATACCACCCAGACTAGCCATCGTTATGTTCAAACAACAAACAATTTCTTGTGCGCACATAAGTTTTGATTGTAAGGACTACTGTTGTCCATGTTTTGTTCTTGTTCAAGTAACGTTGTACAAATATTTGTTCGCACAACGATATCTAACGTCATTGCAGTATTGCCATATAAATAAACGACATCTTGATTGAAATTGTTGTTATTTTTATGGGTTGTCTCCTCATCAAAGATCATGAACAATTGTGCGATGGTATTTATGCCAACATTTTATTTTTGTGCAGACATAACAATCCATAGCCTAGACGGTGTATTACGGTTTTAAGTAGGGATGTAACGATGTATCGGCCTTTTTGTCGATACGATACCGATACCGATCCTCAAGAAGAAAAATCGCCGATACCTATAACGATACGAACAAAAAATTTAAATTCAAGGTAAATTAAACAAAACTGAAACAGGTTAATTTCTTTATTATACAAAATTAAAGTGTAAGAGATTATTAATATTTAAAATTGATTTTAATAAAATTTCAAAAACAACGAAATGTATTTAAATTCATGGTAAAATTAATTAATTTTTTAAGCAAAAAAAATCAGTGTAAAGGATTTTAATAAGATTTTTGTTTAAAGAAACAAAGTATTCTCAACTTTTGCGGAAATAATTTCGCAACTCCGTTTAAAGCAGACCTGCAGTTAAAAATCGTCTCTCAGATGTCACTGAACTCATTTGACAACTTTAGTATTTCTGCGCCATGCACATTAAATTGGGCCATAAAACAAGCGGAAATGGGTCTCTACAAAAATTAGAAAATCTAAGGTATATCTAGACTTTTTCTTTAGCTGAGCCACAGTGTAGGATCGACGAAGGACCATCATTTTCTTTTCAAATTTTCTTTTTAAATCTGGCACAAACGCTCCAAAGGTCAGTTCTCGTAGACTTATCAGAACTTTTACTAGGTGCAGGGGTGACCGTGTCTTCAACACTTTCGGAATGTAGAGTCATGTTGAGTAGCTCAATAAGACGTTTTATCGATCTATTGTCTTTGAAATTGTCAAGCTTTGTATTGAAGGCAAAGAATTGTAGATAAACATTATTCTGAAAGCACTCAAATTTTTCATTCATTTTTGGGACTTTAAATTATTCAGCATCTCAGTTTATTCATTTATCGTATTTTCTAATAATGTTCGAAGACTTTTAACTAGTGAAGTAGCGTCAGAAAATAAAGCAGTGCCTTTGCTTATGGATCTTGGGGTCTCTTCGAAGTTACGCAAAAGTTGTAGCGAAGTGATTTTTATTTTCAAAAAAATCACTAAAAAATTAGCAGAAAATTCTGCAGCAGGTCCAAAACAAGCGTTCAATGCATCAGTCAAAAAAGTCGTTGTGCAAAATTGTATTGAAAAGTTACACAGCAAATGCGTAAAATGTATATACGTATCGATCGCATGAAGTAGGATTACTTTCTACTTTAGCATGCGTCTCGGAAAAGGTCAAAAAAGAAGCATACGCATAAAACGCGTGGTGTAGACCGACCTTCAGCTTAAGAATTAAAAGAAACTACATATTTATTATTCTGCTTTATTTTTTGCTCTTAGTTGTTATGCAGAAAAAGGATTGAAAATTAAATTGTTTGTTCAAAAAACTATAAAAAAGTATCGGCGTAACGACAGTAAAATATCGCCGATACCGCTATATCGGTATCGGTATTCGTTACAAATAGCACAATCTCCAAATATTTCTATCGTGCACACATTTCATCGGCACACATTTCCACATATTGCACAATTCCGTTTTAAGCGGTCACATTATCGTCGCACATTGGAGCTATTTTTTTCGGCGTATATTTGCTTAATTGGTACAAAACGGCCACACAATTGTGCCTATTTTTTTTTTGTTGATTTTGGAGACATAATTTTAACATTTTTTCAATGGATTATGTTAAAAAAAAGAAAAGAAAATTAATACAACTAATAATATTTTAACAAAATTTCCAATAAAAAAATAAATTTTAGCAAAATTTTCTATAACTAGTAAATTTCTACAAAATTTTCTATGAATATTTAATTTATCAAAATTGACTATGAAAAGTTAATTTCAACGAAATTTCCTATTAAAAGTAAATTAAATCAAAATTTCCTATAAAAAATTAGTATTAGCAAAATTTCCTATATCTAGCAAATTTCAACAAAAAATAATTATTAGCACAATTTCCTATGTAAAATTACTTGCAACAAAACTTCCTATAGAAAGTAAATTTAAGCAAAATTTCCTATACAAAATAAATTTTAGAAAAATTTCTTAAATCTAGTAAATTTAAACCAAATTTCCAATACAAAATAAATATTAGCAGAATTTCCTCAAATAGTAAATTTTAGCAAAATTTCTTATAAAAAGTAAATTTCAACAAAAAATTTCATATAAAAATTAAATTTTAACAAAAAATGTTTTATAAAAAGTAAATTTTAGCAAGATTATATTCAATATATTTTTGCAAAATTTCCTATAACCTGTAAATTTTAACAAAACTTCCTATAAATTGTAAATTTTGACAAAATTTCCTATAAACAATAAAATATAACAAAATAACCTATAAATTGTAAATTTTAACAAAATTTCCTATAAAAAATTAATGTTAGCAAAATTTCTTATATCTAGCAAATTTTAACAAAAAATAAATATATGAGCACAATTTGCTATAAAAAATAACTTTCAACAAATTTCCTATAAAAAGTATATTTAAGCAAAATTTCCTATACAAAATAAATTTTAGAAAAATTTCTTATATATAGTCAATTTTAACCAAATTTCTTATATTTAGTAAATTTTAACCAAATTTCCAATAAAAAATTAATATTAGCAAAATTTCCTACAATGGTAAATTTTAACAAAATTTCCTATAAAAAGGAAATTTTAACAAAAAATTTCCTATAAAAAGTAAATTTCAACAAAAAATTTTCTATAAAAATTAATTGTAGCAAGATTTCCTATATTCAATATATTGTAGTAAAATTTCCTATAAATTGTAAATTTAAACAAAACGTACTATAAATTATAAATTTTGACAAAATTTCCTATAAACAATAAATTTTAACAACATTTCCTAAAAATTGTAAATTTGAGCAAAATTTACTATGAATAGTAAATAGTTAAATATATCGGCGCCGATTGTTCACTTTGATCGCCGCAGAAGTGGCCAATAAATATCGGCGCATTTGTAACATTTTGATTGCTTAACATTGTCGTAAAGGGTGTTCACAACATCGGCACATCAGGTTTGCTTTTAATTGAGGATGTTCTTTTCAAAACTTGATTATTCCACTTTCGACGGAAATGGTTTTTAATTTTTTGTTTGTTTGGTAACATTGAAATAAAAATTCAGCGAAAATAGAATTTTGAAAAAACTCTGTAATAACACCGAAGAAAAAGCAATAAGAGGCATGAATTCGTCAAAAGTAGATTATTCCACTTCAAAATCCTATTACCTATTTAAAATATATAGTTTTGGAACAAAATATGATTAATCCAGATAATTTAAGTTCACCTTTAATGCTATTTTATTTCAAAAAGGTATAATAAATTTATACCTAATTAGTTTCAGCAAGACAAGATTAATCCATAGTTTTGAATTAAAACATGATTATTCCTCTAGAGCACAGAACAAAACTTAATTATTCCAATTAGCTCCGTCAAAACTAGATTATTCCATTTAAAATTTTGGATTTATTCAATATATATTATTGCTAAATTTTTTAATCCTGTACAAAGCAATGACTAATCTTGTTGTCTAAATTAATGCAACAAAAGTTCGGGTTAAATGCATAGTTGCATTTCTAAAAAACTATTTTCTCAAATTGTGCAAAAACACAACAAGTGGAATAGAGAAGTTTTGAAAAGAATCTCCTCAATTGTCTAATGCTAGCACGATTTCGGAGCAGATTGTCGTATATTACAAAATTGCTTGCGTTCACATGATCGCCACACAAAATGCTACGAAAATTGGTACATGGCGCCAATAGTGTAATCTTAGCGTTAATCGTATTTAAATGCTCCCTTACCCTAGGTCTCCACTAGCCATCAAATTATGTTAAGAAATAATCTTTCGAAACGCTGTTAAAACACGAGAAACCCCTCTAACATGATGAGTCTATAGTTAACACTAACATCATGTTAGAGTTAATGTTAATCGTTGTTAGTTGTAGACAGCGTGTAAGAGTGGGTTTTATATAAAACATTTGGGTAAATTATGGACCGATAATCACGAAAAGATTTAACATTTATATCACCGATTTTATAGTATTTTGTCTCGTAAATACATAAAATCAGTTCGTGGGTATTTCTATGTTGGTCGGTTAACAATTTTTTTTTCAAGTAAAAGTAGTGTAAATGTACATAGATTTTTAGGTTTGTCCATAACCAGGTTCATAACTCTATTTCTATATAACCAAAAATGTTAAGGAGAACTAATTTGGACCTGTTTCAAGAGACTGACAGATAAATCGACTAAGAACTATTAAAAGACCCGGAATATATAAGCTTTATGGAGCTGTACTAAGCTTGGTATTACACGGCGAGTGACAAACAAACTTAGTACACCATCATTCACCACCTATCGTTGTAGAAGGTAAAAATAATGAGAGGATTATTGAAATTTGTTTGCTTTTAATTAAAAAAATAATACACTATATAAATTTTTAAAACAGCAAGATGGAATTAACACATTTAAAATTCAAATACTCATTTGTTATTATAAGATTTACTCAATTATTAACGTCTAGTTTGAATATATTTCGCACTTGAGCTTGAACTTTTGTTTTTACATCTTGTAAAGATACTTATCTCTTATGTTCTCCTAGTCGAAAATATTGAGTTTCTCAGCAAATTATTTGTCCCAACGAAACCATGTGATTTGTCTGAAATATAAAGTAAAGAAATGTTTGTTAATGGTGCTATTTTTTTACAAAAAGGTGGTTATAAAAAATTCAGGAAGGCATTACGCCCAGTTCCAATATTAAACGATAGATGCAAATATAAACTTTAAGACAAATATTGTCGTCTTAGGTTTACTCGCATGGCCTTTTTATTCCTAACATTTGTATCACGGGGGACATTTGTAGGGGAAAGATAAAATAATAGACTGGTTAATTCCACTTTCAATACAAATTAAACTATATAAGTATAAAGTACTTTAAGCAAATTAATTTGACCTACCTCATTCTATGTGATCGCTATTATGGCCGTGATAAAGTTTGTATTATAACCAGATAAAATACTGGTCCGATTTGGTTCAGGAAGATGCAATTTGGCAAAAGACTTATTCCGTAGGAAAATATTTGTATTTGACCTAGGCGAAATAATGTAAGAATTTTACTTATTTTCAATACTAAACTCTCATACACTTAATGTTTTATACATCTCGTCAGCCCATTATTGGTTTCTCCTACCGACCATTTAAAAAAAATTTAATGCCCCTTTCACAAAGCCCAGTTTCACGAAATTTGTTCAGGTTCATAGTAACTATTTTAAAGTTTATTAAGTATTGTTTTGCTCTACACGCCACGTACAAAATTATATTTTCCTCTTGCTTGCCATAAGAAAAAGAAATAGTAAAGGCGAAATCAAAAAAATGAAAATAAGAAAATAAATTTTACTATTGCTTCGCTTCATTTCCGTAAGAAAAAAGATAGTGAGAGCAAAAGCCAAATCAAAATCCCAATTTACATTATACGATTTTTGTCGTTGCGATTCTTACCTTATTGGCGAGAGGGGAATTAAAAGTGGTACAAAAGCGAGTATACTCTTCGATTCGCTTTGATCATTCATTCGTAGTGTCAAAATATATGTATACTCAAAAAGTTGTAACAACAAAAATCGTAAACATAAGACCGACTGCAAAAAAGAAACGACAAAAATCGCAACGACAAAAATCTTATTATATAAATTGACACTATGTTAACGTATGTAGCGCTAATTTCCACTTTTAATAAAATACTATTAACTTCAGAAAACTTCATGTAAACCTTAATTGTCGTTTTTTCCACTTCAACTTTTATGCATATGCGACAAACCAATAATGAGCTGATGATCTGACAGTACAACTTTTTGTTGCTTTACAGAGGGTTTATAATATTCGGTCCAGTGATGGAAAATTGAAAATTTGAGATGGTACTGACGACTAAGCAAAAGAGTACTTTATTAACCATTTTGGTACTTTTTATATAACCTATTTTTTTTTTTTAAATATAAAAAAAAACAAATATATAAAGGAATAAAATATCAATTAATTTTAATATTAAGATTATAAAATTTTAAAATTAATTCATTATTAATTCCCGAACAAAAATGTTATTACATATTTTCTAGTGGTGTTCAAAATATGTTTGCTAACTATTGCTGAGCAAAAATAGGAAATTCATACTAGTATGTTATACCGTCCTTGAAACCATGTAGTTAAAACGCATTTAAAATGACATTGATGCTTGAAGAATGTCAATATTTTTGCAACAGAAAACATGAACGATAAAGAACACTAAAGTGTATGTGTACCCTGTATCTTATTGGTGGGAAATGTTTAAAAAAAAGCAACGCTGGATTTCTTAACAAAGAAGCAAAACAAGAAAAGAGTACTAAAACTGACGTAGGGGTACTGTGGTATTTATGAAAAGAAAAAGTACAGAAAATAGTACCATAGTACTGAATTTTCCATCACTGATTTGGTCCCAAACGTGCATGTTAGTTACTTCTGACATACTAGTCTCATGGCCCAATTAGTATGTCTGCGCAAACCTACAACAATGCAACAATAGAAAAAAGAACAAGCAATTTGTTTGTGTAAAAAATTGTAAAGATGTCAAAGACAAGTGCTACAAAAACAAGTGCACGAAAAAAAACACAACTCTGCAAAAAATCAACTGGAGTTTCGCGCAGACCTACTAATTCCACCATGACTAGTATCTGGTTTTTGGCATAGTTTTTGCAGGCACCAAAGTCGTTCTTAGTTTCGAAATGTCGTGCTGCTGCTACAACAATGTTTGTTTGTGCCGTAAAAGAGTTCAGTCATCTTTAAGATTGTTTCTTTAAATTCCAAGATACCAATTTGGCATGCATAATTCCTATTAAATGGTTAAAAGAACATAGAAATATAGGTACTGCAAAAAATCAACTTTAGACGGCGAATGATTTTGCCAATAGTAGACGGACGCATATTTTATTCATAATAAAAATAGCTGATATCAGATGGTTTGTCAGAAGAAAAATAGAGAACGCTCTTATTAAAATTTTATCAGACGTATCTAACTTTTACAAAAGCAACGTTTTAAACGTAACACACTACATGTATGTATTTTGCAGTGGGAAATTTTACATGTCGTGAACGGCAGGCTAAAACAAATTTGTAAACTAAAAGTTATTTTTATCAAATTGTATCTTTCTAAGTTCTATTTGGCAAGCACGATAGCTTTTGACAAACGGATGAACGAACGTCTGGGATTTTAGAATTCCACTGTATTTACATGTCGTTACCTTAAACGCAAAAGGCCTTATCAAACAATTTGAAAATCTAACAGGAAAAGCAAAAATTATTTAAAATGATAAATTGCATTAAACGGTTAAGAATTTATTTTTCTTCTATATTTATTTTAAAATCCAGCATTTATTTTGACAATTGATAATGTTGCTTATTACAGAAAATGTCAGTTAGGCCTTTAAGCGTGTATTATATAATCTTTTGCAGATAGGGCCGATGGTTTATTGTTAATAAAATCGCTCATTTTCGAAAGTTTCCAAAAAAATTGCGTTGCTCTAATACATCAATAAAATAAATACAGAATAAAATAAAAGCCTATAAGATCTTCTTTCCTTGCATATGAATTTTCAAAAGAACTCAAACAGTTGCAATTTTGCTAAAGACAATATTAAAATATCAATAAAATAAGTTTTATTGTTGGCTTTTATTTAATTTATAAATTCAGTGTTTTATTGAACTAACAAAACAAAAGATTTAAGACACGCAAGCGCGTGATTTATTTGTCAAGTTTAAAACACTTTCTTCAAAAAACTGAATTTCTAAAACGTAATTTAGTCTTGACTATGTTTTTTAAGCTTAGTCTAGACGGTATGTTGAATCAGCATATTTACGAGTATGGTGAACAATTTGCTACTAATGAAAACATATCGTGTAGACACTAAATTTTTTTTAAACTTCGCTTTACCAATACCCACCCGGGTGATTTTTCGGTCATATTTCTTTAATAATTTCCTTAAATTTGTTTCAGTTAAAAGGAAATTTTAGCTCACTAAACAAATTGTTAAGTTCTTTAAAATAAAATAAAAAAAGGAAATTTGTTTACCACCCAGGTGGGTATTGGTTAAGCATACGTAGGTTAAGCATACGCGGGCTTAACCACATATGATTGAAATTTAAATTCTCTACACAGAAAAAAGTTTTTTATCAATTAAAAAAATGGCTTAAAATGTATTTAAATTTAATTAATATGATAATTCAATCAATTATTTTTTTAATTGAAAGAAAATTAAAAATTTTCTTTTGATTTACAGCCTGGCCCACAATGTCGACAAGAACATTTCTTTCTTATATTTATATTGAAAACAAAAACAAATTTAAATTTTTTATTATTGTTTTCAATATAAAAATGCGAAAGAAATGTTCTTGTTGTCATTGTGGGCCTGGCAGTTAATTAACATTTTAGTTGTTTTCAAACAAATTTTTAATTTAAATATTAATTAAATAACAAAAAATCTAAATCGACTTTTTTCGTTTAAAATAAAATAATATATTAACTTGCAGAATTGTTGTTGGGAAATGTCAATATTTTATTATAGAAATTAACACATTGTTTGAAATGGCAAAGGGTTTGATCATTTTTTTAATTAAAATAAAAAATAGATATTGGGAATTATTTCTTTTTATAAGCAACTTTATTATATTCAAACTTTTTTATTTTTCGAATTTATTCTATGAGTTAAATTTCAGTTATGTATTTTATAAAGCTTTTTGTAATAGTTATATTTCTTAAATTTTTAGAAATGACTTTATACACTACCAGACTATTATCTTGTATATTCTTGTTACATTTTAAGGTAAAATGTTTCATACAACTTTTTCTCGTTACTACAAAGTGAATTATTATACACAGAAAAAATTCTTCAAAATTGTTCACCAAAGCATTCATCAAAATTTAAATCAGTTTTAGTTCAAATTTAATGCATTGAATTAAACGTTTACGTAAGTGAATAAAACGTTTAATCGGGTGATTTAAACGTTTAATTGATACTATTAATTTGTTTACTGGTTCAAATTTAATAAATATTTTTATTAATAATAATTAGTATTGTGGTCACAAATATTTTAATTAAAATCATTTTTTATTTTTTCTGTGTATTTTAATTTTTAACTGGGCTTATTTAATTTATACCAGAACCAAATCTTCTCTCTTCTTCCTACCAATTTTTTTTTTTTTTTTTTGTCAAATTAGACATCGTTTTGCTTTTCATTTCGTATCAACATCAAAAAAGTTGGTTTGACTGCATTTGTTTTTGATACATCCTTTGACAACATTATGTTTTTTTATTTACGTAAGCGAAATTTATAAAAAAGCAAGAAATATATACAAATTGGTAATAAAGAGGGAGTATGGTCAAATTCATTTGAAATTTTTTCTGACGACCCAATATGCACACATAAAATAATGCGAAACTCAACATATCCTGAAGGCAGAAAAATTGTATGCTAACCGATATGTTGATTATTCGCTAATATCCACATGTTGAATTAAAAAAAAATTGGTACACGCAGCATATCATGTAGATGCCTTACATATTGAATATGCTGATAGAGGCATTTGTTTATATTTTAAAGAATACATTTGCTGATTAAACATAACGTCAATAGTTTTTAATATTTGTTAACCAGACATGCGGGGCGAGTTTAGCTACATGCAAAGTCAAAATAAATAATTGTAGTAAAAATTCAATTTACATAAACTTTTGTAGTCTTTCCGGATATTACATCAAATTATACCAGTGTAGCAATTCGTCAGAAAACTTTAATTAAATGCAAAAAACAAAAGACTTAAGACTCAAACACAATTGAATGAAACTCAACATATATACACTGATAGAAAAAACGTCATAACGCTAATGTATTTTGACGTCAGTACTTTGACAAGTGGCTTCGTTTTTGACCCCATGACACTTCTCATCATTGTGATGAAAAATTATCATCAGGGGCAAAATTGAAATTATGTCATCAATGTGACATATCGGCATCACAGAAATGAGGAATCGTATTCAGTTTAATAAAACTTGTCATCAGTGCGATGAATCAGCCACATTGTAGAAAGGACTCATAAGGCTGAATTATATGACAAACTATCATTAAATTGAGTCATTGGGATTGGCTTAAGTCAAAGTGAGAAACACATGTTTGTTACACTTTTATTGTATTCCGCCCTTTGTTAACAGAAGAACTCTCAATAATAAGACACCAGTAGCATGCCC
Organism: Pollenia amentaria; assembly: GCA_943735925.1. Classification (NCBI taxonomy): domain Eukaryota; kingdom Metazoa; phylum Arthropoda; class Insecta; order Diptera; family Polleniidae; genus Pollenia; species Pollenia amentaria. The sequence goes on from OX031009.1 coordinate 39,623,197, forward strand.
GATATGGCTTCGTAATCATTCTACTTTGAAAATTTGATGTATTTAATTATATAAGTTAAAAATATAGAATATTGGAATTTTCGCTTTTTATTTTACTTTTTAAACATGATAATTATGTTAATAATACACAAAATGTGGCATCGAATTGATGTCACTGTAGTCATAGCATAGATGACGCATAAAATATAACAAAATTGTAGGATGACGTTCGTCATTGAATTGATGTCCCTTTTTGCTTAATTGATGCCATTTACAATAACACTAATGTCACAATTCTGATGTTAGGACATCATCAGTATGAAGATACATTTTTTTATAAGTGTAGCGTAATTCGAATTTTTGCAGGGTAGTAGATTATCAAAACAATCAAAAGGATATTTCAAGGTCGTGTAAGTTGAATGCAAAGTTCAACCCGTAATCGGTCTGCCGTAAGTAGGAATATGAACACATCAGCAAAGTTGTCCGATTAACGTGACAACCCTGAAACGACAAAAAATGCATTAAGGCCTAACTATAATGTGCTTAATGAACCTTAAGCAAATGTGCGAATACACACAATCAAATGTATACAACTATAATGTACTTAAGACACTTTTCGTTAAGTTTCGTCAAGTGTCATTTGCTTAAGGAAAGTGCGGTCAATTTCGCTCTTCCTTAAGCAAATGACACAAAATAGATACATATAATTGTTTACAATTAAAAGATGCAACCGCAGTTGCTTTTTTTAGTACTTTTTTATTTTAGTTTTCGTTTACTTTAAAAATTAATAAAAGATAAACATAGATTTACTTGTTTATGGTAATATATTTATAACTTTTACAAATTAAATGACATTTCGTCAAAAATATTACATTTTAAAGAAATAAAAACGAAAATAGTTTTCCAAAAGTACAAATGTTTGCAACTAAGTGTAGAAAGTCTTTAAGCTCAATAAGTACAATATAGCCACCTAAAAGTCTTCAGTAATTTACTTAAGCATTTGACATGCTTTTCGTTGAATTTTGACACTAGCTTAAGTTTGGTTAAGCACATTTTAGTTGGGTCTTTACACAGAACAAATTTAAGACACCAAATTTGTAGAATCATGTACACAATTTGTTGATTTTTCACCTATTAATAAAATGATTATCTTGATTAATAAAAGTTGAAAAAATTTTAAATTGTGATTTGCAAATTTTTTCAGTTAATGATAATTTTAATTTTGATTAAAAATATGATCAAAAAACAGTCCGATTTTAAACAACGTTTCAATTAATTCAACTAGAAAAATTATATAATATTCTCTGCGTATGCTCTGCTTTTATTAGTTAAGAAACACAAATTCCTGTGCATATATAATCTGTCTGAACTTTGTGAAAAAACTGAATCTTATATTCTTGAGCCAAAGAAGAAAAAAATATTGTTCCGCTCTCTTTATCGATGTTTCTCAAGCTTTTGATAAAGTCTGGCATGAATAAATTGAAGCTAAACTTACCAGTTAGCACACACAAGCTGTTAGAAAGCTACTAAGTCGGTCGAAAGTTTATTATTAAAAAGGTGCTTTTTTAAGTTCTCATCAGCCAATTGACGCTGGAGTTGCTCAGGGAAGAATCATGGGCCCACTGATATACCTTATATATACCTCAGACATGCCAACAAATAACCACACCCTAACATCAACATTTGCTGATGGTAAAGTTTTTTTGAGCGTACACGAAAAATGTCATGAAGCATCTCGTTACTTGCAGGATCATATATTTGAACTGGAAAAGTGGTTAAAGCAATGGAGGATTAAGGTCAATGAGCAAAAATGCGTACATATAACATTCATCTTGCGCCGAGAGTCATGTCCCCCTATTAAAATCAATAATCAATTAGTGCCTAACAATCGCATGTAAAATATCTCGGTTGTCATATAGATCGGCGTTTAACATGGAAATTCCATATAAAAGCAAAACTAACACAAATGAAACTAAAAGTAATTAAAATTTATTGGCTTATTGGAAGAAATTCTGTTCTTAGCCTCGATTGCAAACTTCTACTTTTCAACTCTTTATTAAAGCATATCTGGTGTTACGGTGTTCAGCTATGGGGCACTGCCTTGGCCTCAAATATCGAAAAAATTCAAAGGTGCCAAAATAAGTTTCTTCGAATAATCACAGTCGCTCCCTGGTATGTCAAAAATTTAAATATCCACAAGGATCTCAATGTGCCATTAGTAAAAACTATGATAACGAAATATGCAGTAAAATATTTAAAAAGGTTTGAGTGGCACCCAAATCCACTATCTCGAAAGATTTTAAATGACAGCGGTCACTCTAGATTAAGGTGAAGAGATACTGCAGGACTCATCTAACGAGAAGAGCGCTAAACATCTGCATATGTGAACAGAAACCGTGAGGAGAAAAATTTTCGTCCGGCATTGGCAGGACAAAAATAAAGTATTAGTATAAGATTTTATTAGTTATTGTTAGTTCATATTTAAAATATGAAGATTCAATAAATAAATAATAAAAAAAAAATATTCATGACCCACTAAAATATCTCACAGATTCAGGATGGCTATTTTACAATCGCATCTATGTGTTCCAAGGCAAAGCATAACCGAAAAGTGTTGTATTCCTGTTGAACGTGCGTTTTTACGATTCTACTAGACCAATATCATTTGCATACCACTGTAAGTTTTCTGACCCTTAAAGAAATTCTATATCTTCCTGTTGTGAGTACAAAAAAAAATAAAAATAAATGGAAAACATGTTTACCATAATCAAGCTTAAGAATTTATTTACATCATCAGTGCATAAAGAGTACATTGGAGTACCAGCCACCACATTAATGTATGTATGAAGATTCCAACAGTAATGACGTCAATATATTTTAATCTGATGATTTTTTTTTAAATTTTTTTTATATCAAAATCATTGAATACCCGCTGTTATAACAAAAAATGAAAACTATTTTTTTATTAAACGAAACTTAAAAAACAAATCAAGTGTGTTTGGGTCTTAAGTCTTTTGTTTTCTTTTTTAAGTTCAATTAATGATAAAACTAGGAATTTAATAAAAGCAAACAATAAGAATTTTAAATTGATTTTTATTTAATTAAATATAGGATAATATGTACTTAAATTTCATTAAAGCCTTTTTATGGTACATACATATATATATATATATATATAAATATAAATAATAAGTCATAGTTTACATTAGGCAAGTTTATTCTTTTTAAAGCTTTCCAATTTTAATTATTTTGAATGGCTTTTGTTTAAAAATACGAAAAAAATAAACTGATAGAAATGTTAAAAACATTCAAGTCTATTCTTCTTTCTTCTCTTTCTCGCCAGCGATTCTGTGTAAATCCATCAACAATATAAAAACTTAAGATAAACAGTTTGTTGAATTGGTATTACACAATTTTTTTCGGTTTTTTATAACAAACTATTTATTGATTAGAATAAAGAATCTCGGTTAAATTAAGATCTTTCTAGAAAAGAGGAGTGTAAACAGTTAAATTCTTTTAGTATTAAGCGTAACAAATATCAATTAATATAAAATTAAAGGAAAATTTATTATAAACCAAGTAATTTTTTTCTTTTTAATTTCTTAACACACCTACAACTAATTTCTAATTAATAGATATTTATTGTTGTGTTTAAGCAGATAAACAATATTGTTGCTTAAAAGCTTTAGATCATAATATTAAGATATTGTAAAAATAGTAAACAAAAATTATTTATAATGTTGAAGAAAACCTACGCATTTGTTAGAAAAATATTAAACAATGAAAACTATTAGTTTTCTACATTATTGTTATAATAATACTCTCACCATTTAAGGTCACTTGGATGAACGGATGAAACATAAGGAAGCCGTTCAATTGAATTCTCATATTCAGCCATTTTCTGAAAATCGAAAACGATTCTGTTTTTAAAGTTCGTAAAAATCAGGGACTGCAAATAACAACTATTTCTCAAATTTAAACTTAAAAAAAATTAAACTAAAAGAGAAGTGCTACGTGCATAAGGTATACTCCAAGGTAATCCTAGTTACATGGACTACATTTAGATGCATTGATATGTCTGTATGTATTGTTTGGTATTTTGCTTAAGCTTTGATATCGTTGCATAAAAAAATTTTGGAGTGTTTGTACGTAATTCTCAATCCCTCTGTAGTCTTGTTTGCTGATAACTTTGGCTTTTCTAAAATTATTTAGCAGAACGTTTCCTGATAATCTGGCCTAAGCAACTAGTGAAATGCGCATAGGAACAGCTTATCCTCCAACAATAAATTTCAGTATTTTTTATCAATTATTAAAAAACAGGGAATTATGCACAACAAACAAAATCTTTTAATTTATATGTCTTTAAGTTTTATTTCAAAACTCAACTTTACCGATTGTTTTCTACTGTGTTATTTCCAGGTGACAGGAATTGATTGTTAAGTAAAATTTATATGAAAACCATTAAGCAAAACTGAGTGATTTTCATATAAATTATACTACACAATAAATTTTCTGTTGCCTGGAAACAGCATATATGTTTTATTTTTTCCTTAGGAAATAAAAATTATTTTTGAGTTTTATTTTTTGCTTAGAAAATTATATTTATTATTGAGCTTAATTTCCTAATAAGAAATGGAGCTTCAAACGAAGCAGGTTTGTAAGGGAGAAACGTAAGCGTTTCGCTTACCATATCGCTGACGGAAGACATGAATTTTATATGGCGAGTTCCCACTTTAAAGCAATACATTTTTGACACAGAAAGCGCTTCATTCAGCGCATATAAAAATTTGTGAATGTAACGATCTGCTCTGCTCACTGAATTTTTTGTTACCGTTATTCTTTTATATGCTTCCTTACAAACCTGCTTCGTAGTAAAGGAATGTCGTGGCTCTACAAATTTTATACATTTATTAAGAAGTCGTTCACTTACCATACTTACATCTCAGTATGTCTTATCACGTAGCGCATAAATGTATGTTTACTTTTTAAATTGTACCATTAGTGCTTCGCAAAAAAAGGAAAATTTTTTATTGGGTTATTTCTCAGAAAATAAATATTAATTTTTGATTTTTATTTATTCCTCAGAATAAAAGTTATAATTTGAATTTTATTTTTTTTTTTTTTCACGGAAAAAAGTCATTTTTAAATTGAATAAAATATTAAAAATTCAATTAAGGGCTCAATTGTGTAAAGCGCAACGCAACTCCAAAAATTTCCTTGAAAGCACAAACAAATTTAAAATTATTTTATAATATTGAGCCTGTTCGGAAATGCTTCACTGCGCTGCATCTGATGCGCATCTGTGATCTGCGATGCTCATGCAAATCAAATTGGCATCAGCTTCTTTGCTGCCCAGTTTGGTTATATTATAGAACACAATATGCATCGAAAATTTTTGTGATGCGTGTTTATGATTTGTTTACGCATCATCTGCATTTGTTATGTATTTTCAAACAGCTGATATTTGCAGTGATGATTTAACGAACGCGCTGCGCATCAGATGCACCGCAGGCCCATTGTTGTTGCTTTCTACAAAAATTCATATTGTTTTTTGTTTTAAATTTACAACGCCACAAAATATGAAGTGCTTAAAACTTAAAAATTCAATATGAATTCCTGTAAGAAGCAACAACGAAATTTTAAAATATTTATGAATTTGTTTTTGCTTTTAATGAAATTTTTGGCGTTGCCCTTAATTTAACAAATACGTTTTTACATGTTCGCCTTTTAATCGGTTAATATTAATTTTTGCGCTGAAAATTATCTTCAAAAAGTTACTGATATTTTCAAAAAACAAAAAATAATTTTTATTTTCTAAGCAAAAAATAAAAATCAAATATAATTTTTTTTCTGAGGAATAAATAAAACTCAAAACGCGGAAAATTTTTTTATTTTTCTTTCATAATTTATTTATTAAATTTTTATATGTTAAAATAACACAGGTTGACTTTAAAAATGTTTTTTTAGCCATTCTAACTGTTTCATGCTTACATGGTGTTTACATTTATCAGAACTGGCAAGACAGTTGCAACAAATGCAAACTTTAAACTAATACATGTACACTTTTCCAACTGTCTTGCAAATTTCGCAGACAGTAAAATTGGACAGTGAGTTGACATTTGCTGACAGTAATTTGAAGTTTTGTTCGAAAAACTAAAAAAAAAATCAACAATTAAAAGAAAATTAATAAATTATGCTTTGATTTTTTATGTTTTACTTAAGTGTTTTCTATGTTCGAACAAAATAGTTGTTAAATGCTATTGTTAATTTGATAAGTTCATATAAAACACGTTTAGCTCAAACTTGCACTGCGATATTCACGATAGACATTTTTTTAACGTGAACTGTCTTAACTACTGTCTGGACGCCTACGTCACGAATACTGTTAGTAGTGTTTTTGGCAACTAATATGTATTTTCTTACTGTCTTGCCAGTACTGTCAAATGTAAACGCTGTGTTAAGCTGATTATGAACTCCGTTTTCTCCGATCAACAGTACATTTTTGTTTTTCGCTGTATACTTCTCTTTCAGCCGCCATATAGAGTTTTGTACTGTAGGATTAGTTTTTATCCGATTTCATTCCATTATCGCTTAAAATTAAATGGACTATATAATAAAATTGTATAACTATGGATTTTGTTATTAGTTGTGGCAAAAAAATTCTTCCGAAGAGGAAATAATTGTTGAAAAACGATTCGACGGATGCAATGGTGATCATCGAGCTGCATTTCATGATTCACATCCGTATAAGGCAATGTTTTTTACAACAACAACTGTTGAATATGTCCAATTTCGTGCTACTGGATACATATATTTTAAAATTATTTAGTTTCTACACTAAAATTATATTTTAAGAAAAAAAATGCGAATTTTTCTTTCAGAGAAGAAATGCTTTCCCCTCGTTGAAGTGTACTGAAAACAAGGCTTGCTAAGGAATGCTCCTTAAAATTAAATAAATGAGAAAGCATTATTCAATTTAATTGAATAACTCAAACATACATATGAGGGGATTAAAGCACAACGGGTGCCTTTTTTTAAAATTTAGATTACATATGGAATTAGTAGGTGAAGTTCAGAGCAACAAGAGGTAATATAATTCTTGTCCGGTTGCGAGACATTGCGATTAATTCCAGCAATTGTCATTAAAATACCTGTTTCGCTTGGAGCATACGGGGTATATGAGCAGTTAATCTAAATTTTCCATATGTGATTGACCTAAGCAATCTTATTTTAATTAGACTAATAGTTCATTTATAAAAATTTGTTTATAAAAGATTACATAAATTGAAATTCTAACGGTCAATAAATGTTTAAAATATTTAACCTTTTCTTAGCTTAACTAAACAACAGTTAAACAATTTAGTTATTTCAAAATAAATAACAACAATTAACTAAAACTATTCAAGATTTATAGGGCAACGAAAACCAAAATACCATAAAAGGTGAGCTCTGCGTAGTAGCAAAATGAATTATTATTTAAAAATCGAAAATAAAAAAAATCTCTAAAATAAAAACAAAATACAAAAATGTTAACCGGTCTTTTTGGAACCCAATAATAACAACAATAACAAAACTAAAAACAAAATAATGGTTTGCAAAAAAATCAGTATTGCCACTTCGTGGTTAATTAGCCGAATTGAGTGTTATTTTCACAGTCGTGGGTAAAGCTTGGGTAATTTCTTTTATGTCTTTCTTTATATGCTTATATATTATATGTCTTTGATTTTTTGTTCCGATATCGAAAGGACTGAAAAATATATACAAATAAAGTCAAGATTTTACTTCAGTAATGAAATTTATACCATTCAAGATGTTATTTATCTAAAAATTGCACAGGCTCTCAACCGAAATCACAGTTTCTTTTTAAGAAAGTAGAGAAAAATAGAATTTATGGCTAAAGGAGACTATGTTAAAAAATTTTTTTTTGAGATAACACACTTTAGACCACTTTAAAAGTTGAAAAAAAAGTAAAAAAGTGATTTTGAAAAAAAGAGGCAGTTATTTTGGTTGAGAACCTGTGCATTTTTTTACATTAACAATATCTTAAGGGCTTATTTTCTAAATCACTTCACCTTGCGTTGAGAAATTTTTCATAGAAATTTTTTTGGAATTTTTAAAAGTTTGTATAAAAATATTTTTCAAGTGGGGTGAAGTGTTTTATAAAATAACCCCCTTAATTGGTATAAAGTTTGTTATCTCAAAAAAAAATTTTTTGTAACATAGACCACTTTATTTCCAGACTAGCCATATGTTCACAATATCCTTGTCCATGTTATGAAACATTTGCTGCGAAACATTCGAGTTTGATGATGAAAGAGGACAGGCGATTGGAAAAGTGTTCTCTATGTCGTTTACAAGTAGTTTTTGTGAGTTTGTAATTGGGAGAAAAATAAATAAAATAGAAGACATAATAGATACTTAAATGCTAAAAAAACATAAGCTTAATTTTATAGCCACGAATGCAGTTTGCAAGGTTTCTGCTGCAAATTTTTTTGAATATGGACGAGGGAAATATTAAAAAAAGTAATACATTTTATTTTTATTATGCCATTTTCAAAAACTTCGGTTGATAGAATATTTGGCACCCTTTAAATTTATTAACCTGATTAAAAAACAGCCTGAGGCTCGAATAATGTCTTAGCACAAGCAATAAGCGTAAAATTTCCAACGTTCGCCACCTTAAGAAAAAAAAAAATTTCAGAAGTTTTTTATCAATTAAAAAATTTGTTTGAAAAGTATTTTAATTTAATTAATGCGTTAATTGAATCAATTATATTTTTAGTTGAAAAAAAATTAAAAATCAAATTTTTATTTAATTAACATTTTAGTTGTTTTGAAATAAATTTTAAATTAAAATATTAATTAAATAAAAAAAATCTTAATTGATTTTTTCGTTTAAAATAAAATAATTTTAAATTGTTAGGTTTCTGTTGCGAGTTGTCAAAACCTTAGCTTATTTCTTTTTCAATAATTTTTAGTTTTTTTTTTTTTTGTTAAGAAACAAATTTATGTTTTTATTAACATACATTTTATGTATCTAGAAATTCCAACTAAAGCTTCCATATTGCAAATGATTAAACAAAAACGGTAATATGTAGTATTAAATTTTATTTATGAACATATAAAATAAATTATTATGATTAATTTCGTTTTAAGGCGTATTATTTTCGGAAGTAAGTTTTATATTCGACCTTTGGCACTTGTACATCATAAAATTTAGTAGTATTTTCTTGTATTCAAAGTCTAAAGATGTCCAAATTTCAATACCAAAATGGCTTCATATATCTCCCGTGGTTAATTCTCGTTCGACCACCACAAAAGTCCTTTGGTTGACTTATAGTCACACGAGACTAAATAGGACCAAATTACATCACAATATATTTATTTGTTTTAGATTTTTTAGAAGTGTTTAGGTGTTTTCTATAAGTGGACTTTATATGAAACCAATAGTAAACTATGGACCGATCATAAACATTTACATAGTGTTATTTCTAGCCATAAGAAACTAAATTAATTAACTTTGAATTTAAATTTCATTTATACATTTTTATTAATTAGATAAAAATTTTAATTGAATCTAAGAAATAATTTGTTAACTAGTTTGCTCAATTCAATTACTCTTTTTATTTATTATTTTTTTTATTATCAAAGTTGTTTTTGGGAATACAAATATTTATTAAAAGATTTTGTTTGTTGTGCTTAATTCCCTTTTTTAATAATTGATAAAAATACTGAAATTTATTGTTGGAGGATAAGCTGTTCCTATGCGCATTTCACTGGTTGCTTAGGCCAGATCGTCAGGAAACGTTCTCCTAAATAATTTTAGAAAAGCCAAAGCTATCAGCAAACAAAACTACAGAAGGAATGAGAATTACCTACAATACCCTCAAAAAGTTTTATTTGCAACGATATCAAAGCTTAAACAAAATACCAAACAATAAAACAGTGATAAGTTTTTATCTTTTCTTACATTTCCCACTACAATTAGTTAGAATTCTCCCAACATTAATTGTAGCTGTAAGTGGGTAAAGAAAAAACATATTAAAAACAAAAACAAAGTACTTTTATTGTTTTCGTAAGAAAAAAAAATAAAAACAATTTGTCCGTTCAGTTTTTTATGCACGTGCACTTGCAAAAATTTATTATCAAAGTTGTTTTTGGGAATACAAATATTTATTAAAAGATTTTGTTTGTTGTGCTTAATTTTTTTTTATTACCTGAGGTAATTGAATAGATTATAGATTTATTGTTAATTATTTTTTAATTGAATCAATTAAGACATTGTTTGATATGGCAAAGTTTTTTGATCATTTGTTTAATTAAAATTAAGACTATCATTTATTGAGAAAAAATTCACAATTTTCCATTGTTATAATTTTTAGTAATCAATATAATCCTTTTGGTAATAGGTGCAAAATCAACATATTGTTTGCTTGGTTTTATGAATTTGGTGATTAAAAACAATTTTTAATTTTTTCTATGCGTGCATGTCTTTGGAAATAAATTGAAAAATATGCTGAGAATGTAAAATATGCAAAGAAAAAGATGAGCGTTAAAAATTAAAATATTTAACATTTACATGCTATAAAAGCAAGTAATAATTTAATTTTACTTATTTATAGTGTTTTAAAAAATTATTGCTAAGAATTTGTTAATATTATATTTTTCAATTTCCTACTAGAAAATAGTTGTTTGTCAAAACGCATTGTGGTACCAACAAAATGTGTTAAATGAAGTAAATTTTCATGAATTAAGTAATATAAGTTAATAACATAAGCTAAATGCGCATAGAAACTAGCTTTCCCTCAACAAAAAATTTCAGTGTTCTTATCAAAAAAAAAATTGGAAATTTAGCACGTCATGGAATATATATGTGTTCCTCTAACTCCCATTGGAGCATAGCACGTCATGGAAATCTTATTAATAATAAATTTTGTATTCCCGAAAATAACTTTTGATAATAAATTAAACTTATTTGAGTAAAACTTTTTGAACGTCAAGTGTGTTTAAATCTTTTTTTTGTGGACGGAAAATAGCTTCTGTCTTCTTCATACATAACACTATGTGACAGTTTTTTGACCAAATAAATGTGATACCTAATCTATATTGTCGGCTGATAATTAAATTGTCGTATGTGGATTCCGATAGTTTCGAGTAAATTGAGTTTGAACACATTTAATTTGAAAATTGCTTCAGCAAATATCACATACGACAAACTCAACACTCCATATCTCGAAAACCGTATACGGTATCGAAAAACTGATTACGCCAAATGAAAGATCAGGTCGAAAAACCTAAGGAATCGATCTTAACTCAAACCCGCAAAAAATCCACATACGACATTTAAATTATTAACCGACGATATGTAAAATTGTCCGCTGAATCAGAATATGAAGTCGGAATTGTCAAAAGTAGAAAAGTTTTCCAAAATAACCGTTATTTGTGTTTTAAAAAAAGATGATGTTACTTAAATGCAAATATCTTCAAAAATATTAGACAGATTATGTTTTTCATTTTTTTAAATGAAAGACAATGAAATCACTAAAACAACCAAGGGTCGCTTGTAAAAATTATTCAACAAATGACTGAGTTATTGTGGACCATTCACAAAAATTTTAATGACTTTTTCCAATTTTGCTGTTTTGAACTTATTTTTTAGAAACCAAACAATAAAAAAACGGTTCCACTTTTGACCATTCTGACTTCACATTCGGATTCAGTAGACAATTTTACATAAAGATTAGGTGTCAGATTTATTTGGTCTCGACTTTGTTGAAATTTTGTGACACAGTGTAATTAACTGCCTGTTTTTTTAAACTAAAATAAAAAATTTCGTTTAGAAATTTATTTTAAAAACAAAAACAAATTTTAGTTTTTTTTTTTTGTTGTTGTTTCAATATAAATTCCCAAGCGAAAATTTTTATTTTATTTTGAAAAACAGACAGTAAGTTTTTCCCTAATTTTTTAAGTTTTCTTTTTTTGTCTTTTTGCAACTTTAAAAAAAACTTTTGAACTAAATGCCAATTGCATTTGACAGCTTGTGTTAAAAGATAATTGTTCGCCAATGTATTATAAATTTTGCTGCTGAACAAGTAATATCTTGTGTTAGCAATATAATTTGACAGTTGTTGACTCAGCAATAATTGCAAATCTTAAGTTTTTTAAAATTGTTGTTAAGTTTTTAAAGGTATTTTTTTCTTAATACGAGCTGAATGCCTAATATTGATCTCCTTTATTTCAAGTCTAATCTTAAATTTTTCTGGTGGTAGCACTGAATAAAATAAAAAAAATAACAACCAATTATATATGAGAATTTTTGAAGAGAATGTCGGGGAGCTGATTAAATGAATGGGAGTCTTTTTTGCAAAGTTGTTTAAATATGAGAGCTCAAGTAGAGACCAAATCAGTTGTAAAAACAAATCCAAAGTGTGAACATCAACTTTAACTTTAAAAAAAAAAAAGTTTAAACAAATTTACAAAACTTAAAAAGGTTATAAAAACAAAAAAGTCATTTAAATAAAATTAAAATAAAGAATATTTTTATTATTACAAAAGAGAATTTACTTGGCTTTGACCTTAAGCTCATAAAAAAAATTTATTAAGCAAAGTGTTTTTAAATTTAAAAAAAAAAATAATTTTTCTAAAAAAACAACAAAAAGTTTAGTTTATACAAAAATAAAAAATGGCTTGTACAAAAGTATATTATTTATCTATGGCCTCTGTGGCTTTAGTTCTAATCACAATTCTAAATACTTCTACTACGGAAGCTGCTGTCTTTTCCCAACGCGCCTTATTCCATCCTGGTTAGTATTTTTTGTTATTGTAAAAAAAGTTACAATAATTCATTACGTTTTAAGATTATTGTTTGTTTTAATAATTAATGAATGTTAATTATGCACATTAAATTGATAAAAATTTGCAAAATAATGAGTTGGAATTTTACAACACAAAAAAAAACGAAATATTTTTTTTAAATAATAAAATTGTTTATGAAATTTTCAAATGTTAAATGTGAGACAAACAAATTAATTGATTAAAAAAATGATAAGAAGTTTGTTTATTGAATTACATTATTAAAAAAAACCCAGCTAGCATTTGGGTGTTGATTTTTTCAACATTTTTTATTTTTCGAATTTATTCTATTCGAAATAAATTCGAAAAATAAAAAATGTTGAATATTATAAAGTTGCTTATAAAAAAAAATAATTCCCAATATGTATTTGTGATGATTTTTGGTAAAAATCGCCTAAATTAGTCTTTTCAGATCACATTTGATGATTAAAAACTGATTTATCACTTGAGCGTTTGAAAAAGGATTCTTATATGATTCATTCATATGTTCAAATAATGATTTCTCTAAATATTTTGAATTTGAAACAGATTAATCACTAGAGCGATCGAAAAAGTATTCACACATGGTAGAACAAGTACAAGGTATAGTCATTAGAAATTTTGTTTACAATTTTAAAGCCCATATAACGTCAAGCAAAAGAAAATAAGGGAAAAAATTAAAACAAACGTCAAAAATCAAATAAATTAATTTGGCATTACATGGGTAAATAATGACAACTCTCCCTAATGAACATACATACCTGGTACTTCTTATACTATGAATTCACATATGATTCATGCATATGCTCAAAAATGAATCAGAAAATTTTATCACAAATGATTCTTTGAGTTGATTCGTAGGGTACCATTTTCTCACAACGAGAGTATCATTTACGATCGAAATATTAGCTCATATGCGGTTATTTTGCCCTTGAAGCAGATTCTTAAAAGATGCGATTAAGATACAAAATCTTATAGCCATACCTAAACAAGAGCGGAACGCGTTTTCTAGCTGTCAAAAATCCTCATGCCCATAAAATTTGTATGAAGCCTCCTTAAATAGCGCGGCGTCAACGCTATTCAATTGGAAAGTTCGATTTTGACAGCGTGTTAAAATAAGCAGGGAGCTATATTTGTTGTTGTGACAACTCTGTTTTTATTGTTTGATAATAAATAATAACAAATTAGCTATTTTTAGGTCAAACTAGCGGTTTTAATTCCATTTATTATTTCTTTTATCAGGGTTTTGGTAAGCTGACGTTCTTGTTCATGTATGGCATATCAGCATAAAAGCTACGCAGAAGAAAACATTCCGTCTTCCGCTCTAATTTAGGTATGGCTGTTAGCTGGGAAAAAGCTTCATTCAAAAGCCATTGACACAATAAAAAAATTCTAACTGCTTGTTTAACTTTTTCGATCGTAAACATTCGCATAAAAAATTTTGATAAAAAAATACTCAGTTTTAAAAATATTTTCCATAGGAAATTATATATAATCTAAATTATTTTTTATGAATACGTCAGGTATAGTGTACAAGATATGTATTTAGAAAAGCTTCAAGTTTTTAATTCAGAAATTATTAAGCTCTCAATAATAAAATTTGTTTGTCATCTTAGTCTTGGTTTACACGCTTCAACCTTTAATGTTCAAGTTTTCGTTATTAATTTACTCGTAATTATATGCACTAAAATGGCTGACGTGTAATATGTCATTTTATATGGTTAATATAAGCATATATGCTAAATTCAGACACGTCAAGTTTACCTAAACAGTTTTTTTAATACTATTTTAAGCCTGCGTATAACTTCAAACGCATCGTAAATATTCTTATTATTTACCTGAAAGTTAAACTCATATTGCGAACACAAAAACAAAAGGAAACAAGATAATTAATGAGTACGGTCAAGTTATACCATTTTTCATTCTCGTTACCCGTCTCTTGACGGCACAAACTAGAAGCGTCTGGGTCAGCACTAAATAATCGAAAAAGTTGAAACAGTTGTCTACGTGTGGCCATTTGGGAAACTTTAAAAGGGAATTGAAAAAAAATTTAAGATTTTGAAATAAATTTAATTTTAAATCTTTTGATCTGCAGTGTAACCTCCATTGAGAGAAATCTTCCTTAGGCGGGCACCCCCTTTATAAACACACTGTTGCCTGGTTAACTCAACGTCTCACTAGAAAGCACTGAGTTCTTTTAAAAGGACTTCGCCCTTGTACGTACACATTTCAATTGTCCCTTTGGAGTCCGGTCATAAGAGATTTCACTGTATATTGCTTTAAAGATCTGCTGTAATACAGTCTAACTAAACATGTTTATTTTTATCTTCATCTGATTACACTCTTATTGTTTTTATTGCAACAATTTAAAGATTTCAAGTAGTTGCTAAGAAGTTTGTATTTATTTTAAAAACTTAAAGGTTAATAATTTTTTTATATTTTATATACAAATGTAAATTTAAAATACTGCTTCTATTTTTAGAAAGCATGACTTATACAAGCAATTGACAATTTAAAGACATTTAATGCCTTTTAAAAGTCTGAAAGTTATGGTTTTAACAGACTATGAACAATTTTTCTTCCAGTGTTTTAGCTTTAACTTAAAACTTCCTATTTTATAGTCAATGACTTTTAAAGAATTTTTTTTTTTAATTTTAAACATGAACTGTTTATATTTTCAATTTCAATTTATTTACAATAAAACTATAAACTATTGGAATCTCTTATAACTGGGCAGCGAAGGGGCAAATAAAATGTGTCCGTACTAGGGGAATGCCCTTTTAAAGGAATTTAATATTTTCCCTAAGAAACGCTACAAAGACTAGGCAACAGTGCCCCTCGAAAGGGAATGCCCGGATAAGAAAAGGGTTCGTTGAGAGAAATTACACTGTACTTCAAATTTCAAAAATTTCTCTTTCTCTTAAAAGCAAAAGGCTTTTAAAAAAATCAAAAGCATCGTGAACAGTCTGACCAATTCTGAATTTTTTTTATGGCTTATAAGGAATTTAAATTCCTAAGAAATTTAAATCATAAAAATATGTAAACATTTTAAGAATTTTTTGTGTTTTTAACTCATGACTTACATATTGTAAATAAATATTTTCATTTGAACAGAAAAAGTAAAAAAATGCTTATCGCATGAACTTTTTTAATTGAGTGTTAAAAACAATTTTGAACGTTATTTATGCATTCTTTTAATGTTAAGCTGATACAAACTTTTATTTTTAAAAATTTTGAACATTTTTTTTTTGCAAATTAGGTCTTAAAAGTTTTAGAATTCTTTAGTTAAAGAAAATTTATATATATTTTTAGAACTTAGAACCAGCTATTTCTTTTTTTAATTTATTTAAAGAGTTTGTGTCTTAAGTCCTTATATATTTCAACTCTTGGGTTGTTCACGAAAGGCGGGTTATAAAGTTATGTAGTTATATAAACAGCAACAAAATATATTAAAAAAAAATTTAAGAAATATATTTTGTTGTTGTAAATATAACTAAATAACTATATAACCAGCCTACAGTAAACAACCCATCTATTTTGCTCATTAGCCTCTTATCCTTAAATTACAAAGTTTGTTTCTTAAATCTTCTGTTTAATTTAAATAAAAAGTTTGTGTCTTGATTCTATTAGTGAGTGCATATTTCTTCCATTCTTTTTGTTCTTATTCTAAACAATATGGCAGACGTTTTAAAAGTAAGAAAGAGCCCTTTTACTTAAACAAACCCTTTTTAATTTTCGTTTAAACTTTCTTTTACTTTTGCACACGCAAACTTTACTTAGTCAAATTTGGTTTTCTTTTGTTGTCTTTTGGTTTTCATTGTCAAATTAAATGAAGAACAATGCAACTTTACGAACATGTACATCAAAGTCTGTACTCAACCCCATCTTTTACAAAGCTCTTCAACAAAGTCAAGACCTTGCAAAGTAAACTCTAGATGCGCAAAAGGGATCTAACTTAGGTCTTAAATCGTAGTTTGAGGCTTAAGTCTTTTGGTTGTTTTCAATTTATTTTTGAAATGATATAGTTTTTTCTTATTATTATTACTTAATATAATTTTTGTGTTGAAACCAAGGCGAATACATTACGGGTAATATCGATACTACTGTAAGTACAAATCCTGCAAAAACCACACTCAATTTGTTTTTGTAAAATCATTGTACAATGTCAAAAACAAAAACAAAACATAGATAATAAAGCTAAAAAAAAAAGTTATTATAAGGGCTTATAAGACCACATGTAATAAATTCCCCTTGGCTATTAATGACTATTGTCATTAAAAATAAACTACTCGAAATAATTGTTTTTAATTTTTGTTCAAAATTTGTTGACATTTTTTTAGTTCTTTTAAGCTTAGTCATATTTTATTTTAAGCTTACATTTATTTTTACAATGTATTGGACTTTTAGCAAAAAAAATATATTTCTACGTGACTTAAAGAATGTAGAAGTGTTGGCAAGTGCTATTTTTAATGCTGTTTTTTATTGCATAAACAAATTCATTAAAAATTTCATGTCTTAAGTCTTTTGTTTGAAAGCAAAATACAATTTCTTGACACGCAATTTAAAACAAGCCTTTGGTTAAAATATTGTAAAAAAAAATTAAAAAAGAATAATGACATAAAACTCAAAAGCAAGAAAGTAAGCACTGTTTACAAAGACCAATCAGACTTTAACCAGTTTAGGCAGTTTATAATACATTTGTTATTTATTGAGTATTATTTTTTTAAACATTTATCAATTTCAAATATTTGTTTATCACTATTTCATTGATTCTTTACGTTATTGTCTCTTTGTATTTTTGTTTTGTCAATGTCCAGACTATAAATAATTGCAAATAAAATATATATATAAACATTTGCGAAAAAAAAATGTGTATAAACGTGGCCCAAATGACCTCTCATTGTCAAGTACATTAAAATCAAAATAACAAAAAAAATTATTATAATAAAACTTCTAAAGCTAAGCCAATAAATTTACGTGCTTGAGTCATAATTAGCAATTAAGAAAAATATTTAAGGCAAATACATTTTTTATACAGTATTGTTAAACTTTACGAGCTAATAAAAGCAATAAAATGTAATTAATGTCATTACAATACGAACAACAAACAATTTTAAGCAAAAAAAATAAAACTGAAAGAACAACAAATTTAAAAACAAAGATAATTTCAATAAAATTAAATAAAAATATCAAATTTTAAATCAAAATTGTCTTACTTATTTAGAATTCTTTAAATATGTGTGGATGTCTTAAAATTTTTGTTAGAAACATTTAAACCAAATCAATTTCATTTAAACATGTTTTTTAAAGACAAAAATTCCTTATTTCTCCAAAAAAAAAAACAATTTTATAAAACCAGCATTTAAAACACAAGACCCAGTTTACTCCTACTTGCGACGTCAAACTTAAACTTTAAATCAATCCAAACAAAAGTTTATTACTGGCATGTCTGTCATATATTCTTGTTGTTAAAAAAAAAACATCTATTAAATAACAACCAATACAAATTTTGTGTGAAAAAAACATAATTATTGACGTCAACTAAACTTAAGTTCAAAACAAGTTTAACGACTTGTTTTAAGAATTAAGAAAAATATTGGAGACTGCTTCACATATTGAAATACCTTTAATAAATCTACGTAGTACAATGAACTAGAAAAAGTTTTAAATTTCTTAAAACAAAATTTCATGAAAAAAAAGAAAAGATAATAATACCAATTTACATTCGCTAAGTGGATTTTTGGGAAGGTCGTTTCTAATATTTTGTTTTATCTAAACATTATTTGTATTTTTAATTTTTTTTATTTTAATTTTCGTTGTTTTGTTGTTAATTAATTCAAAAATAATTGTGTTTCTCTGTTTATTTTTTTAATATTTTGTCTGGGTTTTTTTATTTATTTAGTTTTAGCAGATTGCTAATTGATTGTATATATTTTAGTAAATTTTATGCTCTGTTTGAAATATTAAAGTTTTTTTTATTTAATTATTAACTAATTAAAATGTATACAACTAATTTGCGTTCTAAAAAAATAAAAATAAACATGATTTTTTAATAAACAAAATATGTACATTGTACATATGTATGTATGTATGTAGTTTTAGTTAAAAAAAACATTTTGAATTTGTATTCTTTTAAGGTTTACTTAACATAAAAAAGCTATAAATAAGGTAGAAAACAAATTAATTTCATATTAATTAATTTTTAAATCCTTTTTGATTCATTGAACACATTCGAAAAATAAAAATGGTTAATATTTTTAATAATTAAAATTTTTTTTTAATATTCGAATATGAATATATTAGATTTTTTATTTATTTGTTTATCAATATCATTTAAGCAAATTATATTATTTTCGTGCTTTCTGGTTTACTTATTTTGTTTTTTGCCGCTTCATTAAAGCAGACGTTTAGCAATATTTAAAAGTTTGTGTCTTAAATCTTTTGTATAATATAGTTCAAAAGCTTTCATATTAAGTCTTTTTTGTGCTTTCTCATGACACACTCCCCTCTGGGAACCCTTTTGGAAATTTGTTTCTTAAACGCCTTATTTGTAAAAAATAATCCAGGTTTATAAAAGGTTTATTAAACAAATTTTTATAGAAAATCCGTTTCACCAACCTGTAATAAACCAGTTTTATTTTTTATAAATAAGGCCGTAAGTCTTTAATATAATTTCAGCTCCTTATTTATTACTTTAAAAAAGTTCTGGTCTTAAGTCTTTGAGACAAAAAGTAAACAAACACGAACTGTATGCATCTTAAGTCTTTGTTACAATCTCTTGCTCTCTTCTCTCAGGAAATAGGTATATATATATAATGAAGTTTGTGTTTTAAGTCTTTTAGATTTCAAGGTAGAAATTTAGAGGTTTTCACTTTTAAACAAGATTTTTATAATACACATTTATATAGTTTTTAAAGTTTGTTTTAATAATTTTTGAAAAATTGTTATTTTGCTTATATTTTACTTTAATCAAGTACCAGCTTCTGTACTATTTTTTGTACCATAAATATGCATAATTTATTACATGGAAATTACTTCCTTAATTTTGTTTCTTCGCTTTTACTGCAGTCAGACTTGCATATTTCCATATTTAACAACGTATAAATGCAAAAGCGTTTTATTAAAATTTATTAATATTTTTTTTTTAATTTTCGCTTAACAGTTTCCTTTTTATTCATTTCCTTCCTTAACTAACTTTATCGTTTTTTATTTTTAGCACATCCCGGTAAATGTTTTGATAAATTTACCAAACGTGCCATGTTGCCGAATAAGGAATACAGACCTAAGGGCATTTGTGCGGCTTTAACATGCGATATTGAGGCACAAATAATTAATATTGAAACCTGTCCTACCATTGAAATGCCTGGCTGTGAAGAATTGCCCGTAAATCCTTCATGGACATTCCCCAAGTGTTGTCCACAATTTAAGTGTACTGATTTTAAAACCGGCAAGGAATTTGTGTTTTCAGTGTAGTTTTATTACCTTAATAAAGCAAAAACAAAAAACAGCAAACCGCTCTTCATCCCATACATCATCACTTAAACAATGAAAGGAAACATTGACCTTTAAACAGAAACAAGCAAAAACAAAAACACCATCAACAAAACTACGTGATTTTTATTTAAAATAACAAAATATTATATTAATATCTTATATGCTACAGTATAAACATATATACATATGTTTATTCCTTTTTTTAATTTAACTTGTATGAGTGTCTTTCTTTTGTATGTCTGTTAAATCCATTATTATTTTGTTTTTCATTTTGGAAGACTTTTCATTTATTCGCCCAGTTCTGTTTTAAATTATTTATTGATATTTATAATTTTTTTATGTCATAAATTTAAAATTTTTTTTTATTTTTTACCATTTTACTATTTTTTTATTGTATATATTTTATTATTAAGTCATCTATATTTTTATTTTTCTCGAGAGTGCTTGTGTTAAATGTATGTTTGTTATTTCTTTTTAATACATTTGTAATTAAAATGTTTGTATTAATTTATTAATTGTAAGAAAAAAACCTGAATTGATGATCTTTGTGTGCGTTTTTAGCATACTTTAGTAATTTTGTAAAAATTAAACCTTTAGTTGTGTAAGAATGTTTTGATATAAAAAAATTTATTAATAAAAAACAAAAAATAAAATTTAAAAAATACTTTTTGTGGTTTTAGTCTAAATTTTTGCGGGTTTAACTATTTTCGGTTAATTTTGCCCGATTTTATTATTGTTTCAAAAGAAAAGTGATAAACTGCCAAATTTTACACTGAACTGTGGCTGCATGGATCATGTGAAATAAGAGATTTTTCATTTTGGGGAACTTCAAAAATTAAATAAGTTTAAATCCAAAAATGTTTATGTAAATAAATCACTAAAATAAAATAAATAAGTTGATTATCAAAGTTGTTTGTGGGAATACTATTATTTATTAAAAGATTTTGTTTGTTGTGCTTAATTCCCTTTTTAAATAATTGATAAAAAATACTGAAATTTATTGTTGGAGGTTAAGCTGTTCCTATGCGCATTTCACTAATTGCTTAGGCCAGATCATCAGGAAACGTTCTCCTAAATAATTTTAGACTAGTGAAATGCGCACAGGAACAGCTTATCCTCCAACAATAAATTTCAGTATTATTTAAAAAAGGGAATTAAGCACAACAAACAAAATCTTTTAATAAATAATAGTATTCCCACAAACAACTTTGATAATTAATTTTAGCAAGTGCACGTGCATAAAAAACTGAACTGGCAAATTGTTTTTATTTTGATTTCTTGCGAAAACAATAAAATCACTTTGTTTTTGATTTTTAATATGTTTTTTCTTTACCCACTTACAACTACAATTAATGTTGGGAGAATTCCAAATAATTGTAGCGGGAAATGTAAGAAAAGATAAAACTCATCACTGATTTATTGTTTGGTATTTTGTTTAAGCTTTGATATAGTTGCAAACAAGACTTTTTGAGTGTTTGTAGGTAATTCTCATACCCTCTGTAGTTTTGTTTGCTGATAGCTTTGGCTTTTCTAAAATTATTTAGGAGAACGTTTCCTGATGATCTGGCCTAAGCAACCAGTGAAATGCGCATAGGAACAGCTTATCCTCCAACAATAAATTTCAGTATTTTTTATCAATTATTTAAAAAGGGAATTAAGCACAACAAACAAAATCTTTTAATAAATAAGTTGAGTCGAAGAAGCTTACCAAGGATTGCAGTTGATTATAAATACGGTGAATATTCATTCTGTATTAATCAGAACAGTACTGTGTTTTCAAGCTTTGTTCTATGTGAATTATTTTTAAGTGAAACCCCTTTAATTGTTTTGTATTTAATAGAGTATCCACTCCATACAAAAGTCCTTGTTCGATTAATTGAGGACATTTTCTGCCATTATTTAATCGAATAATTAAAATAGACAATTTCATATAACGAATAACTCGAACAATTTATGTCAATTAATCGATTTAAATTAATTTCTTAGAAAATTCTAGCTTTTTAATATAAACATTTTTTTTTAGATTTCCAGGTGAATTAATATCTTAAAACTAAATTATATGTTATTATCTTCAGTATTTATTTTCCATTCATATACTTTAATACCTTTTTAAATTAGATAGTGTCTGACCGATTAATCGGCTTCGTCTTCGATATCGGCTTAATATTGCTAATCGGCCAGTAATCGGTGCTCGACATTGATTTGACCGATTTTTGCCGAAGGTTGAAATTGTGTATATATGCAAATATGATTAATTTAAACTTTTTTCCAAGATTCGGTTGTGGTAAATTAATAAAATATATTTTGCTATAACTTCGGTTCAGTTTGAAATATAATACTGTTTATTTTTAAATATAAAGAATAAAGGAACAGGTGGTACTTGATGGGAGCAGTGTTGCATTTCATATAACTACGAGGGAAGTTCGAAAAGTCACTGACTTATTGATCTGACCTCGTATAAAAACAAAATATATAAAAACTATTTTTTTGCTTGTAGTAGTTCATTCACAAAACACTCAATACTAATGTTTCGTTCTTAGTTTCATCGTCTGTGGTAAAAACTGAAACATAAGTAGGAACACATGTTTCGACAAATTTTGCATCGTCTGTTTGTACCTTTACAATATCTCAACAGTTAAAATAAAGCCGATTAGAAGATACCCATAATGGCTTACACATTTACAGCTGCTGATAAATTTTTTTTACCATAAACGTTAACATGAATATGAAAAATTTGCTATTTTAGCAAGAAATTGAATTTTTAAGAATTTGTTTTTGTTTTAAATGTATTTGTTATGCGAACGTTAACGTGTGACATCATGTGATTGGCTATTAAAACCTTATTCGATTAATCAAGCAATTTGAAATTCAAATATCGATTAATTGCTTACTCAAACGAAACCAAAAGTTGAATAATTAGATATTCTAGTATTTAATTAAATGTTCTGTATTTAAACTGTGCTTAATAAAATAATTGAAAAGGTCCATAACGAAACGCAACAATTCTACTATAACAATTGAAGCTATTAGGTTGGGTTAGGTTCCATTGGCAGCCGTAGTCAAGCATAGCTCTCGTGGGTCCATTGATTAGTTTCCGTTGTGCTACCATGTCAAACCGTGCCCCAAGGGTCCTATGTTACCTGGCTGCTAATTTAATTGAAGCCATTACGATGTAAATATTTTTTAAGACTTGTTGTGGTAAAATAGTTTACAACCACTAAAACAATTCAAAAATAAATAAATTTTTTTGGCAGTTCATTTTTAAGTTATATACAATTAAATGTGAAATTGTTGAGTTTTGATCAGATTCATTGAAAAAAATTGGTTCTGAAATATTGCGTTTTAACTTGAACTAGACTTAGAATGATAACTTTTTCATTTCTATAATATGGTCAATTTAACTTTTTGTTTTAAATTTTATAAGTTTTGTAGAAAATAAACAACGTTTATTTTTTTTACACTTTACATTTCATTAATATTTCGATGATGACAATATTTTGTATTGGTAGGTCCAAAATTAATCACAAGTCCCATATAAAACCCTCTTTGTGAAATCACTTAAAGGCAAACAAATCTCATATAGATGAAGATATCTAAATAATAATTGGCACAAACAACTTCTACATGAATCCTAATTTCATAACGTAATATTTCTCTTTTGGGTCCATGAGTCCTAAATAGGGCAAACTCTCCCAAAATGTGTTCCTAAATACTAGGGAGATCGAACGGTTACTATTCGACCGATTGTAACCGGTTATTTTAAAATGCCCATGTTTCGAACATCGTATAAGCCTGCTATTTTGGTATAATAAGCCGGTTAATTTAAGAATTTTTCCAATTTATAAAAGAGTGTGTTCTTGTAAAAAAAAAAAAAACTAAAACAATTCAAAAGGTAAACATCAATTTGAGTGATAGTATTCTAAATATTAAATATATCGAAGTTTTTGATATTTTAATTATATAAGGCTTAATTAAGTTCATCAAATTTAATTTTCATTAAATTATTTTTATTGAAGGAAGGAATTTACAACATGAAATGAATTAATTTTTTTTTTTTTTTTTTTGATAATTCTTGACTGAACACGGGATTGAACTCGGGTCGAATTAACATGTTTCGAAAGGAACCACATTCTCACCATCAGAATTATATGCCGTTCTACCGTTTGCACCACTGTGGCGACTGTCAGTCTATAGTCAAACATCAATCTTTAACCAATAGTATTGGGGGATCAAAATTTTCTGTAATTGATTATCAATTTTCAATTGCTTTACATGTTTCTTCCGTAATTTTGTTTTTCGTATAGGAGTTGAAGCTATCTAAACCCACAGCCACACGATCAAGATTTTCTTGATAGTCTTTTTACATACCGTTGGTCTCAAGTAGAAAGGCCCTAACTCAAATAATTATAACTGTATAGGAGAAGGTAAAAACATAATAGAAACTGTATGTATCATAATGTAAACTTGCTCATACAACTGCTTGTAAAGCCGTTATTCTTTACAATATTGCAATGAATTTTTGTGACGAGGTGTATTTGTGTAAAATTTATTGGAATCACTGGAAAAATCAATTTCGTAAAAGATGCGAGTTAGGGCCTTTCTACTTGAGACCATCGATACACTGTTTGTCAAAATGTATATACATAAATTGAAAGCTGTGACGTAGGCTGCACGCAATTTTTAAGCAATTTACTTTCAAGATGTCATAAAGAAAACAATTTATAAAGACAACGTAAAATTGCTTATCAAATGGAAAGTTGAAATTGAGAGCAGTCACGTGCTCAATTTAAAAAGTGTGAGTGTGTTAGTAAAAAAAATGAGAGTAAGAGCATATTGAAAAGAATTGAAACTTGATCGTCTGGCCTCCAAGTAACGCTACTCCTATATAGATATCCAACAGCATCTGTTAAATAGCAACAGCACATAGGAACCTCCACAGGACAAACTTTTACACAAGGATGAAAAATCAGCCCTCTATGTGAAAGGATCCCTTCCCGTGTTTTAGGTAAAAGCCACATTCACAACGTGATCCCCTAGTTAAAAAAGTTGCTCCTCGTTGAAACCTTCTGTGAGTGCACGCCTTCACGCCTTGAAAAAGCTCTCCCCCAACGGACGGTAGACAACTTACTGAAAAGCAATTGTTGCCGCCAAAATATATTTTAATCGCAAAGTTAAATTCATTATTTCATAAATAACAATTTTGTCTAAAATGTTCACTGGGTTACGCATATTCATATTGCATATTACTTTTGTTATAAACAAGTAACAGGCAGTATATGTATGTTTGCATGCATATATGCATTTACCACTAGCAATAATTGTGTATATATTTATTTGTCCCAAAAATAACTAACGGTCCCTTTAACTTATTAAGAAGATGTTTTTTTTTCTTAATTTTAATTTTTTGGTAAAAAGAAGTCAGTCATCAAGCGTACGGTAAAAGACAAAAATTGTTTTAAAGCGCTCGCCATACCACTTAATTATATTGTACATATAAAATTGTAAATTTTAAGTTTGATACAAAAATAAAAGTAAAATATTGCACAAGGAGTGCTATTAAAAATTTTGTTAATTTTTTAAACCGTACTTTAAAACAATTTTTTTTGAAAAGTAAAAGTTTATTCCTGGGAAAGAATAATTTGACTAAAATGGCCGAAAGTGAAGCTCCGTTTACAGAATTTAATTGCAACAAATGCGATGCTGTAGACAATATTCGAATGGTACAATGTGATAAATGCGATCTGTGGTATCATTACGAATGTGTCGCGGTAAATAGCGCAATTGCTAATGTGAGTTGGAGCTGTGAAAATTGTAACAGCAACGAAGAGGATAATGCTGGCAACACAGAACATATGGAACATAATATTCCTATCGCTAATTCCACTGGTCTACCAAATCAGCCACATGCAGCTTCGTCCCCGACAATGGCAGGAGAAATTCAGCAAACGGCAGGTATGATCAATATGAGAAACAGCAAGAAGAGTGTCGCTATGACATCAGTGCCTATGAGTAGAGTAACCACGTTTCAAACTCACAAACAATCTAATTACGGTAGCACAAACGTCGTTTACTCCACAAAGGAGCAACAACCAACCACATCAGTCGCCCCTACAAATGCAACATTTTTTTCGCCTAATAATATACAACAACAGAACGACCACATCGTCTCACAAATGAATTTACAGCTTAAAATGCTTGAAGAGCAGCAGAGAATTCAACAAGAATTTATGGAAAAAAAGTATCAAATACTGTCTCAGTTTGTACGAAATGAGTCACCATTGAACCAAACCGCTAACAACATTTCGTCAAATTGGAATCCCATGGTAGGACCAACACCTTCACAACTAGCGGCAAGGCAAGCAATTCCTAAGGAACTGCCGCAGTTTCATGGCGATCCTGAAGAGTGGCCATTATTCATTAGCAGCTTTGAAACGAGTACAGAAGTTGCAGGTTATTCTCATGGAGAAAATTTAATTCGCTTGCAGTCGTGCCTGAAAGGAAAGGCTAGGGACTTAGTCAGAAGCAAGCTAATGATGCCCACAATGGTACCAGAGATTATTCAGACCTTAAGAATGTGCTTTGGACGGCCCGAACATATTTTAGAAAGATTAATCGAAAAGGCCAGAAAACTGCCCCCGCCAAAAGAAAAGTTAGAATCAATTATTGAATTTGCCTTGTGCGTAAAAAATATATGCTCCACCATGGAGGCTTGCAAACTGGATACACATCTGCACAACCCTATGTTAGTGAAAGAACTGGTAGATAAATTATCATCTCAATACAAACTCAACTGGGCCATGCACCCTAAAGATGATCACGTCCCAATAGTAAAAACTTTTAGTGATTGGATATTTAAAATCGCAGACGCCGCAAGCACCGTAGTTTCAACAGTTACGCCTACGAAACATGCAACTTTAAATTCACACACTGAAAATATATTTCAACGGGACATTAAGTGCTTTGTGTGCGACAGCTCTGAGCATAAAGTACCCTTGTGTAGTGAATTTAAAAAACTTTCAATAAACGAAAAATGGGAGGTGGTGAAGAAGTTTAATTTATGTCGCCAATGTTTAAACAAACACCGTCGCAAATGTTTCAAAAATAACGAATGTGGTGTTGAGGGGTGTAGTTCCAAGCATCATCGTTTGCTTCACAACGGTAACAACAATATTCATCAGTCATCGACCTCGGAGCACGTGAGAACCCAAGAAAATGCTACAAGCCGCAACTCAGTGAACTCGCACAACTCCGCGTTGCCGAACCAAAGTTCCCTTTTTAGAATTTTGCCCATACGTATTCAAAAGAAAAATGGGTTTATGGAAACCTTTGCGTTTCTTGATGAGGGCTCTTCGGTGACCCTAATTGAACAAAAAGTATTCGATATGCTCGAAATTGAAGGTGTTAATGAGCCACTTTGCTTAAAATGGACTGGAGATACAACTCGAACGGAGAACTCGTCCATAAAGGCGTCAATTAAAATTTCAAATCCTAACAGTGGCGCGCAGTTTGTATTAAAAGGTGTTCATACTATTGATGACTTAGATCTGCCAACGCAATCATTGGACATGTGTGAAATGGTTCAAAAATACCCGCATTTGACTGGTTTTCCTATAAAGTCTTATACGAATGTGAAGCCAACAATTCTGATAGGAGCAGATAATTGGAATATTGCGGTTCCCTTAAGAGTTCGTGAAGGTATGTGGTGTCAACCGATAGCCACTAAAACA
The DNA here is from genome assembly GCA_943735925.1 of Pollenia amentaria. NCBI lineage: Eukaryota > Metazoa > Arthropoda > Insecta > Diptera > Polleniidae > Pollenia > Pollenia amentaria. Next base: position 39,651,228 of record OX031009.1, read on the forward strand.
AGAATAGGGTGGACAATTCAAGGTGCAAATGCAGGATCACAAAAAAGGGCCTGGCTCAATATTCATAGCTGTAAGTGTGAGAAGAAGTACGATGAACTACATCAATTAGTAAAAGAAAACTTCAACTTTGAAGACCCAAGACCAAAATCAATACTTTCAGCAGAAGACAACGAGTCGATGAAGATTCTGAAGGCAACGTGCCAAAATATTGGCGATCGGTACGAAGTTGGTCTTCTCTGGAAAAATGAATTTCAAAACCTGCCAGAAAGCTACAATCATGCCTATAAGCGCCTCATGTGTCTAAAAAAGAAGTTTCAAAAAGACGAAAATTTAAAAATCGCTCTTCAGGAGCAGATAGATAACTTGCTTCAAAAGGGTTACGCCAAAAAACTGACGGTGAACGAAATTAGCTCCTCTAATAATTCGATTTGGTATCTTCCAACATTTCTAATCAGGAACCCCAACAAGCCAGGAAAAGTTCGAATGGTGTGGGATGCGGCTGCTAAATCAAATGGCGTTTGTCTTAACGATTTTTTACATCAGGGGCCAGACCTTCTAAAATCATTAGTCGATATTCTGTTGAGTTTTCGTGTGGGCAAAGTGGCAATTTGTGGTGATATCAAGGAGATGTTCCACAGGATTAATGTAAGGGAGCAAGACATGCACGCCCAAAGATTTCTGTGGTGGGACAAAGACGATGATGAACAACCAAGTGTCTATGTTATGCGTGCCTTAACCTTCGGAATTTGCTGCGCCCCCTGCATAGCACATTATGTTCGTGACTTCAATGCTGAACAGTTTAAAGCTGAATATCCACGAGCTGTAGAAGCAATTCAACAGTACCATTATGTGGATGACTTCATCGACAGTGTCGCCAACGAGCATAGGGCAATTGAATTAGCATTGCAAGTAAAAAGAATTCACTCCGCCGGCGGATTTCATATAAGAAACTGGGCTTCCAACGACACCGCAGTCATGAATTACCTCAACGATGATCCTTCGCAAGAACAAAAACCAAAAGACCTTGCTAATACAGAAAAGGTTCTCGGTATGTACTGGGATCCTCATAAAGATTCCTTTGTTTATATTTTCAGGTTCGCCAGGCTGCGGCGTGACGTATTCAAGGGCGATGCAATCCCCACAAAAAGGGAGCTTCTTCAAGTGCTTATGTCGATATTCGACCCCCTTGGCTTCTTATTATGTTACACAACAGCGCTGAAAATCCTTCTACAAGAAGTCTGGCGATCTGACATCGACTGGGACGTCCAATTATACGATTCACAAAATGTGAAATGGCAAAAATGGAAAGCCTTGCTGAATCAAATACCTACATTACAAATTCCACGATGCTATTCCCCATATCTAGACCATGCTCTTGAGGTTGAGCTGCACACATTTGTTGATGCGGGCGAGGAAGCTTACGCTGCTGCCTGCTATCTTCGTGTGGTTTTTCAAAATGCCTGCACTGTTACGTTGGTTGCGGGCAAATCAAAAGTTGGCCCCCTAAAACCCACATCTATACCAAGACTGGAGCTCCAAGCTGCTGTACTTGGCGTGAGAATAGCCAAAATAATATGAAGAAATCAACGGATAAAAATCACATCAAAGACTTTCTGGTCAGACTCAAAAACAGTCATTCAATGGCTTCGAATGGATCCGAGAAAATTTCAGCAATTTGTAATGCACCGTGTAGGTGAAATCCTAGAAGACACCAATGTTTCACAATGGCGATGGGTGCCTTCAAAAGAAAATCCGGCAGATTTGGCAACTAAAAGTTCTATAAAACGAGATGTTTCGATGTGGTTTCACGGCCCTAAATTTCTGCATGAAGAAAATTCATACTGGCCAATTTGCACTAATTTTGGGGAATGCACTAACGAAGAAATGAGACGTAGTATTTTACTCGCAAAAAGGGTACATAACGTTAATATTAACTATAAATATTTCTCTAACTGGAGACGATTATACAGAGCAGTGGCAACCTTTCTTCTCTACGTGAGTAAACTCAAAGCAAAATGTGATAACAAACAATTGCCAGAGAAATTGTCTTATGAGATGATACAAAAGGCAAAAAGTATCTTGTTTCGATTGGCACAAGGAAGTGAATTTTCAGAAGAAATATGCTGTCTAAAAAATGGTAAGAGCATTGAAACGAGAAGCAAGCTGATATGTTTCAATATATTTGTAGATGACGAGAGCATCTTGCGAGTGAGAGGACGTGCATCATACTTGAATGACCGAAACCCGGTAGTATTGCCTACCATGCACGACGTTACCGTCCTGCTAGTCCGCTACACTCATGAAGCTTTTCACCACATATCGCACGAAACAGTCATCAATACAATTAAAGCTCAATACTATATACCAAAACTACGAGTTCTTTATAGAAGCATACGTCGATCTTGCCAATATTGCAAAAATTTATCAGCCGTAGCCAGTATGCCGCAGATGTCTTCATTGCCACCAGCAAGATTAGCAATCCTCGAAAGGCCATTTACCTATGTCGGCATCGACTACTTTGGTCCACTGTACGTAAATGTGGGAAGAAGAAAAGAAAAACGTTGGGGAGTACTCTTCACGTGCCTCACCATGCGGGCAATACATGTGGAAATAGCTCACAGTTTAGATACCAGCTCTTGTGTAATGTGCATAAACAATTTCATTGGGAAATATACACCGACAATGGTACAAATTTTAAAGCGACATCAAAAATATTTGCTTCCGAATGTAAGCAAATCGATTTGAATGGGATAGCCAAAGCCTTAGATGTTATAAAGTGGAAATTTAATCCACCTGCTGCCCCCCACATGGGTGGAGCATGGGAAAGGCTTGTACGCTCCATAAAAAATACTCTTTCGAATATATGTCCACATTTGAATTTTAATGATGAGACTCTACGAAACGCAATGGCCGAAGCGGAATTCATAATAAACTCACGACCACTCACATTCGTTTCCCTCGATACATGTGATGATGAAGCGCTAACACCTAACCACCTGCTACTAGGCTCATCTACCGGCTATAAGCCTATTGTACATCAAGAAGTTGACCTACGCTTACGATGGAGACAAACTCAGGAATTTACAAAACAATTCTGGCGTCGATGGATAAGAGAATATCTACCAATGCTCACGAAGAGATGTAAATGGTTCCAAAAAACGGCTCCTCTACAGGTTGGCGATATAGTTATTATCATCGACGAAAATCAACCTAGAAATTGCTGGCCAAAAGGGAAGATAATAAACACTACCGTGTTTAAAGATGAGCAAGTGCGCCAAGTCGCAGTGCAAATACAGAAGGGCGTACTTCAGCGACCTGCAGTCAAAATAGCTAAACTGGATGTCGGCAAAAATAATTAGTAAACTCGTCCACTTGGCTTCTTTACGAGGGGGAGAATGTTGCCGCCAAAATATATTTTAATCGCAAAGTTAAATTCATTATTTCATAAATAACAATTTTGTCTAAAATGTTCACTGGGTTACGCATATTCATATTGCATATTACTTTTGTTATAAACAGGTAACAGGCAGTATATGTATGTTTGCATGCATATATGCATTTACCACTAGCAATAATTGTGTATATATTTATTTGTCCCAAAAATAACTAACGGTCCCTTTAACTTATTAAGAAGATGTTTTTTTTCTTAATTTTAATTTTTTGGTAAAAAGAAGTCAGTCATCAAGCGTACGGTAAAAGACAAAAATTGTTTTAAAGCGCTCGCCATACCACTTAATTATATTGTACATATGTATAAAATTGTAAATTTTAAGTTTGAGACAAAAATAAAAGTAAAATATTGCACAAGGAGTGCTATTAAAAATTTTGTTAATTTTTTAAACCGTACCGCAACAGCAATCCTCCATCCGAGCAGCAAGACTTCCGCAAAGACAATCTTCCCGAAAGATAGCAAGCATTTTTCACAAGAAGCATGCTAAGGGAAGCCTCGGGGCTTCTGACTGCAGTGGCACCAGAAAGAGAAAGTACCTTGGAAAGTACACATCGAACTAAAAAATCCAACGACTTCAAGAGCCCTGTAATTTAGATGTTTTCGCATTCCAGGTTGCTCAGAATAGTTTTCTTCGCCCACTGATAGGTGCAACATATCCCCCACAGGGATGTCTAATATAGAGTCTGAAATAAAATAACAGTTATTTATTGTTTATAGAACAACCAACAGGTATTTTATTCCCGTCCCGTACAGTATACAAATGGTGCCCATCGTGAGACCCGAACGCACGACCCTGAGTTTAAAAGTATCATGCTCAAAAATTTGATTTTTGTAAAAATAACTTTAATGCCTTTTTAAAATTAATACCGCTATATTTAAGAGCATATTTTGAATATAATAAATCATATTTTATGCGCATATTCTTTTTATTTAATAATTTTAAATGTTTTTTTTATATTCAACATTTTTTATTTTTCGAATTTATTCTATGTAAATTTTTCTGTACATACCATGGTACAACTACACAAGGTAAACTCGTTGCTACAACAAGTACAACAAGACAAAAACAACATGCAAAATTGTTTTTGTATTTGAACCAAGCCATCAAAAAAAAAGCAACACTGTGCCTTCAAAATAAAAACACAAATTGAAAAAAAAACAACACGTGCAGTCGGGAAAAAAAGTTGTATTAATAAAAAATATTAATAAAAACTTAATAATTTTTTCACAAATTTTATTAAAAATCTCAATAATTTTCAATTTATTTAAAATTTTTCACAAATCAAATGTTTTTCACAATTTTTTTAATTCAACTGAATATTTAAATAAACATAAACAAGTTTTGACTTTAAGGTTCAAATTGGGGTAAACAGCTGACAAACATCTGGGCCAACGAGTCTACCTTGTGTATATGTACCTTGATAAAGTAACTTTTTTTTTTTTTTTTCCTAAAAGTAAAGTTTTTTGGCTGACTATTTAAGTCATATTGCCAGGGTATCCCACGAAATTTTGGAGCCTCAACCACAAGTCCTCGTTCGACCTAAGCCTTCGTATAGGAAGGCGAGAGCTTCCAGAATCCACTTCAAAGTATTTTTGATATCCACCAGTAAACGTCTGAGTTATATATGGTTCTCCAGCAGTCACATTGAGTTATAAATGGTATTCCACCAGACAAACACGTTAAAAAGTTAAAAACAATTGCACCAAGTCAATGCTGACAACCGCAAAAACTGTAACTAGGTACAGTTATACGACGCCAAGCCATTAACCAATGCGAGGTGACAACGCAAAACGCACGAAAAGTAGACAAACAAAAACTATGCTTCACTACTCAGAGCAGTTTTACGAGTCTAAAGTAACTTATGAAAAAGAAATAATTCCCAGATTCTGTTATTTTTTTATTTCCTATTAACGCCTAAATTTTAAGCAAAAAATTAAATTATGAATAAGTCGTTATTACACCGCAACGCCGTTTCTAAAGACGACCTGGCAACTTTGTATTTTTAACAAATGTCATCAAATGTCAACAAAAGTTTCTACAACGCCCATACTTTTGTTTGTGTAGTGTAGTGTTTTGTTTTATTTTATTATTTTTTAAAAATATTTAATATTTTGAAATAATTCACTGTTTTAACGAAATCATATATTTATTTTATATCATAATGAGTAAATTTTTGTGCCTTACATTAATTATTTTTAGTTTAATTTTTAAAGAAGGTGAGATGTTAAGCATTCATGAGTCTCATTTACAACGCAACTATGTATATCAATAGCCATTAATACCTTTTTGTACATATGTATATAGGATTGGCTATATGGTGTTATCGTTGTACTTCAGCCACACCAGGTTGTGCTGAAGATTTTACTTGGCGTGGTATTGGATTTCTGGGAGAAAAATGTCCCGAAAGTAATGATATTTGTGTGAAAGTCACTGAGAAGCGAGGAGGTTTGTAATTTAATTTACATATGTAAATGCGTATATCATTTGCTTTATTAAATGTTTTGTTTTAGCGCAAAGAACTATTATACGTGAATGTTTAAGTTCTCTTAGTTTTAGAACTGATATTCCAGCAGATAAATATGAAGGTTGTCGTCCGGCTGCCAAAGATGTTCGCTTGGCTAACTATGTCAATCATACTGTTAAGGAACATGATGTAAAACGTGATTATTTTAATGATGTACAATTTTGTTTTTGCTTTTTAGATCATCGCTGTAATGCAGCCAATTCTTTATTAAAATCTAGAGCAATATTAGGATTTGGTGTGTTAAGTACAGTGTTGTTAGGCCTTACTAGGATTTTATTTTGAATCCACAGACCATTCAAAGTAGATATATGATTTAACAATTCCGAACAAAAACTTAAAATACTAATAAATTTGAATATTCTAAACGTTCAACTAAGTTAATCTCTTAATGAAAGGTATATCTGACAAAAATGTTCTTTTTCTTCAAGTAGGTACATATTGAAAATGTATCTTTTATTATTGTATGTATTTAAAATATAGTTTTTGTTCGGAACTGTCCAATTATATTCGAAGTAAATAATAACTTTATATTCCATTTTTGAACACACATTTTTATTTTCTATTAGAAAATTTAAAAGTTTTCTATTTTTAGAATTAGGAAACAATAAAACTAATCCGTCCAGTAAGTTAAGAAAAGAAAAATAAAAGACCTTTTTAATTAGATATTTCAAAGTATTAAAAAGTTAAAAAACTCTACAAAACGTACAAAAATACATGTACTTGAAATAATAATATTAACAACCTTTCAAAAGAACTTCCTTTTTTAATAATTTGACATAATTATCAGTTTAAAATAATAAGTTGTTTTGGGAAATATATTATTTTTATTTCCCTTATTAAAAAGTAGAAACTACAAGTACCTAGTTTATAGATAATCAGATATGTGATGGAAAACGATTTTGAAAACAAAACACTTTGAAAACGATATTTAGAAATCAGTCGATATTCATCATACCTGCTAAAACGACAGTTTGGAATTCAGTCGATTTTCATCACATACCTGAATGATCCTTACAGCCTCAAATATAGAAAAAAATATTTTTTATATCATTCTAGAGAACTAATTTAGACGATATTTTCTTCTTTTAATTCCATTTTACTTTTACGAATCTTAAGGGGTTTTATCTTTTTTTGTTTTAATCGGCAATTTGCAGTAAAATTAATAACATTTTATATACCTGCATTGTTTTGTAAAACTTAACTTTTAAAAAAATATACACTGTTTTATACAAATAAAGATTATTTTATTAAACGAAATATGAAAAAAAAGCGAAAAATTTGTTGAAACAAAATGTTACCTAATCTTTAACTTCTTGAGTAGGATTTTTAGGAGCACGAAAATCATACAAAGCAATATCGGGATTTTTATCAATACATTCTTTATAAACCGTTGCCAAGCGTACACATTCGTCAACTGATAACTGGAAGGGTCTAAGTGTGTCTTCTACATCAGCCAGCTTAAATAACTCATAGCACATTTCATCACGTTGTTCGGGAGGAAAAAGTGTGCCATAGCCACGGCGACAATATTTCTGACGCATACCAAAAATATGACGTACCACTTTCTCTAAAAGAGGAAACGGCAAATCAGTTTTTGGTCGTTTAAGCGGCACAAGCTTTACAACACCCACATCGACTTCTGGTTTAGGAACAAAAGCCTTACCCGGTATAATAAATTTAAGTATAGGTTGAGTCCAAATTTGTGACATAATGGAGAGGCGACATCTTTGTTCATGCCCTAAGTCAGCACAGATACGATCTGCTACCTCTTTTTGAAATGTTAGGGTCATACAGGTGTCTATACGGCGAAAAGCTTTTCTTCTTAGTGACAAATCCTCAAGCCAGTTGATAAGCAATCTAGTGGAAATAGCAAAGGGTAAGTTGCCTATTAAATGTAAACGATGAGATGTATCTGGTACATGTTTCTCTATATCAAAACGTAAAATATCGTCTGCAAAAATATCCACTTGTATATTTAAAGGTTTAGCGCAATCTCTTAAGAGATCTAAAGTTGGTAGAAATCTAGCATCCTTTTCTACTAAGACCAAACGTTGAGGTTGCCTACGTAATATAGAACGTGTCATTCCACCTGGACCAGGGCCAACTTCTAAAACGGTATCACGGGGATCTATATGACCTGCACTTTTAATGATTTTATCCGTTAAACGCTCATCCATTAAAAAATTTTGTGATAATTGTTTTAAGGCCTGTAATTTATACAACTTTACTAAATCTCTAATTGTTGGTAAAGGCGGCAAACGCATGCCGTTCTTTAGAATTCGTACAGCGGCTTCCGACATGTTTCTGTAATATAAAATTAAATTAATATATGTACATCTCTTTTTGTTAATTATCAAAACTAACCTCACTTTTTCGATGACTATTGTTAAATTAATCCTATAAAATCCTTTATAACTTTATTTTAATTTCTAAAAGATTATACAACAATTTTTTCGTTTGGAAATCTTAAGCTATACAAATAAAAAATGTGTCTGCTCTAGTTAGAAACTTTTTCGGGCTCATCAAAGTCATCCAAAAACTTCTCTTGTTTAACTGATAAAATGGAGTAGGCATATATACCCAAGACAGAGCTAACCAAAACACCGGCAGTTATCAAATTGTTACGTCTAACGCGTTGCAACTTTGTGACTCTCTCCAAGTTTTGTTGTTCAATTAATTTCATAAATTCCAACTGGGCTTTATCAACTTTTGGTGCGTTTTCGCCGTATTTTATTTTGGTTGTATCTTTCTCAGCAGACATACTTTTTAATATAAATACTTTTGCGATTTAAAAAACTTCTGCACAAACCCTTTAACACCACATTGATGATTTCAAGTAGATTTTTGTGAAATTTTCTTTTTTAATGGTAAAGGCCACCAGCTGTTTTTAGTTTCTTCTCGACTTTATAACAGGGCGACGTATAAACGTTAAATGTAGAAAAAGTGATGCCAGATTATAAAAATATTTTATCGGGCTTAAGACCTTATACCACAGTTATTTCGTTTGAAATTTTTCCAATTTGATCTCAACCCCCATATATTATATATAAATATTCTGCATCATTATAAGTAGCGAAGTTGATTTAGCGATCATCGATGTACAGCTACTCAGCTAATTTGATCACGATTGTAAACATTTTGTATTTTTTTTGTTGCTTTTTTTATGTTTTGAGGAGAAATTATTTGGTTCGGCAAGTTTTTTCTTGAATTGGCTAATTTTAATAAGGATTGTGGAGTAGGAGTTGGAGTTGAAGAGTCGGAGTTGAGGTTTTTGTACCGGAGTCCCGACTCCGACTCCATAATTTTTCTTCGAAAATGGCGATGCAACATTTCAAATATCAATTTGAAATTTTTACAGAAACATATTCTTACCATATTTAACCATTTAAAAGGTACTAAGTCAAAAACAAGTTAGAGTGCTATATTCGGCTGCACCGAATCTTTGATATCCTCCAAAACAAATTGCAGGAACACATGCACATGTGTACCGATCTTAATTCTACTTTCTCCTCTATCCTATCAAGTTATTTTTGCTAGTAATATAATTTTTAATTTTTTATGTATGACTGGTATGTTAGGAAAAATTTAGTAAATTCGATATTTTTTGGCGAAAAATGTCTAGTACAAATGTCTAGTCATGTACTACACTCTCTACCTCTTCAACTTCGCCAACAAACTTCGTCTGTCTGCCTTCCACTTGCCACATTGTAAAAGGGGACTAAATTATGAAATCTTATAAGATACATGTTCACCTTGATTACTCCACGTCTACAACAGACATGATATGCTGTTATAACATGATGTTATAAAAGCGTTGTTAAAACATTTGCACTAACAACCGTGCTATAACATGAGAAAACCTGTAACATGATGAGTCTATACTAGGGATGCCAATCGGGATTGATTTTTGATAATCCCGGGATTTTTCGGGATCAATGTGTTTCTTTAAGATGCTATTTTTTAATAAACAGCCATTTTTTAATATTTAAAAGGTTTTATATACGTAACATAAAATTTTAAAAATGAAAACAACAAACAGCAATTTTTGAATATTTAAAAGGTTTTGTATACGTAACATAAAATTTTAAAAATTAAAACAACAAAACAATTTATTTTATACATATGTTTATAACACTGGCCTCACCCATGATCAATATGATCAGACTCTGAAAAAACTTATAAAAAATATACGTATCTCTTAGTTTTTCTAGATCAATTCATTTCGGTTTTTTGACAGCAATTCAATTTTTAATGTGAATTAAGTTGTGACGACACTAATACACTACAAAGAGTAGTCCCTCATCGATCTCGATATCTGAGTTAAAAACTGTAAAACTATGTCGACTGCAGTGCAGTACACCTCCAGGGTGAGGGCGAAATTTATAATCAATAATTTAAGTACGTATGAAATTTATTTTAAAACAAAATGTTTATACAAATGCTTCTTAAAACAGATTTCAAGTTTAAATAATTTATTTATGAATACGTCAAATAGTGTTTATTTATAAAAAAAATTATTTTATTTACAGTATGTTTTTTAAGCAAATTTTTTATTATTATTTGACCGGAATGAATATGAGCTATTGCATCAATATTACGACTTAATTAACAGTTATTTCTTGATTTCTATATTTTGCATAAAAATAATCATTTTTATTTTGGTTTATGTCTTAAGCCAAAGCTTAAACTGCTAAACGTAATTGTAAAAAAGGTTTGAGATGTGAATCTTCAAATATCGTTTCTACTTAAAATAATGGTTTAAATTAAGCAAAATACAAAAATCCAGAAATAGTCGTCATATATCAAGCAAAAATTAAAAATTTTAAATACTTGCTGTGTGCCAAAAACAAAAATTAAACTCAAAAATAAGAGTTATTTGCATTAAAAAATATAACTCAAGTATAATTTTTAATAATTTTTTTGTATATAGTATAAAAATTCAATAAAAACGAACTGTTTTGTACATAAAAGTTGATATGTTAAAAATCCCAGGACTCATAAAAATAAATCCTGGGATTCGGGATTTATCAATCCCGAAAAATCCCGGGATTTCGAGATTTCCCGTTAGGCATCCCTAGTCTATACTAAACACTAACGTCATATTAGTGTTAGTGTTAAGCATTTGATGTCAGTTGTAGACTGAGTGTTAAGATTAACATGAAGAAATTTGCTATCTCATTCTGTCGACGTTCTCTAACATTTTATTTCAGATATTATCTCAGGTGAAGACCCCATGTAAGAACTGACGACTCAAACCATCAAGTTACCCACAGACGAGGCAACATATATCGAAACATGTCATGTTTTATTTAATGTTGCTACGTCTATGGGGACGTTTCTGGCTAAAATTTTTGTTACCTTTTTGGTTTCTCAAATATCAAAATTTTTTGATATTTTATGTTTCCAAACACAATGTTTCATCGTGTGTGACGATGTTAACTGTTTTTTCTTTCTCATTTTGATGAGAGCAGTTGTTGAGTGAGGTGCTTTTGCAACTCTCGGAGAAAAAATATGAAGAAAGAAATCATAAAATGGCAACAATAGCAAATTGTGAGAATTGGAAAACAATTATAATTGAATATAACATTTTTCCAAATTTATGGGACGTAAAATATGATACGTATAAAAAAATTAAAATTTTTTGATTTGTAGTAGCATATTCACAAAACACGCAATACTAATGTTTCGTTTTTAGTATCATCGTCTGTAGTAAAAACTAAAATATAGGTTGTAACACGTGTTTCGACAAATGTTGCATCGTCTGTGGGTACCTTCAAGTCCGTTCAAAACAGAACGTTAAAAAATCGCTGCAACAAAAATTGCAAGTCTGAACGTGGACAAACTTTCGTATTTTTTATTTTGTGTTGTTTTCATTCAGTTGTTTTTCAAACGTGACCGCGTGTGGTTGTTCATTGTGCAAATTGGAAGAGGAATAATAAGAAAGTTGTAAGAAGTGTAGTGGATACAATAAAAGAGGAGAAAGAAACAAAACGAATAAGAAACGCGGTTTTTACACAACGCTTAAAAGCAAAACATAAAAAGTAAATAAGTTCGATTTTTTCTAAATGATATAGAGAGTATCGAAAAAAAAACGAAACAGTTTATTTTTAACGGCTAAGATCACAAAAATTTTAAACGTAGCAAGCGCGTGTTTTTATTAAATAAATTAAAAGGCGCTTTGTGTAGAAGTAATAATTAAAAACAATTAAATTTATTTTTCTTATTTAGCTATACAAACAAGAACAAAAAAATTAAATTACCAACAATTATAAAAACGGTACATTGCTTTTGCAGTGTTTTTTTGTGATGAGAGAGAAGTTGTAAAAGCAAAAAGGTGTAATGAATTGTTTGTGGTTGTTGTTTGTGCACAGTGTATTAACTTTTTTGTTTTGAATAGGATAAGAAGGGGCGGTAGGAACAATAGAACAAAGAAAAAAATTACACACGCTTTTTTTTTCATTTAAATTTTTCAAGGTATATTCAACTTGAATTAAAAATTTCCATATTTTTGTTTCATTCAAATGCAGAATTTTGTACGAAAACAACAAAGTACAGTCCATAAACAGCAGCGGAAAACTTAAAGCAATTACTGAAAAAGTAACATCTTAACTTTCAACAATTTATTTACAATTATACAATCATCATTAAAAATGGTTTTAACAAATTTTGAATTATGGGCTGCTGATGGCTCTACTGGCTCCTCCTTGCCTGTTAATTTTGAATCTAATAATCTCCATACACGTAATTTGAATCCTTTTGATCCACGTGTTGTGCCACAAATAAACTCGAATTTAAATCATTTATCTTCAAATGGTTACTATGGATTTTCCTATGTAAATGCAGCTCATGATATAGAACTAAACAACAATAATAATAATATCAGCAACATAAACAACAACAATAATAATAATAGTACAACATATAATTTAATGGCAAATGATGTCAATGACATAAATAATACACTCACAACAGCTACAACACAACAACAAACACATGCTATGTCAGTTGACTTCGGCAGCTCTGCTTACGCAGCTGGTCATGCTGTCAATGCAGCACGTTGTAAAAAACGATTCTTTGCAATAACTGATGATGTTGCCTCCGCTTGTACAGCCACCAACAACAAAAACTATTACAGCGATAACTTTGAGGTTTCAGCCAAACGTTGCCGTTTCGATGATGATTTTTCAGCGCAATATTGTAATGGTAAGTGGTAGAATTAACTAAAAATACAAGATAAAACAAAAGCAAACAATAGAAAAAACATTTTTTTTTGTATCTGCTCTTAGTGTTTTATTTACTCTCAGGTTTCCCTTTCTAAATTAAAACAAGTCAATAAAAAACCTGAAATGTACAATATTGGGTACAGTTTAATCACCCTTATCGTGGTTGGCGAATTTTAAATACGCCTGCGACTGTTTGGTAGTAGATTAAAGAGAACGTAAACTTATTTCCTTTAATCTATTACCAAACAGTCGCAGTCGTATTTTAAATTCGCCAACCACGTTAAGAATGAATAAGTTGTAACTTACATATTTTTTAATTGATTTGATATGGGTTTAAAAATTATTTCGGAGATGATTAGGTGCTTTGAAAATAAATATTTTTGATTATTTTTTTCCGACAATGCACCTACATATCTTGGGAGTTATGGACCATACAAATTTTTTACGAATACATACATACAGTTTGAGCCCTATTTTCGATTATATCGTAAGCGAGAATTTATCGAAATTATGTTTTTTCTTGCAAATAGTTTAAAAGTACTCACTACAATGGAGAACAAATTCATAGACTGAATTTGTACCGTTGCAGAGAAAAGCCCATCTAAATCCAAATAAAGTATTGCAACGCTTAAGAAAAAATTATAAAAACCCTTCTGTAAAATGTGCCTTTTGTCGCTTACGATATAATCGCAAATATGACAATATGAATATACCTATATTTTGAAGTATGTAGGTAAACAATTTAGGTATCTTTGGAAAGTGATTCAAATTATTAACCCATTAAGAGAAAAGTTTAAAATATATATTTTAACTGCCATTATCTCAAAATTGTATCTATGAATATTACGGCATCTATTCACATACATATATGTATGTACATTAGAGCGAGTCATAAAAAAGTGATTTTGTTACCCCTCTGAAAATAAAGGTTGGTATGTTTTATGATGATTCCCAAAATATTTTGGTTCTAGCATTGACCATCCGCGAGCTGGACCATTTTTAAAAAAGGTCTTTTTTCAGTTTTTCGAATTTTTTTGCACTTTGCTCCAAGACGACATAAATAAAATTTGGTATCATCGAAAAGAGTTTTTGAAGCAGCATCCAATGGTATATCAAATTTGAAGACTTGCGACCTACTAATTGAGATATTAAGCTAAATATATATTTTCGTTTCGGGTTTTTATACAAATTCTACGTAAGTAGAAATAATGTTCTGCTTTTCAAATTGAATCTGTTTTAAAATAATGTTAATTTATTTTTGTAATTATTCACATTTCATATACAAATAGGCAATATGGGTATCAAATTTTTTCACTTTTCAATTATAATAACATGGTGAGTAGCAAAAGATCCGTTTTCAACCCTAGATGCTGTGAGCTAAATTTAAGTTTTTAAATACAAAAAAATTTGATAAACTGAAAAATACCTTTTTTAAAAATGGTCCAACTCACGGATGGTCAACGCTAGAACCAAAATATTTTGGGAATCATCATAAAACATATCAAGCTTTATTTTCAGATGGGTAACAAAAAAACTTATTTCAGCTCTATACAAGGTGAGTCGGTCAAATGTACATAATATGTATGTATACCTATGTCGAATTCACAAAACCCTTTGTATCGTTGTTTCTATTGAATTTTTGTACATATCAAAATACAATTTGGAAATTAACAAAGTTTTCTATTGTATCATATTGGTTGTATTTGATAGATGTAATTTTATGATGGTCACATTCATAAAATTATAGCAAACAATTTATTTTATGTATTTACAAATCGTTAATATAAACATTTTTTTTAAGTTTGTGACATAAAACTTGATATAAAAAATATATTAAAAAGCTTATGTAAAGTTCAAGAACTTTAAGAAATTTAGGATAAGTCCTTTTAGTATACCGATCGACTTAGAATTTTGTTTTGAGTCGTTCTAACGATGGGTTTCCGGCAGGCTGGCTATCTATCCTATTGGTCCTTGATTTATATTAATCCATAATTTAATATAACCCCCAAACAGGTTTCTTTACGTAATAGAATCTTTGTAATCATAAACCATCTTATTATTTGGGTATTTAGATTATATTTGGTCCAAACTTATTTTGTAACAATATAAATTATTTTAAAAAATTTTATATTTGTTATGTTGGTATTGAAATATAATTTGGCGAAAATAACTTTTAGTGTAGCTACTATGTCATGATAAAATGATGTGCTGGTATTTCCAAAAATAACCATAGGTCCCATAGAAATCCACTTCATTATATCACTTAAAGGCAAATCTCAAAGATATCTAAATAATATTCGGCACAAAGAACTTTTCCATGAATCTTATAACATAATTTTGTTCTGGCGGTTCCATTATTGCGAATATAGCCCAAATAGAATTCACTCTCTAACGCTCTAAATTCTGTAGTGTAAGCGTTCATATAGTCGGTCTTTACCGACTATACTATCTGAGTTGTTTCCATATTTTTAAGAAGTTTTATTGAATTCCGTGCTATTAATAGGTATAATAATATATAATATAATTGTGTGATTATTATTATAATTTTTTATTAACTTACTGTCAGTAGCAACATTTTTTTTAACCAAAAATTAAAATACAAAATATAAATACAGAAACAATTTAGTGTACATACGAATATCTATTTGCTTTGGCTATAATTTTGTATAGAGAACGCTTTAAGCATAGATAATAACTCTTTAAGCTTTCATGTGATATAGATCTTATAACTGTTACCTAAATATAAAATGACAAATACCTATTGCAATTATTTATTAAAATTTTGCTATCCTTCCTCACCTATTATGCTTAAACTTGAATTGATGTTTGAAAAAAGTTTTTTTTATGGTTAATGCGATATTGAAAATGCTATAATTTAATTTATTATTTTAGGAAGAAATTTTGAATTTGTCTTTTTTATTGTATTTTGATTTCAACAGAGAATGTAGGTATTATTAAAATGTTTGACAAACCTGGTTACTCTTCCAAAGTTATCATAGCTTTACTAATGAATGGGATTACTTTAAATGCTTTCTTATTTTTATAGGTTTTTTAAATACAAAATTTCATAGGAGAATTTTTCCTGCACCCACTCAATTGCATTTACAAAATAGACGCAAACTTACATATATTTACATATGTATAATATATAGACGTTTTTATACATGATGTGTGTGCACGTTAATATGTATGTATAATAAAAATGTTTTTATGGTTATTTAAAGTTAAAAAAAAAACACTAATAAATTAAAAACCGCCAATCTCATCATTCACACTTTTTAACATTTTTGAAGGTCAGTCTTGTTTTCTTTTTTTTTCATTTTGTAACGGCTACAACTGAAATAAGATTACAAATTCAGCTACATAAAAATATATGCACAGCGGAAGAGAAGAAATATCAATGGATTTTTGTTTAATTAAAAATTTAGGTTATGCATAAAGTATATTGTTTACATTTAGTTATTTTTTTTTTTTTTTTTTTATTATTATTTTATTTCAGTTTTTCAAAATTAGCTTTGTTATTTTTTTTATCAACTTGACCTTTCTAACCCTTAAAATTTTGCAAAATAATTTCAAGTTCAAAAATATTATAAAATGAATTCATTTAAATATTATTTTGAAATTTCAAACAATTCAAGTTTGAAATTAAACTGATTTAAAAAAATGAAAATGCTCTCCTAGGATATAGTGTTATTCCGGACAAGCATTTAAATGTAATCTTGGTGAGATTATGGCTCTATGATATATGGCGAAAGGGCAAAAGTAAAATTCTCGCAAAGAATGCTAAGTTACATAAAGACATGATTACGAAAAAGACAAACCACAAAATCGCATATGTGATTTTAACACATGGACCGCAAATTCTTAGTGCGTGTTCGCACTATTCAAGTCGTATACGTCAAGTTTTGAGTTTTTAGGAGAGAGAGGAAAACAAATGGCATTATATTTTTCTTTTCTCTTAAAAGCTCAATGCTTGACGGCTAAA
Source organism: Pollenia amentaria (assembly GCA_943735925.1). Classification (NCBI taxonomy): domain Eukaryota; kingdom Metazoa; phylum Arthropoda; class Insecta; order Diptera; family Polleniidae; genus Pollenia; species Pollenia amentaria. The sequence continues at coordinate 39,668,412 of OX031009.1, forward strand.
ACTTGAACAGTGTGAACCAGCACTTAGTTCGAATGTGTATGATCTCAACACATACTCTTACCCAACAAACCTTTGATATGAAATGGTATTTGATATCAAGCACAATTCTCCAACCATTAAAAATATTTGATTTTAACATTTGAATTCCAATATGTAAACATTTGACAAACAATTTTTTAGCAATTTGTTATCTGTAATTCTCAAATCAAAAATAAGCTTGGCAACACTAAAGCCAAGAGTAAGTGCTGGTTCACACTGTTCAAGTTTTTGCCGTCAAGTCTTGAGCTTTTATGAAAAAGGAAAAAGGGAATGCCACTTCTTTTCCTCTTTATCCTTAAAACTCAAGACTTGACGGCTAAGACTTGGACAGTGTGAACCAACACTAAATGTTAACATTAAAAAATGGCGGTTATAGTCTGCGTTACCGTTGGATGTTTTCATAAAGTGCCAAAAAACGAGATATTTACAAAAAAAAAGTAACACCAAAAAGGGGATTTAAGAAAAAAAATGGGGCCACTTCTTTTAAAATCAGAATAAGTACACCAAATTATATTTTTTTCTACGCATTTTGTTCAATTTGTTTAAAATTTCAAATAACATTTAATAAATAGTAAAACAATCCCAGAAAACGTTATATAATTCGAGAGTAAGAACTTTTTATGTGATTTTAGTTGACTTTAGCGTGAAGAATCCAAAACTGTTCACAGATTGGTTCTATTACGTCTAGTTTTTATGGCATATACGGGCATGTTCTGAAAATCACGTGATTTCAAATCACGTTCTTTTAAAATCACGCGTGCGATTTTGTGGTGTTCTGAAAAACATTTTGTTTAAATGTTTCTTGGTATGCTTTCGGCAGTTGAAAATCACGCCAAAACATACAAAAACGTTACACAAAAATATCAAACGTGTGATTTTAAAAGGCACATGTGATTTGAAATCACGTGATTTGAATAAAAGCGATTTTCAGAACAGGCCTGATAGTAATATTTCGCCCGAAATAATGCGGTCATGCTAATACATTTTATCATAACTTGAGATCGATTTGTCCGATCTTGTCAAAACAATTATAGATGAGGAATAAAATTTCCTTTGAGTTAACCAAATACATTTTTTATATTTTCAACTGTTTCGGAATTATTAAAAAATTATTGGTGATGCATTTTTTGCAAAATGAGTACAATTTTCCCACAACAATAAATTTCAGTGTTTTCATTCAAAAATTGGGATTATTAGCACATCATTAATAAATGAATTAATTAATAGTACAATTTTTGTTTTCAAAAATTCAAACAAAAATGATAAGTGCAGACATTTTTATCATTTATCTGAAAGCCTGGTATATTACGAATAAAATACGACGTATAAAATGAAAATCGTCGGAGAAATGTTAATTTTGTGTGTAATTTATTATTGTGGACATGACTAATATGTTGTTTGGTATTTTGTTTAAGCTTTGATATCGTTGCAAAAAAGACTGTGTTTGTAGGTAATTCTCATTCCCTCTGTAGTCTTGTTTGCTGATAGCTTTGGCTTTTCTTAAATTATTTAGGAGAACGTTTCCTGATGATCTGGCCTAAGCAACCAGTGAAATGCGGATAGGAACAGCTTATCCTCCAACAATAAATTTCAGTATTTTTTTATCAATTATTTAAAAAGGGAATTAAGCAAAACAAACAAAATCTTTTAATAAATAATAGTATTCCCAAAAACAACTTTGATAATATAATATTGATTTTATTCAGAATACATTGAAATTTTTATATATAATACATATTTTTGACAAGTAATCAGCTGACAATAAAAAGAATAATTAAACAAATTTTTGAATCATGGAGTAAAAACGAATTGAAGCCAGGATTAAAAAACAAACAAAAAAGTGCCGATTCTTGGAATACTGTAAGCAAAGTGATATATATTCTATGTGACAACTGACATGAAAGGCTTTTATAACGCGTGTTGTTTAACTTGCAATTTTTTATGCGCCAAAGTTTTTCAGCGCAAGACATTCCTCGACGAATTAACGCTTGTTATGAACTTCTACCGAAATAATTTTTTTGCAATAAATACATACATAATCTAACCACGCATTACAAGAAAAAAGATTTCATAAAAGCTTGCTTACATATAACAGTATACATTACCCGAGGTCCTCACTAGCCATAAAATGATATTAAGAAATAATATTATGAAAGAGCTTTCAAGACAGATTGCTTAGAAACGCTGTTAAAACATAAGAAAAACCTCTAAGTCCCAACTTATACGTTGCAAGTCTTATTGATAAACTTATCACATTTTCTTCTTTGAATAAGCGTCGGCGTTCACACAATGCTTTCTTATTGCTGATATATTACTGTTTTTTGTATGAAGTACACACGTATGTGTGCGTTTTTTATATTGCTAATGAGAAAACAAAACTTATATAACGAGTACATCAAGCTAAGTACTCGTTTCTTTTCACCTCGTCCCTCTCGCCCATTAAGTAGCAAGCTGATCAATAAGACTTGCATCGTATAAATTACAAAAAGGATCACATTTGGGTGCATTTTATAAAAGTAGCACAATAGTATCCAATCAGGCGAAAAAGTGACAAATTACTACTTTAGTAGCACCAACGGTAACGCTGATTATAGTTTATGTTTTCACAATTAAAGAAAAAGAAATAATGTATGCCTTGAAATTCCTCGAGTATAGCTTGAATTTCTGCAACAGTTTTTAATAAGAAAAGTTCTTAAGAGCAACGCTTTTTCGAACTCATTCTTATTTTTAATGCAATGAAAAATGTCTTGGTAGGAAAATAACAATCCTCTGTATATTGTTTTTTATTTTAAGTACAGTCAATAAAAATAAAGTTCAATATCAAAAAATTTTATGTATGTAAATCAAAGTAACAAAAATTTCAAAACGTCGGTTTCAAAGCAACCCTCTTTTTTAACTGCATGCTACAATGCAACAGTGTAGATTACTTATTTATTAATTATTTTTTTTTTATTTATTTATTTATTGCTTGGAATACAAAAAGCCTTTCAGGCCAAAGCGCATTACTGGAATATTTCATACAACATTTTATCTTAAAAATAGTTAAACAACATTTATAAACTCATATTAAACCAGTGATGCATTTTGTGTTTTTTTGTTTTGGGATAAATTAACGATTTGAAAGGGCCAAAATAACTTTAATAGGGCCAAAGAAAATGTTTAATATATTTGATTAATATGTTTGTACCCAACCAGTAAAACACTCTCTCAGATATCTGGAAGAAGTCGGAATAGTTTGCTGGCAGAGTTTGTAAATAAAGCTAATTGTAAAACCTAGTAGTGTTTTATTAAGAACAAAACCAAAATTTCACATTGTTATACTCTCCACCACAAGTAGTTGTGAAGAGGATATACTAAGTTGATTATTCCGTGCTTATATTTTTTTAATATTCATCTAAGACCCCATAAGGTGTATCTTTTCTGTCCATTTCTAAGTATATTTAGCCATGTCCGTATGTGTGCCCGTCTGTTGAAATCACGATTACTTTCGAACGGCTTAAAAGAAAAGAACAATATTGATACCAAATTGTTCCTAGTTCTCCTGAGCAGTTTGGGATTGAAATCCAGCAAAATCAGTTCAGTAGGAAAAGAGTAATCTATATGTTATTGTTATACAAAAACTAGCATAAATAGTCGCGGAATGCAAATATTGATATATGATTTTGAACAAATTCGTTAATACCACATAATTTCATGAAGATCGGTCCATAATTTACCATATGCTCCTTATAAAGCCCACTCTCGAAAAAGACTATAAGTAGTACGCCTAAAACCTTAACGAACAAAATTGATTGTAATAAACTTTGGCCTGTCACAGTTATGTATGACTAGAAATCACACTGTCAAAATTTTAAAGGTTGGTCCGTAATTTACCATAGACCCCATTTTTGTCCATTTTTGTCCAATTGTAACCCAGTCATTAAAACAGTCCGACGTCTTCAAGATATTTATAAGAAACGACGATTTTATACAGACATGCTTAAGATGTTTTTTTTTTTATAATATAGATCAAACCGCTTGTGTGGTTTATTTGGTCCTTAACAATCAAAAGGACTTCGTAAATAGAAGTAGTGTTCAAAACAGTGAAAAAATAACATTAAAAAATGTATTGAACTATCAAAAGTAGTTAGTTGAATTTGACCTGAAAGGGCCAAAACAGATTTCCACAGGCCTTGTACCACATTTTACATCACTGTATTAAACTGCTATTTTCCCCAAAGTTCACCAAAAAAAGTAACCGATGCGAACATGTTAAGAAAAACTTGTGCATCGTTAAACCTGAAGATACATTTTTGACTTGTGATGCAGTGTTATGATATTTTGGAACTCAGCCTAATTAAAAAAAAAAACAGAAAGTACATGAAGTACACTGTATATGAATTAGTATTGTCAGGTTTTCTTTTAATAGTAAATGTATATTTTATTAATTTTTAAAGCATATTTTTAATTTTTTAATCATATTTTCCCATAATAAATGCATGGAATTCCATACATTATTTATTAGTTTTGCCCGGGTATGACATAAACTATACTGAAAAACTAACACAGTGGGTTAACGAACATTTTAATCATTTGAAACAAGCATTTATTTCCTTGTCGTTTAATTTTTATTGTCATATAAATATTAGAAATATTAACATGCATATACTCTTATGTCTTTATTTTCCCGCTTAAACAATAATGTATTGTTTTCTTATCAATATTTTTTTTTATTTTTTTTTACCTTTGTTATTTTTCACTCCATATAACTAGAGGTAGTTTTAATTTTGTTTTTGATGTCTCAATTTTTTTAATAAACACATTTTTTGTAAATTGAAAAAATGTACATACTATGCACGTATGTATGTGTGACTAAAATTAGTACAACACATTAATATTATTTTGCTTATTGAGGGATCGTTATCATTTATTGTAGGTAAGTATGTGTATATACATGCATACGTATTTTTTACTTGTTTAGTATTGGCACATTTTTAATTAGCTTTAGATTCAGCTCATAAAATTCAATTTAGATAAAGATTGTGATTCGATGTAATATTTTTTAATTTAAATATGTTGAGTGGGGTCGCGTAATATGTCCTTGTAGTTTTGTTTATTAAAACGTACTATTGGAATATTACCACAAGATTTTAAATTATAACATTATTCAAAGAATAATACTTTTAGTGCATGTTTTATGCGCGTCAAACGCGATTTAACTGCATTAACATCAAGGCCCTGGTTATAACCTTTTATATATAAAGTAAGAGTGCTATATTCGGGTATGAGTTTTCAATTTCAGTCAAATCGACTTCTAGCACATGGCTAGATCTTAGACCATGATCTAACATACAGTTGCATCGAACGATTCAACCTCAAAATAACCTCACTAATTGCTCTTTACCTTAGTTTAAGGGATTTAGCATTGTTTTAGTTTCTGGCTAGTTTTCTATTTGTTTAGTTTACATAATTTTATTTTCTACCAATTTTGTTGAATAAAAATTCTAAAACTAAAAATTAACTTTTTTTATTTGAATATATTCAGCTTAGGATATTTACATGCAAAAAGAATTATATATTTATAATACATTTTATTAAAAATTAATAATTCATTCGATTTTATAAAACTTATAACACAAACATTTTAAGAAAAAATCTTATGTGCTATTTTCATAACTCAAGTGAACGTTTAGTTAAATTAATATGGAAAGCACTGTTTTTTTGAGTGTTTTTCATATAAATTTTTTTACACGTTCAATCACTTGTGTTGTGAAAACTGCACATTAAATTTAATTTGTTTTATTTTTTTTTTTTATTATAATTAAAAAAAGTGTTTTAATTTTATATTTAATTCACATCTTACAGCTATGACTAATACCTCCAGATTATTATGTATTTTAAATTTAATGACTTAATGCTTGCTTCACAATTGCGAACGTTACCTAGGGTCTCCATGTAGCAATATTTATTGCGGCAAAATTTGCGACGTGTGGACCATGAGTGGTAATCCCTTGCGAAATGATTGCTTTTCTGATATCTTGAGTAATTATTGCTTAGCAATCTGCTGTCAAATTAGTTGTCATTTATCTGACATTTAATTTCTTTGTTCGTTTGTTTATGGCAAAGCAATTTTACGTGTTCTCCCGCATATAATCAGCAGTTATTTGCGCCATTGTGCATTGGTTACGTGGAGACGCAGTGTTAATGTTCGCATAGATTTTCTTACGGAAAATATTTTAAAAAATGACTGGCTGCCGGTATAAAAATCTCGTTAAAGTTCGTATTGAGTTTTTATGGAAAATATTAAAAAAAACTGAGTGTTTTACATTGAAATTTTCTATGCGAACGTTAACGTTCGAAATTGTGAAACAGGCAGTTAATCTTTATAATGATAATGAAATTTCAATATACAAATGAGCACATTGCTCTTAAAATATATGCATGTATATACACATGTACATAAATATGTATTTCGCTCAAAATATGTATGTAAATAGTATTTGTTAATTGTGCAATACAAATGAAACGGAAAATTTACAAATACTTTTTGGTAAGATGCCAATGTGGTCTTCTTAATATGGATTTTTTTCCTTTGAATTTATAAAATAATTAATTATTATATGATAAAGTTTGGTGACATACATATTATTAAAAGAACTTTAAAAAAATCATCAGAATTTATTAATCATCTTCTAAACTTTTAAAATTTTAAGATTCTCAACAGAAGTCACATAAATAAAGTAAAAAATAAAAATTTTATTAAAAAGGTCAAAAACTTAGTATAAAGATTAATTTTATTTTAAATTATTTAGAAAGTTTAAATTTTTCAAGCCCCGGGCTTCCTAGTTTTCCGTTTCTCCAAGCGGCGATATAATGTAAGTTTCCGTTTTTAATTTATGGATTTTATCAATTGTCATACAGACGAAGCCTATTGAAAATGGAGAAAATAGGTCCATTATTTCATAGTACTCCCATACAAACTACTTTCCGGAATAGCCTTTTTGCCCATAAACTATCTTATTATGTCAGTATTTATATTAAATATCTTGTAGCAACATAAATCATTTTAGCAATTATTTTAAATCGGTCCATATATGAACTGTCGTCGAAGACATTGTCGTGGACTAATGAGCGTAAAATGAAAATTACTCTCTAAATTTGCCAAAACTACCCAAAATTGCTGGAACGCAAAAAACCCTTTTTGCACTTCTTCAAATAGTAATGCTGCTTATTTTTCAAATTAAGATATATTTAAGTGATTTAAGACGCTTAAAAGACATAACATTATAAAACCAAAACATTTGCATCATTGTCATTTTTTATAATTTGTTTATTTTTTATATTACAGATTAAGGGAAATATGTATACAATAATGTATTTACCACTTTAATTTTTCTTTTGCTTATTATTTTTCTGATTAATTTATCAGTTTCATATGTAAACAAAAACAGCTGATGGTTTATTCTTGTCCGAACTTACCCAAAGAAAAAATTCGGGCAAATTTGTACAGGAAATGAAAAAAATTACTCTCTTAACTGCACAATAATTGTTATGTGGAACGCTTTTGGGCAACTTTGTGCAAGTTCGGACTGTTTCGTTATGCATTTGGAACAGAGTTAATGTAAGGTTCGTAAACAATATTCAGCTGGGCTTCTGGGGTAACCTTATTAATTGTACCATGTTTCCTTTGTTATTGCTCTCATTGTATATATAAAATAAAAAAAAAATTTTTTTTGTCTAAAAGGGACAAAATCGTTTTTCTCTCAGTATTTCCTAATACAAATTTTTACAGTCCGAAGTTCGGAATTCGGCAAAAAAACTATAATCGATTGATTAGATTTCGTGTTAACGTGCTAAATTCCCAATTCGAACTCTTAATAAACACTGTGATATTTATTGTTCGTGGGATTACTTGGTTTATATGCACATTTCACTGGTTGCTTACGCCAGATCATCAGAAAACCTTTTTCCAAAGATTTTAGAAAAGCTAACGATATTGCACAAGTAAAACTTTAAAGCGAATAAGAATTATTAACACTCAAGTTTTACTTGTAACAATATCAAAGCTTTAACAAAGCAACAACAATAAACAGTGAGTTTATGTTTTCTTACATTCCCGACTGCAGTTGATTGTTTTTTTTTTTTTTATTTTTTCAACCCTAAATGTAGTTGTAAGTGGTTAAAGAAAAAACAAAAAAAAAAAATTTATTTTATTGTTTTCGCAAGAAAATCAAAATTAAAACGATTTGCCAGTTCAATTTTATTGCACTGCCGCTTGTATAATTGTTACCAAAGATTTTCTTGGGATTCAAAAATTCACTAATAACATTCCGTTTTAATGTACTATTGATTGATTTTTGGCGGACGGTAAAATTTTCGTCGAACACCAAACTTTTATGTTCCCACCAGCATTGCCGTTTTGGTTACTTTTAATCAAAATTGGTTAATTTTTTTTAATGTGTACTTTAGATACCTTTTTTGTAAAATTTAATTTTAAGCCTGCTAATGCAAACTGATACCTCATTTAAGCTCAATAAAATTTGAAGATTTAGCTTTTATAGTTTTTAAAGTAAACTGCATGTAGAATTTACTTTAAATAGGGGGAAGATTTCCTCCGGCTCCGACGCAGTTTTAATTCTGGTAATCCAGATTGAAACATAATTAATACCCAGATAGTTTGAAAAGTTATCTTTTATAGTTTTCTAAGTAAGCGTTAACTTTGTATGGGAGGTGTCACGTTTACATACAATTTCTAAAAATATTAAAGCCTATTGTATAATTTTATAAAAAATAATTTTTAATATGATAAAAATCGATCCAGCTATTTATAGCCTTGTTACAGCCATACCTAAACAAGAGCGGAACGCGTTTCTAGCTGTCAAAAAACATCATGCCCATACAGTTTGTATGAAGCATATGAAGCTTTAAAATGAAGAAAATCGAATACATATGAGTGAAATTAAAACCGAACAAACTTTAAAAACGATCCAGTTTAAAAAGTTTATTTATACTTTGTGTTCTTATCTTAAACATAACTTCCTTCAGAATTAGGAAAAATGCGGTGATTAAAAAAAAATAACTGTGAATTTCAATCGATTTAAATTTTACTTGATTTTCAGAAATAATACATTAGATACATTGAATTACGAATAATAAATTTGTATCAATCGGCTGGACCTCTCATAAAAATACAGCGACAACAACGTCTGAAATAAAATAAATAAATAGAATCTGGGAATTATTTCTTTTTCATAAGTTACTTTATTATATTCAACATTTTTAATTATTCGAATTAGTTCTATTAGCTAAATATTAGTTATGTATTTTATAAAGCTTTTTGTAATAGTTATATTCTCTCAATTTTTAGGAATAGAACTATTACAAAAAGCTTTATAAAATACATAACTAATATTTAGCTCATAGAATTAATTCGAATAATTAAAAATGTTGCATATAAAATAAATAATTAAAAAATAATTTATAAAAATATGAGATGAAAGCCTAAATTGAATTTAATTGCAAATTATACACTAAAATAAAATAAATGGACCCCGATGGCAGCTGAACCTAATGCATGTATTAAACTTTGGCTTTCAGATCATTTTATAGTCTGTTCAACCGAAGTAGTGTTTACTTTGTTTGGCGTTTATTTTTATTGCATTTCCTTGATATTGTTCCGGTCTCTTTAGCGCCTCAAAAACTAAATGTTTTGCAGCAGCGATTTTGATTTTTTCATTATTTATTTTATTTAGAAGTTTTAAAACTGTATACGTGGTATAAATGAATATAAACACAGAATAATTTTCAACTGAAGTGCAAATAAAATAGTATTTTTAACACTTTATTTTTACATTTTGGTTACAATTTTTTTTGGTCGTGGCAACTCTGGTACCTACTCAAATAGAGGGAAGTACTCAACATTTTCTTTTCAAATTCATATACCAAATATTGTAATAAAATGGAAAATTATATATTAATTAAATTTAACATTAATACCATGCTGATAACATAGTTTTAATTTATTTTTCTTGTTTCATTTATTTGTGATTGTGTTCTTGTTTTTTTATTGTTACACATTAAAGGCCTTCAAGTCAAAAGTTGCACTTTTGCGAAAAGGCAAAATTGCAAAAAACAACAATCATATGTGCGAAATAATTGTCTATTTGGTTGTTGTTACGTTTTTGCAATTTTACTTTTTCGCAAGAGTGCAACTTTTGACGTGAATACCTTTTTTGTTTATTATTTAAGTATGTATGTACAATATTATTTTTGCCGAACCAGCAATTAATACCGGCTTCAGAGCAAAAAAGAAGCAACGTTGACGGTTCATATTTTTTTAGAAATGTATAAGTCGTACGGTGGCAAGCAGCTGCAGTAATACACTTTTTTAAAATAATATGCATTAGAGTCTGCCAGAATAAATAAAAAGCAGTTTCAACACAATCATTTGTTTTTTAAAGACAATGAGTTCAGCACCCCAATAATATAACAAATTAGTGAATAATGAAAGACAAAACAAACAAAAACACATTCAATTCAATCAACTCAAGTACATATATATAAATCGGCAAAGGCAAAACAGTTAAGAACTCTTTCCTCCTTTTGTCAAACGATTTTAACAAAAAAATACACCATTTTAAAAGTACTTACTAACGAAAGTGCACAAAATATGTTTTATTAAATCTGGGGGGATAAAAACTGGTAAATTGGGTAACCTCATATCTCCAAAATTAAACATTTAATATATATCTACCTTTTCAGCAAATAAACATAGAAATAAAGATAATACCAAGTTCGTAACAAATTTAAATTTGGTACATTTTCGAAATTCGAACGTTTAAGAGATGGAAGGAACGATCTCTTTTAATTACTTTTTTCAAATAATTTTTATCCATGTATTGACATTTACGTATTAAATTAATGGCTCCAACTGAAATATTGAAATTTTTGATACTTCAATGGGGAGAAAAAAAAATATCAAAAAGGGAAAATACGGCCAATTAAATATCTTTCTTTAACTTCTATGGTAGTTTTAGAATTTGCTATAATATTGAATTTAGAAATATTGAATTATGGGTGCAGGATTCTAAGTGATTTAGAACCTATAAGATGAAAACTGTCGGTACTTCTTTGGTCTTCAACTGGTACTTTTTAAATTTTCGTTAATATTGGGACTATAAATATAAAATTAAACAGCCATGTTCTGTTCCGAATAAGAATCGTTGATGCAGAGTCCAGACCGATTAAGAAACTATAAGGGAAGACTTTTTGTACTGTTTTGATTTCCAATTGGTACTTTCTGATTTTTTTTTTTATATTATTGAAGTTTCAAAACTAAATTAAACATTCTCGAACTTGAGAGGAAGATAATATATGCATGGTCCCTAGACAAATGAATACACTAAAAACAAATGCTCAAAATATGTAAATTCTTATATATGTATGTACTTATTTGAATGTTTTCTACATATTTGAATAAATAATTATGGTCGAACCGACAACTAGGAAAACATTTCTATTTTGAATTATTTGAATTTTTACTTCTTATTTTTTCTGTACATACATATTCACGCCTATTATGAAAGTCGGCGGCACCGAAACAGTACTTGTGATTTCTTAGAGTCCGGACTTCTAGTTTTTGAATAAATGTTGTGCCCTTTGAGTAAAGCCAAACAAGTGTGTTATCTTACACAAACCTCTAATTTGTAGTTCAAATAACACCAAGAAATATTTATTAAAGGCGCAATAATGTTTTTAAGCGCCGTAATTAAGTTTCTTTTTGGCTTAAATTGGGAAACGGCTTTATTTTGCAACTTTCAATTATATTTGTGGTTTTTGAAGAGGATTTAAAAGACTAATCGAAGCAGGCTATTTGAGTATTCAAACTTGTTTAAAATACATTTAGAAATTTGAAAAATTCAAAAGTTTATGTAATTTTGAAAAAAAAAAAAAAAAAAAAAAAAAAAAAAAAAAAAAAAAAAAAAAAAAAAAAACTTCACCTTGCGTTCAAAAATTTTAATGAAAATATTTGTTGAAGGCATTTTAGAAAATTTTGTGAAAGTAAAATGAATAATTTCAAAATTTATTAATTAACTTTTCTATTTATATCTTTTAATTTCCTAAAATTCCTAGTCAGAGTTCGTAGTTTATTCGTTAAGATGTAAATTTTATATGAATATAATACCATTTGTTTAAGTGCATTTTATAAAACACAACTATTAGTGTAGCAGTTTAGCTATTTTCGTCTTAACTAGGTCATGAGGCATGTAAACGTAGCAGCAACGTTGATGATTATTTCTGACGCTAACGTCTTCTATTTTAGCTGTATTTGACAACATTTTATTTAACCAATACGCTAACAAATGTCTCAATAAAAATTTCCAAACCAAAATGAGAAATACACAAGTTTTCTCATTTTAGTTTTTTAGTGCATAAACTTTGTAAAATATGTTAAGTTAGTTTTAATTAGGTTTAATTTTTAAATGGACGTTTAAATATTTTTTTTAGCTAATAAATAAATTTTATTTGCAGATTTCTTTCAGTTACCTTCAACACAAATTGCTACACAATCGTGCTTAATGGACACTGAAGAAGGCACACAAAAACAGCAACAATATAAACATCATCAGCAACAGCAACAGGTCGATGTGGCAATGTTTGAAAACAATAATAACAATATTGAGAAATGTGAACAAAAATTAAACCCGCAATTACAAACAATATCTGCTCACCATAATCCACAGCACAATCAGCAACAACTGCAGCAGCAGGAGCAACAGCAGCCTCATCAACAACATTTATATCATCAACAACAACACTATCAAGGTCACTTACATCGTGCTAATCGAGATGTTAGCCGTTGCATGTTATCACATATGATTTAGTTATATTTTCTTTATTTTCTGCTGTAGATTAGATAAAATCAAAAAAAAAAAAACTTGAGCACAATCATACATAAACACAAAATTAGTTACACGAAAATTTTTTTAATTTAGCTAAACAAAGTTTTCCGTTCAGCAAACATTTTACTATCGCTTCTTTTATGTTTAATTTTCTTACAAAATTTATTTTTAACAATTCTGTTAAAATTTTATTAGATTATGTTCTATTTACCTTGACCTACATTTCGAATTACGAACCGCTCTTTACGTTGGAAAGTTTTTTATTTCAAAAATTGATAATGTTTTGAGTTTTTTTTTCAATTTTAAAAAAAAATCTTCAAGTTTTTAACTAAGGCCCTATTCATGGCCCAATTAGTGGGTATGCTCGAAACGCCTGCTGATTTTTTGTAGAGTTGTATTTTTACCGTGGAATTGTTTTTGTATCAATTGTTTTTGACATCTTGTCCATTTATTACACAAACAAATGCATTGGGGTTTGACATCTTTAACATTATTTACACAAACAAAATGGCATCGTTGTAGTTTCGCGCAGACTTACTAATTTGGCCATGGTCCTATTATGAGTTACATTCAACAAATGATTTTCGCTGGCTATCGAATGTACATTTTGTATTATGGGTTGGCAGCACTGTTGAAAATGCCGTTGCGCATCAAATTTTTCAACGAAAACAAATTTGCTTTCGACGGTGCAAATAAATTTAAAAAACTTGTTGAACATGTAAAAATTTGTTAATTTTATTCAAGTCTAAGATCGTAAACAGCTATTAGAAAGGCTCGTTTTTCTTACGGAACGAAATTGTTTTTAGTCAAAAAGGATTTGCATTAAAGTTCAGCCTGTAAAAAAGTGGAATGAAACCGCGCAGTAGCTTAATTGTTGGGAAACAACCACAAATCTATCGTCGTCATATTTAACTTTAATTTTATTTTTAAACAAAAAACTTTTATTTAAAGTGACAGCTAATAGAAATGTACTACTGTGAATGATCTTACTGCCAGGCCCACAATGTCGACAAGAATATTTCTTTCGCATATTTGTATTGAAAACAATAATAAAAATCTAAAATTTGTTTTTGTTTTCAATATAAATATACGACAGAAATTTTCTTGTTCGACATTGTGGGCCCGGCAGTAAATCACAATAGTACTTTTATTATCGAATGTGCGCCATAGTACCAAATGAAAATTCGCTCGACCAGCTAATTCGACTGCTGTCGAAAATATAATTTAGCTCATAATAGGCATATAAAAAAGTTTTTGGACTCCGAGGACAGTTAATGAGAATGAATTAAAGTTCTAGTCGGGAACATTTTTTCGGAAAGTTTTTAAAAATTTCAAACTTAAATATATGTATGTATGTACTTGGATATTTCTTTTATTGAAAATTGTACTAAGTTAAGGCCAGGATTAATTATCCAAACAATTCACACGGAAATCTGACATAATTTTATCCGACATAAAAATGTCTGCAAAATCTGTTGTCAATGCCACACTATCACACAAAAAATAAGAAAACTCGTATGACTCAGCTACTTTACAAGAAAACTCAACTCTGGGGGGCTACTCTCTGTTGCAATGCGAAAGAAAATTGTAGCAAATCTAGTGATTGGTACTCTTTAATGCGTTTGCGCATTTATCTTTCGCATCTTTTTAATTTTTCTTTTCGCAAATTATCATTATTTCTTTTATATAAACTTTCCAATTTCAATTTTTTTTACATATTTTGCCATTTCATTACTGGAAATCTGCGCTATCTTTGATTTTTATTACCAGTATTGCCTATTTTTCAAACAATTTTGCGAAAGTGATAGAGAGTACCAAGTTGGCATTTAGCTTTCGCATCGAATTGTATTCGCAAATGATAGATTATATGCGATCAGGGGTCACATAGAATCTATAATTTTATGAAAATGTTCATAAACATTTGCAAGGACAAACTTGTCAAAAAATCTGTCCCTCAATTTAATTTTTAGGTCCTTTATACTATACAAGCACACGATTTTTTTACAAATCACACGACTGAATAGGATAGTGTGTACCAGGTTTTACTACGAAATATTGTATAAAAAACTGCTACTTGCTAAGAAATTATTGTGTTGAAAATTGTACATACTAAGTTTCTGAGTTGAAAATTGTACTTAATTTCTAACGGCCTTATTCATAAAAATTAAACCGGTTAATTAAAGGTTAATTTAAAGAATTTACTACGGAATTTTGTACAATAAACCCTTTATCAACTGTTTTATTTTTTATGAATAAGGGGGTAAATCATTTTCTCTTGAAAATTAAAGAATGTTTCTGAGAATTTTCTCTACAAATTTGTTAACAAAAGTACTCAGAAATTTTTTATACAAAACTGTACTCATCTATTAAGACATTTTCTAAAGAAAACTGTGGGAACTACGATCAAAATCTCCATTCAAATTGTTTTTCGTTCGATATATAATGCCGTAATTCGCCCTCCTGTACTCAGTCACTAAGAAATTAATAATAAAAAACTGGGGGCTACTCTCTATTGCGATTCGAAAACGATTTTGATGCGAAAGCTAAATGCCAACTTGGTACTCTCTATCACGTGGCAGCAATGAAATGCCAAAATATGTAAAAAAAAATTGGAATTGATAAATTTAAATAGAATAAATAGTGATGTGCGAAAAGAAAAAAATAAAAAGATGCGAAAGTTGAATGCGCAAACGAATTGCGGAGTACCAATCACAAAAATTTGAAATGAAGGATGATTTGCGACAACAAAGAAATAAAAAGATGCGAAAGTCAAATACGCAAACGCATTAAAGAGTACCAATCACTAGATTTGGTAACATTTTCTTTCGCATTGCAATAGAGAGTAGCCCCCCTGTATTTAACATATAAGCGGCCAATTTTTGTTTAAAAGATTGTTAGCTATTTTCGAAAAATATAGTTTTATTTATTCAATTTATTCAATTATTCTTTATTAAATTTTCATTGGGCGCTAATGGGTTAATGAGAAAAGCTTTTAAAACTGGGACATTTTTTATAAATGTTAGGATATGTACTAAATTTGGAAACAACGTTAAAACATTTGTCATGAATTCAAAATATTAAAAAGCACATGTATGCACCCAAATGGAAAAGCGTGTTTTGACAATGTTTGTTCTACATAAATATATTTTTTTATGTTAAAGGGTCCGCCAAATAACTTTTTTTGAAAATGCTATAAAAGAAAACTACTGAATATTTTCTCAAATTTCTTTTTTTATTTAAAAGTACAATCCTTCCGGTTAATAATGGAAAATAATTTCATTCAAATGGCGTCATACCAAAGTCTTTATGCAAAGGTCGTCTCAATGATGTCTCCGAAATGTTCAAACGTTGAGAACGACGGTGAATTGACTTTCTGCAACAGCAGCAATATTCTCGGGTGTACGCACTGTTTTTGGCTTTTCACGCTTTGGTTTATCGATGAGGATGCCAGTTTCTTTCACTTTTTTTACAAGATAACGAACATACGGAGCTGACGGTGCTTCTCTTCCAAAATCCGTACGCAATTTTCGCACACATTTACCATGATTTTCAAAGTAATTTCGCAATATTTCCCAGCGTTGTTCAAGCGTATACACAACCATATTCATTCAGCGGAAGAATAAAACTAATTATCTGTCAAATCAGACATGAGCTAAGTGTTACCATTCACGAAATAACCACTAGTTGAAAAAAACGTTAGATGGCGGACCCTTTAGTTTAATCTCAGTAATTTGTGATGTGATGATGAGAAGATTTGTGTATTGATCTAATTTTTCGGCAATTTAAGTTTTCATTCTATTTTAAGATGGGAATTTTCTTTCCGTTTTATAATTTTTCGAATGTCGGCGCTTTTTTTGTCTTTGTATTAAAAGTACGTTGGCATTTTATTTATATTTTTTCTTATATTAGTTTGTACAGCAGTTTCAGTAGTTTTTACTTTTTGCATTATTTTTTATAATTTGCTGGCGAATTATTAATGAAATTCGTTTTATCATTTTGTTTATTTTATTTTTTTTTTAATTTTCTGCAATTTTTGTACCTTATTTAATAATACAAAAAAAAAAAAAAAAAAAAAAAAAAAAAAACAATGTACTTAAACTAATTTTTGTAAGTAAATCAAAAGAGCAATATATGTTTTCTACTTAATTTAATATATATAAAGTATGTATATTGTACTAAAAATTACATTTAAAATGTAAATTAAATGAATTCATTTTAAGCACAAAAGTAATGTATATTTTTCATATCAAATAAAAAAGAAATAAGAAACATATTGATAAAGTTAAATTAAATTATTGAAATAATTAGTCTTAAAATTCCTAAACATACAAACATATTGCAATAATAACACGGAAACTTATTACAAATGATTTATTGTTAAAATGCAATTTATAATTAAGAAAATGCACAAAGTAAATTCTTACAATTAAAATTGAAAATCATCAATTTTACGAAAGCCATTATAGCTTTGTGATTATGTGGCGAAACGTTCATAGTTACTAAAATTTAATTTTTTTAGATTTTTAGTATTATAGTAAAATGAATAATACATATGTATATATTTTTGGTTAATTAATTTTATTTAGTTCACTAATATACATTTTCAAATTAGTTTTATCTTTGCCCCTGTAAACGATAAAGCCACTATATTTTATGTGTTATTAAAATTTACCAAGCTTTATGATATTCAATCTAACAGCTTTTAAAATTAAATTAAATAGTGGAAACAAAAAAATTTCTTTACAATGTTGTCATTTTATAAAACTTCCACAGAGGCTGAGAAACAAATTTTATATAGAAAAACTATTCCCTAAAAACTAATTAACTGTTAGAACCAAATTAAGCAGTTCATCAATGCCTGAAATACATATTGTTCTAATAAAGCTGATCCCACAGTTTGAAAACAAACTGTTCCAATCGGCTGGGAAACAAATTTTCTATATGTACAACCAATTATGAATAAAAACCCAGAGAGTTGTTTTCCTTTCTTCAATTTTTAAATAGGAAAAATGGGAAAGAACTCTCGGGCAATTTTATTCAAAATTGGGTTAATAGAATAATTAATATCAGGCGCTGGGAAAACAAATTTTTGTTGATGAACTTTTCTTCAAAAACTGGGAAACATAACAGTTAACAAGTAACTTAAAAATAAACTCTCTTCAAATGATTTTATTCAGGTGTAAGCACCAAAAATTTCTAACGCAACAGTTTTTGAATTCTAGAAAATGTTTTTTTTTTTTTGCAAATTTTTTTATATCAGATATGTGATGGAAATCGATCGATTTAAAAACGATCATTTTTAAAAGGTTTGATGAATTTTGAACGATTTCAAAATCCATTTCTGATTTATAGTATGAAAAACGCTCAAAAAACAGTTCTTATCATATAAATTTTACTACACGTTCAATCACTTGTGTTTTGAAAACAGCACATTATGCCGATTTTTCAAAATAAAATTTAAATTTTTATTTGATTTTGAAAACAGGCAGTTATGTGCTGTTTTCACAACACAAGTGATTGAGCGTGTAGTAAAGTTTATATGAAGAAAACTAAAAAAAACTGAGTGATTTTCATATAAATTTTACTACACTTTCAATCACTTGTGTTGGGAAAACAGCATATTAATCTTTTGTTCAAAATACTTTTCAATTAACATTTTTAATACAAAATATAAAAAGGAAAAAAGAGATAAATGTATTAGAAATCCATTTTTAAAGATACTGAAAACGATATCGAATTAAAATCGTTTTCCATCATATACCTGTATATTTTTAAAAACTGTTCCCTTTTTTTAATTTAAAAAAAATATATATTTGTTTATGTTTTGAAATTTAGAAACATGTGAAAATATGCACCCTTTTGCATTAATAACTAAGCAAAAACTAAAAAAGTTAGCCAAGAAATATTTTTATGATTTCTTTTTTCTTTTGTTTTTCTTATTTCTATTACAGACATACATATTGCCACAATCAAATGCCACTTAAACCACAACAACAACAATTGTAACACATTAGCATTAAACAATTATATTTCTAAAATTGATTTCGAAAAAAATACTGCAAAATTATTAAAAATTCACAACCCAAATCGAAATAATTCGATACAAAGTGAAGACGATAAATGTGATAATGATGTTGACAATGACTTTAAAGTAGATGATGCAACGTTATTCGCTCAGCTACATGGCGGTTGTTTGCATCATCATGATCATTATTTCAATAGCAATGTTTCCTTAAGTGGGGATCATATGCATAAACAAAAATGCAATGACTAATCGTCATTTACAAGATGAAAATTATTATAAAGAAATTGGAAAAAAATTATATAAAGTACCTAACAATAAACAAAACTGTAAAATTTATTTTGCTATATTAATACAATGATTTATATGGTTTTTTATACAAAACTGCGTATAATTTTGGATTTTTTTTTGGTTAAATTTTTTTTTTATTTATTTTTATGAATATGTACCTTATTTTATTTAGTTTAATTACAAACTAATTTTAATGAAGAATTTAAAAAAATATGTACAATTTTAATTTTGAGCTGTAAAGATTTTTTTATTTTGAAATAAAACTGAATTTTTATTAATAATTAAAAAAAAAACAAATTGCAGTTTCATTTTAAATTTTAAAGATCTTATTTATAAAAAATAAAACATGTTTTTAAAACGGGTTTTTTTTTTTGAAAATTTAATTTGATTTTGATGTCGACTGTTTTTCATTTTGCTGTAAGTTATTTTGTGTAGCACACGTTTTAGCTGCGCAATATAGTTTGAATTGTAAACGCACTGTATTCCTTTTTAACTAACATACTTTTAGGGTTATGTATATATAAATAATAGGATTCTCAAATTTGTTATACCCTCCACTACCACTAGTGGTGAATGAGGGTATACTAAGTATGTCATTCCGTGTGAAACTTTTATTATACATCTAAGATCCCACAAAGTATATATATTATGGCTCCTTGAGTAATTCTAAGTCGATTTAGCCATGTCCGTCCGTCTGTCCGTCTTAATCTCAAACTGCTTGTAGTTATCCTAAGCAGTTTGGGATTGAAATCCAGAAACATCGGTTCAGTAGGATCAGAACTATGAATCAACATGTGGAACCACCACCCTAAAACAATTGATAATTTTGATACAAAAACTAACATAAATGGTGGAATAATGCACGGAATGATATAAGATTTTGTGCGAATTTGCTTTATACGACTACAAATTTCGTGACGATCGGTCCATAATTGACAGGTATGGGCACCACTACATTGAAAGCTTTGCATGTGTGACATTGTATTGGTTTGTTTACGTTTGCATTTGTTGGTTTTATGCTCTTTTGCTAGAATAAGCACAATTTCGTTTCTCTGCTTCGCTCATCAATTTTGTGTATGTACACATCGTTCGCTCTTTTTGCATTTGCCCATACATGATAATTGACCATAGGCTCCATATAGCTTAGTACGCCTAAAACCGTAAAAAATAACGCTATCATCTAAAATTTGGAACGTGGCAGTTTTATAGGACCATAAAACACAATGTAAGATTTTTTGAAGATCGGTCCATGATTTACACTAGGCCACATATAAACCCTACTCCCGGAAAACAGTGTAGTACGCCTTAAACAGTAATTAGCAATGCTATAATAATTAAATTAGGCACGGTATAGTTTTGTAGGAACAGAAATCACACTGTAAAATTTGTTGAAGATCGGTCCATTATTTACACTACGTCCCATATAAGCCCTACTCCCGGAAAACAGTTTAGTACGCCTAAAACCGTAATAAATAATCATAATTAAATTCGGAACGGTACAGTTTTGTAGGACTAGAAATCACACTGCTTAATGTCGTGAAGATCTCCTATAATTTACACTAGGGGCCCATATAAACCCTACTCCCGGAAAACCGTTTATTGCGCCTAAAACAAATAAAGCTCACTTGGGGAAAATAATTAAATTCACCCAAAACCATAACAGATATAGATATTGCAGTAAAATTTCTTCCAATTTAGATTCATATGGCCAGAAAAAATATCATACAATTTTGTGAAATTTACTTAACGCTAAAACTAATTACACTGCTGTATTGAAATTTATTCTAATTTATTTTTTGTAATACCAGAAATCAGTCTTCAGAATTTTGGGATGATTGGTCCATAACTTACCATGGGTCCAATAAAAATTACCCTCCTAAAAATCATTTAAGTTCGGCTAAAACTGTTAGGAATCATGATATTTTACTCAAGCCGGCTTAAAGTTCTAAAAAGAAGCGCATGCAACTTTCTTATTGTCGGTCAATAATTTAATATAGGTCTAAACCGCAACCAATTTTAATGCTGACGTTCGTTTTTTTGAAGATTGGTTAATCATATATATGTATTTATCATACAGATCCCACTCCTGTTGGTGGAGGGTATCAATGATTCGGCACAGCCGAATATAGCACTCTAACTGGTTTTAAATTATGATTTTTAATTCCGCCATAGATTTCGTTTTTATCGAAAGTAAAATTTATTTCAAAATTCAAAACAAATTAACTTCAATGTCATTTTTTATATACAATTTTAACCTTTTTTTTATACTTTAGCGACTGTTAATTTGAAACTTTTTGAATAAAATTCAGTTATAAACCTTTATTGTGCGTTTTCTTTCGGACAAAAATTTTCTCCGTTTGGCAACTTTGGTCAGCGTTGCCGTTCACAAAGAGTATTTAAAAAAAAAAAGTGCACAGAAAGTAGAATTCTGAGAAAAAAGGAGCAACTTTAAAAACAACGATTTTTCAAAAATTTAACTGTTTCGGGATCATAGATTCCAAATACAAAAATTCTAAAAATTTAAAGAAAAATAAAAAATATCCATAAAATTTTCAATTAAAAATAAATACATATTTATTTAGTTTGTATATAAAAAATTATACACAATATTCCAAAATTGGGATAACAATTAAATGCACGTTAATAACACTTCTGTAAATCGCTTTAGGGACTTAAGAACTCTAATAAAAAAGAGAACGATATAGAAAAAGCAATACTAAATTCAAACTCTTGAAACATTTTAAAAATATTAAATCTTAGCTGAGGCCCGATCAACACCATTTTCATCATTAATATAATTTTCTTGGACATCTTTGATCATAAAATCGACCAAATTATCTAAATCATATTTATGCTGCCATTTCCAATCGCGTCTGGCCTCAGAGTCATCGAATACTTGGGGCCAAGAATCAGCAATAAATTGGCGACTATCTGGCTTATAAGTCACATGTAAATTGGGAATATATTTGCTAAGTTTATCCACCAATTCTTCGGGTGTAAATGACATGGCAGTGACATTGTAAACACGACGTTGAAGTTGATCCGATGGTGCACGCATAAATTCAAGAAGAGCTCTTTAAATAATTTCAAAATTATCTTTTAAAATTAATAATTAAATTAAATATTTTATGCGGTTTTACCTTAAGCAATCCTCGATGTACATCATGGGTAAACGAGTATCAGGTCTTAAGTAACATTGATATTTTCCAGTTCTCAAGGCTTCATGAAAAATAGCAACGGCATAATCTATAGTGCAAAAAGTGATATTAACTATTAAATATAACTCAATATAAACCGAAAATATTTTATCTCACCAGTAGTACCGCCACCTGGTGGATCACTGGAAATAACACCGGGGAAACGTAGACATCTAAAATCTAAACCAAACTTATGATAATAATACTCTCCAATTAATTCAGCATGAACTTTGGAAACACCATAAATGGTACGAGGACGTTGAATCTAAAAATATAAACAAGATAAGGAAATAATTAAGAAACTGTGTTACTATAATACACTGAAATTCAAGGGTAACCTACTGTAACATTTGGTGTAGGATTGCGTGGACTGTCGGGTCCAAAAGCACCAATTGTACTTGGTACAAATATACGTAAATTATATTGTTTAGCAAGTTCGATGACATTATGAACACCTTCAATGTTGACTCTAGAAACAAATAGTAAAGGAGGTGGAATTAGCAAGTACATATTTTCTAATAGTTGTAACTCAAAAAAAAAAAAAAAACAAAGGGAGTTTGAATAGGAGGTGGTAATTGGGAAACTTTTCAAACATCTGTAAAGAGCGAAAATCATGTATAATGTAAAACAAATATATAATTATAACTAAAAGTAATAAATTTAATTAATTAATTATATAAAATTATAATTGAAGATGACTTAGAGCAGACACTTAAGGAAAAAGAGGAACAGGAAATAGCAAGCACAAAACCGACTAAGAATAAAGATGACCACATTAACCCTAGAAAGATTATCATATCATTAAAGGTAATCATGCATAAAACTGACGCAATATTTTAATCTGCTTTAATGTTGTATTTATTGAACTAATGAAACTAATGTGGATGATGTTTATATAAATATATATTAAATAAAGGCCCCTATTACGGTTTACAACTCAACCCAGTTGAATTCCAAAAATTCATAAAATAGATTTCCATTGAGACCAATATGTTCAATGATAAATTCTCTATCATATGAATTTTGTAAATATATAACAGGAATTCTCAGGAAAATTAAAAATACATCGTGAGGTTTGATTTATAAAGTAAAATAAAACACATAAATTTTAAAATGAACTTGAAATTTTTATTGTCGGTTAAAAGAACAATTTATGGCATTTACTGGTTGAAAATGATATCATGTAAATGTGAGGTGGCCCATTCGGAAGGTCCAATTTTGGGCGGCTCGTTCGAACATAGCAACTGTTATCTCGCGAATAACACGACTAATATTCTAAAGCGTCATTCTTAGCTGGCTTTTTCCTGAAGACCTCAGACTTTACATATCTCCAGAGAAAAAAGTTCAAAAGTGTGATATCGCACGATCTAGCTGCCAATTTACCGTAGAAAAACGTAGAATTAAGTGCTCACCATAATGATTTCTTAACAAGGGTTTGTTTAAGCCGCGGTATGGTCCGTAGCGCCGTCTTGTTGAAACAAGTGCTCACCGAGACCATGCGCTTGAATTTCAGGAAGCACATAGTCCGTTAACATGTTGCGATAATTGTTATCATTGACGGTAACATTCTGATTTTCCTTCTTTTTTTAAGATATATGGACCATTGATTCCACCAGCCCATAAATCACACCATCCCGTTGTTTTTAATGTATGAAATGATAGTTCTTGTTACTCTTCGGGTTGCTCATCAGCCGAAACACGGCAATTTTATTTATTAACGTAACCATTGAGCCAAAAATGTGCTTTATTACTGAACAAAATTTCACGATAAAACACCGGATTTTCATTGCAATACAGCTTAACAGTTTGGAGATTATGTTGTGGTGTTAGTCTTTCCACGATGTCTTGCCAGACGATACTGAACAAAAATGACAAAACTGTTTCAGCCATACAAATATGTGGCGGTTTAATGAAATTTTTAAATTTGGCCCCTGCAGCCCGTATGATGCTCCTAGACGGGTCAAATGTATGACCAGACCTACTTTATTTTTTATCTTCATTATTTATTTCTAACATACCTACCCGATATCTCCATTACTTAAGGGGGCTCCCATACAAAATTTTCAATACAAACTAGAAAGATATTGAAGAAAAAGTCCCATAACTGCCTACGAGTCACCCCTGGGGGATAAAATGTCGGACCGACCTCAATTAGTTTTTCGTCCTTAACATTTTCCCAAAACATACTTGCCCTTTATCACCACTCCTTAGGGGGGCTCCCATACAAATAAAGTGTTTTATGAAATTCTTAAATAAAATTAAATTTTTTCGTCTTTTGTGAATAAAATCAAAAGTTGTAAACAGATTTTAATCATTTATAGCTTGTTTTGTTTAATACTTCGTTTTTTATATGTCGAGGAAAAGTAAGAAGAATAGCTGCATTTTTCAATTTTTTAAAATAATTACAAACGTATATTAGCTCTGTTCCAGATGCATAACGAAACAGTCCGAACTTGCACAAAGTTACCCAAAAGCGTAATTTAATTTTTGTGCAATTAAGAGAGTAATTGAGAGAGTATTTTTTTTTAATTTTCTGTACAAATTTGCACGAACTTTTTATTTGGGTAAGTTCGAACAAGAATAAACAATCAGCTGTTTTTTTTAATTTGAAACTGAAAAATTAATCAGAAAATTTGCAAGCAAAAGAAAAAGTTTAGTTTTTATTAAAAAATATATTAGAAAGCAAAATGTAAAATTTTAATGAAAAAATTAAAGTGGTAAATGCATTATTGCATACATATTTCCCTTAATCTTTAACATAAAAGAAAACAAAATATAAAAAGTTACAATGATGCAAATGTTTTGGTTTTAAAATGTTATGACTTTTAAGCGTCTTAAATCATTAAAATAGATCTTAATTTGAAAAGTAAGCATCATTATTATTTGAAGAAGTGCAAAAATGGTTTTTTGCGATCCAGCAATTTTGGGTAGTTTTGGCAAATTCAGAGAGTAATTTTCATTTTACTCTCATTAGTCCGAACTTGCCCGAGATCTTGTGGAACACACCTATTTATGTAAGAAATGTTAGAAATTATAAAAGTACCAACAATATCTAGAATTCATTTTAAGTCAGATACTGAAAATGTAGAACAAAATTATAGAAATATAATTTTTTTAAATAGAAACGGAAGTTAAAAATTTATTTATACTGTAATAGATTAAGTTAGAATTTATTTAATTATATACATATATATATATATATTGTTAAATTCTGTCAAACAATCAAGAAAAAACCCCGAAGAAGACACACAAAGGAGGGCCGAAATATTTTTTTAAATAAAGTTGAAATTTTATATAAGAAAATAAGAATCCAATGTATGATTTAATAAAAAAACGAAACAAATGGGTCGATTACGAATGGCAACTAAACTGAAGTTGTGTTGCCAACAGCGAAATAAGGCAACGCCGCTGATGTTAAAAAAATTGTTTTCTTATTTTATATTTTAACATCAGCGGAGTGGCCTGATTTTGCTGCTGAGAACACAACTGAATTTCAGTTGCCATCCCATTATTCCCATTATTAGATCCATTATTCTCTTTACTCGAGAGCTTCTTATTCTTCTCGCATAACAACATCACACACAGTCTCAGTTACTCAAATGTAGAACTGTCATCGATACCCTGCATATTTGTCTGAACAAGGCGAAGAAAATGGTAAATATATAGTGGAATATCTCATGACCGGACATTGAAGGGATCATTCAAATATGTCTGCAGAAGAAATATGTCCTCTCGAAAGAAGTCAGTGCTTTCCTTTCATATGCTGCCTGGACCAGGTAACAGTGCCGGCGAAAGTAAATGTATGGATAAGGAATGTGCCCGTTTAAAAAGGCTATACTGTATATTACGAATGCCCTTTATCGTACACAGGTGGATGAGTTTAACATTTACCTAAAACTAACTATTTTTTATTTTGTATGTCTAGAACACTTATTCTTAATATACTGTGCAGACGTCTGGATCACTGAAGTGTTTATCAGACAGAAATCCTTGCCACCAAGGACTCTGTCGACTTTCTTATGTCAGCCGATATTTCTACAACTGCCACAAATAGTTTATAAGTAGAATTAATGCGCAACCAAAAGGTATATACACCCGAGAAAGTTATTCTGGCTGCCAATTTTTATATGGAATTTTGGAATGTAAAGTAATTGAGTTCATATATAAAAAACGATCAGCTGGGCGGATGCATATACCTGTTTAGTTACCTTGGCTGGAATATTGTTACACCGTTTAGATACTAAAACCAGTAGATATTTTATTTTGGATAAACAGACAGTTTAAAATTTTATTTTTAAACACCCTTTATTAGACAACATTATGTTTAAGGAAATAAATATTGTCAGTAAATATGCATTCGACACGCTATTTATTGAGGTTTTTATAATTTGTAACAAGTTAACATTAATATAACTTGTTGTCAAAATAACAAGTGCAACAACAACGACAACATACATATAGTCTCATATATGTATATACATATGTGAGATTGTGGCCACAGACCACAAAACAGTGAAAGTAAGATTTTATGATTAAATTGCCAGATACATACCTTACCGCCAGCGGCACATTTTGTTCACCTACTGCACTTAACAAAGCTGAAAAATGTATCAGCCAATCAATACGATGATCCACTACAATCTTTTGTAAACCTTTAAAATCTAAAATATCAGCAAAAATATACGGCCCACTTTCGATAACCGCTTCACTAGGTTTGATAATGTCGGATAAAATGACACTGTTATCGCCATACTGCGATCGTAATAGTTTGGCGCATTCAATGCCCAACTGGCCCAAGCCACCTGAAAAAAATGTATTTAAGTTTAAAATATTATTTCAATATGTCAGTAAACAAAGCTTTCATTAATTAGTGCATGGAAGCTTAACTTGCTTTTTTACACTTTCCACCATTTCTAGCGGTGGATTTCATTTCGCGTAAAACTTTTTTAATATTCACCTAATACCCCATAAAGTATATCAGCCGAATTATGAATAAAAATTTCCCGGGAGTTTTTTCCTTTTCCCATTTTTACAATTGAATTTATACTTCCGGGGAACTTTTATTCATAATTGGGTAGTATATATTATGGGTCCTTGTGTAATTCTAAGCTATGTCTGTTTGTCCGTCCGTTAAAAACACCCTTAATTTCCAAAGACTCAGCAGAAAAGAAGAATAATGGGTTTAAATTCTTTCTAGATACATCGGTTCAGTAGGAAAAGAGTAATGAACCCAAATGTGTAGCCACCTCCCTAAAAATTTCGTATTTTTGTTACATAATTTACATAAATTGGTAACAGAATGCACCGAATCTAAATAAATTTCGCACAAATTCGTTTTATATGACTGGAAATTATAATACAAAATTTTGTTTAGATCGCTGCATTAATTACCATAGGCCCAATGTAAAGCCCACTCTCGGAAAACACTAAAGAACGCCTTAATTGGAACTAATAATGATATTGGACTAATAATGATTAGTCTGCCATAGATTTATAATAATAGATATCACTTTGTCTAATTTTGCAAAGATCGGTCGATAATTTATTATGGGTCTATCAGTATGGGTCTATCGACTCCCACCAGAGATACTGGTATCCTGCAGACAAGAAAAGGGCTTCGCGGGATTAGCTTAGGAATAAAAAAAAATATATATATAAAGCCTAAATCCGTAACGAATAAAGATATCTGTCAAACGTCTGTCATAGTTTCATTATATTAGAAATCACTATGACAAATTTCATGAAGATCGGTCCATAATTACCCATAAGCCCCGTATGAAACCAACTCTGCACATTAGCACGTATTCCGAATCTAGCTTGACAAAAGTAATAAAGCGTTTTAGGAAAAAGTGGATTTTTGGATAGTGCTCTAGGAAATCATTCAAATACGACTGAAACCTTAACAAATATAGATGTTGTGGTAAAAGTTGGCCCAATTTTTGTTACAATCGGTCTTTAATCATTCATGTCCCATCAAGCGGCCTCCCGAAAAGCAGTTAAAAAGCATTACATTCTAAAAGATACTGTCAGATCAGGTTGTATAAAGTTTGGCCCACTCCTGACATATTCCAACTCTCGGTGTAGGGTATTAAAGATTCGGCACAGCCGAATATAGCACTCTTACTTGTTTAAACATATTCATATATTTGGATTCACAAGGTAGCCATAAAGTTTTAAAGTCATATATCTTACAATAATAACAAGACAAATATGTATATGACTGCTGTGAGCAACCGCTCATAATTTAGATTTCAAATTTGTAGATATGACAAATCAATAAAAACAGCATACAAATTTTTATTTTGTTTGAAACACAAGAATATTTTTTTTAAACAATTGTAAAATATTATTTACGATTTTATGACGATATGAATTGATAGCACACCTTGTGAATGGCCCAATTGTGTTTTGGATAATCGCAATTAATCGGTAATTGGGTATATATAAGTTTGTAATTTCGTATGTTGTTACTACAATATTGATCTTAGACCCTATTAAGTATATATATATACATATATGTATATATAGGTTTTCCGAAGACCCAAGAAATGATGAGGACTAGGCGGTTATATGTATCTTTATGTTACATATACTCAGTTAAAGTTTGCTATTAAAATTCAGCCAGATCGGTCCATAAATGAATGAGATATGGGCAAAAAACACGACTGCCTCTAATTTTACCCATAAACCCCTTGAGAACGACAGGAGCCAAAGTTGCCGAATTAGGTACAAGCATCTTGGTTGTCGATACACAACCTCTCTAAAAAAATGGGCGGGATTGGCACGTGACACAAAATATATTTATTTATATCTACAGAACGGTAAGAGGTAAAATGCCCAAATTTGATACACATAGCTGGGTTATCAATACACAACCTCTCTAACAAAAATTGGCGAGATTTGAGAAGTTGGCGTGGCACAAAATGCATTTCTTTATATCTGGATAGCGGTAGGAGAAAATTTTTCCAATTTGGTACACATAGCTGGTTTGTCCATACGTTAAATCCGTCAAAAAGTGGATGTTATTGGATAAGTGGGCGTGCCACCTCTCATACAACATCAAAATAGATCAGTTACAGTATCTTAGTTACAAAATGTAGTACTTCATTAAAAATACAAGACATCCGAAATATATGTATTTATTTATATAAACTTCTGTTCTTATCGCACCATGGTAAAGGGTATATAAGATTTGACATAGCCGAATATAGCACTCTTATTAATTTAAAATACTCGACATAAATGTATTTTAAATGCACGACTTGTTTGTATTTGTATATCAAATAATGCCTGGCAGTGTTACCATTTTAGCATATTTTCTGCTAGATTTAGCAGATTGAGATAGGAAATTTCATTATTTTTTTTTTTTTGAAAATTATGCTAATGGCTTTTTAGCATATTTTCTTGTCCAAAATCAGATTTTTAGCATAATTTTACTTTATTTGAAATACATATTAAAATAACTTTTTACTTAGCAGATTATTAGCATATTTTTTTTTAAAAAAATTCGGCAGATTTTATATTAAAATAACTTTTTATTTAGCATATTTTTTTTTTTTTTGTAAAAATTTAGTATATTTTTAGAAAATTTTATATATTAAAAATTTTATGTTTTAATCTCAGCAGATTTTAAGCATATTTTCTTCATTTTACGACTTAGCAGATATTAGCCCTTTTTTAAGTTTTGGCATTTTCTCATCAAAAAGTTATGGCAACACTGATGCCTGGGATTTGCCCAAATCTCCTTTTGCAATTTACAAATATTACTCATACCTACAGGTAAACTAAGCAATAGGCTTTATATACCCTTTGCACACTTGCATACATTTCGGAGGAACGCATGGAAGATGTTAAAAATGTGAAACATGCATTCACACTTGATACATCTAAAATCAAAAATCAAATCAAAAATGCCACCATATCTGAATAAAATTTTTTTTGTTCTACAAAAGTGACAAAATGTTAAAATAAAATACCAAAATGTAATTGGAATTATGTTATTTTGTTTAATAATATAAAAAATCTGTTAGTAATGTGTGCCATATCGTAAGGAAACTTTTTCCCAAAGACCTTAGAAAAGCTAAAAATATTATACTAGTAACACTGTAAAGCGAATAACATGTAACAATATTAAAGATTAAACCAAACAATAAACAGTGAGTTTATCTTTTCTAACATTCCCCCTATAATTGGCTGGTGTTTTTGACTCGAATTGAAGTTGTAAGTGGATTAAAAAAAAATTAAAAAAAATTTATTTATTTTATTGTTTGTGTAAGAAGCCCAAAATAAAGCAACTTGCCAGTTCAGTTTTTTTTTGCATGGGCACATGCATGTCCTATAATTTTCCGTCATGTTACGTGGTGGATATCATAGAGATATATATCCATAAATTTGTTGTCTACATATCGCATACTAAATCATTAACAGACACAACTATAAATTTATCAAAATCATTATTTTTTTTTCATAAACCAATTCACAAATCAAATCTATAGCGGCCAATAAAATTTCGTTTCCGTCACTGTCTTCCTTAACCTTTCTTCTTAAACATTTGTAAAACTCAATTTGATTAAAAATTTGCGACCATGCTTTGAAGCCAGCTTTCTGCCTCTCCTAAATATTTTTGAATTTTGAGTTGTGCCTGTTTCTGATTTAGTGTGCGATATTTACATACATATTTATATTAATAAACTTATATCTTCTAAATCAGACCACACGAATACGCATCTATTAAGTGCAAATTCTTTTTCTTTGTTTCCATTTTAAAATTCTATTCAAAATTGTTGTGTTTTGTATTAAAAGAGAAAACACGGAA
This sequence comes from Pollenia amentaria, assembly GCA_943735925.1. Classification (NCBI taxonomy): domain Eukaryota; kingdom Metazoa; phylum Arthropoda; class Insecta; order Diptera; family Polleniidae; genus Pollenia; species Pollenia amentaria. The sequence goes on from OX031009.1 coordinate 39,699,657, forward strand.
AACAAGCTGTAGAAGTGAACGTCTATAGATACTGGCATTAATTTGTTATTGTATCGATAAGTATTTTCGTACTTTATCCAAATATGTTAATCCTATAGTTTTGAAGATACTCATACAGAGACATATCGTGACACATACATGTGATATTTTCTATTTAAATTTTGGACACATTAGCCTTGAAATTTGCATGATGTTTTGTATGATGTCAAAAAATATTTATGTATAGTTTTTTGCAGGGAACGCAAATAATTATTATTTTTGAAATGTTCTAAGTTTTCTTTTATAACTAAAAAATAAAAATCATGCAATGCAAGACTATAGCACAAGTCATAGCAGCGGGATTGCTTTTTGCTCTTAAATAAAATTAACCCAAATTGGTGTAACATTCTTTTCCATTTGCAAACTTTTATTTGCTAAATTAAAATAACCTTTATTTTCTGATCAATTGAGAAAACTTAGAAATTTTTTTTATTTTCAATCAAAAAACAGAGTCCCAAAAATTTTTTTTCTTTCAGCAAAACATTAACTCAAAAAATAACTTTTATTATTAGAGCAAAACAATAAATGTGCTATATTCGGCTTTGCCGAATATTTTATACCCTGCACCAAAAGTAAGAATATTTCAAAAATGGGATTTATGTATATACATTAGTGTGTCCAAAAGAAAATTTTTTTAACTTTCTTGGATGCTCAAGCATAATTTAAAAGCTTATAGGGTTAAGTATTTTTGAGATTTTTCGGAAGAGGTTTACAGGTCGCTCAAGTGTTATCCATTGGTAGTGGATAACACTTACATCAATATTACAACTTCTGAAACTGATTATTGAAGGGCATAAGACTACCTCGTAAGAACTCCAATAAATGATTTTTGAACAAAGAAAAAGCAAAACGTTTACTTTTTATTTGTTTGTTGAGTATGAGTAATAATATCATAGCCTAGATAAAAAGCTGAAACCCGGTATAACTCAGGAACGATAAGAGCAAATTCAAAAACAGTTGTTTCTAAATTATTTAGAATTAATTGATTTTTAAACTGCATTGTTATTCTTATTCATTTTCATAAAATTTTAAAAGTTATAATGTATTATTTACAAAATTTATGGAAAAATTACTAAAAATTTTAATGTTCCTAAATGAGCAAATTCATTGCAAAAACTTATAGCTTTTGCACACAAAAATAAAGCTTGTACATTTTTCTTTTAAATTATTTCCTTATAAGTAAAGAAAATCGTGGGTTTTGACAAAGTTATGAAGAAAACTCAAAAAAAGACCGGCAAACCCGATTTTAGGCAAAAATTCGAGCTGAGCGACCTCTAAACTTCTTCCAAAAAATCTGAAAAAAATCTCAAAAATGCTTTTTCCTATAGGCTTTTAAATTATGCTTGAGCCCCAAAATAATTTTTTTTTCGGGACACACTAATATACATATGTACATATAATCTATAAGTTATAAACCAATCGTAATGAAAATTTACCTCACTGTATTAACATTCGTTGCGGTTTTAGGCGTATTCCAAAAGAAGATTTTGGAGAATTGGCTTTATATGACCCTGTGGTAAATAATTAACCGATCTTTATGAAATTTTGCCGGGTGTTTTCAAGTCTTATAAAAATAGGACATACGAAAAAGCTTTATTTAATATGGTTTTAGGCGTACTAAAGTGTTTTCTGAGAGTGTACTTTATATGGGGTCTATAGTACATTATGGACCCATCTTCAGGAAATTGTGCAATGCGATTCCAAGTAAAATTGATCTCGCGTTCTCTAGTTTTGATGAAATATATTAGCGTGACCGCCTTATTTATTTTATATTTTTATTATAAACTCGAAAATATTTTGTTTTTTGTAAACCAGTGTTATTGGTACAAAACATAATACATAGAAGCGGACTCTGGAAGTTTTCGGCTTCCTTTTTTTTTTTTTTTTTTTTTTTTATTATTCCTACGCTAATCCCGCGAAGCTTTTCGCTTGTCTGCAGGAGACCAGAGTCTATGGTACTAAAAGACTAGCTCACTACCAGCTAGCCTACCGGGGCACTAGACAAAGATTTTGATCGACCGATGATTTTGAAGGAATTTGTGTTATAACTTTACCTATACTTTAAAAGTTAGTCATAAATTTTATTTTGAAAATAAAAAAAAATCATGAATTTAAAACCGAGGAATGGAAAGTGACCTACTATCGGAGAAGTTCCCAAATAAAACAAATTGCTAATATTTTGATTATTGTAGTACCGCGAAATAAATCCCAGATGGAATAAGTACCAGCGCAATAACGTCCAGTGAAATATATCGCAAAATAATGGAAATAAGTCCAAAAAAGGAAAAAAAAATAAACCGAAAAAATGTAATAATTCCTAAATTAAAAATTAAGCAAATAACAATTTTTGGGCGTTATTTCATAATGAAATAACTCAAAGTAGTTTTAAACATACATTCATACTTGCTTGGGTTGAACTCATATACCCGAAACTTAAAATCCCGAATTTCAAAATCTCAAATTTAAAAATCCAGAAAAAAAACTTCTCAGCATAACCGGGCATCGGCCGGGCGAAAGGATTTTCTCCTCTATGATAAAAAAAAATACCGGCTACGTTAACTAAAGCTTATCGGCATGGCAGGCCTTTTGGTAGTGCGATAGGACTTCGCCCGGCTGTAGGCCGGCTATGCAGTGAAGTTTTAGTTAGCGATTTGGATTTTGAAATTCAAGATTTTCGAATTCAGGATTTTAAGTTACGGGTATATGACCCCAACCCAAATAGGTATGTATGTATATTTAAAACAACTTTGTACTTGAATATTTAAATATCAGGTAATTTACCAAAAAGCTAACAAACACAAAAGGAAAATGTTAAAAAATTTAAAGAAATTAAAAATAATGGAAAACTAAATAACCTTTAAAAAAAATGAAATAAATCCGAGAGGGCTGGGAGCTACTTATTTCATAATGAAATTACTCCTAAATTTGTACGATAAATTTGTAGGTCTAGTTTAATTTGTTTCTTGAGACTTATTGCACCTGGAACTTATTTCGTGGCGCTCTGTAACAATAATTTACTCTTAATAATATTCATCTTCATACTCGTATTACCATACAAAAAAAATTTCCGGGAATAAAAAAAAAAATCAAATACGAACCGAAGAGAAAACACTAAGAATTATTGTCTATAAACACTTTAAAATTAAATTTTACAGTTATTTCGGAATTGTTAATTTTTTATTTACAGAATCGTATAAAATTCTTCCTTTATTTGTGGGAAAGTAAAGTGTGGTTTTTAAAGCCCGATAGGACTTGAAATTGTAAAAATAACACAAAAGATTAAGTTTTAACCAGAACATTTTTTTATTCAAAAGATTAATACACTAATATATGATAAATCTTAAACCGAACAGGTCCAAATTAGAGTGATACTCAATAAGGTTTATCGCCTGATCTGCGTATCGGTCATGGGCGCCATGAACCTCTGGCTTTTGGAGCAATCTTGCACATTCCATAATAACTGTAAGGAGGGAGGCCTCCAGGTATACTAGTAGAATGCCGCGTATTGCTAAATATAAGGCTGGTCACACGCGGATCCTTTAAATTCTTGGGAATGATCCATCTAGTTTGGTTGGTGATCATATGTTGCCTAGTCTGGTATTGAAAAGGAATTTTAATGTCCTTATATCTGATATGGACCAACGGGCGGACCAATCCTGGTGGCAGTGCCGCGCGGAACAGGTCTGGTTCACCGACGATTCGAAACAGACGAATAGTGATACTGGGGCGGGTATTATTGGCCCGGGTTTCCAAATGGGCTTGCCTTTGGCAAACAGCCTACGATCTTTCAGGCATAGTATACAACTAGTATGCCGACTCTTTGACAGGTACATAACTCAATTGTCAGTGGCACCTAACTTATGTTTGTATTAGTAAGACTTTTTGCAAATGTATTGGTGTATAAAACTATTTCCACCACTAAACATAGTTGCATAAAATCGTTTAGAATGTGGCAAAAAAATTTTTTCCAAAATAAAATTTTATTAGTTCAATAAATTTTCTATTTATTAAATGCTGGCTGCATTTATAAACTTTTAAAAACAATGTTTGCAAAATTTTTATTCTGCAATATCGGAAAATATTTAAATAATTTATGGTTTCAAATATTATTTTCATACCACAAAATGCTACTCTGCTGGCTTTAATAATATTAACAACAGAAAAAAATTAATGTCAAATAAATTTATTCAAAAATTTTTTGTTTGTGAAAAATAAAAATATTTTGCAAAAGCAAATGAGCGAAATGTATTGGAAAAAATTATTAATTATGTGTTTATGTCATAAAATTAAACATAAAGTGTTATATTGTGAAAAATTTTAAATTGAAAAATTTCAAATTTTGTTTTGTTTTTGTTGTTCTTATGTGTGTTGAATTCACACAGAACCTATATGTGTGATGAGAGTTATAAAAAAAAGCGAACGTTCTCACCAGTCGGCATACTAGTTCTATACTATGCTTTCAGGCGGATATCTACGCTATCCTCATATGCGCTTGAGAATGTCTGAGGAGGAGGGCAAAGGGCTTGAGATTATTTATAATTTCGGATAGCCCGGCCGCTCTTAGAGCACTATCTTCTTTAGAGGTGGAGTCCAGGCTAGTCATTGACTGTTTTACATCTGGGAACAATCTTGGAAGACAATGATTTCAATTTGTGTTTGGCAATCGGCGGGCCATTTTTTTAACGAAAGGGCAGAGTGCTTGGCACACAGTGGCACTCGCCTTCCATTTATAGGCCCTGAGCCTTTCTTCGGCGTTCCTATCGGCCAAATTGAGGGGACCATACAATTACGGTCCGAACGTGAATTCTTTACACATGGAAATCCACTCCTGGGTTGAGACAGTCCAAGAGATTTGTGAACCTGTTCCGTGGCAGGGCAGGCAGGTATCTACAACACAGGCTGCACAAAAAATCTTCTGGCTCGTGGTGCTTATTGTCTTCTACATATCTATATATCATATATTTACAAATTATTTCGAGCACATGGGCAGCGCGACAGTTCTAGATAAAGCGCATTCTGAACTTCAAATTTTGGGCCACTTTCTGGAGAATTGTTACCCATATGTCACGAATTTGTGGTTAATCAGCTTAATCGGCAAGATTATTCACTCGCCTTTTGTTTAGGAGCTGGAGCTATCTTACCTCTGCTGCTTTTGGAAAAATGCCAGCGGCATTTTTTGGCAAACAACAGCACCTAGGAATAATCCTCCCTCAAGCCGAACTCTCCTACAAGTGGTTAAAAATCATCCCTTTAGTGAGATTTTCAGGATATCCCTTCCCGCGACTTTGGGTAGAAGCCTCAACCAGCACGTGATTCCCGAAATTAACGTTGAAACGGAAAAGCGAAACTTTCGCAGACAATCTTCCTGAAGGACATAAGTTTCCCACAAAAATCATACGATCGCAAGAGATCGTGAAGATCTCTTAAGATCTGCAAATTTTGGATTTTTGCCGAAACCCAGGTATTGAATGCGCGGGATTTCCCCGAAGTATGTAACACCAAATTGTGAAATATCCCTAACATGATTTTTTAAAATCCTCGGGAATGTAATGGAGTCAGTAGGGGCTGTTTTGGATTCGTCTTACTTCATATGCGATAATTCTGTTTATAAACAAACTCGTTTAGCTGTTCATGATTTTGCGATAAAACATCGATTTTTAAAGTAAATTGAGAAGCATTGTTAAAACGTGAATCTAGTGAAAATAGATTGCCAGAGTATACTGATCATAAATGTCATATAGAGAGCACAGTATGATCGCTCGATCGACAGTTAACTCTTTAGTAAATCCTATCGGACTCAACATAATATGCAGAAGTCAAAAATTTATATTATTTTTGACAATTAAAAATGTATGCAATATAAGCTTAATCAGAAAAATTGATTGATGTTGTTGTTGTAACAGCTCGACCGGAAAAACACGTATGTATAAAAGTTATCTTTTATTCTTCCTCTCATTCGCTCTGTTCATCCAACTCAGCTAGATCAAGGAGAAGCCGAGTTCTGCGTTGGCTTTGCAATGCAGTTTAATGGGTATCGTACGTCGTGGGAACCTATTCCACATGCAGGGAAAGGTCAGGGATAGTGCTGTTGATTCTAAACCAGTATGAGTTGAGACGGGTACACCATCCTGACCTAAATTGTGTCAATACCACTCTGCTCCGACACGGTTGCTGCCATTCTTCGTTTGCAACGGGCGGAGGACGACCTCCTAAAACAGTATTCTCCCGGTGGCTATTTATGGCAGTTTCCAACGACCCCTTTGGGGAGGTTGTAGGACTTCACTCTCATACCAGCGAAAAACTTTTCTGGCACGTTTGAGGCGAGGGTCTAAATTTTATTATTCTCTCAATAGTTGAGTTTACAATATCTTTATAAGAAATATTTCAAATATCTTCAAAAGAATGATTAATTGTGCATTAGTGATATTAAGCCAAAATTTGCGATTTTGACTAATTTTTAGCAAATATTTTTCAGATACAATACATAGCTCTAGACCGACTTTTGCTATAAAAAACTTGGCATCGTCCTTAAATTTTGATAAATGTTATTTAAGATTTAAATAGAAATATCGTGATATATAAATTTTGAGAGTTGAGATGTTCCTGAGTTCATTAGTGCAAACATTTATGTAGTTGGAAACTTCCCACCAAACGGTTTATAACAACTGACAGTTAACACCATTTAATTTCACAAAACACTTACCCCCATATTCATAAAAAATATTTTAGGCTTATAGCAGGTTTATGAAACGAATTTTCTATTTGTTTAATAAACCTTTTATTAAACAAAAATATTTTTTATGAATATGGGGGTTAATTTATATTCTAGACTATACATGTATGTATGTATGTATATGCTAAACTTTCTGGAAAAATTTGCAAAATTTTACATCCTAAAAGTCCCGGAAATTAAAAAATATATTTCCCGAAGGGGCCCCCAGAACAATTTATGAATGTGGGTTATAAACAAAATATCGGCGAAAGGTCGGTCAAATAATAAAATGTTTGGTTTGCTAGCGGTTTGAAATAGACATAGTCCGATCCAAGATTTAAGTCAAAAGCCGTTATTGGAGGATTGACTATAGAAGACATTTAAGCTTATAATATCATATTATATTTAATTGAAGTATGGTTTGGAATTTCTGGGAGACCTCAATCTCGAAATATTGTACTACTTTCAAAATGTTCTATCAACATTGGAATTCGAATTGCGTTGATTATTTTTAATTTCGTGCGATTTAGAAATTATGCCCACTTCTGCGTCATAACGTTAAACGTTTTGTAGTATTTTTGCTGTTATAATTCCGATTTTTTAATGATGCTGAAAAGTCAGCTCACATCTTGACAAAGAATGCATGATACAAATTTCACTCTAAAAGATTTTTAACCAAATATACAAATTAGTCCGGCCCAAAAATTTTTTTCTTAAAAATTATTATTGTCTCTCTTTTTTCGAAATGATTAAAAAACATACACAATTTTCTTCAAAATGTCGTTATTTTTTTTGATTTCTTTTAGTTTTTTATAATAGTTTAAATTATTTGTGATGATTAGCTTTTAATTAATCTTAATTAAATAACAAAATTGATGCAATCGGTTATTTTTTTGAAATAATTAAATTTGTTTGTTGTTAAGTTTAAAACGAAATAAATCAGCTTGGAAACATGAAAGTATTATTTTTATTACTCACTAATTGTATTTTTCATTTAACACATTATTGAGTTTAATAAATAATTTAAACATTTTTAATAACTTTTCTTTGAATTTTTACACCCACCAGTAATTAAAATTTTTGGTGGACGACCAATAGTCCCATTGTGTACAGAACGCATTAAAAATTCTCTAGCTTTTGGAGTCAGGCGACCTGTACTAACGGTGCTATGCACCACTGACGTAAAACACTTTCTAAACATTAAACAGAAAATAATAAAGTCTCCAAATTTTAAGGATATTTGCAATAAATCACTTTTTCACTATTTTGAACTTAAATTATTTTCAAAAAAAAAAAAAAAAACTTCTTAAAAGGCTTTGAAAAGTAAAATTTTACGACCGATGTCGAATGAGTTAAATATTCAACTAATTTCACATTTATTGTGCGACTTTCAAAATTTTCTATAAACATTGGAATTGGAATTGCGTTGAGTTTTCTTAATGCCGTGCGAGTATGAATGTGTGACTGAATTTGTATTTTTGTTGTTTTTCTATATAGAACTTGACAATTAGCCTGACGTTCGTTAATTCATATCGTCATCATCTTCATCACTACAAAAACAAAGTCATCCCACAGTTTTGCTGTTTTTTTTATAAAAAAATCTAAACGTGTATAACAATATTAGCGGAATAGAACTAGACAGCAGACAAACCATTATGCCCCCATGAAGAAGGCGCACAATTATCGCATACCAGGGTACTTACAACTGAATCTTCTTTTATTCTATTAAGGGGTAAATAATTTGTTGTTTTTGTTGTCAAACATTTGAACGTTTCATGTGTGTAATGGGATGCGGTTTTTTTTAGTTCAAATTAATGAAATTATTTAAAGCGTTTATGTTGTTTCTGTACAAATGAACGCGAGTCTTTTGAATATTTTTTCTTTATTGCCGTTAAAAATTTAGTATTTTTCTTTATAAGGATTTGATAGCTGTATGTACACGTGTTTTTTTTTAATTGAAAAATTGCTTAGGGGCCTGTCTCTAAAGCGTGTGGAAAATATGCCTATTTCTGAGAAACGACAGAAAGTTATATTGATAAAACAAATTATTTTGTGCAGAAAAAAATCGCAAATCAAATACATAGTATAAGAAGATACATTCATATGTGTATGTTTAATAGGCTTGCCAGATTCAAATTTGCAAAATCTTGACATTCACTAAAAAAATTCTTGATTTTAAAAAGAATCCTTGACAATTAAAAACTTCCCATAAAAACTCTTATAAAAATAACACAACTGTTTAATCCAATTCAAAGCAAAAAATACAAGCAAATTAACTCACTACTTGTACCAAAAATATCTGTACACTTTTCTTTTGAGTCAGCTGTTAAATATTTTGCAATCGATATAAAAATTAATAAATTGTACAAAACTGAGTTTTTAGGTACGTTTAACCAAAATATTCAATCATAATTATTTTTTAAATAATAGCAAACATAGAAAACGGTTTGCACCACTGGATTCAGTAGCAGAATTCACCGTTGATAGTAAAGTCCCTTGTAGACCTTGTTAATCTTATAATTTTAGTAAAAATACTAACATTTACAACACTGCAACAACAAAATGTATTAGACTAAAATATACTACGCTGTGGTTGAAAAATCCCACAAAAATCAGTAGTAAACAAAGTGTGTGAATTTACCAGAACAAAACAGTTGAAGAAACTTTATCTGTCTCTTTCTCTCACTCAGCAAATTCATTAATTTACAATGCATACGAAAAAGACACTCAAGCTTTGAAGTATAAAATCGTATTAAATATAACAGAGTCGTACACTTAATACAAAGGGTGAAATCCGCTAGTGTTTTCGAATTAGGTTTACACAGGCCTGCTCCGCTTGTTACAAAAAAAAAAATCGATTCAAGCAGTACTATGAGAGTTGAGGATAGAATAAAAACAAGAGTGGATACGTGTTTCTCTTTCAAACCAGCAACTAAGTGATGCCAATTACACTGTGCTAGTTGAAAAAACAGACAAGCCGGGGACCTGGCGGTTTAACATAATTTGGGTTAGCTCTGGTTTTTGAGATATACAGTTATTTCGAAAATGGAAGAGGTTGCACAGCATATGTTCGCGTATGCGTGAACAAACTCAAAAAAACACACAAATTCCACAATAAAATTTTCTTAAACCGCCATATTTGTATGGTTTTTTATTAGACCGCCATATTTGTATGGTTAAAATTATAAAATTTTGACCCTACAGTGTCTAGGATACCCCTAGATGGGTCAAATATATGACCAACACCACTTTGTTTTCATGCCCAATCATTTATTTCTAACATACCAACCCGCTATCTCCATTTATTAAGGGGGCTCCCATAAATAATGTTCAATACAGACTAGAAATATGTTAAAAATCCATAAATACCCAGCAGTAACCCCTAGTGGGATATAATGTATGACCGACCTTAATAAGTTTGTTGTCCTTAATATTTTCTCGAAACATACTTGCCCTTTATCTCCACTTCTAGGGGGCTCCCATACAAATATTGCGTTTTATGAAATGCTTAAATTAATTAAAATTTTTCGTCTTTTGTGAATAAAATCAAAAGTTGTTAACAGATTTTAATCGTTTATGGCTTGTTTTGTTAACAACATATATTTCTTGTATGTCTAAAAATTAGAAGCATAGCTGCACTTTTCCATTTTTGATGAATTTTTAAAAAACAAAAATTTCAAAATGTTCCTAAAAAAAAGTTTGTTTCTAACACGAATGCGCATATGAGAAAAAAGTTTAACCTTTCTTAATGAAAATTTATTGTGGAATTTCGGTTTTTTGAGTTTGTTCTATAAACTATAAACGTTTTTAAGTTACGCGATCATATGTTGTGCAACATCCTCAATTTTCGAAATAACGGTATATCTCGAAGACCAGAGCTAACCTAAAAAAAACGGTTAGCACCACTGGATTCAGCGTACCCGAATTATGTTAAAATTCCAGGTGCCCAGCTTGTCTCAAAAAAAGTTTTAATTTCTAGCACAGATTTATTAGTGTTAAATAGAAGGAAATGTAGTTTTGATATACATATTTTAAAACAAATACATTAAGGCTGAATTTTTGAGAACTCAGTTAAACTAGGTTAAGTTTATTTGAAAAGAGATTTGTGCCGCCATTACCAAGTTTGTATACAAAATTTTGACAGAACAGCTTAGTTTTGCTTAAAATGTTGGTCTTTAATCAAATAATAAAAAAAAACAAAAGCTTAAACTTAGTCCAAATCTCAAAAACCCGGCCTGGAACTAAACGATAAAATATTTATTTGGTTTTTACACAGCTTTGTTTAAGAAAAATTGTAAACTAATATAAAAAATAATAATATAAAATAATAATATTTTTTGGTTGGGCTTTAAATATCTTAACAAAACATATTTTTTTTTATTCTTGACGAGCACTGAAAAATCTTTTAAATCAAAAAAAATCAAGACCGTCTGGCAAGCCTAATGTATAATCATGTACATCTATCCGTAAAAAATTTTATGATTATCAGGGAAACCGTAAATATGCAATTGCATGGTTTTACTCGTGCGACTAATGAATTCAGAAACAATCATGAGGCTATTCTAAAAAACGCGTCGAAGGAGTGAACATTAACATGAAAACAAAAACTATATTTACGAAAATTGTGCTTGTTATCTATGTAGGCATCTATCGTATACACTTCTAAAATCAAATTAACGTGAGAACTACATATGTATAACGCGTTTCTCTTTTTAAAACTGTGTACCTATTTTGTATGAAAAGCAAAAACAATTTTTCTAAATTTGTGTTCATGCAAATTTTCACTTCTTCGACCCGTATTTTAGAATAGCCGTGAATATATTTATCAGTTTTAGAGCTTTTTATGAATTTTTCTACCAATTTGTTACTGCCTATTTTACCTTTTGAAGCATTTTTTCCATAGTTTAGTTCAAAGATAATTTTTGCAATATTATTGTAAAATTTATAGCGCATTTTCACATTTTTAAGCATATTTTGATACTTTCTTAAATTAAAAAAAAAGATATGGCTTTTCCGAAACAGAGACTTTGCCCCCATAAAACATACATATGCATATGTTGTTCAATTTGTATTATGATTAAATTCGGTTTTCGTTTTGAAAATATTTTACGCCCAACTAAATTTAAGTCAGTTTAAATTTATCCGCAGCTCCCATACAAATAGCACTTCCCAAAATAGCTTTAAGTTCCATAACTTATTTTAAATGTTAATATAAATTAAAAATATATATATGGACAACTCTTTACAAATATTTAACATAAGCTGGCCGACTGGACTTTTCTGTTCATAGACGGCTCTAAAACAGATACATAAATATATATCAATTGCTGTGATTGACAAAAATCTATCCATAATTAACAACGGATTACTAGAAAATCCTTGTAGCATTTACATCTGAGGCGTTTGCAATCAAATTAGCCATAGAATACTCATTAAGACATAAAGGAAAATTTATCATTTGCACGGACAGCCAGTCTACACTATCTGCTATTTCACATACTAACAGCACACATAACATAGTTTCTGATATTCGAAATTGTTTAATCAGATTTCGAAATAAAATTCGTCTAATGTGGGTCCCTGGCCACGCAGGTGTAAAAGGCAATGAAGAAGCAGATAATACTCTTTCACACATACGAAGACAATGACATCAAATCAGCAAAACGTAGAAATATAAAAACCATAAAGTTTAACGATTGGAGCACATACAATCATCGCTACAAAACAAAACCGTATTATTTACCCAACAACAGTTTCTCGCTGCTCGGCAAAATTCTTTTCAAGATTACGACTCGGCCATACCCTTACCACCCACCAAAACTATTATTAAAAGAAGATAAGCCCACATGCAACTCTTGTAATATTGCAATATCCCGCAATCTGTAGAACATATTATGGACAGCTGCTTGTTATTTTCCCAAGAAAGATTTCTAACTTTTGGATCTGCCAGACCTAGTTCCTTGTAAACTGAATCATCTCATGAAAATGTTAATAAAAGTTTTACCTTTTTAAAAAAATGCAAACTTATAAATATCATATATTGATTATAATAGATATTGATTATAATAATCTCTTACCGAAACACAATAACTTAACACCTGAGTTGCAGGCCCAGCTGCTCATACTCCAGTTTTTTATATTATATAATCGCATTTATCTTAATATATAAAAAATCCGTGTCACTGTGTATGTTTCGAATAAACTCAAAAACGAGTCAACTGATATTCATGAAAATTGGCATACATATGTAATTTGGTCCAACTTAGATGATAGGATAGTTATTATTTAAATTAATGGCCTGGGGGCGGAGGGGCGTGGCAAAATCCATAACTTGAGAACGGCTTGACCGATTTGAACGATTTTTTCTTTAAAATGATCGCGATGGTCCAACTTAGGTTTTTACGAAAAGAAAATTTTGACCCGCCCACTTTTTTTGATTTACCTAAAATCAGAAAACGGCTCCATCGAGTTGACTAATTTTTCTTTCAAATGTTCGTATTAATCAACTTTAAGTTTTCATCGAAAGAAGAATTTACCACGCCTACTTTTACGCCCACTTTTTCTATTAAGCGCATAACTTGAGAACGGCTTGACCGATTTGAACGATTTTTTCTTTAAAATGATCGCCATGGTCCAACTTAGGTTTTTACGGAAAGAAAATTTTGACCCGCCCACTTTTACGCCCACTTTTTTCGATTTACCTAAAATCAGAAAACGGCTCCATCGAGTTGACTAATTTTTCTTTCAAATGTTCGTATTAATCAACTTTAAGTTTTCATCGAAAGAAAAATTTACCACGCCTACTTTTACGCCCACTTTTTCTATTAAGCGCATAACTGGAGAACGGCTTGACCGATTTGGACGATTTTTTCTTTAAAATGATCGCCATGGTCCAACTTAGGTTTTTACGGAAAGAAAATTTTGCCCCGCCCACTTTTACGCCCACTTTTTTCGTAAGAAAAACTTTATGATGGGTATTTCATGGATTTTTATTTAAAGGCCATAAATTTCGTTTAAAGATCAATTTAAGTCGTCTGGTAATACAACACTAATGTTTGCTTAGGGCCAGCAACGCGGACCGGGTCAGCTAGTTTATTATATAATTTTTTAAGAAATAAATAAATAAATTAAAAAACATGTAGAGTCCGTCACTAAAATCACTAAGACAAAAAAATCTTTAATATTCGCCACAAATAACTCTTCTATAGAGGTAAACGTCATAACATCATTTTGTTCTGGCGGGTCCATGATTGCCCACGGGTTCCAAATCTCGAAAGTCCGTCTTTAAATACAAATAAAAGTTTTTAATTATTAACAAATAGAATATGGGAATTTATTCTTTTTCATAAATTATTTTTAATTGCATATATTAAACATTTTTTCGAATGTGCTTCTATGAGTTGTATTTCAATTTATAAAGCTTTTTACAATATTCTTATTCGTCAATATTTCACATACTTTTTTGCTTAAGCCAACCTTTGGTTATCATTCGATAATGGTGCTATTGGTCTTAAGTTTAGGATCGCTTTAACCTCTATCACCACAGTCTTCATTTCCTCATAAGTCAGGGATGCGTTTGCGATTCCTTTAAGAGAGAGCTTTTTGGCGTATTTAACCGCGACTTCCCACAGTCCACCGAAATGCGGGTATCGCGGGGGAATAAAATGGAAATGTATGTTTTTACTTGCAAATTCTCTCTGTATTGTTTCTTGAGCTTTTGTAGCAAATAGGGCATCAAATAATTCTGCTAGTTGATTACGGGCTCCCACAAAGTTTGTTGCGGTAACGCAATAACGATACTGACTGTGACCTCTACGACTTATAAATCCTTAAAGTGCCCCTTTGAAAGGATCGGTTTTGAGGTCCGTTACTAACTCTAGATGAACTGCCTTTAAAGAAAAGCAACAAATCTTGTATGTATATAAATACGGGAACAATGTTTTTGTAGTTGATTTTTATCTATCTTATCGTCCACTGATTTTAATGAAACATATATCGTTTAAAAGGTATTTGTGTGTAGATATGCACAATATAAATTTCTTTTCCAAATTTTTAGAATCAAATTGTTTAAAAGTGTTTTAATTTATTTTGCAAACACATGTACACACATGTATTAACGGTGGTTGAAAAATCCAATGCTTTTTGTTGTTTTAAAATATTTTCGTTTTTTTTTTGTACTTGCAAACAGACACGTTTTCTTAAAATGTGTACGTTTTTGTTGAAACGCACTGGTTCTCTCTTAAGTAAATGTCAAGTGGTCGATTTCGGCTAGTATTATTAAATTGCAGAATTTTTTGTTTTCAAATAAGCCATTTTTAAATTTTAGGGCATATTTTCCAGTTATGACTGCATATATGTATAATGCTTATTAAACACTTTTCTCAATTTTTCGGTTTCCCTAATGATCATTATGTTTTCTGGTCAAGCATAATTTTTTGCTACAATGAAAACTTTACTGTCTGAAGTAAAAAAATTATATATTATTGACTTTTGTGTTTTATTAAAGTAATATATAAAGAAACAATATAATTTCATCGGTCGTTTAAACATCTACGACTTTTTTGTTGCTAAATGCGTTTAAAATTTATACAATTTTAAAAACGCGTCGACCATTACTAAAGTGGGTTTTAATTAGGGTTGCGACGAATATTCGGATTCGCTAAAATGTATAGAAATATCTAAACGTTATAGCACAACTAATGCTGCATTTATAAAATTTTTTGGTCTGAAAATTGTAAAAACTTCAAGAAAATTTGGCTAAATAAAAATGGCTAAATCGATTTTTCCCATTGTTAAACGAGATGAAACATGGCTAAATCTAGCCACTAAATGACTTAATTGGCTACACTGATAAAATATTACTTGGATTTCAAGTATTAGAGATCTTATGCACAAAAATCATGTTTGCCTTAAAACATAAACATGGAACTAAATTTCTATGGCAATTTATCTACAGTTTTATTTCTCTAAGGTTGGGTTTTTGAGATCTCAGTTAAACTAGATTAAGTTAATCTAAAAACAGATTTGTGCAGCCGTTAACAAGTTTGTATACAAAATTTTGACGGAAAGGCTTCGTTTTGCTTAAAATGTTGGTCTTTAATGAAATAATAAAAAAATCACATTTCGCCGGAAAAATCCGAGTTTCAGAGTACGTTAAACTAAGTTTAAACTTAATCCACATCCTAAAAACCCGGCCGAACTGAGATGCCTATATAAGAGCGGAAAGTTTTTTATGTTTAAACTTTTCATGGTATACAGTTTATACGAAACCAGTGATGTTAACAGTACGGCAATTACCCTTTTTCGGTCATTTTGAGCCCCAAGTAATTTAAAGAAATTTGTGTTTTTACGTAGGTTTTATGATTTTAACTTTTGAGAGGTTTAAAAATAGATGAATGTTGTACCAAAAAATAAGGATTGTCGTGTTTCTGCAAATGTTTTGGTTACACTTATAAGTTCACAATATGAAAAATGAAATTACTCATTGTATATTATTAATTTTATTTTACACTTTTTGTTTGTTTTAAAATCAACAAAGTGATGAACAGGGCTTGGATTTTCATGCACTAAAAAATCAAAAATATGCGCTTATAACATGCGCTATAAATTAAGTGTAGAGTCAATTATATAACAAAAACAAACAAAAATTAAGATTAAGGCTAGTTTAAGATATTTAAGTGGTTAGTTTTGATGTTAATAGCATCATAGAAACCGTTTAACAAATTAAGCATTAAGGAGAAATTAAATTTACCATATTTCATAACATATTTTTTACAGTTGTATACCCTTAATCAGAAGTGGTGTATGAAGTTATGCCATAGCTCTGTTCCACATGCATAACGAAACAGTCCGAACATGCACAAAGTTACCCAAAAGCGTTTACTGTGGAAGCTCTTGTAAGTATTTAAAAAATGTAACATATATCAAAATATGCCTCAAAAAGGCAAAATATGCGCTAAAAACTTAAAAAATGCAGCAAAAATTCTCTCACCCTTTGGTATAGAGTAATTTCAAATATAACAAGTTAGAGTGCTATATTCGGCTTTGCCAAATCTTTGATACCCTTATACTTTAAACTGGCTTGAGTAAAATATCATGATTCGTAACAGTTTTAGCCGAACTAAACGATTTTCAGGAGGGTAATTTGTATTGGACCCATGGTAAATTATGGACCAATCATTTTAAAATTATGTAAACTGATTTCTGGTATTAAAAAAAATTAGAATAAATTTCAATACAGCAGTGGAATTAGTTTTAGCGTTTACATTATTTATGGGCCGTATATCACTTTATTGCATGATATTTTTCTGACCATATGAATTAAAGTTGGAAGAAATTGTACAGCAATATCTATATCTGCTGCGGTTTAAGGCGAATTTTATTATTTTCCCAAAGTGGGCTTTATATGGGACTTATGGTAAATTATGGACCGACTATCACGAAATTTATTAGTGTAATTTCTAATTCCTAAACTGAGAAGCATTAAATGTTATTATAATAGTATTATTTAGGACGAATTTAGGCGTACTAAATTGTTTTCCGAGAATAGGGTTTATATGAGGCCTAGGGTATATTATGGACCAATCTTCACGAAAATTGACAGTGTGATTTATAGCCCTAGAAAACAGTGATGTACAAAATGTTACTATGCTAGCGTTATTTATCACGGTTTTAGGCGTACTAAGCTGTTTTCCGGGCGTACGCTTTATATGGGGCCTGTGGTCAATTATGGACCGATTCTAATGAAATTCAACAGTATAATTTCAGTCGTATAAAACAGATTTGTGCAAAATCTTATATCATTCCGTTCATGATTCCACTATTTATGTGAGTTTTTGTAACAATATTACCAATTTTTTATGGTGGTGGTTCCACATTTTGATTCATAGCTATGATGCCAATGTTGCTGGATTTCAATCTTAAGCTGCTTAGGATAACTACAAGCAATTTGAGACCAAGTTTGTTCTTTTCTTTTGCGTTTTTCGAAAGTGAGCGTGTGTTCATCAGACGGACAGATGGGCATGGCTAAATCGACTTAGAATTACTCAAGGTGCCAGAATATATATACATTATGGGGTCTTAGGGCTAATAAATCAGAACAAGTTAAACTCTCTTTTTGGTTTAAAATGTATTAAGCCTATAGTACACGGCATGTAAAAAGACACATGCGCATGTGGTTCTGACGTAATTTTGATATCATCACACAACACGCAATGTTTATTGTGGCTTTGCATTGACGTCAAAATTACGTCAGAACCACATGCGCATGTGTCTTTTTACATGCCGTGTACTATAGGCTTTAAGCCAACAAATCTATAAATCATAAAACATATAAACCATCTTTAAACGCATTAAATTGGGCGTTTAAACTACCAATACAAACCATATGAATTTGTCAACATTTATCGAAGTGGTTCTTTTTAAACTACATATGGGTGTTTCTCTGGTTATGCACGCGACATTTGTACGCGTTTTATTGTGTTTGAATATTAAAAAAATAGAAGTGGATTGGAATTTTAGAATGAATTCTATAATCGTTACATTGTTTGTGATGAGTTCTTTCTAAAAAGTATATAGAATGGTAAATTGAGCACTGGGTACCCAAATGCCATGCAATCAAAATTGACTTACTCACGTGACAAAAATAGAAGTGCCTTTTAGGACCGTAAGAAAAAGTTCGAAAGTAAGTGAATTGTAGGAGGTTTTTATTTCGGAAAAAATGTTTTTATAAAGGTTAGTAATGGGCCTTTATAATCATGTTTTGTTCAAAAGCAACTATGCATGGGTTGGCGAAGAAAAAAATAAATTGTAAATTACGCACGTGACACTTTTTACCTTCATACATATTTTAGTAATTTTACATATATTTTCAGAAGTTTTTAACAAAAAAATTAAACTTTTATTCAAAAATTAAAAATAAAAAATAAAAATATACTACAAAATTAATCCAACTTAATTTTTTCCTTGAAAAAAATTATGCGAGCGCTTTGATTTTTTAAGTCACGGTGGACCATTTCAGAGAAATACCCATATAATACATGGGACACAACAGTTGTGAATCTGTTGAGTTTAAACTACATATTAATTTAAGTTAAGTTCAACTAAACAAGCATTTAAACACTCACTGATTTATTAGCCGTTAGACGTAAAATAAAAAAGTTTCACACGGAATGACTTAGTATACCCTCATTCACCACTAGTGGTGGTGGAGGATATAAAAATGAGTTTGTATTATTTAAATTTCAAATTGAACAAATTTTTATATGCTTCCCTAACGAATTACTTTCACTTTCTTTTCATATTCAAGGTTAATTCAATTAAGACTTTTAAACTGTCTATTAAATAAAAAAATACTAAACAATTACCACAATTTGGAAAGATCATATTTATCTCGTGTGTGTTTTTGCATATTTTTTTGCGAGTAATACAAATTATAGATGTCGCTACTTCAAACGGAAAAGGGCATTAATTAATCTATGTTTAATCAACAATTATTAATCATTTAAACAGGAAGGACAGATAACCTTATATCTGGAGAGCGCTTACAGTTAAAGTCATAATATTTTAAACAAATAACTTGGCTATCAATACACAACATCTGCCGAAAAGTAGGCCTAATTGGACAAGTGTGCGTGGCACCTCCCATATAGAAACTATAGTTTTCTGTTTATCTGGAGAACGGCAATAGCCAAAGTATGCAAATTATGAACATGCTTCTTAGTTATCAATACGCAACATCCAACAAACTGTAGGCAGATTTGAAGAAGTGGGCGTGCCACGAAAATAGATTTATTTATATCTTAAGAACCATAATAGAAAAATTATCAATATTTGTTACGCATGGCTGTGTTATCAGTCCGAGACCTCTCTTAAAAAATGGGCAGAATTGGAGAAGCGGGCTTGGCACCTCCCATACAAAGACATTATAGATTTCTGTATATCTGGAGAACGGTAAGAGCCAAATTAGGAACAAGTAACTTGGTTATCAATACACTTCATCCGACAAAATGTTGTCAGGATTGGAGAAGTGGGAGTAACACCCCCCATACAAATACAAAATAGATATCTGTATATCTGGAGAATCGTAGCAGAAAAGTTTTCCAAGTTTGCTATAAAAAGCTTCGCAGTCAATGTATAACATCTGGCAAAAAGTGGGCGGATTGGAGGAGTTTGCGTGGCACAAAACAGATTTCTTTATATCTGGTGAACAATTGTTCAAATCTGGTACACAAAGCTGGGTTGTAAATAGACAAACCCCGTAAAAAAAGTGTGTGTTGTTGGATAAATGAGCGTGGCAGCTCCCATACAAAAACAATATAGGTTATGTTTTTCTGGAGAAATATAACAACTATAGTTTTCAAATTTCCAACAAATTTCTTAAATATCAATACACAGCATCAGGGCGGTATTGGTAAAGTGGGCTCGGCAAAATATAGATTTTCGTATATCCGGAGAATCAACGGCGTTGCGTGATTTCGCTGCTGGCAGCACAATTTCAGTTGTGTGTTAACAACAACTGTTGTTTGTGTGTTAACACAAATTAAGTTGTGTGTTATATTTAGATTGGGATAGCGATTTTTTTTTTTTTTTTTTATTATTCCTACACTAAATCCCGCGAAGCTTTTTGCTTGTCTGCAGGAGACCAGAGTCTCTGGCGGGAATCGAACCCGCAACCCCGGTACTGATAGACTAGCTCACTACAAGCTAGCCTACCGGGCACGCACCGGGTTTAGCTAGTAAGTTATATTTTTGGATCTTGTTAAACGATATGTACGAAAATTTAATGACAATACATTTTAAATCAACTTTAATTTGCATCTTTTGTGTCTTTATTTCTTTTAAACGCATATTATACACATAAATATATAATTAATTATGTAAGTATTTAAAATTATTTTAAATTTTATATATAATTGCATTATCATAAAAGTTTAGCTGCAATACCCTGTACATACTTTTAAATTTAGTATATAAGAAGGTTAAGAAACTGTTTTGGAAAATACAAGAAATAAAAATTATTCGAATATGCTCTGTAAAAATTAATCAAAATTCGCTATGTACTCTCATCTTTGATTGAAATTTTTTAAACGTATTTATTTCAATGTTACTTACATACTCGTATGTATGTATGTATTTTAGTTTTGTTTTTGATTAGATTTTAATTGAAATTATTAAAAACAATAAAATCAAATCATCTAGACTTATCAGTAAAATAAATAAGTTGCCAATGTAAACAATAAATATTTATTAATATTGTAAATACTTGTTTTTAGTATAATTAAAAAAAAAGAAAGCTTATTAAAATTTTGCAAAAGTAAGGTAAGTTTTCGAAATTCTTTGGGGCTAATTGCGTAGTTTGATTCGAAACGCAATTCTTCAGGGATTATCGGACTTGTTCTTAAAATCGAAGTGAGGTGTATTTAAAATCGAAACGACCCTGTTTTCAAAAATCAGTGTGAATACAAATTTGAACATTATGTATTTCTAATAGGGATGTGCGATAATCGATTGATCAAAAAATCTGATTAATCAAAATTGCGATTAAGCAAAAATTTGATTAATCCTCTTGATTAATCGAATCATTTGTATTTTGATTAATCAAAATCATGATTAATCAAATAATCGGTCATTTGAGTAATTAAATTTTTCTCCTTGTTTTGCAAGTTTCTTTGTAATCTGCCCTTTGTTTGCATAACGGAGATTTTCATGCACTAAAAAATCAAAAATATGCGCTTAAAATATGCACAAAAAATCTAAAATATGCACTAAAAAATAAAAAATATGCACTTAAAACTTGAAAAATTTCCATAAAAATCGTTTTTAATTTTATTAAAAACAAAAATATAAAAAATTCAGCCTATTGTTATTCAAATATCATTAAAAAACTGAAATAACTAATTAAAATTTTTGTTTGTTTAAATAAAAAAAAGTACTATTTTATCAAAAGTAAAACTTTGTCTGTTCAGGCGCAAAAAACTTTTGTACATGGAAAATGATCTATCAACGTTAACCGAAGTTATAGGACCATACTTGAAGAATGTCAATTCATTTGAAAAAAAAAAATCACTTTCAAAACCCACTTTGATTCCAGATCAGATCAAAAATATTTAAAATTTTTTTTTTGATCCTTCCTTCATTTTGTAGCAAAATATTTTGGATTTTTTTTTTCATTTGTCCGGCTATTCTTCCTTCCACATTGTTGATTTTACTTTCTGCAAAATATCAATTAATTTGACTTGAGTATTAAGTGAACTAAGTCCCTCCAATTTAGTTATTGTTTCAATATATCCGTAGTTGGAATTGACATTTGATGTTATTTAAATTTAATATTTCCTTTACTTTTTTAATTGCCTAATCATCAGTATTAACAAACTCTTCAATATTATTATAAAATTGCTCAGTTTTTTAATAGAATTCTGAAGCATCTAGCCAGGCTCCACATCTTGGTACTACTGGCTGCGTTGGAAGGAGCACCAAGGGATACATTTCATTAAAAATTGCAAAATTATCGGTTTGGATTCTAATTTCCTCTGCAACGTGGTGTAACCAATGTTCCAAGCAAGTAACTTGTAACAGTTTTGGATAAAATATTTTAAGCCCATTTGAAGTCTTAACCATGTAGGGTGCTTTATCAATTAAAATAGAAGGATCTTTCGTCTAAATCAGAGCACAAAAGAATTAAATAATTGATTTGAAAAATTTTATTTGCTGTATTTGGAATTTTTTTTGTAATATGGAAATTTAAGAAAACTTTTTTTTGAAATATGCAATTTTATTGATTCGGAAAGATAATTGGTTGAAATCGTTCATAGACTATCGACAAAAATCATGCATTTGCATGGAAAGCGTAGCCCTAATAATTACACTGTAAGTACGTCAAAATGACACAGAAAAGCATCGAGACACTCCAACTTAATTTAGGGCCGTAGACCACAGTGGTATACTCCGTTTTAACAGATTAGGTCAAAATCAAGAGTTATTCAATTTTTAATTTTGTATTGTCTCGAAAGCTATTTTTAAGCTACATATTGAAAAAGGCTTCGAAAACTCTTTTGAAATATTATTTATTGTTTATTTGTAGATACTTTACTCTAACAATGATAGCCGTCTATTATCAGTTGGATACAATTCAATTATTTTCAGTTTGTTGCACATTTTAGTTTAATTTTATCAATTATATGTAGTTTAAATCATTAGTTCTAACTAAATCAATGTTTTGAGTTGGAATCGGTTGCAAATCATATTCATAATTTTTTTTCGTTTGCAATGAACCAACAGAAATCAGCAATCATAGAGTCTCTTCCCAGCGAACCGGCCTTCGAATGTCATTATAGTTTGGTGAAATCTTTCGCATGTTTCGTATATTTCGATGGACATTTGTCGCTCATAAAAATCGAAATGTGCATTTTTAACGAAATTTGTACGCCAAATGCGTCAAAAGATTTCATTATGTTATCAACGTGACGTGGTAATCTGAATAGCGATTTCTGCATAGAAGATTTTCCATCATCGCACGAATTGAGTCCCATGCGTTCGATTGTAAGCTTTAAGCGCATCTTTATCCAAATGCCGTATATGTTCCTTCGGTGTATACATCCCACGTACGGAATAAAAATTATTTAATATATCACGATATGTTTGAAAAAAATGTTGGGCTATGAATGCTTAAGTGAAATTTCATTATTATTTTATACTGCCATATGTTAGTTCAGTGTTGTATTTTTCGAAATTTAAAATTTAATTACAATATAACAGAAAGTACAAAATTTTTAAAATTTGATATTACAATATGATTTCAAACCGATTCGAACCCAAAAACATTGATTTAACTCGAAAAATACTGCAAAAAATTGATCAAAATTGGATTAAATAGTATCACACATTAAAAATAAATGAATTGTGCTAGCCGAAAGGTGGTAGGCCATCATTATAAAAGTTGAATTTCGACAAAAAAAACAAAGTCATTTAAAAAGAGATTTTGATGTATTTTCCTTAACCTTTAACTGTCGAGGTGAAATTTTGGGACATAGTTAATGACGTGGTGGTAAATTTTACCCCTCTTAATCTTACTAAAAAAAATTTAGATAAAAATATTTTTTTATAATTATTTGTTCTTGAAAAATAAGGTACCACATGTTTAATCAAAAAAAAATAAAGAAACCAAAAATTATTTTATTTGTTTAAACGAAAAACGTACATTACTTCACAAACCTTTTTTTTTAATATGAAAAAAACGATATATCAAAAACTTATTAAAAAAATATGAATTAAAAAAAAACAAAAACTTAAAGGGCATTTTTTCACAGCCAAATGTATATACTTGAAGATATAAAAGAGATCTTGAAAAAAATAATTAGGTGTAGAAACTACAGGTCAACATTTTGGAGGTTTTTTACTCATAAAAATCAGCATCCCATACACATTGGCTTACTACATTGCAGGCAAATCGGTAAGAGCTAAAGCTTCAAATTTTGGTTGTAATATCTTGGTTACCAATACACAACATCTGACAAAATCTGGGCGGTAGAAGTGGGCGTGGCACCTTTCATACAAAGACCTTATAGATTTCTATATATCTGAATAAGAGTCAAAGTTTCGCAATGAAGTACAGTCATCTTTGTTAGCAATACACAACATCCGACAAAATGTGGGTGGGATTAGAGAATTGGGCGTGGCACAAAATAAATTTGTTGTATCTAATGAACGGTAAGAAGAAAATTGTTCACATTTGGTACACACAGCTGGGTTATCAATAAGCAACCACTCTACAAAAATGGGCGGGAAGTGGGTGTGGCACCTCTTATACACAGCGATTATAGATTTCTGTATAACTGGAGAATGGTAATATTAACAGACCTGTTTTTAATAAAATGTATTTCTTTTTTTTAATTAGGGAAGCAAAGCGCACTGAGTTAATGAGCTTATATCATATAAAATATTTTTTAATAACAAGAAAACGAACGAGTGGTAAAAATAATTCCATGAAAATAATATGTTAAGTTTGATGTGGGGTAAATTTTTTTCTACTAAATACTTACGATAACGCTGACGTGGTGGTAAAATATTTTCAAAGAAAATATTACGTAAATGATGACGTGTGGTAATTTTTACACCAGCATGTCCATAGCTCCGCTCGTGCTAAGTCGAGCTCAGCCAAAACACAAGTGAATAACGACGATCACGATATGAGAAGATACTAAGAAAATTAAATTTATAGAGTGCAATGGAACAGAGTATTTTGAAAAAATGTAAGGAGAGGGTAAAATTTACCACCACCTCAACAGTTAAAGGTTAAAACACGAACAAATAATTTGAGAAACAATATAAAATTTTTTTTTTTTTTTTTTTTTTTTCGTTATTTATTTATTGAATCTTCATATATGTATCTAATATGAACCAACAATAATTTATCAAATCTTAACCTAATACCTTATTTATGTCCTGCCAGTGCCAGACAAAAATTTTCTTCATCACGGGTTCTGTTCACATGTGTAGGTGTTTATCGCTCATCTGATTGGGTGAGTGCTGCAGTGTCTCTTCTCCTTAAGCGAGTGTGGCCGCCATGATTTAAAATATTTCGAGCTAAAGGATTTGGGTGTTGTTCAAGTCTTTTTAAATATTTTACTGCATATTTTGTAATCATAGTTTTTACTAATGGCACGTTGAGATCCTTATGAATGTTTGAGTTTTTAACATACCAGGGGGCGGCTGTGATTATACGAAGAAGTTTATTTTGGCGCCTTTGAATTTTTTCGATATTAGAGGCCGAGGCAGTGCCCCATAGTTGAATACCGTAGCACCAGATAGGCTTTAAGATAGAGTTGTAAAGTAGAAGCTTGCAATCGAGTCTAAGAACAGAATTTCTTCCAATAAGCCAATGAATTTGGATGGCTTTTAGTTTCATTTGAGTTAATTTTGCCTCTATATGGCATTTCCACGTTAATCGCCGATCCAGATGTATACCGAGATATTTTACATGCGAATGTTGAGGAATAATTTGATTATTGATTGTAATAGGGGGGCAAGATTCCCGGCGCAGGGTGAATGTTATATGTACGCATTTTTGCTCATTGACCATTATCCTCCATTGTCTTAGCCATATTTCTAGTTGAAATATATGATGCTGTAGGTAACGAGATGCTTCATAACGGTTTTCGTGGACGCTTAGAAAAGCTGTGTCGTCTGCAAATGTTGAAGTTTGGGTGTAGTTGTTTGTTGGCATGTCCGAAGTATAAATTAAGTATAATAGAGGGCCCAGGATGCTGCCCTGTGGGACTCCAGCGCCAATCGGCTGAGGTGAACTTAAGAAATTTCCTTCTTTAATTATAAATTGACGACCGACTAAGTAGCTTTCTAACAGTTTGTGTGTGTTTGCTGGTAAATTTTGCTTCAATTTGTGTAATAAGCCTTCATGCCAGACTTTGTCAAAAGCTTGCGAAACATCGATGAAGAGTGCTGAGCAATATTTTTTTTCTTCAAATGTTTTTCTTATGACATTTACTATTCGATGAGTTTGTTCAATTGTGCTGTGTTTTCTTCTAAATCCGAATTGATGGTTTGGAATACATCTATTTTCACTTAAAATCGGTGTTAATTTTGAAACTAATAATTTCTCAAATAGCTTTGACATATTTGATAATAAGCTAATAGGCCTATAAGACTCAACTTTCGTATGATCTTTACCTGGCTTTGGTATCATGGTAACTAAGGAAACCTTCCATTTTTGAGGAAAGTATTCAAGGCGTAAAATAGCATTAAAAATAAAAAGAATAATTTTCTTTGCTACGCGAGGTAGCTCTAATAGCATTTTATTGCTGATCTTATCAATGCCAGGTGCCTTCTTAGTGTTTAAGTCACATATAACCTTTTCGATTTCTCTCATCTCAAATCTTAGGGGAATAGCTGCTCTAGCAGCAACAGGTGGTAAATCGACCGCAATATTGTGAGATATATAATATAAATATTAAATATGAAATATAAAATTAAATATGCATTATCTCTTGATTTTTACCTTATCTTTAAAAAGGGAGTATACCACTGTGATCTACGGCTCAAAATTAAGTTGGTGTGTCAAGGGGTTTTTCTGTGTTGTAATGAAAGTTAAAATTTTACTAACAGTGCTATCATGTGGGCAATATGGCGCGACCCTACCTCAAAATCTAATGGCTTTTCCTTCTCTTTATATTGTTAAAAATTATTTTATTCACTACAGTAGTTTTATTTTGTTTGGGTTTTATTCTTTTTTTCAATCTTGATTAGTACACATTAATCAGAAATGTTGATTTATCAATTGTTTGGTTAATCAACATTTTGATTAATCGCAATATTGATTAACCGATTAATCGCACTTCCACAATTTCTAAACGATGTGCACCAAAAAATAATTTTAAAAAAATTGGTTCATAATATAATTTTCAAATATTTTTTGCAGTTTACTCTAGTAGATGAATAAATTTAATATAATACTTTTTCAATATAACTTTTGATAGTGAACTTAATGCTTAACATGCTTTATTCAATATTTACAAAAAAAAAAAAACAAACTAATTTCGTTCTTAATTGGAGTATGCATTATATTTTAAACTTTGATTTAATTCTTATGGTTGTGGAAAAATAATACTCAGCCGAATATGGACATCGTTTCTGGCATATTTTGTTGCAGATCATTAATTAATGTATTAGTACTTGGTATAATGGCATCCTCTGGTGTGCTTATTTGGAAAATAAGTTTTTGTAAAAATAACCAAACATGTTCACAAGATTTTGGATATTTGGTATACGATCCTAAAAAACAACGAAAGCAAACTTCTATTGCTTGTAAAGGATTTTGAAATATATGCCTTCTTCCATAAAAATCCATATATGCAAAGCTTACAGTTCTAATACAATCGCCAATAAAATAAATTCGTGGCATATTGTCCAGTTTTAAACGTTTCATGCTATGATTGCTTTCATAGTCATCCTCGTCTTTTATAAAATTCTAAAAAAAATGCATAAATAAACATTCAAAACTATAGAATAGAAACATTTAATTTTTGCCGATATTACCTTACAGTAGGAAATAAATGATTCTTGTACTTCCAATTTCGTTCTATGCCTAGACGTCGGCATTAGATAGGGAACAAGTAAAAATGATAATGCTAATTTTGTATCTAAAAAAGAATTTATGCAGTACTTAAGTGAAATGTAAATACATTTTTGCTTTTTGTTTCAATTACCTTCTTCCCATGAATATTCTATATATGTTAATATATCTTTAACGTTACTGTCTTTAATTTTTTCGGCCATATCAATTATTTTTAGATAGTACATTTTCCATTCGTAAATGCTTTTTGATGTTGGATACATAATATTAAAATCTATTTCAAACTAAATTTTAAACATTATTTTTTACATATTATTTGTTACTTTATTATTAATAACTTACTAATTCATAATTTTTTTCATGTTGCAGGACCTTATATTTTTGCATATAATCAATGGCTTCAAAATTATCATTTTTGAATTCATTCCTTCTTAAGGAGTGAGTTTTTGTCCATATTTCTAGTACCAAATCCCAATCAACGCATCCGGATTTTAAAATTTCCAGTTGGTTTTCATCCACATCGCCATCGCTTAAAATATTTGAGTCTTCCAAAGCTGTCATTAATGATGAAAAATAAATTTACCAATCAAACTAGAAATTACAAGTCGAGTCAAGTGCGATACCATCAACCTTCACCAAGCAGTGGTGGAGTGTTTAACAATAAAAAAAAGAAAATTAAGCATATTTTTCAAACCAATTATTCGATTTTATCAAAACTGTAATTATTTTTAGAAGATGCAGTCGAATTTATAGGATGAGGGTCAATATAACAATTTGGCGTAAGTCAAAGGCAGGACGTTTTTCATTATTACATCTTCAACACTACACAGAAAAAAATTTTGCCCCAATTAAAGCATTAATCAAAAATAAAATTAGTTTTAATTAAAAATGTAACCAAGTGAATTAAAAGTTTAATTGATACTATTAATTTCCACCAGCAAACAAATTAAAAGTAACAATTAAATATTTAATCCACTTGATTAAATTTTTAATTAAAACTGATTTTATTTTTTATAAATGCTTTAATTGGGTCAAAAATATTTTCTGTGTATGTTATTCTACATACTGCCTTCCTAATATTTTGAACCTTGTTCATTAGCGGAAACGCATGTAATTTTATTTATTCTTTGTTAAGGAGAAATTCTTATTCAACAATGTTGTTTCCAGAATTTTTAGAATACATAAGGCAATTTAGTAATTTATTTTTTTCTGTGTATCTAATTCTACATACTGTTAATTTTTTTCTGTGTATGTTATTCTACATACTTTTAATTGTTTCTCAGTAAATAATTTAAAGTCGTCCTAATATTTTGAGCCTTGTTCGTTGCCGGAAATAATTTTATTTATTCTTTGTTAAGGAGAAATTCTTATTCAACAATGTTGTTTCTAGAATTTTTAGAATACATAAGACAATTTAATAATTTATTTTGCGAGGTATTCAATCTTCAATATTAGAGTCGCAAAACAAACCTTTTATTATTTATTTGAAAACAAGGAATTGTAGTTTAATACAAGCATTATTTTTTTTTTTATATGATTAATTTGGGTGTAAAACATTTTGCAGGATTCATTATAGTGGAAAATTCCTAAGTATAGTACCTATATCGATTTTTGGCAATTCTCCCTTGACCATTTCACTAATCGAATGATAAGTTTAGTTCCCATTTTATTACAAATGAAAAAATTAGCTAAATTTTTAAGAATAAACTTCAATTTTCCCCAACAGAGTAGAGTCTATTTACTGCATTCCTAATTGCTATGACAAATTTTCATTTCGTTCACATTTTATGTAATTTTTTTATATTGTGTTTAAAAATATGGTCACCGTTGTGACCATCGAAGTCTTAATTGTTTGCGCAAATTTTATTTACGGCAAATAGGAATATATTTTATTCTATTTTTTAAATAAATTTATAAATAAAAATTTTTAGAATTTAAGGTTGGTATTTCGAACACACAACTTTTAGGACACTGTTAAACCGACAAAAGTGATAAAGTAAATTTTTATAAGTTTTAGAAATTACAAATATCGACACAAAACCATCATAAATTTTGACTCAAAAATTATTAAACTGCTTACCTACTGTCGGCTGCGATTTCAACTTAGAACGTCTTTGTATTACCCCTGAGGAACTTAGTCGTGCTCGTTTATTGTTATAGGCATCATATAGCTTTCCTTTTGCTAAACAACCTTTTGTAAAGGGTACGTAGTATGTTTCCTTTACTTCAAACGGAAAAATTTCTACTATAGATTGAGATAACTGAAAAAACTCCTCCCTTAATAGTCTGAAATATTATGTCATTGTAAATTACATTAATTTAAATCAAAGAATTTTAAAACAATACACACTTTTTATCTGGATTATATGTAAGTATTGCAGAGATTATTGCCTTTGCTATTTTGGTTCGGTGCTTATTTTCTAAAGATTTAAGTCTCACACATTCCTGGATTTCACACATTTCCCTGATTTCCTGGCAGAATTATAAATAATTTTGAAAACTTTTCGATTTGCATATATTTACGTATGTAATACTTACTTCTGTTGAGGGTATTTGCTGTAGAGAATTAAATACTGCTAAAGGTATTTGTGGAGAAGGACTCAACGCTGTTAACTGTAATTGATGTGATGCACTTGAAATAGGTAAAGGTATTTGATGAGAGGGGCTCAAGGACGTTGAAGGTATTTGCAGTGAAGAGCTAAATCCTGCTGTTGTTTGTGTTTTAAAGTTACCTGTGCCCAAAAAAAAAACATTTTTACATTATTATGCACGCAAAAATTGTGTGTACCTACTTATTTTAATGTCCAACACAAAATCCAGGTTGTTGATATATTGTGCCACAAAATGTACAAATATTTTTGGTTTTATTATGAAATCTGTTGAATAAACCTGTATTTCCGTAGTATTTGGTATGTTGTATGCATTTTTTACTAAAAAGAAAGAAAATATGAATAGTTAAAATGCGATTGTTTCCCAGAACATGCAAACTTTGTGAAATGTATGTACTACCTTCATTTAAAAATGTATAATAACTCTCATCACCATTGAAATGCACTCCAACGATTTCCTTATTATTTTCAAAAGTAGTTTTTATCAGTTTATATCCTTCCATTTTATTATTGATGACGCTAAACAAATTTGATATACATTTTTTTTAATTTTTATGCAATCTTTAACTATACTACAGTTGGCGAGAACATAATATGTTACAAAGTGAACCATTTTTATAGAGATTGTATGATAAGTACAACAACACCTTGTTTCTTCAATTGTCAATGTGAACTATATTTAAGCATTTTGCCACTGAGAACAATTTTGCGGCTACAAACAACAAATGCCGTAAAATCAGGTAGTTTTGACAATTGTGATTACTTTACAAAAACAAAACCAACCATTTTTGTGTATTTGTAGTTTTGCAGAGATGCCATACGCTCTAAAACGTTAGCGAACGTTATATGGTTGATGCTAACCATAGTTACATCAGATAATACAGAGATGGAAAATTAAGTACTATTAATTATTTTTATAAAAATTTTCAAAAATATTTTTTAATGCAATATTTTCCTAAAATTATTAATTAACAATATACCTTGTTTTTACTTACATATGTAAGTAGATATTAACCCTCTGCGACAGACGTGACGTTATAATAACAATTCCAATGACGTAGTAGTACATTAGACACCATTTTGATGGCTTATATTTCCAAGTTATGTTTTGTAAACCTTCTGAAATTATATTTTATTTTATATCAATGTTATTGCTTGTTATTATTGAGGTTTTATGTTTTCCTCACGGGCTAATAATGATCAATAGTTTTTTACCAAATGTAAATAAAAAACATTTTTGGTTTTTTATTTGTTTTTCCCAACGTTTCATTCGCTTTTCTCGAACTTCATCAGAGGTTATTTTTATTCCATAATAATCTAGCGACAAATAGATAATAACTATAATCAATTTTAGAACTTTTGTAATATCTCAGCTTAACTTACGAATAAGGGTTTACATTTGTATTGCAATTTTTTCAACTATTTAATATTAAAAACTGGACTACACAACACAGAAATAAATAAATAAATAATAAATAAAATACAACACAAAACTCCGAATAAAAGTCAAACTTTTGTTTTGATAATTATTAGCCCGTGAGGAAAACATAACACCTCAATAATAATAATATTAAATAAACATTGATCAAAAAACAAAAAATAAAAATTGTTGCTTGTTATTTGCTGTAATTTACTTTTAAGAGCAAAACAACAATTCATTTTAAACAATATTTAATGGCATGGCACAAAATTGGCCTAAAGAACTTACATCTATACCAAAACAACAAAAAAATTAATAATTTGTTTGTTTTTTACAACTTTTACACTAGGTTAAGTTCACATCTGAGCTAACCAGTATAGGCCGGTATTCACTATCCAACACAATCGTACGGTTCATTCACACGAAAATCTGACAAAATTCTATCCGACATAAAAAAAATCTTTGCAAAATCTGCTGTCAATGCCACACTATCTCACAAAAAAGATGCAAACTCAAATGACTCAGATACTTTAGAAGGAAATGCAACTCTGATCGCATAGAATGTGTTATTTTATGAAAATTTTTATAAGCAGTCGGACAGACTTGTCAAAAAAATCTATCACTCAATTCATTTTTAAGCCACACTGTCATACATTTAGGCCGGTATTCACTATCCTACATAATCGTACGATTCATTCACACGAAAATCTGACGGAATTCTATCCGACATAAAAAAATGTCTGCAAAATCTGCTGTCAATGCATCCACAAAAAAGATGCAAACTCAAATGACTCATCTACTTTACAAGAAAATGCAACTCTGATCGCATATCATCTATCATTTTATGAAAATTTTCATACACATTTGCAAGTCGGACAGACTTGTCAAAAAAATCTGTCACTCAATTCATTTTTAAGCCACACTGTCATACATTATGAGCACACACGATTTTTTGACATATCGTGCGACTAAATAGGATAGTGAATACCTGCCTTTATGAGCGCACACGATTTTTTTGACAAGTCATACGACTGAATAGAATAGTGTATCGCCGGCTTATAGAAAAAATTAGACCATTTGAATGGTTTAATAAAAAGATACGACTTAATTTATCTAGTGCATTGAACCCTACATTATAAAATCAATATGTCATATTATTTGATCCAAAGCTAAGAATCTGCTCTTCGCGGCTTTTCAAAGTTCCAGATGATTTTCTCTTAGAACAGTAAAGAATTTGTTTTGTATAAGAGCGGCACATCAAAACAAATGTAATAAGAGATATAAAATATCGAAACAATTTTATTGACGTGTTGTTTAGGAGACATTAAAAAATATAACAATAATATTGAGATGGTTGTTTCTCAGACACCTACCTTGATATTGACGTGGTTGTCTTGAAACGCCGTGTCAGATAAAACTTCGTCGCCTTGCGTGATGTTTCTTAAGGCCCAACCATAATATGCATAGCCTTGCTTAACCTACTGTCAAAAATTTACAAAAAGTCTCAAATGTATTTAAAAAAACAAAATAAAACAACATTTGATTCTGTACGAAATGTGCGATCAGTTTCGCACTTTGCTTAAGCAAATGACAATTTCGTAAAACTTAACAAAATGTTTCCTTAAGTTCAATATGGTTTGCTCATATGATTTACATATATTCGCACTTTTGATGAAGCCAACTTAAGCACATTATGGTTGGGCCTTTACTTTGAGAGAAAAGCGTAAAGCAAAAGGTGTATGACACAATAAAAACTTTGACAACACTTTGACGCATTGTTTGGTTACCTAAAAAAGCGGTTGATAAATTTAACATTAAATTGTTTGTTATAAAAATAAACGTAAAAAATTTTATTGGGCGATTTATTGGAACTGGATTTATCAAAAAAAAAAATAAATTAAAATTATACTAGCTGAAAACACTTTTCTTCTCAGCGCGACCAATGAAAACCAGTGTGGCCATTTTGGCATATTTGCAGCTAAATTTAGCTTTAAAAATTTTCATTTAGCTGCAAAATTTTTATTTAGCATTTGGCATTTTATTAAGCATTTTTAGAAAATGTTTTTAGCTTTCTTTAGCATTATTTTAAAAAGTTTGAACGAATAGTTTTATTGCATTTATTTACAATTTTTTTTTATAAATTATAAGAAATTTTGATTAAAAATAGTTGTAACCAAAAAAAAATTTCGTATGAAAATGGATAATTCTTATGTTAAGAAACATCTTACCTCTCTTTTAAAAAAAAAATAAAATATTCAAGGAATATTAGAAATGCCATCATCGTGTTTATTGATATTGTGATATTTAATTTTGTAGTTAGATAAAATTTCTTTAGTGTAAATGTTTGAAAAAAATGTTTGCTCTAAACTGCTGAAAAAACAATAATTTTAAAACTTCAACTTTTCTTAGGGCTTAATTGTGTAAAACGTAACGCAAAGCCAAAAATTTCATTGAAAGCAAAAACAAATTCAAAAATATTTTATAGTTTTGTTGCTGTTTTCTACAGATATTTAAATTTGAAAATTTTTAAAAGCAATATGTGCATTCTGTAGAGAGCAACAGCAAAATTATAAAATATTTTTGAATTTGTTTTTGCTTTCAATGAATATTTGGCGTTGCGTTGCGTTTTACACAATAAGGCTCTTAAACTATAAGAAATAAAATGATTTAAAAAATTTTGTATATCATAGAAGTAAAATCGATTAAATTTTTAATGTATCAGGAGTTTGCTAAATTTAAATTTAAATTTATACATATGTATGTATCAGATGCTCTACCAAAATCTACCCACTTGTTTAAATATAATTAATAATATTATTCTTAGCATTTTTTGCCCTGTCTGATGTCACATTTAGCTGTAAACATTTTTTAGATCTGGGCACACTGATGAAAACGTAGTTAGAACGTACTGAATACGTGAGAGCCGATGTTTGAAAAGAAACGGAGAAAATCCCATTTTTCTTTAATTGGTGTCTGTTAGACAACCACGTCAGTCGCAGAGGGTTAAAAAGGTTTTGGATATTTGGCTTTTACTTATGTATATGTACATATGTAGCTAACTTACATCTGATGGTACATTCACACTAAGAATTCAAAAACTAGTTTATGATTAGAAAATAGTTTGAAACGACATCGTTTACATTGAAAAAATTTGTAATAAGGTTGCTATCATTTTTAAATTTGGGTAAAATTTTTAATAAATAGACAATTTTAGCAAGTTTTTGTTAGCCGTTTTTAAGTACATAAATAGAAACAAGAGAACAATTTCGTATGGGCACTAGGTGATATAATGGCATGATTTGTGTGATTTTTAATACCAAATAAATTAAATAATAAAGGCCTTATTCATAAAAAAAATATTTCAGGGTAAATTAAGTCAGTTGTAGCTTTTTGCTCCTATTACAAATAAATATGTACATAGTATATATTAACGAACCATCGTATCTGTGCTGTACGAAAATTTCATTTTGATTTCAAGATAATGAGTCGCCATTGTACATATAACTATACCACGTTACGGTATTCATTCAATTTCACCGATCTATTTGCATCTTGCTGGTGAAGTACATACTAACCCAAACTCATATTGGAGTCTAAGTAAACAGCTGTCTTTCCAAAAAGCGGCTTCATAATTTGTGTTGGCTTTTTAATAATTTCTCGGCCTAATAACTCCTCTTCAGGGGCTTTGTTTTTAAAGGGGAATGTTAGAAAATTCTGACGTCCTGTTCAAGACAAATAATGAAAATACCCAGTTGTAAAGGGTGGTTAAATTTTAAGGGCCGATGTTGAATATGAACCTTAACACCTTAACGTCAAGTTTTTTCTGCATTTCATTTTACATTTCTCAATTTCAGACTACCTCAATTTGAACCATGATTAAATCGAGCAACGCGTTAAAGTTATTCAGGCTTATTATGAAAAATGGGCGTTCAAATCAAAATGCAATCGTCCAAGTGTGCGTACAATCGGCAAAATCGTGCAAAAATTTGAGCAAACCGGGTCTGTAGGAGATGTGAAAACACCAGTTCATGCTCGTACAGCTCGTACTGCAAAAAATATTTCTGCTGTTCGCGATAGTGTGGCTGAAGAGCCGTCCACCTCAACTTGTCGTCGTGCCCAACAATTGCACCTCTCACGCTCGTCGTTGATGAATATTATGCATAAAGACTTGCATTTATACGCTTACAAGGTGCAATTTACTTAAGAACTAAAGCCTCTTGACCATTAGAAACGTCGTCAATGATCAGAATGGTGGCAAGAAATGGAAACAGTGGATGATCAATTTTCGAGAGAATCATCTTCAGTGATGAGGCACATTTTCATCTCGAATCCGCAGAATTGCCGCATTTGGGCGAATGATACTCCAAGAGTAATTGTGAGATGATAACGAACTTTTTATGGCCCGTATTGAAGATATGGATGTGGACGATATGTGGTTTCAACAGGGCGGTGTCACTAGCCACTTGCCACACAGCTAACGAAACAATGGCTCTTTTGCGCGAGAAATTCAATGGCGATGTCAATTGGCCTGAAGATCATGTGATTTGACACCGTTGGACTTCTTTCTTCGGGGTTATTTGAAAGAAAAGGTGTACGTCGATAAGCCAGCAACAATTCAAGAGCTAAAGGATGAGATAATTCGGCACATTAACGGCATAGAATCTCAATTATTCCTAAGCGTCATATAAAATTTCGTCCATCGGATGGAGGTGTGCCGCCGAAATCGCGGCGGCCATTTGGCCGATATTTTGTTCCATTCACAATTGAACCATACGAATATTATCATAATAAAAAGAAATGACAATAATTTCCTAAATAATTCGTGTTTTATTCAAAATCAACATTAAAATTTAAGCACCCTTTATAAGGGAAATTAACAAAAATATGTAGGTTGTTTGAGATCGATTTATTAAATTATCTGGCTATTAATTGGTTTATAAAATGAAAATTAAAAGTAATTGTTGTAAATTGGATGTTAAAGTGTAAATTGTTCACCAAATTGTCATAGATTAGCATGATAACTATCATAATTTACAAAAAACTGGGTGAGGAAGCAGCTCACCCGTCGTTGTAAAGAATAACCATGCCGTTCTTGTTTGTTTGCCTCTACATCGTTGTACCTCTCACTTTTGCACTGTATAGAAGTTTAGTATATGGATGTGTTCGGCTTTCTACACGAAGGTGTAAGTCGACAAACAACTTTGAGAGAAAGGTTCTTTTTGTGTTTGATACACAGGTAATAAAACTTGAAATAGTTGGCCATTAGACATACTACTAATGGCGGTGAAGGGGATAAAAAGAAACTGTTCTTTAACAATCAGGCATTAAAATATGTTCCAAAAGTTTACCGAAAGCGAATACACTAAGTATAAAAAATGGACAGATATTCCTTTAGCCTGTTCCCATACAAAATGTCCATTTTTATACAGTCTATTATTATTATGCGTAAGCAGATAGTCATTGTTGCTAGTGCTTTTAGCTTTAAGATTTTTTGCAATTTTAATTAAAATAATTATGAATATATGTAAATAAATAAGAAATGTTATAATGTTTAATAAAAAAAAAATATCCACATAATTATATATGTATGTATGTATATGGTTAATTGATAAACAAATTTATTAAAAATACCCTATTCTGAAGAAGTTTGCATGGAGGTTGTAAGAGTTTTTGGACGGACTATCACCATTTCAAATATCCTTTTTCCCTATGACGATTAAAACGAAAGTATCAAATTTCAATAAATTATCTCTCAAATTGCGACATGCATTTCGCGCACAAAGTTTTCATAGTGGAAATTTACACTACTGACATTTCTTGCCGGACAGACGAAGTTTGTTGTCGAGAGGGTAAAAGAGTGAGCATACATCGTCGCCCTCTAACCTACAAAAGTCTGTCCGGCAAGAAATGTCCATAGTGTAAATTGCTTCACAGAAAGACAACCAGCAATCCGAATGAATATCGTTAGTTCTAATTTACACTATAGACATTTGTTGCTGGACAGACGAAATTTGTTGGCGAGAGGAAAAAGTAAAGTGTGTCACCCATTCAACGTCGCCCCCTTTCCACCAACTTTATCTGTCTGGCAAGAAATGTCCATAGTGTAAATTGAGACTTAGATCGATTCAGAAAAAGATTCTGATTTGATCGTTTTGCTACAACAATTTTTTGTGTGTCATACACAATAAACCAAACAGCACGTATTGTTGTGTATTGTGTGAAAAACATTTACAGGCGAAGTACTCAATATCTATGTAATTTTAATTTTCATTTATTGTATTTGTTTTATTTTTCTTTGAAATAATTTATATTTAGTACGTTTTCACAGTTTTATCATGAATTTTGTACGAATCAACCAAGCGCGCTAAATGACGCGTCTTTATAACTACATATACGCGTACAAATTTACACCAAATTTTGTCAGTTTTATGTAATAAATTCGTTTACCTCCTATTCGTTTTAATAATTTATTTTGGCTAAATGCCTTTTTTAAAAAGTGAAATTCAACATAAAAGTTTACTTACTTGTTATATTATATTTAAAATCAACATATACACATGCATAAGCGTATATACAGATCATAATCGTATATTTAGGTAAAAGAAAAACATTTTGGATACTTATCAAATTGTGTATATTCCAAATGTATATATTTATACAAATATACAATTTTGATATCGTTGGCTTAATTTAAAATTTTTTTTTAAAAAAAAAAAGTCCGTGATATATCTTCGAAAGTAGCGGATTTATAGTTCTTAACAAAAAAATGCCCAAAATAATTAAATATATTTTTTTAAAAGAAAAAGCCAAAACGAGAATGTGCATGCCGTGGCTTAAGTAAATGAGCGAATACACTGATAGAAAAGGCGTTATAACGCTGATGTATTTTGACATCAGTACTATGACAAGTGTCTTCGTTTTTGACACCATGACACTTCACATCACTTGGCCAAATTGTCATCAGGGTCAAAAATTTAAATAATGTCATCAATGGGATGACACATTGGCATCACAGAAATGACGAATCGGAGTCGGTTTTATAAAGTATGTCATCAGTGCGATGACAAACTGTCATCAAATTAAGACATTGTAATTTACCTTAAGTCAAATTGAAAGAATATCATTATTTACTTACCCGTTGCACATGTTTGTTTCACTTTTGTTGTATTCCACCCTTTGTTAACAGAAGAAGTCTCAATTATAAGACACCAGCAGCATGCCCGATATGGTTTTTGTAATAATTCTACTTGAAAAATTTGATGTATTTAAATAAATAATTTAAAACAAGTTAGAGCCGAATGTGCCGAATCTTTGATACCCTTCACCGACAGGAGTGGGCTCTTTATGATAAATGCATATATATTTTTAACTAACCTTAACAAAAACGAATGTCAGCATTAAAATTGGTTGCGACTTAGACTTGGATTTAATTATTGACCGACAGTAAGAAAGTTTAATGCGTTTCTCGTTCGAACTTTGAACTGGCTTGAGTAAAATATCATGATTTGAAATGATTTCTGGGAGGGTAATTTGTATTGGACCTATGGTTAATTATGTACCAATCATCCCAAAATTCTGAAGACTGATTTATGGTATTACAGAAAATAAATTAGAATAAATTTCAATACAGCAGTGTAATAAGTTTTAGCGTTAACAGTAAATTTCACAAAATTGTATGATATTTTTTCTGGCCATATGAATTAGTGGGAAGAAATTTTACCGCAATATCTATATCTGTTATGGTTTTAGCCGAATTTATCTGTTATGATTTTAGCCGAATCATTATGATAGCGTTATTTATTATGGTTTTAGGCGTACTTTATTAAAGGTTTATAAAACAAAATTTGTTTGATAACTATTGTAAACATTAAAGCTGAAATAAGAAATTTTTATGAATTTGACCGAATATACATATATACTTTAACACCAATGGCTTTATTTGCATAGATATATTATCATTTAAAAGTTGTAGGGATTATTGTAGGGTACATTTTTTGAGCGCGTAGGGAAAAATAGGGATTTTTTGGGCTGCGTGGGGACCTTTCAAAAAAGTATATAACATCATTGCTTACAATGTCTTTTTAATCATTATTGAAACTCCTGCTCTGTTTTATATACAAATGGTTGGAAATATAAATAAATAATTTCATAATCTATTTCCGGGAACTCGGGATGCTTGAACACTATTACGGGGAAACAATTGTATTGGGCATAGCTAAAATGCGAAATGCTTTGTTTGGAGTCAAAATTTCAAAGAAGGCGTTTTGCATATTCACTTTAAGCTTATGTGATAAAAAGTCATCCTATTGTTTGAGGGCTTGTCAATGAACATATAACTCGATTTAAATTAATTTAAGTCAAGGCGAATTCAATTACAGGTGGTGTCGGAACTACAGCAATCCCAAAACAACAGAAATAACATAGGATTTCTTGCATTGCATTGTTAGTGTTTACGGTCCAAAATGTCAACAATTCCTAACAAAACACTAACAAATCAAAACAAATTGGCTCGAACTGTCAAAATCAGATGGCGTTTCGACATTACCTGTAGTTGCATTCGCCTGGACTTAACTAAAAGGATAATTATCTATTTGAAAATTTCTATGTTTCACATGAATGATTAAATTGATGTACAATATAATCTTGTCATGATCATACCACTGTAGAGATCATAACTTAAAACTATTTTATTATAAGCAATTATGTATTTAAGAGATGAACGTACATTAATAAAATAACCTTTTTCCATTAAATTAAACCTCTTAAGCAATCTAACCTTTTATAAGTTCAATTAGAAACTCATAAAACTATTTTAGTTTATAAACGTTGTTATTTCTGAATATTTCAATAATAAAAATACTTATAAAATATAAAATATTTAAATCATATTTTAATTGGAAAATAAACTATAATTTGAAAACTAGCAAAACTTATTTAAACCCTAATTACGCACTTTATGCATTTAATAAGAAACATTGCTGTGAAGTTACACATAAAAACGAACTGAAATAATGAATTTAATGCCACCACTTTTACAACCAAACAATTTATTTTAGGATATTAAAAGAAAAATTTACTAAAACATTAAAACTTGCGTTTTCAGTAGTTACATTAAGGCCATAAACTCTATAAACGCTATACATACATATGTTCCGTAGTGTATTTCGTTACTCGATTAAGCTGGTTGGTAATTGGTATTATACTTACA
Source organism: Pollenia amentaria (assembly GCA_943735925.1). Classification (NCBI taxonomy): domain Eukaryota; kingdom Metazoa; phylum Arthropoda; class Insecta; order Diptera; family Polleniidae; genus Pollenia; species Pollenia amentaria. The sequence goes on from OX031009.1 coordinate 39,740,730, forward strand.
AATGTAAATGGAAAATAACAGTGTGCTAGTTGAAAAAAGAGACAAGCCGGGCACCCGGCATTTTAACCTGATTCGGTTACGCTGAATCTAGTGGTGCTAACCGTTTTTCAGGTAAGCTCTTGTTTTTCAGATTTACCATTATTTCGAAAATGCAGAAATCAAAAACGGTTAAGTTTATTCAATAAACTAAAAAAAAATTAGCTTAAGCAGGATTAAACTTTCTTCTCATATGCGCAGTCGTTTTAGAAATATATTTTTTTGGCATAAAATAATATTTTTTAGCAAAATTTCGAAATTTTTGTTTTTATAAAATTCATAAAAAATCGGGGAATGCAGCTTATACTTCTAATTTTTTCTAGACAAATAAAAAAGAAGTTGCAAACAAAACCAGCTATAAAAAGATTTTTAAGGCTGTTTACAACTTTTGATTTTATTTACAAAAGACGAAGAATTTCATAAAACCCAATATTTGTATGGGAGCCCCCTAAAAAGTGGAGATAAATGGCAAGTAAGTTTTGGGAAAATGTTTAAAGCAAAAAACTAATGAAGGTCGTTCATAAATTTCTTCCGCATATTGGCGATTCCTTGGCAGTTATGGAGCTTGTTTCTTAATATATTTCTAGCCAGTATTGAAAATTTTGTATGGGAGCCGCCTTAAGGAATAAGTATAGCGGGTGAGTTTGTTAGAAACAAACGAATGGGATGAAAAATAAAGTAGGGTTGGTTATATATTTGACCCATCTAGGGACATCCTAGGCGCTGCGGGGCCAAATTTAAGAATTTCATTTAACCGCCGAAGTTTTCATATGTCTAGAAAAAATTTGAAGCATAGGATGTTTCTGAAACGGTAGCAAAGTATTCATCGAAATAAAATGTTGACACTGTTGAGGTGAATAAAATTTCACTAGACCTGGAGGCTAGTATAAATTTTGACGTTAGCGTAGAAATTTGTTATAACTTTAATTCATCATACCTTTTCACAAACACCCATAGTAGCAATTTCCAATTTTTTATGAATTTTTAAAACACAAAAATTTCTAAATTTTGCTGGAAACTTGTTTCTAAAACGACTGCGCATATTAGAAAAACGTGGATTTTTTTAGTTTATTCAATAAACCAAACCGTTTTTGAGGTACGCAAATATAAGTTGTGCAGCCTCCTCCATTTTCGAAATATCGGTATATCTCGAAAACAAGAGCTAACATAAAAAAAGGTTAGAACCGGCGTACCCGAACGCCACGTGCCCCGCTTGTAACTAAAAAAAGTGTAAAATTCTAGCATAGTGCAATTATAATAAGAGGAATGATTTTCCATTTTATCAAATTATCTTAATTTATGTATAAGCCACATATACTTCGTTAAAATTTGTAATTGACTTAGCCTGTTCGGTCCACAAATGGCTGAGATATTAGCAAAAAGCCATGACTGCCTCTAATATTACCCACAAATACCTAGTTGTTTTGTTTTTTGATTTTGACCATTGCTTAGGACCTGGAGCTATCTACACCCAGAGAAAAAAATGTTTAAATATGGTCACCTCCAACAAAACTATTTTTAAAGCAAATTTTAAGCATATTTTGCTTAATTTAACCATAATTTTGACATCGACAACCATATTATGGTTAAATTAGTCCTACATCAAGAAGGGTTTTGGTTAATAATAACTAAATTATGTTTAACACTTATAATAGCATATTAATTTAAAAACAAATTATTGTCATATTTAAACATAACATGTTTAGAGGCAACCATAATATGGTTGTGGCTTCGTGATGGAGGACTAATTTAACAATAAAAAGGTTGTCGGTGACAATAATATAGTTCAATTAAACATAATATGTTTAAAATTTTCTTAAAAAATAGTTTTTTTGGAGGTGACCATATTTAAACAAGTTTTTTTGCGTGTTACCTCCGCATATATTGAGTACCAAGAGCACCTAGGGTTAATACTACCTCAGGTCGAGCTCTACCACAAGTGGTAAAAAATCAGCCCTTTATTAGGATTTTCAGGATATCCCTCTCCGCGACTTTGGGTAGGAAGCCACAACTACTACGTGATCCCTGACGCTTTCGCAAAGACAGAATGGATTTTCCGCAAGATACATACAGAAGCCTCAACCAATAGTCAGTCCGGTCCGGTGCCGTACCACAGGGAGCTACTAACTCCCGTGTTACTAGATATGATATCCGGTCAGCTGCGATCGCAAGAGATCGTGAATCACAGGTATTGACTGCACCTGATTTCCCAGGAGGATGTAAGACCAAGAGGTGAAATATCCTTAAGGTGATCCACACAAATTTAATTTTTAAACCAAACTTTTCATTACCAAAAAGTAAGCAAAATAGCAAGATATTTTTACAGCGGGTATTTATGAATATTAAGCCCCTAATCATGTAAAACGCAACGCGACGCCAAAGATTAACATTGAAGGCACAAACAATGTCAAAAATATTTTGTAATTTTGTTTTTGCTTTCTACAGAAATTCACATTGCGTTTTAAAATTTCAAGCGCTGCATAGCTTGTGGCGTTGAAAATTTAAAAACGGTACATGAATTTCTGTAGAAAGCAACAACAAAATTATAAAAAATATTTGGCTTGCGCTGCGTTTTACATGATTAGGGTCTAAGTGTGCATTTTTCCCAGAAAGTGAAAAATAATTGTTTTTTTAATTGATACCCTCTTAATGATAAAGTGCGATATGTATACATATTTGTAGATCTTAAATTAAACAAAAAAAGGGTTTGTATCATATAATTTTGTGTTTGCATTAAAAATTTCATTTTTTCTGCATATGTATGTAAAAGGGACATTCCCAAAATTCAATCAAATAATAAGATATTATATAAAAATTATCTTTATAAACTAAATTGGTTGAGGTTATCGTCATATAGTCGGCCGTTTGTACAATACCTTAAGTATAGTGTCTCCCACTATTTAGATAACTTCTGGAAAATCAAGAAATATTTGAAAATTTTCGTTTAAAATAAACTTAAATAACCGAATTACATATTTGTAATAACATTTCTCACTACACACTAGAAGCATCAAAAGTTTAAATTCATGACTTTTGGGTCGTTACACATGACGAATTATTTTTTTTTTTTAAATACAATACAAAACTTACAAAAACAAAAACAACAATAAAATGTAAATAATCTATCATAAAACCCAAACAAGATGCATGGCAAACTTGCATATTTGTACTTTTTGAATAGAAATGGAAACTGTTTCCAACATACAAACTGTTCAGTTTCTACTTCTTTTGATTTCGATTTTTGCTAGGAAATACTGGAAGCGCTGGCGATGTTGTGTGTGGCAGACTAGTGCTTCATAAAGTGATATATGGATTGTAACACTTCCAAAGCGCAGTGTTTTGAGTGTAAATTACTCGAGTGTAACGTTAAAGAGGCAAACAAAACATTTTTCTATAACTACCAGAAAACACAACAAGAAGTTTTGAAGCCACTAAATATTTGGAAAATAAATTGTATTTTGTTTCGTAAATTAAAAGGGGGAGGTGAAGCAGAGCTACATACGTACATACATACAGTTGCAAGCAACAAGTTAGTCTTTTTTAGTTTTTTCTTTAATTTACAAAATTCAACAATTTTCTTGAGTAATAACTTGGCAAATTTTAAAAAAACCTTTGCAGTCTTGTCGGCTATTTCAAAAGATACGGTTTAAAATTCGCGTAAAAATTCATCCAAAGGATACTTGAAAATTGGAATAACTGCACTAATATTTAATATTTTACCTTTAAAGGATAAAAATATTTTGCTGTCTTAATGAACACAAATTCTGAAAAATTAAGCCAATTAAAAATTTTTAAAACTAACGATTTGAAAAAAGTTTGTTGAAAGTGAATTTTTTGTATTAATGAATTAAACCATAAAATTTATGCAATAACTAATGGCTAATTAGCCCAGTTAATTATTTGTTTTTGTTGGTGTTGAAAAAAGAATGCAAACAATTTTAATTGATGTGGTAAAAATTGTTGAATAATTATTTAAATTGAAAAAAAGAAACTAATTTCAATGCAACAGTACAAAAAAATTTAAGATTTATTAACTAATAATAATAATAAGGATACAAAGGATATTTTTTACACTTTTATATGTTTATAAAACCTTTTGATACATTTTGTCAATAATCGACAGCACAATTTTCGGAAAAAAAATTATTGATAAAAATCTATCAACAAATAAATTTTTTCGTGGCAAAGATTGGTGAAAAAAATTTAAATAAAATATTATGCTCATATTCAAATAAATTTTATTTTTAAAAACTATATATTGTTATTAAATTTTAATTAAAATAGCATGGGCTTAATTCTGGCAATCGTGATCGAATACTTTTTCGATTCGAAGGCAATTTTATACATATATAATTCTGGCAGTCGATACTAAACGAATCGTAATTATTTTTTCAGTGTTGTAAAGCATTTATTTGAGTTTTCACAACACTGAAAAATAATTTCAATTCATTTAGTATCCACTGAAAGAATTAGAAATAAGATTGCTTTCGAATTGAAAAAGTATTCGATCAAGACTGTCAGACTAAGCCCCCAGAGCAGCATAGCCATGTCTTTAAAGGATTAATTAAACTGCAGATAAAACAGTATTTATATCCACACCACAATAGCAGAGAGAGTATTATGCGTTTGTGCTGATGTTTGGAACACCTTAAAATATTCGTCCTAGACCCACCTTAAAGTTTACCGATCGACTCAGAAAGTGTTTTTTAGGATGTCCGTCCGGCTGGCTGTCTATGTAAATCTTGTGCGCAAAGTACAAATCGCAATTTTGGAGATAATTTGATTAAATTTTATACACACGGGCCACGGCTATTGAAAATGGTGTCAATCAGTCCATAACTTCCCATAGCCCCCATACAAGCTTCTTTCCTGAATAGAGTCTTTGTGCCCATAAACGTTATTATGTTGGGATTTAGACTAAATTTGGTTCAAACTTATTTGATTGCAATCCAAATCGTCTTAAAAATTTTTTGGAATCGGACCATATTTGACCATTGCTCCCATACAAAACCTACTCCCGATGATAGCTTATAATGCCATAACATCCTTATAAATGTTAGTATTGACATACAAATTGACGACAATGACTTTTACGATAGCTACTATGTCATGACAAACTGTTGTGTCCAAAATTCGCCATAGGCCCCATATAAACCCCCTTTCTAAAATCACTTAGAGGCAAACAAATTCCATATAGATGAAGATATCTAAAGAATATTCTGCACAAAGTACTTTAATTTGAATCTTAGCCTCAATTATATAACTTTGTTCTGGCGGGTCCATGATTGCACACAACCCTAAATAGGGTACACTTGCAAAAAATGTGTCTTATACACTGTGGTGTAGGGTATCATATGGTCGGGCTTGACCGACTATACATACTTGTTTTAAATAAAATTCGAATTTCTGATTTTAAAAAAATACTCGGAAAATGGACCTAGTTCATACCAGTCTTGCCAGATAAGGGGATTTGTCGGAAAATTGGAAACTTTCCGAGAGCGGGCATTTGGGTATCTTTGGAATATATAGGTATATACCACAATAGTAAAGAAGGTTTACGCTGAAGTTTGTAACACCATAAAAAATTGGTTCTAGACCCATCTTTTACTTTACCGATCGACTCAGAATTACTTTTCAAATCTATCTTATGATGTCTGTCCGGCTAGCTGGCTGTCCATGTAAACTGTGTCCGCAAAGTACAGGTCGAAATTTTAGAGATATTTTTGATCAAATTTGGCTTATAGGTTCTAAGTCTCACAAGAACCAAGTATATTGAAAAAGGTGGGAATCGGTCCATAATTTCACATGTCCTCCATACTGGTTTCTTTTCGGAATAGAGTCGTTGTGAACATTAAACATCATATTGTGTTGGTGTTTAGAATATTTGCGGCCGAGAATTCGTCGTTCGTCCCAGTTGTGTTCCTAGCATTAGTTTGGAAAACAGGCACTTAATGTATTATTTAAAGGGGTTTTAAGAGAAAATTTTACAATTGTAAACGATTTTGTGCTGTAAGTAATTTTAATGGCCGATTACGTCGGATTTCGGTTTTTAGAACTTTTCAGTTCCTCTTCGTTAATTGCTTCAGATTTCGAGAATATTTTTAAATGATGGTCTTCAGCTACTAGAATTATTTTTGTTTGGTTAACGAATTTTGTAACGAACAAAGTAAACGGGTTTCATTTTGCTCGCCATAAAATTGGATTTATTTCTTTTGTTCAACATATCGAGTCATTACCGCAAAAAAAGCTAAAGCAAAAAAAAAAAAATTTTTAAGGAGAAGGTTTTTTTTTATTATATTTCATAAAAATTTTGTATACTTAAACTAAAATTATTTTTGCTATAAAATCGTAACGGTACCTTCTGTTACCAAGAGATTTTAGGAGATGATGCATAAATTAATTTATTAAAAAAAAGCGAAAATTGAAAATGATGTCGGTTAAACTTATTTTGGGGTTATACCTCGATATATGATAAAAGTATTATATTTATGATAAAGAATTTATGACGCTGTTGTAAGCTTGTGTTTTATTTACCACTTCAACTACCATGGAGTCCGCTTAGCCTACCCCAGCAACTAGCGAAAACGTGCCGTTACAATTTTGAAAGTAAAATTAAGACTTCTGCAATTAAATACCATTAATAAAATCAATATATTCAAAAATAATACAATTTGCTAGTTAAAAACAAATTTTCTAAATTAATAAGGTAACCCCTGTAGCCCAGCTGATTATTGTTTACGAACCTTACATTATGTCACAATTGGTTAACAATTTTGTTTGTTTACAAATAAGAATATTTATTGTTGCTAGAAATATATGTACATATTTTTGGCAGTCGTTGTTTCTGCCTTGTTGTACTTGTTGTAGGACTAGGGTTACCTTTTTATTTTGTACCATGGGTTCAAATAGATTTTCTTTTCAAGAATTATTTTTTTTGTTTTCAATACAAAATCGGATTTGAGGAATAAAAATTGTAAAAACTTTTGTTTACACCAAGTAGCGATTTCCTTTTGAAAAGCACGATTTTTTTGATATGTAGATTACATATCATTTATGTGGCTTAGTGCTAAAAGGGCTGTCCAGCATAATAAAAGAGAGTAAAAAAGAAACCTAAAGCAACCATTAACTCAAAACAGCAATATATTGACATTTGTCCTTTTAGCACCAGGCCACAGATTTATGTCAAGAAGAATGTCATATTTAAAATGAAACCATTTTAATTTTAAAAATTTTAAACTGATTAATTTAGTAAAAGATTAAAATTTTTATGCCAAATTTTTTATAAACTTAAAAACTGACAAAGTTGGAGATTTATGTTTTAAAATTGGGGACATGAGTCAAAAGGTTTCGCGCAACACTGTTACTTACATTTATTTTAACATTTTAACAAGTAGAAGAAGCACTTAATAAGGCTAAGCAAATCTTTAGCCGTCACCATTGCAGCTCTTCTAAAATCGCGTTGCAAAATTTTAACTCATTTGAAGAGCCAAAAATTCGATTTTGATAACATCCTTAAGATTTCAATGCTCTAATGTTCAAATACTTCATATTTTTCCATAGCTCAGCAATTTTTTTTACCGAATTTTTTTAATTGAATACAAAATGGATTTTAAAGGAAACATTTTAAATTTCGAGAGGACATTTGTACCGGAGCTAGGTAACCCATTTGAACCCATTTTCCTTCCCACAACTTTGAGTAGTAAACCGGCAATTACCACGTGATCCCCACGAGTATATTTTCAACGGAAAAGTGAAACTTCGGCAAAGACAGAAAGCATTTTCAGCTATTGGTTACTAAAGGAATGTGTCACTTTTGTGATCACGGGATATTGTCTTATGGGTAGGCATGCGCGGCCTGACATTACGATGACTGCCTCCTCTGCGATGACGAAAATATGGAAAACCTCCTCGTTTACTGTCCTGCATTGGCGAGAAGTCGAATGTCCGAAATGGGGTCCGCCACTATCGATCGTTTATACGATATCTCTGGCATTTAACTGTAGTGTATTTAAGACCTTGTTTAAAGTTCAGGTTGATTCTACAGTTGGAGTTCTGTTTAGTGGATTTTGATGGTATCACAATGCATCATTGGATCTAAGTGTTTCAAATTGGTACTGACGAGCTAAACTATAATTCCATAAAACAAATTTTAATGCAGCAAATCTTTTGAAAAACAAAAAACTGTTCCATTATAACCTAAATAATAATTTTCTGGAGGATCTTTTTAAATAGGAACTTAACAAAATTATTGTAAAGTATTGTAAAAAAATTTTTTTTTAATGGGAATGGGAATGGTAATCAATACCCAGCAATGATTGAAAAAATTTTAATACCCAAAACAGAGAAAAATCCAGAATTGTTGTTCTTACAAAATGGAGCCACAGCTCGTTTCACTATGGCTCTCCTGCGCGAAATTTTTGACGATCAAATAATATCGCGTTTTTCTGATTAACAGGCAACCCCGTTCGCTCGATTCAAAGGTTCCAGATTTTTTCTTTGGGGTTATCTTAGGGGTGTTTAAGCCAATACGCCAAGAACTCTCCAACAGCTTAAGGTGAATATGCGAGAAGAAGAGAGGGCACTTGGACCTGAAATTCTAAGAAAAATCAGGTCGAAACAAACAATTTGTTGTTGGTTAAACAATTGAAAGATGTTATCTGTAGTACATAATTTCCAAACTGTAATCTCAATTAAATAAAATCAGAAAGAAAAAAGTTATTCATTAAATAAATCATAATGCAATTTTAAGTAAATACATACGCATTTATTTAACGAATGTTCTAAATAGAACAACTTGTGAGTAGAGTAAAATCGACATTAAATTTAAAAAAATATACAATCTAGATTAAAGAGCTAACTTTATGATTATCATGAAAAATAAAGATTGTTAGTCTTATTTTTAGAATTTAAAAAAAAAGTAAAAGACACAACATTTAGATGCGCTACAGAAGTAATTTTATAGAAATTGTTACACCAAAAAATTTGACTTATATTTATTTAAAAGCTCTAACATATAAAGATACGCAGATAGTTATAAAAGTAACCTTAAAAGTGCAAATACCAATGTTATTTGCTCAGGTCAAAAGTTTTCCTAAAACACATCTAACAATATCGATAAAATGATTGTTAGCCTAAACACAACCTAACATTTTAATTTTAGTAAAATACTTTGCAGACAAATAGGTATTCAAAATTTTTTTCGAATAGAAATCTTAGGCGCTAATCATGTGAAACACAACGCAACGCCAAAGAATTACATTGAAACCACAAACAATGTCATAAATATTTTGTAATTTTGTTGTTGCTTTCTACAGAAATTCATGTACCGTTTTAAAATTTTAAGACGCAATGTGAATTTCTGTAGAAAGCAACAACAAAATTACAAAATATTTATGGCATTGTTTGTGCTTTCAATGTTATTCTTTGCTGTTGCGCTGCGTTTTACATGATTAGGGCCTTAATTTAAAACGCTGTACACTGAATAAAAACCCTGTGGCCTAATTCTGGCAGACGTAATCGAATACTTTTTCGATTCGAAAGCAATTTTATGTCGTACCTATTCTTTCAGTCGAAACTGAAAAACCGAAATAATTGTTTCAATGTTGTGAAAACTTAAATTAATGCTTTACAATACTGAAACAAAAATTTTGATTCGTTCAGTATTGACTAAAAGAATTAGAAATAAAATTGCTTTCAAATCGAAAAGTATTCGATCACGACTGCCAGCATTAGCCCCCTGATTTTGTATTTTTCGGTGAAAATAGTATTTACACGTAGCTTCAAAGAAAGCTTTTTGATAAAACTTATTAGATAACTTTTAATAATTTTCAAACTACCCACCAAAAAAGAAAATCCACTATAAAAACATACAAAATATGTACGATAATATTATTACAATGACGAACAACAGCACGACAATTATTTCAAGGTTCGTTTGATGCAATCAAGTATTTATTCGGTACAAAGAACGGAACTTGATGTTACAATTTTGATACAATCAACATACACATAAAAATGTTAATGTATAGAGTATATTTTACACATGCGCAGGTGCACACACTTGAAAAATCATCATCGATTGCAAAATTTTTTTACAAAAACAAAAACAAAACAGTTTCGAAACATCTTAAGACTGAATACTTATGTAGATATTTAATTATGAACCAACACACTTTCAAAAAAGTTTCATTGTTAAGTTTGATATTTCGATTGCTGTAAAAATCATACAAGGTGCAAATACTTTTATTTCTTTAAATATAAGAGGATAATCCGAAAAGTTATTAAAATTTTATTTTTGGATTTGTATACCCATAACCAAGGCTTTTGTGAAGTCTTATTTATCTGTTAAAACGCGACAGAGCTACAGGAGCCCATAAGGTGCTATAAAAATAAGTAGAATATATAATTTCATCATTAATCTAATAAGAAACCATATTCTAAAAACCGTCGAATGCAGGTTAAATAACCTTGTTATGGCCCACTACTATGTCAGTGAAGAATATATCGAAAAACACGGTATATGCCATCGGACGCATTTTTATACTTAGATAAACAAGGATATATTCAAAATAATATGGGACTCCGGTATTATACCACATTTATAGGCGAGCTAATGTCAAGGAAATAAATTGCAAGCAAATTACAGATGGTAATAAAATATACGTCACAACCCTCTACTTGTGGGAAAAAAACATGTTGCCAAACTTAAATTTTAAAAAGTACTAATGCCTAGACCGATATGATAGCTAAAATTATTTTTTTACCCCTTAACTTTTTTCCATTTTAATTATCCTAAATACCAAAGTTGTTTTTTAAAATTATTTTCCTACTTAAATTAAAATTGCAAATATCAATATTTTCCTAAATTAAAAAATTGCAAATATCAAGTAAGTATGTATCAATATTCCTAAAAAGAACTTAGATTTTCTGATTGCAAATATACTAAAGTGCTCGAACACGGGACAGTGTATACTATGATATATTAACTACTATTTGTTTATTTATGGTCTACATTATAAAAAATTCCTTGGCAAATAAACGTTGAAAAAACGCCACAGAGCTCGTAGTAGAGGATTTAGGAAAATAAAATTTGACCGAAATTATTTTCAGACGAAAGATTCATTTATTATAGAAAATGAGCTAAATTAGTCTATAATGTTAAAAATTTTACATCCCCCCAGCCCGGAACTTATATACTCGGTATGTGCGAAAAATACTTTGACTTAAATACTTTGTAGGTACAAAATGTATGCCCTTTCTAAATTTATTTCTTAAAAGTAGCTTTTTGTGCTGCATACGTACATATACTTACTGCTGTGTATTGATTGCTGACATTTTATTTTGCTTTTACTACTTTTTTTCTTATGGCAATGAAGCGAAGCTAGAGTAACATTTATTTTCTTGTTGTCATATTATTTTGTATTCGTTTTAACTAATTGTTTTTTCTTACGGCAATGAAGCAAAGCAAGAGTGAAATTTATTTTGTACGTTTTTGGATGAGGAATTTGCAGCATTCGCCAAACAGTGGCGTGTAGTTGATATGAATCAAATTATTGCTTTATATCTCAGAAACCATAAAAAATTTCGAGAAACAGGTTTTGGATTCAAAAAGGGGTTATTCAAAATATATATTCCCCATACCTAACTAATTTTTTTTTTAAATGGACGGTAGGTCAAACCAATAATGAGCTGACTATTTGGTTTTTTGTGATGCTTTGCAATACTGCGTTCATGAAGTCAACCATAATCCGTAATTGTTTTACATAATCATAAATGTACCGCCGAAATTAAAGTTAAGGCATTATGTCGGCTGCACGGAAATTTGATCATTCTAATTTTGGTAGGGATCTTTTATATATTGTACAATTATATGGTTAATATATACATATGTGATATGCGAAGGTGGCCAATATATTAGTAACAATCAAAAGAATTTTGATATTTATTGCCCAAAGAAACGAAATGCAATATACTGTGCAATGTTTTGGCAGCATTGTAAATTGTTGTCTTGCTTCAAGGTATTGTGCCACTTATTGCATAATATAGGGCAAAATGGAAATAAAATGGAGCACAATGGATGGGGCGCTTAAGAGGATATACGTTTCTTGGGCCAAAACAAATGACCTTTTGGCGATAAAAAGTAACAATATTTTAATGCATTACAAGCATTAGTATAAACACACAGATACCTTTTTAGCCTAACCTTGTGGAAACTTGCACAATCTCGTTTTCTAATTTTGTTTTTATTTATGTTTGTATTTGAATTAATAACAATAAATGAAAAAAATATTTCAACATACATATATACATACAAGCAAAGATGATGTTGTTTAATTTTATTTTGCAACAATTGAAGAGTTAAATACGACGCTTCCCTAGCTTAAGTTAACAACAATAACAATAGCACAACCGAAACAACTTTGTTGCATGATATAACGATAATAAAAACAATATTTTAAGAAGTAAATAGAGATTTATGAAGCGTTTTTTCGGTTGCTATTGTTGTTCAATGACACTGTTTTCAACATAATTTTTACCATGAAAAAAGATTTATGTATTTTGTTACGAAAGTTCCATCTTAAGTTGGCATAAGGAAATTCTTTCTAAAATAATTTCTATTCAACATTTTTTATTTTTTCGAATTTATTTTATGAGTTAAATTTCAGTTATGTACATAGAATATAATAAAGTTGCTTATGAAAAAGAAATAATTCCCAATATCTAAAAAAATTTCTTTTAATTTAGTTTTGTATTTTCTAATTTGCAGACAAAATGCTGACGTTTTTTTATCCCTTTATTACCATTATGACTTGCAGATAAAGTCAATGTGGAATCATGAAAAAAAGACGTTGTTTACGTTCGACCCGGACCAATAGTCTGTGGATAGATTTCCTATATAATTTTTTATTTTATTCTTGGATTTTAAGTTATCTAATAGCCGATATTAAAGCAGAGGTCGGCATAGGTTGCCCACCATCTGAAGCCATACTACCATGTCGGTGTTCGTTGAGGGGCAAGGAAATACAAATATGGTAAGTTTCCAACTTAATGTTAAAAAAATATACTACTTTACGAAAAAAATTCTTTATAAATAATTTTAATCCCAAATTTAGTCTATATGGTTTTAGGGCTGCTGAAATCAAAAAAAAAAAAATAGAAGAAAATTCTAGCTAAATTTTTTAAGAACATCCGGTAGTTTCGCCATTCCGAACTTCGGTAGTATTAATTTTTCATAAAACAAATATTAACAAACTCGCATTAGGTGATTTCTTAATTCGGAAAATTATTAAAAAATTTCTATAAAATTAAAAAAAGAGTGAAATTCAGGTATTGCGAACTTTATATTCGAGATTTTTTGTAGATAAGTAATAAATTTAATTTTTTGTCTTCATTGTTGTCTAAATAACAGAAATGTTTTAAAATATAAGATATTTATGATTTACAGTACAGCTTAGTTTTAACGAATAAAGAAATAAATAAAATTTTAACTTGTATTAAATTACTTGACAAATAACGTTAATAAAGCAAAATACGAGTAGCAATTGATTTTATAAGTAATTTAAAAAAGTAATATTATAATATCTAATACTCATTGTAATCGTATTAAAAATTGTTTTCATAATCGGTGTCTATTATCGTCATCGATAACTCTGTTATCATGCTCTGCCTGGTACTATAAGAAGATTAAGAACTTCTGGTGGAAGTGTTTTAATTTTTTTTTTTTTTTGTTAACTCGATAACTATTAAGAAGAATGTCTGACAAAATAAGAAACATGAGAATAATTTCATCCATACTTTATGACCTTTCGTATTTTCTAGGATGATGCTCTTTGTATCTTCTTTATACTTTGTTGCGGCGCTCTAAAGCACTTAAGCCTCTTCGGATTCCAAATGGAAGAATTTCTTCCTTAACTATTTTACTCACATGTATAAGTAGCTTGTGCATACTTCGGGACATATAGTACCAGCTTAAATTTTGAGGAATACTTTAATTCAAAGATTCAACCCAAATTTTTCAAATTCATTAATATTTAGCAGTCATCTTCTAATTTCACATATGTGAACAATAACCATGATAACGAAATCTTTTTTGTCTGGCACTGGCAGGACATAAGGCAAATATTAGGATAAGATTTGATTAATTATTGTTAGTTCATATTTAATATATGAAGATTCAATAAATAAATACTGAAAAAAAAAATAAATCTTCTAATTTAAGACAAGTTTCCCACATTTGAACAATCATCTATTCTGGAGTGAGGACATAAAGTAAGAATGTCTGGAAGGTTAATAAAATCATTACAATAAAACACGTTGAGGCATTAATAAGGCCTCATAATAAGGCCTTGTGTGTGAAGAGCTTTGCTTACTCTTAGACGATCTATCATAATGCACTGGCTTCTAGTCAATTTTATATTATATTTAGGTATTTTCTGCACCGGATGTAACTCTGTTTCTAAGGCTCTAAAAGGGTTAGTTATTGATTTCGTAGACATGAGATTTTGATTTGGATTGCATATAAGATGCATTTTTCGCAATATTGCAGGAAGTTCATTTCAATGTGTACGAGCATGGGAAATAACCAAAGTATAACTGCCGTATTCATAAAAAATAAAATAGATTTCAAACGAATTTTGAAACAAAATTTCCATACAAATTTTCCTTAAAATAGATTTCATATCCAATTTAGTTTTTTATGAATACGGCAGTAAGGATTTCGTGATTAATCCTGAGGAAAAATTCATATTATCAAACAAACCACTGCAATTTTTCATAAGAGTTCTAGAGGCAGGCAAACATGATTTGTGTATAACTTCAAAATTACTTTCTAAAAGCTGGGGGGCTACCGCGTATTTCGATTCGAAAAGTAAAATTTTTTGAAAGCAATTTCGGATAAAAAAGCAAAACCGTACTGCGTAACTCTTTCTTTTCCTCTTTTCTCCTATACTGAAGGGATTCACAATGGACCTCATTGGTCTCCGAGTGGATATGCGCCCTTTGGCGCATAACCCTTCTTAACCTAACCTAACTCTTTCGCAATGATGACAGAGTCGTATTTATAAACTAATGGCAAATTTGATAAAAGTTGGTATCACTGCTATTAAAATGCCAAAATAGACGAAAATATCCCAAAAACAAATGAACTATTATATACTATTTGTGTGAAACATATTATTATTGTGTTTTTTTTTAATAAAAACTGATTGTATTTCCCTGTGGTTTGAAGATTCCAAAGAAAAAGTCAACCATTCTTTATACTGTTTTTTTTTTTTTTTGAAAAATTTAATTTTTATTTTTAAATATTTTTTGAAAATTTCAAGATAACAAATATTAAAACATTTTTAACATTATTAATCATTTAGTTCATATCAAATTTAACATTACTTGACTTAATTTGTTTGTTTTATACTTTTATTTATCTTGAATGATTTAAATACTTAAATTTTTTGTTTTTCTTTGTTTCACTAACAAAAAAGCTTTCGAACAATTTCCTAACGCTTTTTGCATAACTGACGCTCATTTTCATGATACAGAGTTAGTGTTTCGAAAGGGATTTTTGTAGTTCGTAATAGAGAGTTGCCGATTCGAAAGGGACTTTTTGTTTTCTATAAGGAATAAACAACTTTCGTTCATTCGAAACAAATAGTGCGAAAATCGTAATCGAAAATCGAACTCGTAAATTATTTCTTTCGAATCGAAATACGCGATAGCCCCCCTGTTTTATTACAGAATAAGTTGTTTTTTCATTGCAATATGAACCATCAGTAATTTAAGTAAGTTCAGGTGATTAGTCAAATTCCCTTTGGCGACGGCAAAATTATTATCATCGTATATTCCAGCGTAGTCGATTCCTTGAAAATTATGTATATCATTAGCCACTGAATTACCGTTAATTTCATACAAAACCACTGGCTCTGTGGGACTCCATTTCTTTTTCAAACATTTTGGAAATAGTTGGTAATAAAGATAGCCACTAAGATGATTAGGGTCTTTGCGGTTAAGGTGGACATCTTTCAATTATGTGGGATTAGGCCGTTTTCCATTATGTTGTTATGCAAATCACAAAGACAATTCTTTTAAATAGAGAGAGCATTTTTAATTACTTACCTCATCTCTTGCGGTGTAGATCTTTTAAGGGTTTTAAAAAAAGTCAAGCTCCTTAATATCTTTATGCTGTTTTAATTTTCCAAAACATCGATTGGGTTGTGGTAAGTCGTTTATATTAAGGTTTGCTTTTGAGGGATTGTATTGGCATCAAAAGCATCATTCGAGCTAATAAGCGCAAAAAAGTGGCAACCTTTCGGCTGTTACCCTACAATGTTGAAATTTGTTATCATCTACACAAACTGGTGGAAAATTATCGTTTCTTCTGAATCTCAAATAGTTTACTTAATTCCACAAATATCTAAAATATATTTTAGGGTTAAGAGGAGTTAGAAAACGTTTCCAAGTTTGACGTTTGGCATTTCTGCATTCTTTATTCAGCTTAGCACATGATCGTCTATATGCAATGCAGTTTAATTGATAACGATGTCGTCCAAATGTTCTCCATGCCTGATTTCTAATTTATATTAATTTGGATATAAAAGAATTAAGCCAAATAGGATTGTTATTATTTCCGGCCTCAAGGGTGAATGGAATGGCTTCTTTGTTGACATCAAAAGATTGAACATTTGACATTTACTAAATGTGTTCCCTTTTCAAAAAGATACCAATAAGCATAATTAAGTAATCCTGAATGAAAAGTGATCACCAAGCTCATACAATGACAAACAAGTTCATGACAATTCTGAAGAAAAGTCTGCATTAGACATGGATACATAACAGAGATCAAAGTATGCCTTGTGCTGAGCAAAGTTGGGAATCCATCATTTAATACATACTCGTATAATAGCAACTTTGTCGTCTACAAATCTTTCCTAAATAATTTCACTTGGAGAATTTTTTGTAGAACCTCAAATGGTGTTTTTTTTTATTTAAGGCCCCTACAAATAAGTGATGAACAATGTCACGAAAAGAAAAACAGCCGAGTGTAAAATTTGTAATGTTTTACATTTATTGTAGACGTTGGTAATTTCAAGTTCTGTGCCGCACTAAATAACAATCGTGTAAAACAGTAAATCGCCTGGAGATAATAAATGTCGCGTAACATTGATCCTATTTTTTACCAAAAAAGCTACATATGACTTGTCATAGGAATAATCATGATTGTGATGAAAGATCTGTTGACCTGGAAGATGTACGAGATGACGGTTTGTACTACCAATGTTGGTATCCCGTAATGCAATAACATTTGGCTTTTGTCTTGCAACTAGAACTTCCAAAGCAAACTTGTGGCAAATGAAGCCTTGTATGTTCCACTGAAGAAAATACATACTCAGTTCAAAGAAAAATATAAATATTAAAGGTCTTTCCTTTTTCTTAAGAAAAGGAAGGTTAAGTTTTTCTAAACGTTTTAGCTGTGATACCGACATTTAATTCGGGAAATGTTGTGTACATTTGCGAACAAGGTGAAGAAACATCTGCTAGATTTCCTGATTTTCTGGGGGTATTTAGACCCAAAAAATCATAAATATCCATTATAACATCCTCTTGACTAACGTTTTTGTCGATCGTCATGTAAGAATGCAAGTTATCGCAAATGGAGAAATCATCTTTTTTTTAATTTCATGTTGTAAAAATTCCTTTCTTTATAAAAATAATTTAATGAAAATTAAATTTAATGAACTTTAGCCTGAATAAAATATTAAAAATATATTCTGTTGCTGTTAATGTAACTACATAACCATATAAACTGATAATCCGCTTTTCGTGAACAGCCCAAGTAAAATTTTTAATAGTTATAAGCACTAACTGCCAGTTTATCAATATCGAAAAAAAATTAAAAAAATATTTTTGATCAGAGAAAACGATAACGCATCTCAACGCAATTTGAAGAGCTGATCTTTGTATTCATTTATTTAGTCAGGGGTAGCTTTCAATGTCATTTTAACGATTCTTAAGGTTAAAGCAGCTCATAAGTAATATAAGGATAAAAAAAAGTAAAACAGTTAATTTTTAAATAAACTTATAAACAAGTTTAACGACTAAGGGCTAAAGACATATTGTTAGACTTGTTGTACGACCAAAAAATTTTAAACATTATAAATAGGAAGGTTTGTTTTTGACTTCAAGGACATACTGCAAGGTATCAATTGAGATGTTTCTTAAAATAAATGCTAGAAATTTTTACCACGATTTGTTTTCTAAAATCTTTTATAATGCGCTGATGAGATTTAAAGACAGTGCCAAGCATTTTGGAACTCAAGGCGCTCAGCCGTCTTCTGAACTCCAATGTATAAAATATATGTATTCACAGATATACAAATGATTCAGTTTTTGTTACTAATTAAGCACGTTTCATTACATAAAACTGTCATTGATTGCCAATAATTGATAATAAATTTGTCCTATTAAAATCTCCAATGTGTAATTCCTTTTTTTTATTTTTTTGTGATTTTTTTCTAGGTGCTCACACAGTAATTTGCCTCAAATAATGGATGGCATTAAAGCGGTCGAGCGCAATATTAAAGGATCCATCGATGAACTAGTGCTCGAAAATAATCAACTGCCTGCTCTACCGGGACGATTCTTTGGTTCACTGCAAATCGTGCGTTTAATGTTGCGTTACAACAGTATTGAACGGGTTTCAAATGGTTGGCTTAATGAATTGGAAAATTCTTTAGTAGAAATTTTTATCGTAGAGCCCCAGTTAAGAAGTATACCCGTTGAAAGTTTAAATGGCATGATCAATATGGTGGCTATAACCATACAAAGTGACGAACTAAAACATTTGCCAGATTTTTCGGGACTATTAAGTTTGACTTATTTAAGTGTACAGAGCAAATCTCTGACAGAATTACAACCTCATTGGTTCAGACATTTGCCGAAATTGCAAAATATACACATAACAGGAGGAGAGCATTTAAATCGCTTGGAAAATGGTTTGTTTGATGGTTTGATATCGTTAAGAAATTTGGATTTAAGTAGAAATGGCATAAATTGGATACATCTGAGAGCTATGACGAGATTACCGAATTTGCTAAGTTTGAAGTTGTCCTACAATCAAATCAGTGATGTGGGTATGATAGGTCGCATAGTCAAGGACTTGGAGAATTTAAAAAAGTTACGTTTGGATCATAATATAATTAATATCATAGAGGATGGTTCGTTTGTGGACTTACCCCATTTAAGTGAGTTGCACTTGAATGATAATCGTGTAACCGAAATAGAATATGGAGCATTTCTTCGTACGCCAATGCTGAAAACAATTTATTTACACAACAACCATATTAAGAGAATTCATGCAGAGTCGTTTTTGCAAGCCTCGGGCAGTGGTGTGGAGACTATGTATTTATATAATAATGAAATTGAACATGTAACGGAATTAAGATCATTGTTAGAGACTTTGCCTGCCTTAAAATTTTTAGATATAAGCAATAATTATTTAAGAGATATACATTTTGGTGCTTTGCGGGGCCATGGCACTTTAGAACAGCTACATGTAAATAATAATCTTTTGAGAAATATCGAAAGAGATGCTTTGATGGCTATGCCTGCTTTGAGGGAGCTACGTTTGAGAAATAATAGTTTATCGCATGAATTGACCATGCCATTTTGGAATTTGCCCGGTCTAAAAGGTTTGGATTTATCTTTAAATAATTTTAGAAATGTGGATTCTTTTCTCTTGGCCGGTCTTCCCTCTTTGAGGCGTTTGGATTTAAGTGAAAATGGTTTGAATAACTTGGATCCTACAACTTTTATACATAATTCCATGTTGGAAACTTTAAATATATCCGCTAATGAGTTGGTGTTGATACACCCTGCCACTTTTCGTAATTTGGATCGTTTGTTTGAGGTAGATTGTAGTTTTAACCAATTGTTGGACATTATACCAGGACTGCCAAAAATTGTAGAAAGAATTTCTGTGCGAGGCAATTTAATCTCGAATTTGCCACAATTGACCAGTAAAACTTTAAATTTGCCTAATCTTAGAATGTTGGATTTGAGTCTTAATCGTTTGGAACATCTACCCAAATACGCTTTTCAGGGTACTGGTCAATTAAGAGTGCTTAGTTTGGCTAATAACCATTTAAGAACATTGGATGATACAACCTTTATTGGAGCCTATCGCTTAGAATTGCTACATCTGCAAGAAAATTTATTAATGAATATAGATGATCGTTGTTTCTTACCGTTATCGGAGTTAAGAAATCTTAATTTACATTCCAATAAACTGACAGTTATAACCGATAATTTATTTTCAAATAACAGCAAATTGGAACAATTGGATCTATCACACAATAATGTAAGATCTATAGCTCCATCTGCATTTGAGTCACAGAAATCTTTGGAGTATTTTGATTTATCGGGTAATGCCTTAACAGATATGTCAATATCTTTGGCGAGCTTAATGAATTTAAAAGATATTGACCTCAGCTACAATCAAATCTCCCACATACACAGTGAAGTAGTTTCAGCTTGGCGGCAAGTTGTCGAAATACGTCTATCAAATAATTTAATAACGGAACTTAAACATGGGTCATTTCGTAACTTGGCCAAATTACAATATTTAGATTTATCCAGCAATGAAATTAGTTTAGTAGAGCCGGGTTCGCTTAAAAATCTGCCAGAACTGCAGGAATTCGTTTTAGCTGACAACAAGCTATCGGAATTAAAGGATCATGTCTTTGAAGATTTACCCAATTTACTGGCTTCCCACTTTCAGTACAATAGTTTACGCTTCATTTCATCGGAAAGCTTTTTTAATTCACCCTCAATGGTATTTTTAAATTTATCTAATAATAATTTTCGTAATATGGAAAATATTGGTTTGCGTACAATGCGAAATTTAGAAGTATTAGACTTGTCTACCAATGGTGTTAAAATGGTCTCAACAATGCCCTTAAAATCATTAAACTGGTTGGTGGAATTGAAAATGGATAATAATGAAATATGTAAAATTCAGGTATGATTGAATTGTGTAGGAAATTAATACACTGTAACTTTGAGAACATTTTTTTAATTTCAGGGTTCTCCATTTGATACCATGCCCCGTTTAAGAGTTTTAACCATGCGCAATAACCGTTTGCGCACAATTAAAGAGAGAACATTTCGTAATCTAAGAGGCAATATAGCAATTATTGATATGGATGGTAAGTTTAGATAAATAGTTGTTTCCATTAATTTTTTGTTAGGTCTAATTTTCTGTAGCCATCACACGAAAAAAAATAAAAATTGATTTCAATTAAAAAAATTGTGATATTAAATAAAAAATTAACTAAATGTGCAATAGTAAACAAATAAGGAGTATCAATTAAACGTTTGATTCACTTGATTAAATTTTTAACTAAAACTGATTTTATTTTTGATTAATTATTTAATTGGTGAACAATTTTGGACAATTTTTTTTGTGCAATAAAACTTTAAACTGTTAAAGGATTTTTTTGTTTGAATTTTGGTAGTAACAAATTCTTTTGTTCCATTTACCTTAAAAAAATCATTCATTCCTTTAGTTATATTTAGGGTGAAAATTTGACTTAAAATTTCATGAAATACAACATTGATCTGGTATACATATAAATTTGTGAAATGAGAAAACTTTATACATAGCAGGGTGTTTTATCCCTCCATTATGGCATATAGTGCGTTTAACAGACGGAATATTACATGGTCATAAATATAAATATGCCTTTTGGTGATAGTTGTAAAAAGTTGATAAATATAGAAACATTAACATCAAATTTGTAGATTTTTTAAAAAAATTCTTTTTTTACTTTAAAGGTAATCCCATAGATTGTTCCTGTGAAATGCAATGGCTTTCAGTATGGCTACAGGAAACAAATTTTCCTTATCCTGGACCTAAGTGTCAAGATGGCCGATTGCTTAGAATGTCTCGCATAGATAAAAGTTTATGCAACAACTATGCCGATAACAATCCACGAAATGGTGGTGCTTATAGTGAAAATGAGAGCACAAATAATTTGCCGCTACTTAACGAACACGGTGATATATTCCAAAGAGAGTTACAGGATGAATACAACGAAGAATGCGAAGCGTACGACATTCCAGCCGCTGAAAGACCTTTAGCAGGGGAAAGTGAATATTTTTATGATCAGTATGTGGACTATCCACCGGCAAATGAAACCGTGATCTCTCAACAACATGAACACTCTTCCTCTGGTGCACACATTGAGTCTAGTAATACTGTATTGAATCTGTACAAAAAACCGACAGTTTCTATACCGATCAGCTCTAATATAGATTTAAATAACACTATTTTGAACACTAAGTATATCAAAAAGAAACCTGTGTCGCCTTACTCTTCATCCTCGCCATTTACCTTTTTCGGTTATCCCATACCAAGTTTGAGTTTAGGAAGATTTTTTGGAGCTAATCAAAGAGGACGTAAAGATAGAGGAGACAATGGCAATACTGCTGCCTCAAGTACTATAACGTCCACTAGCGAAATGCCAGCTACCCACCGCATGCATACTGGATCGGGAAAAGTACGTATGTATCATCCCAATAACGCTGAGTTTGAGAAATATTTGAAGGACAAAGATGAACAGCCTGAGGATTTACAGTATGCTGATGCCAATGGCCGTAAAAGATTCACAGAAATATCTTCAGACGAGACCTCTGCAAGCTCTGAGAATCCTTCTAGTGTTTTTAAAACTGGTTTTAGGGTACCAACCAGTGTAGAGAGAGGGGGCTTTAAGCCTATAGTACCCGAAAACAATGGAGGTTTTATGCCTGTTCATGATCCTACAAAACGAAGGGGTATAGTTGAAGTATTAGCTTCGTCTTCTTCAAAGACCAATAAAACTAATCATTTAAATCAAGTTTACGAAACCTCATTAAATACATTTAAGTATAAAGTTCCAGTAACAACCACTGAGTCACCCATGACTGAAGAAATAGAGTTGCAAACTTACTATGTTACAGAGTCATTTACGGAAGAGACAACAACATATCGACCAATAATAAAGAAAACAATAAATACTACACAAAAACCTTCCACACCACTCACTAAACCCTTTACGACATCAATGACAACTATTAGTACAACAAGCACAACAACAACAACCACCACTTCTAAAGCCCCAAATACAACACCCCGAGATTCTTATGAATTTGAATTATATGATGATGATCTGGAAGCCCAATCAGTAGGCATGCTCAAACCACCACCTCTTACACAAACCACTACATCTGAGACCATATTATTAATACCACCACCTGAAGAATTAGTTGAACAAATCAAAAGACAATCTTGGATTCATTCTACACCCAAACAAAACTCCAATGAAGATAATAACAATTATTTGACCACCATAACAACATCAAGCACCACTTCTAGTACTACTACAGCACCAGAATCTATTATTTTTACCACACCCATTGCAATTCCCCTTCCATATTTACCAAGACCGGGCGGTGCAGCCCGCTCGACAATAACTAAAGTCTTTACTCCACAAACTCTGTATCAAAACTTACCCACGGCTGAGGAATATCAAAGAACTACGAACAGCCTCACCTCCAAATCGTTTCAAACCGACGAACCTCAACTGACGGCAAATGCCCAAAAGCGCGATGACCAACCCATCGATCGCAAAGATGGGATGGACTGGTATTATGAGAGTTTTAAGAAAACTCGTAAAAGTGGTTCGGTAAAACCGATTTTTAGTGATTCGAGTTCTCTCAGAAGTTCTGCAATTAGAGAAAGTTTATCTTCTATTTATCTAGTTTTAATTTGTTGGATCGTATTAAATTTACATAATCATTAAAAATATTACTACTTGCATTCATATTTATAATATTTGTAAAATTTCTAAAAAAAAAAAAAAATTAGTAAAACAGTTGTAAGATCTTTAAACATTAAATTATGTATTAAAACAAAAATTTAAACAAGATTTAAAAAAAATATTTAAATATGTTTAAGAAGTTTAAGAATTTAAGAAGTTTTTGATTGTTATATTTAACTAATGGTCAAATAAGCGACAAAAACGGCTTAACAAACCCCAACAAACACGAAGTCAAACCTTTGATATGAAATGACTTTATCCTTTGACGACAACCACAATTTTCAAGCCTTTTTCAATTGTTTAATCTTAACATTTGAATTAAAATTGATGATTTGAATATAAACATTTGACATACAATGTTTTGTCAATTTGATATCAAATTGTTATTCTCAAATCAAAAATAAACTTGGCAGCACTGAAGCGAAAAATAAATGTAAACAGTAAAAATGGCAATTAAAGTTAAATGTGTTGCACAATTAAAGAAGAATTACATATTACGTGAAGTGAACTCGCCTTTAAAACACTTAACTTCCTGTTAAAAAATATAAATTATTTATGAGTAAAAAATTAATTACAAAGTGTAAGAATGTAAATAAGAATAATATGGGAAAAGAATTAGAGGACGGAAAGAATACTATTTAATCTTTTAGCTATGGTGCCGAATGTTAAGCTCCACAGTTTATTTAAATAAATAATGAATTTAAATTAAGCAAAAAAATTTTTATTTATTTACATTGTATTCAAATCTACATTTAAAAAAATTTGACAATACCGTTTGAAAGCAAGTTGAAAATAAAGGCATTTCTCAATTTGAAAATAATTTTTCCTTTTTGTTGAGAATGCTATAATTTTCAAATCATTATCAAGCGTCTGTCGTTTGAGAACAGGTTTGATTTAAAATCACCACAGGTTTGATTGGGAAATGCCAAAAAATTTACGTTTGTATTAATTTAGGTGTTTGTTTGTATGTGTGTATGATCAGTATTTTGAAGCATGTTGTACGAAAATTAAAAAAATTTTTATTTTTGTACAAACATGTTAAAAAAAGGAGAAGAAAAAGAAGCAAAAAAAAAACAAAAAATTTTAAATGAAGTTATTGAAAAATAAATGTTTGTACGAATTATGTTTGTGTGATCTATTTGAAAACGAGAAATGTGTGTTCTGCAAGCCGTATGTCTAGTATATTTGTTCCTTAATAGTGATATACATCAAAACATAACCATGTTTCGACAAATGTTGTCTCGTGTGTGGGTAACTTTATGGCCACCTAAAAATCTTCTTTAATTTGCTTATGTATTGGACAGACTTTTGAAAGAACCTTAAGCTAACTTATGCATATTTTGGTGGGGCCTTAACTATTATGTCGTTGCAAGCAGTGGCTCTAAATTTAACCATAGGGCCCATATAAAAACCCTTTCTAAAATTACTTAAAGGCAAGCAAAATTATGTGAATATGTAAATGAAGATTAGTCTCGCGCCCATTTGTTCATTTTAGTGACCGTCCATTTTCGTGCAATCATTAAAAGTGAACCCGTTCTTTTTATTCTATTCACCAGACTGGTATGTATGTATTTATAAAAGGAGCAAAGAGAGGGACAAAAAATGTTTTTTAGTAGAAAAGTGTAAAAACAAACAGCAATGTACATTATTCTAGTGACGTTACTAACATTCGTTATGCAGAGTATTCGCCTATTTTATGACATTCGTGTTTGCTAAATTGAAGCGAATATTTTGCAAATACGTTCCTAAAAATTACAAAAGTAAGAGAATAAAAAAGCTAAATTAAATATGTAAAAACCTACCATAAGAATTTCTTATAAAATATGCATGAATTTTTTAAGAGAAGGCAACCTTGCAATATACGTTTCAAAAAATATTTTTTATTTTGTGTGCTTAAATTGAGGATGTTAGCTAACATTTTATGAAAAACATTATTAAAACATTAAGAAATACAAAAAAAAAAAACTTCTAGAAGTGTGTTACAACAATTTTAGCCCAAAAAAAACATAACAATAAAAGTCTACATTCACACGTTTCATCTTTTTATCCTCAACTCTTGTGTTTTAAGGAGAGGGAAGCAAGAAGAAAGGGGTTAGTACGGAGATGCCTGTACTTGGGCAGTACGCTTTGTGTTCTCATTCGTAGGTATATGCACAACAATAGCTGCATGCATAGCTGCCAGATAAAATTGGTAAAAAATCGTAAAATTTTGAGGAAAATATCGTCAAAATCGTCAAATTGACTAAGCTAAATCGGCACAAAAATCGTCATTGTAAAAAATTACTAATTTTTTATAAGCTTTAAAAATGTATTGTTATTTTTAGTTTCCGTTGGTAATAAAATTTTAATATATTCTGCCCGTTTTTTAAATTAAATAAAAAGTTTCGTTTAGCAACTTATAATTGAAGTAACACAACCAAACATTTTTTAAAGTATTGGTATTCATAAGAAAAGTAAGAAATTAAGCTAAAGCCAAGAAATATATAACACTTATTTTTCACGTCGAAAATCCTGCTTAAGAACTTAAGTCTGGTAAACACCAATAAAATCACACTTTCTAAAAAAAAGTTTCGTAATGTGAACCCAGACTAAAGAGAGTGGTTGTAAAATGCCTGTAATAAAGAATATGCATCGTGCTAAAAAAAACAATCGTATTTTATATGATGAACATCTGAAGCCTGATACTTTGTTCAACATTTCACGTGAAATGCTGTCGAAACTCATTTGAAAAAAAAACGTGTACGGAATATCTATGAAATAATGTTGATAGAGTAGTACTCTGTTCATTTTGTAAAAAAGTTGCGAAATGTTTCTGGCAACATTTTTTTACAACTGTGAAATAAGGCAAATGCTCTTTATTTCATACGGAATTTTGACAGCTGTAAATAAAGTTTATAAGAAATTTTGTGAAAGAAGATTACCAGCAACCAGCAATGTATTTTGAAAATTACTTTCTATTTTATTTAATTTTTTATTAAAAAAAAAAACACTTTTTAGTAAAATACATGTAGGTTTTGTTTATATACGCATTTTTTTTTTTTTTTTTGAAAGATTAAAAGCTTCAAATTTTGCAAACTCTCGAGATAGGTAGCATTGATACGTGTCAAATTTTTCGTATGAAATAATAGATGTTGCTGAACCTTTTTCATAGATTTGAACAGAGTACTAGGCTACAGACATGAAAATTACTGCCAATCAAATAATGCAAATAAACAAACGGGTGCCCCGGTAGGCTAGCTGGTAGTGAGCTAGTCTATCAGTGCCGGGGTTGCGGGTTCGATTCCCCCCGAGACTCTGGTCTCCTGCAGACAAGCGAAGAGCTTCGCGGGACTAGCATAGGTAAAAAAATGTGAAATTATATTAAAAAGATTTGTAAATTTGAACAAAATTTTTCATTTGAAAAATCGTCAAATTCAGGGTATAAATCGTCCCATCGTCAACAGACCATTTTTGTACCTAAAAATCGTCAAAATGACGATAAATCGTCAAATCTGGCAGCTATGGCTGCATGTAAATTTGTTTCTTTTATTTTTCTATTTGGTTCGCTTTGAATAAAAGTGTTGTTGTTTTGAAGCATAAATAGTTGAAACCGGTTGCTGCGTGTGAACATAATGACATCTTCTAAAGGGAATTGAAAAGAAGTTGAGCATCAAAAGATGAAACGTGTAAATTGAGACAAACATTATTCTTGAGTTTAACAACTTGAAATTACCCTACAAGAAATGTATATAGCCAAAACTACAAAAAAAATTTACTAACTCAATTGCAGCAATTTTACATGGAATTAATAAGTTAGAGAAAGAGACATAATGAGTTATAGAGAAAGGCAAAATCACATGTACACAAGGTTTCGGTTAGGTTTTTCATTTTGCTCTTAATAACCTTATAGAAACTATAACCAATATATCGGTGATTACTACTGATCATCTAACTAGTAAAATTACCGGTAGTCTTCTTGTAGGGTAGTAGCCAATAGGAAAGCAGTTTGCGTGACGTCATATGTGCGACATTCGCAAAAAATTTTAGTTTTATTTTCGGGATGCCGTAATTTTCTATTCTATCATTCTTGTATCTGTAAACAGCGTTGTTTAATTAAATTAAAATTGACTTAAAATGTCTTGCTACCGTGTGAACATTGTAAGCTCATTTGTATTTGGCAGACGTGTAAAATTAATGCATCTGACAATGGCATTATTGTCAGAAAAATATTTCTATTGACAGCGCCTGCTTTAAATATATACCCAATTTACATGATGAATTTTATGACGTCCAATTTTCTCAATTCCCTTTTGAAGTTGCTACCAAAAACTACTCAAATTCATACGATGGTTTTTTTTTTGGACGTCTAATTTTTTCATTTTCATTCAATCCAGTTGATGAGAATATAAAAATAAAACGTAACAGAAAGAACAGAAAAAAGTGTAAAGCGAAGTGTCAAAAAAAAACATGAAAACAGAAACCATGTCTATTTTTCTACCCCTCTTTCTTCTTTACACCGCTTGCTTCCAAACAAAAAATGACATCCAAAATTGGACGTCATAAAATTCATCATGTAAACTGGGTGATTGTATAATCTGAACATCGTCTACACGAAGCTTTAGTAAGGTGGCCTCAATATCCCAACAAAACAACAAAAGGCAATGGAATAACAGTCTGCTGTTTCTAAGATCACCTTGTTAAACGTTTTTTTATGATATTTTTCCTTATTCATATAAAAATATTTAAAATTTTGTTATTCCACATAATTTTGATATGTTTTGAATTTTTTTTATTTTTTATAAAATTTTTTTATTTCTCTATATTTTAATAAGCACTTTTCATTTTGCAATAAGAATAAAACATAAATTAATGCCCCTATTGCGGTTCTCCACTTTTGTAACAGTTTGGTTGTCTTTGGTAAATTTGCATTGCCATTCTCAACTCGACTGGCAGTTGGCTTTTCAGTTGTGTATCTGTTTTTTTTTTCGTGGTATTGCCGTTTTCAACTTTGTAAAAGTTTGGTCGACAGAAACGTTATAAATACACAACTGTTTATTAGTAGTTGAGTTGTTTTCAGTTTCAGTTGACTTTCATTTTTAAAAGAAAAAAAATAACAATGGAAAATCCGGAAGTAGAAAGAAAGATTTGTTATACTGTAAATTAGAATTTCACAGCATTTAATACATTCGTAGATCTTTGAAAATTACAATTTAGCACAATTTGAGAGGCTTGTTAATCTAATGGAGAGAGTTGGAATCATCAGGAATTTTTCTTCTTATACGAAGCACATCTGTACAAGAGTTTTCATTTTCATCATCATAAAATAAATCGACACTAATATCCATTGTAAATACTTTTTATTCAACACAACAATTAAAAATACTTTAAGTTTAAAAAATTATTTCATTTTATAAAATTTTCACTTGTCAAACGTTATATTTAAAGTTGGCAAATCGCTATTTTAAGTTGGCAACTTTATAGCAAACTCAACTAAAAACCGTTGGGTATCACAATACCTAAAATGAGTTTGGTTGTGCATAAGTTGGGTTGACTCTCACACGACCAAACTGAGTTGAGTGGAGAACCGCAATAGGTTCATAAAAAACACAAATAAGTTGATATTAATGTCAAAAAAGAAACACATAAAATACGATTCATGTCTTTTTTTCTACACTGCTTACTTCTCTACCCCTATCGCTATCAAACGAAAAAAGACATAATTTCAAAATAGGGGAAAAAATCTTCGTGAAAATTGGGTGTATCACTGAAAAAATCAAAATGTATTTATATAAGATTTAAGTTGATATGAAAATTAACAAAATGTAGATTTAAATTTATAATTTTAAATAAAAATAAAAAACAACGCTGCGTAATAGGGTAATATTTCACCAAGCTGTTGTGCGATTCTCAAGGCGAATTCATGTATACGGTGGTGTCGATACTACAACAAGTAACAACACCAAAAACACAACAATGTATTTTTCTGTTGCATTCGTTGTTCGATATGTCAAAAACAAGCAACTTTTGACACTTCACTCTCTAAAGACCCAACCATAATATGAATGAGGTCGCTTAAGCAACTGTGGGAATACATATAACACATATGTGGCAACTATAATGTACTTAATGAAACTTTTCGTTAAGTTTCGTCAAATGTCATTTGCTTAAGCAAAGTGTAAAGGCCCAACCATAATATGCATAAGTAAGCTTAAAGTACTGTCAAAAATTAACGAAAAGGCTGTCAAATGCATGAGAAAATTAAAAGAGACTTTAAGGTGGCCATAATGTACTTACATAAACTTAAGATCCATGTTGAATATTTGTGCAATATTCGGTTTTCTTGCGAGTACTTCAAATAAAGAAGTACCAAAAAGTACAGCCCTGTATTTGTTTATTTTATATTTTCTTTACTTTGTCAGCAACGTTTTAAAAAGAAAGAAATTGGCGATTGTTTTACATACTTTTTAATAAAAAATTTATTCATAATTAATATACATATATTAAATTCCTCTTTTTCTATATTCTTGTTTTTCTTTATCCATTTCAATTTATTTTATTTTTTGTAACTACACACAAACAGCTGATTCCGTACGGAATGTGCGTTAGTTTGGCTTAACGAAAAGTTTCATTAAGTACATTATAGTTGGTCATATATGGTTTATATGTATTCGAACAATTGCTTAAGTTGACTTAAGCGGCCTCATGCATATTATGGTTGAGCCTTAAAACTGAACGCACATTCCGTACGGAATCAGCTGTTTTCGCATTGCTAAAAAATTAAAATAAATTGAAATGGATAAAGAAATATAAGAAAAAAGTGGAATTTTACATGTTTTAATTTTGTATCCATTTTTTATTAGTAATAAACACCATTTTTTTTTTCTTTTGAAAACGTTGATTGCAAATTAAATAAAACATACAATAAACAAATACAGGGCTGTAATTCTTGGTACTTTTTAATTAACTACTCGCAAGAAAACAAAATATTGCACAAATATGCAACATGGACTTTAAGGACATGTCAGGTAAAACATTTGCTTCGCGTTGCGTTACAGATTCGCTTTGACATCTATGATGAAATATACATACTTTTACACGGTGTTTACATTTGCCAGTACTGGCAAGACAGTGGCAATACATGCAAATTTTTTCACTAATACATGTACACTTTTCCAACTGTCTTATCTACTGTCTAGCAAATTTTGCAGACAGTAAAATGGACAGTGATTTGACATTTGCTGACAGTAATTTGAAGTTTTGTTCGCAAAAATAAAAAAAAATCAACAATTAAGAGAAAATTAATAAATTATGTTTTGGTTTTGCATGTTTTACTTAAGGGTTTATATTCACAAAAAATAGTTGTTAAATGCTATTTTTAATTTGTTAAGTTCATATAAAATACGTTTAACTAGAACTTGCACTGCGACTTTCAAGTTAGACATTTTTTTAAAAGTGAACTGTCTTAACTACTGTCTGGACGCCTACGTCACGAAGACAGCAAGTAGTATTTTTGGCAACTAATATCTATTTGCTTACTGTCTTGCCAGTACTGTCAAATGTAAACGTACTGTTACGAAACATGGCACTTAAAATACTTTTAACGCAGAGCGAAGCGAAAAGTTTGGCAACTCTAATATTTTTACGCGCTTTGACATTTAGCTAGCATAATAAGTAACTCCACGTCTCCATGCGCTATCGATTTGAACAAGAAATGAACATAATAACGCCAGCAGAGCAACGGTATTAATTTGTTCATGTTCTTGTATGTCGCAAATACGTTTTGATGTTCATGTTCTGATATACTACAATTTTTGTTGTTGTGCGTTTGGTTGTATACAGAAAATGGCATTGTTAGGCGACCATCATGGCGAACATGGTTTCTAACTGGGCATTTACACATGAAAGTAGTTTCTTGAAATTCGCAATTCACTCACACTTTTTCACTAACACATTTACATTTTTCTACTTTCAGTCCAACTTTCCGCAAGCTTTCAATGAAAATTTCATGAAAGTAAATGACAATAACTAAGAAGTGTTGCCAATTGAAATTTTTTTTTCGTATATATAAAGAACTTTAATATTTTTTTCAACTAAATATTAAGAACACAATGATTCTAATTAAAATTTATAAATATTATGAAAACTAATAAAAATACATATTGTTTTGAACGAATGCCTGAAGTTCGTCGTAAATAATTGGCTCGGCAGCTCTGAGACTTGAAATAAGCAAACAAAT
Source organism: Pollenia amentaria (assembly GCA_943735925.1). Lineage (NCBI taxonomy): Eukaryota > Metazoa > Arthropoda > Insecta > Diptera > Polleniidae > Pollenia > Pollenia amentaria. The sequence goes on from OX031009.1 coordinate 39,772,827, forward strand.
AAAAGAAGAAGAAGATAAATGTTTAATAGAAGTTTGCCCTTTGACGACATTTTAAAAATGAAATTTCACTTTCATGTAAATTTTCATGAAATTTTATTCTTTTTTTGTGAAATTTTCGGTGATAATACGTATACAGAAATTTCATGAAAGTACTTTCATGTGTAGATGCAGCGTAATATATATGTTTAGCCAAAGATGGCAGCACATGGAAGAAACATGAACATGAATAGTCTACACGAGTAGAATTCATGTGCGACATGATGTTCTTACAAAGTTGATGGATAGTGGAGACGAGTAGTAAGAAAAGAAAGTAGAACAGCTGTGCTATCAACGCCACCTAAAAAATGAATTCGCCTTGGCGGTTCTCTATTAAATGTTAACGTCAGTTGTGCTGTTAAAAATATTTAACTGCAAAATTAACGTTAATTTTATTCATTAATTATTCTACAATAATGCTAACCGCTATGTTCCATCGTAAAGTCAGCTATTTAAGCTAACTTAACGGCAAAATATTTTTCTTTGTTTATTTTTAAATTCGTAGTTATTTTACAAAAAGAAATACCCACAACGTTTTTCATAAAATCCAAAAAACAACAATTTTGGCAAATAAAAGTCTTGCATAAATAAATATATTTTAAGCTCATTGCACACATTAACATTCTAAAAATTCACTTTATTTACTTACATGTTGCAAAAAAAATTATTATTAACCATTTGTTTTTCTTATATATACTCCGTTTTGTCACAGAACTAACTTTGTTCTTTTAGTTATTTTGATAAATTGCTTAACAAAGATGCCACCTGATTGAAATTTGTAGTACGCTGCTAACACGGCGTTTACATTTGCCAGTACACGCAAACTCCGCAAGTTACTTAACTTTCTGACATTAGATTCGTTATCTAAAGTTCATGTATCTACATGTAGCAAAAATTGGCAAATCGGCACTTTGATAATTTAGAGACAAAAAATCGGCAAATATGGCAGGTCCGTCGGCAAGGTTTTTCTTGAATTGGTTTACCTACAAGAAATAAATAACCAAAACTAAAAAAAAATTTTTACTAACACACTTGCAACAATTTTACATTGAATTAATAAGTTAGAGAGAGAGGTAAAATCACATGTACACAAAGTTCGTTCAGTTTTTTTATTTTGCTCTTAATAAACTAATAGAAACTATAGCCAATATATTGGTGAGCACTACTGGTCATCTAGCTAGTAAAATGACCGGTAGGGTTAATTTTAATTCTGGTTCAGAACAAAATTAGCTGAAATGCTACTTTTTTCAATTCGTACATAAAAGTTTAATTGAGCTGCCAAATCATATAGTGTTTTTGAATTTATATTACAACAATGGTTTTTTTTGCTGAATAATTAAATAAAAAAATAAATATAACTAAAAATAACAATATCACTTTCCTTTTTTTGTCCATAATATTTAACATACTTCTAGAAAACCATTCAATATAAGTATGTATGTAGTTTGCTAGTTGTGCTGTGCTGCCTTTTTTTATAATGGTTTACATGGTAGCTTTATTTTTCCGGACAAATTTTCCGAAATGGGTGAATCCTTCTGCAGAACACTCCCAGTAGAAACGCATGGATGAGACCACCTTTAGTTACTTCAATTACTAAAATACCAATGCATGGTCACCTAGTACTGATTTGATCATCGTTCGCCGGCGCATGACGAGCTTCGGCCGACGCTATTATTGTGTATATTTTCATATACACCAATATGTTTTATTTTTGGCGGCGGATATTCGGGGCCAAAAATTCGTCGTTCGTCCCAGTTGTGTTCCTAGCATTTTTGTTTTGAATACAACAAAGTATACATAAGTCGGCTGACAGCCGATTTTAAGCCGCCGCCGATAATTTTAATACGAGCCGCCGCCGCTGATAAAATCTGTCGGCGCAGATCTCTGTAAGGGGGCGACGCTGTATGCTTACCCTACAAGAAAGGAATAACCAAAAACTAAAAAAAATTTTACTAAGCCACTTGCAACAATTCTACATCGAATTAATAAGGACATAAAGCTAATATAAGTATAAGATTTGCTTAATTATTGTTAGTTCATATATAATATATGAAGATTCAATAAATAAATACTGAAAAAAAAGAATTAATAAGGTAGATAGAGACATAATGAGTTAGAGAGAGAGAGAGGCAAAATAATCACATGTACACAAGGTTTCCGTCAGTTTTTTAATTTTGCTCTTAATAAACTTTAGAAACTATAGCCTATATATCGGTGAGCACTACTAGTCATCTAACTAGTAAAATTACTGTTAGTATTGTTGTAGGGTTCTCTTTTCCTCTCTCGACAACAAACATCGTCTGCCCGGCAAGAATGTCCACATTGTAAATTGGTATAATCGACCCATTTATTTTAAAAACTAAGTTTTTTTTCGAAATAAGTTATTGAAATATATGGCAATGCTTGTGACACGGCAAAACCAGATGGTAGCGCTTTTTAGGTCAACAACTGACTAAAAAGGTAAACTGACACAAAAAGACTATCAGGCCTGAAAATCACGTTATTTAAAGTCACGTGCTTTTTAAATCACATGTGTGTTTTGCGGTGCTCTAAAAATGACACCGTTTTTGTGCTTTGCGGTGTTCTTTTGGCAATTGAAAAACATACCGAAAAACAAAGGCCCCTATTACGGTTTACAACTCAACTCTGTTGAAATTAAGTATTTTCAGAACAGGCCTGTATAAATAAAAGGTTTACGAAACAGATTTTCTATGAAAATTTGATAATATGTATAATAAGATAATATACGTATTTATGTATGTACATAGTTGTCAATCGAATTTTAAATTAAAAAAATTTTTATGTAGACATGTATTTTTTTATTATTTAAACATATGTATGCACATAGACTTGGTTTCTTTTGTTAACACATTTTCTAGTATTTAACGTATTGTGAACAATTCAGTTCAGACCATTTTAGTGTATTTACGGCAAATCAACACTTAGCAAATGTAAGGTTTTTCATATCCGGTTGTAGTTTCCTTCCCATTGAAGTGTGAAAAATTTCACTTCATTATATTGCTGCTTTCATAAATTTTAAATCTTTATTCAAAGAATGATTTTTGTTGCTGCTAACATTATCCTATAAAAAAAATTTAAAAAAGTGAAATAAGTTTTTGACCACTTTTTTTTAAGTTTGTGTAAATAAAATTTATAGTCAGTTGGTGATGCATGAAAAAATAATTCCTCAACGAAATTCAGTATTGGTATGAAATTTGTCATCATTAAATTTGACCAAATATTTTATTTGAATTAAATGTTATATATAACTTACTATTTTCCTCATAAACGGATATGTTCCATGTTTTAACTAGTGCAGTTATCTAAAAGAAAAACACATTTTTAAATAAATTACATTTTAACAAATTATTCAGAAAACTTATTTGTTATATTTAATTCAGTTGGTGATGCATGTTACGTGAATTCCTCAACTTTATTCAGTTATGGATATGAAGATTTTCATCAATTTAAAATTTTGTTTCTTAATAAAAATTTATTTTACCAACTCACCATAATTATATTATCTTGCAGCTTTTGTAAAGAAAATGGTAGTTCCGAACAGTTTAAAGTTCCAAGCATTAAAGAAATAAATGGTGGAAGTTAATACACGTTTTTAGTTAATGGCAACAGTTGTAAAAATTAGTACTATAAGGTATTCATTAGAAATGTAAAAACAACTTAAAAAAACAACAACGCTACGAACGCTACCAACCTCAATTTTCATTTGGGCCCCTTTTACAATGTCAAAAGTGAAAGGCAGACGAAGTTTGTTGGTAACACGGGGTCTCCAACTGAGATAATATCTGTAGCTCGTTTCTGTATTTCTCGCATTGCAAAATTTCTCACATTAAGGGCTAATAAATCAGAGCAAGTTAAACTCTATTTTTGGTTTAAAATGTGTTTAAGCGAACAAATCTATAAATCAGAAAACATTTAAACCATCTTTAAACGCATAAAATTGGGCGTTTAAACTACCAATACAAACCATATGAATTTGTCAACATTTATCGCAGTGCTGCCACATGTTACTTTTTAAACTACATATAATACATGGGACACTGATTTACAACTATTGAGTTTAAACTACATATAAATTTAAGTTTAGTTCAACTAAACCAGCGTTTAAACACTCACTGATTTATTAGCCATAAGGGCTAATAAATCAGAGCAAATTAAACTCTATTTTTGGTTTAAAATGTGTTTAAGCCAACAAATCTATAAATCAGAAAACATATAAACCATGTTTAAACGCATAAAATTGGGCGTTTAAACTACCAATACAAACCATATGAATTTGTCTACATTTATCGTAGTGCTGCCACATGTTACTTTTTACACTACATATAATACATGGGACACTGATTTACAACTGTTGAGTTTAAACTACATATAAATTTAAGTTTAGTTCAACTAAACCAGCGTTTAAACACTCACTGATTTATTAGCCATAAGTGTGAAACAAAAAATTCCATCGTTTCTCGATTTGTGAGAAAAAAGTGTTTCTGTATTTGAATGCGAGAACAGACAACACAGATTCTGTTTTAACTGGAATACTTCCAGTAATTAAATGCCAAATGCAAGCGAAACGTCAACGAAAGAAATAGATATAATAAAAATAGCGCTGCCAGATTTGTCGATATATCGTCATTCTGACGATTTTTTGTTCCAAAATTGGCAAAGTGCCGATTTGCTGATTTTTTCTGGTGAACATATTATTCAGTCTTCGAAATAAAATAACTTTAATTAGTTTAGTATGATTATATATTCTGCACCACAGAAAAACGATATCTTTAAAAACATGGCAGCTTAAAAATATATGGGCAAAATTAAAATTTCGAAGGAAAACTGCTAAATTTTTATTTCCTTAGATTATTTAATACATTTGTTTAAACTATTACACCATTTTTAATCAATGCACTATAGGAAATTTTGGCCTTTTTTTTGGCAAGTTCAATATGATATTTTTTTACGCCTTTAAGCGATATTTCCAGGACAAAAAACAGTCTGAAATTTTAAATTGTTATCGGATTAAAGAGAAAAATAAAATAAATAATTTTATTTAAATAGACCTCAAGTTTAAGTATATATATAGTATGTATTTTACCCATGAACTTTACCAATTTTTTTGATTATGTTTTAATAAAAATCGAAAAAAATTTGTCAAAATTAATTTTAAATTGTCCGATTTTTTTAAACAAATTAGCCGATTTTTTTTATTCTTTCTAAGGAAATTAACGATTTTTTCAAAAATTTATCTGGCAGCCATGCATAAAACGAAAGCAATGAAGGGCTTAAAAAAATTAAAATAAAAAAATTTAACAATTGTGTTTTATTTATTTTCATCATTAAAATTCTTTCCCTTCAAATAAAAAAAAAAATAATACACATACTTGCGTACATACATACATAATTTGTGCTCCATTTATTAAAATTTTATTTTTCTCGCATCAATTTTATATGTAACTTATTTTGACAGTTCTTGTGAGAAACTTTTAGCAAAATTTTAATACAGAAACACTTTTTCTCACATCCTTCCAATAAATGGTGGAAAATTATTTAAATGACAGATAATTCTCCCAAAGTAAATATACAGAAACACTTATGTGAGAAAACCCATTTTTTGTTTCATATTGCACTGTTTTTGTTATAATTCACTTGTTTCATGCGGGAAATTTTACGATGCGAGAAATACAGAAACGGTCTACTGATATAATATCTGGGAGATCGTCGACAGAATGAGAGAACACATTTCTTTATGTTAATCCTCTGTCTCATAACATTTATTATAATATAATTACTAACATTATTTATGAGTCCACACGTAAGATAATACACTCTGCGATTGAATTTGACGTTTGCTGATATACAAATCTTATATCTTACACAGAGTCTCCACCTGAGATAAGATATAAGATTTTTATATCAGCCAACGTCAAATTCAATCGCAGAGAGTATTATCTTACGTGTGGACTCTCAAATAGTGTAAGTATTAATATTATAATAAATGTTATGAGACAGTTGTTATGAGAAATCTTATAACTACTATATCTATGTGATTAATGAAATGATTTAGTTTTAAACATGTCAATTGAAGTGATTAACCAATCGCTTAAATGTATGGTTAATTATCTTGATTTTGAAGTTATTGGAGCTTAATCACGTTCGCGATGTTTAAATGCGTTTAAAAACCATACAATAATATTGTTCAATATTTTATATTGTACTGTATAGTATTGGCGTGATATATTGAACAAAATCAAATATCTTTTGATATATATTGCGCAAAATGAACTATCTTGTGATTTGTTGACAACATTATACAATACACACATGTATGAGTAAGAGTTGTTTACTTTTGCATATGTATATTGAATGAAAAATTGAGCCATACACTTTTTATATATTTTTTATATCTACTTAAGGTAGATTCATCAAAGTTTTATCCGGACAAAATTTTTTACTGAGAGTTCTCTGCAGCACGGTTCATACATTTCAGGAATTTTGTCCAGAAAAGCAAAGTTGCCATATGCACATAAAATTTAATTGTTTTACATGATGTTTAGTTGCGGGTAATGTGGAATAACTATTTGTTTTTATTGCCTTTTTTACACTGATCAAAATCTACCATCCATTTGCGAACATGTTAACATCTTCCCATAAGAAATACATAGGGCTAAAAATTAATATCATTTAATAACTATTTGATAATATACAATGGATAAAATACTTTTAGTTAAAAAAATATAGCTAAACCTAGGGGTCAATTCTAGTTCTGTGATAAATTAAAGATAAAAAACTTTTCATATCAGTTTTCATAAGAACTTTTTTCAATATATTTTCTCAAAAATACTTATATTTTGATAATCGTTTTTATTATGAAAAATATTGCTATTTAATTTTGCAACTATGCTAAGAAAATTTGTAAACAAATGTCAAACCAGCAAACCTAATAAGCAAAATATGTCGGGATTAATAATTTTATTTGAATTATCGCAAAAAAAATCGGGATGAACAAAGGTAAAAATAATTTAAAATTTTATAAAAATATTAAAAAAAAAATAACAAAAATTTATTTTTATTTTTAAAGCAGGCTCAAGTTCATCCAATTTTATTTTCACTAAATTACACAAGCGAGTGTACTCTTCGATTCGGTTTGTTCATACATTCGCTGTTTTAAAAATATATGTATACACAAGAAGTTGTAACGACAAAAATCGTACAATGTAAATTGGGACTAAGAAAATATTTTAATATTTATTTAATTTTTTCACTACACGGGAATCAAAAGTATTATAAAATCTCAAAAACTCTCATTTCACCACACAAAACGAGAATTGACCCCTAACAGTGAGTTCGATGGTACAATTTTATTTGCTAGGAAAATTTACGATGAATTAAAAGCAGAGGTATTAAAAAACAGCTACCAGTTTACTGAAATTCTTTTTAGGGAAATGGCACAGATTGCCTTCGCAAAACAAAAATTCGGAAGTCGAAATCACGTGAAATTGAAATCGATTGAAATTTTTAATTGATTTTTGTTTTATTACCGTAGTTGTTCATGATTCTAAGACTAGTTCTGGTAAAGATAAGTGGTACGCAAATAATCAGGTAAATAAAATGAAATATTTTTATAAACATTAAACACAAGAAAGTATAGTCGCCCAACCCCGACCATATGATACCCTACACCACAGCATTTAAAAACAAATTTTCGAGAGTGTATGGCTACATGAATTGTTTTGATATTGGGCACAGAGACCCTATTCCCATTTTCATTTCCGATGCCATCAAATGGCATAATATTTGGAAAGAAAAATTAAAAAAAATTTCTAAAATTTTCCAAAACATTATATGAAATTGGCGATTCAAATATCGATTCGAAATTTTTATAAATGATATTCTTGCTATATTTAACCATTTAAAAGGTAACAAAAATAAAAATATATTAGCAGAAGACTTTTATAAAATAATAAATGCCTGTTAACCAATTGCGAACATAAAAGGTTTAACTTGAAAAATAAAAGTTGACAAATTATTTTCATGTTTAAAACATAACTAAAAAGAAGAAAAATTCCCGGATTCGTTTTGCAAACATTTTTAGTTAGATACATCAAATTTACAGTGTAGAATGATGACGAAAACAATATCGGAGCATTATTGGTGGCTTTCTATAATTGAGAGTTCCTTATGAGTAAACAAATGGGAATTCAACAAATATGAAACATGGTGTAACAGGAAAGTAGATAATTATATTATCTTTATCTCTCACTAAGTGTTAAGAACTATTCTGAAATAAATACTATAAATCAATAATAAAGGATGAAAAAAATAGTGAGTCGAATTATACAATTTAGTTTTGCTTTTATTAGACTTAAATAAATGCCCTTAATAAAGCAACTATTTTTAAACTATTATAAAAACGCATAGAAATTAATTAGTTGGGCCCCTATGACAACCCAACGTTAAATTCGAAAGTTTGATATTTGAAAAAATCAATAATTCAGCTAGAATTAACCAGGATATTTCTAGTCTTAGCCTTCAAGTCTTGAGTTTTTAGGAGAGCGAGAGGAAAAGAAATGGCATTCTCTTTTCCATTCTCTCCCTAAAGCTCAAGACTTGATGGCTAAAACTTGAACAGTATGATCCAGCACCAAGAGACTTGCTCAAGTAACTTGCCTAGTCTTTAAGGGTTCTTACTTTGTCCGCAGGGAATAATATTTTGGTATGATGATATACCATATTATTGACGGAATGCACATTTTTACACAAACAAGTTTGCTTGATTTTGTTGTATTGTTGTATTACTAGTGCTGTCACCTTCTACAATTTGATCATGGGTTTTCATTTTTGTAGAACTGAAGCAAGGCAAATTCAACTACAAGTGGTGTCGAAACGCCATCTGATTTTGACAGTTCGAGCCACTTTCTTTTGATTTGTTAGTGTTTTGTTAGGAATGGTTGACATTTGGACCGTTAAAACTAACAATCCAATGCAAAAAATCCTATGTAGTTTCTGTTGTTTTTGGATTGTTGTAGTTCCGACTCCACCTGTAGTTGAATTCGCCTTAAACTGAAGTCACTTTTTCAGAACATTCCAGCTGCAGGGTTAATTGTATAAAAAATCACAATTTGTTGCAAGAAAACACTAAATTGCCATTATTCTTTTTTTATTTGTTGTAACTAGCAAGCAAATTTTTCTAAAATAATTGCTTTATTTTTGCAAAATTTATAAAAATGTACAAATTTTAAAAATAATTATAATAATAACAAATATGTTTCAAAACAAAACAACACAACATTTAAAAAAAGTTACCAAAAACCAAGAAATATAAGAAAACTGCAAAAAAAAGTAGTGAATAGAGAAAAAACTGACGCCACGATTTGTCCAGCTGTCTGAGGTGTTGAAGAGATATATTTTTTTCTAGAAAACACAAAAACTAATAAAATTATGGCATCTGTGAACGTTAAACCATTAATAGCTCCTTTACAAGGTAAACTTCCATTAAAAGTATAATAACAATTTGGGAGTTTTAATATTTTTCACATTTTAGGGGCCTCCACTTCTTCTTTGTTAGGAAATTTATCGATTACGGCTGAAAAGAACAAGCAATGGCAGAGGGAATTGTTAATGGAACGTATTCGCTCTCATTCCTCACAGCACAAATCATTTCAGGAACTTTCGAAAAGTATGCGCATGGGTATGTTGGAAAAACGTTATCCTTTAGATGCCGTGGAAAAATCTAACCTACAAAAGTGTTTGGACAACATGCAGCACTGTATTAAAGTCACTTCTAGACAGGGATTAGTCGAGAGGCTTGAAAGCCTTTCACGTCAATTAAGTTTGAAGTTTTCGGATGATACTAAAGCACTTTTTATATCGACAGACATGTTTTTTCTGGAAATTCTTTTAGATTCTAATGGCTCTTTGACAGATGTTAAAGTGCATCATGAATCAAAAGCTGATCAGCAGTCTTGTAGTGAATTGGTAGATTGTCTTAATCGTGGTGATTTTGCAGATTTTACAGCCCAGCTAGAGGGATTTTCATCAATCTACCAGTTAAATGCAGAATCTAAAGTGAAAATTAAAGCTTATGATGCAATGCAGGCGATGGAAACGGATTTGTATAACATTTTTCAAATGCAAAACTTTACAAAAGATACTCACCAAGTCCTGCAAGATTCAATAGTAGGTGTAGTTTTAAAAAGACGAGGAGGCCATCCTATGCGCTTGGTCTATTTTGTTTCCCCTTACGATTTAATATCTCTGGAGAACAAAATTTTACAGCTCTTGAGCTTGGAAACTTTTAAGAATAAACAAATTGGTTTTAGTGTCACTGTAAACTTAGAAGCATCTTCTGCTAATAAACTACAAATTCTTCCCACAGTCACTGTGGCCAAAGATCCTCAAACGGGCGTTGATATGCCTGTATTTGCACCTCTTAATCAAATGAATTCTATGCTTTTGCCAGCTACATTTGTATTGCGTCTTAATAAACCTTTACCGGTATGTTTTATTACTTTGCGTTCTATGGGTTTATGTGCGACTGCTGGTAATGAAACAAATCCCTTGCCTTCCTCGCTGGAAGCTCAACATAAACTTCCTGTTGTTGCCAACATTATGAGTTTGATAATACAGACGGCTTCAGATCAACAAATGAAATCATCGCAAAAAGGTTTATTTGTTTGTCTGCCAGATCAAACACACTGCTATTTCTTTACAGAAAATAAACTTTTAAAAGTGAGTAATATTATTTAATGACAGTGTTATCGTTTTTTTAATATTGCTATTTTTTTGTAGTCTACCTTAATACATTCAGTACCATTTACGGAACCTTCACAAGTGCCAAAAATTGTGGATTTTCTTAAGAAAATGGCTTTGTTTTACTCTTTGCTGTCAAGTTGTGTTCGACCACAATCTAAAATGGGCAATGGTGAGTACAAACTATTTTTTAATATTTACTGTTGCGGTTATTTTATTGAACCGTTTATGGTTTTTATCAAATTTAATTTTCATTAAATTATTATTAATGAAGAAATGAATTTAGAACATGAAATGAATTAAAATTTATTGATAATATTTCATTATTGCCTGAAGCTGGAATTGCACATACGAACAAGTTGATTTGACATGTTTCGGTAGAAACCACACTATCTCTTCAGAAATCTTTATTAATAATAAAGTTGGTACTAAACAATTTAAATAGTAATTCTAAGCATTTAACACTAATCAATATTGGCAACGGATTAAAGACATACAAGAGTGTATCATAAATTATTGCCAAAACAGATATACCATATACACATCTTTTGCTATGGATATAAATAAGAGATTGAATGTAACTGATATTGCATCATTTGGCTTTTGCACACGCACAATATTTTAAAAACAAAAACAGTTGTTTATGGTTTTGCATTGTGTATGTTATAACATTTTTTTGCTCACAAATATCTGTTGTAACCATAAGTATTTTAAACATATCTGTTGTTACAATTTTAAAATATTGTTGGTGATCACGATACTAAACCTCTTATCAATACGCGCTCATTTTAGTAAACAAACAGAAACTTGTACGAACAGTTGTATCTGTGGAGGTATTTACAACGGATACTGTAATTAATACCTATACCGCCTATGTACCATTTAAAACTAAATGCCGGTTTTTATACCGAAACCACAATAATATTTTTTAATAGTAGAGGAGTATCGGATTATATTTTTAATGATAAATGATAGATTCGACATAACCCTCTGGTGCCGCATTATGGGGTTTCAAATTAGGACACCTCGGAGAAGTAAAGTTTTTAAATTCTTGCTATTTTTCTACCATATAATGATAGATTCGACATAACCCTCTGGTGCCGCATTATGGGGTTTCAAATTAGGACACCTCGGAGAAGTAAAGTTTTTAAATTCTTGCTATTTTTCTACCATACATTTGATTATCAAATATCAGAAAGCTTAAAATAACTAAACACATATTTGAATTCAACATCTATATTTTCTTTTGTTAACAGACATAGATTCTACCACCATCCTTGAAGTAAATGCCATTTCATTTCAACAAATATCAGTAGCACTTCAGCATCCTTATGAAGAATCAATGGCTACGGTAGAATTTGATTTACGTTCCGGATTGCCGCAGTGTTCCATCTACAGCATAAGCAATAACTATGATTTACTCTCTATAAAATTAACAAGTATCGTACAAAAATGTCTCTCTATACCGGTGACAATAAGAGCTCTTTTGAGATTTTGGGACCAAGAACGTATAAAAATGTTTCAACGCAGTATTGGTGGTGGATCTGCAAATACTGGTGGCATAGGGGGGGTAGGTGGTCCTACAAACATTGGTGGAGCTGGTGGTAATCTAAATATGTCTGGCAATATGCCTAGCACATCACATAGCGCTTATGGAAATTTTAATATAACTGGCGGATCAAATGATCCAGGTGGAGGTGGTGGTGGTATGAGTGTTAATATGAAAATGACTGGTAATATGAAAATGGAGACAACAGGGCAGCAAAGGTCACAGTTGCAATCTGCTGTTGCAGGATTTTTAAAGTACAAAGGTGGTGAATTAAAACAGGAGGATTTTCATGAGAGCCCAAAGAGTCAAACTTTAGCTGCATCAGCTACTGAACATGTTGCTTCATCATTAATGCAATCTAATTTAGAAATTAACTCTTTGGGCCAAACACTATCGCAAAAACAACATCAACTTCACATGCAACAACAATTATCGCAACAAACATTTGAACAAAAGATTGCGGCTGACCATGAAATCGCCGATAAATATAAAAATATTTGGAAAGATAAAACCCCAAATCTTAAAAATTCTGTTAGCATTACACCCATTAATGATGCTTCCAATGCAGCACATAATCACACTAACTCCTCTAACAACACATCATTGGATGTTAAACGCACAGGTGGCATTGAAATTATACCCTTAACTGGACCAAACAGTAATAGTACAGGTGTAAACAATTCAGGATCCAATCCCAACGTAACTCCAACTACTATTACCATAACTCCCATTAACGCGGGATCTTCGCCTTCACATATGGGCAGTAAAGATAAAAAACCGTCATCTAATATGGTTTCTTGCTCATCAGGTTTGTCTTCCTCTTCAAATAAACGATCTTTAGAAACGAGCGATAGTCAAAAAGATAAAAAACGTAAGAAACGTAGAGATGATTCCCCCATGGGACCACCAGAAAAAGTATTTTCAAGACAAAATTCTCCTGCTGGTTCTAGTGAAGCAGCTGCTACGGCAGTGGCTCGTAAATTCTCTTCACCTTCCTCATCTCCCAAGGGCTCATCCGGTGGTTTATTAGCATCCTCAGTATCAGGTTCATCGTTATCGGCTCGCCCCAGTCCCAAACATTCTCCTGTTTACAGTAGTCCCAAACATAATACCGCCTCTAATAGTCCTAAATCACCTTTTGGCACTCATTCGCCTAAACATGGCTCTTCTGGCAAGCCAAGTATGTCTACATTAAAAAGTGCTACTGCTGCCAGTCCCAAAGGAGACAAGTCATCATCTTCAAACTCTGCTTCATCATCGTCAGTACTTAATACTGCTGCTTTAGTACGCTCATTGCAATCCGGTTCATCATCCTCATCCACGGCTAGTACTGTAGCGGCTGCAGCGGCTGCTGCTATGGCAGCTCTAAAAAATAAAGACAAATCATCTGTTCTCAATTCATCTGCGATTAGTTCAGCTGCAGCTGCTGCAGCCGCCGCTGTTAAATCAAGTATGGGTGTCACTACTATGCAACAATTAAAGTCTTCCGTTACCGGTCTAAATCATATGACGGCTGCTGCGGCGGCTGGTTTTGGCGGTGCAAATAACCCAAATACAAGTATGGATCTAAACTCAGCCATGCGTAAAGGTGTAGCCGCTGCGGTAAGTCATGTTACATCTTAATTTAGCTCACATTCTTTGTTCTTTTTTATGTTGGTTTGGCTTGCATCTGTAATTTTTTTTAATCTCAGTAACATTAAAATCAAAAATTAGAATTCAATATTGAAATGGTTTTAAGTGCACATAAATGCTTTTTTAATTATGTAGATTGTTTAACTAAAACCTTTTATTTATTTTCGGTTGTTAATGTACACGTTCTCTAATTATTAGTTTAATTAATTTTTGCTATTTAAGAATTAAATGCATGCTATTTTAAAAATATATATACAAATATATTTGCAACTAAATAAAACGCAATACTTACACCTACTAATTTATTTAATATTTTTTATGAACTGTTTGAAGTATTAAACCTTACAGAACAATTACATATTAGCAGAGACCAATAATAACTGGTATTTAATTTTTTGAGACTGCAAAAGTTGGCCAAAGATTAATGAACAATTTTTAAGTTTTTAAATAAGAGCTATTCTCAAGAATATGTTTTTTGTAGTTGCTCATAACTTTTATTTTCGATTCATATTACGTTACTTAACAATTTATTGGTCATAATTCAAAAGAAGTTTTTTTTCGTCGCCTTGCTTGCATATTATTAGTACAGTAGAATCACGATAATTCGTAATCGAAGCGATCGACAGTTTTACACAGACAAGAGGAGTTTTCGAAATAAAGAAATTTCAATTTAACGAGATGACAATTAAATAACAATTTAAAGGGGTTTAAATTTAATGAGGTTCAAATTTAAAAACAAAAGATTTACACTAGAAACTACACATTCGGAATATTCGAAGTCCGGTATTTGAATACTGTCGAATTATCGATCTCCCTAATAACAACGAACAGCGTCGTCACAACGACAAAATTTGGCATACTTGTTTATATTCATAAAACATAAAAACACTTAAAATTCCCAGCATGTCGGAGGAAGGATTCGAGTACTTCCCATATATCCTTAAACTTAAATGTTGTATAAAAGACAGAAAAATTGCCCAACTCTAGGAAGTTTTTTGCATGCATTAAATTTAATAAACGTTATATCCCTACCATTTTTCTCAATTTGGATGATTGAAATGTCCTTTTGCAAAAACTTAAAAAATTAAAAATGTTATTGCTTCTTTTTTTCATATTGTAAATCCGCTATGTAACTGATATATTTGGCAGGATATAATTGGCATACCGTCGGCTTAATATACAAACCTGACAAATTCACGTTTTAAGTAAATTGAGATTTTGATGTCGTGTGGTAGAGAAAGATACGCCTCGCCTCGTCTATCAGCATGTAGTTTGTCTTCAATTTGAGTCTTGAAGTGTGTAAAAAGGTTTGAAAAGAAAAACTGCTCTCACGCTGCAAATATGATATATAAAAAGTTTTTGTCTCTCACGTAAAATGTGCTGAAAGGGAGTTAGCAGGTTTGCATATTAAGCCGACGATATTGCGAACTCAAGATCAAGGTAATTTAAAGCGACTAAATAACCTATTTTAAAAAACTGAAAATAAACATTTGCTTATTTCTTTGTTAAAGTATTTAAAATACAAACATACATACACTTATTTACAATTTCGTCTCATTTAATTAAATGCAAGTGTTACATGAAATCAGTGAAATTTTACTTGTTCTTAAAAAAACCAGTATGTTTTGAAAGAAATACAAAAGCAATGTTTTTTTATGTTTTTACATGAATGATTTCTGTGTTTGTTGTTAATTACATATTAATAATTTGGTTTAAATAAATTGTAACCGTTGTGACGATGCTGTTCGTTGTTATTAGGGAGATCGATAATTCGACAGTATTCAAATACCGGACTTCGAATATTCCGAATGTGTAGTTTCTATTTAAAAAACGTTTTCGGTTAAGCATTTAAAAAATAACCTGGAGGCTTATTCTGAATTGCGATGCGAAAATCAATGAGATGCGCAAATGAAATGCGATGCGAAAGAAAATTGGTATTCTGTTAGACTTTCGCAATCGCATTCGCAATGTATTTCAAATCGTGGCAACGCTACTCAAATAAACGTCAGTGTCAACAAGCGTCAAATTAAAAATAAATAAATTGTTTGTGTTTGGCTGTGAAAATGGTTTATAAAATTTATTTAGGACATTCTGCAAGAAAAAAAAAAAAAATAATAAAAAAGGATTCTGTTGCACTGTGGTTCGACGACGAAGAAGGGCATGAGCAAAATGAAAGGATACAGAGAAGATTGCTTAGAAGCAAATGAATGGAAAAAGGTAATTTATTTTGATGCTTGCGAAAAATAAACGTTTACTTATGCAGAATATTCCTTTTTTCAGCTTTATAAAAAATTTTAGATTGAATAAAGAAGCATTTGTATATGTCTTAAATAATATTATATATCGGAATGCAATACTACGAAATGATGAATAAATAAATAAAATATTATTTTTCACTTACATGTTTGTGCTTTGCGAATGCTATTTTGTTGTCGAATAAATTTTGCGAATTTGACAGGTGTTTGACATTTGTTTTCGCAATGTAGAATACCGACTTGCCACCTTTTCGCATTTGAAATGCGATTAAAAAAAACTTTGCGAATATCGCAATACAGAATAGCAATTGTTCGCATTTATGTATTTTCGCAGCGCATTGATTTTCGCATCGCAATTCATAATAAGCCTCCTGTTAACCACTCTTATTCGAATAAATAAAAAAACGAAAATCAAATTAGTTTTTGAAATAAAAAGTTAATTTAAATAAAAACAAAACAATTCACAAAGTTAGGGACCAACAAAATACATAGTTATGACATGAGGTCAAAATAAACCAAACCAATGGCTTGGCAAACATACCCTTTTTTCGTTTTGTGTTCGCCAATAATCAACACAAGCATTTCGTACAAACATTAATTTTTGTTTTGTTTGCAACGAATGCAGGCGACAATAGTGCTGCGGCAATTTTGTTGCTATTTGTTTAAAACGGAGGAGAAATATAAAATAAGGGAAAAGAATTTGGAGTAAAGAGTATTTTAAACAACGATCTGTTTTGTGGCAGTAATCTGCAAGTAGCTTTTTATACCCCACAACAATAGTCGAGAGGGTATTATATATTGTAACACCTTAAAATATTGGCTCTAGAAAAATTTAAAGTATACTGATCGACTCAGAATCACTTTCTGAGTCGAGTTAACTATGTCCGTCTGGCTAGCTGTCCATTTAAACCTTGTGCGCAAAGTACAGGGGGGCTACTCCCTATTGCGATGCGAATACAATTTCGATGCGAAATCTAAATGCCAACTTGGTACTCTCTATCTCTTTCGCAAAATTGTTTGAAAATTAAGCAATACTGGTAATAAAAATCAAAGATAGTGCAGATTTCCAGTAATGAAATAGTAAAATATGTAAAAAAAACTGAAATTGGAAAGCTTAAACTAAAGAATTAACGCTGGTTTGCCAAAAGAAAAAAATAAAAAGATGCGAAAGACAAATGCGCAAACGCATTAAAGAGTACCAATCAATAGTATTGCGACAATTTTCTTTCGCATCGCAATAGAGAGTAGCCCCCCAGGTCGCAATTATGGAAATAATTTGATTAAATTTGGTACATAGGTTACAATTGCCACAATGACAAGAAAATGGCTCGAATCGGTCCATAATTTCACGTAGGCCCCATACAAGCTTTTTTCCGGAATAGGGTCTTTGTGCTCATAAACCATCTTATTATGTTGGAATTTAGATTACATTTTATTGGAATCGGTCCATATTTGACTATAGCTCCCATAAAAATACTACTCCCGAAAATAACTTTTTATGACATACATAACTTCCTTATAAATGTTGGTACTAACATATAAATTGGCGATACTTACTCTTACGATAGCTTCTATGTCATGACAAAATGTTGTTCTGGTAGGTCCAAAATAAACCATATGTCCCATATAAACGCCCATCCTAAAATCTCATATAGATGAATATATCTAAATAATAATTGGCACAACGAACTTTTACATGAATCTTAAACTCATAACATAATTTTGTTAATGTGGTAGGTCCATGATTGCTCATGGGTCCGAAATAGGGTACACTAGCTATAATTGTTTTTGTATACTGTGGTGTAGGGTATCATATGGTCGGGCTTGACCGACTAAACTTTCTTACTTGTTATTTTTGAAGTTTCCATTTGCGATAAATATGCTTGATTTCTAGCGACGTTGGGACAATATCCCTATGTTCATTATTTCGTCCCTTGAAGAACTATACCAACTGGGATATTTTTATGCTCAGTTCAAGTATTTTTTGTGTAATTAAGGTTTCCATTGTGGGCATATTGGAATTTAGATTATGGGTTTTCAATATTTTTTCTATAGCTACCTATAGTCAAGCTTTCAAGGTCTTTGTTTTTATTCTTAATTAAATAAAAGACAATTTATCTTATTGTATCAATTTATTTCCTACGGTTCGTTGACTAAAATGACAAAATAGTTGCACTCAAAAAGAAATTTCGTATGAAAACGGATAATTCTTCTCTTAAGATAATATTATCAGGTTCATCCGCAATGTAACGACACATTTACATAAGAGCACCTATATATACATAAGGTTGGCAAGGAAAACGGATCAGCTGATCCGCAAAGCATTCGTTTACGTAAGAGTAACTAGACAAATAAAAATTTAACAACTTTGGGAAGGGAGTAACGAATGTCACTAAGAACAAAACTAATGAATGTGTAGTGAATATTTTGGAAAGTCTTTTTAAAAGAAATTTATACCTTCTAGAATGCGTATTTCTGAAGGCAGGGGTCTAATCACCGCATACGATATCGATCAAAATTTATCGACATTTTTTATTTTGGTATCATGACACTCGATATCGAATGAAATGTATCGTAATTTGAGATGATAGCATTCGAGTAACCAAATATTGAGTATAGAGGCCTTCAAAAGGCCCTGCCACTTGCGGGCCTTTTAATATTTACCTCTGGGATAAGAAACCTAATTTATTTATTTCGTTATACCTTTTGGAAGTGAGTTTTTTTTGGTAGGCGAAGAGATAAGTGGTCATAAGTCAATCGTCTTAGAATATCCTAAGGAGCCTGGAGTCTGGGATGTACACTAGGGATGTCAAACCTGAAATCCCGATTCCCGAAATCCCGGGATTTTTCAAGATTGATAAATCCCAAATCCTGGGATTTATTTTTATGAGTCCCGGGATTTTTAACATATCAACTTTTATGTACAAAAATGTTCGTTTTTATTGAATTTTTATACTATTGGGGTATTCACAAGTTATCATAAAGTCATATGTCTTAAAATAATAACATGAAAAAATACGACTGTTGTGAGCAACCCCTCATAATTTAATGTGCTATTAATTACGACAGCACAATAAGCATAGCAAGCAACGTTCTATTTATTTAAGACACTTTTTGTTTACAAACCAACAACAATATTTTTAAACCATTGTAAAATGTTAGAACATTATGACAATAAACCATGATAGCACACCTTGTGAATACCCCATATATACAAAAAAATTATATTTGAGTTATATTTTTTATTGCAAATAATTATTATTTTTGAGTTTAATTTTTGTTTTTGGCACACATCGAGTATTCAAAATTTTTAATTTTTGCTTGATATATGACGACTATTTCTGGATTATTGTATTTTGCTTAATAAAAACCATTATTTTAAGTAGAAACGATATTTGAAGATTCACATCTCAAGTCTTTTTTTACAATTACGTTTAGCAAGTTCAGCTTTGGCTTAAGACATAATAACAAAATAAAAATGATTATTTGTATGCAAAATATAGAAATCAAGAAATAATTGTTATATATCAAGCAAAAAATAAAAATTATTCACGATCCAATTAAAGTTTTATTCAGAAACTAAAGAATAAAAGTTGATATAATTGTAACAATTAAGTCGTAATATTGATGAAATAGCTCATATTCCTTCCGGTCCAATAATAATAAAAAAATTTGCTTAAAAAACATACTGTAAATAAAATAATTTTTTTTATAAATAAACACTATTTGACGTATTCATAAATAAATTATTTAAACTTGTAATCTGTTTTAAGAAACATTTGTATAAACATTTAGTTTTAAAATAAATTTCAAACGTATGTACTTAAATTATTGATTATGGATCTCCCTGGAGGTGTACTGCACTGCAGTCGACATAGTTTTACAGTTTTTAACTCAGCTATCGAGATCGATGAGGGACTGCACTTTGCAGTGTATTAATGTCGTCACAACTTAATTCACATTAAAAATTGAATTGCTGTCAAAAAACCGAAATGAATTGATCTAGAAAAACTAAGAGATACGTATATTTTTTATAAGCTTTTTTCAGAATCTGATCAGTTTGAACATGGGTGATGCCAGTGTTATAAACATATGTATAAAATAAATTGTTTTGTTGTTTTCATTTTTAAAAATTTATAAAAAAAAAAAAAAAAAAAAAAAAACAGAAGTAAGGAAAACATGTGAGATCAATTAAAAATGGATAATCATTCAAAAAGCAAATTTCGATCTACCAAAGGTTAAAATACAATTTGGTTTAAGGATTGATGTTTGACTACTGACGTCAGCAGTCATCGATGGCTGCGAGTGTAAGACGGCAAATCCCTCTGAGGAGACCTAGTGGTTGAGGTCGAAACATGTCAGGGTAACCAGCCGCCTGGGTTCGAATCACACGCCAGCCAGCCTGGCTTCGAATCCCAGGTCAGTCAAGAATGAAAATTATCAATAACAATTTTAATTAATTCTTTATGTTGTAAAATTCCTTTCTTCATAAAAATAATTTTATGAAAATTAAATTTAATGAACTTAAGCCTAATTAAACAGTAAAAATTTGGATTAAAATTTATGTTACGTATATAAAACCTTTTGAAAAAATAGCATCTTAAAGAAACACATAGATCCCGAAAAATCTCGAAATCCCATTTTCAAAAATCAGTACCTCCCTAATGTACACACACAAAATGAAAAACTGGAGATTTAAAAACACGTTTGCTTCTCTGGGAATGGAAAGAGTTTGGAAACTTAGGAAGACGTTTTCTTCGTTAATAAATTCATTAAATACAGTAAAAATAACATTCTAAATTATGTATCTACTACACATTTTTTTGTGTTACCCTTTTCTTGTTTAGGGTTTTGTATAATTCTGAAAATATGTCATAAAAATCTTATTTAATTTGCAACTATGGCTTCCAATCGGAACTATTTTCTGAATCCAGAGATTCGGGATTGAAGAAAATATTTCGGGAATATTTTGAGTCCCGGGATTAACGGAATTTTGATAATTTGTTTTTTAAATTATTTTTTTTATATTTATACCCAATATATAAAACTATTTGAAAAACAACTTAATTTTCCAGTAAAAATACATATTTAACATAATACTTAATACATAAAGATCATGTATTAATAAACGTAACAAAAAACATACAAAACTTATTTTTACCCACATTTGATTATTGATATAAAAAATTACACCATTTCCAATTGTATTTTAAAATTTCTAAATGTATTAGTTTTGATGCTATTTTAATGAACAGTAAATGGTTTTTAATCCAAATTTTGATATTTTAATCAGGCTTTTAAGTTCATTGAATTTAATTTTCATTAAATTATTTTTATGAAGAAAGGAATTTTACAACATGAAATGAATTAAAAAATTATTGATAATTTTTTAATCTTGACTGAGCTGGGAATTGAACCCAGGTGTTCTCGGACAGGTTGCCCAGACTAGTTTCGATTGTAACCACACAATCTCTTCAGTGGGTTACTTACGTATTTTCAAAATTAATTTAAAAATTGTCGAAATATATTTTTAAGTTTTCTAAATATATATTAAAATTGTCCAAATAATATTTAAAATTTTCAAATAAAATTTAAAATTTTCCATATGTATTTTAAATTGTCCATATACGAGTATAGTTCAAAATTATATAAATGTGTTTCAAAATTTTACATATGTAGCTCAAAATTTTCTGAATGTTGTTTTAAAATTGTCCAAATGTATGTTAAAAATACAACACAGAAAAAAGTGTTTTTTTTTCAATTAAAAAAATGGTTTAAAAAGTATTTTTATTTAATTAATGTGATAATTGAATCAATAATTTTTTTAGCTGAAAAAAATTAAAAATTAAATTTTGATTTAATTAACATTTTAGTTGTTTTGAAATAAATTTTTAATTAAAATTTTAATTAAATAACAAAAAATCTTAATTGACTTTTTTCGTTTAAAATAAAATAATTTAAACATGTAGAATTGTTGTTGGGAATTGTCAATATTTATTTAAATAAATTAACACATTGTTTAAAATTTCAAAGTTTTTTGATCACTTTTTTAATTAATATTAAAAATATCATTTATTGAAAATATTTTTTCAAAATTTTAAAATTTTTACTAATCAATATAATCATTTTGGTAATAGGTGCAAAATCAACAACTTGTTTGCTTGATATTATGAATTTAGAACAAATTTGGTGATAGGAGAAATTTAATAATTTTTTCTGTGAAGAGGGAAATTTCCACCCAAAAAAAAATTTGAAAATTCTATTGGGTAAATATTAACATACATTTGGATAAAAGATTTTATTTGTTGTGCTTTATTCCCTTTTTTTATAATTTATAAAAATACTGAAACTTATTGTTGGAGGATAAGCTGTTCATATGCGCATTTCACTGGTTGCTTTGGCCAGATCATCAGGAAACGTTCTCCTAAATAATTTTAGAAAAGCCAAAGCTATCAGCACACAAGACTACTGAGGGAATGAGAATTACATACACTCAAGTGCACGTGCATAAAAAACTGAACTGGCAAATTGTTTTTATTTTGATTTCTTGCGAAAACAATAAAACCAATTTGTTTTGGTTTTTCTTTACCCACTTACAACAACAATTAATGTTGGAAGAATTCCAACTAAAATCCTGGGCTTTCCGGGATCGGTATTTCCCGATTCGAAGCCCTATATGTAACTAATTAGCTTGTTTTTTAATTAATCTTATAAAATAACAATTTAGATTTAAACCATTGCAAAAATTTCGTGAATTCAGTCATTGTTTGCCTAAAAAATTATTATATATGTACATTCATAATTGCATAAATAAATCAATAAATAATAGTGTATGTAATTTATAAAAAAAAATAGAAAACACATAAATTTTACGCCTCTTAACCACAGAGCACAACTGGTCCTGTCAACAGGCAGCTCTCAGTTTATATTTGCCAGCCATTGACTCCCGAGTGAATTGTTGAGAAAGTTAATTTCGTATGCTTGTTATGCATTTCATGGCAAATCTCAATAAATGAGGCTACATATTGCTCCCTCGTACGTTATATTCTTCGGATTTAGCCCGGAGTGACTATTTCTTGTTTCTAAACCTAAAGAAATGGCTAGGCAGAAAGAGGTTTGACTCTAGACTTAAAATCATCTCAGAAATAAATACAAATGTTGCTAACCGGACAAATCTTATTTTATGTGTTTAATTTAAAAATTCTCGTAGTGTGTATAAAACGAACAAAAGAAAATGTTTGCACGTTTGCATTAAATTTGTTTTAATATTATAAAATGGTTAAAAGGTGATACATATTCAGGTATGTGATAAAAATCGTTTTTGAAAACAAAACAATTTAAAATCGATAAAACCGTTTTCGGGGGGTCTACTCCCTATTGCGATGCCAAAGGAAATGGTAGAAAATCTAGTGATTGGCACTCTTTAATGCTGTTTTGTCTTTTGCATCTGTTTATTTTTTTCGTATTGCAAATCATCACTATTTATTTTGTTTAAATTTTCCAATTTCAATTTTTTTTACATATTTTCATTTCATTACTGCCAATCTGCGCCATCTTTAACTTTTGCTGTACGATTTCTTTACTTTCAAACAATTTTAAGAAAGTGGTAGAGAGTACCAAGTCGGCATTAAGCTTGCGCATCAAAATTGTATTTGCATCGCAATAGAGAGTAGCCCCCCAGTATCGTAAAAAATTGATTTCTAATATATTATCTTCTTATTATGTTCATTTTATGTGTTAGTTGTACTGTATTCTGAACAAAATAATACAACAATAATTCAGAAAAGGATCATTGGAATGGAAACGATCGTCTTGACATCAATCGATTTTCATTACATTCCGGATTACTTTTTAAAATTGTAATATATTAATACCCTTTTTCACAAATACATAAATGTGGCGAAGCTTTACTAACTTTTGTAAAACAGTGATAATTGCATTTAATTTTGATAATGAGCTTGCGTAATTTTTTTTATTTTAATATTATGTATGTTTATAGAAAAATATAACATTATAATATTTTCTATGGATTTAGTTTTGATTATGTGCATGTTAAACGGAATATTTTGAAAGATTTAAGTTTTTTTTTTAATTAAAAATTCTATGTTATCAATGCAAAATGTTTTTTTTTCTTTTTTCTCCTTTTTTATAATAAAAACAAAAAAATATTAATAAAAAAAAAACACCCTGATCTTGATGATGTAAATCATGTCTATCAAATTTGTCAGGTTAGTTTGATGACGTCGACACCAACTACAGCAACAGTATCAACAGCCTCACCACGGTCGCCGCAGCGGCAATCGCTGGAGCAACCGGACAAACACACACAGCAGCCAACACAAACACAGCCGCCAATTGGCAGCAATGAGTTAATAAAATTTTCTACATCTTTATCGTTGGCGGCAAATGATACTCTTAATACCAGTGGCGGCAGTAGCAGTAGTAGTAGTGAGTACATGGTTAAATCATCACAAGAAGGTTTAAAATTAACCATAAATAAGACATCCCACAAGTCGTCCATTAAAACATCGACCTCCACAAAAATATCTAATACGGCAGCCCATGGATCGGGTTCGGGATCGTTAGCCTCTCCGATAGGTTCAGCGATATATAATAAAAAACTACATACAGGCCTTAAACCGGGAGTAAATAGTGGACCAGCTTCCAAGAAATCAACATCATCATCTTCCTCGACTTCTTTAGCCACTTCATTGTCGTCTTCGAAATCGTCTTCATCTTCGTCATCCACTAAACACATATTTCAAAAGTCAAACTCATCTGGTAGCTTAAGTACAAAATTAGGTTCTAGTAATAGTTTTACCAATGCATCATCTACGGGTTATGGTCTTTCCAAAAGTCATAGTACAAATTCTTTTTCTGAAATGCGCAGATCATCAAAAAAATCCCATAGTGCCTCAACATCACCGGCATTGCCGACATCACAAAATTCCTCTACATCGGCTTCAACGTCACAGCCAGCAACACGTCTGGATCATCATGCCGATATGATGAAGATCTTACAATATGCATCACCTATAATGGCAGCCAGTATGGAAGGTTTTATGAAGGGATTAAATTCAAAATTTCAAATACCCAAACTATCACAACGTAACAATAATCCTAATACCAACACAAACAGTTCCTCCAACATTTCCTCATCATCGGCAACAACAACATCGTCGTCAATGTCTGATGCTCCAACAGTGACATTTTCATCTTCAGCCCAAAATCATTCTCTCACTGTTAACAAATCTCAAGATATAAAATTAACTACTCCACCATTACTGCATCAGTATCAACAGCAACATAATCAATCATCTGTTTCGGTGCACATTTTAAAAACTTCCAGCTCATTGTCATCATCATCATCAACATCTATTTCTCCTTCAGCAACATCATCAATGTCTAAGTCAAAATCATCCTCATCGTCATCAACTGCCTCAAATTCTTTGGATTTCCTTAATTCAGCTGCGAAATCCACAAATTCAAATTCTAATCATGTCGATGATACTCTGTTGGCAACTTTGACGGCGGGTAAATGACATTGTGCTATTTGTTCTACCTTTAAAACTCCCCATAAGTATTGGTCTTTGTATATGATAAATACGTTTAAAATAAAACTGTTGTAAGTTGGTCGGTCATATTATGATTATTGTTAGTTTTGTTAGTAAACAAAAAAATATTTTATTTTGCACAAAAAACTTTTCTGCCTTAATTTGTTAAGAAAAAAATTTGTAAATCTTTGGAAAAAAATTATTGTTAAACAAAAGAAATTTTTTGAAAAGAAATTTATTAAAAGTACATACAATTGTGAACCTGTTTGCATTTTTATTTTATCACGATCGGAAACAAGTAAATCATTTTATACCCTTCCCGTTGGCAATTTCTACAGTATTGTTCTTATCCTTATAAAGTACATATATACTTTCTGTATCCTTATTACTAGCGAAGTTGATTTAACGATGTATGTACGTCTGTCCGTGTGTATATTGAAATGGGTTTCCCGAAGAACTAAGCTGTTATTTAAGGTTGTTATACACTATCCCACAAAGTCTTAAGTATTTTTCGAAAATGCTTCCCTGATTTAAATATTCTTTAAAAATTTCAAAAAAAAACTTATCACCCGTTTGACGTGAGACTCAATAAAAACGAAAATTCACCACCTTATTTTAGGAAACATCTCAAATCAAAAATGCGTGTTGCAAAAACAGAAATATATGTAACGTTACAAAAAATACATAACGAACTGGCTTAACGAACGAAATTAAGACTGAAGTAGGCAAAGCTTCGCTTTCGAACTATTGATAAACTATTAAAAAGGAATGTTAAGCGATATTAAAATCGAATAGTTGGAATTATTTTAAGTAAATATTACGCGATATCAATCAAGTTTTTCGTTATAGATATTGCTAAAGATTCGCTATTACTATCAAACCAAACCTTCGAGATAAATAGATTTCCTACGCCCACAATTGAACGACGGGTCAACTCTACGAGTTCTTTTTTTTAACGTGAATGCGTCCATTTTGGGACATTGGTTCTTTTAGTAAAACTAAAACTGTAAGTAGATTTTGCTTATTTTGTAGCCGATATTTTTTACTGGAAAATATTTATTTGTTTATACAGCTTTGTTAAAGAAAAACTGTTAACAAATTTAAAAACTAATTACGCGTTTTTTGGTCGGACTTTAAAAAATCTAGACAACACATTTTTTCTTGATCATTGGCGAGCATTGAAAATTCTTGAAAATCAAGAAAATGACCAGACCGTCTGGAAAGCCTATATGGTATAGACGTTATTGTGCCAAAAACAATCATTATTTTGGGAAGGAATAATAAGTTATTTGCATATAATTAACATAAAAAACTTGTTCATACGAGTATACAAAGTGTATGGGAGTGTGCAACAAATGTACCCCTACCAAAAATGTTAGAAAAATAAAAAACAAAATTTTTTTACATTTTATTTATTTATTTATTATTTTATTTATAATTAGCAATATCTCAAAATCGACTTTTTGTGAAAAATATTTTTTCTATTGTTGAAAATTAATCTCTGGGGTATTTGAAACAAAGTTTGTTCTACGACTTTTTCATTTCTGAATTTTTTGAAAGAAACCGTAATTTTTATGTTACTCACGAACCCTTAACTCAAAAAAATTTTGTTTGGAAATGCTTCGCACCTTTGTACAGGAGAGTGTTAGGTCTAAATTTTTTCAGAATGTACCAACACCGAAAAAACCCAAATAAAAGGTTTTATATTAAGGCCCCTATCACGGTTCAACTCAGTTGAGTTGTAATTTCTTAATTTTTGTATTATGGTTTATAACTTTGCTATATTGCGGCGAACAAAACATAAACAAATTACAACTTATCACAATGAGTTGAGTTTCGAACCGTAATAGCGTAATAGTTGAGTTGTGAACCGTAATAGGGGCCTAATTTTTAATAAAAATGTAATTACCACGACCTTGCGGTCAATTTTTGCAACAATTTGTGAAACAGAAAAAAAAATTATTTCAAAATCTTTCAAAAGAGGTGTCTAAAATTTCTCCGTGCCGCTATACAATGCAATGCTTAGTTTCTGAGATATACATAGAGAAATGTCAAAAAAACTAAGAATTTTGGATTTTTTTCGTTTTTTTTAGATTTTTTACATTTGTGTTCGAACAAAACATTCTATCGTCAAGCGGCATGGAGGAGTTTTAGATATAGAAGTTCCAAACATTTCAAATGAAATCAAGGCCATTGTACCCGATATTTTGCTAATCAAAAATTGTCCAACCGTAAATAAAAAAAGTTAGTAATTATTGCTTGTCAATAAGCTTCATATGTCCATAAAAAATGTCATGCAATTTTGAGATATACGATCCAAAATTTACCTTAGATTTTATATTAGGCAGCCTTCTGAAATTCACTGTAAACGCTAAAACTAATTACACCGCTGTATTGAAATTTATTCTAATTTTTTTTTAATACCAGAAATCCGTCTTCAGACTTTTGGGATGATTGGTCCATAATTTACCATAGGTCCAATACAAATTACCCTCCCAAAAATCGTTTTAGTTCGGCTAAAACTGTTAGGAATCATGATATTTTACTCAAGCCAGCTTAAAGTTCTAAAAAGAAGCCCATGCAACTTTCTGATTGTCGGTCAATAATTTAATATAGGTCTAAACCGCAACCAATTTTAATGCTGACGTTCATATTTTTGAAGATTGGTTAATCATATATATGTATTTATCATATAGAGCCCTCTCCTGTCGGTGGAGGGTATCAAAGATTCGGCACAGCCGAATATAGCACTCTAACTTGTTGTTAATGAAAAGTAAGATAAAACTACAATCATCTGACTAAATGCTTTCACCTTGTTATGGAGCCTTGTCTCACATTTGCAAAACTACTCCAGCGGTGAAACAGCTCGTGGGTCATTGCCATTATCTTTTAAGAGCAATCAGTCCGTCCTTGTGTGACTGAATTCTTTTTTAATCTTACTTTTTTAACCTGTTTTGTCGAGTGGATAACCACTTATAGCTCGAATTACTGGTAGACTACCATTTAAGACTCAGATTGATTAGTGGTGGAGACCATAATACTCAGGAGCGGCTTATGGAAGTGTTCGCCTTCATAAACGAAGTTTTATAGATCATATAGAGCCCTCTCCTGTCGGTGGAGGGTATCAAATATTCGGCATAGCCGAATATAGCACTCTAACTTGTTGTTAATGAAAAGTAAGATGTCATCCTCTTAAAATAAATTTAGGTTAAACTGTTGGGTACACAGAGCTACAAGGTGTCAGTCCAGTAAAAGGTTGGCTTAAGCAAAAAAGTATGTGAAGTAATGAGGGAATAGGACTATTGCAAGAAAGTTTTATAAATTGAAATTAGATTCATTGAATACATTTGAAAAATAAAAATGGTATTCTTAAGTTTGTGTTAAAAGGGACCGAAAATAACAGTTATTTGAAATTTTTAAAAAAAGAGCATATAGAAGTAAATGCTTATGCACTTTTCTATGATAAAATATTATGATTTTTAAAGTTTTGACTTTAATTTTTTCGATCAAAAATTTAAATTATTTTTTGATTATCATAGTTGCTTTTGGGAATACAATTATTTATTAAATGATTTTTGATTTATATTTTTTTTGAACAAAAGTAGCAGTGATTTTTTGATTTTTATTTTTTTGAACAAAAATAACAGTTATTTTTTGATTTATTCGATCAAAAATAACATTTATGTTATAGTTTTTATTTTTTTGAACAAAAATAACAATTATTTTTTTATTTTTTCGAGCAAAAATAAAAGTTATTTAAATAAATGTACATGTTTTAATTATTGAGTTGTTTATAAATATTTATTTAAATGCGTGATCATCATTGGGATTTATTATGCGCATTAAAATAAATATTTAAAGTCAACTTAATAATTATAACACGTGTATTTATTTAATGAATAAGTTTTATATTTGCTCGAAAAAATAAAAATCAAAAAATAATTGTTATTTTTGTTCAAATAAATAAAAACTATAACGTAAATGTTATTTTTGATCGAAAAAATCAAAAAATAACTGTTATTATTGTTCAAAAAAATAAAAATCGTAAAATAATTGTTATTTTTGATCGAAAAAATAATAATAAAAAAATATCTGTTATTTTTGTTCAAAAAAATAAAAATCAAAATATAACTGTTATTTTTGTTCAAAAAATCAAAAAGTAACTGTTATCATCTGACTTTTTTAAAAAAAGGAATAACTGTTACGGTCCCTGGTTAAAATGATTAGTTTTTTTTGTAGGGGAATGATTTTTATTATTGTTAAATAAAAAAAATTTAAGTAAAGTTAGTTTATATTTAATTTTTTGTTGTTCGAACAAGAAATAAATTTTGAAAGTTTATTTGAATGAATGATTGACAACACTAATATTTAATCCTTATCCCATACAAAAAAAAACGCATTTGGTATTTGTGGATAAATTTGTCCAATATAGAAAGTTCATTCATTCATTTATTAATTATGTTTTTTTTCTCATTCAATGCATTAAATCCAAGTTTCGGAAAAATTTTTACAAATAGAATCTGGGAATTTTAGTTTTGATAGTGCATAGAAAATATTACTGGAAAATATTGAAGGAATAAGACTATTGAACGATAAAGGCTTTTTAAATTGTAATTTGACTAAGAATACACATTCGAGTTAATATAAAAATTTATAATGTAACATTTTTACATAAATTTATTACATGCTGTTAATTTTTTTGAATATTTTGTGTTGACAGACATTACGAAAAAGAAATAGAAAATAGAAAAATAATTGGAAAGCGTGATCCATTTCGAGGTTCCCTACTTTTTTAAAGAAAAAAAAAAACACAGAAAATACAAATTTAATGGGGAATGTTTATTATCATTTGGAAGAACATTCTTTGGCACTTATTTTTGAAGATTATGTCTATCAAATGTTGGCCGTTAACACGTCGCAAATGGTCCATCCGTTGAGTCCAATTTTAGATGACTCGTTCGAGCATTTCGACTGGTAACAGGCGAATGACACGCGTGATGTTTTGCTCCAAGGCCTGAATCGAAGCGGGCTTGTCCGCATAAACCTTAGACATCGCATATCCCCACAGGAAAAAGTCTAACGGTGTGATATCACACGATCTTGGTGGCCAATCGACCGGCCCAAAACGTAAAATTATGTGCTCACCGAAGTGTTCTCTCAATAAATCCATTGATTGATGCGATGTGTGGGATGTGGCGCTGTCTTGCTGAAACCAAATGTCGCCGAGATCACGAGCTTAAATTTCAGGCATCAAATAGTCGATTATCATGGCACGATAACGGTCCGAGTTGCTGTGCACGGCGCCGAATCGACTCTCCACGGTCTTCGTGTACACTCTCAGCTACTGCCGCTATATTTTCTTCACAGCGTGCTGGACGTGGTCTATTCAGTCGAATATTATCAAATAATGAATGCTGGGTCCCAAAATGGGTGATGGTGTTGCGAATAGTACGCTCAGTAGGCCGATTATGTTGACCATAAGTTGAGCAAAGTGCACGAACCACATTCCTCAAAGAACGTGAATTTTCGTAATAAAGTTGAGCAATTTGTAAACGTTGCTCAGGCGTGAGTCTTTCCATTATGAAATGCCAAACAATACTAAACAAAAATAACATGACAGCATGACACGACTCACACGTGATCTGTCAAAAAAAGTCTATTGAAAAAAGTATCTCTACTTGAATCACCCATTACATAAATTTCCAAAAAAAAACCAGTTTAGACAATTTTAACCCATGAATACAGGAAAAGGGCTAACATTTTCTAAGTATAACACTTCAAATAAAGAACTTTAGGGCAAAACAAATATTAACATTACAGGTATTTATTTAAACAATGTCGACACAACTAACAAATTAATTTGCTACACAAAGTGAAGGGCTCTTACAACTAAATACCCAAAGCTATTACAAAAAATAAAAAGTAAATAAATTTGTTTTAATAAAACATACAACAGTTTGATGCAAAATAAATTGTTGCTAAAACTAAAGGGAAGTCACATTTTCTATAAAGATCAAGAATTTAAGTAAAACAAGTTAGAGTGCTATATTCCGCTGTGCCGAATCTTTGATACCCTCCACCGACATTTCGAATATTTCAGGAGTGGACTCGATATGTATACCCCCATATTCATAAAAAGTATTTTATGTTTATAGAATGTTTATGAAACGAATTTTCTATGAAAATTTGTTTAATAAACCTTTTATTAATTAAAAATATTTTTTATGAATATGGGCGATAAACTTTATAAAAACGGACTTTTGCGGCTTAGACTTATATTAAATTGTTAACCGACAATTGGAAAGTTTTATGCTTTTCTTTTTAGAAATTTGAACTATCTTAAGTAACATACGATATCATGATTCGTAACAGTTTTAGCCGAACTAAAATGATTTTCAGAAGAGGAATTTATATTGGACCCATGGTAAATTATGGATCAATCATCCCAAAATTCTGTAGAGTGATTTCAGGTATTAAAAAACATAATTTTGAAAAAATTTCAATACAGCAGTGAAATTAGTTTAAGCGTTTACAGTGAATTTCAGAAAGCTGCCTAATATGGGATCTAAGGTAAATTATGGACCGTATATCACAAAACTGCATGATTTTTTTTATAGCCATATGGTTGGAACAAATTTTACCGCAATATCTATATCTGTTACGGTTTAAGGTGTAAATTATGTACCGATCATCACGATGTTTATTAGCATGATTTCTACACGCAGAGAAAAAATATGTTTAAAAATGGTCATCTCCAACAAAACTATTTTTAGACAAAATTTTAAACATAATATGTTTAAATTTAACCATATTATTGTCACCAACAACCATACTATTGATTAATTAGTCCTCCATCAAGAAGCCACAACCATATTATGGTTGCCTCTAAACATGTTATGGCTAAATATGACAATAATTTGTTTTTAATTTAACAATAGTATTTTCCTCTTTTCCAAGAGCAACATGCTATTATTGAAAACCAACCTTGCTATTATAAGTGTTAAGCATATTTTAGTTATTATTAACCAAAACATGTTCGGAGGCAACCATAATATGGTTGTGGCTTCTTGAATGAGGACCAATTTAACAATAATGTGTTTGTCGGTGACAAAAGTATGATTAAATCAAACATAATATGTTTAAAATTTTTCTTTTAAAATAGTTTTGTTGGAGGTGACCATATATAAACAAGTTTTTTCTCTGGATGTAGTCTTATTTATTACGGTTTTAGGCGTAATAAACTGTTTCCCGAGAGTAGGGTTTATATGGGGCCTATGGTAAATTATGGACCGATCTATACGGTCCATAATTTCTAGTCTTATAAAACTGCGATGAACGAAATTTTCTTATGATAGCATTATTTATTACGATTTTATGCGTTTTTAAATTTTTTTTTTAAATTTAAAACTTATTTTTTATTTTTTTTGAAGCGGGTATTTTTTTTTTTGCTCAAAAGAGAGCTGGCACCGCTCAATACCATGCTTTTATACCGCTTGTCGATGGAAGACTTAAGTTATACATAACCCACTCGTCGTCCAAAAAGCGACTAGAACTACCTTAAAGGAAAAGACCTAAGCTTTCTTTTGAGCAAAAACAAAAAAAAAAAAACAAAATACCCTCTTCAAAAAAAAATACAAAATAGTTTTAAATTTAAAAAAAAAAAATTTAAAAATATTTAAAAAAAAACAAAAAATTTTTTTTTCGAAAGCTTGAAGGAATAGCTATCTAATTTGTTTGGGAAAAATTTTGCAAAGACCAATAGATAATAAGTGACATGAATGAGAAAGAACACCTGTTTGGCCAAAATGTCAAATTTTGACCCCCTCTAACTCAGAAACTTTTTGACCGATCTTGTTGAAAATTTGTGTCTAAGCTACTATCCAATAGGACTAACTTTGGTGCAAACTTCATCCAAATCGGAAGACATCGATTTCAAAAGTTGGGTCACTTGACATGAAATCCCCCATATACCTACACACATACACGTGTGTATTTTCTTTAAGATTTGTGAATACATTTAGGCTTAATAAAATTGCATTTCATTACGTCCTGCAACAAATTGTTCCGAAACTAAAAAGCGGTATGCAAAAGTCTGCAATTACACCAACTTAAAAACTAGCAACAGCTCTGTGGTTTTTCGCACAAGGATCATATCAACTATCCGTTGAGAATGACTTTAATTTGTCCTTGGCTCAATCCACACTTAATAAAATTGTACCCGAAGTTTAAGACGCGATGAATTCCCCAATTTGTAATAATTGGATAAAATTGTAATATCGGAAGATGAAGCAATAGAGTGCAAAAGTCTTTTTTATGAACGAACTGATTTTCCTGGATTCATAGGACGCGTAGACGGATGCCTTATATAAAGGATGGGTCCATACAATAGTTCTCAACATTTGAACTATAACAGAAAAGCCTTCTTCAGCTTAAATACAATGTTTGTAAGTACTTGCAATGAATATATACACCAAATTCAGTTTTTAAAGATATGATGATGCCAGACATTCAGGATCTGTGCCAATGTTCTGTAACTCCCCCGACGAGAAATTTTTCGATTGAAATGTGAGAAATGAAACCAAAATGCCATAAATTAAAACAAACAGCTGTTTTTCTCACTTAACGGCGTCTTAACTTAACTTGTTGGCGAGTAATAACTGTCACGTAAGGAAAATTTTCGCCAATATACTGAAAAAGTGTGTCTATAAAATGTTTGGGAGAAAGTTCCCGCTTTGAACTGTCAAATAAACTGACTCGTAAAAACGGGGTGAGAAAAATTTTTAGCACTAAAAAATAAATTAAAAATGCAATGAATATGAACACGGAAGAGTATTATGTTCTTGGCAGATTTATTCATTGTTTAATGATTTTGCTTTTAACATTTTTTAAAAATAAACGAATGTTTTCAAAGCAATTTGTTCATCAACAAACATTAAAGTCACACTTTATATTTTTTGGTATAGCCGAAGGTTGTTTTTTCGCCGCCGTCGTTGAAAATGTTTCAATTTTAGTCAAATTTAATGGACTGGCGCTCTCAACATCTGCAATTTCTAATCGGCTTCGAGTGGAATATTATGACATTTATAACGTAACGACGTAATCTCTTTTGATAGTTTTCGACATGAGTTACAGACACACTTTTTTCTTACTTTTCGAAAAACGATGGAATATTTTGTTTCACATGTTTTCGATTCGAGAAGTTCTCACAAAAGTTACAGAACATGGGTACTGGCCATGATTCTTTAATTTTAAATACCAGCCGAGTTAGAAGATTTCTACGAGAAAAGTATGCAGCTGGCGAATGTAATTATTGCATTCTTGGTATGAAATTTCAAATAAAATATATTTAGTTCAACATATATGTAAGTTAATTTTGCTTCATGTAATTACTTTATGCCAACCATCTCAATTACGAATTGGCGGTCCAAGCGGATTTACCTTTTCGGCAATTTCATTCATAAAAAAGAATTAAAATTTAAGGGTTTTATTCACTTCCGAAACCCCTTATCATATGCGAGATTTTTTTCCATTTCAGAAAGCAAAATTTCAAATTAATTTACAGTCGTTTTTTTAATTTGGTTTTAGTCGTTTCAAATTTGATGGAAAAAATTATTACGACAGAAAAATAATGTTTCTTAAACGCCCGGGAGACTATCAAATAAATACATCAATCATATAGTTGTGTGCGTGCAGTCGTTATTTTTCGGGTACACATACGCGTTGTCGGCAATGCTTGATGAAAATCAAAAAGTTTTTATTTTTTTATTTTTTATTTACTATTTTCGTTTCAAAATGAAGAATACCGATATATTTTAAATACATGACAATAACACCAACAGTGATGCCAAACGGTCGTTTTTATTTTGTTTTCAAACGATAACGCCAAATAGAATATTGCCGATTACACTGTGCAAGAAGTTGACACTTTTCTTTCGTGACAAGCTGGGCACCTGGCGTTTTAACATAATTCGGGTACGCTGAATCCAGTGGTGCCCGCGGTTTTTTAAGATTGGCTCTGGTTTTCGAGATATACCGTTATTTCGAAAATGGAGGAGGTTTCACAACATATGTTCGCATAACTCAAAAACGCTTTAGCTTACAATACAAAACAAGAGAACAAATATTCAAATTTATGCTATTCCAAAGAAATATGCATGCATTATTACCACACTTTCACTTTGCGGTAGGAATTTTGAAAAATCCACAGTTACCGATTAAAAAATTATTTTCTGAAAAAATCAAAAGTTGTAGACAGACTGTAATCACTTATAGCTTATTTTGTTTGAAACTTTGTTTTTTATGCGCGTAGAACCCTAGCCTTAAATTTTGCACCTGCAGCGCCTGAGATACCCCTAGACGGGCCAAATGTATGTCCAGCGCAACTTTATTTTCCATTCCCATCATTTGTTTCTAAGGCCTAGGATTCACTCCTAGGAGGATAAAATGTATGTTTATTGTTCTTAACATTTTCTTAAAACATTGCCATATATCTCCACCCCTTAGGGGGGCTCCCATACAAATATGGCCGTTTAATGAAATTCTTAAATTTGGCCCCTGCAGCGCCTATAATGCCCCTAGATGGGTCAAATGTATGACCAACCCCACTTTATTTTTCATTGCAATCATTTATTTCTAACATACCCACCCGCTATCTCCATTCCTTAAGGGGGCTTCCATACAAAATGTTCAATGCAGACTAGAAATATATTGAAGAAAAAGTCCCATAAATTCCCAGAAGTCGCCCCTAGTGGTATATAATGTATGACCGACCTCAATTAATTTTTTGTCCTTAACATTTTCTCGAGACATACTTGCCCCTTATCTTCACTTCTTAGGGGTGTCCCATAGAAATATTGCGTTTTATGAAATTCTTAAATTAATTAAAATTTGTCGACTTTTGTGAATAAAATCAAAAGTTGCAAACAGATTTTAATCATTTATGGCTTGTTTTGTTATGAATTTCGTTTTTTATACGTCTGCAAAAAATTAGAATTTTTTATGAATTTTTAAAAAACAAAAATTTCGAAATTTTGTTAAAAAAATTATGTTTCTAAAACGACTGCGGATATTAGAAAGAAGTTTTACATTTCTTAAAGGAAATTTTATTGCGGAATTTCGGTTTTTTAAGTTTTTTCAATAAGCTAAAGCGTTTTTGAGTTACGCGAACATATGTTGTGCAACCTCCTCCATTTTCGAAATAACGGTATATCTCGAAAACCAGAGCACCACTGGATTCAGCGTACCCGAATTATGTTAAAACGCTATGTGCCCGGCTTGTCTGTTTTTTCAACTAGCATAGTGTTATTAACGACATTACTTGCCATACAGCTCGCTTAACAATCGCTTCATTGCAAAATCAATTTGTTGAAATGTTATTTCCAGAAGTTGTCCTATTCACTGGTCCCATTTCTTGTGCGATTTAACGCGTCTGGATTAGTTTTTTTTTGGGACAATGTTAAGTGATTGGCTAATGAAGACAAACCAGCAACTCTTAAAGCATTAGAATACAATATTCAAGCCACAATTGACGCCATTTATTAGAAAAAGTAGTCAAAAATTGGACTGATCGCATGGACCATGTAAGTCATCATCCAGACTTGCAATTCGTGTTGCAGCAATTCTTGAGTTTTGTTGGAGCTCTCAAAAGAAATTACAACACGTCTGTATTTAACGAATTCATTTATTCAACTCCAATTAATCTTATAGAATATAAAATGAAAAAGAATAACAAGGAATGAGAAACATAAGAAATGTCATATGCAATTGGCTTGTATAGTTGCCAGTAACCAACAAGTTTAATGGTGAGAGAGGTGGGGAGCGGTACTCAGTTTCATGTACTCTACAATTCTGTTTTGTTTTGTTATTTCCACAGTTTTAAACTTTAAGTTGGTTGTAGGTGTATTTATATACAAAATATAAAAAGGAGAAGATGAAAGACATGATAAAAATACATAAATTGCTAAACTATAATTTCATAATCTTATGCAATTGTAAAGCAGAATTTTTCGAAATTGCAGCAACAAATATTGCAAGTCTGGTCGATGACTAACTCGTAGCCGAGGCGGACCGTAGGACCGTTAGCGAGTTACTGACCGAATAATACAAAAAAATTGTGAAAATAGTGCAAATAATATATGTTACTATATCTTAAAAATATTACGCCAATGTTATCAGCAGATGAAAATACGTAACGATCAGCTATTTTTATTTCATAAAATTTGAAAAAGCTCAATTTTGTTGTTCTTTTTAATCGGATTTGGCTTAATTGACTTAGAATTGCTCAAGGACCCCGGAAGATATATACTTGTGGAGGGTATAAAGAGAATCGTACTCATAACAAAATCCTACGGGAAAAATTTTATTACTTAAAACTTCGACAAAGTAATGGAAAGTGATCAAAAACAATCCAATTGTTTTGAACATAACTTTTGATTGTATTCCTAAAAATCAAAAATAATAAAATAAATAAAATGTAATGTTCCTAATACACCATCCGACTACTGTACTTTTTATAAAAGTTATAACCTTGGATACACATGTATGTATCATTTAGTTTTGCCATAAAATCAATACGGGTCAAAAGTGGAAAATTCATTAATATTCTTTGGAACAAAAATTATTTCTTGCTCTCTGCATAATTCCTGTCTATTTTAAGGACGACAATTCTGCCAAAGAAAAAGTTTATTAAAAAAAATTCTTTTATAAAATCCTGCGACATTTGTTTAGAAAACCAAATTTAAAGTTCCTTGTGGTTGCAGGCAAAACTAAGGTCGAACTTTTTAAACGAATGCTGTATAAAGTTGTTAATGAAAGCCAAAAAGAAAAAAGTGAAAAGAAAATCATTTTTCAAAGGCTTAAAGGCGTTTTAAATAACTTTGATTCTTAATCATTACAAATATTTTTTTCTTGAAATTTTTCGGTTGGTAGTTCCTTTCTTAGCTTCTGTTTTTTCTATTCTAGAAAAAGAGTTTTAATTTCAATGAGTTAAAATTTGTTTTGATTGGTTTTTGCGTTTTAAATTTAAAAGTACTACACACACCCAAGACAAGTCATTTTATTAATATTAATCCGGATGAATTATTTTTGTTCGTTGTTCGATTATAAAGTTATTCATAATTAACTCCCCAAGTCTCCTTCAAAAAATGCTAAACAAACAATTAAAAAATAATAATTAAAAAAGTTATAAAGAATTCAAACCATATAGCACATTCTGCGCCACCCTGTACATTCATTGTATTGAAATTTTGCACCTTCAGGCTGCTTATTAATTATACAAACATTTTCCTGGCACAGAGGCGTTCGTTCCCATTTTCGTCCTTTATTTCATTGGAAATTTGATTTTTAACTAAAATCTTCCAAAGCGTAGGAAAATATTTAGATTCTATTCAATTACACAAATAATTAGATTTACACATAAATTGAAAAATTTTGTTTGGGAACGTCAGTAAATTTGTATTTGGAAGGGACAATAAAAGAAATGTGCACCAAACGATTCTAACCAACTGTGAGTGACATTCAGGTTAAATTGTGGACACAATTTATATAATTTTTTTTTAGGGTTTCAAATCAGAAATCTTTTTGAGTAATTCCTGAGAAAAATTTGAATAATTCCCGGAAAAATCGAAATTTTCTCTTAATAAAAGTCTTTAATATTAGTACGAGGTTTGATAACAGTAAGTTTTCAGTTAGTCGATGTCGAAAGAAAGGTTAAAGTCAAAACTTTTAAAGTACTGTATTCGGCTTTTCCATATCGACACCTAATATTCAAAATTCTCTATCTTAAAAAAGTGCAATTGTTCAGTAGAAAAAACCGTTTATTTTTCTTATATCAAAGAAAATTTAAATTGTTTCTTATACAATTTTTATTAAACCTGACTACTTGAACTACTTCTTCAGTATCGCTTGACAAGTCAAGAATTGCATTGCAGTAAATGTTATGTTTATGCATTTTTG
The DNA here is from genome assembly GCA_943735925.1 of Pollenia amentaria. NCBI lineage: Eukaryota > Metazoa > Arthropoda > Insecta > Diptera > Polleniidae > Pollenia > Pollenia amentaria. The sequence continues at coordinate 39,812,564 of OX031009.1, forward strand.
CACATCGACCTTTATTTTCCATTGTTTTAACAATTTTACCAGTTGATATATATGGCCCTGTAGGTATCTAGTAGGGTATTCATTTAATCGGGCTTTTGCTTTAATCGGTTAATCGCTCAATTAATTAGCCGAGGTTTTGGTTTAATCGGTTAATTTTGTAATTGATCGGTTAACCAACTAATAAAGTTTTTTTTTAAAAATTAAGTAATTTCAATACATAAAACTTCATAAATTATTTATTATTTAGAGTTTATTTTTAAAAAAAAAAGCAATAGCACAACAAACATAACAATTCTTGAACTAACACGAGCAAAAAAAAAAAAAAAATAATTCATAAATACAGTACTTTTCGCTTATAGCGAACTTGAAGGGACTGGGCAAAATGGTTCGTTTTAAACGAAGTTCGCTTTACATGAAGACTTGAAAAAAACCATTTATATAAGTGCACATGCATGTGAAACTCCTTTGTCTATTTATTAAAACATTCATTATTAGGATATTTTAATACAAAAAATTAGTTTTTAAAAAATCAGGTATTTTAGTTTGCTTATTACCAATATTATTTTCATTTATATGTATGTAATTCCACTTGAGCCAAGTTGTCAACAATTTGTTGTGGAGTATCGCGTGACTGAAGAAAAGTTCTTACATAACTTATGCTACACTCACAATATTCTGTACGTTAAATTAACTGCAATTGTAATATAAAATAAATGAATATCCAGTTAAAACCGGTCTACTTATTTTTTATTTATTTTTAACGAAAAGTTCATTTAATTTTTACTGTCAAAAATTCAAATGCGAATGCCGTAAAAACGAATGAATTTTCAGTTATTTTATGTAATTCAGTAATTGTATATAACACAGGTTTTGCTCGAATTTCTAAAAAATACCAGACACACGGCCGCTTGTTTTTCTAATGAGAGAGGGAGAATATTTATTTTTATTCACTTACCCTGTTATACATATTTGTTTTACTTTTGTTGTACTGACCACTTTGTTTACAGAAGAACTTTCAATTATAAGGCACCAGCAGAATGCCCGATTCGCAATTATTTTACCATAAAAATTTCATGTATTTAACTAAAAAATTTTAACAAATAGAATATGGGAATTTTCTACACAAACAAGCAAATCGTTTTTTACTTTTCCTTTTTGCCACAGATCTATAAATAGATAACTAAAAATTAATTTTTTGGTAGTTAAATTATATAAAATAACTGAAAATTCATTTATTTTTTCGGAATTTGTGGTTAATGTTTTATGGAATTCGCGGTTGAACTTTTGACAGTAAAAATTAAATTAACTTTTCGTTAAAGTAAAATGCAAAATAAGTAGATCAGTTTTTAAGTAAATTTACAGTTGTTTTAAATTTCATTTTCATTTAATTTTACTTACATAATACTTTTACTTAATCAACTGACAATATTTAATGCAACCGAAAATCCGTTTTAATGTGCTCTTAGTTTTTTTTAATAAATGTTAGAATCAGTTAAAAATTAATTTGCTTGGAATTTTAAATGTTTATTTATTTAAAAATGACTAAACGGAATACTTCTTGAATAACCTACAGTCCGTTACTGTAATAATATTGTAAGTGTACACATTGCATCCAGAGCAGTAGTGACTGGGATGGGCTCTTCGTTGTCCATATCACCGTCAAGGTCGTCATCACCAGCGCAAGCAGACTGCAAAATAGCTTCGTCGTCCAATGCTTCCGTAGTTACAAGGTCGTCATTAAAACATAGGTAATCATTGAAGCTTATTGTCCCAACAGTAAATGAAAATAAATCCTTTTTATTACCATCTGTAAAAGTTTCCATTGGTTGGCTTATCAATTCTATTAATGGCAGATCATCATCCGAGTCGAACTCACCCTCATTCTTGTTAAATATGCCGTGCCGAAAGCAATTAGCAATTGTTGCTTTGCTGACTTTTAACCATGCCATATGCAAAAAATTTATTGCGTCCAGTATACTAACTTTGAAGTCATCTTCACCCATATCAACTGAATTAAAAATTTTTGAGAGAAGTATGTGGCGATATTTTCTTTTCAATGCGTGAATGACACCTTGGTCCATAGGTTGTAAAACTGAGCTAGTATTTGGAGGCACAAACACTAATTAAATGCACTCTAAGTCCTTTGTATCTGGATGAGCTGGGCAGTTGTCTACCAGTAGTAAAATTTTTCGATTCGCACGGCGTAAATTATTGCCCCATTGTCTTAATTCATTGTGTAAAATTTCGGATGTCTTCCAAGCCTTTTTATTAGATTGGTAATAAGCTGGTAATTTTTTTATGTTTTTGAAGCACCTGGGATTTTTTGATTTTCCTTTTACTAAAAGTTTTCGTTTCTCTGTACCCGTCATATTTGCTACAACGAGCACTGTTACTCGTTCCTTTGATAGTTTTCCACCTGTACAGGTCTCACCTTTGAAGCACAGTGTATTATTAGGAGTCAGTTTTTAAAATAAACCAGTTTCATCGCCATCGAATATGTCCTTATCTTTAAAACTTTTTCTTATATCTGGACACTTATTCTGCAACCAATCATTCCCCACATCCACATTGACTTCAGCCGCCTCTCCAACTATTTTTCCGCTAGTGATGTTGTGGCGTCTTTTAAATCGAACAATCCAACTTTCGCTGCACTTAAATTCGGAGTAGTTAAGCTTTTCTCCAAATTCTTTTGCTTTCGCCTGTAAAACGGCATTGGTTATAGTAAAATTACTGTCTCTTTTCTGAGTAAACCATTTTAATAGGCAATGATCGAGTTTTATGAAACAAGGGGTTTTAACCTTTTTTATGTTTGAGAAGTTTTGCTCAAAATTAGTTTGGACCAAGTCCTTATTTTTCCAAATTGTAGCAATTGTTGACTTGCTGGGGCCCAATTCTTGGCATATTTGCTTTTGTTTAACACCTTGTTGTAAGCGTTTTATTATTTTATATTTATCTTTGGAAGAAAAACATATTCTTTGTTTTTCATTTGGTACTACGTCCATCTTGTAACTTTGCAATTTTCAACTGCAGTCTGCACATCGTCTTCGCACAAACAAACATTAGTCGTATTAAACGGGTTCGTTATAAACGAAAATGACTGTATGTAATACGTATCAAGAATGATAGAAATAAATACTACGACATCAGGCTGGCATAAAATTATTTTACTGCGCATGTAGTAACTCTGACGTCACACAACCTGTGTTCTCATTGGCTATAATTTTTTAGCTCTCAAACTGATATATTTATGTGTAAACATAACAGTGGGGCAATTAATAATTTCTATTTAAATTATTTAAAATTAAAGAATTTTTTTTAAAGTTATTTTTATCATAGTTTTATTTATTACATATATACATACATATACATACATACATAATGTATATTAACTCTATCTTTACTACATAAAATAAAGCAGACGAAAAAGGGAAAATACTTTTATATCAATAATTTTTGCTTCTAATTTTATTTAGATTCCTCTTTCGCTTGTAGGAATTTTAAGCAATTTCGCCATTTAGTAACCTCATTCGAAAATACTTCCTACATCTAACGCTGCATTTACACATTAAAGTACTTTCATGAAAATTCTGTATACGTATTATCACCACAAATTTCACAGAAAAATAATAAACTTTCGTGAAAATTTACATGAAAGCAAGGACCGGAAAACGTTTTTTTTTTTATGTTTTTTAAAAAATATTTATCATTGGTGTTCGAAAAATATTTTAAATTGTACAATAACCATAAATAGATAAAAATATTTTGTTTGATATTGTTTCTTTAAGTTCAAAATAATAAAGTTCTCAAAAAAACGTTTTTGAGAAAAATATTTTTTTTTTGTTCTTTTGTACAAAAAATTACGAATCGAAAACTTAATTTTTTCTTTTTAAAAATTTAAAAATCATGCGTACAAAATAATTTTTTTTTCATCAGTTTAAAAAAATAAAAGCAAACACAAAAAAAAGAAATTTATTTTTTCAGTACAATATTATTTTGTACATAACAAAAAAAGAACCGAAAATTAAAAATTGAATTTTTTTAATTGACAAAATTTAAACTCATACGTACAAAATTATAGTAAAAAATATAAAGCTAATTAATAATAAGTAGTTATAACATGATAAAGATTATCCTAGAACTAAATAGTAATCTTATCCATTACCTTGATGTTGAGTTTGAGCAACAATAAATTTTCTACATGCTCAGAACTTAAATTCCTTCTATTTTTGGTCATAATAATTGGCAAAGCACTGAAGGCTGTCTCCACAGATACCTGTGTTGCGGGTACAGCTAATGCAACAGCAGCTAGTTTTGATAATTAAGAATCTCTAAGGATTTTGGCATTTGCAATTTTAAACACAATTTCATATTATAATTTTAATTAAAATTCAAAATTTTAACTTCAAATTGAGTTTTTATTGTTAGTTTCTAAAAACAAAAAAAAAAAAAATATTTTTCTCAAAAACGTTTTTTTTCAGAACTTTATTATTTTAAACTTTGAAGAACAAATAAAACAAACTAATTTTTATATATTTTTTTTGTACAGTTGACAACATGTTTTGAACACAAATGATAAATATTTTTCAAAAAAAAAAAAAAAAAAAAAAAATAAAAAAACTTTTTTGTGTATTTTTCAAATTTTTGTTTCTTTTCATGTACAAAACACATATTGTACTTTAAAAATAAATATCTTTTTTGTGTTTCCAATTTTTTTTTAACTGATAGAAAAAAAAAAATTATTTTGTACGCATGAGTTTTGAATTTTTCAAATGAAAACCTTAAATTTTAAGTTTTCGGTTCTTAATTTCTGATGCCTGCATGAAAGTGAAATTTCATTTTCAAAATGTCGTCAAAGGGTAAACTTCAATCAAAAATTTTCTCTTTTTCTTCTTTTATTGTTTTGCTTATTTCAAGTTTCAGAGTTACCGAGCCAATTATTCACGCCGAACTTCAGGCATTCGTTTAAAATAATATTTATTTTTATTAGTTTTCATGATATTTATAAATTTTAATAAGAATCATTGTGTTCTTAATATTTAGTTAAAAAAATATATTAAAATTCTTTATATATACGATAAAACAATTTCAATTGGCAACACTGCTTAGTTATTGTCGTCTACTTTCATGAAATCGCTTTCTTGAAATTTTCATTGAAAGCTAGCTGAAAGTTGGACTGAAAGTAGAAAGATGTAAATGTGTTAGTGAAAAAGTGTGAGTGTATTGCGACTTTCAAGAAACTACTTTCATGTGTAAATGCCTAGTAAAAAAAAGTTTTTTCATGTCTTAAGCTACGGTCACACTTATTAAATATTTGACCAAATACGCATAACCACTACTTTTGTTACTAGTTAGTAAGATTTAATTAACATGGTCTTAATATTAAAAACTAAATCTAATTATACTTCTAGACATAGCAAAACACTTTTTTTTAGATGTGGTATAATCAAAATAAACATTGGAATTCAAGAATATTACATTTTAGTTTTCCTGTTGGTCCCGCGTTTTTCGTCAAATATTTGACAAGTGTGACCGTAGCTTTAACTTACTTCAATTTCCTTTCCTTCTAACAAACGATTTTACAAATATTTTGCTTTTAAGCAACAATTTTTCCCATTTACTTGCAAGAAGATAGCATCACATGATCTCAACGTTTCCATTAATGCACTTGATGGTTTACTTAACCCATCTTCACTTAGGTGGTTAACCCATGAATAGTTTAGGTTATCTATTCTTTTGGTGCACGGCGATTGCTAAATCTTATTCAAAATAATTTAGTAATGAACTTCAAAAATTTAATTTTAGTTAACTTACCCATTTCAAATTTTAAATTTCTTCAAAATCTTCTTGTGTGAAATGTATAGCACAAATTTTTTCTTTATTCAAAATTACTGATTTTACTCGCTTGCAAAATATTACCCATAGCTTGGTTTGGGCTGAATTGTTTAGACAATTGTAAAATGATACAGCTAGAGTCAAAAATGTTAACATATTATTAAAAACAGGCTAAACGTTATTATTTACATAATTTCTCACTTGTTTTTTTTTTGCTGTTACTTTATTTGCATTTGCCCACTGAACACTTCATATTTTCACTCTTTTTTTATTCTCTTAATTTTTAAAATCTTAATTCTTTTGCTATACAACTTTAAACACACGAGCTTTAACGTTTTTAATATTAATTTATTATTTTAATAATATTTTTAATACAAAATGTTAATTAAAATTATTAGTTTGTTTGACAATTAATATAAAATGTTTTTGAAAACTCTCTGAGTAAATTTATTGTAGGGTAGCCAACTATTACGCAATACATAAATGTTTTCCAAGAAATGATGAATTACACATATAAAAAAGCCTTGGAAACCTATGAAGGGAACTACTACGTCATCACATGCGCAAGGCGTAATCTTTATTTCTCTCATTCTTGATACATATTTTTTAATTAATACATAAATATTATGTAGTAATTAATAAATAAACTCTTTGATAATTTTATTAATTATTTCAATAGTTTAAGGAGACCTTCAAAATAATCTTTTAGACAAATGTTTAGGATTTAAGCGATTCTTTTCTTTAGTTTTGATAAATCTTGACTTGGAAAAAAATCTTTCACTTATCGTTGATGTTGGAGAAATCGAACGCAATCCATAATACAGAATATTTAATTTCTCAATCCTTTTCCTGGATTTCTCAAAACGTATCAAATCTTCCATTATGTCATTAGAGTCCTGTTTTAATTAAATTAAATTTTCAACTCTTCTAATTGTTTCGGTTAATTCTGTTAAAAGATTGATATGAGAAAATATGAGAAGAAACAAATAAGTAAACACATACATACATATGGGAAGTTCCAGCGAAAAGTTTCCTTTTTGTTACGTAACGCCAGAAGTAATTTAAGTCGTTTATCAAAAATTGTATAGGTATAATTTACTTTTTTATTTGTTTTGTTAAGCGCAACTAGCTCTATATTAAGTTACAAAAGGACTAACTATTGAACAACATGGTTCTAAAATACAAGATTATTTGCTTTCTGGCGTTACATTACAAAAAGTAGACTTTTCGCTAGAAATTCCGATATGTACCTTAAACGAGCAAAGATTTTTAAATTTGATAACTTGGAAAATAAATCTTTATAAGTCCAAAGTTTATTTAAAAAGGTTTAATACAAAAAGTCTTGCTCAATTCGCAGACTTATGCAGTTTTGTAATGCAAGTCAAAATCCACTTCTGTTTTTTGTAACGTCACGCCGGCGGATATTTTTTTGCGTATATCTTCAAATCCTTAGGGTTAATTGTTGTAAATATTTTTCTGAATATAGTGCTGCTTTATTACTTTCTAATATAAACTTTTTACAAACCTGACTTCTTCATTTAATTTTTTTACATTTTGTCGTACAAATATCACGTCACGTTAAAATGGAAATGCCTATATAAAAAGTACGTGAAACAAAAAGCTGTTGACAGCAAAAAGCTATTAAAAATTAAGATCCCTTTTTTATTTGTATGAAAAAATATTATCTAAACGCATACCTTTTGCATATAAGACGAAACAAATAATTAAAAAAACAAAATAATATGTTATAATACCACTAAAAATTAAAAATTTTGTTACGTCGGGTAATCGACTGAAATTAACCGGTTTAATCGTTAATCGAAAATGGCCAATTTTAAATTAACCGATCAGTTAATCGGGTATTAATCAATCGATAAACCGATTAACGGTTACCGAATGAATACCCTAGTATCTAGATGCTTGGTGGTTTTCGTGGATGCTTAGAAAAGTTGATGTTTGTTTGTAGTTGTTGGTTGGTATGTCTGAAGCTTTCATATAAGTTTACAGAGATGTTCTGAAAATCGAAAACGAAAAACGCAAGAATTTAAAAGTTGTACAAGAAATACAAATGCAATACAAAACAAATATTTCTCTATTAAACAAAGTTCTATTAGAAAATAAAAAAAATTAGATTAAGGGTGTACTTAATAAAAAGAACTTCAAAATTCTTGCGTTTTGCGTTTTCGATTTCTAGAACACTCTTATTATCTTTCAAAAATTACGATTACGTTGATAAATTTTATATAAACATTAGAATTATGATAGAATCACTCTTCTTTAGCTCCTATAAAATGCTCACCCATTATAGGTATAACCTTATTATATTGGTGTAGGGTACTATACTATTGAGCTTACTTAGCTAAAATTTCTAACTTCGAAAAACCTATCGAATTATAAAAAGCCTAATTTAAGCTTTCGTGTATAAACAGCATAATGAAGGAAAAAATATATTCTTTATTTGCTCGTCTTTAAAACAGTAAGAACAGTTTTTTTTAAATTTTAATTAAATAAAATTAAATTAAATCATTATACTTTTTAATGTCATAACTAAAATTTATATATTACAGCACTACCGTATGTTATATTTTTCATCATTAAAACAAAAACGGAAATGCTTGTCATTTTGTAAAAAAAAATGGTTATATTCTTGTGTCTACCCCCAAATGTAATTTCCGATGTTCTTAATGTATCAAAAATTTTGATCGATGTATTTTATACATTTACACACATACATATGTATGTATGTATGCATGTATATATTGGACCAAATAGTAATGTGTTAGTGAGTTATGGTCATATGGTTCTATTTAAAATTTTTTTTTATTGTATATTAAACTTTAGTAAAAAGTCGAATATTTGTTGATAGCCAGAGTGCACTCCTGCCACTGAAATCATATCAAGCAACGTCCATTCTTGTTAATCAGTGTAAATATGAACTATCCAGACTGGGCTGTAAAGCTGACATTCGGGCCTGTTCTAAAAATCATTTGATTTCAAATCAAGTGATTTTAAAGTCACATGTGCCTTTTAAAATCACACGTGTGATATTGTGGTGTTCCGCTTATGTGTTTTTCGGTGCAATCTTCAATTGCCGAAAGCACAAAATCTAAGTGAATTTCAGAACACCACAAAATCACACGTGTGATTTTAAAAGCATGTGATTTGAAATCACGTGATTTTCAGTACATGCACGATTATTTTTATTTGCACCCGTGTGCATCAGAACTACCATGGCAATGAACATGTATTCGATTTAAGTCTATAGTAATCGGAATGTGCAAAGCCAGTTAAAAAGTGACAATACGGAAATTATGGTATTTTTTGTAATAGTAACGAAGAAATATTAATTTTGAAAAAATAGTTATAATCTTGGTAAAATTAAGATTTGAAATGTTTTCAATTGTTAATGATTCTAAATCGATCAGTTAACCGAACTCAAGGCAAGACATGTTTTCAAATGTTGATATCTACGGCTCAAATTGTATAGCCAAATTATTCTACGCATCTTAGGCAACATTTTATCCATAAAAAGTGATAAGACATGTAGAGTCAAAATTTGACTTAAAGACTCTTTTTGACAGCAACTCTTTTTTTTTTCTAAATAGGCCTTAATGACTTTAGTTAAACAACTTTAAACAAATCCCACTCTTGGTTATAATTTTAAGGCGAATTAATCTGACATAGAAGTTTAAGTGCGATACAAACATTTTATTCTTAGGGTGAGCGTGAAACGGTAGCAAAGTTCTATTGTGAATTAAAATTGTCAAAAATTTCGACGCACCTCAACAGTGTCAAAATTTTACTTTCATGAGTACTTTGCTACCGTTTCACACACACCCTTATACAAAATATAGACTATAGTTTCCATAAAAGACGTTTATTTAAATCAGCGAAAAAGTATTTATGTCAACCTTACCACTCAATTTTATGGATAAAGGTCAGGTTTTTATCAAACCTTCCATAGTTCCCCTTTTTAAGACCATAATAAAGTTATCCATAATGAATTAGGGAAAGTTACTTGTAAAATTTAAAATTTTTTATACTTCAGCATACAGAGAGTATTTGATACATTTTTCATTATGAACGTACACTTTTCTTTCAATATATGTAATTTACGACCGTCATATTGAATTCGATTGTCTGTTGGAGTGTATTAAGGGCAAACAACGGAAAGAGGATGAATAATAAAGAGAGCAATTGTTGACAAAGTTGGTAGAGGTGTATTATTTTTTTTTTTTTTTGGCACTATTCGATTTTAAAATGTATAATAGTATTGCAAATCAACACGCACACAGTGATACAAAATCGTATTTTCCGAATCGCAATGAGATTAAACCAAAAGCAAATGAAAGCTGACCTTTTTCAAAAACAGAGAAAAGAAACTAGATCCTATGCTGGTAGTTAAAGTGAGCCATCGATTAAGAGCATACTGACGATGAACAAGGCCCAGAGACAAACAGCGATCCACAATCTCATAATGAACCATTTATTTTGAAAAGGGCTCAGGTGCACATTTTTGGAAATTAAGTTTTTTTTTGCTGCTTTTTGATGTACAGATATAAAGCGATGTACTGTCAACAGGGGTATCCTATTAATCAAATCTTATTTTGAATTATAGTTACAACCGTAATTCTATTAACATGAATTGGAGCAGGCCCAGTTGAAAACCCTTATATTTTAATTGGACAAATTTTAACTATTGTTTATTTTTCTTATTTTTTAATAAATCCAATAATTATACCCCTTGTATAGCGGTGAAAAACACGTGACTTTTTAAAATTAATTTCGAAAAGGGCTCATCTCCATATTAATATCGAGTACTTATCATGTGTGTTTAAGTTAGTAATTGAAAAACACTTTGGATTCAAAATTTTGATAGTGAGAGATTCATAAGTATTGAATATGTTGTCAATATGTTATGAAATATAATTTTTGATTTTGCCATTATAAAAACATCTGAAAAGTGAACACCATTTCAGGAGAAAAATATAAATTAATACACATTTTTTAACTTAATTTTGAAAACAAGTGAAAAAAGTTGCTGATATCTACATACATTGGCGATTTCCAAAATTTTTATGAAGATATTTTGCAATTTCCATTTTCCACCATTTTCTTCTTCAAATTTCTCTAAAAATATTTTTTTTGTTTTTACTATTAAAACATAAACACAGGCTTTACAATTTTAGGAAAAAAGGTTACATCAAAAAGTCAAATAGTTTAAGAGAAATTCAGTTTTTTGTGTCTCCTGAAAACTTTGTATTTTTGCACCTGAGCCCCTTTCGCAATAAATGATTCAAATATGTTTTACAATGAAGCCAACATCAAAAATTATTTTTTTTAGCCTCAAAAATGTATAATCACCGTGTTTCAATGACAATATACAAGGAATAGCGCCATTTAGCGTGAGTTTTAGATAAAAATAAATTTAGATATTTTAATGAGGCTTAAGTTCATTGAATTTAATTTTCATTAAATTATTTTTATGAAGACAGAAATTTTACAACATGAAATTAATTAAAATTTTATTGATCATTTTTCATTCTTGACTGCGCTGAGATTTGAACCCAGGTTTTCACGGACAGGTTGCCCAGACTTGTTTCGATTGTAACCACACAATCTCGTCGGTGGGGCTTGCCGTTTTTTTACTCAGTCGGCTATTGCACCCGGATGACGTCAATAGTCAAACATCAATCCTTAAACCAAATGGTATATAACTTTGGTAGATCGAAATTTGCTTTTAAATGAATGATTATCTATTTTAATTAATTTACATGTTCTTCCTAACTTCTGTTTTTTCGTACTTTAGAATTTGTATGAAAACCCGTAAAGAAAATATGTATTTAGCTTAATATCTCAATTAGTAGGTCGCAAGTGGTCAAGTTTTATATACCAATGGATGCTGCTTCAAAAAGCAGCATGCTGCTTCAAAAAGCAGCATCCATTCGATGATACCAAATTTTGTTTATGTCGTCTTGGAGCAAAGTACAAAAAAATTCGAAAAACTGAAAAAAATACCTTTTTTAAAAATAGTCCAGCTCACGGATGGTCAACGCTAGAACCAAAATATTTTGGGAATCATCATAAAACATATCAAGCTTTATTTTCAGAGGGGTAACTAAAACACTTCTTTTGGCTCCATACAACTTGAGTCGGTCTAATGTACGCACATTTTTTGTTATTCGAAAAATAAAACTAGTTAAAAAATATATTTTTGGGTTTTAGTACAATTAGGATCTAAATAGTACAATTTTTTACTTCATTAAATGCAATTTTGAAAATGTCGTTTATCATCCCTGATATATCTCCATTTAAATATCAGCCCATTTCACAGAAAAAAGTTTTTTTATCAATTAAAAAAATGGTTTAAAAAGTATTTAAATTTAAATAATGTGGTAATTGAATTAATTATTTTTTTACTGCAAGGACCACAATGTCGACACGAATATTTCTCTCGCATTTTTATATTGAAAACAATAATACAAAACTTAAATTAGTTTTTGTTTTCAATATAAAAATACGAAAGAAATGTTCTTGTCGACATTGTGGGCCAGGCAGTTAATTTTGATTTAATTAATATTTAAGTTGTTTTGAAAAATTTTTAATTAAAATATTAATTAAATATTTAAAAAATATTAATTGACTTTTTCGTTTAATATTAAATATTTCAAACTTGTATTGAAGCAAAGCCGCGAATAACGTTGTAAAAGACACTATTTGCCAAAACTGTTTTTTGCAGATTACCGTTAACATTATCCTCTTGCACTGTTTAAACATCAAATCACCGAAAATTATGCACCTTAATGCCGTCAAAATGCGATACAAATAGTCAGGCAGTGGAAGAACGTTGTAGGTTACAAACAAATTGATACACATGAAATGGTTCTCGTAACGTGAAATAACGTTATAAATGCCGCTTGCGTATTTTTCCAAAAAAAAAAAAATTTGAGCTGCAATTTAGCAATTTTTATTTGTCATTATTTTTGATAATCTAAAAAGAAAAATTAAAAAAAAAATCCTGCCTGTTAAAAACGTTTTTTTTTTGCTCTCCTGAAGCATAATTATTTTGTAACTTACAACGTTTTTCGCGGCTGTGCTTCAATTGATGTTGGGAATTGTAAATATTTAATTAAATAAATTAACACAATGTTTGAAATGGCACAGTTTTTTGATCATTTTGTTAATAATTGGAAGATTGTTTTTCGACTGTCTACGAATTTTAACTACTTCGTCACATTTGGTAGTTAAACAGTAGATTTTTCGGAATTTAACTACAACAAAATACGTTAGAATCGAATTATGAGTTCTTAAATTATAATTTTTCGCCACTTTAATGAGTTGTTCAGATAATTTTTACAGTTATATATTTACAACAATAGCACAACTGATCAATTCCCATACTATATTGACTTCTTTACAACGATTTTCTGTTTAATAGTGAATACTACAAAAGGAAAATGCGTAAAAGAGCACAGTTTGTGTTTAAGTTGCCATGTGATCGGTGCTACGTGCGTATGAAATAATATATACTTATTTATAAAATTATGTAAAATAAAATGAAGTTTTTAATATATGAAAAATGAAATAGTTATAGTACTGTACTTAAAATTAGGACTCCGCGGAATCCAAATGTTACCGAAAAGCATTCTAGTTCATGAAAGTTGTATAAATGAGTGCACAAAACAGCCCAAACTTATTCTTCGGTAAGATTGGTTAAATTTTTAATAATTTCTCATACATATTTTTTTTAGAGCAAATGAAAATGAAATTAAAAAAAATTATTTGATAATTATCTTTTTTTAAAGGATATTAGTGATTTTTTAAACTGTTTGTTTATTTAATGACTGATGATCAACGTTATAAGTTATTAGTGAAGAATATGATGAAAGTTTACTAAGTGAGTGTTTGAACAAATTTGTGATTTTCTGTAAATTCCTTTAACAAAATTTGTCCACATTAGGTTTTTAACTTTAAAACATTAACAGCTATTTTGATTAAATGTACGGTAGATTTTTTAATATTTGTTTAACTTTAAGCTCATTTATTTTATATTTTACTTAGATTTCCCTTACAAAATCAAACAAAGATAAACAGTAAAATGGCCCACTTTTTATTATAAAGAACAATAAGAAAAAGTGTAACTTCAAAAGAGTGCTTTTTGTGGTCAAAAGCGATACTACTAAATTAAATTGATATTAAACTACCAAGGCGCTCTAATTCGTCACAAACTATAGACACTAAGTGGATTCTAGATGTAAATATTACCATAGTGGGACACTTCTTCCCGAACGATGTAACTACATCAATAGGAATTGAATAGCAAAAGCGAAACTATTTAGATTATTTTTCGATCGAAATTGTTTGCAGGGAAACCTGGTATTAAATATCGTTTCTACAATTTATATTAACTACTACATAAACAATTTGTTTTGGTACAAATTAACCGAAAAAAGTACATTATGTGTAACCTTTTTTTACCCGTTTTCAATACCCAGCTAGCATACTCCTTAAAGAATCTTCGGATGATTATCTGACTATCTTTTAATCTTGGAATGAACCTTCTGCAACTCTCCGTAAAAGTCATACGGAGCATTTTTTAAACATGAAAATTCTGTTGTCAATTCAATTTTAATGAAACAAATATACCTATGGATTTGTAAAATAAGATTTTCCGACAGGATTGTGTTGATTTCACGACCTTAAGGTTTGTTTCATATAAATTGTATGAAAATTCGAAGTTTTGACACGAAAAAGACGCTTGATAGTTCAGTTATACGGCTGAGCATCATACGACTCTTGGCATGGTTTTTGAAAGACTTGTTTCACAGAAAAAAGTGTTTTATCAATTAAAAAAGTGGTTAAAAAAGCATTTAAATTTAATTAATGTGATAATTGAATTAATTATTTTTTTCGTTGAAAGAAAATTAAAAATTAAATTTTGATTTAATAAACATTTTAGTTGTTTTGAAATAAATTTTCAATTAATATTTTAATTAAATTTTTTTTTCAGTATTTTTTTATTGAATCTTCATATATTTAATATGAACTAACAATAATTAATCAAATCTTATCCTAATATTTACTTTATGTCCTGCCAGTGCCAGACAAAAAGATTTAGTCATCACGGTTTCTGTTCACATATGTAGGTGTTTATCGCTCATCTGATTGGGTGGGTGCTGCAGTGTCTCTTCTCCTTAATCGAGTGTGGCCGCCATAATTTAAAATATTTCGAGCTAATGGATTTGGGTGCAGTTCCAGCCTTTTTAAATATTTTACTGCATATTTCGTTATCATAGTTTTTACCAATGGCACATTGAGATCCTTGTGGATATTTGAGTTTTTGACATACCAGGGAACGGCTGTTATTATTCGAAGAAGTTTATTTTGGCGCCTTTGAATTTTTTCGATATTAGAAGCCGAGGCAGTGCCCCATAACTGAATACCGTAGCACCAAATTGGCTTTAAGATAGAGTTGTAAAGAAGAAGTTTGCAATCGAGACTAAGAACAGAATTTCTTCCAATGAGCCAATTAATTTGAATTGCTTTTAGTTTCATTTGAGTTAATTTTGCTTCTATGTGCCATTTCCACGTTAAACGCCGATCTAGATGTATACCGAGGTATTTTACATGCGAGTGTTGGGGTATTATTTGATTATTGATTTTAATAGGGGGGCATGTTTCCCGACGCAATGTGAATGTTATATGTGCGCATTTTTGCTCATTAATCTTTATCCTCCATTTTTTTTAACCACCTTTCCAGTTCAAATATGTGATCCTGTAAGTAACGAGATGCTTCTTGACAGTTTTCATGTACGCTTAGGAAAGCTGTGTCATCCGCAAATGTTGAGGTTTGTGTGTAGCTGTTTGTTGGCATGTCCGAAGTATAAATTAAGTATAATAGAGGGCCCAGGATGCTGCCTTGTGGGACTCCAGCGTTAACTGGCTGAGGAGAACTTAAAAAATCGCCTTCTTTAATAATAAATTGACGACCGACTAAGTAGCTTCCTAACAGCTTGTGTATGTTTGCTGGCAAGTTTTGCTGCAATTTCAGTAGTAAACCTTCATGCCAGACTTTATCAAAAGCTTGAGACACATCGATGAAGAGTGCTGAGCAATATTTTTTTTCTTCAAAGGCTTTTCTTATTACATTTACTATTCGATGAGTTTGTTCAATTGTGCTATGCTTTCTTCTAAACCCAAATTGATGATTAGGAATACATCTATTTATTTTAATTAAATAACAAAAAAACTTAATTGTTTTTTTTCGTTAAAAATGAAATAATTTAAACATGTAGAATTGTTGTTGGGAATTGTCAATATTTAATTAAATAAATTAACACATTGTTTGAAATGGCAAAGTTTTTTGATCATATTTTTAATTAAAATTAATTAAAATTAAAAATATCATTTATTGAAAATATTTTTTCAAAATTTTTAGTAATCAATATAATCATTTTGGTAATAGGTGCAAAATCAACAAATTGTTTGCTTGATATTATGAGTTTGGTATAAATTTGGTGATTGGAGAAACTTTATAATTTTTTCTGTGCTGATAATCTCTACATACATCATTAACGATTCCCTTTATGATTAATATAAGCGCCTTTTGCTGTGTTATGAAAGAATCTCTAATACGAATCAGTACGTGTAACAGTTTACCCCGTGCGAGGAATCGTCTACAATTAAAAAATGAGCTCGTCAGCAATCAAAAACACTCTTCATGAGTTTCCCAGTAGACTCCTAGATGATTGAAAATGCTAGCTGGGTATGTATTACATATACAAAAAAATATTTTTAACCTGTCAAAAGCCATTTTCTGATTATCATCATGAATAAAAATTATGGTAAGGATGTACATACATATGTATTTAGGGCAAAAGTTTCGTCGACATCCACTTTTTGTATTACTTTTTTATTTGTACAAATAGTGTAGCTGAAGCACATCTATTGCTCACCAAAGCGTATCGTGGGGTTTGATTTTCAATATGCTTTTTTTACAGAACACGTGTGACTCATATCAAAATGCTTTGTCATTTTTTTTGTTTAGTATCGTTTCGCAAGTCAGCATGGAAAGACTCACACCTCATCAGCGTCTCCAAATTGTTCAGCTGTATAACGAAAATTAGCGTTCTGTGAGAAGTGTTTTTCGTGCGATTCGAGGAAATTACGGTGCGCATAATCGACGCACTGAAACCACTATTGCCAAAACTATTCGCGAATTTGAGTCCCAGTTTACATTAGTGGATGATACTCGACCGGTTGGACCACATCCAGCGCGTTGTGAAGTGAATATCGCAGCTGTAGCTGAGAGTGTTCGCAAAGACCGCGATGATGCGACGCGTCTTCGTTCTCAGCAGCTTGGCTTGTCGTATTCAACAACTTGGAGTATTTTACGTAAGGATCTCGGTCTCGGTAAACTCCGGTTTCAATATGATGGCGCTACATGCCAAATGACCTCGTTAAGAAATAATTTTGATGAGCACTTAATTTAACCTTTTGCTACGGCAAATTGGCCATCTAGATCGTGCCCTTTCATACATTTGGACCATTTTCTCTTGCCCGCAATGAAAAAACATGATTGAGGAATGGTCACTACGATCATTTTTATTCATATTTACCTAATATGTTTACCCTAATAAATTTATTATAGTCATAATATAACCTTAAAAATTGTTACTTGTCCTTAACATTTTTAAATCTGCTATAATAATATTATATGGTCTTTTACACCTAAAAAGTTACTCTTAAATAGCTAAACATTTTAAATTATTTAATATGTTTGCTACTATAATATAATATATTTTCAACTATACAATAAAAATCATAATATTCTTGCACAAAAAAGGTATTTTTAATACAATAATTTTTGTTTTCTTTAAAACACATTCTCTTAACTAGCAAACATTTATTGTCGAAACAAACAGTGTGTTCTTCTAAAGTAAATAAAATTTTCTCAGTCCGCGAGCGTTAGTTAATTACGAAACATGAATGATTACAAAATAATTAAAACGTATTTCGGGAAGAAAAAGGCCACGCTACCTTTCAAAATTAACGATATAAATTATTATGCGTTTATTTATTTATTTATTTATTACAAATTTATTATAATAAAATTACAATAAATCTTAATTGTAAAGCACTAGCGACTAACGGCTATCGGCTCTTAGGTACTAATAAGTAGGTTCTGTGTATTACGTAGTAATATAAAATTAAGTTTACATTATTAAATTTTATAGTGTAAATAGAGATTTTGCAAAAAATTGAAGACTATGTTGATGTTATTTTCGGATGGAGTTGTTAGCATATTTATAATATTTGGAGAATTAGAGATGGTACTGCGAAGTTCAGCAAGGGCAGCGCAGTCGCTTAATATATGTGAAATCGTTAAAGGGGAATTATTACAGTATGAGCATTCCGGTTGGGGGAGTCTATTTATCAGGTATTCATGAGTAAGCTTTGTGTGAGATAAACGTAGTCTTACGAAGCATTTATTTTTCTGGTAATTAGTTGACGTTGGGAGATGTATGGGTTTTTTTTATCAGGGTTGATATATTTATAAGGATGTTCGTAATTATACCACTTCCGATTAATATATGTGTTTAATTTTGCAGTTGGAATTCTGGCTAAAAAGTGTTTGGAATTTGGTTTAAAAATGTAGGTGGGTTCACGACAGACATTTTTCGCAGCTAAGTCCGCTGCCTCATACCAATATGGCTAGGAATCCATAGTAACTTGACTTTGTTCTTCATTTTTAACAGATATTGTTAAAGAGAAATAATTATGTCGTTTTTGTTTGAGGAATTTAAAGCTGCTTGTTTAAAGTTAGATTTTTCACATAATTTTCTAATTATATTTATATATAATTATAAAAATATATCAAAAAGCAATTACTTTGTCTTTCTTGCAGCCAAAGAACCTAAAACACTGAAACCGGCATGGAAATTTGGATACAAAATATTGTCATTAGACCCGATTTTTTTTCAATAACTGTTCAACAGTATATTGATATAGTATATTTCATAAAAGAAATACACGGTTAGTTTAATTTGATCTTACCCTGCCTTTACACATGCAAGTAATTACTTGCAAGTAGTGTATATGTATTATCAACGAAAATGTCGAAGAAATAGCCGAAAGTCTTGCAAGTAGCTTGAGTGTTTACACAGTCAGTTGTAAGTTTATTTTTCAAATGTTCTCGAATCGAAAACATCTAATGAAAAAAGCTTAGTTTTTGGGTTAAAAAAAACCATTATTATGTTAATGTTATCACGAAATTTTTTTAATAATATTAAATATAAATAATTTAATTATTTCTTTATTTTATTTTTGGTCCATCTTGATGAAAAAAATTATTTTTATTTTTTAAATATGTGAATCCAGTATTGTCGTACCGATATCATAAAATTTTCTGAGAAAATATTTTGATTAAACATTTTTTTTAAATGCTTGCAATTTATGTTTTAAAATACAATGAAGATGTGTTGCTTTGTTGTAGTGTTTTTGTTTGTTTTTTATTCTTAAGAACACACAGAAAATCAACAATAAACATAATTTTTATATTACTAAGTACTAGTAAATTGATACCAAAAGCATCCACGGTAACACTGTTTCTTTACTTGTCATTTTACCTAGCATTTACACGTGAAAATATATTTTATATTATATATTATATTATAATTTCATGAAAGTCGCAATACACTCACACTTTTTCACTAATACACTCCCATTTTTTTACTTTCCACTCCGCTCTCAACGATTTTTTCAAGAAAGTAATTTTTTTACACTTTCTGAAAGTAAAATGACAGAGCGGTAAACACAGTTGCCCACTAAACTGACTTATACAAATTTACAGGATTGTGGTAAAATAATATTTTAAAATTTTATTATCAAAGTTGTTTTTGGGAATAATATTATTTATTAAAAGATTTGGTTGTTGTGCTTAATTCCCTTTTTAAATAATTGATAAAAAAAAAGTGAAATGCGCATAGGAACAGCTTATCCTCCAACAATAAATTTCAGTATTTTTTTATCAATTATTTAAAAAGGGAATTAAGCACAACAACCAAATCTTTTAATAAATAATTTTAAAATTTATTTTATTTTGTACACACAAAAAATATGATAATTTTAAATTAAAAATTCTAAGCAGTTTGTGTTATGACAAACAAAATAAAACCTTGATTGTACGAACAAAGTAGAAGTACCAAAGTTATAAAACAGGGCAGTTTAAACACCTAAAGTAAAAGTGTGGGTTAAATATGCAACATGTTTCGCATGTTTTTCATCAACATATCCACAAGAGAACTTGAAAATGTTTCCCACAGTTTTATTTTTTCTACAAACGAACACAAAAATGTAGAACATGTAACATTTATCCAACATTAGATTAGATAATTTTCCAAAAATAAAAAATAAAGCTTTTAAGTAATTTTAACAAAATATAAGATACTTTTTCGAACATAGAAATTACATAATTTAATATGTAGTTATATTACCTAAGAAACTTAAATAATTCCATGCTTTCCTTGCGCTTATTTAATTTTATACCATATTTTTAGGTAATTTAATCTATGTATTTTCTTATGTGTATGTATGAATGTATTTATAATATTTTTCTTCAAATATACATAAAAAATGACAATTTATGTATTTTATAACAATAATGTTATTAAAAAGTTAACATAATAATTATATCCAACTATTGCCCTATAAATTTGTGTATGTGATAACGTTGGCAACTCTCATTAGGTAGTAATCAAAACAACACAAATAAGGGCAAAATTAAACCACCAAATTAATAAATTTATAATGTTCATACCCAATTTTATGGGATATGAATAATAAATCATTCATTTACCTTCAATTTCTAGTTTTTTTAATTCTAGAAGTTAAATAATTTTTGCAACTTTTCGCTTTGACGACATTTTTAAAATGAACTTTCACTTTCCCGTGTAATCGTACAAGAAATTTTCAAGAAAGTCGTCCATTTCATTCAAATTTTTATTTGTTATACGTATACAGAAATTTCATGAAAATGCAGTGTTACTTGCTGCAAATGTCAAAAATTTACTTGCAAGCAAATTCTCTTGCAAGTTGGGCTGCAAGTGCGAAAAATGTGAAGGTGTTAGTAAAAATGTGTGAGTGTATTGAGTTTTTCGAACTTGCACTTGCATGTGTAAACGCCGGGTTATTTTAACACGCCTTAAGTGCGCGAATAAAACTATTGAAGAATGCCGAAGTAAGGCTACATAGGTAGATCTCTTTCTTTTTGGGTAAATTTGTACCACAAAATATAATTTATAAATTGAAACACACACACATGTATATAAATGTATGTATTTAATTTTATTTTTAATATATACTGTATTTTATTTATTAATATGTATATGCTGTATATTTGTAATAAAACATAAATTTTTGAAACTTTTGAAACTATTATTGTTTTTACTGCGAGAATCATATTACATGTTGAAATAGACATTTTCTATAGGGTTGAAAAATATAGAAACATGGTTTGAAAGACCGTTTGCGTAGTTCTTCTGAACATAATAATATGTTTAAGACAATAATTAGCTAAAAACATTATGTCTGAACATATATTGTTGCTTAAGGCGTGTTTGACACACTCATAACCACAAACATTAATGATAGTTTGCGATTGTGATTGTATCAACCATTTTTTTCTTTGAGTGTAGGATATGTAATGTCTGAGGTCTTCAGGAAGCCAACATTACTTGTGTTATTCGCGAGATACCAGTCGCTACGCTCGAACGAGTCGAGCAAAGGTGGAATATCCACGGCATCAAGAAAATGCGTTGGTGTTACTACGAAATAAAGTGAAATGACTACAGGGAACCTGTACCAATAGGCTTGCCAGATGGTCTTGATTTTTCTTGATTTACAAGAATTTTTGGTGCTCGCCAAGAATCGATTAAAAATATGTATTTGTGTTAGTACATTTGTTTAAAAATCTAACAAAACTAAGTACATTTTCTTTATTTAACACTGGTCTGCAAAATCCAAAAAATTTTCGAGAGTCTCTTTATTAAAATATGTTAACTATAAACAGGCCCGTTTTGACAATCGCAAAACGCTTAACATTTCTGAGTCTGACTTGAATTCGCATAGGTGTTTTGTAAATCGTAATCCAAGAAGTTTTGCTGCAACGAATTGCATAGCGAATGGCAGCTCGCAAGTAAAACTTACGAATTTCGGAACACCATAAAATAAATCTTGCGTTTTGTGATTTCAAATCATGCGATTGTCAGAACATGGTTGAAATATATTTTTTTAAAGTCAATTCTTGCTGCAGATTACTGTTGTTTGAAACACAGATGCTGATTTGAAATAGAAGCCCATATGAATCCTGTATGCTTAAAATGCTTAGATTGCCATGTTAGCAAAAGCAGCCAAATTTTTCCTAGCTAAAATGAAAATCAAAATCGAAATTCTGACAAGTTTCACTACTTAATTAGCCCACACTTTTCAAAGGCAGTAGCAAAATAAACACACTGATTTTAAAACGTAACTCCTGCCAACTTTTGCCATTTTAATAATGTCAAAAATTTTTTAATTGAGGAAATTCATAGAGCAGCAGGAAAAATAATGATACAAACAGCTCCTGTGTACGGACTGTAAACCGCTAAATGAAAAACAAATCGTCAGCTCATTACTGGTTTGACCTACTGACCATTTTTAAAAAAAATGAGTTAGGTATGAGGAATATATTTTTTGAATACCCTCTTTCTAAATCAAAAACCTGTTTCGCGAAAATTTTTATGGTTTCTGAGATATAAAGCATTAATTTTGCTGCATATCAACTGTTTCAAAATCTTTTAAGTACTGTTTTGCTCTACAAGCCATTGTTTGGCGATTGCAGCAAATTCTTCATACAAAAACGTACAAAATATATTTTACTGTTGCTTTGCTGCATAGACCTATATAATATAATAATAAGAACATAAGCAAAAGCAAAATAAAATGACAACAAGAAAATAAATTTGGGAAAAATAATTTTATAAAATAATAACACCTCGTGTTAATAAATAGTAAAAATTTATAAAAAAAAAATATAAAAATGGAATCTTCTTCACCAGCTCCTACACTTCCAGATGAAATTAAGTAAGTATTATTTAAATTTTTACCATATTAAGATATTTGTTTAAATTTTTAATGCTTTTAGAATGATTTATGAATACTTTGAGGATGATGAAAATTGGACCGATTCTTACCTATATGACACATCTTTAACTCAAAAGCTACCGTTTAAATGTGCGTCAAACCCTCCACAAATGGAAAACAATAACAGGTACATACTTGAATATTATTTTGTTTTATTTGAAAATAAAAGTTCATTACTAATATACATTCATATGTTATTCAGAATCCTTCCTTCGTCATCAAAGAAAAGGCAAACAAACCCTGAACTGTGGGAACGTAACGTAAGAAAACGGCTTCGAGAATCTGGACAAGCTTACCTTTCTATAAAAAAGAAATAATCTCCAGCAAAAACTCCTCAAAATAAAAATCGAATTAACTCAACCGCAATCGAAATGTTTATTAAACAAAATAATATTGATACCGTAATACAAAAGTTTTCAGAACCAGGACATTCTTTAATTCAAGAAGTGGACTGTGTTCATGGTGTTATTGACCGGTACTTAAAGAATATTGAAATTCATAGTCCTCTTCATTTACTAAATTTGCTTAAAACAATGCCAAATAATAAAACAAAATTAAAAGTTATGGAAATGCTTCCGGAAGATTTTCGCACATACTCGTTGGTAGCAAATAAAATGGACTTTCGACAACACCCTTTTGCTAAAATTAAAGTACTTCTATACAGTAAAAATAATGATTTATGTATACATTATAAAACTTCGACGAGAGAGGAAAAATATAAAAATGCAATTTTGGTTAAGTCTGCATCAAAAAATTGTTTGAAAACTCCTGAGAATTTGTTGACGAACGTTTTGAAAATATCGAAACCATCAATTATTTCCAGCGATAAAAAGAGAGACATAAAAGACTTGCTTATATTTCTTCCACATGTTGATAAAAGTTATTATAAAAATTTACTCAATATTTAGTTTTAAATTTTAAGTGTTTTTTCTTGATTCTATTTTACTTTTGTATTATTTAAGTTGTTTACTTTGTGGCTTTTTATGTACCTTTTCATAACAGTAGAACTGTTTTTTCTGTTTTTGTAAAATAAAACCAAATAAAAAAAAAATTTCATTAATGTTGACTTTTTATTAGATTGTAAATATAGAAACATTCATCTCAACAATAAGTTACTCAATACACAGCAATAAGTATACGTATGCAGCATAAAAAACCATTTTTTAAATCTTTTTTTAGAAAAGTGGCGTATGCGGCACAAAACAATATTTTTCATTTTCAAAAAAATACTTTTAAATTCTAACTTTATTCATGAAAGTGAGCAAAAATTTACATTTTTCTTCATAACATATACCGGAAGCAGTGGTAAAAATATAAAAAAATTCTATCGGGTACATTTTGAGAAATCTTCATGCAAATCTTCTTTGTCGTTTTTCTCCACTCCGACTTTTTGGCATATGCGCCAAACCAATTCTGAGCTGACGAAATGAAGGCTAGTAGATGCACAACAGGAGATAATTGGAGCACCAACGATTGTCAATGGCACACGATTGCTAAAAGAAACTCGAGACAGCAAGTACTTTTTTGCATGCAAAGCAAAATAAATGAAAATTTATTTTTGTCCATACAACATAAGAATTGAATCAACGTCACAGTGTTGCGCTTTGTCTTTGTTACATTTTGTATGAAAAACAAAAAGAATTTGTTAATAAAATTTAATTATGTACATACAAACATATGTATATAATCATACATACCCAGCGGGAAAACTCAGAAGACCTTCTTACTTCAGGCCTTTCAGGTTTCGTCCCCAACGGTCTTGTATAGACCCCGTAAATATATTTCGCCTAATAGTTAAACAATCTATAGAATGGCGTTCACCTCTCTATATCACCTTTATTGATTCTGAAAAATCGTTTGAGAAATTACAACACCGGCCATATGGAATGCGTTGGAATGTAATGGAATGTCGTCCAAAATCGTAAACTTAATTAAGGTGATGTATCGTGGAGCAAGTTGCCGCATCAAATACAACCGACTCTTAAGTGATAAGATTTCGGTAAAGACTAGTCACATATAAGGAAGAATACTTTCACCCCTGCTATTCAACATCGTATTAGACAACATACTAAGCAACGCGACTCCAAGCAACACTGTCATAACATGGTGTCTTCTCGGATCTTAGATGACTTAGATTATGCTGATGACATTTGTTTTTTCGCTCAAAGAAGTTTCCATATGTCATCTAAAATACAAGAACTGTGCAATGTTGCAACCGAGTGCGGGTTAAAGATCAATGCCAACAAAGCAAAAACCACGTGCATCAATTCGACAATGAACGGTCCTTTTACTTTTTACGGCAAATAGATAGAATCACTATCCTCCTTCATTTACCTCGGGAGCATTATTTATTGCAATGGTGGTTCTAGTGAAGACATAAAAGCACGTCTAAAGAAGGCTAAAGCTGCATACGATGTTCTCTCCTTGGTTTGGCAATCTTCCTCTATGTCGAAAGAGGCACTAAAATACATATCTTCAATGCAAACTAGGGATGCCAATCGGGACTGGTTTTAGCAAATCCCGGGATTCGGGATTTCAAAAAATCAAATCCCGGGATCCCGGAATTTTCAAGGATATCGGGATTCGGGGTTTTTTTTTAAAGTCAAAAGCCTAGTACTCTGTTCCAATTTTTGAAAAATGTTACTTATCTCGTGAGTTTGTACAATTTTATGCTTTTAATCTTTCAAAGTACGCGACATTATTTTGCGTATGTAAACAAAACCCGCATGCATTTTACTAAAAAGGACGAAAAACAGTTACGGGCTGTGTTATTTAAATGCTTCCTTTTCATCGAATAATTATTTTAAACTTTTTTCCATTTGATTAAAATTCCACGCGAAATAAGTGCAGCTTATATTATTTCGCAGTTGTAAAAAAAATGTTGCCAGTAACATTTCGTAACTTTTTCACAAAATGAACAGAGTACAACTTTATCAACATAATTTCATAGAAAATCCACACAAGTTTTTTTCATATGAGTTTTGACAGCATTTCACGTGAAAAAAGTTTTATTATTCATTGAATGTTACAAAGTTAAATATACTGATTATATTGATTACTAAAATTTGTAAAATTTAATAAAATATGATAAAAAAAATAACGTACGATTTCCAACAATGTGTTAATTGATTTAATTAGAGAATAATTAACATAAAATCTTTATTTTATTCAATTACCTCAGTTGATTCAAATTAAATAAAAAAATTTAATTATATAGTTAGTGAATAGAGCAAACTAGGAATTGGTTCATTTGTAAAATTCTATCGAAATTATTATTAAAGGAATTAAGATGAAAAATTAAAATTTGAATTTGAAATTATTTAGCAAAATATTTTTTTTTAGTTAACCATAAAAATCTTTTTTTGAACAAAAACGCATTTTAATACCCACCACCCCTATTGGTAACAATTATGTGGTGTATAAATTCCACTACTTAATTCCGTGAACTTGTTCCATAAATTACCGTAGGTCTCATGCCCACTCTCGGAAAACACTTTAATGTAAAGAAATCTGTAAAATTTAAATTATGCATTTGGTGCACCAGTCGAATCAATTAGAAAATAAAACCAGAAGCTTTTCGGGTTTCGTTTTGTTTTGAGCCTTTGAAATACTTTCTTTAATTAATTTTTTTCTTTAGTTATTTTCAGCACTTTTCACGTTACAATTTTTTTATAATTGTTGGACACGCTTAAAAAAGATAACAAAATTTAACCTTTTTCTTTTCAATGACAGTATAAACGGAGTTAACCAAATAAATATAAAATATCAATATTGTGTTCCCTATTCTCTCAATTTCATGATGAATTTCTCTTTATAAAAAATGTAAAAAACTAAGTTAAAATTTTCGGGACTGACTAAATCCCAAAAATCGCGGGGTTCCGGGATTGGCTTCCCTAATGCAAACGTAAAGCCTCTGCTTCTCTACGCATGTGAAACTTGGAAAATATCCAACACAAATAGAGATCTGTGGATAAGAACTCGTCAGACGCCGATTCATGCGGAAATAAAGCGGCGTAAATGGTCCTGGCTGGAACATACCCTGCGAAAATCTCCTGATGATACCACATGGCAAGCTATAGGATGGAGGTTATTGGAGGTGGAAGCTAGTGTATCCTAGAGAGAAATAAAATGCATTGCTATAGACAGATGGAATACATTTGTAGAGACCCTATGCTCCTAAAAGGAACAACGGGACTATATATGTACATATATAAACATACATATATATAGAGAGAGGATAAAAGGTCATAGCTAATGATATCTAATACTTTGCATAGGTTTGTATTGTCCTAAGATCTAAATATAATGCATGATCCATTTCAAGGTTCCCAACTTTTTTAAGGAAGAAAAAAAAAACACAGAAAATTCAAATTTAATGGGGAGTGTTTATTATCATTTGAAAGAACATTCTTTGGCATTTATTGTTTTGAAGATTATGTCCATCAAATATTGGCCGTTGCTATGTCGCAGATGGTCCATCCGTTGAGTCCAATTTTCGATGACGCGTTCGAGCATTTCGACTAGTAACTGGCGAATGACACTCGTGATGTTTTCCTCCAAGGCCTGAATCGAAGTGGGCTTGTCCGCATAAGCTTTAGACTTTACATATCCCCACAGGAAAAAGTCTAACGGTGTGATATCACACGATCTTGGTAGCCAATCGACCGGTCCAAAACGTGAAATTATGTGCTCACCGAAGTATTCTCTCAATAAATCCATTGATTGATGCGATGTGTGGGAAGTGGCGCCGTCTTGCTCAAACCAAATGTTGCCGAGATCACGAGCTTCAATTTCGAGCATCAAATAGTCGGTTATCATGGCATGATAACGGTCGCCATTGACGACCGACATCATTTTTAAAGAAATGTGGACCGATGATTCCACCAGCCCACAAACCACACTAAACCGTTGTTTTTTCTGGATGGAGTGGCAGTGGATGAAGTGGAAGGCGGCAATTATGTTTGTTTACATACCCATTGAGCCAGAAAAGGGCCTCATCGCTGAACAAAGTTTGCTTCGAAAACGTCGGATCTTCTTGGAACTTTTCAAGAGCCCATAGAGCTTCAGTTGTTGCACAAGAGATTTTTGAAGCCCACTGATGGACTAGAGAGCTGAAAATTGGCATGCATATAATAAAACACCTAGGCCAAATCCTAAGGTAGCCGGATTTTTTATTTTTCGTTTTTTATTTAATGTGAAAAAGGGGCGTCGCAAAATTATTATTTTTTAACATTTTAGCTTATATTAAGCCCCCTAACGACATAGGAAGCTGAATTGCCTATGATATAGCCCTAATAATGAAGTATAGCCTTAAGTAGTCAGATCTAAGATTTTTGGACTACGGGCGGAGGATTGATAAGAAAATGGGCCTGGAAAAATTTTATTATTTTACACTTCAGTTAATTTTGGAGAGCAATGAAGCGTAGAACTGTCAATCATATGGTAATTACGTTGGGCCTTACCTTAGAAAAGTAAGAATTTAAATTTTTGGGATATGAACGGATAATTAAAAGGAAAAAGGGGCATGGCTACGCCGACGACGCACAGTGTTGTGATTTCTAATAACGAGTGTGCATAAATAGAAGGAGTGTTTGCAAAACGTTGAAATTTGGTACACATATTAAGGTTAATGAAACATAATAAAATTTAAAATTTCAACAATTTCCCATATGTCCTGATATTAAAAAATTTCATGAAAGTTAGAAAAAAAGCTCGAACTTTATGAAATTTTGTAAAGCCATTGGATGTGATATTATTATTGATGTTACCAAATTTTAGCTAAATCAGATCAAGGACAGAACAAGCTGAAAAATTTCCTTTTTCAAAAATATTAAAAAAAGTGGAAAAAAATAAAATTTCTTAAATTAATTCCGTACACAAAACACTTCTAGTAAGCTCAATGTGTCTGTCAAATTTTTCATAATTCGGTAGAGGGACGCGCCTACCTTCTATACATATATCTTTAAACTTAAAAATTGTATAAAAGCTTAAAAAAAAATAATTAGAATTGGCAGAAAAATGGTGCATATTTTATATATTGCATACTGTTTTGATTTCATATAAAATCCCCTCCCCCCATAATTTGAAGCTGCGGTAATGAATTTATGGGATTCAATATGTAATAGCCAGAACTTGGATTTTTATGCACTAAAAAATCAAAAATATGCGCTTATAACATGCGCTATAAAATTAAAAATATGCATTTAAAATAAGAAAAATATGCACTAAGAAATATATGAAAAACATATAAAGTAATTAATTAATTTAAACAAATTAATATTAATAACAAAAATAATAATTCAGGTAACTACTTAAACATACATATATGCATATTAAAATATATACACAAAAGTAAGATGAAATGAACCAAAAACAAACTTCAATCACTTGTTAATTCTTTTTAAAAAAGGTAATTAGATTTAATTTAAATTTCTATTGGTATAAACAAGTAAAAGTTTCTTCAAAGTTCCAAAAACATAACTCTGTCTATTCGGACGCAAAAAGTTTTTATACATTGAAAATGTATTAATTTTCAATTTTATTTTCATTATTATTATTATTATTGTAATTTTCAAACTAGTTTATGATCGTAAACTACTTTCATAACCTATATCGTTTACATCAGCAGTTTTGACAGTTAACAGTTTAACAGCCGTGTCACAAAACAGCTGACTTCATTAAAAAAAAACTTAAAAACGTTGGTACATACGATAAACATACCTTTTATTTTCGTTATCCATCTATATATATAAAAATGAAATTATGTGTGTTTGTATGTTTGTATGTTTGTCGCTTTATAGACTCCGAAACTAATGAACCGATTTTCCTGAAATTTTTACAGTAACATCACGTGAGCCCTAAAAATAAAATAGGCTACTTATTTTTTCGATAGGGGCAGGGGAATTGGTACCCCCCATAGGATGCCAATATTATACTGAACCGATTTTCCTGAAATTTTTACAGTAACATCACGTGAGCCCTAAAAATAAAATAGCCTACTTATTTTTTCGATAGGGGCAGGGGAATTGGTACCCCCCATAGGATGCCAATATTATACTGAACCGATTTTCCTGAAATTTTTACAGTAACATCACGTGAGCCCTAAAAATAAAATAGGCTACTTATTTTTTCGATAGGGGCAGGGGAATTGGTACCCCCCATAGGATGCCAATATTATACTGAACCGATTTTCCTGAAATTTTTACAGTAACATCACGTGAGCCCTAAAAATAAAATAGGCTACTTATTTTTTCGATAGGGGCAGGGGAATTGGTACCCCCCATAGGATGCCAATATTATACTGAACCGATTTTCCTGAAATTTTTACAGTAACATCACGTGAGCCCTAAAAATAAAATAGGCTACTTATTTTTTCGATAGGGGCAGGGGAATTGGTACCCCCCATAGGATGCCAATATTAATTATCGCATATCTTAAGAGCCGCTGCACGCATTTTGCTGAACTTTTTGTAGTAGGATCTTCTGAGCCCCGGAATTGAACTAAAATAGCAGCGGGGGTATAGAAATACCCCATAGGACGCCAATGTTTAACATCGCATATCTTAAGAACTGTAATAGTGAGAATGTTCAAACTTTCTAAAAGTCACTCTTATGGTATACTACACTTTTGAAAATACAAATAAAGCGGGTAGGCGCAGGGGGGGAAATACCTCCCATAGGATGCCAGTGTAGCGAAGCGCACCGGGTTAAGCTAGTATTATATAAAACAATTTTCAATTAATTTTTTTAAACTTTTTCTTGATGTGTTCCTTTTTTTAACGCTAACTTTTTTAACTTAATTTTTTTTTTTTATGAAATGTCAAATATCACTAGCGTTGCCAGAGCAAAATTTGAAAAGAACAGAGTTGCATTAACAAAAAATGGTTGTTTGCAACTAGTTTATCTCAAAAGCTAGTTACAAACGTGTTTATAATTTGTATGGATAAACAAGTTTCTTAAACTAGTTTACCATCATAAACAACTTATAACGTGTTTATGGTGTAGGTGTAAATGCACTATTATTGTACAAAAAATTTTATTAAAAAATACCGATATGTACGAGTATGACATTAATATTTTTACATTGTTTTTTTTTATAATACTTTACTACAATACTAACATAACAAAATATATCTAAACTTAAATTTTTTCAGTTCATTCATATGTTCTATATATCTACATACCTCTCATTTGCTGGAACAACGTCATAACTCAAAAAATTAGTTTCTTATTTTAATGTAGAATTAATTATCGCTCCTATATTTATCTTAAGTAAAAAATTGATGTAAAAATCTTGCATATTCAGCTCTTGAGTATGGAAATAGTACTGTGATGGAAATAGTACTGTACATACGAATTAAATCAAAAATAGAAATGATGGCGCTATTGTAGATGCATTATGTTCCAATAAGGAAATTTATAAAAATTATTTTAAAGCAATTTATATTAAGAGCATTTTGTGGAAAATTTTTTTAGCTGGACAAATTTCTTTTTAGCTTGAAACTGGACAGGCCATTAAAAAGCTGGACAATCCAGCCAAAACAAGCCCGACTGGCAACCCTAATCTAACTGGATATACTTTCCATCTTATTAGACAGTTTTTGAGCGTTTAATTTTTATTTTCTATTTCAGGACGAACTACTTTTGTTGGCATTTATTACATTTAAAACTCCACCATCTATCATTGTTAAATTCATTTTATAACAAACGTTAAGACTTTTGTTTTAGAATTGTAAAAATATGTGTCTAAGTTTTCAATTTTGCTTTTAATGTTTTCCCTCACCGATTTAATTACATCTGGATTCTCTTTAGTAAATATTACTTTTATAGGTCTTCATAACCTCCAAGATGAATGTCTATAATTTTGACATATCACTTTTTCATCTTCCCAGTTTAACAAACGTAAAGAGACAAACGATGCAGCAAATACGAATTCATCAGTAGCGTCTTGGTTTTCAAATTTTTGCTTGTAAATGCTATTACCACTACTACCGTCAAATCCCCGTTTGCATTCAAGAATTAAGTCGTCGCGACGCACACAGGGGCCAAAGCCAGTGATTTCACGGATTAATTAAAAAAAAGTTCAAGTACCGTGAAAACTAAAAGTACTCGGCTAAAGTGCACAAAATTATGCATCAGTAGGCAGAAAAATAAATGTCAAATATGTTACGGTGCTTTTTTACTGACTCGTTGAAATTAAACATTGTAACAAAAGATTTTAAAAAATTGGTATGAAACCTAAATTTTTTTTTCGTAAATAAATCGGATTTACCGAAAGTGAATTCAAAAAGTAATTAATATAACCATGCAACCATCAAGCTCAGGTATTTATTCAAATATGTAGCTTAAACTTGTAAAAAAATTATTTGTGGAAGTGCTTTTATTTTTTAAGTTTATATGGGAAATGCAAAAAAAAAATCAATTTTCTCAATTTAAGTGGACATAAAGTTATTAATTAGGCGTAATTAAGTAGAGAAATCAACTTTATTTTAAAGGTTGAATAAATCAGCGTTGTTTTAGAAAAAATTAGAGTGCGCATCGGTGCGCCTTAGAAGTTATATACGAATTAGTAGCAACCCGCGTTGTGTTACCAACAAAAAGCGCTTTACAACTTCTGCTATAATTTTGATTAGAGATGTGCAAATGTCGTGATTTCTTACGCGTGAGTCACACATGAGTCACGCGTGACCATGATTAAATTTATATATTATGGTGCCTATTATAAACTTAATTCGATTTTCGACAGCATTCGAATTAGTTGATCGAACGAATTTTCATTTGGTATTATGGCACACATTCGATAAAAAAAAGTACTATTGTGATTTAGTTCATTCACAGTAGTACATTTTCTATCAGCTGTCACTTTAAATAAAAAAAATTTTGCTAACAAATTAAAAAAATAAAACTAATATAAATCATGACTAAGACGGAATTATGGTATTGGTGGTCTTAAACAATCTACCTCCTGCAAGATTTCATCCCACTTTTTTGTAGCCTGAACTTTTGTAAAAATTCCTTTTGCGAACAAAGGATTTTGTTCCATAAGGGAAACATGATTTTCCAACTTCTGCTTACTACTGACGACTTTCGACCTGCATAAAATAACCATAAATAATTAAGAATGAGGAATTTGCACACCAAAACAAATAAATTAACAAAAACTTACATTTTCAACAATTTTTGTTTTAATTATTTACACCGTCGAAAGCAAATTTGTTTTCGTCGAAAAACTCGATGCACAACAAAATTTTCGACAGTGATGCCAACTCATAATACCAAATTAACATTCGATAGTCGATGTTCGATAGCCAGCGAAAATCGTTTATCGAATTTAAGTCATAATAGGGGCTTATATATTATAATTTATATATTTTAAATGCTGTTTTATATATTTTAAAGCAATATGTTTATATTTTGTAGGAACAAGCTCGAGCGTTGGTTTTTTAGCCGCCAAAGCTTTTATGATATTTTGAAAAATTTTAATTGAAAAACGATAGATGAAAAAATTGCCTATTTAAAAGAAGAACTAAAGAAACGCACTGGTTATTCGAAGGGCAACTCTCAAGTCTTCAATAATGCGTCTAACAGTTTTTAGCAGGAGTGTGCGTGAATAAAAAATCATGTTTATTTTTTTATTAATAATTTTTTTGCATGGGAGCTACCCGTCTCCTCCCTCTTAATCCACCCTCCAAAATTTTGTTGGAACATAGTTTGTTTTAAGAGTTACGCACATCAAATTTAGTATGCTTTACTATTGTAATTCTTCAGATATAAGAAAAAAGCTAATTTTTTTGTATGGTGGCTATCCGTATCCCCCCTCTTATACCTACAAGATTTTGTTGAAAAATTAAGTTTGTTCTAAGAGTTACGCACATTAAATTTAGTATTCTTCACTATTGGAGTTCTTCAGATATAAGAAAAAAACCAATTTTTTTGTATGGGGGTACCCGTATACCTCCTTTTATACCCCCAAGATTCTGTTAGAACATGAAGTTTGATCTAAAAGTTACCCCCATCAAATTTAGTGTGCCTCATTATTGTAGCTGAGGAGCTATAAATTAATCCTCGAAAAAAGGGCTTTTGGCCCCAGTGTGCGACGGTTCCCAATAAGGGGAACATAACTGTCACTAGACACTAGAAAAGGTGGGAATATATTTGCCTAGGCCGGTCTTTAGTCATGGTCAATCGATGTTGCATTTCCAAGAGTTAAGTCCGCAGATGACGTCAAAATAAAAGTTATTTATGAAGATGAAAAGCAGTGAATGCTTCGTAAGAGCAGTTCAGAAGTATTCACGAAAATATTTGGGGGATTCACAAGGTGTCATAAAGTCATATGTCTTAAAATAATAACATGAAAAATACGACTGTTGTGAGCAACCCCTCATAATTTAATGTGCTATTAATTACGACAGCACAATAAACATAGCAAGCAACGTTCTATTTATTTAAGACACTTTTTGTTTACAAACCAACAACAATATTTTTAAACCATTGTAAAATGTTAGAACATTATGACAATAAACCATGATAGCACACCTTGTGAATACCCCAATTGTGTATAAAGAAATTGTTTAAAGTTTGTTCTTTCGTTAATTATTTGTATGTATGTATTGCATTAAAAGAAGAAAAAAATAATTAAGTTCATTTGTATTGTTCTTTTCTTTGGGTTATGAAATTCACCTATTTGGCAAAAAATAAATTCTTTTCTTTTAATGTTAAACTTCTACCTTTTTCTCTATGCTAATCCCGCGAAGCTTTACGCTTGTCTGCAGGAGACCAGAGTCTCTGGCAGGAATCGAACCCATAGCCCCGCCACTGATAGACTAGCTCACTAATAGCTAGCCTACTGCGGCACCCAAAATAAAAGAAGAAAAATCTTGATTTTGTAAATAAATTGCTTGCTTTTGCTTTCTGTCAAGCAGATTTTCTTTTTCTTCCTTAATGAGATGCTTAACAGCTAGTTTTAAAACAAAAGCTAAAAAAACATTAAAGCAGAAAAAAATCTAAAATTTCAACAATAAGAAAAATAAATACATAAATATGTCACAGTTCGAAAGTTTCTGAAGAATTTGATGAGACCAGTGCAATTTCAAACAAATGTGCGTAACTAGTACTTCTTCTAACAAAAATAAATAATATAAAAATGCTTTATATTATAAGGTCCTTAACCAAATCTAGCCAATTTAAGACCGACCTCTAACCAACTCTTTTCTTCAATGTTTTTGCCTTGACTGTACATCAGTTTTTACCTAACAATGTCTATCAATCAATAGTATCAAGGATTTTGAACGCAGTGTAAAGCAAAAAATACACCGTCATGCTGCAACTTTACGCTTCCTTCCTTTAATATCATTTTACAATAATGGACAGTAATTGTCAGTGTCACGAAAACACTACGACCAATTTATGGCAAAATTCAAACAAAATGTCATTGTTTTTTTTTTTGACAAGCTGTAAGAAGAAACAAATAAAAATGCTTTATTCGGCTATGCCGAATCTTTGCTGCTCTCTACTCAGAATTTAAATTTTTCGGGAATATATTTTAAATGGGGTCTAAGATGAATTCTTAACAAATATTTATAATATCTGATATCAAAATTTTAGTGAAATTAAACTAAAATGTGTGCCAGTTTCATGTAAGTATTTGTTCCGGTATACGACCTCTAGTAGATTATGAACCGATTTTTACAAATTAGTTTTAAGAATTACTTCTAGTCGTGTAAAACAAAAGTTACTTTAATTTCACTAAGATATTGTTTTTTAACCTTTTAAATACGAGTATCTTTTGGTTTATTTCAATCACAGAATTTTTAGATTTTTATCAGAGAATGAATTATGAAAGTATTGTATGGCGATTCTTTTCTTAGAATATATTAACCCTCTAACTCTTATTTTAAGGGGTCAATTTGTACTTATTTCCAACTTCCACACAGAAGTATACTAAAATGGCACTTTAGAGGGTTAATCTCTTCTACGAATATTTTCTGCATCAAATTTTACTAGGGGTCCTTAAAGACCAGAAATTCGTGCAATGTATGTAAAACTTTTAAGACAGGAAAATTGTAAAGTAGCATATATTTTTATTTTTCACAAAAGCATTGGCCATTAAGTCAAGACAGTGTCAAGTACTTCTGAGCTTGAGTGTTTAAAAAAAATATTTAAAATTATGCAAGAAATATGCATAATATAATCTTCTTATATTTTGCAAACCAAGGTGAACAAATTTGAGGCAGCAAATATTCGTAGAACATTTTAACCCTCTAAAGAGCCATTTTAGTATACTTTTGTGTGGAAGTTGGAGAAAAATAACACACATTACCCCTTAAAATAAGAGCTAAGGGGTTAACACAATCTAAGAAAAGAATCGCCTAACAATTCTTCTCAAGACGTCTGAAATTATTGTTTAGCTCAGAAGTACATTTAGGATGGGTTTTTAACATAGAGATCATAGATTTAGTCATCTTTAATCTGTGTTTTTAGTTTTTAAGATGAGGATTAATACTTGTATTCGCCAGCTTAAGCGGCCAATGTTGGTGGTTTAAACTTAATCATCAAATGTCAACACATATACATGTATAACAAAAGCAGCTCTTGAAATACAAAGAAAGAATACATATACATAAACGAAAAATGGATTATTCTAGTGAGGATCAAGACTTTAGTGATTTTGAAACCAATGAAAACCTAAACAAAACAATTATAAGAAGTAAATTTCTTTTTATAACAATTAAGAGGGCGGAATTTCTTCTTCTTCTGTATACAATGCAAAGTGCATTGATAAAAAATTGCCATTTTTAAATATGTTGCTGCTATTTTTTGGTATTCAGT
Source organism: Pollenia amentaria (assembly GCA_943735925.1). NCBI lineage: Eukaryota > Metazoa > Arthropoda > Insecta > Diptera > Polleniidae > Pollenia > Pollenia amentaria. Next base: position 39,849,403 of record OX031009.1, read on the forward strand.
ATGGCAATGCTTTAAACTTAAAAACGGCGAACCCAATTAATCCTTAATTAAATTTATTCTCAGATTAATTATTTATAGTTTGCTGCTAAGATTAAACTCGACGTTAAAAACCCACTCTTACCCCCGTTTTCACGACTTACCGATAGCTAAAGGTAGGATTTTATCGGCGGTATAAAAAGTATTCCCTTATTAAATCTTTACTTTAGCCTATCAGGTAGTATGAACCTTCCTTTAACTAATTGCTCACTTAAGGTTTAAGTAAAGTTGGAATAATGGAACACCGATAAAAAACTACCTTTAGCTATCGGTAAGTCGTGAAAACGGGCCTTAGTATATTATTTTTGGTGTATTTCAATCACAGAATTTTTGTTTAGATTTTTCTCAAATAATTAATTATTTAAAAAGTATTATAATTTAATTAATGTGTTAATTAAATCAATTATTTTTTATTAATTGAATGAATGAAAATATATTTCTGATTAAATTAACATTTTAATTTTTATAATATTAATAAATAATTTAAATATTAATTAAATTACACAATATCTCAATTAATTTTTTCAATTAACATAAAATAACTAATAAAAATTGTAATTGACGATTTCTGAATAACAACTGGAAAAGGTGTAGTCGCTTAAGTTACGTTATGATCGCCAAAAAAGGAGCCCAAGTTGTAAGAGCTGTGTGAGCTGTGACTCCATATTGTTGGAGTCACAGCTCACAAATTTTCAATAATTGCCCTTTATTGAATTCCATTCACATTAACCGCAACTTGTTCTTCGTTTTCGCAGAAAATATGGTCCAATGATCTTTTCGGAAGTTTTTCCACATTATACTGTGGGTCTAAGTGGATGCATTTGATGTTCAGAAACTATTCTAAGATTCTGTGCTCCCCATATTTTAATTGAGGCGACCATTCAGGTGGGAATGGGCCTCATCGCTTTGATTTTATCTTTGTGTCTGAATAATCGAATGCTGAATTTCAAAATAAAATCGAACGATTTTAGTTTTTTATTCTGTGCTGAGTCCATCAAAAATTTCTGAAATTTTTTAAAGTTAATTTAAAAAAAACAGAAAAAAGTAAGCAACAAATTTATTTATTTATTAAACCATAATGTTCATTATTTGCCACACCGCAACAATATTTGTTAGCGTCAAAGATGCCTGTAATTTACTTTCGGAATTGGGCTTTTATATGGGATCTAGGGTAATTTATGAACCGCCCATCAATAGGAACTTGTTCATGTAAAATTTAATAACAATAAATAAATTCCGCTTCGCAGAACTATACAAAAATTGCAACAATAGCGCTGTGCTAGTTGAAAAAATCGGGTACGCTGAACCCAGTGGTGCTAACAGTTTTTTGGGTTAGCTCTTGTTTTCGAGATATACCGTTATTTCTAAAATGGAGGAGGGGTTGGTCATACATTTGACCCGTCTAGGAGCATCATAAGCGCTGCAGGGGCCAAATTTAAGAAGTTCACAAAACTGCCATATTTTTATGGTTGAATTTCTTAAATTTGGCCCCTGCAGCCCGTTTGCTGCTTCTAGATGGTCAAATATATGACCAACCCCACTTTATTATTTATCTTCAACATTTATTTCTAACATACCTACCTGCTATCTCCATTCCTTAAGAGGGCTCCCATATAAAATTTTCAATACAAACTAGAAATATATTGAAGAAAAAGTCCCATAACTGCCTACGAGTCACCCCTGGGGAATAAAATGTAAGACCGACCTCAATTAGTTTTTCGTCCTTAACATTTTCCCAAAACATACTTGCCCTTTATCGCCACTTCTTAGGGGGCTCCCAAACAAGTATAGCGCTTTATGAAATTTTTAACTTTAATTAATTTTTTTCGACTTTTGTGAATAAAATCAAAAGTTGTAAGCAGATTTTAATCATATATGGCTTGTTTTGCTTGCAACACGCAGAGAAAAAATATGTTTAAATATGTTCACCTCCAACAAAACTATTTTTAAAGAAAATTTTAAACATATTATGTTTAATCTAACCATATTATTGTCACCGACAATCATATTATTGTTAAATTAGTCCTCCATCAAGAAGCCACAACCATATTATGGTTGCCTCTAAAGATGTTATTATTAAATATGACAATAACTTGTTTTTAAATTAACAATAGTTTTTTCCTCTTTTCCAAGAGCAACATTCTATGGTTGAAAATCAACCATGCTATTATAAGTGTTAAACATATTTTAGTTATTATTAACCAAAACATGTTCGGAGGCAACCATAATATGATTGTGCCTTCTTGATGGAGGAATTATTTAGCAGTAATATGGTTGAAGGTGACAATAATATGGTTAAAATAGTTGGCTTACAATTTTATTTAAAAATAGTTTTGTTGGAGGTGACCATATTTAAACATGTTTTTTCTCTGGTTGTAGAATTAGAAGAACAGCTGCATTTTCCAATTTTTTATAATTAAAAAAAAAAAAACAATAATATCGAAATTTTGCTAAAAACTAATTTTTCTTGCCAAAAAAATAAAACAAAAAATATTTTTCTAAAACGACTGCGCATATACGAGTAGCTCGAAGACAGGAGCTAAGCTAAAAAACGGTAACCACCACTGTGTTCAGCGTACCCGAATTAGGTTAAAACGCCAGGTCCCCCCTTGTCTAAAGAAAAATGTCAAATTCTAGCACAGTGTAATCATTCGTTGTTATTGGGTTGCCGGAAGAGAGCGTCTTTTCAGCAGACGGAAGTGGCTAAATCGACTTAGAATTTCTAAAGGACATAGAGTTTATATAACGGGTTTTCAAATTTGAGGCATAATTCTAATTAATTTTGCTGTCATTTATTTCTACCTGAAAATTTCATTCTAAATTTTTATTTTCAAATTCTTATTACATTCATTCCGGTTAGTTAATATGGTACGTTACACGAGGCAACAATGCGTTTTAATTGTTAAAACATTTTTGAAAATGTCAAAAGTTTTCAAGATATAATTAGGAAACTTTGAAAAAAATTCAGTAGAGAAAATGCTACAACAAATCGTGCCATCAAGCTGATGTTTGAGGAAGAAGATCGTGAGATTTGACACCTTTAGACTATTTTTGTGGGGGTTTTTTAAATCGAAAGTGTACAGCAATAACTCCACAACAGTTCAAGAGCTTAAAAAATAACATTTATGAGCAGATATAAACCATTGACAACAGTTTATTGAAAAACATGATTGAGAATTTTGGTAAAAGATTGAGAGCCTGCGGAGCCAGTAGGGGTGATCACTTGACTGACATAATTTTTCATTTTTAACCGGAACCTATTTTTCATAAACTGAAATAAAAATATTTTTAATTTCTTAAAAAAAAATCTATATATTATTGAAATTATAATGATACCTCAATGTTGGGCACCGTTTAATTTATGGGGTTTTTTTGTTACACACAGAATGAAAAACCTAACATACCCTTATTCCCTACTCCTGTTTGTGAAGGGTGTGAAAAAAGTAAAAATAATTACTAACAAAGCAGAAATCAGGATGAATGGATTCAAGGTGAAGGACAAGAAATTATTTTATTCGTAAAATTTTATGAGATTTATATGGTTTTCGAAAAAATATGTATTTTTTAATGGTCATATCTAAAATAAGAAATTGATAACATTTGTTGTTGCTATTGATATTCAATGAAAGTAATTTTTTATGTATTTTTTTAACATAAAAATAATTGTAAAGCAGCCGTACAATTCTTAGAAAAAAGTGTCCAATAGTATTATATTTTGTAGTATTTTATAACCTTCTTAATATTTTACAGCTTCAATAAATGCGACCTAAAAATATTTCAATGACCATTCATACGCATGGGATACTATAAATATGTACATGCTGCTTGTCAATTTGATTAATATTACAATTGACATAAAAAATGGAAGGGTAGAGATGACACTGTGCCACAATAAAAAAAAAAAAAACCATCCTCAGTAGTTGCAATGCGAAATGAAACTAGATATCTGTTTGAGCAAATTTCCCAAAGGAGTTGGAAAAGTTAGCTCTAGTTTTCGAAATTTCGGCCGTTGACATTTTTGAATTTTTTGAATAAGCGTTTGGAGTAAGTTAAAAAAATGTACTTAATGTTCTTTTTAAATGTACTGCAACAATAAATTTCCGTGTATTTATCAAGAATAAAAATTGGGAATTAAGCACAACAAACAAAATCTTATAATTGAAAAATTATGTATTCCCAAGAATAACTTTGAAAAAAAAAATAATTTCAGATGTTTTAGTGCAATTATATGGCGATTCTTTTCTTAGAATTTATTAACCCTCTTAGTCTTATTTTAAGGGGTCAATTTGTACTTATTTCCAACTTGCACACAGAAGTATACTAAAACGGTACTTTAGAGGGTTAATATATTCTACGAATATTTTCTGCATCAAATTTCACTAGGGGTCCTTAAAGACCAAAAATTCGTGCAAACTTTTAAGACAGGAAAATTGTAAAGTAGCATATATTTTTTTATTTTTCACAAAAGCATTGACAATTAAGTCAAAACAGTGTTAAGTATTTCTGAGCTTGAATGTTGAAAAAAAAAACATATTTAAAATCTTGCAATAAATATGCATAATATATTCTACTTATATTTTGCAAACAAAGGTAAACGAAATTTGAGGCAGGAAATATTCGTAGAACATTTTAACCCTCTAAAGAGCCGTTTTAGTATACTTTTGTTTGGAAGTTCGAGAAGAATAACAAACATTACCCCTTAAAATGAGAGTTAGAAGGTTAATACAATCTAAGAAAAGAATCGCCTAACAATTCTACTCAAGACGTCTGAAATTATTGTTTAGCTCAGAAGTACATTTAGTATATTATAGTTGGACTTGTACCAAAATGCCTGTTAAAAAATACAAAAAATTAAGGGGCTGAAATTTCGGAAGCCCGAGCTTATTTTTCAAATCCCTTTGGCGGACTTGCTTTACCAATAGTCTAGTATCATTATGCATTGCAAGTATTGAGGCTGGTGGAGATTACCCGAATTTTGTTGCACTGTGTAATTTGATATTATGTTTGCTTTTAAATTATGATTTTGCAACTTTGACAATAGTTTGCTGACGATGTCGTTATTATTATTTTGTTGAAGAATTTATAAATAACAAAAAAATTGATCGATTTAAACATTTTACTTAATAAAAAAAAAAAAAAAAATAATGAAAATAAAACCATTCGGTACTCTGGATCCACCAATACAAGATATGAAGTTAAGGCCCTAATCATGTACAACGCAGCGCAACGCCAAACAATAACATTGAAAGCACAAACAATGTCATAAATATTCTGTAATTTTGTTGTTGCTTTCAACAGAAATTCATGTACCGTTTTAAAATTTTCAACGACACTAGCAATGGAGCGTTTGAAATTTTAACACGCAATGTGAATTTCTGTAGAAAGCAACAACAAAATTACAAAATATTTATGACATTGTTTGTGCTTTCAATGTTATTCTTTGGCGTTGCGTTAGTTCTGTGGCGTTGCGCTGCGTTGTACATGATTAGGGCCTAAGATTTGTAGTTCTTTGTTCCGAATATTATTTTCATATGTGTATATCTACAAGGGTATTCATTTAATCGGGCTCTTGATTTAATTGGCTAATATCTGTATTAATGAACCGAGGTTGTGGTTTAATCGGTAATTAATCGGTTAATTTTATCATTGATCAATTAAGTTTTTTTAATAAATTAAGTTATTTCAATAAATAAAAATGCATAAATTATTTAATATTTGGAGTTTATTAGTAAAATAAAACAATAACATAACAAACATAAAAAGAAACGATCAAACAAAAAAATATTTCATAAATATGTTATACATATTTTTTAATTAATACATAAATATTACGTATTAATTGAAAAATAAGCTGTGAGATCATTTTATTAGTTATTTCAATAGTTATTCATTATTCAATAGATCTCCTTATAAAATAATCTTTTAGACAAATAATATGGTTTAAATGTTTAGGATTTAAACGATTCTTTTTTTTTAGTTTTGATAATCATTTTATCAAAATCAAGCTCATTTTATTACACCCAATTTTCACGATGATTTAAAAGACATGTCTTTTTTGTATATCTTTTTTAAAGAAACTTCCAAAAACTTGTTAAATTTTCACCATGTTTCTTTTCTTTGCAGTCAGAGCTGATTTTTTCTTAGTTTCTTATTCGTAACAATATTTAAAATTTCGTTATTCCACATAATTTTGATATATTTTGAATTTTTTTTAATTAAAATTTTTTATATTTCTATATTTTAATAAGCACATGTCATTTTGAAATAAGAATAAAACAGAAATTAAAAAACACAAATAAGTGCAAAGAGGAATGTCAAAAAAGAAACACAGAAATACGATTCATGTCTTTTTTTCTACCCTGCTTACTTCTCTACCCCGCTCACTATCAAACAAAAAAAGACATGATTTTAAAATAGGGGAAAAAATCATCGTGAAAATTGGGTGTTAGTTATTTCAATAGTGATTTAAGCGATTCTTTTTTTTTAGTTTTGATAAATTTTGACTTGGAAAAAATTCTTTCACATATCGTTGATGTTGGAGAAAACGAAAGCAGCCAGTAATACAGAATATCTAATTTCTCAGTCCTTTTCCTGGATTTCTCTAAATGTATGAAATCTTCCATCGTGTCATTAGATTCCTGTTTTATTTTTTTTAATTTTCAACACTTCTAATTGTTTTGGTTAATTTTGTTAAAAGATTGATATTAGAAGATATGAGAAGAAACAACTATCTAAACCAGGGACCGTATCAGTTATTCCTATTTTCATAAAAGTCAGATGATAACAGTTATTTTTTGAAATTTATTTTTTTGAACAAAAATAACAGTTATTTTTTTATTTTTATTTTTTTGAACAAAAATAACAGTTATTTTTTGATTTTTTTTTCGAGCAAAAATAAAAGTAATTTTTAAAGAAATGCACGTTATAATTATTTAGTTGACTTTTAATATTTATTTTAATGCACATAAGAAATCCCAATGATTATCACACATTTAAATACATATTTAAAGACAACTCAATAATTATAACACGTGCATTTCTTTAATGAATAATTTTTATTCTTGCTCGAAAAATAAATATAAAAAATAACTGTTATTTTGTCTATATTGGCCTATTTTTCGATGATAAAAGATACTCTCGTTGTGAGAAAATGGTACCCTACCGATGAATCAACTCAAAAAATCATTTGTGATACAATTTGCTGATTCCGTTTTGATCATATGTATGAATCATATGTGAATCCTTTTTCAATCGCTCTACTTATAAATCAGTTTTAATTTCAAAACATTTAGAAATCATTATTTGAATATATAATTGAATTAATTTTCAATCGCTCAAGTGATAAATCAGTTTTTAATCTCAAAAGGAATATGAAAAGGTTCATTTAGGTTATTTTTGCAAAAACTTATCACCCAAATACTACTCGTAGCTGGGTTATTTTAAATAAAGATTAATGAACACCTTCTTTGTTTGTATGAAAAAATATTTTCTAAACACATACCTTTTGTATATAAGACGAAATAAAAAATTAAAAACACAAAAAATATGTTATAATACTTCAAAATATTAGAAATTTTGTTACATCAGTTAATCGACTGAAATTATCCGGTTAATCGTTAATCGAAAATAGTCAATTTTCAATTAACCGATCAGTTATATTACTCACATCAGCAAACGCGCACAATACCTTCTTCGCCATCGTAGTGCGATGGTAGTGCGGGTGTAGACATCAAGAAAATATTCGGCACAAAGAAGACTTATATAAATCTTAACCTGATATCATAATTTTGTTTCGCCGGGGGCATGATTGCCCATGAAGGGTATCATTTAGGGACTACACTTTGTTGGTATATTTGCTTATAAATTATGGGCCTTATGGTGTTAACCGCAACGCCAAAACTTTAATTGAAAGCAATAACAAATTCAAAAATATTTTATAATTTTGTTGTTGCTTTCTACAGGAATTCATACTGAATTTTTTAATAATTTGAAATACATCATATTTTGTGGCGTTGAAAATTTTAAAGAACAATATGAGTTTCTGTAGAAAGCAACGACAAAATTACAAAATATTATTGAATTTAATTTTGCTTTCAATGAAATTTTTCGCGTTGCATTGCTTTTTACACAATAAGGTGTATTAAATAGCATAATATCTAATTAGGTGTATGTAAAATACACATTTTCATAAAAATACACATTTCAATAAAGCAAAAACTGTATATAAAATACCTAAATTATTGTATAGAATATAATAGGTGCCTTCATTTACTTTACTAGCAAAAACTTGCAGCGAGAGAGTAAATTTAAGATTAACAAAATTTTCTCCTAATTACTAAAAAAAAAAAAAAAAACCAACCAGTGAGTCTGAGTCGATCCTTAAAGGTGGAAGATGTTACAATCATTAGCACAAATGCATAATACTCTCTTACTAATTAAACGTTTAATCAAGGGAATCAAACATTTAATTGTTTCTACTAATATGTTTACTGATGCAAATTAATAGTATCAATTAAACTTTTAATTCACTTGATTAAACTTTTAATTCGCTGGATTAAACGTTTACTTCACTTGATTACATTTTGAATTAAAACTGATTTTATTTTTGATTAATGCCTTAATTGGCGCAAATTTTTTTTCTATGTACCCTATTTGGGTTCCATGGACCCGTCAGAACTATATTAAAAATTTTTTCTGTGTACGGTCTAGAAAATTTTTCTCTAAATACTGTGGTGTAGGGTATCAAATGGTCGCGCTTGATCGACTAACATCTTAACTGTTTTAATTTTAAATTTCTGCTAGTTAAATATATTCTCTGTGTTTTATAATGTTACATCGCGGCGCGACGTTCTATTTTAACTAATGCCGGTGGTTATCATAGATTCAGCACGGTAGAACATGGCCGTCCCACTTATTTGCATGCTACACCTTTGTGTCATGCCACTCGTTTAGTAAGAAATAGATAAATAAATTAAAAAGAAATAATACCCAACTATGACGGTGAAGGGTATAAAAGGGTATTAAAATAGTGGGGGATTCACAAGGTGTGCTATCAAGTCATATCGTCATAATGTCCTAAATAATATTTTACAATTGTTTAAAAAAAAAAAATATTTTTTTATGTTGTTTGAAACAGAACAATATTTTTTTTTTAAACAATTGTAAAATATTATTTAGGACATTATGACTTGATAGCACACCTTGTGAATCCCCCCAGTATGTTTGAATAATTATTATATTATATTATCGATTCATTGCACATTGATGAAGGACATAATGAAATCGTTAATTTTGCTGACGTGCGAGACGACAAAAGGGCGAAAATTTAATTTATATCTGTGATACAACACAAAAAGTGTTTTGTGGCGGTTGCGGTTAAAGCAGAGCTAGCAAAAAAAAAAACACAATATGAAAAACAGGAAAATGTTAATAAATAAATAGCCTTGTAGTTAAAACTTTAATTATTCTATTCTAATAATAAATAAAGTTGTTATTTTATTAGCAGAAATATACTAACGAGATAGGGAGATATTTTAACATGCAAAAGCAAGAAGTATGTACTAGTGATGTTACGAATATTTGTATTCGTATTCGAATATTTGCCTATTTTACGACATTCGTATTCGTCAAGTTCAAGCGAATATTTCACGAATATTTTGCTAATATGTTCCAAAAGAAAAACAATACAAAAGTGTAAAAAATACATAAAATGAAACCAAAACTATTAATTTTTAATCATTTTTATTATAAAAAACCCTTTTGTATTTTACGCAAAATAAAATCTTTTAGTACAGTACAAAACTGTTTATTTGTTTTGTACTGTGCCGCCACAAAAAGAATTTGTGAAAAATACTTAAGTTGATCTTTTCGTTTTGCGCATTATACAATAATTAGGAGTGGGAGGCTAAACAGTTTGATATCGATTACTGAACACTTTGGAAAACAATTTTAAGCAAAATAAATTAAATATGTGCAAAACTATCGAAATAGGCCGGTTAATTACCAATTAAAAGCTCAAAAAAGTGAGAAAAACTAAATTTCAAAGTATTTAAGTATGAGTTTGGTGCCCCGGTAGGCTAGCTGGTAGTGAGCTAGTCTATAAGTACCGGGGTTGCGGGTTCGATTCACGCCAGAGACTCTGATCTCCTGCAGATAAGCGAAGAGCTTCGGGGAATTAGCGTAGGAATAAAAAAAAAAAAAAAAAAAGAGTATCAGTATTTTAGTATTTTTGCAATTCAATTTAGCATTCAAAAATTTGATTTAGCTGCAAAACCTGCTTTTAACATTTCTGTATTTTATTTAAGATTTTTTTTAGGTTTTCAGCTTTTTTAGCTTTAACTAAACTTTTTTATAAACTTTTTAAATTTTGACTACAAGCAATTGCACTTAAAAAGAAATTTCGTATTAAAATGGATTTGTTTTAACTTTGGAAACGTCTTACCTGTTTTGTAGAAAATTAACCTTCAGGGATCATGTTGAGTATAAAAATTTGGTAAAAAAAATTAATTAAATGATCCCAAGATAAAAGTTCCATAGTATAAATGTTTGGGCATTTCATGTTAATCCAACAAAATATATCTAGCAAATTTGTGCTGTAAACTGCTGAAAAAATAATAATTTTGAAATTTTAGCTTTTCTTAAACTTTAAGAAATAAACTGGTCTAAAATTTCTTTTTATAGAATCTAATAAATCAGAGCAAAACATAGAAATAAAATCGCTTGTATTTTGCTTACATCAGGGGTATTTCAGGCCGCCTAAATTTGTTAAAATATTTCCAATTTTTTAAATTTTGCTTAAAATGAGTTCCTAAAATTGATATAGTTTTTAATAAAATTTAATACTGTAAATAAATTGTTGGCAAAAATCTTGAAAAATTTCAGCCTTGTCTAGTGCAAGATTTAGCTGTAAACAATTTTAAAATCCGGTCACACGGATAAGAATGTTAACAGTTCCTTGGAGTTATCTTAATAACTTAAGGTGAAGTATACAATCTCTCACCGTGTAGAATAATTTGCTTTATTTGTAGTCTTAATATACTTCAGTAAACACTTGGGCTCCACATTAGACCATTTGGGCCGCGGTGCTTATGGTTTTTATATTATAATAATAATGTTAGTATACATAAATTTCAGTATTTTTTATCAATTATTTAAAAAGGGAATTAAGCACAGCAAACAAAATCTTTTAATAAATAATAGTATTCCCAAAAACAACTTTGATAATAAAATTTTAGCAAGTGCACGTGCATAAAAAACTGAACTGGCAAATTGTTTTTATTTTGATTTCTTGCGAAAACAATAAAATCACTTTGTTTTTGTTTTTAATATGTTTTTTCTTTACCCACTTACAACTACAATTAATGTTGGGAGAATTCTAAATAATTGTAGCGGGAAATGTAAGAAAAGATAAAACTCATCACTGATTTATTGTTTGGTATTTTGTTTAAGCTTTGATATCGTTGCAAAGAAGACTTTTTGAGTGTTTGTAGGTAATTCTCATTCCCTCTGTAGTTTTGTTTGCTGATAGCTTTGGCTTTTCTAAAATTATTTAGGAGAACGTTTCCTGATGATCTGGCCTAAGCAACCAGTGAAATGCGCATAAGAACAGCTTATCCTCCAACAATAAATTTCAGTATTTTTTTTTATCAATTATTTAAAAAGGGAAATTAAGCACAACAAACAAAATCTTTTAATAAATAATAGTATTCCCAAAAACAACTTTGATAATAAAAGTTAGTATACAAATCTTAAAATGTTTAGTAGTGGCATTCAGTTGCGAACTTTGTAATTTCATTTAGTAGTGTGCCAGTTTTTTCTTGTTTATTGTTATGGACGAGAATGGGGGATTTTTTCAGTCAAATTTTTAATATCGTTTGACACTTAATTTCAAATTGGATATTCCTGTTCGTATTCGACGAATATTGCCGCAGATATTCGTATTCGTATTCAAGAATATTAAACATTGATATTCGTAACATCACTAGAATGTACATCCGTGAAACTATGTACTCAAATAGCCAGCTCTGTGTAATCGTCGTTAGTATGTAGACACATTGTATTAACCGCGAAGAACATCGTAACCAAAGGTTGAAAGCCAGGTACTCATGTTATTTTAGAACACATCTGTAAATCAACTATTTACAACTGTGATTTAGGATGTAACATACCTTATGTGGAAACTAGGAATCAGTTCTCGTTCCCTTAGGTACTTTTTTAGGTCATTAGTTCGATCTTAAGGCGTTGGTGGCATAAATATGTTTTAAATAGGACAACTTATGGTGTTTTCTTTTGTACAAAAAATGTGACATTTTATTTTAGAAAATGCAATTTGGTGTTCGTTTCTTAAAAATGCTTCGCTCTCTAAAAGGGTGGCTTGTTTCAATCTAAAAAAGGCACCCTTACTAATGACATAAGGCATTGCACTTTACGCCCCGTATAAATCGACAGTGTTAATAATGGCCTGTAAAAAGATGGCTTCTGTTTATATATAGAGTTACCAGACGAAGTTGGGAAAAAATCGCCTCTAATAAGGACAGTAAAATTTTCAATTGTTATTTTTCTATTACTTAATTGTAAAAACATAAGAAAGCATTACATTGTTAAAGATAGTTTGTCAGTGATATAAAATTTAAGTGGATTCGGTGTTATAAAATTGTTTTTGAAAAAAAATGTCAAATCAAGAAATCTGAATAACTTGCTGATAATAAATCAGCAGTCTGGCAAAGGTATTTTCTTGTTTACATATTTTATAAAAAACAAACTAAAGAAATTGGAATTTCATTCATTTTGTTCATTTATTTATTTAGGTAATATCAATGTATTAACAAATTTTGGTCTATGTATATTTTTTTTAAATTTGAAAAACAAATTTTTTAATTTATGTACATATTTTTTTATATTTTGAAGAACAAACTTTTTGTCAGCTGTTGAAAACAGGGCGGTCCAATTTTGTTCTCGTCAAATAAAAAATTGCATTACTACAGGGTCGGCAAGACATTTTATACAAGTACCTTTTAACAAGCTGGTTTTTTTTGTAGAAAAGAAAACACCATTAAACTTTTTAAGTCGCTTGGGATCAGCTGAGGTGGTACAACAATGACTACTGCTGGCAGTGTGAATATTTTGGAATTTTTTCCGCTAAATAAAGCATTAAAAATTTGAATAAGCTGCAAAATTTCGAACTATAAGAACTATTAGAAAAGAAGGACATTTCCTATGTTTTTTAGTTTTAAAACTTATTTTTTTGTTACCAAGATACAAATTCTATGGTATAAATCCAACAAAATATCTAAAAAAAAATTATGTGCAAGACTATTGAAAAAATAATATTTTGAACACTCCAACTTTTCTAAAATTATAACAAAAAAATAAACAGCGAGCAATTTTTTTGTAGAATCATTTGAATCGGACCAAAGCATAAAAATACATTTGTTTGCATTTTGCTTGTCTAATAGGTCTTTGCGGGTTAATAGATTTAAGCTTAACTACCAGAGTTATTTTATCTTATGGTTTACCAAAATCTACCCAATTGTTTAAATAATACCATTTATTTAAATTTTGTTAAAATTAAGACACTCAAATTTATTTAGTTTCGAATACATATTGATTCTGTTAATAAATTTTCAACAAAAAATCTAGAAAAAATTATAGCATTATTTTTTAGCAGTTTTTGTTCCTGTCTCATGCCAGTTTATGCTGTAAAATATTTTAAGATTTGGCTGACGAAGTTGTTAACACGGCGTTTACATTTGCCAGTACTGGCAAGACAGTTGCAATGCATGCAAACTTTTTCACTAGACATGCACACTTTTCCAACTGCCTTGCAAATTTCGCAGACAGTAAAATTGGACAGTGATTTGACATTTGCTGACAGTAATTTCAAGTTTTGTTCGCAAAAGTAAAAAAAGAAATCAACAATTAAAAGAAAATGAATAAATTATGCTTTGATTTTTTATGTTTTAGTTAAGTTTTATCTATACCCACACAAAATAGTTGCTTAATGTTATTTTTTAATTTGTTAAATTCACATAAACAACGTTTAGCTGGAACTTGCATTGCGACATTCACGTCAGACATTTTTCTAAAACTTCTTAATAACTGTCCGGACGTCTACGGCACGAAGACAGTAAGTGGTGTTTTTTGCAACTAATATATATTTTCTTACTGTCTTGTCAGTACTAGGGATGGGCAATAAATATCGATATTTAAAAAAAAATTATAATCGATATATATCGCCGATATTAAAAATACCCCTGTAATGCTCGAAAAGTGGCCACGTCTGAACCACCGCTTTTGTAGTAAATTTTTACTATATCGATCTATATTCTTAAATGGAAAACCTTTCACAAATTAAATGACACTTCAGATGATAGATATTTAACAGCTAACAGCAGAGTTCCAGTTAAGGGGGTGTTGATTTTATTAAGGGGTAAATTTAGGTTTTACAAATTCTTGGGCGGACAATTTAGGAGGCTTAAATTTATATTTAGGGGGTTTTAGTGTTTTTCGCTATTTGCTTGTCTGTACATGACAATAACTAAGTAATACTATATTTTGCAGATGTTTTTGCTTGAGCAAAAATCGCTAGATTCCCACTTCACGTATCTGAAAATTGTTAGAGTTCACGGGAAAATCAAATGGTGCCATGAAAGGGGGCTGAACAGTAACTCCCATAAGGTCCTTCTGTTCAAGAGAAGGTATAAGTGCAGGCCTGGTAGGCTTTTAGTAAATAGGACGGAAATCGAGTGCTCCAATGAATTGTTCTAGACAAACAGCTAAATTGGAACTCGCATCTGGATCAGACCCTTAAGAAGGCAGTTAGGGCCTTCTGGGCCTACAACAGCTTCTTTGGGAAGACATGGGGCTTTGGTAGTAGATAATTTATTATCAATGTTTTAAAATTTTTTCCTGCTTATTCAAGTGCTTAGTAAGGAAAGCTTTTTGAAATTATAGCGTTTTAAGGGTGAAGTATTTAGTAAATAAAACATGTAACAACTTCAATCCAACACCTGAAATGCTCAAACTATTTAATTTCGATAATATCTACAAAGTTAAGGATAATAATTTGGAAGCACCCAATATTTTTGAAGGAACTTGATTCCAATATTTATAAAAAACAGATTTCCACTAACTCTACTTTGATATATGTATCTATAATTTATATATGAAAGTACATATGCTACAGTCTTTTTAAGCTGTTTATAAATAAATTTTTAGTTACTGAATTGAATAAAACTGTTTAAGAAACAACAATTTTGAAACCAACAAATGGATAACCCTGTACTTTGTTTAATATAATATAAGTTATTGTATGTTTAGTTTAAAAACAAAAGGCTTCAATCAATTCAAATGTAATACTTTTAATAACAGGTGCTTTTGGGAGTCGAATTTTATTTATTTTACTTGTTTACACGCAGAAAAAACACATGGTTAGATGTAACCATATTCTAAGAGCATACATACTATCTATGGTTGGATTTTAGCAATGTTTATGTTTGCAGGTTACCATATTATGGTTAAATATGATATTATATGGTTAAAATTAACAAACATTTTCCTGAAATTAACCATAATATGTTCAAAATTAAACATATTTTGGTCAAAATTAACCATATATTGGTAAATATAAATTATAAAAATGGTTAAAATTAACCATATAATGTTCAAAATTAAGCATAATATGGTAAAAAGAATTTCAGAATTTGGACAAAAGTAACAATATTATGGTCAGAATTACCAATAATATGGTCAATGTTAACCTTATTATGGTTATTTATTTCAGACATTTTTTTCAATTTCACTTTAAGCTTAAATTTATAATCTTATTTAGTTTTTATTCCTGTTACGTGTTACGTTCCACTTTTTTAAGCAATTACATTTAAATAACTTTCCAGCCTTTGACGGCCTTCATTAGCACTTCTTCTGTTTTACTGGTTAATACTTCTACGTTAATTTATATATTTTTTATTAATAATTAAAATAAAGTGAATTTTAAGCAAACCAAGAAAGTATATAATTGAAAAGCATTCAGCTATTGTAGAGAGCATTCAAACATGAGTTTGTTGCTTTTAAACATATTATTTTAAATTTAAAAGTAAACATACTATGTTTGAAAATATTAACATTTCAAACCTAGTATTGTTATTATTAACCATAACATGTTTAAAGACAGCCATCATATGTTATGGTTATGGCTTTTGGATGGATGAATTTAACCATAAAAGGGTTGCCAGTGACAATGATATGGTAAAAGTAACCATAATATGTTTAAGTGTATGGCTGAAGCTTTATTTCATTAAAACATAATATTGTTCATTTTAACCATATTTGAAGTTTTAATGGAGGCTAACACTTTATTGTTAAATACAAAAAAAGGTCAACAAGAAAAAGAAAGACAAACAAATATGAAAAACAAAAAATGTACTTTGGATTACAAGAAAAGCTCTAGACAAAAAGTACGAAAAGCAGAAGTTAGGAAAAACATGTAAATCAATTAAATAGGTAATCATTCATTCAAAGCAAATTTCGATCTACCAAGGTCAAAAACCATTTGGTTTAAAGATTGATGTTGGACTATTGACGTCATCCGTCTTCAATGGGGGTTAATGTAAAACGGCAAACCCCTCCGAAGAGATTGTGTGGTTGCAATCGAAACTAGTCCGGGCAACCTGTCCGTGAAAGCATGAGTTCAATTCTCAGCTCAGTCAAGAATGAAAAATTATCAATAAATTTTAATTAATTTCATGTTGTAAAATTCCTTTCTTCATAAAAATAATTTAATGAAAATTAAATTCAATGAATTTAAGCCTTATTAAAATATCGAACTTTGGATTAAAAACCATTAACAGTTCAATAAAATAACCACAAAACTAATTATATACAAACAAAATATTACCAATCGTGAAAAACGTATGGTTCAAAACAACGATAGTTTGTTTGTTGCCATTGCGGGGACCATAATAGGTTTTTTTAACCATACTTCAACCCATGTTTTTTCTCTGCGTGTACATTTTTCGAATTTATACATAGATTTACTATGGATAAATAACTGTAAATTTTGCATACAATTTTTTTTTTGTCAACTATAATTTTCGTAAAATACATATTTTCTCAAATTGACAGTATTGTTCAATATTGTTTGCATTAATTTTATATTGAACAGTTTTTGTACGAGTTTTTTGCAGTATGTCCATTTTGCATTGATTAAATTATAAATAAATGCATGCATATGTCCACATTGTTTATAGATAAATAAAGTGGGGGTAAAAAAATAATGTAAACAAAATAGATAAAGCAAAAACAAGTTGGAAAGTAAAGTCAGTTAAGCGCGACCATATAACACCCTATTTACAGACAAATTTTTGAAAGTAGATTCTATTTGGTATTTTAATATGAAGTTAAGATTCATTTTAAAAGTCTTTGTAACAAATATTTTCGAGCAGCCGTATCCATAACAAAAATTTAGCAACAGTTTATACACGACGTTCAACGAGCCGACTAAGCTAAGCAGCTTGTTAGCACGGAGTTGACTCATAACCAACTTTTATCCGTCTGCTAACTTTTAATAAATCAACTCTGATTTTTATTGATGCCAAATTAAATTACACAAAAATGCATCACGTTTTGCATTAACCCTTAAATGCCTCATGTTCCAAATTTAATTTAAAATAAATATCAATATGTTTATTTGATTCACCAGAAAAATACAAAAATAAAAAAAATCATATCTTATACATTAAATTGTAAAACTAAAGCAAGTATAAATTTTGATACCATTAATATTTTTTTATTTTGAATATAAAAAAATTTTTATTGTAAGAGCACAATTCGATTTAAAGTCCGGAATAAAATTTGAAACTTCAGTGGTTTAAGGGTTAATCATCGCTGGTTTCGTTATTTTTTTTTGGTTTTTTTCTCTACATATAAAATTTTTAAAAAATTTATTTAATTAATTTAATAATTAAAAAATACAGCAAATTAAAAACCAGACAGTAAATTAGAAAATGCCAACAAAATTGTTTGATATTAAACGGCTGTTAAAAGTTGGCAAACGTTTGGCAGCTCGTTAACAAAAGTTTAGCAGATCGATAGCCAGAGTTTGGTGTATTGTATGTATTGTATTATGAATAAACTTATGAATAGGGCCGTAGACAACTTCATTGATATGCGATTTTTTTTGTGCTTTATATAGGTCATATGGCCAGTTCTAGAGCTACCGGTACAAAGTTGCCATGACAGCTGCTATGAATAAAAATTCTCAATTATAAATAAAAATTCTCCGAGAATTATTTCACTTTTCCCATTTTTATACCCTCAATGAGGGTACACTTAGTTTGTCATTCCACTTTAAACTTTTTTACTATACATCTTAGACCCCATAAAATATATTTATTCTAGCTCCTTGAGTTATTCTACTTAAGTCGATTTAGCCATGTCCGTCTGTCTGTCAGTCTGTTGAAAATACGCTCACATTCGGAAAAGAAATGAACAAACTTGGTCTCAAATTGCTTGTAGTTATCCTAAGCAGCTTGGGATTGAAATTCAGCAGCATTGGCTCAGTAGGATCAGAAGTATGAATCAAAATGTGGAACCACCACCCTAAAAAATTGATAATTTTGTTACAAAACTCACATAAATAGTGGAACAATGCACGGAATGATATAAAATTCGCTTGATACGACTGCAAATCATACTGTTAAATTTCGTGAAGATCGGTCCATAATTCACTCTAGGCCCCATATAAACCCTACTCCCGGACTGAAGTTCGTTTTTGTGAAGCTTAGTTCATAATATATATGTATTTATCATATAGAGCCCACACCTGTCGGTGGAGGGTATCAAAGATTCGGTACAGCCGAATATATCACTATAACTTGGTACAATTGCATTTACATAGGAAAAATGAGGGAAGGAAGAAAACTCCCGGGGAATTTTTATTCATAATTGGGTTGATAAAAGTAGATGATGCCCAAGCAAATATAAAACACGCATCATAAAAACGGCTGATAAGCATTGGCATCAGCTGATTTGCATGAGCATCGCAAATTCATCACAGATGCGTACCACTTGCAACGCAGCAATGCACTTGCGAACAGGCCCTTCGTCGGCAAATTTTTTATCAATACGACTAACATCTATGAAAATTGAATGGGTAAAAAGTTAATGTCGGAAGTGGTATTTGTATGCAAGGTAGGCTTAACTCTAAGCCGATTTTAATTAAATTGTTCACAATGATTTAGGTCGCAAGAAAAATGTATTTGGGGGCAAACATATAAATATGATTTATTGACAACACAAAGACTTATTTTGAAAGGAAGTTTATATGGTGGCTGTGTGGAATTATTAACTATTTGAAGCATTTTAAATTGGCATACATATTTATTCAACTAAAAAAACACTGATTCTAAGTCAATCATAAGTGAGAACCAATTTTTTTTATGTGTTGCATGGAGCAGCACAAAAGCAAAATACGCTCTCCACCAATGTTGGTGTAAGTTAATGTTTTTCATACGGAATTTCCAAAAAAAACCCGAGATTCTGCACATTTTCGGGAAATAAAATCACTGGAAATTTTTTACTTTTTGAATTAGATTCTGAATATTCAGTAAATACAATTTATGTAAGATATGACGACAAAAGTAAAAATTAACATTTAAGAAAATTTTGATTGCATCAAGAAAACTCGGATTTCATTTAAAGAAAATCATTTTCTTTAAAAAAATTAAATACAAGTTTTTGAAAAAAAGTGGTGAAAAAACTGAAATTGTCCAGAGGTTATATGAGGGGCCTAAAGCACAAGGTTTAAATGCTTTTTTAGAAATTGAGATTACACATGGAATTAGTAGTTGAATTTTAGAGCACAAGAGGTGAATGTGAAATTCTCATCCGTTAGCGAGATATGGCGACCAATTCTTGCAGTTGTCAATGAAATACCTGTTTCGCTTGGAGCATAAGGGGTATAGGAGCACTTAATCTAAATTTTTTGAAAAGGCGCTTAAACCCCTTGCGCTTTAAGCCCTTCATATATCTTTGACGTTAGGTAAAAGGTTATTTAGTCAAAAAAAAAATGTATTTTTAATCTTTGATTGGGTTTAACTCAATATTTTTATCTCTTCCGTTTGGTATCAATAACATAAGTCTAGCACAGCTGCTTCCAATCGTAATCATATACTCTTCAGGAAAAAAGTCAGTTGAATAACAAAGAAAAAATTATTAAATATCTCCAATCACCAAAATTATTCCAAATTCATAATATCAAGCAAACAATTTGTTGATTTTGCACCTATTACCCAAATAATTATATTGATTACTAAAAATTGTTAAATTGTGAATATTTTTTTTCAATAAATGATATTTTTAATTTTAATTAAAAAAATTATCAAAAAACTTAGCCATTTTATACAATGTGTTAATTTATTTAAATAAATAAATTATTTTATTTTAACCAAAAAAATTCAATTAAGATTTTTTGTTTTTTAATTAAAATTTTAATTGAAAATGTATTTCAAAACAACTAAAATGTTAATTAAATCAAAATTAAATTTTTAATTTTCTTTCAACAAAAAAAATAATTGATTCAATTATCACATTAATTAAATTTTAATACTTTTTAAACTATTTTTTTATTGATAAAACACTTTTTTCTGTGTAAGGCAATTAACTAATTTTCAATTAAACATTATGAAAAACTAGATATAGAGCCCTTACCGCAAAAACGGCTTAAGCGACAAAAAACACAATTTTACAGGCAAACGGTAGAACGCAAGCAATTCTGATGATGGGAATGTGGGTTACTTAAAATAGACCACAAAATCCATAAGCAAATCCACTCCTACATTTTCTGTGCTATTTCGCTAGTTAACAGTCTTCGAAAATTATTAGAAAATACGATAAATGAATAAACTGAGATGCAGAATAGTTCAGAGTCCCAGAAATTGGCGACTAATGTAGCATTAGCTCTGAATGAAAGATTTGAGGCCTTAGAGAGTAATGCAATCTTTTGTTTATCTAAAATTCCTTACCTTCGATACAAAGCTAGAAAATTTTAAAAACAATAGATCCAAAAAACATCTTATGACTGTGCATTCCTAAAGTGCTAAAGACACGGTCACCCCTACATCTAGTAACAGTTCTGATAAGTCTACAAGAACTAACCCTTGGAGCATTTGTGAAAATCTTAATAGAAAATTTGGAGAAGAATGATCCTCTGTCCATCCTACGCTGTGGTTTAGCTAAATACGAAGTCTAGATATAGCTTAGATCTCCTAATATTTATAGTGACGCAGATCCGTTTGTTTACTGCCGCTATTAAATATTATACTCAAAATTTAAGAACATGGCGCGGAAATACTTAAGTTATCAAATAAGTTCATTCACATCTGAGAGACGATTTTTACTGCTGGTCTGCTTCAAGTTGTGAAATTATCTCCGCAATAGTTGAGAAATACTTTCTTTTTTAAACAAAAATCTTATTAATATTAATTTGGTATATTAATAATCGCATACACTAAAGGTTTTCATGATATCGCTTAAAATTGCCATTTGAACAAATGGGCAAACTGGCGAGACTCGTTTTATGAAGGCCCTTTTTAATTTTTGTGTAATTTTAAACAACTTATGTCAGTTTGTAAGAAAGTCAATGCAAAAATAAATTTAAGAAATATATAAAATAATATATGCAAAAATTCGAGTTGAAATTTGTGACTAAAATGTGAAATTTGTTTTTTAAAAATGCATAAGGAAAGCCAAAAGACTAATTTGTTCAAATTATTGGAAGAATTTATTATTTGTGATTTATAAACACTTGAATTTACAAAAATCTGTTTATATAAATGCACAATTGAGCAGCGCAAGTTTACGAGTCAAAATTGTTCGGCCAATTTACGAAGCTTGTGTAAAATAATTTTCATACAATTTTTGACAGTTCATTTGCGAGGGCGTAAAAATGCACAGTTTGCACTGATTGCGAGAATTTTCAGTGGTATCATGAAAACCCTTACAGTTTTTTTAAACTATAATTTAATTAAAAAATAATTTAATTTAGCATGAATTTAAATTAATGTCGTTGTTTTTAAAATCTTATTAAAATCAATTTTAAATACTAATAATCTCTTACACTGTAACACTCAAAAAACTGAGTGCTTTTCTTATAAATTGTTCTACACGTTCAATCAAATGTGTTGTGAAAACAGCAAATTTGTATAATAAAGAAATTACTCTAATTGAGTTTTGTTGATTTTACCTTAATTTAAATTAAATATTCGTATCGGTGTCGGCGATATTTCTTATTAAGTATCGGTATCGGTATCGTATCGGCAAAATGGCGTATCGTTACATCCCTAATTATAATGTGGTATTATTTTCAGATGTAAACATCTGATAATACTACCAAGTGTTTTGACCAAAAATTTCTTTCGCTCAGCTGGTAGGGATGCAATCGTAAGAATTGAATTGCTCGTAAAAAACCTAAATGAGGTGATCTAGAAAAAGTGGGAGATATGTGTCTTTTTTTTAAGATCTATTTTTAGAACTTAGTCAGTTTAATTATGAGTGAAAAATCGTGTCATATAGTGTAATATATGAATGCATAATTACTATATAAACTAATTTATAAACTGTTATATGTTGTTTGTTCAAATAAATTAAATTAAATAATTTTTTCAATATTAAATAATATTTTGTTCATGTGGCATGGACTAATTTAGGTGTAAATATATTTACCATATTTTAATTTAAAATTTTTTAAGCAATTTTATTTGTTTTTCTTAGCCGACATTTCCCCCAAAATTAATCGCTGACTTAGCGCGTTAATTAAATCTCACTTTCAGTTTAATTCCATTATACTTATTAAATTAGCATTCTATACAAGTTAGTTTGAATTTAATTTTAAGCCAGAGGATAGAAAAAATGACTAAAATTCTATGCAAACATTGAAAAAAAATTTATACTGAAACAAACATGTTTATATTTAATGGAAAATAATTTGGGTAAAAAAATACCCACACTACCATAATAGGAGAGGGTACTATGCGTTTGTGCTGATTTAGGTAACACATAAAAAGTAGACTTTCTAGTGGGTCTATTTTTTCACATTCTGAATTTATTTTACGATCCGGTTGGTCTTAATTTTAATTATCATAAGGACGGAGTCTATTGGAAATTTAAAAAAAGTGTGCTTCTGTCCACCCATAAAAACTTTGCGCTTATAAAACATTTAATTATGTTGACATTTGTATTAAATGTGATCTTTATAGGCCACATATTTTTATTTAGAGGTTCGAAATATTTCGTTTTTTTTTACCAGCCAGTGTTATATAACTATTTGGATAATTTTTGATCTTTATATCCTGTTTTAACCTGAACTTCGCTTAAAGTATTAACTCGGATTTTCTTTTAATTAAATAGACATTTTCGAAATTCAATATCAAAATCGAAGTGCGTATCAGATCATTTTATGCATTCTATTTTAAATGGTAATCTCTTGATTTTTAATTTGATCGTTTTAGAAAATAAATGAAAACTTTAATACAACACTAAAAACTATGCAACGAAAGGATAACAAATATTTTCAATTTGACAAGGTATTGTTTATGATTTGAAAACAATATGTTTTCGATTTGAAAACGTATGTATATAACTTCTTATATTTTGCAGTACCTTTTAAATGGCTAAATATAGCATGAAAATGATTATGTTAAAATTTCAAATTGATATTTTAATTCCAACACATGCCGCATTAAGCTTAAATATAGTTATTTACATACATATCGTCGGCTTTAATTCGCTTTTAAAGTAAATTGAGATTTTGATGCCGTGTGGTAGAGAAAGCTAAGCCTTGTCGACCAACATTTAGTTTTTCTTCAATTTGAGTCTTGATAAGAAAAACTGAGTCTTGATAAGAAAAACTGATGTCAAGCTGCAAATATGAATTATAAGAAGTTTTTTGTCTCTCCTTTAAAATTTGCCGAAAGTGTGTATCAGCTAATTTTATGTATTCTATTTTAAATGGCAATCTCTTGATTTTTAATTTGATCGTTTTAGAAAATAAATGAAAACTTCAATACAACACTAAAAACTATGCAACGAAAGGATTACAAATATTTTAAATTTGACAAGGTATTGTTTATGATTTGAAAACAATGTGTTTTCGGTTTGAAAACGTATTTATATAATTTTTTATAGTTTCGCTGTCGATTTGACAAAATTCGTAACTTTTTTAAATTTGTTTTAAATTTGACAAATTTTTTGTATAAATTTTATATTTAATGGTTTCTAAAATTTGACAATATTTTTTTTGGTAATTTTGATATTTTTTTTTGACAATTTTCGAACGTATTTCTCTGCTGCCGAATTTGATCAAAACCGGTGTATAAATTAAAGTTATTTACCGCTTTTTTAATTTGCCCTACTATGCAGCCATATTTTGAAATATTTATTCCGAAATTTTGCTGTTTCTTCGACTAAATTGGTCTTAAATTTTAGAGCTTTCAATTATTAAAATGTTAAGCGAAAAATTTTATTTATTGCTATTGAAATATGTATCAGTTTGTAAATATGTTTGTATTTACTTTTTAACCTATTAAAGATATAAGACTCAGCTGGTGTTTGAGCACTCTATATGAATGAGTGTGAAGTTTGTGAAAAGCTTAGATGTGTTTATTTGTAAATAAATGTTTATGTAATAGTTCCTCTTTGCTTTATGCATCAGCACCTCTTATGTTTATTATCTGTCAATGCAATATACAGAACATATAAATAAAAACAGTTCACAGTAAAATTTTTCGTACAATTAGGATTGATAAAATCTAGTTCAGGCCAGTTAATACTATCACACCAGTCTTACGTATTCCATAATACTTTGTGAGATAGAAATCTAGTAAGTTTTGTAGCGATCAAATGAAGAACATTTATTTTGAAAATTAAAAAACAAAAAAACGATGAAGTCAATGTAAATTTTTTTTTCGTAATAGTTGAACTTAAACTTTTACATATTCTTTGAGTTTTTGACATGTATTAATACAAAGTATAGGTTAGGTTAGGTTCCATTGGTAAAAGTACTCAAGTACAGCACACGTGACTCCATTGATTACTTCCCGCTGTGTTACCATGTCACACCGTCTCCCAAAGGTGCTATGTTACCTGCTGCTAATATTCTCACTCAGCCATCCAGTCGATTCTATAAAGGAGTGGATCCAGTTTATATCAATATAAGAGATACATGTCTTGTCTTCAATAGTTTTTCGACCAAACAGTTTAAGTCTCAGATCTCCGAAAGCCAGAAAATGACACATAAGACGTTCCGTTGACTCTTCCTCGCCCTTGTCTCCGCAACTTCTACATAGGTCATTGCAAGGGAGCCCTAGCCTTTGAGTGTGCCTCCCAATGGGCCAGTGTCCAGTTATAACCGCAAAAAGGCTCCTGGGGTGGTGTCTGAATAGCTGTAATGCCCGCCTAGACCTTTTGTCATCTATGATTGGCCAAATTTTCTTGGTTTCCCCAGAGGTGGTTTCATCGAGCCATCTCTGACCGGCAATAAGATGAAACTTGTGTGAAATAAATTTTTTACTCCTTGGGAGTGAAACACCTATATCCCATGTTGAATCCTTTTGATTCAAACTGGTGCCTGCATGCGACAACGAGTTCGCCATACAGTTTCCATGTATGCCCCTGAATCCGAGGACCCACTTAAAGTTAACCACTGAATGCCTCGCTATCTCCTTCAAAAACATCCGGCATTCTTGGACAATTCTCGATGTGATAAACACACTCTCCAGGAATCTTATGCTATCGGTAATAATGTGAATATCCCAGCCAGATATCTCAACGTACCGATTGTGTATCGAAGCTGTACAGATGGCCATTATTTCGGCCTGGATGATACTGCAGTGATCCGGCAGCCTTATAGGAATGCTCCAGTTTAGTTGCAGGGAGCATATGCCAGAACCGACACCAGACAGTGCCTCAGACAGTGCATCAGACGCGTCAGTGAATATCTAAATCGCATTAGCAGGAATTTATAAGTCATCATAGTTAACCACGTTATCCAAAATGTTTGTGGTGAAGTCAGGATCATAGATTGTCTCAGGTGTGACATAATCAAAGTAAAAAACAGCTCAATTATGATTATAAATTCCCCGGGAGTTTTTTCCTTCCCGCATTTTTGCTATTAAAGTTCAATTGTAAAAATGGGAAAAGGAAAATAACTCCCGGGGAATTTTTATTCATAATTGGGCTGATAGTGTAAACTGGCCTTTTACACCAGTGTCTTAGACAAATTTTTCAAAACAAAATTTTGCAGCTACTTGAAAAAATTTATTAATATATCCATTTTTTTTCAATAATTATGTACGATTATATTTGTGTATTACTGTAACATATTACCAGTATTTCTTAGTTTGCATATTTGTGAAAAAAAAACTATGAACAACTGCATTTAAATGACAACTGAAGGAATGCATGACTGGCTGACTGACTGTTTGATTGATTTATTAAAATTTCGAAATTAAAATTGTGTACATATGTGTGTGTGAGTGTGTTTTATAAAATTCAAGACCTGCATATACTTAAAAATTATTTTCTATTATCTTCTAAGAAACAGTACGGAAATGAAAAATTATTAAAAATATCTAAAAAATATTTCTCTTTTATTTGTGCTCAACTTGTTATTTAAAGAATAATAAGGAAACCAAAATTACTTAAATTGTATTTGTAATTCAAATAGAAATATGATGTTTAACAATAGCTGAGGACTTTCGACAACAACATGTTTATAAATTCTAATTCAATGAATTTATAATCAATAATTTCAAAGCAAATTTGTTGTATACATTTTTTTTCTTTTCAAAAACTTATTGTATGTTGCCTTGGTTATATCTAGTTCAAAAGTAAAATATTTCCCCTCCTAATTCTGGTTTTGATTTAAAATTGTTATGCGTTAAAAATATTTACTTACACATATATTGTATTATTTACTACTATATTGCAAAATTAATGAAAATATTCTCATAACCACAATATACTAATATTCTCATGTTTTATGAATATTTATTAAAGTTTTCGATATAAAAAAAAAAAAATTAAATAACCCCAAAATGTATAAACAAGCTTATTGCAGGATAATTTATTTTGTAAAAGATTGTGCACAGTGAGCCTTACTAGGAAGAGTTTTATGAAAATATTTGAACAGCTGTAGACACAAGTGCCGTTTTTAAGTCCTTTACCAGAATACATTGGCACATGGACCAATTCTATATAAAATCTATATAAAATCTATAAATAATTATACATAACCCCAATACAAGCTCCTTTTCGGAATAAGGTATTTGTGCCCATAACCGGTGCTGCGAAATATGGTCTCAAAAATTAAATTAAAATTATACAGCCTTCCGCCGGACGCATGAATTTTTTCCTTTATGGTATAACAAACACTGGCTTTGCTAACAAGAGCAAGAGAAAAAAGTTTTTTATCAATTAAAAAAATGGCTTAAAAAGTATTTAAATTTAATTAATGTGATAATTGAATCAATTATTTATTTAGTTGAAAGAAAATTGAAAATAAAATTATTAATTAATTAATATTTAAGTTGTATTGAAATAAATTTTAAATTAAAATATTAATTAAATATCAAAAAATATTAATTGATTTTTTTTTTGTGAATAAATTAACACATTCGGGCATGTTCTGGAAATCGAAATCACGTGAAATTGAAAACTAACTAATTTTGAAAACTCTCTTGTGTTCAAAGTTCATAAAAGTATGTCCTTTTATATACCTCATTCTTTGAGGACCACTCTCCTCTACCTGAACAACTTTGGAAATCAGGAAAAGCAACTTTCATTTTTACAAAAATGCAATTCAAAATCTTCATCGATTTCAATTTCACGTGATTTCGATTTCCAGAACATGGCCGATTGTTTGAAATGGCAAAGTTTTGTGATAATTTTTTTAATTAAAATTAAAAAATATCATTTATTGAAAAAAAAATATTCACAATTTTACAATTTTTAGTAATCAATATAATCATTTTGGTAATAGGTGCAAGATCAACAGCTTGTTTGCTTGATGTTATGAATTTGGTGATTAGAGACAATTATTAATTTATCCTGTGTAGTCGGCCTTTGGCCGGGAAAAAGGAGTTTCTCCTCTGGCTGTAGGAAAAATCGCCCAAAGAAAAATGGCCCAAGGAAAAAAATGAAAAATCGCCAAAAAAAAAATTCCATGTATAATTGGGCCTGAATTCATATGAAAAGTGACCCAAATTTTTGGGCTAGTTTTCGTTATTATTGGGTGATTTTTCGTTTTTTAAATTAGGTGAATTTTAGTTATGAAAAATCACCCAAAAATATTGTATAAAAATAGCCTTTTTTTCGGGCCATCTTTAATTTTTAAAATTTCGTCAAAATCTTACATACTATTTGTCTAAATCATTCATTATCATTATACTTCGAATTCCTAAATGTTATTTGTAAAAATAACGGAACATAATGCAAAAAGCTATATTCTGAAAAATTCGTTTTTGGTTTTTGGGTCAGTTTTCATTTTTTTGGGCCTTTTTGCGTGTTTTTTGGGCAAAATTTCATGTATAACTTTTTGGGTCATTTTTCATGTTCTTTTGGGCGATTCTTCATTTTGGCGATTTTTCATTTTTTTCCTTGGGCCATTTTTCTTTGGGTGATTTTTCTTACAGCCTTCTCCTCTATGTTGAAACAATCACCGGCTTCGCTAACTAAAGTATCTCTGCAAAGCCAGCTAGAATTTGTATCTCTTTGGTATAAGAATTAAGAATTTTGTAAAAGTTATATAGCACTTTAGCTTAACCCGGTGTGTTTCGCTACCCCAATCGTTATAAAATGATATATTAAATTAGGCGTGCCACCGCCCCTTTGTCCAACCACAACTTTACATAGCCCAGATTTCATTAATTCATAACAACAGCCTACTGTAAAATTTGTTCACTATCGGTGCATTAGTTAATTAGACATAATCGACATAAAGAGGCGTGGCCCCTCCCACTTTTTTCATGCAACGTATTTCTATTCATAACAATACCATATATACCAAATATCATCATCCTACGCCATATAGTTGTTAAGATATGAGAATTTTATGTTTTGGGTTGTATGAGCGTGGCACTGCCTCTTTTTCCAACCAAATCTTTATATAGCTTAAAGTTCAGTAACTCACGGCAGTCGCCTACTGTGGAAATTTGATGACGATCGGTTCAGTAGTTTATTAGATATGGTGGTTTTTACTTTTTCTATAAAAGGCGTGGCTCCGCCCTCTTTTTTCGTAGAGCTTATTTATATTCATACTAACACCATATATACTAAATATCATCATCCTATGCCAAAAAATGCCTAAGATATAACGATTTTAAATTTTGGGTTGTATGGGCGTGGCATCGCCCCTTTGTCCAATCTCAACTTTATATAGCCTAATGTCTCTTCCAGGGTCACAGTTATATTCTGTGAAAATTTAAAGATGATCGGTCAAGTGGTTTGGCCTTCTATAAGGCACAAATATATATACAAACATACATTCACTTTTATATATATAGATTTTTTGGGGTAATTTTTATTTCTTTAAATTTGCATTTTATATAAGTTAATGAAAAATAGCCCCAAATTATAAATTAAGATTTTATTTGGTGCCAAGAAATGAAAAATCCTTGCGATTGCGGTCATTTTTGATTTCACTTTAAATGGAAAAACACGCCAATGAAAAAAAAAAAAAAAAAAAAAAATTGCCCCGAAACTGCGTCTTGTTGTGTCTCATGTAACATTTTGAGGCCATTCTTCATTTTATGGTTGGGGCTATATTTTCTGGGTTCATTATGCGCACCTCCCCCATAAGCCATCTTATTATGTTTTAGATTAACTTTGGTCTAAACTTATTTTATTGCAATAAAAATCATTTTACCAAATTTTATTGGAAGCGGTCCATATTGATTATAGCTCCCATACAAATACAACTTCCGAAAATAGCTGTTAATGCCATAATAACTGCCTTATAAATGTTGGTATTAACATTAAAATTGGCGATCATAACTTTTGCGATTGTTACACTATGTCATGAAAAAATGCTGTCCTGGTAGGACCAAAGTTAAGCATAGGTCCCATATAAATCCCCATCCTAAAATCTCATATAGATGCACAGAAAAAAGTTTCTTCCTATCAATTAAAGAAATGGTTTAAAAAGTATTTAAATTTTATAAATGTGATAATTGAATCAATTATTTCTTTAGTTTAAAGAAAATTGAAAATATAATTTTGAATTAATTAATATTTAAGTTGTTTTGAAATAAATTTTTAATTTATATATTAATTAAATATCAAAAAATATTAATTGATTTTTTTTTCGTTTAAAATAAAATAATTTAAACTTGTAGAATTGTTGTTGGGAATTGTCAATATTTAATTAAATAAATAAACACATTTGTGGTATTCACCAGGTGTGCTATCATGGTTTATTGTCATAATGTTCTAACATTTTACAATGGTTTAAAAATATTGTTGTTGGTTTGTAAACAAAAAGTGTCTTAAATAAATAGAACGTTGCTTGCTATGTTTATTGTGCTGTCGTAATTAATAGCACATTAAATTATGAGGGGTTGCTCACAACAGTCGTATTTTTTCATGTTATTATTTTAAGACATATGACTTTATGACACCTTGTGAATCCCCCAATTGTTTGAAATGTGCAAGTTTTATGATCATTTTGTTAAATTAATATTTAAAATATCATTTATTGGAAAAAAAAAACATTCACAATTGTAAAATTTTTAGTAATCATAATAATCATTTTGGTAATAGGTGCAATATCAAAAAATTGTTTGCTTGATATTATGAATTTCGTATAAATTTGGTGACTAGAGGCGATTTTTATTTTTTCTGTGTGAAGATATCTAAATAATATTCGCAACAAAGAACATGTTAAAGGATCCTGAACTCACAACATAATTTCATTTCGGCGGGTTCATGATTCTCGATCAGTCCCATATGTGGTACACTAGCAAAAACTGTTTTTATTTGCTGTGGTGTAGGGTATCATTTAGTCGGGCGTGACCGAATATACTTTCTTAACTTGTTTTATCTTTTGGCAAATGTTTTTTTTTCAATCTTTCCCTTGTTTTAAGTACTTTTGTATAACAAAATTTTTACAATCACGCATAAAAATTTGTTTGTGTACCATTTTTCGAGTTCCTTCTGCAACTGACAGCTTAAACAATGACAGGAGAGAAAAATGAGCAACACAACTCCACTACATACATCACATTGATTAAGTACGAAAAATTGTACATTTCATTGCATAAGTTTGAGGTAATAAAAAAAGAAAACATTTTTTTGTTTGTTTGCATTTATAAATTAATTTGAAATACAAGTAACATTTTGTAGCAAATTACATTTTGTACACATGCATTCTGAATAAGGCCTTCGATTGGTATAAAAAGCTCAACAGCCTGTTTTTATAAAATGAAAATATTTGTTCGTTCGTAGAAAACGTACAAAATCTGATTTAGGTTTTCATTAAAATAAAAAGCATTTCCGGTACATACATATGTATGTATGTACATAAGACCGACTCAAAAAAAAAGTTGTTAATGTACCCTCCTCAAAACTAACTATAACCTGTTTTGTGAAGATTCCCAAAATATTGTGGCTCTTGATACGAGTATTATCTCCATTCCGCTGAGATACACTTTTTGAAGATATACAACTGGTTTTTAATGATGTCTTGTTAAATGTGCCTTAATAGCAATTATATATTATTTTTTTTAAGTATATAACTGACTTAAATTTTTGGCAACTTCAACTTGCCCATGTAAGTCGGACTAACGTACATACATAATGTACATTCATGTGCACGTAGAGAAAAAATATGTTTAGATATAGTCACCTCCAACAAAACTATTTTTAGACAAAATTTTAAACATATTATATTTAAATTTAACCATATTATTGTCACCGACAAACATATAATTGTTAAATTAGTCCTCCATCAAGAAGCCACAACCATTTTATGGCTGCCTCTAAACATGTTATGGTTAAATATGACAATAATTTGTTTTTAAATTAACAATAGTATTTTCCTCTTTTCTAAGAGCAACATGCTTTGGTTGAAAATCAACCATGCTATTATAAATGTTAAACATATTTTAGTTATTACTAACCAAAAGATGTTCGGAGGCAACCATAATATGGTTGAGCCTTCTTGATGGAGGACTAATTTAACAATAATATGTTTGTCGGTGACAATAGTATGGTTAAATTTAAACATAATATGTTTGCAATTCTCTTTAAAAATAGTTTTGTTGGAGGTGACCAAATTTAAACATATTTTTTCTCTGGGTGTGTATAATGACTTACCGTACTTCCGGAACTTCCAAAGAAGCTAGTGCTATCATGCAAATACCTTCTATGTATCAATATCTTGAATTTCAGCAAAATATATTTTTCATACATTTCTTTTTTTTATTGCAATTATTGTAACCATTTTTATTCAACATTTTTACTTTTTACTAATTTCCCAGGAAAAAGTTTTTGAAATTTGGTAATAGGTAATAGTTAATTCATACATAACCTGGTACGTTGTTGTTATAACAATTTGCCATTATTCTGAAAACCTCAATAAGTAGTGACTAGTAATGGCCTCAGTAAGTACTTATTACTTCTATTATTTTCACTACTAAATATTTAATGACTAATAATCAGCTCAATAACTACTTATAAGTTGTGTTGTTTTCAGGACTGAATATTTACTTGCTGGTAACGAGCTCAAGAACTACTTATTAATTTTACAATTAGCTTTAAACAAAAATATTCGAAGAATTTATTTTAAGCAATTTAGGTATTATAAAAATATTAGAATTATGTCTGTTACTATGTCAGTGAATACGTCTGACTCTTTGAATAAAAAGGTTTCCTTTATTAACGTAAGCGTAAAACCATATCTTCTTATATATAAATACGGGAACAACTTTTTTGAAGTTGATGTTTAAGTATCTTATCGTCCACCGATCTTAATAAAACATATCGTCGGTCACAGGTTGACAACTCTTAACTCGAAAAAAAATCGAATCGGGGGTATTATTTATTTTAATTTTTTTTTAATCTGAAATTATTTCAATACCTTTGTTTTCTTTACACCATCTTACAATAAATATCCCCTACTAATGTTGGTTTTTTTTTTATTTACTTCCAACACGGTTTAGTAACGGAGTAATAACGTTTTTTTTGTCTCCTGAAAAGTACAAAAAAACATGTTAAGAGTTGTCAACCTGTGACCGACGATATATCGTTTGAAATGTATTTTTACGCTTATTCCTTTTGTCGTACGTGTGAGATCAACAAGTGCACATTTACGGTAGCTGTATTGATATTTTTTCAAATACAGTGTGTTAAATAAATAATGATGAAATTAATTGTCACACAGCGACGAATGCACATGTACGGGAGTTGTGTTTATATTTTGTTGATAAATACTATAGAAAACCAAAAATCACCAACTCTACAGATGTCCCTAACCGACGGAAGTTCATCACTTACAATAAATTCAGTGGGAACTTTATTATTATAAGTTTTATAAATACAACCAAAACAATTTTTTGTGATTAAATATTAATAAAAATTGTGCGGTTAGTTTTGCGCCTCGCTGTACTTAAAAAATTCTCTCGCAATACATATGTGTAATTCCATGTCAAATCGACCAAGAGTGGGATCCGACCCCATTCGATTTGAATAAAATTTGGTGTGAAGGTTCCTTTCATCCTATAAGGAACATATATTAAAGAAAAAAACAATATACATATTAAAAAAAATTGACAAAAAGTGTACTTTTCTTTGAAGGTGCCCACATTTAGCTCCAACAAAAAATGCAAAAAACAAACATAAAAAAACTGTTTGAAATTACTTTTTTTTAACACCTAAAATCACACAAATCAGATTTAAAAAATACTTATTTCTCAAAATTACAATATTCAAATTTTATTTTAGTATTATTTTTCAGAAGAAAGAAAATCATATCTTAAAAAAAAACCTCCCTAAAAATTTTAGGATTTTTAAAGAACTGTTTGAGGAATTACATAAAAAAAATCAGCCAAAAAAAAAATTAGGTTTTTGACTTAGTCCATTTTTCAAATTTAATATTTTGTAGATATCACATTTAAAAAAAAAAAAAAATTTTTTAATATATTGTTTGTAGCCCCAAGTATTCTCTTTAAAATGACATACAAATCATCTTCGTATGTGCAGTAGTTTTTGAGATATTGAAAAAATTAATTCAACACATTCGGCTAATTCGGCGGAATTATGACATTTTGAATATGAAGTAACTTTTGTTCAAAGCGGCAAAGAGGCCAAGGCCACGCAATGAGCGGCTAAGCGGCGAGGGTCTGAGCGGTGAGCGCCAGAGCGAGTTTGAGCGGCAAGTGGCTTATTACTGAGCGTCACTTCTGAGCGGTTAGGTACTAAAATGCCATTGTCAAGAGAGGGTTGTTTAATGTTAATACGCGAAAATCATATTCTCATAAGAACTTAATGCGCTTAAGAAAAAAAAAAGATTTGGTGTTCATCCTATAAATCAAGCAAGGCATTACGGCGAATTTAACCATTTATATACAAATCTCCGCAAACTTCCAGACGGATTTTGGCAATACTGCCGTATATCTGTGAAATTCTTTGATTTGCTGTTGCAAAAAGTAAACAACAGATTGACAAAACAAAGAAAAGAAATTTATGCAGAGCAAAGGCTTGTTTTAACTTTGAGGTACATAAGTTTATTTGCCATGTTTATTCCTTGCCGCTCAGAAAACAACTAAAAATTAGAACATGTTTAATTCCGAAATTCAGAAATGCCGATTGGTCGCTTATACATGCCGCTCATTGCATGGCCTCTTCAGTAGTATTTCATATGTTTTAATTTTTTACCGCTCACTGCTCAGACGCTCGCCGCTTAGCCGCTCATTGCGTGGCCTCGGCCTTAGACAGCCAGATGGAAGGATAGGCTGAGATCTTTACAGTACAATTATTATAGGTCTATCGGGTGACTAGTAGTTATTCATATATTTTATGTGTTACAAACTTCAGGGCAAACGCATAGTAAAAATTTTTTTGGACTGTCAGCACAGTGTAAGCGACATATAAAGCTAAATCGTTTTAAAATTTTACTAGGACTCAGAATACATATCGCACTTATTCAATAATACTGTATTAACTCAAAATTTAAAAATTTTCTGTAGAAGCAAAACAATTGTTTATTTTACATTAAAGGCATATGCAAAAGAATTTTTAAGCCATTCGTTTCATTACCAAAAAGTCAACAAAATATCACGATATTTTTAGAGTGGGTAGATATGAATATTAAATGTCGATTTTTTTACAAAAAGTCAAAAAATAAAAATTTTAAGTTAAAACACTTTTGTTGAATAACTACGTTATGAAACATAATTTATAGACCAAACGTTTCGTCACCAAATATGTAGACAAAATAGCACGTTATTTTTACAGGGGTTACATTATATTCATATCATACATATCGATGTTTTCCAAAAAGTGATAAATAAAAGTTTTGAGTTAATATTGTTCAACAAGTGCGATGTATTTAATTAAGTGTAAAAAAAAAAAATTCCCAATGTTAAACATGGGTCTATATGCTTAATCTTATTTTTCTCGTATGTTAGTGTACAAGAAGTAAAACTACCCCTTCCAAAATCTAAATTGGTAAAATTTTTAAAGGCTTAAAGAATTTAATAAAAAGTTTTATGTTACTTTTCAGGTTAAATATTTAATTTGGCAACAAACTTTTTCTTAAATTCCAGCAAATGTGGATACCTACACTTGAAAAGGAAAATTTGTCCTAAGTCAACAAAAAGTTTTTTTTACCTTCGTCATAGAACAAGGGAAAAGCGGAAATATATTCTGCTTAAGAAACCCCAAACACAATGGCACAAAATTGAGGGTTGACATGTGGTTGGGTACACCCACTAACATTAGTAATAATCAATTTATTTCCTTTTATGAAAAACGGATACCTTTTTTTCTGCATTATACCTAGAAAAGGACATTCTTTATTGGTTTGCAAAAGTAAATGTTTCATCCAAAATCTGTAAATATTTGCTAGATACAATAAATTTTTACATGTTCCGCATTACAATCAGAATTTAGGACAAATTGTGGGGAAAGAGGCTTTAAAGTTTCTATTCAAAAAATTGTTGTATTGTTTGTTAGAAGTTTTGTATCAAATTTATAAGTCATTATTTAAATCATTCTAAGACAGCGAATCTCTAATGGGATGTTAGTACTCCTCTTGGAAGGATCACCAACATTTTTTACAATCATGGAATCTCTATTTGTAAATTAGCAATAAACTTTTTCTGCCGTATTTATAAAAAACTAGATTGGATATGAAATCTATTTTAAGGAAAATATGTATGGAAATTTTGTTTTAAAATACGTTTGAAATCAATTTTATTTTTTATGAATGCGGCAGTTAATTTGGTAGCACCTCATTTTCCAAAAGCTCTACTTTCAATGACATTTTCTAAATCGATTAGAATTTCGTAAAATATTCTCAAAAAAGGTCAAATTGATTGCCCATTATTTCTCCCTGCTTATTCCATTTAACCAGAATAAAGTCAATTGATAAAGATAAGATAATATGTTAAACGTTCATACACCCATAGAAAAAACCTTTTTCAATATGGTGACCACCAACAAAGCTATTTTTAAGGAAAATTTGTAAACATATTATGATTCATGTAACCATATTATTGTCACCAGCACCCATATTATTGTGAAATTAATGCTCCATCCAGAAGCCTGAAACAAATGATGATTGCCTCCGAACATGTATCCTGAATAGGGTATTCATTCGGTTTACCGATTAATTACTACCCGATTAACTGATCGGTTAATCTAATATTGGCTATTTTCGATTACCGATTAAACCGTTTAATTTCAGTCGATTAACCGATTTAACAAAATTTTTAATTTTTTGTAGTATTATAACATATTTTTTATGTTTTTTTATAAATTGTATCGTCTCTTATACAAAAGGTTTGTGTTTAGAAAATATTTTTTCATACAAACGAAGAAGGTGTTCAGTCATCTTCATTTTAAATCCATAAGTATTTGCTGTCAACAACTTTCCCAACAGACCAAAACAGAGCAAAATGTGAATGAGTTGTAGAACAAGTTTATCATAAGAGATTTCACATGACAACATATATAATTGCAAATTACTTCTTCTCGCTATAGCTTTGTAAGTGTTTTTGAGAATGATATTTATTTGATGAGTGCCTAAATTTTGTATTATATTTTAAAGTTTTCAGTCCCCAGCAAAAACTTAACTTACAATGCTACTTTTAATGACTTCCTGAATTCATTACTTTGTAGCTGTATTCGCCACTTTTTGCATTATTAGTTATATATAAAATAATAACTTTATTGTTATATCTTAAATCAGTCATAACTATACATTACAAAAAAATACTTTGGTGTAATGACTTAAATAAGTTATTATTATATGGTTTTAATTAATTTTTAAAATCAATTTGCAATATATTATATAAATATTTGTTAGATATCCGGTAATATTATCACATTTGAGGAATAATTTCGATGTGAAATACGTGGTTAAACCAAAAATCAATCAAATGCATGTAAATATATACATAAATATGTTCCAAAACTACCAACACAATATATTTTCATAATCAGATTACTAGTAGTGATATCAATCTAGTGATAACGAGGTTTTTTTGAAGAACACAATCAGGCCCGTCACAGAAATTGTTCGGAATTGTTTTGAATCCGTATTTTCATTTCAATCGATTTTCGTAATTCCGACAAATTTTAAGTTTGTTATTTTAAGGTTAAATGTGGCAATATTGTGCAAACCAAAACAAAAACTTTTTCGATCGAAAAATTAAAAGTGATTTCATTCCGAGAAATTTTATCGGTTTTCGTTTTCTGAATAAGCTTTCTCGGAATTAAAAAAACTTTCGATCGAAATTTATTTCCGAGACAGGCCCATATTTTATCATATATTAATACAAAAAAAAAACACTCTTTATTAAATAGGTTCTTACATTCCGAAAAATTTATTATTGTGTACACTTTTTCAAAATAATTCCATAAGATTTCAGATCAATTTTAATTAGTGTATTTTAACCTTTTTGAAAGTTAATTTTAAAGTACTTATTTCTTGTCTCTTTCGGTAACTACATATTTTTATACAACTTTTAAGTATAAAATCAAGGTATTATTTTTTAGGTTGTAATTGGCCAAATTATAAAGGATTACTTTCGGGACATCGCGAACAAAAATAAGTACTTTTTCTAGTAGAAAAATAAGTACTCCTTTCCTCAAGTTCTCATTATTTTTCTGCTTATTTTGTAAGCCAAGTTTTTGCTGGGTCTTTGCGTTTTGTTCGACGAGTGAAGTGTTTTTAACAGTGCACAATTTAAAAAAAGTAATTAAATATTATACAAGTAAAAAACTTTTTGTAAATATGCCATATAAATTAATAATTCTTTTCTTTAAATTTAAATTTCAAAAATTCGTAAATTATAGAAGAACCCTAATCGTTTTTAACCCCGTCCAAAAAAAGGAATGTTACAAGTCTGTAGTGTTCATCTGTGTATATTTATGTATTTGTCGGTTCCATCATAGAGTCAAAACGGCTACACCGATTTTGATTTAATTTTTTGTTCGAAAGGTGGCGATCGAGAGTGTTCTTAGCTTTGCTTGAAGAAAATCGGTACAACGTAAACCCCTCTTTTCTAGCTGTATCCTCTTGAATATGTGTGCCTGTTGCTCCCAAACGCCTATATCGATTTTAATTAAGTTTTTATTGTTTGAAAGGGGGCTTTATCTAAAATCATTTTGTATGAAGGATGAACCTTCCGTTAATTTATCGCTCAGTTTAGGTTAAAGTAAAGTTGTGTAAATGGAACACTTTTTATACGGCCCATAAAATCCTACCCTTAGCTAATGGTAAGTGGTGAAAACGGGCTTAAATGTGCATATAAACATTCTTTTATTTAACTGTTTTCCTTATACGTATGATTTTTTCTTACAACACATTTTTATCTATATATATAAAAGTGAATGTGTGTTTGTATATATATATATATATATATATATATCTTTGTGCCTTATAGGAGGCCAAACCACTTGCCCGATCATCTTTAAATTTTCACAGAATATAACTGTGACCCTGGAATAGACTGAACCTTAAGCTATATAAAGATATGGTTGGAAAAAGGGGCGGTGCCATGCCCATACAACCAACCCAAAACATAAAATCCTTATATCTTAGCCACTATTTGGCATAGGATGATGATATTTGGTATATATGGTATTGTTCCAATTCCCACAACTGACTGCCAAACAGCTATTAGCGATTGGGGTAGCGAAGCACACCGGGTTAAGCTAGTTATATATAAATTTTTTCATCCGATGAAAAAAGTTCAAAATAATTTTGAACTTTTGTGATAAATTTCATAAACGATTTTTATTTAACTTTTGTTTCGAAAAGAAAAAAAATATTTTGTTTCAAAAAAAAAAAAAAAAACCAGCTGGATAAATAACATTTTTCTATCACAAGTGTTTTTATTTTTTATGAAAAAAAGAAGGGTTTTTAAATATTGCAAAACTTGTAGCTCAAGGGATAGAATGCGTTTGGAGAAAATCGTGTCTTCCTACAGTGTCAAATACAATAGTCATACAAGTAATAAACGGTTATCATATAAATTACAAAAATCTCATAAAGTCGTTGAAAAAATAATGTCCGTTTATTAGAAAGAAAATTTCCTCCGACGTAGCAGAGTTTTGTTTCATATTTGTTCCTGTAGATGTAAACAAATTGAGCTTTTTTTTGATGTCCAAGGCAATATAAGGCACCCAAAGAAGAACAGGAGTTTTTGAGTGAGATGCGAGGGCGAGAAAGATGCGTATTGGAGGAGTAGTTCGAGATCTTCCAACTTAATTCCAAAAAAGAGCAGCCCAAGCACCAAATACAAAAAAAAAAAATTAAAACGTAAATAAAAGTCACGACAAAATTAACTTAAAACAGCAGGAGTTATCAGTAAGTAATTCCAGTGTTTCTTGTGACGACTCTTTTTAATTTACCTTCCACGTCAAAGGCAGAAAGAAAAAAAAAATTTTAGTTTACCTATATTGTCAAAAACTTGTAACCGTTACAGTGTTTCCGATAGCGCAGCGGCTGCTATTGCTTCGACTGTATTGCAAGATATCTCTCCTAGCAGTGAACCAAATGATAAATCAAAAATAAGACGGAAAAGAGAAAAAAGTACGTAATGAATGTATTCAAGACCAGAAGCAGCTAGACCTACTAGCTTTATACTTTGACGGCCGAAAAGATAAGACGCTTAAAATTATTTAAAGGGGAGCTAGGAAATATAGACAAATACTGATTGAGGAACATGTATCTGTTAAGGAGCCAGATTCAGTTTATGTTGGCTATACAACACCAGATCGAAGTACTTCTAAAAATATTTAAATGTCAATTATTGCCCTTCCTTCGTCTCAAATAATGAATAAAGAAAATTTTATGCCAATTGGTTGTGATAGTACAGTCAGTAACACTGAAAAATTTAAAGGAGTAATAAGAGAATTGGCAACACTGTTTTAGCGCCCACTGCAATGGATTATTTACATTTGAACGAATTGCCATGAAAACATCTATTTAACAAGCTACATGGTGTTACCAAGGGACCATATTCGCATGCTGGTCGTACTATTGGCAACTTATTAGAAAACTGCGAAAAACTTGCTTCTGTCGATGTGAGAGAACTGGCAGCCAGACGTGTTCATGAAGCACGAAGCTCACCTCATACCCGAAAGCAATAAGTATTTAAATACGACTTCAGTTCCGCATACGTTAACAGGGCCTTAGATTTTTTATATCAATAACCTAAATTTTGTTTAAAAATGCTTTCTCGCAATAAATTCAAAGTATAGTTTTTGTATTTAACTGTCAATTCAACGAAACAAGTTAAATTGTTCCTTATATTATAAATAGAGTATTACATATTAAAACTGACAAGAAATGCATGTTTAATAACGGCACATTTTTTAATTTCATTTAAAGACATTTCATGATATCGCTTAAAAGTCATGCAATTGAACTGTTAAAAATTGTATGAGCATTCATTTACAAAATCTTCGTAAATTTGCTTAGCAGTTTTGACACGTAAACTTGCGCTGTTCAATTGCACATTTATACCAGTAATGCCAATAGTAGGGAATTTTCATATTTTGTAGGGATTTTTTCAGAAAACTTTTTTTTTTTTTTTTTTTTCGAGAGAGAGCGGGGAGATTTCTCCCAACGGAGACGGTACCGCGACCAAACCAGGTCTATTGTACCCACCCCCCTTTAGTTGGCCAAAAGACCCTCTGCTTCCCAGAGAAACCCAAGAAGGTCTTTTGCCGGTATTACACCGACTCGGGACGCGCCCATCGTACCGTGCCCCAAGTGTCTCCTTCTGGCCCATGCCAGCGCGGGGCAGTCACACAATAGGTGCTTTGTAGTTTCGTCCTCTTCACGGCATAGTCTACATTCCTGGTCCTCTGCCAGACCCATCCGAAAGAGGTGGTGCTTGACCGTATGGTGGCCCGTCAGATAAGCCACCAACAGCCGTAATTCTCGTCTGTTGAGACCCTTTGTCTCCAGTGTACTCCCGGGAAATATAAATTCCTTCGCCTGACGCATTCCCGGTAGCGATACCCAGTATTTTTTGTGCTCGCTGAGAGCCCATTCCCCCAATAGAGATTGGGTAGTGGCCCAGCTTAACCCACAAAAGGGCTCGGGGCCCACCATTTGGGCATTTGCTCCAGCCCTAGCCAGTTCATCAGCCCTCTCGTTACCCGGAACCCCTGAGTGTCCCGGCACCCAACAGAGTGTCACTCTGTTTCTTGAGCCCAGCTCCTGTAGCCTTCCCCGGCATTCCGCCACCAACTTCGAGGACAATTTCCAGGAAGAGAGTGCCTTAATGGCCGCTTGGCTATCAGTGAATATCGCAATGCTGTTTCCTATCATTCCCTTGTTAAGAATGTTGCTACAGCACACATCGATGGCGTGGATCTCGGCCTGGAATACACTTGGTGTTCTTCCCATGGCTATCGAGATTCGCGTGTTTGGTCCAAATACCCCAGCACCCACCCCGTGCTCCGATTTGGATCCATCGGTATACCAGCGTAGTCCCTGGTTACCCTCACAGGGATTTCCACTGTCCCAAGCTCCCCCATTTGGGAGGATCGTGCTAAACCTTCTGTTAAAGCTCAGTTCCGTGGTCTTAATGTCCGCCCTTGTGCAGACTGATAGACTAGGAGCTAATTTCATCAGACCAGCGTGTCCGTTGACCCCACCCGACAGTCCGGATGTTTGTTGGATCCTAAGGAGACTCGATATTGCGACCTTCCTTATATGGATGTGTAATGGCAAGATGCCCAAAATAGTTTCAAGTGCCGCTGTTGGACATGTGCGCATCACCCCCGTCAGAGCTACACAGACCATTCTCTGTAGCCTTCCGCACTTTTGAATCGCCGACACCTGCTGAATCTTTGGCCACCATACCAGGGATCCATAGGTGATTATCGGTCTGATCATCATGAAATAAAGCCACTTAATCATGCTAGGGCCAAAGCCCCAGGTCTTCCCAAAGAAGCTCTTACAGGCCCAGAAGGCCCTAAGTGCCTTCTTCAGGGTCGCATCCAAGTGCGAGTTCCAATTTAGCCGTTTATCCAGAACAATTCCCAGGTACTTGACTTCATTGGAGTACTCGATTTCCGTCCCATTCACTGACAGTCTACCCAATCTGTGTTTATATCTTCTCGTGAACGGGACCACGACCGCTTTTTGGGGGTTGATGTTCAGCCCCCTTTCATGGCACCATTTGAGAACCTTGTCGAGAGCACCCTGCATCACCTCAGTGATTGTTCTCTCGAATTTTCCGGTCACAATGATGGCCAGGTCGTCCGCATAACCAATGGCCCGCAGGCCATATTCCTCAAGTCTGACGAGCAGGTCATCAATCACAAGGCACCATAGCAGGGGAGAAAGTACCCCACCCTGTGGACAACCTTTAACAGCACTAATGCTGACGCTAGCGTCATCCCAAGAGGCGGTAATTCTCCGTTGTCTCAGCATGGCGCCGATCCAATTGATGGTATAATCATCTATCCGTTTTTGCGACAAAGCATCCTTGATAGAGTCGTAACTTGTGTTGTCGAAGGCACCCTCCACGTCAAGAAAAGCACATAGTGCAATATCCTTGTTGTTATGTGCCTTCTCTATTTGCGCAACCAGATGGTGCAATGCTACTTCCGTCGACCTACCCTTCTGATAGGCGAACTGCGTTCCGTGCAATGGCGCGGAGATTCTCAGCTCGTCCCGGATGTGCAGGTCCAGTAGCCGCTCAACAGTTTTAAGCAGAAATGATGTGAGGCTAATAGGCCTATAGGACTTCGGCTTCTCTAGCGGCTTGTTGCCAGATTTGGGGATAAACACCACTCTGACCGCTCTCCACGCGGTCGGAATATGACCCCAGGTGAAGCTAGCCTTAAACAGACCAATTA
The DNA here is from genome assembly GCA_943735925.1 of Pollenia amentaria. Lineage (NCBI taxonomy): Eukaryota > Metazoa > Arthropoda > Insecta > Diptera > Polleniidae > Pollenia > Pollenia amentaria. Next base: position 39,893,035 of record OX031009.1, read on the forward strand.
GCGGGTCCATTATAATATTAAGACTTTCCTGTATTAATACCGGGAAAATCCCGTCACCACCTGGTGACTTGTAAGGGCTGAAGGAGCCAACTGCCCAGCGAACCCTATCCTTGTCAAAAATTCTACCGGCCAATCCCGTGGCTCGTCCAGCTCCTGGGATTGCCGCTTCGATCTCAGCGTGTTCATTGCCAGTCACAATTGTAGAGCCTGGGAAATGAACTTGTAGCAGGGTTTCCAGAGTTTCCCTACGATTTGTAGTGAAGGTACCATCCGTTCTCTCCACCAGGCCCACTCCATTTGAGTGTCCTTTGGCCATTACCCTATGAAGCCTTGCCGCATCAGGGAGGTTTGCTATGCTACTGCAAAAGCTCCTCCAAGTATCCCTTTTGGATTTGCGTAAGGATCTGTTGTAATCAGTAAGAGCACATTTGTACTCCTGCCAATTCTTAGTCTTTTTTGCCTTGTTGAATAACCTTCTGACCTGTCGTCGCTTCAGCTCGAGCGTGTCGTTCCACCAGGGAGTTCTACGGCTGGAGCTGAAGCTGCGTATGGTCGTGCTCTCCCGAAAGGATGAGATCAGTGTATCCTCTACAAGGTTGGCTGCTAGCTCAATATCATCGACAGACCCTATGTCGGTCATTAGGAGCCCAGCCTTTCGGCTGACGAGGGACTGGAACTCCTTCCAGTCCGTTCGTCTAGGATTAAAAGCGCCTCTGCGCAGATCCGCCCTACCCGGTATGTCGAACCGTATGTGTTGATGGTCCGACAACGAGGCCTCATCCGTTACCCGCCAGTTACGAATTGAGTCTCGCAGGGCGCCGCTGACCAGTGTGAGGTCCAATACCTCTTCTCTGATTGCATTAATAAAGGTCGGCTTGCAGCCGACGTTAGCTATATCTAAGTTAGTACCTACCAGATAGTCTAGTAATAACTCACCTCTTTTGTTTATGTCACTGCTACCCCAAACGGTGTGATGAGCGTTGGCATCGCAGCCAATAATTAGCTGCTTACCGTGCATACTGCAGTGACGTACCAGGTCCACCACCTCTTTCGGTGGAGCAAATTCATCTTCGCCGGGGAAGTATGCCGTTGCTACGACGATCTCCGACGACCCCCGTTCTGTGGGTATATTGATCTGTGCAGCCACTAGATCTCTGAAAATAAAATTTGTCAATGGAATTATATCAACACTCTTGTCGACAAGTAACGCAGTGCGAGGCTTGTCCACTGACCGATCATAGATCAACTTACTTGAGAGGGATTGTAGTCCCCGGACCAGGCCACCACTGACCCACGGCTCTTGCAACAGCGCAAGACCGATGTTTTCCTCGGCGAATATCCTACACAGTGTGGCCGACGCCCCTTTGGCGTGGTGTAGGTTCGCCTGTAGCACCTTAATGGTGCTCATCTCCATCTCTTATGGAACGCTGCACCAAATCCCCTAGCCTGTTGCGTCGGGGTCCCTTCCCTCTTGAACCTTTGGTCGGTTTTTCCGGCCTTTCCTGAGGGTTGGTTGTGCTGCGTTTGGCCGAAGGCTGAGGCTTTCGTGTGTTTTTCGTCCCCTCATCTGCCCGTTTCCTCTCGCGAGCAATCGCCGCTCTGCTGGTAGACGGGCCATCGTGTGGGGTGGGTATTTGTTTTGTCTGGGGTGGTTCCTCAACTCCTTCAGTTTTGGCCCCAGCAGGCTTCTCTTGCTTGTTGGCAACGTCTCTCGAGCCAGTGCTCTTGAGGTGTAGCCTGACTTGCCCGAAGCAATAGCTGATCTTACCTCCCAGCTTAACCAGCTTCTGGTAGGAGCAGCCATCCACAGCCAGACGGAGGTGAAGGAATTCTCCATGCGTCTGCCGTTGTACCACCGCCCAATGTGCAGCAGCCAAGTCGTTTTGAGCTGATATGAAGGCCAACACCTTTTCATTTGGCAGCTCTAGACTATGTGGGAAGTATCCGCGCACGAAGTGCGTGCGAGGGAATTCTTCTTCAGGGACTATCTTGCAGTCAACACCTGATTTGGCTTGGATGAATCCAAGGTTGGCCTTTGTCCACTCCGCCGTCTCATTATTGACGCACACAAGCATCAACCAATCAGTGCGCCGTAGACAGCTCTCAAACTGTGGTTTGAAATTTCCGGATTTTTCGATAACCGCCTGCAAAATTGCACCCTTGACCCGTTCGATCTGGTCGGCGGTAAGTGACGGAGCCTCCAATGCTGAGACAAAGCCCATTCTGATGCCCTTTGGCATATGAACCGTTTGGGTCTTTGTCTGCTTCGCACAGGCGCGCTTGGCAGGAGCTCCATCTGTGGGAGAGTTTTGCGAACGTCCCCTTTTTAGTGTGATCACTGCCGGAGCCCTTGTGGCTTCTTTTAGGGCGTCTTCCCTCGGCAGTCCTTTTTTTATTGCTGCTTTAAATAGCCGCCTTTCCCTAGAGTTCAGCTTCACAAAACCCACTCCAGATTTCAGGCTAAGCCCCTGAAGGTTGACGTCTCGTACTGTGCTGCCTGACTCCACCGAGCCCTGGCTGCACGCAACGTCCTGATCCGCGGTATCGCTGTCTGAGCTAGTAGACAGTATCTCCTGCTGTGGTAACCTGGGTGTTCCTGTCGTGACACAAATTGTCGCATTCAGGGACCTCATGTCCGTCGTCCTCAGGTTACTGCCTTCATCAGCTTGCCCAATGGCACTGCCGTTGTTGTTGTCCGAGCTGGAAAGTAGTGTTTCCTTTTGCGGATTTCCGACCACTAAGGTCGATTTGTTTTCTCCTACATCAACAGACCACGTGTCTGTTTTCTGGAGTTTGGTACTAGCATCGGCGTGCCCAATGGCTCCACTAATGCTGATACGGGAGCTCGGCGTCTCCGCCGTCTCCAATGCAGATGTTTTTAGAGTACCATCCAACTCATTATTTGTTTTTAAATTTGTTTTATCCATTTATTTTTTGTTATGGTAGGGATGGGGATGGTCACCCATGGCAGAGCCCGTGTACCATGGGAAGTCTTAATTTAAACTGGAGGTCGACAGGTATCCAGAGTCCGCTTACTAAAGACCAAAACTTCCCTTTGGCCATGCATCTATTGGCGTAAGCTGTTCCACCGTAGATTGGGGTGATTTTTGCTAGAGTTGTCTTCTCTACGCCCGACTACCATTAGCCAGCATCCAAAGCAGAGACATGACCGTGCTGAGGATCTGTTTCCAGCCGCCCTCACGTGGAGAGTATAGTCGCACTTCCGGAAGTGAGACACAGTTACGGCACGATCACAAAGATCATGTTTGTCCCCCTGTGTCTCCTTAAATTGTAGGAAAATGGGACAGATTTTGTATTTTAAGGCAAACGTAGGGAATTTTCAAAATATTATATCATTTTCAATATATTGTGTAAAAATACGTACATATTCATATTATTTTCATTTAAAAATTAAAATTTATCATAAACAATAGCATTTATGTACAAATGTAGTATTTTACTATGGGCCCTAATAGCCTGGATATCTTTAACAAGTGCCAAAACCATTTACGTATATATTAGGGGGCGCAGAATATTCGGGCTCGCATTTGCGAATTATTCGCTTATTTTTGCTATTTGCATTCGAACCCACATATGCTTAAATTTATGCGAATATTAGAAGAGAATATTTAATGAATGAAATTTCTACATAGCCGTGAAAAAACAATCACGCCTTCTAAACTAAGACAAATAAAATCATACAATTTGGAATTTTTAAAAAAATTTAATGAAAACTTTTAAGGATATGGAAGGATATATTTTTAAAAGGATCGTTTTTATATTTTTGCTTAGGGGAACTGAAGTAAATATTTTTTTAATATTCTACATAGCCTTCCCATTTATTTGGTACCCAGTTTGCTAAAATATATTACTTATATACTTATTAAAGTATCCACTCAATTAATCGTTGTTCGATTAATCGAAGAAAATTTTCGCCATTATTTGGTCGAATAATCAAAATAGCCAATTTCAAATAATGAATAACTTGAACAATTTATATCAACTAGTTTGGGCCAGCAGTCGACACAATCGACTGCAATCTAGAAATAACTTATTTGTACCGTTATTTCTAATATTTATTTAATCTAAAACTTTATTAAATATGTATATACACACATATGTGTGCAGAAATATATGTATTTATTTAATGTTAAAAAACATATCGCACTTGATTATAAACAGGGTAGTAACTCAAAATGTAATAATTCTCAGTAGAGAAGAACAATTTTTAATTTTATGAGGCATATTTCTTTTAGGCATATGAAATTTAGTGACAATTTTTCTAAAAATATATATATAACATAAGTTCCCTAATCTCAATGTTTATAACAAAGCCTTTTATATATTTTCCATTTATATTTATTTCGTTGATGAAATATGTTGTTATAACCTCTCTATATATAAATTTTTTATAAATACATGATTATCATATAACAAATGACCATGATCGGTAGTGTCTGCTATATAAAATCGCAGCCCATCAAAAGATCACACTTTATTTAAAAAAAAAAAAAAATGCAATAAACACATTCTTTACAATGTAACCATATTAAAAATGTAACAATAACATTAAAATTATTCATAAGCGCAAAAATTTAAGAAATCAACGGTAACATTTAAAAACAATAACTCTCCCAAAAAGAAAACCAAATATTTAAAATTGTCTTTTTCTTTTTTATTTCTTAATCTCTACTGTTCTGTAATTTAATGCATAGCAGAACACTCTGCATGTTGTTGTTCTTTTTACTATGTAAACACAAAAACAAAGAATACTGCTTCTGTTATGTTTACATTGTTTATGCTCACACGTATGTGAATTGTTTCAATGTATTAGTACCACTTTCTAACGCGTATAACTCGTGAAATACAGAACCGATTTTAACAAAATTTAAATTAACATAATCATAACACAAATTAACATATCATTCTTTCGAATGATATATCATTTGTTAAAATACAATATATAGTTAAGGCGTAAAAGGGATCCTAAGAAATCCACTTGCCTATTAATATATAGATGATGATGATTAATCGATTAAAATTAATATCTTAGAAAATTCTCCTTTTTTAATATAAAACTATTTTTTTTTAGATTTCTAAGTAATAAAAGACATAACAACTTAATAACATGTTGTTTTATTCTGAACATATTTTGGTCCCTTTTTAGATGTGGGTGTGTTTGGGACAAAACATGTAATAAATGATTAACTGCTAATTCCATACGCATGAATTTTCGTACTATAATAGCGCTTTTCATATTAATTTTGACGTTTATTATAAAAAATTCCTCAGCATTTTTAAATATGCGCTGTCAGATAATGGGTTATCTGTTTTCACCCGAGTTTCAATTTCTTTTTTACCTCTTACCATCCAAACGGCCAGATGAATTTTGTCATTTAAGGTATTTTTAGATTCGTCTTAATAACCGAAATGTCATAAAAACTGAATGTTTTGCAGCAGGGTTTTTGTTTTTTTTAGTTATTTATTTTATTTAAAAGTTTTAAAACTGAAAACGTGGCATAAATGAATTGTTATTTTATTGTTTATTGTTTAATTATTTAATTATTTAATAAATTATTTGAATTATTCGAGCATATTAAAACTCTTATTCGATTAATCGAGCAAAATTAATATTAAAAAATCAATTAATTCCTTACTTGAACAAAACAAAAAGTCAAATAATTGGATACTCTAATACTTATATTAAAAACAGCTAATGTAAAGTCTTTTAAAAAGGACAAAAGATGAGGAAATGAAATTCAAACACGCAGTTTGTCTTAGCTTTGACTCTAGATTGAAGGATATATAGTAGCCTATTTGGCACACAAAAATTTTAATTTGGCACACAGTGTTTTTTTTTAAATTGAATGTTGATATGTGTGAGAGTATAGTAGTAGCATTGTACATATTTATTTTGGCTTTCTTTTTGTTGTTAATTAAAACTTTTATAAAAAATGTTAATAAATCCTTTAATTATAATATTTACAATATGTTAACAGAGTATGTAATTGTTTGCCTGAAGCTAAAAACCAATATAATTTTAACGTAGAGAGCAGTGTAGGAATAGCTTTTTTGGTTGTGGGGAAAAAGGGAATTTTTTTAGACACGTAGGGATTTTTTTGAAATTTCTGTTGGCATTACTGATTTGTACAAACAGACTTTTTCATGGCTTACCGTCGTTTTCAATGAAAAGTTCAAGTATGTGAGCAAACAGTCTTTTGGATTTCTTTATTTATTTTAAAAAACGAATTTCACATTTTAATCAAAAATTTCAACTGTTATTTTTATGTATTTTTTTTTTTTTAACTTATTGTTGTATTGAGGTTTCTTACAAACTGACATTAATTGTTTTAAATTACACAAAAATAAAAAAGGGTCTTCTTAGAACGAGTCTCGCAAGTTTGCCCATTTGCACAAATGGCAATTTTAAGCGGTATTATGAAACCTTTTAATGAAATATCATTTAAAAATAAAACTTTTTAACATTAATTAATAAGTTCTAAGAAATAAAATATTTATTCAGATCGCGTATACTTAATAGTTATTAAAAATATTACTTATACGTCTCTTGAACCACATCTTTATTATGAATGTCTCTTATTCCCACCGCATATTCTCTTATAAATGTAACTAATTATCTATGACCTTGTTAACTTGCCACACAAAAAATATTCCTGATATGCAACACACAATCTTTGCGCCCACGATTTTTTTATTGCCACTAACACAAAGTAGACTTGTTGGCTTTTTAAATGGGAATAATTTATCAGAAGTTAAAACAAGGAACGCATAACATTTAAGCGGCAATTGAATTGTTTTACAAATAGTTTGCAACAAATCAAGTGAAATCTACTAAACACCGTTGAATTTGAAAAACGAACGGTAAAGTTAAAGGATAAAATATAGCGAGTGTTAAGAGGAAATAAAATTAATTAAAACGTAAATAATTGCTGGATGACGCACAGTGGGTTGAAACATAGGTAAACTTAGGATTAATTCAGGGATTATTATCGAAATATTTTTTTTTTGGAATACCTATACATTATTTAGTAAATATTTGTTTTATTTAAAAAGAAAAGAAAAATAACACGAACATACATATCGTCACCTAAGATGCAAAAGGGCGTAACAGCAAAAAAAAAAAAAGAATCGAAATAGAGTTTTTGATTGATTTTTGTTCGTTTTATTAAACAACATGTTCACAAAAAATGTAAGATCCCTGCGATAAAAAAACGGCGACTTTATAAAAGAAATTCAAACGCCAAGTACACCTTGTCCTAATTAATTTTGAAAAAATAAAAAGTGTTGTTACACCCTTTTGCGCTTCATGTGATGATATATATAGATGCATTACAGCAGTACATAAACAAGAGCGGAAGGCGGAACGTTTTCTTCCGCTTAGCTTTTATGCTGGTATATCATACCTTAACAGGAGCGTCAACGTTGTGTCTGAGCAAAAGTAGTGTAAACTCTCTTGTTTAATAAGATTCACCTAATAGAAGTAAAAAATTTAGATAATACCGCTAGATTGGCCAAATAAACTTAATGGCCATTTCTAACTTTTTCTATAAATACTATATTGTAAGATATCTCATAAAGAACTGCAAAAATTTATTTGAAAATAAAACACACAACAGAAATCAAATGTGTGTAGAAAAGATTTGTGTACATCCACAATTTTATATTAATAACGAAATATTTTTAAAGAATAAAGAATAATATTAATGTGGGGATTGGTGGCAACGCCCGGATCACCCGGAGTGGCCACACTTTTTAGGAGTGCGACTCTGCGTTTTTAAGACTGACGAAATGAAACTAACGAGAATTAGGGTGTGGCTCTAACGAGCAACAGGTTAGTGTCGACGTGAGTTGAAGGTGAGTTTTTAGAGTACTTTGAACTATTGAACAGCAAACATTTAAATTTAATCTTAAGCACATTTCATAAGAATAAATATTTTTAATTTAATAATTCATAAAAATAATAAAAGTGTTTTCTTTAAAAAACCTACATTAATAAAGAAATACGAAATACTAACGGCCTTACCCTACAAAAAACGAGACTACTCTATACATGCGTGTATGGACTACTCCATAAGGGAGTAGGACTACTCCAATACCTAACCTAAATGTATGTAAAAACATACTCCAATTTACATTGCGATGTCCTAGGGCTGGACCACGTAACCCAGTTATGCATTACAAAGGAGTAGTTTTAAAACTACTCCATTGTATACACAAGAGGATTAGTTTTAACTTCGTTTAAAAACGAAAACATGTCGTTAAAAAACGAAGACATGTCGTCTCACTACAAACACTTTTTAACAATGACATGGTCCATGCTTGCATTACATCGGACCAATCCATGGAGTAGTCCATTTAATCGAATTGGATTAGGTGGTCCAATATTATTTGCAGGGTATTCATAAAAAAAAACACAGGTTTATACAAGTTTTATGAAAATTTGTTTAACCAAATTTAGATATTTTTAATTAGGCGTTAGTTCATTGAATTTAATTTTCATTAAATTATTTTTATGAAGACAGGAATTTTACAACATGAAATTAATTAAAATTTTTTATTGATAATTTTTCATTCTTGACTGCGCTGAGATTTGAACCCAGGCGTTCACGGTCAGGTTGCCCAGACTAGTTTCGATTGTAACCACACAATCTCTTCAGTGGGGTTTGCCGTCTTACTCACTCGGCGTTTTAATATGTTGCTCTTTCCAAACGGTGATATTTTTCTTCTCAATATTTATTTATTGAATCTTTAGATATTCAATATGAACTTAAAATAATTAATCAAATCCTATCCTTATACTTTATTAACAACCTGGCCTCCCTTTAACTTTGCTTTGCTATGTGAGGTAGCTCCAAAAGCATCCTACAACTTTTCTTATCAATACCAGGTGCCTTCTTGGTGTTAAAATCACAAATAGCCTTTTCTAGTTCTCTTATCTGAAATCTTAGGGGAATAGCTGCTCTAACATTAACAGGCGGTAACTCGACTGCTATATTGTGAGATATATTTGGGGTTAATACATTTTTTAAATGATTTTCTTTTTCAATATCGTACCCTGCCCATCTTCTATTCAAGTTGTGGCTAAAATATAACTGGCCTTTTGGGATTTCTAGCTGCACGTCATAATGAGTTGTCTGATTGTGGAGTTGCATCAAGCTCCTTAATATATTATGCCAGGGAATCCGTTTTCTGAGATCGTAGAAACTGTCTTAGTCTTTTTGTGCATTCTTTTAATAAATTTTCAAGTTGAGGCGATCTGTACAATTGACACTCTCTGCGAACTCTCCTTTTAACAGTCAAGAGCCGCTCGACATCTGTAGAATATATTTTATTATTTTTGTTTTTTTCCAGGGTTATGGTGGAATGTTGAGCAGCTAGTTTAAGATAACTATCAAAATAAACAACAGTAGACAGGCCCACATTCTCCGGTCTACTAAGCGGAACATTTTCTGTGCAATGGGCACTGGGATATTTTTTATATAACAACCAATTTATTTGTGTGGCTGATGTCGATAAGTAACCAAACGGAGACACAATTCTGTTTGGGTTCAGTGTAGTACCAACAAACGGTGATATTTGATAAACTTTTTTATCAAGTCAACAATTTCGATTGTCGAAATTTTCAAATCTTAGGTAAAATAACAACAACATATATGTTTTTGTAACATCTATTACGCAAAGCATAAATAAATAGAACACAAAGTAAAAACGGCATAGCAAAAACAAATGCATCTTATAAAAAACTTTATAGAAAAGAGTGACAAAAACATAATGTGTGAAATTAATCCAATCAACTAATTTTGTAATCAAAAGTTTTTTTCGGAAATACAAAATTTTTATTTTTGATAATAGCACTGAAATTTATTGTTGAGGTTAAGCTGGCTTCTATGTGCATTTCACTAATTGCTTAGGCCAGCTCGTCAGGAACTTTTTTCTAAAGACTTTAGAAAAGCTTAAAATATTATACAAATAAAATTATAAAGCGAATAAGAATTTTAAGCATTCAGGTCTTACTTGTAACAATATCAAAGCTTCAACAAAGGCACAACAATAAACAGTGAGTTTATCTTTTCTTACATTCCCCTACAATAGGCTGGGTTTTTTCCAACTTGAATTGTAGTTGTAAGAGGGAAAAGAAAAAATCAAAATTAAAAAAAACAAATTGCTTAATAAAGCAACTTACCAGTTCAGTTTTTTTGCTCACAGAATTTAGCTTTGCCTCAATAATAAATTTTATTGTTTTTATCAAAAATAAAAATTTAAAATTTAGAACGTCATAGAGAAATCTTACTAATTTTTTGTCCAAAACAAATCCTACTCTAATTAAATTAATTTGTTGGTGGCCTCTTTTTCTTATAACGACTTTTGCCTAATTTTTTTTTATCAATTTGAATCAATTAATTTTTTATAATTGCATAAAGTCCAATTGACTAATTACATCATAAATTTAATTTATAAACTAATTAATGCTTTATCAAGAAAATTTGTTGGTTGGTTTTTGTAAAACTATAGTTTTTGACTAATTTTGTTATCTATTTAACAATATATTTTGTCAAATATATTTTCTATTTGTAATAAAAAAAAAATTCTGATGATGGGAATGTGATTATTCTTAAATGTAAATTCGATCCGAGTTCAATCCCGTGTTCAGTTAAGAATAATATGTATTATAAAAAACTTTCAATTAATTTAATGGTGTAAATTCCTTCCTTCACTAAAAATAATTTAATGAAAATTTAGTTTGATGAACTTAAGCCTAATTTAAATATCAAAAACTTCAGAAAAAAATTGTTAACATTTTTTCATTTAGAATCGGTCCCCCATACGAACTTTTTTCTTAAAAGAGTCTTTGTGCCCATAAACCATCTTATTATGTTGGTATTTAGACAAAATTTAACCCAAATATATTTTATTTCAACATAAATTATCATATGAAATTAATTTTGGAATTAGTCCATATCGCGAAAAAGCTTTCAATGCTAACTGACTTATAAATATTGGTATGCATTGATAAAAAAATAACAACTATGTCATGACAAAATTTTGTGATGTTAGGTTTAGGAACTTAGGTCACATATAAACCCCCTCCCTTAAATCCCTTTAAGACGAAAAAAACTCAAATATATGTAGTTACTAGGGAGATCGATTATTCGACTTTTTTCAATAACCGGTTTTCGAATATTACGAATAGTTGCTAATTTAAAAAAACCGGTTTTCGGTTAAACATTTCTAAACTAACCGGTTAACCGGTTTTAATTCGAATACATAAAATTACCTACAAAATACATAGATATGACTTAAGGTATGGTCAAACCTAACAAATATTTGACGTTAAAATCCAAAAAAACGAGACCAGTAAAATTATCAAACTTTAACCTAATTTTTAACAATTTCTTTTTATATACTAATCTGTTTTTGTAAGACGATAATTGTATAATATAATTTAAAATCTATTAAATGATGTTTGATCTAGCCAAACGTTTTGCAAGAGCAAATAAAATATTATAGCAATTTAATAAATTTATTATTTGAGATATTTTCCTAAATTTATTTTAAATGAGTTTTAATTTGTTGGTGATTAAGCCATCTCTATATGAATCAGTAGACTTCAACCATATTTTTGAAAAGTTGCAAACAAAACCTCTTAGTCTGGATTATATATATCAAACGATTTTGTTTCAGCATTATATAAACGATTAGTAATTTGAAAATGCTTTTTGTATGAAATATTTGTCAATTCGTCGACCACAATTTGAAACCTTCCAAGACATTGTTTTTTCTCAATTTTGTTTTTTAGTTCTTGGTGTTTTAATAAATAAAACTGATGAATTATTTCCATATCGTTGATTCCGCCGGAATGTTGTAGTTTTAAGCATAAAGAAATGCTGGAACTATTTAACAGTTTTTAGTACCTTATGATTCCTTTTTTGCAGCGTATTTTAGTAAAGTATAATTGGTCGACTCTTTAGACCTAGTTCGAACGGGGTTAAGTTTTATTTGGAGCACATTAATTTCAACCATATGGACTAATTAAAGGTGATTAATAAATCGCGACGTGGAAAACCCTTGGCTTCTTATCACTTTAGGACACTTCAAGAGCCTAACTTTGTCTGTTTAATCCCGTTCAAAATATCTCCAGAGATAAAATCTATATAAAAATATTTTTAATATTTAGAAAACGGTCGCACAAATAAAATACTATTTTCTTTTTAACTGCACACGTTTTTGTAGTATTTTGTAAAGTTTTTGGTTTTTTACAAGAACACACGCATTCATAAGTGGTTTTTATTTACAGTGTTCAAATGTTTTTTTTTTACTTTAATTACATTTTGTTTTGACATTGTTCATAAAAAGTTTAAATTTGCCTAATATAGAATTAGAAAAATACTTAAATTACGGATACATCTACAACAAGAGTAAGAAAAATGTATACAAATTACACATTATTAAAATAACCGGTTTATTATACCAAAATAACCGGTTTATTCGATATTCGAAAAATGGAAATTTTAAAATAACCGACTTGAGCAAAGCTAAAATAACCGGTTAAAACCGGTCGAATAATAACCGTTCGATCTCCCTAGTAGTTACTTAGGTAGTATTCGGCGTTAAGCATTCTCATATTATTAGTCTTAACCTCATAACATAATTTTATTTTAATAGGTCCATAATTGAATATGCGACCCTACAAGGGAACACTCCTAAAAATTTGTCTGTAAATACTCTCTTATTTGTTCTTTTTTGTAAGTTTTTTTTTATAATTAAACGTTAATCTGATATCAGGTGTTATTTCATTTAAATAAGGTAATTCATACACGTTATCTGAAGTGTAGTTTTGAATTTTGCTGGTGGTAACACTGATGCACTATCACAATTTTAAATCTTTAACTTTTTTCTGCGTTAAGAGCTTGAACATTTTTCAATGATTTGAAAGTGGGTTCATGAGCGTGACAAATCGGGTTGGCGGGGCCGAACGGAATGCGGAGTATGGCGCACGCTGTGGCCGATGCTTAGTAGATCGAATTCGGACGTTCTGCTGGGTAAGAGTAGGCCCCGCGTCAGAATAATGATAGCTATTATCACGGGCCACGGTATGATAGGCGGAATGGCGGTGAGAATGGACATATGAAGGCTGTGTGAGGACCCAGAGGAGTTGGAGATAGTTGATCACTTTCTGTGCCACCGTCCCAGGCTACAGAACAGCACGCTGAGGTGGCTGGGCAGCAGATTCCTGCACGAATTGGGAGATGTCTCGGGCTGCGGGCTCAAGAATCTGACGGGATTCGTAAAGGAAATGACCTGGTTGCGCGGCAGAATGCTGGGGACTGGGAACTTATAGGGCAGTTTTCCTGTTTGGTAGGATTGTTTTTGGTTGTTTTGTCCGATTTTTTATCTTCCACTATCTTCTTTCACTCTTTACTTTTCCCATTTTTTCATACTATATTTCTTTCACTATTTAAGGCGTCACAATGGACCATATTAATCTCTGAGTGAGGGTGTGAAGTTTGCTTCGCACCAGCCTTTCTAACCTAATCTAACCTAAGTGTGTTCAAATGGAATTGTGCAGTCCTCTAGTACCTTATGGTCGGTTTGACCGACTATAGTTTATTTTTTGTTTTAAAAAATTCACCGAAATTCACAACAACAAACAAGTTTGTGAACATCTTTCTGAAAATGAAAAAAGTTTGTAATTTGTTTAGAAACTAAACATATTTCCCATTTTCTTAAAAAACCCCCACTGTGAAGCACTAATTTTATCAACGTTTGGATTTTTTAAGAATTTAATAGCTCATACTTTAATTTTCCATTCATGCTTTTGTGTATTTGTATTTCTTTTATACAATTTTTTAAAAACTTCTTTTGACTTTTCAACAAAACAACATCCTTGTGCATTGTTTGCCAAATAGCTTTTTTAAGTACACGAGTACATACATTTTAATTTAAAGGTGCATTTTTATTTTAAATACACATAAAAATCTCTTTAGTCTCGAAATTGTCGGGTAACACCTTAAGTATTTATTCTTCTTCTTGATTTTTTTCTTCTTCTGGCATCATATAAAATTGTATTGTATATATTTGATATTAATTTTTACCACAAGAATGAAGTAATTCACATTGAAGTACTTGCATGAAGAACAATGCATTACATACTCGTAAACATGCACACACATAAAAAAAAGACTGTTAACCCCCTAAGTGGTGAGTGGACTGAGTGTTAAGCTTGAATTTTTTAAAGTGAGAAAAAAAAAATAAAAAGAGCTTTAAAGGGAAATATGGGGTTGTAAAAAATACCACAAAATTTTTTTAAAACCACAAAATATTTATGCTCAAATTTTGGAACTTTAAAGGAGCTGACAGTGTTTAATCTCAGGTTTATTGCTTTAAAATCGCATTAAGATAAATTAAGCAGGATCCTTTGCAAAATACCTGGTTCATTAAACTTTTACGTAAGTATTGGGTTAGAACCTAATTTGTATGAACAATTTTAAATTAAACAAGTTAGAGTGCTTTATTCGGCTGTGCCGAATCTTTGATACCCTCCACCGACAGGAGTGGGCTCTATATTATATCTACATATATATTATTAACTAATCTTCACAAAAACGAAAGTCAGCATTAAAATTGGTTGCGCTTTAGACCTATATTAAATTATTGACCGACAATCAGAAAGTTGTATGCGTTTCTTTTTAGAACTGTGCCCATGTTCTGTAACTCCCACGGCGAGAAACTTTTCGATTGAAATGTGAGAAATTAAACAAAAATGTCATTAAATTTAAACAAACCGCTGTTTTTCTCACTTAACTGCGTCTGTAACATTGTTGACGAGTTATAACTGTCACGTAAGGAAATTTCTCGCCAATATACTGAAAGAGTGTGTCTATAAAATTTTTGTGAGAAAGTTCCCGCTTTGAACTGTCAAATAAACTCACTCGTAAAAACGGGGTGAGAAAAATTTTTTAAACTAAAAAATTAATTAAAAATGCGAAATACAATGAATATTATTGCGGAAGAGATAAGTAATATGTTCTTGGCATATTTTTTCATTGTTTAATTATTTTGCGTTTAACATTTTTTAAAAATATACGAATGTTTTCAAAGCAATTTGTTTATCAACAAACATTGAAGACGCACTTTACATTTTTTGGTATAGCCGACGGTTGTTTTTTAGTCAAATTTGGTCGCCGTCAACGATATGTCGGACTGGCGTTCTGAACCTCTTTAATTTCTAATCGGCTTCGAGTGGAATATTATGACATTTATAACGTAACTACGTAATCTCTTTTGATAGTTTCGACATGAGTTACAGACACACTTTTTTCTCACATTTCGAGAAACGATGGAATATTTTGTTTCACATGTTTTCGATGCGAGAAGTTCTCACCAAAGTTACAGAACATGGGTACTGGCTTGTGTAAAGTATCATGATTCGTAACTGTTTTAGTCGAACTAAAATGATTTTTAGGAGGGTAATTTGTATTGGACCTATTGTAAATTATGGACCAATCAACCCAAAGTTCTGAGGACAGATTTCTTGTATTACAACAAATAAATTAGAATAAATTTCAATTCAATAGCGTTAACAGTGAATTTCAGAAGGCTGCTTAATATGGGATCTAAGGTAAATTATGGTAATTTAAATTATGGCAAATTAAAGTTTTAGGCAAATTTAATTATTTTTCCAAAGTGGGCTTTATATGGTTTTAAGCGTATTAAACTGCTTGCCGGGAGTAGGGTTTATATGGGGCCTACTGTAAATTATGGACCAATCTTCGCCAAATTTGACACTGCGATTTATAGTCTTGTTAAACTGTTATATACCAAATTTTATTATTATATCATTATTAATTGCGGTCTAAGGCGTACTAAACTGTTTTCCGGGAGTACGGTTTATATGGGGCCTAGTGTAAATTATGGGCCGATCTTTATGAAATTAACCATGATTCGCAGTCGAATAAAACGATATTGTGCAAAATTGCATATCATTCCGTGCATTCTTCCACCATTTATGTTATGTTTTGTATCAAAATTATCAATTTTTTAGGGCAGTACTGAACCTATGTTGCTGGATTTCAATCCCAAATGGCTTAGGATGATAACTACAAGCAATTTGAGACCAAGAAAAGAACAATTTCTTTTGCGTTTTTCGAAAGTGAACGTATTTTTAACAGACGGACGTGGCTAAATCGACTTAGAATTACTCAAGGACGCATAATATATATACTTTTTGGGGTCTTAGATAAATAATAAAAAAGTTTCACACGGAATGACAAACTTAGTATGCCCTCATTCACCACAAGTGGTGGTGGAGGGTATAAAAGGTAAAACAATTCTATTCTCATTCTCAATTTTAATTATACATTTCTTATTTATTTAATAGTTTAATGTTTTTCTATTTAGCTTTTCATACAATTAGTAGGCGCAGCTGGAAACTTGCTAAAAAGTTTTGAAAATTGTATCGGAAGGCGAGGTATTTATACTCTACAACTTTGAAAGAGATTTAAGTATTATACGTTTAATATTTTGTTTGTAACACAATATATTTCATTGTGGTGAACTTAAATACTACACAATAGCCGATTTTGAAATAATAATGATATGAATAAATAATAACTGGGAGTGTTTGAAAAATAATCGGGTAATAAATTGCACTTTTAACTTACAAGGGTAATAGGGACGACTAACGGAGTTCCCAAAGTAAAACACAAAATATTTTTGATTCATAAAAGCTTTGTTAAACAAATTTTCATAGAAAATTCCTAAAATATTTATTATGAATATGGGGGTAAATATATAAGAAATATAACTTTCGATCCGATTTGTTCCGAAATGTTCTTCAAATAAAGATATATTCTACACTTCAATAGACCGCTTTTGTATAGGGTTATCCATTTTTCAGTTTCAAAAGAAAAGTTAAATAAAACACACTAAAAGCTTTGATTTTTATGAAACTTTTCTTTCAGTGTAATGCCTGGCCCTTGCCATTAAGTACGAACTACAATGTGATTTAAAAGACCGCCTCTAGATTGGTTGTAGCAGTCGACTACTTCTTCGCAAATATCGTGAGGTATCTCGGCAAAAACTTGGCGAGTATTGGTTTTAAAAGGGTTCACCGTTAAGGGACTATCAGCGTAGATACGTGTTTGATGCAGCCCCACAAAAAAAAAAAAAAATCGAACGGCCAATTGACATCGCCAAAACGTGAAATTACTCGTTCTGGAAACTTCCCATGTATGTAAGATATATAAAAGTTTCAGATGTAGGGATATGAAAATAAAATTAAAAAAAAAATTTATAAAA
Organism: Pollenia amentaria; assembly: GCA_943735925.1. Lineage (NCBI taxonomy): Eukaryota > Metazoa > Arthropoda > Insecta > Diptera > Polleniidae > Pollenia > Pollenia amentaria. The sequence continues at coordinate 39,910,354 of OX031009.1, forward strand.
ATGTGAGATGAAAGCATATGTTGAATTCCCTTATTAAGTTAAGCAGGTGGGACATAATTGCAAATTATACACTGAAATAAAATAAATGGACCCCGATTGTTGCTGAACATAATGAATGTATTGAACATTGACTTTCAGATCATTCTATAGTCTGTTCAACGAAAGTAGTGCTTACTTTGTTTATACTTTACTTTTATTTTATCTTCTTAATCTTGTTTCGGTCTCTGTAGCGCCTTAAAAACTGAATGTTTTGCAACGGGCTTTTCGATTTTTTAATTATTAATTTTATTTAAAAGTTTTAAATCTGTATACGTGATATAATTTATTGCTTTTTTCTGTTTATTAATATAATAAACGTATCAAATCAAATATACATGTATGTTTTTTCCATTGGATAAAATTATTTGAATTATTTGAGTTATTCGAACATATTAAAACTCTTATTCGATTAATTGAGAATTAAAATGTAAAAATCAATTAATTCCTTACTCGAACAAAACCAAAAGTCAAATAATTGGATACTCTAATAATGATCTAAAAAAATGTTATAGCATAAATGTTATTGCATGTATCAGAGGTTTGCGGATCCCCTTTATTTAAAATACAATCTCAACTACCTGTGCTACATCATTATATGTTTCTGATGTTTTACTAAAATTTGTTTATATACGAGTATCTCCATTTATTTCAATATCGTTAAAAAATATGTCACTAAAATGTATTAAGTTTCAAATAAAATTTCATAGTAGTAATAATTTTTTTAACAAAAATCCTTAAAAATTTTTAGCATTATTTTAAGCATTACTTTCAATCCTTTTTAGCATTTTTAGCCATGTCTGCTGTCAGATTTAGCTGTAAACATTTTTAATATCTGGACACGCTGAACATCATAAACGCAAATTTACAATAATGCAATTTTTGTTAGTTCTGGTCAGGGTTGGAGATACAAGAAATGTGAGTTAATCCATCCAAAAGAAATGATAAAACTTCGTGGGGATTTTTTTTTTAATTGAACCAAACAAGGATAAATTGTACCAGTGTACCAATTAAGTTTTGATTGTACCAAATTTGATACAAATGTACCACAAATCCCATCTTGGCTACATGTACATTTTTTCCTTTTTTTTCTCTCTTTGGTTCGTTGTGAATAAAAAGGTTGAAACCGATTGCTGCGTGCAATCACATTGGAAACTCTAAAAGGGAATTAAAAAGAAGTTAAGCGGCAAAAAATTTCCCTAGCTCAATTTCTCCAAAGTAAGTGATAAATCTATGAGAAAATTTAGAGCCACTAACTTTCATGTTAAATTTTGACTAATATTTGCTTTAATGAAACCGCCCTTCTGTTTATTTTTCCTATTAAACAAATTATTCAAGAGCAGTTTCATTTTCAATGTACTTTTGTCGTTCAGTTTCCTGAATTTCTTTAGTTTCTTTTTGCTTCACTGCAATTATGTTCCTGAAATGAGTTTACTTTCATTCTTAGGAAGAAAAAAAAAAAAAAAAAAATTATGGATGCAATCAACTGTGATGAAGCTTAAGGGCTAAAAATGTGGTACAGAAGATAATAAAAGTATAAAAAATGGATAAGAAACTAAAAGCCCAAAAGGCAATTTAAATGGCTCGTAATAAATTGAATATATGTAATGGATTTAAATTTAAAAAAATTTAATATTAAATACTAAACAATGGGGCTTTAAAATAATAGTTGCAATTATAATTGTTGTCCATTAAAGGGCTGCATGAATAACTTAATTCATAAATATACTGAAATGTTAATTCAATGAAGTTCGTATTCAAATAAAATTCCGACCACCAAACAAACTGTTGTTTTATTCATGCTACTAGCAAACACATTTCGTTTCATATGGCAAACACAAAGACTTTGTTCAATGAAACGACTTTTGTTTTACAGTTTTCACTCCCTCTCATTTTTTTTATATAAATACTCAATAGCAATGTTGCCACTTAGTAAATTTATGTAATTTTTTCTTTTTTGTTACCTCTACAATAATATATGTAATTTGTAAAGCATTTTTTAAATTAAATTTAAATTTTTTTCCTATCAACTTTTTTATGTACTTCCAAGCAAAACGCATTGCTAAAAATGTTTATGAAAATAAAATTAAATTTTTTTGAAGTTTTAAAATTTACATTAAAAACAATTAATTTACATTGAAAACAAAGTCAAATTTGTATTATTTTTATTATTTTAATATTAATGTACTTCCTTATCTTGTTGTTTTAACTCTTCATGGTTATTTTTGTTTTTTTTTTTATTTTTCCTAATGTTTTTTATTTCTTTCAACTGGCAATACTGACTTTGTGTTATTCCATGAACCTCTTCGAAATTTATTCAGTGGTTGTTTTGTTTCAGAGTTGTTTGTATTCATATTCTCTTGCTTAAGTTAACAAAAACACCGCTCTTATTCGTCTCCTAAATTTCGTGTGTATGTTGCTTTCATTTCGTAGTTATTCATTGTACTAAATACAAGCGAAGCAAGTACAAAATTATAATGAAAGTTTCATGAACATTATTATTAAGTTTCATGCAGATGTTTATTGGCCATAATGTAAAATTTCATAAAAAAAATACTTTAAATATTTTTTTACCCCTTTAAGTACGGGGAATAAAGACTTAACAATGGCAAACTACGAAATAAAAAAAGGTAAGCTGAATTTTTGCACGAAGCTTCCTTCTATGGTTCTTAACAATGTCCGAAAATCCCTGTCGATCCCTGCGCCTCTAAAAAGTTTCGCTGTGTCTAAGGCCTAGAAAAAAGCCGCTTCGTAAAAATCTCGCTAACGGTTACATTTCTGAAAAAATTATAATAATCACATGTCGCACTTAATCAACAAGAGGGTATTAACTCAAAATTTAAACATTTTCAGTAGAAGCAAAACAATTTTTAATTTAACATTGAAGGCATATGGAAATGAATTTTAAAACCAACTGTTTCATTACCAAAAAGTAGACAAAATAGCAAGATATTTTTACAACGGGCAGATAGGAATATAGCGTGTAGATTTTTTTCAAAAATTGGAAAAATAAAAATTTTGAGATAATACCCTCTTGTTGATTAAGTGCGATGTATAGCTTAGGGAAATGCGAACAAAAAAAATTCATAGGGCTGACGGTTTTTGAGAAAATTGGTTTCAAAAAATTGTAACGTACAGTATCCGAACCAAAGTCACACAGTGGGTGATTTTGGAAAAAAATGGAAATAATTCTGGATTTTCTAAACGGTTAAGCCGATTGGAATAAAATTTTAGGTAACAATCAAGCTTAAGTTTTCGAATCTATAGATATATCGGAAGGGCAGTTGGAGATTCTTAAAATGGGGCAGCTCGGGTATTACAAAAATGGTTTAAAAAGTATTAAAATTTAATTAATGTGATAATGATTTAACTAAAATTTTAGTTGTTTTGAAATAAATTTTCAATTAAAATTTTAATTAAATAACAAAAAATTTTAATTGACTTTTTTCGTTTAAAATAACAAAATTTAAACATGTAGAATTGTTGTTAGGAATTGTAAATATTGAATTTGGTAAATTACACATTGTTTGAAATAGCAAAGTTTTTTGATAATTTTTTTAATTAAAATTAATTTATTGAAAAAAAAAAAAATCTTCACAATTCTACAATTATGCTTGATTTTATTAATTTGGTATAAATTTGTTGGTAGAAAAAAATTATTAATTTTTTCTGTGTATACTATAAATAACTAGTCGAGTTCTACAATACAGTTAACGGTATGCATAGTTTATCTCTTATAAAGGGTGATTCGTCGTGAGGTTTGATTTTCAATATGCTTATTTTTTACAGATTCCGTCAATGGTAACATTTATCGCACCATGTTAACGGACTTTGTGCTTCCTAAAATTCAAGCGTATCGGTCGGCGAGCTCTTGTTTCAACAAGACGGCGCTACGAGCCATACACCGCGTGAAACAATGACCTTGTTGAGAAGTCATTATGTTGAGCACTTAATTTCACGTTTTGCTACGGTAAATTGGTCACTTAGATCGTGAGATATTACACCTTTGGACTATTTTCTCTGGAGATATATAAAGTCTGAGGTCTTCAGGAATAAGTCATCTGCGATTGACGCTTTGGAAGCTAAAATAACTCGTGTTAGTCGTGGGATACCAGTCGCTGTGCTCCAACGAGTCGCCCAAATTTGGAACTTCTAAATGGCCCGCCACAGACGAAGTCATGGCCTATAATTTTCAAACAGTAAATGCCACAAATTCTTCTTTTGACCGATAATAAAAGTTTTAAGTTCACTTTAAAGTTTATGTATTTTATTTTACATTATAAATCAAACTTCACGATGAATCACTTGATGGTTATGAAATATCCGACTTAGAAAACTATAATTTGGTATTTGTAACTTACCCTGGTTTAGTATCGGGTACACATTCTTTGGGACGTTGTTCAGAACTAAATGGGAAAGCCTCGAGCAAAAATTTAGCTTTCCTCTCATTTCTTCGAAGCTAAATGTCCTCATTCCCCGTATAATTTGTGTTCTTTAAAATGTTTTTACACATTTCACATTTCTTTCGCTTTACCGTCTATTATGTTATCAGCTAAGGAAAACAGGAACAGGAAAGACGAAAAAATAGAAAAAAAATATTCCAAAAAATGTTTCTCTTACTTCTTTACTAAAAAAGGGGTTATTAAGTGCAAAAACTCTCGTCTTTTTCCGCATTTGTTAATAAGGGTTTTCATATACATTTTCTTTTGGGTATTGGGAATTTTTTTTTGATAATTTTATGTACAATATTTCGAAAGGATAATTATTAACAAGAATTTCGAGAGCTTGCATTAGGAATTTATTGGAATCGAAGTTTCCAGATAACTTAATTTCTTCAAAATCAAATGACTCCACTTAAAACATTTAAGAAAGAAAGCAGAGTTATTGCTTAAATTCATTAAAATGTTTGTGTTGTCGTTGTTTTTTTAATAGAATATCGCTAAGTCTGTGTTCAGACGGCTCATGTCTTATTGACATGATTAATACTTTATTGGCGAGAGAGACAAGGGGAAAAGAAACGAGTACACTGGTTCATGTTCTGCCAGAACGCTTTGCTTTCTCATTCGCTCTTTTTTTTTTCGTATTGAAAGACTGTGCAAAAAAAAAAAAAATATGTTGATTGAACGCCGATGAAAGTTCAAACACAGAGAAAATTTAATTAATGCAATAATTGAATCCATTATTTTTTTAATTGAAAGAAAATTAAAAACTTAATTTTGATTTAATTAACATTTTAGTTGTTTTGAAATAAATTTTCAATTAAAATTTTAATTAAATAACAAAAAATCTTAATTGACTTTTTTCGTTTAAAATAAAATAATTTAAACATGTAGAATTGTTGTTGGGAATTGTCAATATTTATTTAAATAAATTAACACATTGTTTGAAATGGCAAAGTTTTTTGATCACTTTTTTAATTAAAATTAAAAATATCATTTATTGAAAATATTTTTTCAAAATTTAAACATTTTTAGTAATCAATATAATCATTTTGGTAATAGGTGCAAAATCAACAACTTGTTTGATTGATATTATAAATTTAGAATAAATTTGCTGATTGGAGAAATTTAATAATTTTTTCTGTGAAGAAGGAAATGTAAAAATCATGTCAAGAAGACTTGAGCTGATGAACACAGACTCAGATACATGCAGAGTATACATAACAAATTTTTAGGAGGGTGGACCCGTATTTATTTCTATAACTCATTTGCTTATAAAACCGATTCCGCTGGATTTTAATCCGTACCTTTTGAGTGGAATAATAAAAAAAACTTCCTTTTCTGATGAGTAGTTGGGGATTGGGTATGTTCTTATCAGAAAAAACAAGTAAGAAAGAATAGACGGTCAAGCCCGACTATATAATACCCTACACCTAAGTATATAAGAAATTTTTTTTGCAAGAGTACCTATTTGGGACCTAGTTTTGAAAAATGCATAGCTTATATGGCTATATGAATAGGGATCTATCCATGTTTTAAATTTCATTCAAATTGGTTTGATAGTGTGCAGAAAGGCTCTATTCCGGAAAGCAGATTATATGGGGTACATAAGCAATTATGGACCGATTCGCAATAGCCTTGGTCCTTGTGCCAATTAGAACCTATGTACCATATATCATTAAATTAATTTCAAAATTGCGACCTGTACTTTGCGCACAAGGTTACATGGACAGTCAGCCAGCCAGTCGGACGGACATCGTAAGATCGCATCAGAAAGTGATTCGGAGTCGATCGGCATACTTTAAGGTGAGTCTAGGACTAATATTTTAAGGTGTTACACACATCAGCACATATGCATAATACCCTATCCACTATTGGGTATAAAAACACTTTACTTAAAAGCCTATAATATTGTTACGTAGCTGCCTTTTAAATAACATTTTTGGTTTATTTCCTTTCTAATAAACCTCTTGAGTTAATTTAATTGCAAATTAAAATAATGTAAGCACAATTAAAAATACTTGTTCCGCCCACAACTGTCAAGCTTAACGTCTTTTATGTTATTTAAGATAATGCAACTATGGTTATCTAAGTCAGTGTTGCCAATTTAGCCATTTAGTGGCTAGATTTAGCCATTTTTCACGTTGCACAGTGGCGCCATTTGAGTTTTTTTCGTTGCAAAAATCATATATTTTAAACCGAATAAGATAATTGAACAGTTTTAAACAGCATATGATAGATAACTGTTCAGCCTATGGAATGAGCGTTTGGAAAGGGGCCTACTTATGGGTTATCAAAGTTAAAATTAGTAGAAAAATCAATTTTATGGTAACTAAAAAAAATTATTTTTACATTTTTAGATTGTTTTTATTTTTTTTCTTTAGGGTTTTATGTTTTAAATTATTACCCAACAAATTAAAACAAAATTATTTTTTTTTTAAATTTATTTTTTCAATTTTCTGTAAAATGTTCATCACAATTCGTAAGAGAAGGTATATCTAAAAGACTAACCATTTCTAAACTATAATTATTTTGTAACTCTATTCGTGACTTCACATGCCGCAGGGAAGAAATAAGTGGATCGGAAGATGCTGCCAACATGTTGAAGAGGTCCTCATTTTGCCTTACCCTTGATGCTTTGAATGTGTTCTGCAATCTATATTTTTTATGGTTTAATGGTTTCAGTAATTGTTGCGCCAACTTTCAGTCGTAGACTAATCCAGGCATTATGCTTATTTTGCAATATATAGGCTTATGCTACCATGCCTAAAAATTTACTTGTTCCCTGCATACATATGGATTTAGGCTGAATAATGCAATTTTGATATTATGCACGTGTCCAAATAAGATTTGTGCCTACCTGTAGGGTTTGTACGCCAAATAATTGTTTAAGTGAGGTACGTACCTGGTAATTTCAATGAGTAGTTTTTTTCAAACTATTAGATCAAACTACTGTCAGTCAAAACATATAAGGGATGGGCGCCATACAATTTCTGCAACCATGTCTTTTTTACCTCTTGAAGCCAAACAAGCACGTACGGGCAGATAAAACCTTTTGAATTATGTAAAGAAATAATCAAAGAACAGGTTTTGCAAATATGGCAAATATAGAAAAATATAGATTTTTTTTATTTTCCGTCAAAGTTAAAAAATTGTGAAAAAACGGATAGTTTTTAAATAGCGATTTACCAGGAGAAACACAAAGCAAACAGTTAATTTTTTTTTATCATTATACATTTAATAAATACATCAATCAATATAAACAAAACATAAGGCGATTCGTTACCTATTTTTTGTGATATTACACCTGAAATCGCAACAAATTGACTAAAAATTGTGTGTTTTTTTGAAAACCGAAAGTCGGTCAACTTTGAACGGTTATATCTTCTAAACTAAAAATGTGATATTATTAAGTACATTTTAAACAATTAAAACGCATTTTATTACAATATTTCAATACAGAGATGCAGGTGGCAAGAAGAAATTTCGGAATTTACTATAAAGTTGCTCTCACTTCCATGGTCTAATGCTGAAGTTGAGAGCGTATTTAGCCAAGTTAACATCGTTAAAAGTAATTTGAGAAATAGGTTACATATAGCAACCTTTACTAAGGTAAATATTCTTACCATAAGAATAAAATATTTCTAATTTTTTAGATTTGGACTCAGAAGATTGGGTAATTGTTGTCATGATTATGATTTACCTTCAAAGTAATTAGTATTGTGGTTATTTGATTGAACTAGTTATGGTTTTTATCCAAATTTATATATTTTAATTAGGCTTAAATTCATTTCCATTAAATTATTTTTAATGATGAAATGAATTAAAATTTCTTAAACATTTTTCATTCTTGACTGAACTTGGGATTGTACCCACGGACAGGTTGATTTGACATGCTTCGATAGTAACCGCACTATCTCTTCAGAAATCTTTGCCGTTTAACAGAATGAAAAATTATCAATAAATATTTATTCATTTCATGTTTTTAATTCCTTTCTTCTCGTTCAAAATATTTAAAAAGTAGGGATTCTTATGATCGATGAACAATAACGACATCGAATTTATCGACGATTTAATTTTTTAAATGCATAAAAAAACATTTAATTTTCGTTTATTTTTAAGTTACAAATTTATCTCAATTTACAATTTCATTGAAAAAAACTTTAAATGAATTGTTATTGTTTTGTTATTGCATTTTAATGTGTTTTTATTTACAAAAATTTTTAGCAATTAGTTTCCGTAAATTTAGCCATTTTTGGCAACACCGATCTACATTAACATTGTACCTATATATAATATTGACGCTGTATTTTAATTTATAGATTTTATTATTAGATTTTTATCTAGACTTTTCTGTAAGAATATTTTAACATTACATTACATTACATTTTTATCTAGAATATTCTGTACAGTGATTTTAACACTAGAATTATTACAATAACATTTTAGATCTAAGTACAAAATAATTAATTAATGCATTTAATTCTTAACTAAATAGACTCTAGTATCAATTGGGGGATTCACAAGGTAGTCATAAAGTTGTAAAAACATATGTCTTAAAATAACTGCGAGAAATATAAGTGGCTGCTGTGGGCATCCGCTTATAATTTATATTTCTACTCTACAGTTATGACGAATCAATGAACACAGCATTGAAATTTTTATTTTAATTAGAATTGTGGTTAAGATATTTTGTTTGAAACACAACAATATTTTTTTTTTAAATAATTGTAAAATTTTATATAGTACATTATGACGATATGACTTGGTAGCACACCTTGTGAATCATCCAAATATATAAACACGTAGAAAAAAATGTGGCTTAAGGTAGATAAACAAGCAAGTTATGTAAAAGCATTAAACTACTGGAGAAAACAAAATTCTTTTGGTTTTTCACCCATTTTTCTAATTTTTTCGGGAGATACGTTTGTTCTGCTAAATTTTAGAAATTGTGATTATTTTGACATATTTGCTCGTTTGTTAGCCATTTATAAACAAATTTGGCTGATTTTAAATAACAAAATTTTCGCGAGCTTTACCGATCTCCGAGGGCGGATCAATAAATCTGTGATTTTTTTAATGAAACACAGTTTTTTTTTACAAAAAAAATTTATTTTGCAACATAATCTCCTTTTAGCTCAATACACTTAGTCTAACGTTTCTCCAATATGTGTATCCCTTCCAAAAAGTAGAATTTTTCGAGGTCCATAAAATAGGCATCTGTTTGACCAATAATTTCAGCGTTGGAACTAAATCTCTTTCCACCGAGCCATTTCTTTAGATTCGGATATAGGAAATAGTCACTTAAATTAAAACGCATTTTATTACAATATTTCAATACAGAGATGCAGGTGGCAAGAAGAAATTTCGGAATTTACTAAATCTGGAGATTATGGCGGATGAGATTATGGCGGATGAGGTACCGATTTGTAGCCCAATTCATGTAATTTTGCCATTGAGACTGCACACAGAACTTTTTTCTTGGCCATATGGGGTCGTTTTTTTTAATTCCCGTTAAATCGGCACAATAAGTTGGCATAATGTTCGCCGTTTATTATTTTTCCCTTTTGAAGGTAATCAATGTGGATTATCCCGCGTGCATCCCAAAAAACTGTTGCCATCACCTTATTGGCCGACACAATTACCTTGGCATTCACGCACTGTTACTGTTCGATCGGCCAATGACTTCAATTGGCCGTCCAGAACGTTCAGCGTCATTTGTACTTGTGCGACCGCAACGAAAGTCAGTAAACCACTTTTTTACCATTAAAATCGATGGTGCAGAGTCCCCATAGTATTTATCAAGCTTTTCCTTGGTTTGATTGACGGTTTTTTTCCGTCATGATTTTTCCGTTAATGAGCACTCGAAATTCACTTGTTTCCATTTTTGAAAAAATCCACGAGATTGTTTGTTTTGAACAGCTGTTAAACGCAAAGTAAATGACGGAACTTGCTCAAAAGTTGACAGTAGTCTATTAACAGTAGAACTTGATGGGGGCAGTGTTGCATTTCATATAACTACGAGGGAAGTTTAAAAAGTCACGGACTTATTGATCCGCCCTCGTATAAATACATATACATCCATATATTGGCGTTGTTCAGGGGTTTTGCAAACTTGAATTAAATCAACATACAGACAGAAAGACGGAATGGTAAATGGCTTCTAAGATCAATTTTTGATTTTTCGATCGAATTTTTTTATTTAAATTTTTTAAAACGATTAATAGCACCTCAAAATCGATTTTAAAATCAGAAAGGGGGATACCACTGAATTTTTTTTTTATGGCAAATACTAGAGAAATTGGAATAAGATTTTTAGTGTGTAAATATGACCACTGTTTATCGTTTTCCTGTAAAAAGTGAAAATGTGTAAATTTTAAGTTGACTCGCTTAACACTATGTTCACACTTGGGTTTTTAAATGCGTTAAAGCAAAATGTTGATTAAGTTAATCAAACCCGTTTACATGCCATTTGCGATGATTAAGATGACAGTTGATTAATAAATGAAACACAATAAGCACTTTAAAATTTCTTTAAATTATGAGAAATAAATAAAAATGCTTTAATAAAGTTATAAGAAGAATATTTAAATCATATTATTGATAAAATTGTGAAAATGTTATTATTATTTAAAACATATTAAGAAGAAGTCGTAGTCGTGCGAGGTACGTGTTGCAAACATCAGCACAAATGCATAATACCCTCTTCACTATTGTGGTCTGGGTATAAAAGGTGGTAGACAATATTTTGGGCCTTTTAAATCATCAATTTGGCCCAAACCAAAAACTTAATAGGTATCACTGGTCGGTATAGTGGGTTCGTTTGGCTAAACTTAAAAAAGGTTTACCTTCATGATATGTTACACTACTGACTGGTTCCTATTTTGAACCGATGTGTAATTAAAGGCTTACAAGCAAATATTTTTTTTATGATTTTTATTTATTTTTGCACACCTTTTAAGATGGATACACAACAAGCCGATCAGAGGAATACGGCGATTTGCTCAGAAAGTGATTCTTTAACATTCAGTGTAATATAAGGTCGGCCGGCGTTAAACACTTTAGCAAAACCAAATAGTACCCTTCCCTTATATTATGGTTTAGGCTATAATTATGCCCTCTTATGTAAGTACTAAGGTGCCAAGGTTTTTTTAATTAAAAAGTACTTTTACATATTATTAATCTCGATGATCACATTGAATTAGCTAATGCACCAATTTTTTTTTACAAACTTAACTCTTTCTATTTGTTTGTAAATTTCACAATAAAAGTTAATAAGAAATTTTGTGTTTATTATTAACAATTATGTGAGCGTTTTACTTTAAACACCAACACTTTAATTTTATTGGAGAAAAGCCAACTGTTTCACTTGAGTGTGATTTACATAAAGTTAATTACTTAAAAAAAGTGGTAGAAGTTCTTTAATAAAAATATCTAAAATTTGTATTTTTAATTAACTTTCATTTAAATCAGCTCATATTTAAATTAAACTTTCACAAGTAGAAACATTATGCCAGACTTAATTATAACAAAATAAATTTTCCTTGTACCAGCAAACCAAAAAGTAAAAACAAACTTTTCAAATGTTTTAACTTTTTTGGGAATTTATTGCCCACAACATTTGCAATCGAAATCCCTTGGGTTTTACCGTTTTTTTTTATTATCATGGTGGAATTTTATTTGCAGAAAAAAATTATTATTTTAATGCATACAAACGAAAAATGGAAAAAAAATCTTTAAATTATGCACTTTATTTCGTTTTCATGAAGAAAAATAATACGAAGAAAAAAAGAAAAATAAAAAATGTAGAATTCTTTAGGATTGTGAGTTGCAACAATAATTGTATTCGTAATTATTATATTAAAAAAAAAATGTCCTAGAATCAAGGGAACAAACCACTTCATGGATACCAATACAAGGGAGAATAAGTGGATGTGGAAGTTGTATGTATACAATACATTAATTTTAATACATGTTAACAGATACATACAGGCACTTAAGCATTTGTAGATGTTCTCATGCGTGGTCAGTACGAAAATGTTTTCAAAATGATTTTATTTATGAGCAGTGTAAAACAACTTTCTTGAAATCATATTTGGTTATGGTGCATGTGGTCCAAATGCTATTTGTGCTAAATTTCATATTGCTTCTTAGATTTTTGGTAATAAAAGTGTTTTGGTAGTGGTGCTCACTTATGTGAGATTTACGGCCATGAATTTGATTCCATTACTAAGATTTCTACAAGATTTTTGCCACTTAAGGTGATTTACAAGCCTACCACTATAAAATTTTGTGGTAAGTATTTGACTAGGGTTCTTAGTTTCTTGAAAATTTTTTAAATTTTGTGAAAAATTATAGAAAAAAGTATACAGGATGTATGTAATTATTGAGAATAATTGTTAACTGAATCGTTTGGAATATGTTTCAGACATAAGACACACAGAAAAAAGTGTTTTATCAATTAAAAATGTGGTTAAAAAAGTATTTTAATTTAATTAATGTGATAATTGAATCAATAATTGTTCTAGCTGGAAAAAATTAAAAATTTAATTTTGATTTAATTAACATTTTGGTTGTTTTGAAATAAATTTTCAATTAAAATTTTAATTAAATAACAAAAAATCTTAATTGACTTTTTTCGTTTAAAATAAAATAATTTAAGCATTTAGAATTGTTGTTGGGAATTGTCAATATTTATTTAAATAAATTAACACATTTTTTAAAATTTCAAAGTTTTTTGATAACTTTTATAATTAAAATTAAAAATATCATTTATTGAAAATATATTTTCAAAATTTTACAATTTTTAGTAATCAATATAATCATTTTGGTAATAGGTGCAATATCAACAACTTGTTTGCTTGATATTATGAATTTAGAACAAATTTGGTGTTAATTGGCTGTGGAGAACTTAAAAATTCGCCTTCTTTAATAATAAATTGACGACCGACTAAGTAGCTTTCTAACAGCTTGTGTATATTTGCTGGTAAGTTTTGCTGCAATTTCAGTAGTAAACCTTCATGCCAGACTTTATCAAAAGCTTGAGACACATCGATGAAGAGTGCTGAGCAATATTTTTTTTCTTCCAAGGCTTTTCTTATGACATTTACTATTCGATGAGTTTGTTCAATTGTGCTGTGTTTTTTTCTAGAACCGAATTGATGATTGGGAATACATCTGTTATCATTTAAAATCGGCGTTAATTTAGACACTAGAAGTTTCTCAAAAAGCTTTGATATATTAGACAATAAGCTTATAGGTCTATATGACTCAACTTTTGTGGGATCCTTTCCTGGTTTAGGTATCATGGTAACTAAGGATACTTTCCACTCTTGTGGGTAGTATTCAAGGCGTAAAATAGCATTAAAAATTAGTAGAATAATTTTCTTTGCTATGCTGGGTAGCTCGAAAGGCATTTTGTTACTGATCTTATCAAAACCAGGGGCTTTCTTGGGGTTTATATCATTAATAGCCTTCTCGATTTCTCTTACTTCAAATTTTAGTGGAACAGCTGATCTAACAGCAGCAGGTGGTAACTCGACCGCAGTATCGAAAGATGTATGAGGGGTAAATACGGTTTTCAAATGATTAACAAAAATATTTCCTTTTTCTATGTCATTTCGTGCCCACATTCCATTTAAGTTTCTTAATGGCGGTTTAGTTGTAACTGGTCTTTTAAGATTTCTAGCTGCACGCCATAATGTAAAATTTTGATGCGTTACTATATAGCTGGGTGTGATATGGCAGTTCGTTCCAAAGTCGTATGGCGTTGATAAAAAATTGCCACTCAGATACAAGCGTTCTATACCTAATGGCGATAATTCTTTTACCCCTACTGGATCTCCCAAATCTAAGTACTGCTAGGAACACAACTGAGACGAACGACGAATTTCGCCCAACACGACTAACTTTTCCGTAAAAATTCGCTGAGTAAATTCGTCGTATGAAGCACAATACCGACGAATAAAAAGCAGCTTTTATAATTGAGAGAGTTGAATGCTGTTTGTGTAAAGAGAGAGAAATAGTGTGACCATATTAAAAATAAAACCATAATCAAAAACACAACCCAAAATTATTTTTATAGCAAAATACTTTGTATACTTATTTTATGTGTCATACAATAAAAAAAAAAACAATTATTAAAGTAACAAGTAACTTTATTTACTAAACTACTTCTTAACTAAAACCAAACATGGTCACCTAGTACTGATTTGTTCGTCGTTCGCCGGCGTCTGAATTGTGTGCATTTTCATATACTCAAACGTCTTTTATTTTTGGCGACGAATATTCGCGGCCAAAAATTCGTCGTTCGCCCCAGTTGTGTTCCTAGCATAAGTCATGTAGTTACTTTGGTGTTCTCTCATAGACAATCTTGTGCAAACATAAAAGAGTTCGTAGTTTAAGGAGGTTTTCAAACGAGATTCCAAAAAGTTTATTGTTAAGCTTGGTGACTGAGCCATATCTTCTAATACCAAAGACATATCTCACAATATTTCTGTAAATGGAATTTAGTTTACGTTTACTAACAGCATCGCAATTTGAGAAAATTTCACATCCATAGAGCAAAGATGGTATTAAATAAGCCTTAGCAAGAAGCATTCTAATGTTTAATGGAGTACAGTGTTGAGTGGCCCAGAGTGTTCTCAACATACCATATGTTTTTCTCACAACACTGTGGACGTGATTTGTCCAGGAGACACTGGTTACGACTTCGATTGGTTTGTTATTTAGCTTAACCTCAAAAACACGATCAAGATTAAGTAATCGTTTATGAACTACGATGCATTTTGATTTTTTTTGATTGAGACAAAACCCATTTGCAGCTGCCCATTTATGTATATTACTTAAATCATAATTAAGCTTGGAGATTGTTGTATTTAGCATTTTGACTGTGCTACTGAGATATACCTGGACGTCGTATATTACAATATTTAAGTTAAACTGGTAAATCATTAGCATATATGGAGAATAATAGAGGCCCTAAAATCGAACCCTGAGGCACACCTTTTGATACAGTGACTCTGGTAGACATACGGTTATGTAGAAACACTGATTGTGAACGATCAGATAGGTACGAAAATATAAGTTTAGCCGAGGTGTTACTGAAATTAAACATATGTTTCAGCTTTTCACATTAAAAAAATAATGCAGTAATACGATAATTTTTACTTTTTATTAAAAAAAAAAAGCAAAAAAATATTTTTAACCCTGGAGCCACACGTTCAATAAGTCACTTTTAAAAACTTGTTTGAATTGACAGCTGTGTCATAGGCTGCACTCAATTTTATAGTCAATTTCATTTTAAAAATGCCCCCAACAAAGAACTTAAAATAGTAGCATGACTCAAAGTATTTTGTGAAAAAAGCACAAGAATTTTTAAGAACACAATTTTTTTTAATAAAGCTCACTTATTTTTTAAGAAAATATTAGTATTATGGTTATTTTATTGAACTGTTAATGGTTTTTAATCCAAATTTAGATATTTTTAATTAGGCTTAAGTTCATTGAATTTAATTTTCATTAAATTATTTTTATGAAGACAGGAATTTTCTTAAAAAAAAAAAAAATTTTTTTTAATTAATTTCATGTTGTAAAAAAATTCCTGTCTTCATAAAAATAATTTAATGAAAATTAAATTCAATGAACTAAGGCCTTATTAAAAATGTCTAAATTTTGATTTTTTAAGAAATTTATTTTTTAAAAAGAAAGTGAGAAAGTATAGCAACTTAAACGGAAAGACAAAACAAGCAAAACATTTAAGCAACATTTTATATTTAATAGATTATATTCAACATTTTTTATTTTTCAAATTTATTCTATGAGCTTAATTTCAGCTATGTATTTTATAAAGCTTTGTGTAATAGTTCCATTCCATAAATTTTTCAGATACAAGATAATAGTCTGATAGTGCATAAAAGTCATTCCTGAAAAATTAAAGGAATGGAACTATTACAAAAAGCTTTATAAAATACATAACTGAAATTTAGGTAATAGAATGAATTCGAAAATAAAAAATATTGAATATAATAAAAAGTAGCTAATGAAAAGAAATAATTCCCAGATACTATTTTTTAAAAGAATATTTTAAAATTTTGAATTGCCCTCGTACAAAATGTTTAAAAGCCTGTCTGTACAATGGTTAACTCCCCCATAAGTACATGTCAGATCCGGCATTGCTTTAAACAATTGTTATTTCTTTTATTTCGCGTATTTCATTGTGTTCTTTTGTTGCTGCTGTTTCCGTTGCGTATTTTGTTTCTACTTAAATTCTAATTGCTAAAAGCCATTTTTTAAATTGAAAACAATTTTAGAAACATTAAATATTCCATGCAGAATTTTAAAATTTGTAAAGCACGAACATGTGTGCGTGTTTTTGAGTTTTGGCATGTGTTTTGTATGAATGTGATATATTTTACAACTCTAAATAAAAAAAAAAAAAAAATCTTTACAATGATTTCTACAACTACCAGCCATTTTTCTTTCCATTAGACATTTGTATCAGTTGAAACGTTTATGTTCGTTCTAATATGCTCGCAACAACAATCCGTTCCGTGTTATTTATACAGTTTTTGTTTTAGAATCTTTTGTGATGATTTCCCTTGATGACTTTGGCCAACAAACGACCACCAGTCATGCGTTTGCAATCATGAGAAATGAAATTTCATCAACTTTTTTTCCTAAAAATTCGAGTTGCATACAAATGTTCATACATATGTATGTATGCATGTGTGAACACAAGAGTATGTACATATTTTATTTACGTATAATTAATTGCATTAACAATATTTTAGCGTTGAATAAATGTCATAATATTGAAATTCATCCCCTCTACTATAACGTAGGTAGCAAATTTATTAAGCTGTATTACATTTTATCAATACGATTGTTTCAAAATTATTTACTGAATCGATTTAGCTATGTCCGTCCGTCCGTATGATATCAGTGTGCAAACGAAAACCTTGTTATCAAACAACATGTTAACTCAAAATTTAAATATTTTCGGTAAAAGGAAAACCATTTTTAACTTTACATTAAAGGCATATGAAAAAGTACTTATAATCTAACCTTTTAAAATACCAAGATATTTTAACAACGGAAAGATATGAATATTATGTGTCGATTATTTTCCAAAAAGTGCGCGATCTACATACATACATACATTTTCCACTGATGCCAGATAATTTAAGTGACAATTTTTTTTATTTTAATGAAAATAGCAAAAAAAAAAATATCTTATATTTTGAAGAATAATGTAAAAAATGTTAAGATTAATATTAATTTTTGTAAATATACACAGAAAAAATGATCAGTAGTTTTTTTATCAATAAAAAAATTTTTTTAAAAGTATTTCAATTTAATTAATGTGATAATTGAATCAAATAATTTTTAGTTAAAAGAATATTAAAAATTTAATTTTGATTTTTTTCAAATTTTAGTTGTTTTGTAATACATTTTTCATTAAAATATTAATTAAATAACAAAAAATCTTTATTGACTTTTTTTGTTTAAAACAAAACAATTTAAACTTAGACAACTGTTGTTGGGTATTGTCAAAACCTGTTAAATTAAATCAATTAACCAGGGACCGTAACAGTTATTCCTTTTTTCATAAAAGTCTGATGATAAAAGTTATTTTTTGATTTTTATTATTTTGAACAAAAATAACAGTTATTTTTTAATTTTTATTTTTTTGAACACAAATAACAGTTATTGTTTGATTTTTATTTTTTCGATCAAAAATATCAGTTATTTTATGATTTTTATTTTTTTGAACAATAATAACAGTTATTTTTTGATTTTTATTTTTTAGTTCAAAACTAACAGTTATTTTCTTATTTTTTATTTTTTCGAGCAAAAATAAAAATTATTCTTTAAAGAAATATAAGTGTTATAATTATTTAGTTGACTTTAAATATTTTTTTTAATGGGCATAAGATATCCCAATGATGATCACACATTTAAATAACAACTCAATAATTATAACACGTACATTTCTTTAAAGAATAATTTTAATTTTTGCTCGAAAAAGTAAAAATCAAAAAATAATTGTTATTTTTGTTCAAAAAAATAAAAATCATAAAATAACTGTTATTTTTGATCGAAAAAATAAAAATCACAATATAACTGTTATTTTTGTTCAAACAAATAAAAATCAAACAATAACTGTTATTTTTGTTCAAAAAAAATACAAATAAAAAAATAACTGTTATTTTTGTTCAAAATAATAAAAATCAAAACTTTAAAAATCATAATATTTTATCAAAGAAAAGTTCATAAGGATCAATATGTTATACTTGAATCAATTTGCCAGCATTTACTTCTATATGCTTTTTTTTGTTTTAAAATTTCAAAATAACTGTTATTTTCGGTCCCTGCAATTAACACATTGTTTGAAATGGCAAATTGTTTTGATAATTTTTATGCCCTCCACCACCACTAGCGGTGAATGAGGGTAAACTAAGTTTGTCATTCAGTGTGAAACTATTTTTTTATACAACTAAGACCACATAAAGTATATATATTCTGGCTCCTTGAGTAATTCTACGTCGATTAAGCTATGTCCGTCTGTCTGTCTGTCTGTTGAAAACACGCTCACTCTCGAAAAACGTAAAAGAAAAGAACAAACTTAGTCTCAAATGGCTTGTAGTTATCCTAATCAGTTTTGGATTGAAATCTAGCAACATCGGTTCAGTACGATCAGAACTATGAATAAAAATGTGGAACCACCACCCTAAACAAATTGATAATTTTGATACAGAAACTAACATAAATGGTAAATTTCGTGAAGCTCTGTCCATAATTACCCCTAGACCCTATATAAACCCTACTCCCGAAAACAGCTTAGTACGCCTTAAACCGTAATAAATAACGCATTCATACTAAAATTTGGTACGTTACAGTTTTATAGGACCAGAAACACACTGTAAAATTTTCTGAAGATCGGTCCATAATTTACACTAGGCCCAAATATAAACCCTTATCCCGGAAACAGTTTATTACACCTATAACCAAATAAAGCACACTTTGGGAAAATAATTAAATTCGCCTAAAACCGTAACAGATATAGATATTGCGGTAAAATTTCTTCCAACTTAGATTCATATAGCCAACTTAGATTCATGATTGTCGGTCAATAATTTAATATAGGTCTAAGCCGCAGCCAATTTTAATGCTGTCGTTCGTTTTTGTGAAGCTGAATTAAAAGTATTTATGTTTTTATCATATAGAGCCCACTCCTGTCGGTGGAGGGTATCAAAGATTCGGCACATCCGAATATAGCACTCTTACTTGATTTAATTAAAATTAAAAATATAATTAATTATCAAAGTTGTTTTTGGGAAAACAATTATTTATTTAAAGATTTGGTTTGTTGTGCTTAATTCCGATTTCTTAATAATTGATAAAAAAAATATATAATTTATAAAAAAATTCCCAATACTAATTGAAATCCAAAAGGACCATTTGAAGACCAAAAAAGTTCCCTCTTATAGATTCTCACCCATTCGGGACATTGCAGGTTGATTTTTATGTTTCTAGGTCCAATATTAAAGAAAATTAAAGAAAGTACCAGTTGTAGAACCTCTCCCTTACAGATTATTATTCCCTCAGAACAATGCATGGTTAATTTTATGTTTCTAGGTCCAATTTTAACTAAAATTCAAAAAGTACCAGTTGAAGAACAAAAAAGTGCCAACATTTTTCATCTTATAGGTTCTCATTCACTCAAGACCTTGCACAAATAATTTTTTATTTCTAAGTTCAATATTACAAAAAATTTAAAAATTACCACACGCAGCACGGAAAAGTAAAAGAAAGTAATTAAATTTCCCGTAATTTCGCTTTCTAAGAATTATTTCGCTCCGTTGAAGTATCAAAAATTTCAGTGTTGTAGTGGAAGACCATAATTTATTGCGTTATATGTCAATATACAGAGAAACATGTTTTTATAAAAACGTACCAATGGGTACGATTTTATCCCTTAAAACGTTCGAGTTTCGAAAAAGTACCAAATCTATATTTGTATTTTTTAGATAAGATACGAATTTTGTATAGCCTTTTTTCCTATACTTATTACCTTAAAAGCTAAATGGGGAACCCAAAAGTTCCAAAATAGAGGTTAAACCAGTTTACCCTCTGAAAGGGCTGAACTGCAAAGAGAACCAGACACCTGTCCGCTTATTTTTTTAATGAACAATGATAAGTATAAATTTTTTTGGGTTTCTATTAGTTTTGGAGATATGAAGTCACCGAATTTTTACACTCTTAATAAAATATACATCGTGCACTTCTAAATAATATATGTAAATGCCTTTTAAATGGTGTATTTTTTGTTTAAATCGGTTGACAAACAGAGACGGAAAATGTTCTTAACCGTTTTGCCTTTGCCGATTAATATATAGATAAGTGTAAATAAATGCAGTGAAATATCACATTAAGTTACGGATAAAAATAATCCAAACTTTTAGAGCAGGCTCTTAGCTATCCAGAAATCAACTTTTTTTTTTTTAACGGTAACATTTATGACATTTGTCCAGCTAGATGCGGGACTCGTACCAATGTGCTACTGGACCAAATTTTTTTAAAAGTAAGCGATAATGTCCTTAAACCTGAATTCTTGAATATTATTTGATTTGTATTAAGGTAATAAAATGTAGCCATTTTATTTAATTTTCAGTACTTAGAAAATTCATACAATAAGGAAAATCCTTTTACTTTAATATAATTAAAACCATCATTATTTTTTATGAACGGAATTTTTAGTATCGTGAATAAACTTAAACACTCGTGACTTTTGTATGCAACACTTCATTTAATTTTTTCACATTTTTCTACAATCGTTAATTTCATGCTTCTGCTTTCGTAAAACTTTGCTTAATTTCCTTTAGCTTCCGGTTTCGTTAATTGTTACATCCGATTTATTTACCAGCACTCGAAGTGTTAATTCATCATAATAAAAATGTTAATTTACACCATTTTTTATTTGACCACCACATAATAATTACACGATAACGTCTTTTTGTAAGTTGTTTTCCGTTCTATAAATTTTAAATTAGCAAACAGACTTCCATAACACAAATATGGCAAGTAAACAGAACTCCTTAAACACGAAATGATTTTTTTTATTTGTTTCCCCAAAAGGAACTGAATTTATTTTTCACCTTGTTTTTATTTAATTGGTACTTCATTTTGTAATTTAATATTATTGCCGAACAAAATTTCAAATTATATTTTAAAGACCCTCATTCGGCAAGCAAAAGTTAAACATTTTTATTATTTAACTGTATTTTGTTTTTAAGTAGTTCTTGTGATGAACTCTAAATGTTAGTGTATATGTGTTGTGTGAATAATTGCACTGGTGTGAGTGTATGTATCACATGTATTTTGGCTACGTGTCTGGCATTTTTATTGAGTTTCGTCCATCTTGTCTGGTATAAATTTTGATGTGTCTACTGAATGTTGTTTGGACCAATTTAGCATTAAATTTGAATTTGGTTTCCATTAACAGAGATCATGATGTTTAACGTTTGTGAATATGACAGCAAAACAACTTTAAGAGCCGCACATCAAAAGTTTTAAAGTAAGATTTGTTTTTTTTTTTTTGGGTTTTCTTGTTAATGTTAGCAATGGAGGTTAAGAAAGTATGTTTATTTGATGTTCAGTGGTTAAGGTATTTACTTAAAGAGATTTTGCTGGATTTAAAGGATTTTTTTTTTGAAAGCAAAATTGTTTTGAATTTATTGAACATTAGGAGCAAACATTTATTTTTCGTGTACAATGTTCATTGTACATACATACATATGAAAGTATATAAGCTATTTTTATGAACTGTGTTGCTTTCTTGGATTAACTTAAATCCTTGATAAGGTATTTATTTTATTTGCAATCAGCGTTAAGTAATATAAAAATAATCATAGATTTTAAACTTCATTTCAGTTTAGTCCTTTTTCTCGAGTTACTGTAAATAAAATTTAAAAATCATAATATAATAAAAGTAGTAGTGAACACAACTCAAAGCGAAGCCTCGTGTTGCTTTTATTTGATTTTATTTATTTAATTCGCTATGAAACTAATATTTCTTAATGGCTAGTTTGCTTAAAATAATAATATATCAACTATTTAAAAGTATAAAGCAAAATGAAAAATTTTAACTTAAAGTTATTAAAGACACTTTAGAAGTTATTATTAATGCCAATACACGGTAAACATTTTCCGGATAGGATTAAAATTTGCATAACTAGACAAGAAAGTATTGAAGTCTAAAGATAATATAATTTCATATACATACGAACATTAATTATATTTGGGTTGTTCACGGAAGGCTGATTATCAGGTTAAATGGTTATTTGATTATATTCAGAACAACAAAATAAATTTATTAAAATTTGTTTAAATATATTTTGTTGCTGTTATGCCCATAATTTCTACAAAACTATATCTGGTCTCGTCTGTGTACCTAACAGATATCTTTGCCTGTTTCAACGTTTATTTGGACTACGTGTTCTTACCTTAAATATTCTATTAAAATTTGCTGCATTTACACTTAAGATTTCTATACACAGCATTTAGTCATTAATATAACTAAATTACTATATAACCTGAGAATCCGCCTTTCGTGAAGAACATCATTTTATTGTATTCGAATTGACAGTTTTTTTTTCAAAATTCAAAAGTGTTATCCCATTTTTGCACTGTTTTGTGCTTGTATGATTTAAGGGTATATTTTTCTCCAGTTTCTACTTTATAGGGTCTTGGATGTATAATAAAAAAGTTTTACACGGAATGACAAACTTAGTATACCCTCATTTACCACCACAAGTGGTGGTGGAGAGTATAAAAATGGGGAAGTAGCACCTCCCATTAAAACAAAAAACAGATTTCTGTATATCTGAAGAGCCGATACAGTAAAAGTGTTTTAATTTGGTACAAACAGCTTTGATGTTAATGTTTGACATATGGCAAAAAAATGGACGGAAAGTAAGGCTTTATCAAGCTAAATTTCTTTATATCTGGAGAAAAATTTTCCAAATTTGCTACACATATTTGGGTTGTTCTGCTTAAGAATGTGTGTTGGTGGGTGAGTGGTCTATGACGCTGCATAATTAGGTGGATGGTATTAAAGGTTCGGGACAACCGAATTAAGCACTGTTACTTCTATAGATTTAATTTTGATGTTTTTTTTTTTTAAATAATGTTCGTTTTTTGGTAAGAAAAATACGAATTTATTTTCACTTTCGTTCGGAATTGATTTCTGTGAGAGAACTGACATTTGATTACAACTAACAATTAAAGGTACATGTATACGACATGTTTTATACAGCTGACTTGTCAAATATCCCACTGCAAAATACATATATATCGTGTATTGCTTTTATAACACGGCTTCTACTAAAGTCCGATGCAAAGACTTCTGACATACCATCTGACATTAGTTGTATCAGAAATCTATGTCGGGAGGAAAAAGACAGCGGCGGTCCACTATTGACGGAATCATTAGCCGGCTGAAGTTAATATTTTACAATATGTGTATGATTATTGTATAGAAATTGTGTAGATACATACACGCAGAGAAAAAACATGATTAATGAATGGTCACTATGACCATTTTTATTCATATTTGCCTGATATGTTTACCCTAATAAACTTATTATAGTCCTTATTTAACTTGAAAGAATATTTTTTCTCCTTAACATTTTTTAATTCACTATAATCATATTATATGGTGTTTTACACCTAAAACGTTACCACGATCTAGCTTAACATATTAAATTATGTGAAATATTTGTTACTATAATGTATATATTTTCAACTATACAATTAAAATCATAATATTAATTGTACAAAAAAGGTATGTTTGATACCATCATTTTTGTTCGCTTTAAAACACATTCTCTAAAAGAGCAAACATTTATTGTCAAAACAAGCAGTATGTGTTTATAAAGAAAATGAAATTTTCCGCCTGCGAGTGTCAGGTAATCGGGAAGCATAAATGACTACAAAATAATTAAAAGTTATTCGGGTGAAAAAGGCCATGCATGAAATAAATTATTATACGGTTATTGAAACATGTAAGTTATATACATATTTATATATATATATATATCTATAAATAAATGTATGAATTTAAATTTATTTATGCTAAGCTTTATATGTATGTGTGTTGCAAAGTATGTATATGTATGTATTTTTAATAAAACATGAAATTTTTTAAATACATTTTTTTATTGGTTTTATTGTGAGAACCATGTTGGGTAAAATAGAAACATGGTTATGAAGATCATTTGTGTTTTTCTTCTAAACATAATAATATTTTTGAGACAATAGTAAACTATAAACATGTTTGAACATATATTGTTACTGAAGACATGTTTGACACAATCATAACCACAAACATTAATAATAGTTTGCGATTGTGATTGTATCAGCCATGTTTTTTCTTTGCGTGCACATAAATAAAAACCCTTTCATTATTATATACTTAATTGGAATCTTCAAATTTAAAGAAACACATTTTAAGATGGCTGAACTGTTTTACGGCGCAAATAAAATTTTTTGTGGCGGAAACCGAGAACTACTTTGGTTCGGCAAAACCTATGCGAAAATAAACAGAGATTATGTCAGAAGAGGAAATGAACGTTTGTTACCGAATATTACAAATATTCTATAAAAGAGCGATTTTAACCGTGCGTGTCGGTGAATTGAAAAGTTGACAAGTCAGATGTACAAAACATGTCATGTACATGTTCCTTTATATGGATACAAAATATTTATACTCTGTACTGAAATGTATTATATTCCTTCTGTTCACACACTGATTTAGTTAAGGAAAAACATTTATTTTGGGCTAACACTTGGGATAGTCAAAAACACATATACTTTTTTTTTTTTTTTTTTTTTGGTTAGGACCAGAACTCAGGGGATGACCCCTGAGTATTGTGCTGGAACTAAGAACAAAAGGGTTTGGGGAAGGAGGATAGAGAGAGTAGTATTTGTGAACATTCGACTTGAACTTATTCTTGTTGAAAGTGGGAGGGAAGACTTCAGCAGGAATGTTGTTCCACATACGAACAGTCCGGCCAAAAAACGACTTTTCCGTGTAGTGCGTTGTACGATCTACCGGTCATTCGACTAGAAAAGGATGTGCTCTTGAGGAAAAATGTGTATTACGAACAAATGTATATATTTCGGGAACCAGATCCCTAATTTCATCAGAACACGTCTCATTGTAGTAACGATTAAACAGGCAAATACAACCCACATTGCGACGGTGTTCAAGGGAGTCAATAAAATTGGATAACCTACTGTCACCAATGAGAACCTTCGCTCTCTCCTGCACGCGGTCGAGAAGCTGAGTGAAGTATATCTTACACCGTTTCAAAAAATCGAGGCCATTGAATGCTTCTTTCGCCACCTTAAATATATGTTTTGTCCATCTGACATCACATTGTATCCTCATGCCCAGAACATCAAGAAATTCTGATTTCTCAATAATTATACCACCCATATATACAGATGATGCTCCTTTATCCGTCACGCTTTTTAATCGACCCTATTCGCGTGATCCCATTCCGAGAATATATCAAGGTCTGGGCCAAGCGTATAATTAATGTTCTGTCTCATAGCACCAGCATCGGATACGCTTGGTATATAATCAAATGAATACGAATGGCAAAGGTTGCTGTCATCTGCTAAAGAGTAGATAGGGTTGGAAGTTTGACATAGAAGGTCATGTAGAAAAATAAAAATATATTTTGAGAAAGAATGGAGCCTTGCGGCACCCCTGAATGAATCTTGAACTTGTTTGACGAAACCCCATCTATAACAACTCGTATAGTGTGATTTCTAAGAAAGCTCAATAAAAATCGAGAAAAATTATCACCGACATAAAATGCAACAAGTTTTGACAAGAGTGCCCCAAGCCAAGCTCTGTCAAACGCCTTGGAAATATCTAAAGCGATTTACTTACTTTCGCCAAAATGGTGAATGTAACGACACCAGTTTTATGGCAACAGGGCCAGTAAGTCTCCAGTAGAGCGACCTCTACGAAAACGATACTGGAGGTCGCATAGTAGGTAATTTGACTTCAAAAACTTAACAAGATGGTGATTTACCATACTCTCCATAACTTTGGAAGTGCCAAACAAATTGCAATTGGGCAGTAATCAGGGTCATAAGCCACTCCTTTTTTTGGGAATTGGCGTTACATTAGCAATTTTCCAGCAGATGGGAATTTCCCCGGCGTGGTATAACCTGCTGAATAGATTTGCTAAGGGACGAGCTAGCGTTGAAGAGCACTGCTTCAAGACCAGTGCAGGTATTCCATCTGGCCCAGGAATACCTGCAACTTAATAAAGATTTATCAAAGATATTTTCTAATAATACTTTTATTTAAGCTTGAGGTCTTTTTATTTTTTTTTTTTTATAAAAAATATTAAATTTATTAAATCCAATACTTCGGCACTCCGTTGTGTGCCTTCTTTAGGGATTTTTTTTCTTGAATATTTGACAAAATTAACAATTTTTAATAAATTTAACATATATAACAAAATGTCATATTTTCAATTAAAAATGTTTTTAAATTCAAACCTAATCTATTACAGTTAAAATAAATTTTTAATTTCCGTTTCTATTCTTATAAATTAAATGCCTATAATTTTGGGCTACATTTTCAGTATCTGACTTAAATTTTTAAAGGTCGAATAAGAGTCAGTTTATATAAAGATATTTTCTATTAAATTTTTCCTTAATAAATGCTTTTTAAATTTATTATTCGTTCATGAATACGGGGGTATAGACTTTACCCGCTTCTGTGTAGTTTTAAAATTTATAAAATAAAATTAAGTATGAAAATTTTATTTAAAGAGAAAACATCGTTATTTACACCTTCGTTGTTTAATTTCAAATTCAGTTTTCAGTTTATAAAAACTTTTTTACGTTGTAAATTTTGGTTTAAAGGAACTTATTTGTCAGTTGAAATTTAATTTAAATTTACTTGTTCTTATTCAAAAGAAACAGCTCATTTCATTCATCCCTCGGCTAACCAAAAGATGTGGTGCGCTTTTTTTTCTAACAAACTTAATTTAACTGGAAAGTTATTATCCACAAGACTGGAGTGGACTGCTTGTAGAAGCAGTCTGTTGACGTGTCTCACATATAAACACACTTTAAAAGTGTAATCGTCATCATCATCATCGTCATCATTATTGTTAAAATGTTAAAATGTTGCTTTCGACTTTTGTTTGATATACATAGATATGTTCATGTTGTATACGTATCTGTTGGTTGTTTTCGATATGACTGGGCATGGGAGTTCACAATTTTTACATTTGACTGCACATTCATTGAGTTCACTTTTTTTTTCTTGTGCATTGATTTGTAACAATTTATTTTTTGCTTTGATTTTAGATTCTTTTACATTTTATATACCCTCAACCATCAAAAGAAGCGAAAAAAGTATATTAAGTTTGTTCTTTCGAAAAGCGACATTTCGATTGGTACAGTGGAAGAGTTTTGTAATTGTAATACTCGCACCACAATAGTGGAGAGTGCATTATGGGTTTGTGCTGATGTGTGTAATACATAAAAATATTGGCTCTACCTATATTTTTGTATACCGTTCGACTCGGAATTACTGTCTCGATCTAACGATGTCCATCCTTGCTGGTTGTCTGTTCATATTGCCTTGTGTGTAACAAAGCACCTGTCGCAATTTTGAAGTCAATTTAAGGCAAATTTTTATATGGAAGAAACCTATGGAAAATGGTGAGTATCGTTCCATAACTTCACATGGTGCCCATTAACTATCATATCATGTTGACAAATTTAATCTAATTTAATATTATTAATTTGTCTCAAGAAATTTCTTAAAAATCGGTCCATATTGGATCACAGTTTCAATACATATATACATACATATGTATATACCCGCAAAAAACCTCCCTAACAAATGTTGGTATTGATATAAAATTTAGTGACGATAGCTTGTATAATACCAGTTTAGTTGATGGAAAATTAAAAATATAATTTTGATTTAATTAACATTTTAATTGTATTGAAAAAATTTTTTAATTAAAATATTAATTAAATAACAAAAAATCTTAATTGATATTTTCGTTTACAATAAAATTATTAAAACTTGTAGAATTGCTGTTGGGAATTTTCAAAACCTGAGCTATATTTAATTAAATCAATTAACACATTGATTAAATCGGCAAATTTTTTGATCATTTTTTTTAATTTAAATTAAAAATATAATATATTAAAAAAAAAAACAAAAAAAAATTTAAATTTTTAGTTATAAAAATTTAGTTATTTTGGTAATAGGGGCAAAATCAACAAAATGTTTTTATGAATTTGGTGATACGAGAGAATTTTTAATTTTTTCTGTGTACTATGTCATGGCAAAATTTTGTAGTGGTAGTTCCAGAATTGACTATATATTATATATCGAGCCATAACCACAGAAATGTCGTTACCAGCATATATCTCGATTTTTATGCAAATCGTCAACGAATGTGTGCCGTCGTTGGTGACCAAATGCACAACATTGTCGTCCATATTGTCGCCGATGACTACATGAACGACATTATCGTCGATATTGTCTTTGATGACTATATAGACGACAAAAGGTTCTTCTTTGTCGCCAACAAGTGCGTGTAGTTGTCGTTGATGACCGTGTGTACGTCATTGACATTTACTTTGTCGTCGAAGACTGCTTACACCACGATGTCGCCTATAAAATATACAATAGCGTATTATTGACTTCTAAGACTTTACTAACCTATTTTCTTTACTTTGCTTTGGTGGTTTTTTATTCATATCGTTATTTTATTGTTATTTTTGGTTTTTTTTATTGGGAATAACTTATTTTTGTTTGTTTAGAAGAAAGCTTACAAGACAATGTCGCTCATTTTATCGTGCTAAGCAGTTGATAGAGTACTCCTTACAAGAAAATGTCGATAATATTGTCGTGAATAGTCGTTGATAGAGGATACCTTATAAGACAATGTCGCTATTGTTTTCGTCGATAGGCTTTGACAAAGACAACTTGAAAGACAATTTTGGTCATGTCGTCCTTTATAAACTTCTTTAGAAGAGAGTGCACTAGTCGAATATTTTGTCTTCCACGACATTTTTCTCATAAACGTTTTCCAAAAATCATAAGTAATAGAAGACATGTCGTGCATAAATCGTTGACGACAATGTCGTCGATGCCAGTTTTCCCAACTGGGAAATGATGACTTAAAACATATCGGCCCATCATGCTGGTGTCTGATAATTGAAAATGCATTTCTTTGAAAATATGTATTTTTAAACATAAATAACAAATTTAACGTATTATCACAATTACTTATTGACAAAAAATCAGATTTTTTTCAATAAACTAAATGCAAAATAAATTTGATTTGATGCAAATTTGATTCTGACGGGAAAAAATAAGACTGAAATGAGTTTTTTATGACGGAAAAAATAAAACTCCTCAAAAGAGTTTTATTTTATGACGGTGGAGTAAAACCCTTTTTTTAAGAGTTTGTTTATTTTTACGTTGAAAAAGAAACTGTTTTAGATGAATTTTTTTTTATTCACAAACTAACTGTTATAAAATAACTTTTTTGATATAACTTATAACCGTTACGGTCCCTGAAATTAAGTATAGAAATTAAGCATTGGAAAAATTGTTATTTCAGCGTTTAAAAAGCCTTTTATAAATCTCTTCTATAAAGTAGTGCACGAATCGTGCTATCTACAAAAACAAAAAACAGAATAACTTTTTTTTCTTTGTGTGTAAGCGGCTTATATTTTTTTATCAAAGTTATTTTTGGGAATACACAATTTATTATTATTAAGATTTCTTTATGACGTGCTTAATACCCAATTTTTATTTTTGATAAATATTTACACTGAAATTTTTTGTTGAGGAAAAGCTGGCTTCTATGCGCATTTCAATGTGTTGCTTAGGCCAGATCATCAGGTAACCTTTTTCCAAAGACTTTAAAAACAATAAAGATATTATACAAATGAAACTTTAAAACGAATGAGAATTACAAACACTCAGTAAAAGTAAAAAAGAAAAGTCTTACATGCAACTATATGAAAGCTTACACAGAAAAAATAATCTGTTGTTATTTATCAATTAAAAAAAAATTGTTTAAAAATTATTTCAATTTAATTAATGTGATAATTAAATCAACTATTTTTTATTTGAAAGAAAATTAAAAATATAATTTTGATTTCATTAATATTTAAGTTGTTTAAAAATACAACTTTAATTAAAATATAAAAAAAATCTTAATTGATTTTTTCGTTTAAAATAAAATAATTTAAACTTGTAGAATTGTTGTTGGGAATAGTCAAAACCTCAGCTATATTTAATTAACACATTGTTTGAAACGGCAAAGTTTTTTGATAATTTTTTTAATTAAAATTAAAAATATCATTTATTGAAAAACATATATGTATTCACAATTTTAAAAATTTTTAGTAATCAATATTATCATTATTGTAAAAGGTGCAGAATCAATAACTTATTTGCTTGATTCTATGAATTTGGTGATAAGAGACAATTTTTAATTTTTCTGTGTAGACAAAACACCAACAATAAATAGTGAGTTTATCTTTTCTTACATTCCCCTACAATTGGTTGGTTTTTTCCTACTCGAATTGTAATTGTAAGTGGGTAAAATTGAAAAAACCAATTGCTCCATTTTATTGTTTTCGTGAGAAAAATAAAATAAAGCAATTTGCCAGTGTAGTTTTTTTGCACGGGCACATGCAAATTTATTATTAAAGTTTATTTTGGGAATACAAAATTAATTATTATTCAGATTTCTTTTTATTTTTTTAATTAATTTTTTTTTATTTGTTAGGTTGCTGTTAAGATCTATTAACATAAATGCTTGGGATACGGAAAAGATGATTTGGATAGTGCAGCGGTAGGTATCATATTTTGCATTCCTTAAATTTCGTCCAAAACTTGATAAACTGGCTGTTTATGTCTAGTGAGGTCCATTTCGAACCACACAAGTAAAGAGGCAACATTGAAGTATATGGAATGAATCTTATCTACAGAAAAACTTCATGAGGCGGAACTGCACCCAGGACGATCTCGACTTCAACCCTTCAGGCCGAAGTGAATAATTTTCTGGTCAGGTGTCGCATATGCGTGGATAAGCATGGTGTTCTTTTCCGGTCTATCATCTTTAGAAACAATTAGTTATATAAAAAAAATTAAAAAAAGATTTGTTTTTATTTCTTATTGTAGCATAATTCGTGCGCCACTCTGTAGTATTTATCACTTCATTTAAAAATTGTTAGGTTGCGTGCATTATCTTGCAGAATGATAGTAGGGGAGTCTTTTTTTATGGGCGAAAAAAAGCGCCTTAAATGCAGTATATGTATGTGCTTTAAGTTTCATATGACTAGAAATAAAAGCATAAAGCTTTCTTTCGATTGTCGGTCCATTATGCTACATATGTCTTAGTACAGATTACTACACAGATATGACCTTTTTAATTTCTCTTTGTACCATATTTTATGTCGAAATACATTGAACACAAATTGTTTTAGCTGAGATTTATTTGCAATCTATATATATAAAATAGGATGTGTGTATGTATGTATGTAACGCATGGACTCCAAAACGGCTGGGCCGATTTTGATGAAATTTTCAGGGAATCTTCAGAATATTCAGGCGGGTAACACTGTGATGTCTGAAGATTTTCGGTCTGGGGGCGGAGGGGCGTAGCAAAATCCATAACTTGAGAACGGCTTGACCGATTTTTTTATTTAAAATGATCGCCATGGTCTAACTTAGGTTTTGCGGAAAGAAAATGTTGCCCCGCCCACTTTTACGCTCACTTTTTTCGTAAGAAAAACTTTATGATAGGTATTTCATAGATTTTTATTTAAAGGCCGTAAATTTCGTTTAAAGATCAATTTAAATCGTCTGGTAATACAACACTAATGTTTGCTTAGGGCCAGCAACGCGGACCGGGTCAGCTAGTCTGTTATAAAAATTAACTTTAAAGCTTATCGCAGCACTAGTAAATAATATTTAAGTAAGTAAATAACATTATAAAACAAAACAATATTACTAAACACATTTCGTTTGCACAAAACAAACCGTTTGTTGAACTAATACTTTTGTTAAGCGTGGTTTGTGTGTTGTTATTTTTATTTTGATCACGCGATTTGTGTTGATTGTAGCGGCCTGTTTTTTCGCATTGTCACTTAACTACCAAAAAACGCTTTTTGTCTCTTTCTTCGAAAGCTGCCCTCGCAACTGATTTGGGCCTTTGCACACGTCACTTTATACATATCTGTTTAGCAATCTGTGTGTCTAAGCCGTAGCCAGTTTTAATACTGAAGTCCGTTTTTATAAAGATTCATTAATAATTTTAAGTAATATATAGCGCCCCGCCACGCTTGAAATTTTCTAGCTGTCGGTGGAGGGTATCAAAGATTCGGTACAGCTGAACTTGTTTTTTCTTAAAACTTTAAATATATTAAAAATTTTAATCAAACTAAAATTTCTAAATTATTTGACCACTTTGGAAATTTTGAGACAAAACGGAATAAAAAATAAAAATAAAAAATATTTTATATTCTAAACTTTTCTCTGAGTGTATTTACTGCTTTTTATAGCATTAGCTGCTCTAAAAATGTTTCATTTTACTTGGACACGTTCTAAGGTGACAATGACTTGCTATTGTTGTTGTTATTTGATGCTTGTATTAATTCTGTTGAGTATCCTGTAAACACGACTGGCTGTATCATATGAGAATTAAGATGTTTGTTTGGCTGAAATAAATGTGCAGCATTGTTCCGATGATTGAATAGTTTGTATGTATGCTGGTTCTACCCCATTGTTATATTTTACATTTTTTGTTGCCCATCAAATTATCGGGTTTCAAGTTTATTTGTATGTTTTGTGTTTTTCGAAGAAGAAAAGGAGGGTAAATGAAATCATGCGCATCTAATCTTGTAAAAGTATTGAACCTGGATAAAGCAAACATAATTTGTAGAAAAATGTAAGTACATTCTTTTAAACGACCTTACACATATGTGTTCTTTTTTGTGCTAAGAAGTTTTACCCAAAACCATTTAAAGAATAATATATTGAAGTTTTTTTTATGGTGTTAATACAGACATTTATTTCTTCTTTTTTTTACATCCAGTTTTTACTTACTTACTTGATGTTTGCTTGTAAATGAATTTGTCAAATTGATGTTAGCAAAGATGCTAACGATATCTGATCAACCGTGTAATCGAAAATGAAACTTGACAGTAGCGAGAGTATTTAAATTTTATATTGAAATAAAGTTTAAAAACAACAAACTTTAAAGTTAATGTGGTTTGCTTTGTGTAGGTGTTGACGTGTGGAATTATTATTCAATTTATTTTTTGGATTTACCGCTGGACTTAACCGATTGTTGTTTGATGAATTTTGATCGGAGACTAAAAAATATTTCAATACTACTTAAGGCCATAGTCAGTTTTCATTGCTACAAGACTCCTTGGTCTAATGGCATTATACCTGAAAAATTGTAATGTATAATCGACGAATACTGTAAATTTATTCCGGTTGTCTTTGATTATATGATTTATTTCCGCTTCATGGACGATATTTTTTTTTTTCATTTTCAATTCATTTATTATTACAGTTTGTTAACATTTAAAATCTTAATCTATTCCCGCGAAGCCATTCGACTTTGTTCGACTTGTTGTGTTAACAGCTAAGGCACGAGCTATGTTTACATTTGTCCTTCAAGTTGTGCTGAAAAAGGTCAACAAGAAAAAAGAAAGACAAAACATCAAAAAACAAAAATGCACTTTGGACTTCAAGAAGAATTCTTGACAAAAAGTACGAAAAAACAGAAGTTAGGAAGAACATGTAAATCAATTAAAATAGATAATCATTCATTCAAAAAGCAAATTTCGATCTACCAAAGTGAAATACCATTTGGTTTAAGGATTGATGTTTGACAATTGACGTCGCCCGGCCTCAATAGCCGAGTGAGTAAAACGGCAAACCCCACTGACGAGATTGTGTGGTTACAATCGAAACTAGTCTGGGCAACCTGTCCGTGAACGCCTGGGTTCAAATCTCAGCGCAGTCAAGAATGAAAAATTATCAATAAAAATTTTAATTAATTTCATGTTGTAAAATTCCTGTCTTCATAAAAAATAATTTAATGAAAATTAAATTCAATGAACTTAAGCCTAATTAAAAATATCTAAATTTGGATTAAAAAAAATAAAATAAAACATTAAAATCTATTTTCCGGATTAAAGACAGGTTTTAATAAAATTTGGTAAGTTGATTAATATTGCAATCAAATAAGTTTGGACCAAATTTAATCTAAATAGCAACATAAAAAGATGGTTAATGGGCACAAGGACACTTCTCTGGAAAATAAGCTGTATGGTGGCTATGTTAAGTTATGGACAGATTCTCACGATTTTCAATAGAATTAGTCCTTCTGGCAATAAGAACTTATGTACCAACCTTCAGCAAATTGTATAAGGTGTGCAAAACATCAGCACAAACGCATTATACCCTCTCTAATCTTGAGGTTTAAGCTAAATTTTAAGTAAAGTAATGTTATGTATCAAATGATAATTTAAAGTTTAAAAAACTTAAAATATTCATTTTAAAAAAGATTAAAATAATTATTATGTATTATCTCCTGCAGACAAGCTTAAAGCTTCGCAGGAGTATCTTGAGAATTTTTGTAATCAAGAATTTTTCAATAAAGGAAGAGAACAAGATGATGAACGTATTGTAAGGGTCAATGCAGCAAAAAATCTTGGTATTATTTTTAATAAGAACTTGACATGGTGCAACCATATTAATTATGCATGTGGCCGTACGTTTTCCATGCTTAGAACTCTCTGGCAAACCCACTATTGTACACCCGTAAAAATAAGAATACTTCTCGCCAAAACCTATTTATTACCAATTCTGACGTATGGATGCGAGTTATTTGCCAAATGTGATGCTGCAAGTGCAAGAAAACTAAACTCGGTCTTCAAAAGCATTGCTCGACACGTATATGGCGTGAAAAGGTTTAATTCTGTTTCTCCTTTTACGGAAAAATTATATGGTATTCAGTTTGATGACCTACTCAAAACAAGAGTACTGATGTTCTTGCACAAAATCGTGTTTACTCAACTACCACAACATCTATATAGCCGATTAACAATATCCAGCTCTAATAGAGGTAAAAGAATTTTATTGTTTAGACAGTTTAACTTCCGATTGGCAATTTTTCATTAATGCAATCCGTCTTTGGAATCTACTCCCGCACAATATACAAATAATAAGTAACGCACTGAGCTTTAAAAAAACATTATTAATTTTTTTACACGGTAAATTATTTAACAAATATGTTGTTACATTTGTGTTTTTTTTTTTATTATCGTTTAGTTAATTATAAATTAAATTTGTTATTTAAATAATTACTATTTTTTTTTTCTTTTCCTATTTTTTTTTATATTTTAAAACTTTTTCTTTCTGTTGTTTAAAAATGTTATCTTTAAGAATTGTAATTTTTAATGTTTTTACTGAAATAATGTTCTATACTGCAATAAGAGGCTTTAAGTCTTGTGTATAGAATTGGAAATAAATAAATAAATAAATCAAGACGACAAAAGAAAAAAAAAGAAAATTAAAATAAATATAAGCAATTAAATAATAAATAAATTCTTGTATCCGAAATAGTTTTGTAAAACAAGGAATTTGAATTGTTAAGGTCAAATTGTAAATTAGGTCTAATAATTGAAATCAATAGCTGGCTTACTAAAAGTAAAAAATACAGCACACAAATCAAAACTAAATTTAATTTTACACTAATTTCAACTTCAATTGTGGGCCCTTATATAAAGTTTGGTAATTTATTACCCTGGCTTATGCTTTAATTGTAATTGTATCTTTAATTATAATAGGTCTTGTTTATCAAAACGTTAGCTTCGATCGTAGGTTCTGATGTTTACTTTTTGCCCAAATAATAGTTCTTTATATAGTCCACTTTAAGGTTTAATTGAGAGAGTTTAAAAACTCCAATTTCAGCTTTAATCATCACGGCTTATATAATCCAATTGTAGGAGTTGAAGTAGTAGATTGTAGTTTTTAATTACATTGACTAATTTGGGTCCAATTGTAGAAGTTAAATTTACCTTTAGACGTAGGGGTTTATACAGCCCACTTTTATTTATTATCATAATTCTTTTCATATGCCCCTTTTCAGATTAAATGGTAGGAGTTTATATAGGCCTATTCTAGTTTTAATCGTGACCCGTTGTTTAGCCTAACATATACTTTAATCATAGGAATTTATAAAGAGCAATTTTAGGTTCAATAGTATGACTTTTTGAAGTCCGTTTTTAATTTTAATCATGATAGGCAACGAGAGTCAAAACTATGAGGAGAAAGAGCCGTAATTTCACTTTCTCTATCAATGCCCTGGTTTAAGAAATATTTGGATTATACATTTTTTGGGAGACCAGAGTTTAGTTCTAGGTCAGTTCTAGTTCTGTTTTAGTTCAGGAGTAATTTTGTATTAAGGAAGTTTTGTTAAGAGTTTGAAAAAAATATCGTGGTTCTCATTTTACATAAATGCTGAAAATCTCAAGTAAAAAACCCTTAGTTGCAAATTTTAAAATCCGGACCCACTGTACGTAGTTTTATAAACAGTTTGATTAATAAATTAATATGAAATTTTTGATAAATGAACATTTACATATGTACATTAGGGGTATAGCCAAAATAAGAACTTATCATTACGGTATGGGCAATGTTATACTGATATTAAAAATCGATATCAGGGGTCATTTCGGTCCAAAAACCTTCGGCACCGAATGCAATTTCTAAAACACCAAACATTTATTTTTTTTTTTTAATTTTTATTACAAAGTAAAAAAATTAAAACAAGCTTAATTAAATAACTTATACATTATTGTTGTATATTATAAACTTCAAATTGAGAGTTCATGTTGATTTACAGAACGGAAAAATGTCTTGAACAACTTTCACTGCCCGCTCAGCGCATATATTGCTGCGCTGCTGTTTAAAAATTCTTGATGGCTCCTTAACCAAGTGTCGAAGAAAACAGTTGTGAGCGTTATTAAATGTTTTTTTTGGTGGGAGTCCTTCCCCAAAAAAATATTTGTGGGAACATCTAAGAAGTTAATATTAATAAAAATATATGTATTTTTACGTTATATTTTTGTCGCATAAATTGTAATATAAATTTTTATGGTGGGTATCCTTCCCTTGTACCGTTTTTTTGGTTTCTTTTTTTGGAATGCAAGGAATCGCCATTTCATAAAAAAAAACACGAAATGCCAAGACCAGCATGGCTTTCGACGTTAGAATTATGGATTTCCTGTAAAACTGAAAAAAATTATAAGCTAAAACTTCATCGCGATCGGTGCCGAACCTTTTTGAACGCTCGCGAAAAAGGGAAGGCACATTTCTTCATATTTTTTTATGCACTCTCTCACTATGATAGGTGCTTTTTGATATTTGCAAAAAATGCAAATGGTTATATCCCTAATGTACATATCTAATAAAGAAATTATTTATGAAACAGAATTACAAAATCGGAAGATTGTTTCCCAAAATTGGTTGAATAAGGAACTCTTGTATATTTACCTAATTTACAGTAAACGAAAGTATTAAAGAAATTTATTTGTATCCCTACATAATTTATTAACATCCCAAAAGTTCTAAATTCGATTAACAGTGTGCCAGAGATTATTTTCAACAGAAATTTGATTCATTTATGAAATATGTTTGTATATTTGGTTATTATTTATAAACTTGAAATAATTATTACAAGTTACTAGGTTTATAATATTTAATACTTGTTTTTGATTTCCTTCCCTTTATGGCAATTGAACAAAACCTTTTTTCTTTTCACCTTTTGGGGATTTTGTTTGAACTTTTACAAAGCCCTAAAAAAATTTACATTTAAGAAAAAACATGTCTAAAAAAAAGTCTGTCTGTAAAACTTTACAATACTTTGATGCTTTGAAAAGAAAGCCTTTTAATGTTTCTCTGAAAAGAGACAAGTCAGCTTATTACAAAAGAAAACAAGAAAAAAGAAAAAAAGTAGGCCTTGAATGTCCAAACATGGTGGTAAGACAAAGAATATGAAAATAAGGAATATAAAATATTGCTCTTGGGTGAATTTAATGCACAAACTGTCAGGCTTTATGAAAAACAGTTCTTTCAAATATTAAAGTAATAATAATAATCGATTTTACATATTTACAGTCAACATGCGTATTAGGGTGGATCGTCAAATTTTGTTTGCGAATTTCAATTTAAAATAGCAGTTTAATATTGCGTGTTATTCACAGGTACATGGGAAAAATAACGAAAAAAATTAGGACAAATGATATTAATTCGATCAATTTGTGAAACATCATTAGTCAATTCACAAGGTATCCTAACATGTCATATTGTCAAAATGTCCTAATATTTCACAATGGTTTAAAAATATTGTTGTTGGTTTGTTAACAAAAAGTGTCTTAAATAAATAGAACGTTGCTTGCTGTGTTTATTGTGCTGTCGTAATTAATCAGAAAAGTCCAGCGCTGAGCGGCTGAGCCGTACAACAATATTTTTAAACCATTGTGAAATATTAGGACATTTTGACAATATGACATGTTAGGATACCTTGTGAATTGACTAAATATGTTTTAACATATTCATTACACCTAAAATATCCAAAATTTGTATACATAAAAGTTCAGATTTCCGATAAACTTAAGAGGACCCAATTTTAAATTTTAAAGTTATTGTCATATCTTAAGCCTGATACTCTATTCCACATTTCATGTGAAATGCTGTCAAAACTCATATAAAAAACTTGTGAGGAATTTCTATGAAATTAAGTTGATAGAGTTGTACTCTGTGTTATTTATCTAAAAGTTACGAAATGTTTCTGGCAACATTTTTTTTACAACTGCGAAATAATATAAGCTGCACTTATTTCACGTGGAATTTTAAGCAAATGAAAATGTAGTGTATGAAATACCATGCAAGGGAGACAACAACAACAGCTGTGATTTAGTTTACATTGGGACGACAAAGAGAAATCTGGAGACAAGAATGGGAGAACACAAGTCAGACATAAACAAAAACAAAGAAAGCACTGCATTATCACAACACATATTACAAACTAAACATAAACCTGATTTTGACAACATAAGAATACTAGACAAGGAAAATAACGTGAGGAAAAGATATACTACAGAAAGCTTAAGAATTCAACAGAAAATAAACAGACCAATGAATAAAAAAGAAGATACTGACAATTTAAGCGCCTGTTACAGAGTTGTTTTAAAAAACAGTAGATGACGACACTAGCTGTGGCTTTTATTATTTAATTAAAAATATATTAATGTAATACAAAATTGTTTTTTTCAATGTAAGTTAGTTACATTCAATTTATTGTATTATTAAATGTTGATGGTTTTATTTTATAATAATAGACGAATCCCCTGAAGAAGTGAACATAAAATTCACGAAACGTCGGGAAAAATGAAATAAAACATTTAGCATTTTTATTTTCACAAATGGAGTGAGGCCTCACCAGCTAAGTATATATAAGCAAATATATAAATATATATATAGAAAAAAGTTTAAACTTAATATTAAAATGGGAACGGAAAAAGATAAATAACCCAACCGGTAACAGTTTTTCATCCCTATTTACTTTAATTTTTACTAAATTTTTTATTTAAAAAAAACTTTTTTGTAAAATACATGTGGGTAATAAGTAAACAAAAATTTTATCCTATTACTTTAATTCATGTCATGCCGGTGCCCGACAAAAAATTTTTCTTATTACGGTTTCTGTTCACATATTTAGGTGTTTATCGCCCTTCTGATTGGGTGAGTGCTGCAGTGTCTTTCTCCTTAAGCGAGTGTGGCCGCCATCATTTAAAATATTTCGAGCTAATGGATTTGGGTGCAGTTCCAGCCTTTTTAAATATTTTACTGCATATTTCGTTATCATACTTTTTACTAATGGCACATTGAAATCCTTGTGGATATTCGAGTTTTTAACATACCAGGGAGCGGCTGTAATTATACGAAGAAGATTATTTTGGAAGTGCCCCTACGGTATTCAAGTAGCACCAGATTGGTTTTAAGATAGAGTTGTAAAGTAGAAGTTTGCAATCGAGACTAAGGACAGAATTTTTTCCAATAAGCCAATTGAGTTAACTTTGCATCTATATAGTATTTCCACGTTAAACGGCGGTCTAGATGTATACCGAGATATTTTATATGCGAATGCTGAGGTGGTATTCACAGAAAAAATTATTAAATTTCTCCAATCACCAAATTTATATCAAATTCATAATATCAAGCAAACAATTTGTTGATTTTGCACCTATTACTAAAATGATTATATTGTAAAATTGTGAATATTTTTTTTTTTTCAATAAATGATATTTTTTTTTAATCAAAAAAATGATCAAAAAACTTTGCCATTTCAAACAATGTGTTAATTTATGTGACAATTCCCAACAACAATTCTACATGTTAAAATTATTTTATTTTAAACGAAAAAAGTCAATTAAGATTTTTTGTTATTTAATTAAAATTTTAATTGAAAACTTATTTCAAAACAACTAATATTTTAATTAAATCAAAATTAAATTTGTAATTTTCTTTCAACTAAAAAAATAATTGATTCAATTATCACATTAATTAAATTTAAATACTTTTTAAACCATTTTTTTAATTGATAAAACACGTTTCTCTGTGTTACTTGATTGTTGATTTTAATAGGGGAGCATGAATCCCGACGCAAGCTGAATGTTATTTGTACGCATTTTTGCTCGTTGAATATTATCCTTCATTGTTTCAGCCATATTTCTAGTTGAAATATATGCTCCTGTAAGTAACGAGATGCTTTATGATGGTTTTCATGTTCGCTTAGGAAAGCTGTATCGTCCGCAAAAGTTGAAGTTTGGGTTTAGTTGTTAGTTGGCATGCACGCAAAACAATGTCGCATACTTTGAAAGATTTAAAACGTCAAATTGTTTAAGATCTCGAGAGTAATATTGATACATGTCAAATTTTTAGTATGAAATAATAGATGTTGCTGAAAATTTTTCACATATTGGAACAGAGTGCTAGGCTTTAAATGAAAAAACATCTTCCAAGTGTGAGGTCGCTGAACACGAATATGAAATTTATTTACTTTTCTTTATGCGCGTTTTGGCGATATTCGCCAAAAATAAGCTTGTTGTTTTTGCTTTTTTAGTGTTTTTGTTTATTGGCATAAATTTCGACAACGGTTCACAGAAAAAAATTAAAAATTGTTTCCAATCACCAAATTCATATAATCAAGCAAACAATTTGTTGGCACCCGTTACCTGAATGATGATATAAATTACTAAAAATTGTAAAAATTTTAAATTGTGAATTTTTTTTCGATAAATAATATTTATAATTTTAATTAAGCATATGATCAAACAATGTGTTAATAAATTTAATTAAATAAAGCTCCGGTTTTGACCATTCGCAACAACAATTCTACACCTAGAGTAAAAAACAGGTTTATATATGGTCACCTCCAACGCAACTATTTAAAAAAAAAATTTTTAACATATTATGTTTAATTTAATCATACTTTTGTCAACGACAAAGATAGTACGGCTAAATTTGTCCTCTATCAAGAAGCCTCAACCATATTATGGTTGCCTCCAAACATGTTTTGGTTAATAATAACTAAAATATGCTTAACACTTATAATAGCATGGTTGGTTTTCAACCATAGCATGCTGCTCTTGGAAAAGAGGAAAATACTATTGTTAATTTAAAAACAAAATATTGTCATATTTAAATAAAGCATGTTTAGAGGCAACCATAATATGGTTGTGGCTTCTAGATGGAGGACCAATTTAAAAATAATATGGTTGTTGGAGACAATAATATGGTTTAGTTAAACATAATATGTTTAAAAATTTTCTGAAATAAAATAGTTTTGTTGGAGGTGACCATTTTTAAACATGTTTTTGCTCTGCGTGTTTTTATTTAAAACGAAAAAATCAATTAAGTTTTTTTTGTTATTTAATTAATATTTTAAATAAAAATTAATTTTAAAACAACAAAAATGTTAATTAAATTCCAATTATATTTTTAATTTTTTTTTCAACTAAAAAAATAATTGATTCTATTATTACATTAATTAAATTAAAAACTTTTAAAATACATTTTTGTAATTGATAAAAAAACTATTGAAAATTTTCATGTGTTCCTCTGAATAAAATAAGTTCTACAATGTTTAATAAATATCTCTCTAGTCTTTCAGCCAGTACAGCAGTTTTATTGATCGGATAAGAATGTTTTGAGTTACAGGCCTTGCAAGTTGAACAAATAAATACTTCACCAACAACCGTAATAAAAAAATTTTATTAGTACAATTTGTCCTGTCATATTTAAATAAAACTATAAATGACTCTGCCATATCTCCTGAAATATTCGATAGCATTCTTTGAAAAATATCTTAAGGAACTTGATGCAACTCCTCAATCAGACTACTCATTATGGCAGGCAGCTAGAAATCTTAAAATACCAGCTATCACTAAACCACCATTAAGAAACTTAAACTTAAAGTTGGGCACGAAATGATATAGAAAAAGGAAATCTTTTTGTTAATCATTTGAAAACCGTGTTAACCCCTCATACATCATCTTTCGATACTGCGGTCGGGTTACCACCTGTTGCTGTTAGAGCTGTTCCACTAAGATTTGAGATAAGAGAAATCGAAATGGCTGTTCATGATTTAAACCCCAAGAAAGCCCCTGATTTTGATAAGATCAGTAACAAAATGGGAGCTACCCAGCAAAGAAAATTATCTTATTAATTTTTAATGCTATTTTACGCCTTGAATACTACCCACAAGAGTGGAAAGTATCCTTAGTTACCCTGATACCTAAACCAGGAAAGGATCCCACAAAAGTTGTGTCATATAGAACTATAAGCTTATTATCTAATTGATATATTAGCTGTTTGAGAAGCTGTTAGTGTCAATATTAGCTTCAATTTTTAATGAAAATAGATGTATTCCGAACCTTAATTCGGCTTTAGAAGAGAACACAGCACAATTGAACAAACCCATCGTATAGTAAACGCCATAAGAAAAGCCTTTGAAGATAGAAAATATTGTTCCGCTCTCTTCATCGATGTTTCTCAAGTTTTTGATAAAGTCTGGCATGCAGTCTTATTACATAAATTGAAGCTAAACTTACCAGTTAACACACACAAGCTGTTAGAAAGTCGATCGAAAGTTTATTATTAAAGAAGGTGCTTTTTTAAGGTTCTCCTCAGGCAATTAACGCTGAAGTCCCTCAGGGAAGCATCATGGGCCCACTATTATACTTAATATATACCTCAGACATGCCAACAAATAACCACCCTAACTTCAGTATTTGCTGATGATTCAGCTTTTTTAAGCGTCATAAGGCATCTCCTTACTTGAAGGATCATATATTTGAACTGGAAAAGTGGTTAAAACAATGGACGATAAAGGTCAATGAGCAAAAATGCGTACATAACACATTCACCTTGCGTCGGGAGTCATGTCCCCCTATTAAAATCAATAATCAATTAGTGCCCCAACAATCGCATGTAAAATATCTTGGTATTCATCTAGATCGGCGCTTAACATGGAAATGCCATATAGAAGCAAAACTAACACAAATGAAACTAAAAGCAATTCAAATTAATTGGCTTATTGGAAGAAATTCTGTTCTTAGCCTCGATTGCAAACTTCTACTCTACAACTCTATATTAAAGCCAATCTGGTGCTACGGTTTTCAGCTATGGGGCACTGCCTCGGCCTCAAATATCGATAAAATTCAAAGGCGCCAAAATAAACTTCTTCGAATAATAACAGCTGCTGCCAGGTATGTTAAAAACTCAAATATTCACAAGGATCTCAATGTGCCATTAGTAAAAACTATTATTACGAAGTTTGCAGTAAAATATTTAAAAAGGCTTGAGTCGCACCCAAATCCACTAGCTCGAAATATTTTAAA
Organism: Pollenia amentaria; assembly: GCA_943735925.1. Taxonomy (NCBI): domain Eukaryota; kingdom Metazoa; phylum Arthropoda; class Insecta; order Diptera; family Polleniidae; genus Pollenia; species Pollenia amentaria. The sequence continues at coordinate 39,954,891 of OX031009.1, forward strand.
TGACAGTTGCCACTGCAGGACTCATCCGACGAGAAGACCGCTAAACATCTACATATGTGAACAGAAACCGTGAGGACAAAAATTTTCGTCTGGCATTGGCAGGACGAAAATAAAGTCTTAGTATGAGATTTGAATAATTACACTATGCTAGTTGAAAAACCAGGCAAGACGGGCACATGACGTTTTAACATAATTCGGGTACGCTGAATCCAGTGGTGCCCACGGTTTTTTAAGATTGGCTCTGGTTTTCGAGATATACCGTTATTTTGAAAATGGAGGAGGTTGCACAACATATGTTCGCGTAACTCAAAAACACTTTAGTTTATTGAAAAGGATAACAAAACAGAAATTCCGCAATGAAAATTTCCTTTAAGAAAAGTAAAATTTCTTTCTAATATCCGCAGTCGTTTTAGAAACATAATTTTTTTTTTGGAAAAAAAAATAATTTTTTTATCAAAATTTCGACATTTTTGTTTTTTAAAAATTCATAAAAAATTAAAAAATGCAGCTAGGCTTCTAATTTTTTGCAGACATATAAAAAACGAAGCTGCAAACAAAACAAGCCATAAATGATTAAAATCTGTTAGCAACTTTTATTCACAAAAGTCGACAAATTTTAATTAAGTTAAGAATTTCATAAAACGCAATATTTGTATGGGAGCCCCCCTAAGAAGTGGTGATAAGGGGCAAGTATGTCTTGGGAAAATGTTAAGGACAAAAAATTAATTGAGGTCGGTCATACATTATATACCACTAGGGGCGACTTCTGGGAAATTGTGGGACGTTTTCTTTAATATATTGTATATGAAGAATATAATTTATATGGAGCATTTCATAGTATTTTTTTTTAATTATTAAATTCTTTATTCAACATAATGTATATATCGAGCCTTTGCTGCAATAGAGTCATTACTCAAAAACGCTGATTTTTGAGCTAATGTATTTAATGTTTTAGCTCACAGTGGAACATAGGGCCGCCTACTAACTAATATTGTGGAGTTAATCACCATATCGCTTCTTCATATTGTGTAAAAATTTCATACAAATATCTTCTATATTCAACTCTAGAGAGAAGAATTAAATTTTTTGATGCTACACGCAGAGAAAAAATATGTTTAGATATAGTCACCTCCAACAAAACTAATTTTAGACAAAATTTTAAACATATTATGTTTAAATTTAACCATATTTTTGTCACCGACAAACATATAATTGTTAAATTAGTCCTCCATCAAGAAGCCACAACCATATTATGGTTGCCTCTAAACATGTTATGGTTAAATATGACAATAATTTGTTTTTAAATTAACAATAGTATTTTCCTCTTTTCTAAGAGCAACATGCTTTGGTTGAAAATCAACCATGCTATTATAAATGTTAAACATATTTTAGTTATTACTAACCAAAAGATGTTCGGAGGCAACCATAATATGGTTGTGCCTTCTTGATGGAGGACTAATTTAACAATAATATGTTTGTCGGTAACAATAGTATTGTTAAATTTAAACGTAATATGTTTGCAATTCTCTTTAAAAATAGTTTTGTTGGAGGTGACCAAATTTAAACATATTTTTTCTCTGGGTGTAGAAATTCAAATTTAAGTTATGACTCTATTGCAGCAAAGGCCCGATATGAAGAATGTGCCAATGCAGAAAATTTATTTTCAATGACATTTTGACGCAAAATTTTTTAAATGCGGTTTTTGTGACATTTACAATAAAAACAAAAGAACAAATATTAAAATTTATGCTATTCCAAAGAAATATGCATGCATTATTACCACACTTTCACCTTGCGGTAGGAATTTTGGAAAATCCACAGTTACTGAATTGAGAAATAAATTCATAAATGCTCCACATCAAACTGGGTATTGTAAAAAATTTTATAAAAGCATTGAGCCCAGATGGTGTTGCTTTTACCGAATTGCGCCGAATTTTTCCACGATTAAGCGGCATGAAAGTAAAAGAAGGTATGAACTCTAACTACTTTATCAAATTAGATTTATATTTCATATCATTATGTTTTTATTTTACAAGAACTCTTAATGGACCGGACATTCGTCGTCTTATGAAGGACCATCAATTTGAGGTTGCATTGAATGATATCGGCTTGGAATTGTGTGAAATCAGTAATAGAAAATGTATTAGGAAATCATCGGTCTGCAAACTGGCGAATTTTAATCAAAAATATGCTAACCGCATTTAGAAACTTAAACGTTAGAATGTTATTGAAAATAAATTTTTTGCATTACCAGGCCGAAAAATTTAATTAACAATCACCAGCCGAGTCTAATGAACATGGCGAGAGATTTCACCAAGTAACAGCCAGGCTCGAACACTGGTATAGCGGCAAACAACTGGATTTGCTATTAGGGGATATTTGTTGGAATCTGCAGGAGGAAGAAGAATAAATTTCTAAATAAAAACTTTAACTTTAACTAATTAACAACAAAAATAAATGTTTTACAAGTTTTAAGTTTGGTTATTATTAAAAATAAAAAAAATTTCATCTCTTCTGAAAAAATCAAAAGTTGTAGACAGACTTTAATCACTTATAGCTTATTTTGTTTGGAACTTTGTTTTTCATACGCGTAGAACCCTAGCCTTAAATTTTGCACCTGCAGCGCCTGAGATACCTCTAGACGGGCCAAATGTATGACCAGCGCAACTTTATTTTCCATTCCCATCATTTGTTTCTAAGGCCTAGGATTCACTCCTAGGGGGATAAAATGTATGACCGACCTCCAATGTTTTTTGTTCTTAACATTTTCTTAAAACATAGTTGCCATATATCTCCACCCCTTAGGGGGGCTGCCATCCAAATATGGCCGTTTAATGAAATTCTTAAATTTGGCCCCTGCAGCGCCTAGGATGCCCATAGATGGGTCAAATGTATGACAAACCCCACTTTATTTTTCATCTCAATCATTTATTTCTAACATACCCAACCGCTATCTCCATTCCTTAAGGGGGCTTCCATACAAAATGTTCAATGCAGACTAGAAATATATTGAAGAAAAAGTCCCATAAATGCCCCGGAGTCGCCCCTAGGGGAATAAAATGTATGACTGACCTCCATCAGTTTTTTGTTCTTAACATTTTCTCAAATAATACTTTCCCTTTATCACCATCCCTTAGGGGCGCTCCCATACAAATATTACGTTTTATGAAATTCTTAAATTAATTAAAATTTGTCAACTTTCAAAAGTTGTAAACAGATTTTAATCATTTATGGCTTGTTTTGTTTGGAATTTCGGTTTTCATAAGTCTGCATTTTCCAATATTTTATGAATTTTGAAAAAACAAAAATTGCGAAATTCGGTAAAAAAAATTATGTTTCTAAAACGACGGATATTAGAAAGACGTGTTATTTTTCTTAAAGGGAATTAGCTAAAGGGTTTTTGAGTTACGCGAACATATGTTGTGCAACCTCCTCCATTTTCAAAATAACGGTATATCTCGAAAACCAGAGCTAATCTTAAAAAACAGCAGGCACCCCTGGATTCAGCGTACCCGAATTATGTTAAAACGCTAGTTCCCCAGCTTGTCACGAAAAAAAAGTGTCAATTTCTTGCACAGTGTTATCGTTTGTTCATATTTAATATATGAAAAATCAATAAATAAATAATTAAAAAAAAAAGATAAAATCCAAGAAAAGTATGTCCAGAAAACTAATCAAAATTTATTTTTTTCAATTTCTATTTGTTGACTAAACTTTATTTGTAAGAAGATTATTGTTTAATGTAATTTAGAAACTGTTAAATCATATTTGATCTAGCCAACCGTTTTGCAAAAGCAAATGAAAAATTATAAAACCTTAATAAAAAAAACCGCTAAGCCAGGCATTAAATATATTAAATGATTTTGACTATTTTTAATTAGGCTTAAGTTCATTAAATTTAATTTTCATTAAATTATTTTTATGAAGAAAGGAAAGGAGGAGACCTAGTGGTTGAGGTCGAAACATGTCAGGGTAACCAGCCGCCTGGGTTCGAATCACACGCCAGCCAGCCTGGCTTCGAATCCCAGGTCAGTCAAGAATGAAAATTATCAATAACAATTTTAATTAATTCTCCATGTTGTAAAAATTCCTTTCTTCATAAAAATAATTTAATGAAAATTAAATTTAATGAACTTAAGCCTAATTAAAAATAGTAAAAATTTGGATTAAAAACCATGAATAGTTCAACAAAATAACCACAATACTAATTAAATTATTTTGTTTCATCATTTTGAACAACGAATAGTATTACGAACATGTTTTTTTGTATGAAATATCTTCCATGACATTGTTTGATTTCTTCCATTTTGTTTTTAAGTTCTTGGTGTTTTAATAAATGTTTGAATAAATTTATGAATATCGGTAATTCCGCCGAAATGTTGTAGTTTAAAGCATGAAAATATGTTAGATTTACTTAAGAGTTAGTATTTCACCCAATGATTAATTTTTGGCTGCGTATTTTAGTAAAGTATTATTTGACGTCTCTTTAGAACTTCTTCGAACGGAGTTAAATTTTATTTGGAGTACATTTATGTCAAAAGGTGATTAATTAGTCTTGACGTTGAAAATCCTTTTCAACTTATCATTCTAGGGCATTCAGTTTTTGATTAATTGGTGAAAAACCTTGGAGATTATTTTCTGTGTACTTTTAAAGGTCCAAAAAAACATTACATTACATTACATAATTCAAACGTACAATATTAATTAAAAATAATTGGTACAAAAAAGTATCGTTTTTCACTTTGTTACCATATTTTTCCCATTAGTCTTACCGTTATTACATCTTTATCTATAAATTTTCTTTCATTTGTTCTGCATTAATCTTACTTTGGAATTGATTTAATGCTGAAATAATTTATTTTTCTCTTTATTTGTGTTTCAAATTTATTTCGTATAGAATAAAATTTAACTTACTTTGGGAGTTTCTTAAAATTTCACATTAAATTAATTAAAATTAGTAGAATGATAATGAAAACAAATCCTTTGGCATTTATTCACACTTCGATAAATTCGCAACACGTCTATTTGTTTTTGCTGGGGTAGGATTGAAAATGTTTTGTGCCTTTGAAGTGTTTGAAAAAAAAAATTGCAAATCTTTAAGGGAATGAACTCTTAGGGGCAAAAACATAGATTGACAAATGATTTAATGGATTTTTGGATAAATTCATGGATTGATAAATGCCACATGTCTGAAGCAAATATTATGACTTGGTCGTAGAAGTTTCAACATATTAGTATACGAACAGATAAATATGTTTTATTTATTTGTGCTGAATCTTTGAAGTCCAGCATCAAGTATAAGGGCCAGTTTTTGATTTCGTATTTAAATATACAGTTGAGCCTCGGTTATCCGGGCCTCTATTAACCGGCTACATCTATAAACCGGTATTATGCCCGCTTATATCTACAATCTCTATTATGCGTGATTTTACCCCTTTTATCCGTGCTTTTTTTTACCCCTATAAACCGTGCTTTACCTCTTTTATCCGTGCAACAAGCATAAGTTTGCTTTCTCTTCCAACCAAATAGATTTTTATATACATACATACATATATGAAGAACGCACTAACTTAAAATACCTTTGTAAAATGAAGACTAAAATTTTAAGTTAAAAAAATAGAATTGTTTGTGTTTTCATGCTACATCGATTAACCGTGTTTTTGGTTTATCTGTGCAGAGTCCGGTCCCGTGCGAGCCGGATAATCCAGGTTCAACTGCATATTTTTTCTCTCTAAGTTCTATTTAAATACGAAATTAAGTTTCCCAGTATCTTTTCGATATGATACTTAGATAGATATGAAGAAAGTAATAAGTACCGCGACCCAGAGGGTCCTTTGTTCAGCCAATATATCTCACCATGTCAGGTTCACGCTACGTATGAAGCCAATTACCCAGCCTGGCTTAAAATCATATATTTGGATAGGGACGCCGAAGAAAGGCTCGAGGCTAGGGCGAGCACACAATTTTGTCAATCGGCCCTCTCATTGCTCACACGGCCCTCATGGTCGGGTACCCCAAGCAAATATAAATAATATTTAAGATTTTTCAAAGATGTACAGTTCATAACTAATCTGGACTTACACTCTAAAGAGAATAGTGCTCTAAGAGCGGCCTGTATATTAGGCATTTTAAATAATCTGTGGCCTTTTGCCCTCCCCCTAAGAAATTCCCCAGCGCTTATATTTTCGCCTGATAGATTGTTTACCCATATGCAAGCCCCTTTGGTAACTCGGGCCATTTGGTAAACCGCCATTTGTCTGTTTCGAACCGTCGTGGAACCAAACCTTGTCTGCGTGCTGCCGTCACCAAGACTGGTCAACCCATTTGTCCCTATGTGGTGTCAGGACATTGAAATTCCTATCAAATAACAGACTAGGCAGCATATGATCACCAAACAAAATAGATGGGTCGTTCTGAAGAATTCTAAGGACCCGCATATAACTTACAAAGTCACCTGCCCTATATTTCACAATGCGCGGCATCCTGCTAGCACACCTGCAGCCCTCCTTCTTTACGTATATGTGCTTACGGAGGAATGTGCAGGATAACCTCTAAAGCCAGAGTGGGACAAGGGTTCATTGCGCCCTTGATCGATACGCAGATTAGTCGATAAACGTTATCAAGTATTACTCTAGTATAAGTTCAGTCTTAGTCCACCACGCTAGAGCGGTATAGGTCAAGATTGGTCTAATTTCTTAACAAAAGGCCAGTTGAACATTCTAGGCTTCAGTCCCCGTGTTTTCAAAAAGAGTCTTTGGCAGGCATATACTGGATGACGAAGGCTTAAAAAAGTGTATTAATTTGAGAACACAAAAAAATTAAAATTCTTATCGAAATTTGACAGAGAAAAAGAACGTTTATTTTTTATGCATTATATATTTTCATATTATTTTTTAATAAACTGCTTAACTAAAACTATTTTGATGACTTCTTACTTACTTACTAATCGTTCCGCTAGATTTTTTTTAATAGTTCGTCGATTCGACGAAGAGTACTGAATAAATTGAAGAGTAACCTTCCAGTGTTAAATAACACAGGCCAATAAGTTTTAGCCCATTTATCAGGGTATAAGTTTCTACAGGTTTGAGCCAAGGCGAATTTATACAAAGTGACCTTGGCTTGTTATATAATCAACAGCTGATAACTAACCATATGTCAAAATGTTATACCGTTCTGGCGGTTCTGGGGAATCTTTCATAGATTCTATAATTTTCACTTAGAATTATGAAATTCAAAACATTTTTAAATTATTATGTTTCAAAACACTTTAAATTGTGTTTAAATTAAAAACAAAATAAAATAAAATGTTTCTTTGAATTGTTTACTACAATTGTTGTATTATTTTGACACAACGTTAAAGTATTTTACAGTGTTTTATCCGTTTTTAAAATAAGACCACCTTGTATGAATTCGGCCTTCTTTGAGCTGTGCTGAATCCGAAAATGTACACAGAAAAAAGTGTTCTATCAATTAAACAAAATGGTTTAAAAAGTATTTAATTTAATTAATGTGATAATTGAATCAATTATTTTTTTAGTTGAAAGAAAACTAAAAAATTAATTTTTATTTAATTAACATATTAATTGTTTTGAAATAAATTTTCAATTAAGATTTTAATTAAATAACAAAATATCTTAATTGACTTTTTTCGTTTAAAATTAAATAATTTAAACATGTAGAATTGTTTTTGGGAATTGTCAATATTTATTTAAATAAATTAACACATCGTTCGAAATGGCAAGGTTTTTTGATCATTTTTTTGATTAAAATTAAAAATATCAATTAATGGAAAAAAATAAAAAAATATTCACAATTTTACAATATAATCAAATCTTAACCTGAAGTTTTTAAAAATCCGATTTTTGCTGTATTCATGTTATTTTCTCCTTTTTTCTTGTTAATTTTCATGTTGTTGCCAAAAAAATGCGTACAGTTCCTAACCCTGCTTTTCAATTCTGTGCTTAGGTTATCACACTTTCCACTACAGTGGAAATGTGCCGAAATTATGATGATTCTTAAACCGAATAAACCCGAAAATAAAATATCATCATATAGCCCTATTAGTTTGTTGCAATTTTCTCAAAGATATTTAAAAGATTATTTTTAGGTAGATAATTGCCTATATTGGAAAAGCTAAACATCATTCCGGATCATCAATTTGGCTTCAGACATAAGCATGGAACTCCGGAACAATGCCACCGAGTAGTAAAAATTATTGCAGACTCCATTGAAAAATAAAAAAATTACTTTTGTGCCGTATTTCTGTTTGTTGGTTTACATCAAGCATTTGATAGAGTGTGGCATAAAGGTCTTTTGTTTAAACTCAAAACGTATCTACCAACTCCTTTTTACCTGTTGTTGAAATCTTATTTGGAAGAACGAACATATTTGGTTAAATGTGATAACGAGACTTCAGACATTTGTGAAATAGGCGCAGGAGTCCCACAAGGCAGCGTTCTTGGACCTACTCTATACACAATATACACATCTGATATGCCTGTTTATAGTGGTGTTACAGTAGTAGAGTTTTTTTATTCCCGCACTTTTTGGATTCCCGGGAAAGCGGGAAATAAATATCAAATTCCCGGGATCCCGGTATTCCCGCCCAAATTTTTTTATTTATTTATTTACTTATTTCTCCAGCGAAACTAATATTTCTTACTGGCTATTACGCTTAAAATAATTAAATCTAGTATCTATTATATAACAAAAACGTAAAAAATTTAAGATTAAAGTAATTTTAAGATACTTAAGAGGTTATGTTGATGCCAATATGATTATAGAAATCAATATACGTATATATTGTACATTGTCAAATTCAGGGCTCATTTGCATAATTAGAATGAAAGTATTAAAGTCTTAGTCGAAAAAATTTCTGAAAGGGCGATTAGGAACTGAAAGCACAACATTACGAAATAGGAATTCTAAAACAATTTTACCGTTTAACAAATTCTGCAGGAAGGAGAAAATTTCTTTAGCAGTGGTGTATGAAGGTATACTAAGTTTGTCATTCAATGTGAATCTTTTTTTAATATTATTGTAAATCCTTCATTAATTCCAAGCCGATTTAGTCATATAGGTGTCAAATTGTTTCTAGATAGGAGTGAATTCCAGCAGAATCGCTACAGTAGGGAAATAGTTATGCACCCAAATGTGGAACTACCACCCTAAAAACTCCACAAAAACTAACAAAAATTTGTCATTAAATTTAAACAAATATGTTTTATAAACCACCAAATTTCGTGAATGTCGGTCCATAATTTACCTACGGCTCCATGTTTATACCAATCTTGTAAATCATATAAGTATGGCTAAAAGCGTAACGAATAGCGCTTTTGTGGTGCAATTTAGCATATTCTACTTTCATAAGACTCAATATTACTTGAAATGCCGCATATAAAGCACAATCTAGGAAAACACTTAACTACGCCCTGAGCCGCAAGACCTTATAATATTATTGTAAAATTTACACTTCAGTGTGCTGAGACAAGAAATAAAATTTCGTGAAGATAGGCCTTTAAATTTCATAGGTCCTATACAAAGCCTATGATAAATGAGCTTAATACGCCTTTAACTGTAGTAGATTTAAATATTGTGGTGAAATTAAGTTGGATTAAACTACTAAAGGCACTTGTCCGACATAGATTTACTAAAGTATAAAAGTATGTTCTTCAAAATTTCCCGGGAATCCCGCAACTAATTCCCGGGAAAGCGGGAATTGAAAACAATTGAAAACCCGGGAATTCCCGGGACGGGAATTTATTATTAATGAAATAAAAAGATTTTGCTCTCGATATATGAATCGACTTAGCAATCATAGTAATATACTAGCAATTACTCTTTAAGATGAAACAGATGATGTTCAAAGACTGAAAAGAATTCACGTTTAAGACTTACCTTATAGAAAAAACACATATTAAAGAAAAAAAAAGAAAAACATGGAGTAATCAAAATTTAAATAAAACAATAAAAGAATCAACAAATTAAATAAAAGAATTATAATATTATGTATTAGTTATTAAGCTTACTGAAGTTTAATAACAATTGTTAAGAGTATCTACATATATGTTAACTAATTTACTTTTTATTGTTGAAATAGATTGTAAATGAATAAATAGAATAAAAAAAAAATTTTCTTGTATTTTTTTTATAATTTTGACTTAATTTTTGTATCTATTTGATGTCTCACTGGAAAAATTCTGAGTACAGATTCGGATTCGCCGCAACTAAAACCTTGAGATAGGTATACGTTGGCCCCAGGGTTTCGACATTTTCCAAATTTTGCAGGCCTTTGTGATTTACATCTGTTCGTTGATTATAAGTTTGCCTTTGATAACCCGATTCGGAAAAAACTGTATGAATCAATGTATCCCTACTGAACTCATACGCCTTTATTGGATAACACTTATTTACTAACAGAATATCCGCTGATAAGTATGGTAAGTATCTTTTGAAACCAATTGCGGCTTCAGACATGGTGACAATGTAGACATTATTGAATGTATTAAAAAGATATCGGTGAAAGTAGGCTTAGTGGTAAATTAGGATAACGCAAAATGAATGGTTTCAACAAGAAGATCCGGCACGTGATTATACGAAAGTGTAAACGTTGATAGCCGTTATAATTTCGAGGTAGTGAACAAATTTATATATTTTAGATCTGCCGTGAATAGAAACAACAACATCATTCTTAAGAGTAGGCGAATAAAAGTGCTAGCAAACAAACGTTGTTTTAGGCTCAGCAAGCCCTTCTCTTGAGATACGAAGATCCAACATAACGAGATAACGCTGGCTAAAGGTATGTTCAGACATAACAAATATTTGACGAAAATATAAAAAAAGGCGTAAATTTCTTTCCAGTAAATTTATCAATCTTTAGCTTTATTTTTTACAATTTTTATTGACTAATTTAACTTTATTTGAAAGCGGATAATTGTATAATGTAATTAAGAATCTGTTAAATGATGCTTGAAACTAGTGGTTACGTGTAGGACATCAAATATTTAATAGTCAGCAAAATGAGTATCGATAAACCAGTTTAAAAAGGAAGACTCGAAGCAAAACGAAAAATAGTAAGGCCAAAACTCCGCTGGAAGGATCAGGTGGATTAATCCATGAGGAAGCTTGGCATTACCAACTGGAGGAATAAAGGAAAGGACAAATTCGGTTGCAGAATTTTTTTGTTAGTGACCCGTGAAATAAAATAAATAATAAATAATATTGAATCTAAATTGCATACATTTAGAAAATATAACAAAAATCTGGACAAAAGAAATACATTTTTTAAAGGCTGTTCCGAATTTTGATTTATTACTTTTTTCTACTGCATACATTTTTACTGGAACCCAAAGTTCTTTGGAAAACTAAAAAAAATTTTGCATTAAAAAATTCTTTTCTTTTATGAATTTTGCAAGTGCTCGTGTTTTCTATTGAGAGGAAGACAAAAAAAACACTCTATGTTTTCCCATTTTTAAAAAATTATCCACTGTGGCTTTTAATTGAAAAGAGTTAAAACTATTTTAATCATAAATTTAAAATAACTTCTTCTTTTTTCAAGTATATTTCGCACACAGGAACTCATTAAAGAGAAAAGGGTATTTTTTTGAAAATGTGACTTAAATATATAAAAGCCCTTATATACATATCGTTACCTAAAACGCAAAACGCCCTAATTGACAAAAAATGTTAAATGACTTTTTCATTAAATGTGATGTATTTAGAGTTTGTTCCCGTTTGTTCCGTGTTTTCAACTGTTTTCAATTCCCGCTTTCCCGGGGATTAATTGCGGGATTCCCGGGAAATTTAGAAGAAAATATTTTTTCAAACTTTAGTAAATCTATGTCGCACTAGTGTCTAGACTGTGTTAGTAGTTTAATGCAACTTAATTTTGCCACAATATTTAAATTTGCTACAGTTAAAGGCTTATTAAGCAAATTTTTTTAGAATGGGCCTTATATAGGGCCTATGATAAATTATAGACCTATCTTCCAAAATTGTATTTCTTGTCTTACCAAACTGGAGTGTAAATTTTACAATAATATTATAAGATTTTGCGGTAAAGAGCGTAGTAAAGTGTTATCTTTGATTGTGCTTTATATGCGGCATTTCAAGTAATTTTGAGTCTTTTTAATGTATATTATGCTAAATTGCACCACAAAAGCATTATCGGTTACGCTTTTAGCAATACTTACATGATTTACGAGATTAATCTAAACATTGAGCCGTAGGTAAATTATGGACCGATATTCGCGAAATTTGGTGCCTTATAAATCGAATTTGTTAAAATTTAAGAACAAAAGGTGCATTTCGCCACAAATTTATGTTAGTTTTTGTTATGTTTTTAGGGAGGTAGTTCCACATTTGGGTGTCTAACTCTTTTCCTACTGAAGCGATTCTGCTGGAATTAAAACACAAACAGCCTAGAAGATCTATTAACAATTTGACACCCATATGGCGAAATAAGCTTAGAATAAACGAAGGACTCACAATACAAATCCTTTATGGGACCCTAAAGATTCACAAGAAATGGCAAACTTAGCATACCTTCATACACCACTGCTGTTTAAGGGTTTAAAATTGTAAAAAAATTTGTTATTAAATATATGTAGCAAATAAAATTTCTCCTTCCTGCTGAATTTGTTAAACGGTAAAATTGTCTCGGAATTCATACTTCGTAATGTTATGCTTTCAGTTCCTAATCGCCTTTCCAGAAATTTAATGGCCAATTTCGCCGTTAGTGCTATAATTAACTACCAGTTATAACTGTCGAAAACATATTGTTAGCTGGAAGTTAAGGTAACAGTTTTAACTGAACTTGATGATATTGGATTTCATATTGGACTTCAATACTTTCATTCTAATTATGCAAATGAGATCTGAATTTGACAATGTATATACGTATATTGATTTCTAAACATAACCTCTTAAGTATCTTAAAATAATGTTAATCTTAAGTTTTTTACGTTTTTGTTATATAATAGATACTAGACTTAATTATTTTAAGCGTAATATTCAGTAAGAAATATTAGTTTCATTGGAGAAATAAGTAAAGAAATAAATAAAAAATTTTGGGCGGGTATCCCGGGATCCCGGGAATTTGATTTTTATTTCCCGCTTTCCCGGGAATCCAAAAACTGCGGGAACAAAAAACTCTAGATGTATTGCATCAACACAAATGTCCACATTTTGGAATCTTTCGACAACCATTACCGATTTTATTGACAAAAAACAAACTGCCCTATCTACAAAAGATTATATGACAAAAGCTTAAAGACATAACTAAGAATTTGTATAATTTACATTGTTAATTGTCAAAACAACTGGTAGATTTTACAAGAAAAAAATAGAAGAAAATATATAAACAGCTTAAAGCAATTTATAAATTTATCATATAAAATATTTTTTTTTTCTCCTCTAAAATTTTCAAAATGTTAGATATGGACTTTTGAGTTTTAGGTGACGACATTCGAGTATATTGTGTGCATGTGTGTTTTTTTGTTATTATTTGAAGCTACTTATGTGGAAAATTTGAGAACATGCTCATATAAAACATTAAAAATAATTACAACGCACGCATAAACTCTAAGAGGCATGTTAAGCCCGTAAGTCACGAAATTACATGTACATATATTCACCAACAGCCCTACAAACATACCAATACATGAATACATACATACAATATAAACCCTTAACAGTATTATACGTATTCACTTTAACTCCATTACATACATGTGAACAATGAACAACACTACTGGAAACAGTCAGTTTGTCAGTAAAATAACCAAGTAGTTTTTGCTAAATACATTTAAGCCTGCAGTTATAGCAACAACGAAGCGTTCGCTAGTTAGAGAACTTTGTAAGGAAGCCCTTTACGTAGGCATATTTTACAACTTAATATTACTGGAAGAGTATAAAATGTTTACTCAACACATACACGTGCATACTAGGGTTTGGGATTTGCCGGAGTTTTGAAGTTCCCTGTAAAAGGGAAAACAAAAATGACATTAACGAGAATTTCCAGTATTCACAAGAAAAAAATTTTTTTCTTCTTAAAATCTTTTGGTTATAAAATATTTACATTTTGCTAAAAACTTATTTATTTTATAAACATTAACGCTTTTAAAAACGAAATAACATAAAAAAACTTTAAAACAAAAACAGGAATAATGAAATTTATGTTTTTTTTTAATTTAAGTAAAATAAAGACCTAAATTCATACAACAAAAAATTAGATAAAAAAATATATGTAAATGTTTACTAGGATTCATTAAAAAAAATATATTTCCTTAGAAAATCAGATTTTAAGAATGTAAAAGCATTAAGCAAATCAATTGACATTGTTTTTCTCAGTTTTGTTGCAAAATTTCCAGAAACAGAAAAAACTCGTTCGCTTTTTAATGAATTAGATTTTATAGTTAATAAAGCTTTATAAAGACTATACAAATTATTTGGTGGATAGTTGTTCTGTTTTCGATGCAGCCTCCAATACTAAGAACAAACAAGAAACAATAATTTTAGTCCAACAACTTTTAATGAAATTAAGAAAGAAAGTGAAACTGTTATGGACACCTTGTCATATAGGTATTATTGGTAACGAAGCTGCAGACATAGCAGCTAAAACAGCTCATCGTCATCCGACTTATCTTTCTATACCAAAATCCAAAAACTTTGTCGCCAGAGGTTTAGTAGAAAATCTAAATGCTTCATTAGTTCGTAAATGGGAAAAGTATAACCATCTGTACAAAGAAATAAATCCGCTTTACTAGACTACGTCTTACACACTCCAGACCTTCTCATCAATATCTGTCGTCGCGCTCGTTGAAGATAGACGAGTTTTCTAAGCTCGGCATACGGTTTATTTTTTTTTGAACAAATAAAGTATTAAAAAAAGTAAATACAAGTAAAGAAAAAAAAAAAATACATGTATGTACATACATACATAAACACACATTTTTTTTATTCTCGGTGTTGATAAACAATAACAAATAAGAAGAGCAAAACTGTAAACAGTAAAAGAAAAAAAAAAAAAAAACTTTTATGAGTGCAAACAGTAGAAATGCATATATCACAGTGAGTGTTAACGAAACAAATGCAGAAATAAAAAAAAGAATCGATGATAGCAAATACCTAACGGCTAAACCTATTACTCGCACGCGATCCCTTTCACCGTCTGTATTTAATAACACGGTTGATACAATAACAAATATAAAACCTGCTAGCGTTGCCTTAACAGCAAAAACAATTTTAATAAGTGATGTAAATATTAACCCCCAATCAGGCATAATAGATAACTCAGTATCACCTTCGGTGTCTAATAATACGGTTAATACAATAAAAAATATAAAACCTGCAAGCGGTGCCCCAGCGGCAAAAACGATTTTAATAAGTGATGAAAATATTACCCCTAAATCAGGCATGATGGAAAACTCAGCTCCACAAGTAAAAAGTGCTCAAAAGCCTCCAGTACAAGTAGGTATTGATAGGTACATAACAGTGCTTAAACGGGGTCGCAGCCCAACCTCCTCAGCAGTTGCTTCGGTCTCAAAAGTCTCAAAAGATGGTACAGCTGATAGAACAAGTTCACAAAATCGTTTTGCAATTCTGGTTGAGGAATCCCCGGAAGCACAAAACGTTATCAAATCTTCTAAGCCACCGCCGATATATCTTAGAGAGCAAAACTCAAATGAATTAATAAAGAATTTGATATCGGTAATAGGTGAAAATTCTTTTTATGTAGCTGCAATAAAGCGGGGTAGTATTAATGAGACAAAAATACAAGTTAATCGTGAAGAAGATTTTCGTAAGGTAATAACTAAATTTGAAGCACTTAATAAGAATTTTTATACATATCAACTGAAGAGCAGTAAAGGTCTTCAGGTTGTGATTAAGGGCATTGACTCATGCGTGGACCCAAGTGAGATAAAAACGTTTTTAGAAGAGAAGGGCTTCAAAAGAAAAACTGTAATAAACATTAAAAATAGAGAAAAAAATCCCCAGCCACTATTTCGAGTGGAGTTAGAACCCGGCGACATTAAGCTCAAAAAGAACGAAACGCATCCCATTTATAATCTTAAATATATCCTGTATAGAAAAATAACAATAGAGGAGCCGTACAAAAGGAATGGTCCCGTGCAATGTTTAAACTGCCAAGAATTTGGTCACACTAAGGCATATTGTCATTTAACCCCTGTTTGCGTCGTATGTGGAGAATTACATGGTACAGCTCTCTGCGATAAGTCTAAAAACGACCCTAATGTAAAAAAATGTAGCAACTGCGGTGGTAATCACACGGCCAACTATAGAGGATGCCCTGTATACTCTATCGTCAAGCGCTCGGTTGGACCGAAACCTAATCCCCCTCAAATGCAGGCAACAAATCAAGTTTACATTAATGACGTTCAGGTACCGCAGCCTAGTAATAACAGAACATCCTACGCTAACGTCCTAAAATCAAACCATATGCCAATGCAAGGTGAGTTGCCAAATAATGATGAAACTCCAGTTTCTAACTTAAGTCGTCTAGAGAAAACCATGGAAACATTAGTACAAACAGTAAATAACTTTACAAACACAATGGGTAATATGATGCAGGAAATGTTAAGAATGCAATCGATGTTGTTGCAAGCTGTACTAAACAAGCCATGAACTGTTTAAAAATTTGCTTTTGGAACGCAAACGGCATCCGCCAACATAAAAATGAACTAGAATACTTTCTTAAAAATAAACAAATTGATGTTATGATGGTTTCTGAAACCCATCTGACCTCAAGAAACACGTTTCAAGTCAATGGTTATATATTATATGATACCAAGGACCCTCGAGGTAGAGCTTGTGGAGGTTCTGCCATTTTGATAAAAAACCGAGTAAAACACTACCTAATGTGCGATCATCGTGAAGATTATCTCCAAGCAACGAGCATTTGCGTTGAGGAATTATCTCGAAACATAGTAATTTCATCATTATACTCCCCACCTAGATTTTCAATATCAGAAAGCCAATATAATAAATATTTCAAATCATTAGGACCCTGCTTCCTGGCTGCTGGCGATTATAACGCTAAACACACTTTCTGGGGGTCACGACTTATTACACCTAAGGGTCGTGTTTTGTTTAACACAATTTGTAAAATGGACCTAAATGTGGTCGCGAGCGGACAACCAACATATTGGCCTACTGATCAGCAAAAAGTTCCAGATGTCATAGATTTTGGCGTGGTTAATAACATCCCCATAGAAACGATTCATGTGGAAGCGTCCCTAGAATTATCTTCAGATCACACACCTACAATTGTTACTATAATGAATCCAAATAGAATCGTATATCCGTCTGGTTACTTATCGACATCAGCCTCACAAATAAATTGGTTAAAATATAAAAAATATCTGAGTGCCCATTGCACAGAAAATATTCCGCTTAGCACACCGGAGAACGTGGATCTCGCTATTGTTAATTTTGACAGTTATCTCAAACTAGCTGTTCAACATTCCAGCATAACACTCAAAAAAACCAAAAACAAAATCATATATTCTACAGATGTCGAGCGTCTATTGACTGAAAAAAGGAGAGTTCGTAGAGAGTGGCAATTGCACAGATCCCCCCAACTTAAGACTTTATTAAAAGAGTGCACAAAAAGGCTGAGAAAGTTACTGCAGTCTCAGAAAACGGCTTCCCTGGAAAAATATCTCAAGGGACTTGATGCAACTCCACAATCAGATTACTCATTATGGCGTGCAGCTAGAAGCCTCAATAGACCAGTTATCTCTAAGCCACCATTGAGAAACTTGAATGGAAGTTGGGCAAGAAATGATATTGAAAAAGGAAATCTGTTTGCTAATCATCTGAAAAATGTATTTACCCATAATATATTTCACGATATAGCAGTCGATTTACCGTCTGTAAATGTTAGAGCAGCTATTCCCCTTAGATTCGAGTTTAGAGAAATCGAAAAGGCTATTTGTAATTTAAACACCAAGAAGGCATCCGGTATTGATAAGATCAGTAATAAAATGCTTTTGGAGCTACCAAGTACAGCAAAGAAAATTATTCTTTTTATTTTTAATGCTATTTTACGACTTCAATACTACCCTCATAAATGGAAGGTTTCCTTAGTAACCATGATACCAAAGCCAGGAAAGGATCACACAAAAGTTGAGTCATACAGGCCTATTAGCTTATTATCTAATATTTCAAAGCTATTTGAGAAACTACTAGTGGCAAAATTAACGCCGATTTTAAATGAAAATAGATGTATTCCTAATCATCAATTTGGGTTTAGAAGAAAGCATAGCACAATTGAACAAACTCATCGAATAGTAAATGTAATAAGAAAAGCCTTTGAAGAAAAAAAATATTGCTCAGCACTCTTCATCGATGTGTCTCAAGCTTTTGATAAAGTCTGGCATGAAGGTTTACTACTGAAATTGCAGCAAAACTTGCCAGCAAACATACACAAGCTGTTAGAAAGCTACTTAGTCGGTTGTCAATTTATTATTAAAGAAGGCGATTTTTTAAGTTCTCCTCAGCCAGTTAACGCTGGAGTCCCACAAGGCAGCATCCTGGGCCCTCTATTGTACTTAATTTATACTTCGGACATGCCAACAAACAGCTACACACAAAGCTCATTAGGATGAGCTTTCCTAAGCGTACATGAAAACTGTCAAGAAGCATCTCGTTACTTACAGGATCACATATTTGAACTGGAAAGGTGGTTAAAACAA
Organism: Pollenia amentaria; assembly: GCA_943735925.1. Taxonomy (NCBI): domain Eukaryota; kingdom Metazoa; phylum Arthropoda; class Insecta; order Diptera; family Polleniidae; genus Pollenia; species Pollenia amentaria. Next base: position 39,973,607 of record OX031009.1, read on the forward strand.
TGGAGGATAAAGATCAATGAGCAAAAATGCGCACATATAACATTCACATTGCGTCGGGAAACATGCCCCCCTATTAAAATCAATAATCAAATAATACCCCAACACTCGCATGTAAAATACCTCGGAATACATCTAGATCGGCGTTTAACGTGGAAATGGCACATAGAAGCAAAATTAACTCAAATGAAACTAAAAGCAATTCAAATTAATTGGCTCATTGGAAGAAATTCTGTTCTTAGTCTCGATTGCAAACTTCTACTTTACAACTCTATCTTAAAGCCAATTTGGTGCTACGGTATTCAGTTATGGGGCACTGCCTCGGCTTCTAATATCGAAAAAATTCAAAGGCGCCAAAATAAACTTCTTCGAATAATAACAGCCGCTCCCTGGTATGTCAAAAACTCAAATATCCACAAGGATCTCAATGTGCCATTGGTAAAAACTATGATAACGAAATATGCAGTAAAATATTTAAAAAGGCTGGAACTGCACCCAAATCCCTTAGCTCGAAATATTTTAAATTATGGCGGCCACACTCGATTAAGGAGAAGAGACACTGCAGCACTCACCCAATCAGATGAGCGATAAACACCTATATATGTAAACAGAAACCGTGATGACTAAATCTTTTTGTCTGGCACTGGCAGGACATTAAGTAAATATTAGGATAAGATTTGATTAATTATTGTTAGTTCATATGTAATATATGAAGATTCAATAAATAAATACTGCAAAAAAAAAAAAAAAAAAAAAAAAAATATCTGTTGTATTCAGAATCACAACCAGTATGTACCTTCTGCAATCACTCAACACTAGCAACAATTCATCTTTTATCAGACTGTCGATCACTCGAAAATATTCGTTGAGGCATATGCAACTCAAACAATTTAATTAATCTGTTGAAATGTCTTTCTGACGATAACATAAACAGATGGAGGATTCACTAGTGTGTCATAAAGTTGTAAAGTCATATGTCTTAAAATAATTACAAGAAGCACATATATGACTACTGTGGGCAACGGCTTAACAATTGTTAAATATTATTTAGGACATTATGACGATATGACTTGATAGCACACCTTGTGAATCCCCCAAATGTATATAATTTTTTACAACACATTAACTTACATAATAAAATATAAAATTAATCTTATTACTTTTACTATAATTATTTGATCAAACTTTACACATTAATTGCTTTTATACAAATCAAGCCGATAGCCCATGCTGCTAGTGCTTTGTTAGCTTTAAGATTTATTTTAATTTGTTCTGTTGTTACTACACGCAGAGAAAACATATGATTGGGCATGGTTACGGCAACTACACTATGTTAATTGTTACAATATATTGTTGTCGTACACAAAATATTGTTATTTTTATTTAATATCAACAATAATATATTTACTGTAAACATGTCAATGCTTATAGCAATTATAAATTTAAGTATGGTTCACTGAAAAATAATCATTTTTATAACAACTAAATAATGATAACTTTGAAAACATATTATATTCCTCACAACCATTTACTGATATTTAATAGCCATAACATGATAAGTTTCTATAAGTGTACTCATAATATGTTTAAGATTCAAACAAAATACCTTTACTCTAAAAATATTTTGTTATCGCAATTTGTAAAATAATTTTTCATCAGTTGTGTCGTTTGTTTTACATTTGCCTATCGAATTATTTTATTGCATTTTTTGCTATTAAAAACGATTGAATAATTTGCACCATATAATTCTATCTTGTCTTTACATCGTGAGTTAAACGGGATTCTTTACCATATTCATTTCTCATATACTTTTCGAGACGGACTGTCTTTAGTGCACTTCTCTTAAATATTTTAACAATTTTTCTAACACATTCAACAGCAATTTTATCGTCATATTAAATATGGAAAAAGTACATTTAAAAAAAATTTAGGTTTACTGAAACCTTTTACCTTTGAATTCATATGGAATACGTTCAAATTCAATATCGCTTCCATCAGTATCGGATTCTGTAAGTACTATTTCCGAATTTGTTTCTGCATAAACAACATCCAGCACAGTAAAGAGAATTGAATGGTTCCAGCATAACAATTTTTCAATTGGACTTTGTGATACAAGCCGCTTCACTACATTGGGGCCGTCGGACAACGTTGCGACAATATGCTTTGTTAAGGACAAATTAAATTACTCTAGCTTACATTCAGTTAGAGTTTTTATAACATCAGCATTACATCGCCCAGATATATAAATAGAGCCCAAATTTAAAAAAGATTAATTTCCAAGTAGACAGATATTAAAGTAGCGTCCTTGAGCTAGATTACTCCACTCATCTAGTACAAGCTCCAAACTTCTGACATTTTGTAATTTTGCTTCAAGGCTAAAAATATTAATAAACATAGCTCAAAAAAATAACAAACATATGCTTTACTATACCTTAAATTCGTGGCCAATTGTTTAAGCTTCTTGTTTCTAAACATAAGAAGTCCCAAAGCCTTAAGTTAGTAGTCCACTTTCTATTTCTTTACCAAAAATAATATTAGAAATCTTAACTTCTTTCGAATGTAAAACTTTGTGAAATTATGATAAACAATCTGGTCTTAGACCAAAACATAGCTGTGTTTCTGCTTTATTAGAGGTCTCTGAGTAATTAAGAACTAAAGTGGATGATAATAGAATATCTTTTCTAGTTTACCTGGATCACTCAAAGGCTTTTGACAGCGTGGAACACTCTATTCCTTGCCTTAAACTTAAACATATGTGCAATATTTCACTAACTGCGGTCAAATTAATACCATCATATTTACACGATAGATCCCAGGCAGCCTACTATGGTAATGACGAATCAAATAGTTGTTCAGTATCGAGAGGTGTACCACAGGGTTCTATACTTGGTCCACTTATATATTCCGTATACTCTAATGATTTACCTTCTCAACTAAAGCATTGTGGTATACAAATGAATGCGGATGATGTACAACTTTATATCAGTTGTCAACCATCCGAGACCACAGAATGCACAAGTAAGCTAAACCAGGATCTAGACAGGACTAACACATGGGCTTCAAGGAACGGTCTTTGCATTAACGCTGGGAAAACTAAGGCTATGGTAATTGACAAGAGCAAACTAATCCCCACACCTTTGCCGCCAATTCAAATTAACAATTCAAATATAGAAAAAGTGGAATCAGCTAAAAATCTTGGTGTTATATTTAATTCTAAACTTGACTGGTCTAATCATATAACTGCAATATGTGGCAGATCGTTTTCTATGTTGCGCAATCTGTGGATGACTCAATATTACAGTCCCCTTAAAATCCGAATGCTATTGGCAAAGACATACCTAATGCCAACCCTAATGTATGGTTGTGAACTATTCGCAAGCTGTGATTCGGCAAGTAAGAAAAAACTCAATGTAACTTTCAATAATATAGCCAGATACGTTTTTGGTCTTCCACGATACTCAAGAATTTCCCGTTTTGCAAGGCAGTTATACAACATATCTTTTGATAACCTGTTAAAATGTCGCTGTCTAATATTCTTACATAAAACTATTTATACAAAACAACCAGGCTATTTATATAATCGACTTATCTTCTCTAGATCAAATAGAGGAAAATAGATAAACAGTTATCGATATCGTAGTCTGAAAGGCATTTTTTATAAACTCCATCCAGCTTTGGAACCGATTACCCCACTATATTCAAACAACAAGCAATGCTAAGCACTTTAAACGCGAAGTATTTAAGCATTTTTGTTAACTTTTTTTAAATAAAATAAATATTATTGTTTTTTAATTATAATATGTATTTAGTATATTCATGTAATCACTAAGAATTGTTGTATAAAATTAATTATTTATTTGTTGCCCACTGTTTTTTGCCTTATGGTATATTAATCAA